>CM042824.1:6307867-7731691 GCA_009982885.2 Hyles vespertilio
TAGAATATATTTTGTTTACTAAAAACATTGTACAGGTATGACGAATCTAGCACTCCAGATTTTCACTACGGGACACGGCTGACGAATACTTTAACACAGTGTGACTTGTATTGTGACGCTTTCGTGGTTTTTCCACGCAAGAAAACGTTCGAGAAAGACAAAGACGAGAAACAAGCATGCGCCCGATTCAATGCGCTAATTATCTAGTTGCTTGCGCGGCACCGTTACGTACCGGGGCGTTACACTTGTTCATAAGTGACTCCCAGCCGCAACCTAATTTAAGACTTTTCACGTCAATAAGAAAATCGTATTTTGACTGCTCTCGATTGTCGAGCTCGTCACACGATACTCGACTTCCCAAACACGGGGCGTGACTTTACGAAATGGACGGAGTTAGGCTGGGGACAAATATTTAGGGGGAGCGAGGGAGGAATTGGGGATTTGTTGGGGCCAATCTGTAGAGCGCACCGAGCCGTTCCAAAGATACAACTCGGTGGGTTACGATCTATATGGCGAGATAGATTGGGGGGGGGACCGTGAGTTAAATTTTCGGGGTGGGTAAGGGAGGGGGGGCTGTGGGAGGAAGGTTTCGCTGGGGAGGCTAAATTAAATTAATTTTTTGGAGGTAAAATATTTTTTTTTGGAGGGGTAATTTTTGCGTAATTGGGATTTTCTGGCGGGGTTGTCAATGTAGCCTCACCAAGGCGGTTCGGGATACCAAACGCCGGGGTGGTTATCGACCTATGTTGGCCGAGATAGGATGGGGGGGGAGGTAATTGTCGGGTGGCGGTAGGGGAGGGGGGGGGTAGGTTTCGTGGGGATGGCTACTAGGCACTATTTCGGAATAAGGAGTGGGGGAAGGCAGGGGGGGGCTATGGGACATTTTGGAAAAAAGTGGTGAAACACTGCAAAAAAATTCTTAGTGCTGCGCGCGCACCGTACGTTACGGCGTTAACTTTTTCATAAGTGACTCCCAGCCGAAACCTAATTAAGCCGTTGTTCCACGTCAAACAAATTACTCGTTATCTTTAGGATGTATTTTATCTTTTAGACAACATGAGGTACTGACTATTTGTTTCCCATACTTCTTACTGTATTAGTGAGCATCAGTGTATTTTTACATTAACATTATAAATAATTTCTCTATTACGCACAATACTCTGTCGTTTTTCTTCCATTTTTTAAGATGAACGCACAGACGAACTTTTGGCTAATTACTGATACTTAAATAAATAAATACACTTAAAACAGTCACATAATAGTCTGACCCACATTAAGATCAATTAAAGTGTTGTGTCGTGGTATCGGAATTACGAGAGACTTTTCGGTCTCACAAACATCCAGACCCGAGACAAATACTTAGTGGGCCTCACAAACAATTTGTCTCGGTGCGGGGATCGAACCGTGGCTATCGTTCACAGGCGGGCGTCTAACCACGCGTCGCGGAGGCGTCAATTAGTCCAGTCTGTATTTCAAACAAACTGGTCAAAGAAACTGCGGTGTTATTCTATGTAGTCAAGTTACGATTCCCAGCCACACCTCATGTAAATAATTAGAATGTCCAAATTGATTCAACATTTTATTTGTAGGCAGATTGAATTAAAGGAACATTATACCTTGTACGTATTATAAATTCTAATTTAATTGTAAGTTTAAGAAATGTTATATTAGTTTGGCTTAAAAAAGCTGGTCAGCCAGATTACAAAACTATTGTTGTGTAAACTCAAGTGTGTCACAAGCAAACCATCAAAAGCGCTGTGGTGCACGGAGAAACCCTTATTTTTTTCGCTCTTCAAATTAATATTACATTGGCATTATTATCATTACTACTATTGGCTATAGTAAAATTACATGGTACTAAATTATGAAAGAATATTTTAATGAAAAAGCGTTGAAGATATTTTTATTTCTTTCTAGTCCTAATTTCACACAATTGTCAATTTATTGTTGCGTGTATGTCTCAGACGTTTTTGATTTTTGAAGGTCTGCCCCGAATTTCGACGACAGTGTGCAACACAACAAAAAATCTATTGTTCAGATCGCTGTAAGCGCGTTGCTATAGTCATTTATGGCAGCGTCTTTACTCATGCGTAAGACAAAAAAACTACAGTTTGTTGTTCCGCATAAAGATGAAAACACATTGTAGGTTTGTGTCTTAAGATAGAGTAAAGAGTACAAAAAATATGGTAAAGAGCGCGACGATATGGTTCGTCCGGGGTGTCAGAGGCCCGCGTACGTTTTTTGGACGTGACAACGTCCTTAAATTAGGTTGCGGATGGGAGTCACTATGAAAAAGTGTAACGCCGGTAACGTTAAGATTGAGTAACGAACGAGAGAGAGCCCGCGATGCCTTGCGTCTCTCTCCCACTCTCAATGTAATTATATGACGTGACAACGTCGTAAATTAGGGTGCGGCTGGGAGTCATTATGAAAAGTGAACGCCGGTAAACGTAACGGTGCGCCGCAGCACTAGAGAGTATTTTTCAGTTTCACCCACTTGTTCAAAATTGTCCATAGCCCCCCCCCTGCCTTCCCCCACCTTATCCGAAAATAGTGCCTATTAGCCTCCCCACGAAACCTACCCACCGCCTACCTACCACCACCCGAAATTTACCTCACCCCCCAATCCTAGCTCGGCCAACATAGGGTAGCCAACGAGTTTGGGTATCCTCGGAACCGTCTGTGAGGGCTACAAATTGACCCGCCGAATCCAAATTCGCAAAAAATTACCCCCCAAAAAAAAATATTTTACCCCAAAAAATTAATTTAGTAGCCTCCCACGAAACCTTCTCCCCCCCTCCTTTCCCACCCGGAAATTTACTACCCCCCCCCCCCCCAATCTATTCGGCCAATAAGATCGAGACCCCGAGTTTGTATTTGGGAACCGTCTGGGTGAGCTCTACAGATGCCCCAACCAATCCCCAAATCCTCCCTCTCCCATAAAAATTTGTCCGGCATCACTCCGTATTCTTAAAGTAAACCCCCCGTGTGGAGTCAGAGGAATCGTCTGCCGAGTCGACAATCGAGAGCAGCAAAATACGATTTTTCTTATGACGTGACAAGTTTAAATTAGGTTGGGCTGGGAGTCCTTATGAAAAGGTGTAACGCCGGTACGTAACGGTGCGCGCGCAGCCTTAGAGCTTTGGGCATTGAATCAGGCGATGCTGTGTCTCGTTTTTTCTTTCTCGAACGTTCTTGGCGTTGGAAAACACAAGAACGCGTCACATACCAGTTCACACGTGGGTTTTAAGTATCGTCAGCCGTGTGTAGGAAAAATGAGGCTTAGATTCGTCATACATGTACAAGTTTAGTAAACCAACTATCTTTTATAGTTAAAATTGTGCATTGTTTTTCATTCAATTCTTGTTCCTATTGTGCATTTAATTAATCTATCATAAAATTCTACCGAGAAAAAAGACGTTGTCATGTAAATCTCGCCGTAAAACCGACTTATTTTCTTTATTGTTGATAAAGGACGGTTTTCTGTCGCAATGACTACGCTTTTAGGGTGAAAGAGTCGATTTTTATTTACTTTATCTCACTCTTATAAATAATAAATGATATATTTTTAAAAAATAATTACTCTAGCCACTAAACGTCCCGCCCCCGAATTTTGAGTGAAGCTCTATTTTTTAGGAAATACACTAGTAATGAAAAATCGTCCTAATTCAAAATATATTATAGAAAGCGTATGAAAAAAAATATATAATGCTTGAATAAGTACCTTTAATGTAACATTGGCCAAAGACCTCAGCAATAGCTATTTAAAAAAAAAACAGGCAATTCGTGTGTTGTTGGAACAAGCGAGTGGTGCGAGGATTATTTAAAGTAAATATTGATTTTTTAACTTTCTATTGTTGTTATATAGTTTATTAAAAGATACTTACATAATTATATCAATATCTAAAATAAGCCATATTCGACGCGTGATTCGAAGTTTTTTAGACCCGAAGTAAATCACGGTCGTTGTTTGTCGGTTTCATTAAATATTTTGTGTTAATTCTATGAAAAAAATGATAAATAAGTGTTAGAGAGAGAAAACATATCAAAGGAATCATAGATGCATTTGATAATTGAAAATATATCAAACATTCAAATTTTAATTGATTCAGTATTCGTAGAAAGTCGCGCGCCATTTTTGTAAGATCAGAGTTGCGGTCCAAGTTTTTGTTCAAACTGAATGTGTGGTATGTTTGATGTTGGATGTGATTGTTATAATTAAGTATGCTGAGGCCAATTATATGGTGATTAATTTTCAATATCACAGATTAATTTCCTTAGTTATTTCACCACGCACTAACCGGTGAAGGAAAAATCGTGAGGAACCTGCATACCATAGGCTTCATAGGAGTTCTATGGTGTGAAGCCGCCAACCGCAACTAGGCCAGCGTGGTGGACTATATAGCCTAACCACTCTCAATCATATTCTCAATTGAAGAGTGAGGCCCGTGCCTGCAGTGGGACGTATATGGGCTGATACAGTAAAGAATTAATCTTATTCCATCAGTTTAAATATTTCAATATTTCCTCTCCAAATATACATCCAACCGTGGGGCAAGACGAGTTGGATACATTCGAGCCAAAATACCCAAGAGCTCGCCGAGGACAGGGTTCAAATGGAATGATAAAGGGGAAGCCTTTGCCAGCAGTGGGACACAATCTAGGCTATTAAATATATATATATATATATCTATATACGGAATGGAAGCCGCCATCAGGACCGTAAACCGTTACGTACAGTCAGCAACATAAGTCGCTACACAGTCACGAGATTTGGAATTGTCTTACTAATCCAAAATAATAATTATTTTCAATATCGTATGGCACTTCAGATTACAGGATGAACTAGTCTACTGTACGATGCTGACCGATCGTAGCGAAGGCCGATTATAAATACCAAAATATAATATTTTATAAATATCATATACATAAGGCATGGAGCAGGAGCGTGTGGTACTGTTCTTCAAAAAAGGTGATAACACTTCTGGCTGAGGAACTACAGGCCCTTCTCGCTCCTGAGACCTGTCTATAAGTTGTTTTTCAAGGGTCATCACAATCGTCTCCGAAGGCAGTTTGCTGACTTCCAGCCTCCCGAACAAGCCGGTTTCCGAAAAGGCTTTAGTACCATAGACCATATTCATACGCTACGGCAGGTTATACAAAAAACCGAGGAGTATAACTTGCCGCTTTGTTTAAGCGTTGTGGACTATGAGGAAAGCCTTTGATTCGATCGCGACCTGGGTCTGTGCTACAGTCTCTTCAGCGGTGCCAATAGACTATCGGTACATCGAAGTGTTGAGGTGTATATACACCAACGCCACCATGTCGGTCCGAGTACAGCGATACAGAGCACGAAGGCTATTCCACCTACAGAGAGGCGTGAGACAGGGAGATGTCCTATCTCCGAAACTGTTCACTGCCGCGCGGAAAATGCATTCAAGCATCTTGCAGTGGAAAGGATTCGGCTATCAACATCACGGCGAGTATATACTCACCTTCAATTTGCCGACGATATTGTAGGTTTGGCAGCAATCGAGCTGGAAGACCTTAGCACTATGCTCGAAGACCTTAATCGAGTTTCCAAACAGGTGGGTCTTAAAATGAACCATGGATAAAAACGAAGATCATGTCCGAATATCCATGTTGTTGCCCACCACCATGGAGTTGGGGGCTCGACCTCTCGAAGTTGTAGGACGAATATGTCTATTTAGGACAAGTGGTCCGGTTAGGCAAGGTCCAACTTCGAGAGAGAGGTCAATCGGCGATCCAACTCGGTTGGGCAGCGTTCGGGAAACTTCGCGACGTCTTCTCGTCCCATAATACCTCAGTGCCTAAAATCGAAAGTCTTCGATAGTTGTGTGTTACCAGTGATGACATACGGCGACAAGACGTGGCCTCTCACTGTGGGCCTCATTAAAAGGCTCAAGTCACTCAACGAGCCATGGAGCGGGCTATGCTCGGTGTTTCCCTACGAGATCGAATCAGAAATGAGGAGATCCGTAGGAGAACCAAGGTGTACCCGACATAGCCATAGGATTGGCAAGTTGAAGTGGCAGTGGGCCGGGCACATAGCTCGTAGAACCGATGGCCGTTGGGCCGAAAGGTTCTCGAGTGGAGGCCACGTACAGGCAAGCGAAGTGTTGGACGCCCGCCCTACAAGGTGGATGGACGATCTGACTAAGGTCGCAGGAAGTCGCTGGATGCAGGCCGCTTCCAACAGGTCATTGTGGAGATCATTTGGGGAGGCCTATGTTCAGCAGTGGACTTCCTGTGGCTATATGATGATTATGATGATGATGATGATAATGATGGCACTTCTCGGCATAGATGACTTCACTTGGTTATATTTTACGGACTACAGAGTAGCACCACAAATTTTAATTCATAAAAAGGTTATCAAAAATCTGAAGTGTTCAGCGACTTATGTGCTGACTGTACATTATGATAAAGTATAGATGCGCGACTGCGAATAATCGAACATTGAAATGATCTACTATTAAGCCAAAAACAAATTAAAAGACTGCCGGACACGGCTGAAGAGTGGTACAATATTCAGGGTCTCCTGACGCGGCGCGGCAGAATCTTCAATTTTCTAAATATCTTCAGCTGCGTTCATCAGCCGCATCTTATAAATTGTACCCGGCTTTACTAACGTAGTTATTCTGATACAAACTAAGTATACAATTGGACAAATTTATTGAATAAAAAGTCGGTTTTACGGGCGAAGATTTTACGTGACAACGTCTTTTTCTCGGTAGAATATTTATTGATATGAATATAATTAAATTGCACAATAGGACAAAGGAATTGAATGAAAATAAGAATTGCACAAATTTTAACTATAGAAATATATTTTGTTACTAAAACATTGTACATGTAATGACGAATTAAGCACTCCATATTTTCACTACAGACACAGCGACGATACTTTAACCACACGTGTGAACTTTTATTGTGACGCTTTCTTGTTTTTCCAACGCCAAGAACGTTCGAAAAGACAAAGACAGAGACACAAGTCATGCGCCGATTCAATGCGCCTAATTCTCTAGTGCTGCGCGCGCACCGTTACGTTACCGGGCGTTACACTTTTTCATAAGTGACTCCCAGCCGCAACCTAATTTAAGACGTTGTCACGTCAATAAGAAAAATCGTATTTTGCCTGCTCTCGATTGTCGAGCTCGTCAAGACGATTCCGCTGACTCCAAACACGGGGGGTTTACTTTAAGAAATGACGGAGTTATGCCTGGACAAATATTTTAGGGGAGAGAGGGAGGAATTTGGGATTTGGTTGGGGCCAATCTGTAGAGCTCACCGAGCCGGTTCCAAAGATACCAAACTCGGTGGGTCTACGATCTATATTGGCCGAGATAGGATGGGGGGGGGTGAGGTAAATTTTCGGGGTGGGGGTAGGGGAGGGGGGGGGTAGGTTTCGTGGGAGGCTAATAGGCCACTATTAGGGATAAGGGTGGGGGAAGGCAGGGGGGGGCTATGGGACAATTTTGGAAAAAGTGGGTGAAACTGAAAATAAGTTCTCTAGTGCTGCGCGCGCACCGTTACGTTACCGGGCGTTACACTTTTTCATAAGTGACTCCCAGCCGCAACCTAATTTAAGACGTTGTCACGTCAAAAAAAAACTGAAATACAAACTGAAAATATGACTTCCTGACATCTATTGGCGAATAATGATGTGTTAAGACCTTCTATGCATGCCCAGCATTAATTGTGTAACAGTGCCATCTACCGATAAATATAGAGGTACCCAGCGTTAATTGTGTAACAGCGCCTGTCTGCGCCCCGGGCCGCCATGTTGTTCAACAAATGCGTCGATAGATGTACTTGTATTTTCTTTTAGTGAATTTTGCAGTGAATACGTGTATTAACGTGCAGTGTAAGTGACGTCAAGGAAACAATTGAATATTTGGAAAATTATGCTCGTAACTTATAAGAAATCATACTCATCAATTCAATAATCAAAAATGTAAATATTCTCTCCAAATATTTGTTTGATTTTTATGAATGTAACAATCAGAAACAGTAGACACTTCGTAATTTTATAAATACATGTATTGTTGTTGCATCCTAATTAATTCAATTGAAAATGTTTATTATTATCTAAATTCATGTTTGTTCGATTTAGTTTTTGACGTGACAACGTGCTTAAATTAGGTTGCGGCTGGGAGTCACTTATGAAAAAGTGTAACGCCCGGTAACGTAACGGTGCGCGCGCAGCACTAGAGAATTATTTTCAGTTTCACCCACTTTTTCCAAAATTGTCCCATAGCCCCCCCCCCTGCCTTCCCCCACCCTTATTCCGAAATAGTGCCTATTAGCCTCCCCACGAAACCCTACCCCCCCCCTCCCCTACCCCCACCCCCGAAAATTTACCTCACCCCCCAATCCTATCTCGGCCAACATAGGTCGTAGACCCACCGAGTTTGGTATCCTCGGAACCGTCTTGGTGAGGGCTACAAATTGACCCCACCAGAAATCCCAAATTACGCAAAAATTACCCCCCCCAAAAAAAAATATTTTACCTCCAAAAAATTAATTTAAGTTAGCCTCCCCACGAAACCTTCCTCCCCCCCCCCTCCCTTACCCCCACCCCGAAAATTTACCTCACCCCCCCCCCCCCCAATCCTATCTCGGCCAATATAGATCGTAGACCCACCGAGTTTTGGTATCTTTGGAACCGGCTCGGTGAGCTCTACAGATTGGCCCCAACCAAATCCCCAAATTCCTCCCTCTCTCCCCTAAACTATTTGTCCAGGCATAACTCCGTCATTTCTTAAAGTAAACCCCCCGTGTTTGGAGTCAGAGGAATCGTCTTGACGAGCTCGACAATCGAGAGCAGGCAAAATACGATTTTTCTTATTGACGTGACAACGTCTTAAATTAGGTTGCGGCTGGGAGTCACTTATGAAAAAGTGTAACGCCCGGTAACGTAACGGTGCGCGCGCAGCACTAGAGAATTAGGCGCATTGAATCGGCGCATGCTTGTGTCTCTGTCTTTGTCTTTCTCGAACGTTCTTGGCGTTGGAAAAACAAGAAAGCGTCACAATACAAGTTCACACGTGTGGTTTAAAGTATCGTCAGCTGTGTCTGTAGTGAAATATGGAGTGCTTAGATTCGTCATTACATGTACAATGTTTTAGTAAACAAATATATTTCTATAGTTAAAATTTGTGCAATTCTTATTTTCATTCAATTCCTTGTTCCTATTGTGCAATTTAATTATATTCATATCAATAAATATTCTACCGAGAAAAAGACGTTGTCACGTAAATCTTCGCCCGTAAAACCGACTTTACAGGCAACCATTTTTTGTGTTTATTTACTACCCCTTCATATTAGTTTCATATAAATATTTAAATGAATAATGTGTAAAGTCAATGTACCAAATGTCAGAATTTTAATCATATCTAATTTTATTTATGATGAAGGATTTCTCTTACATATAACATAGTGTTACGGGTTCATAATTAAATAGAGTTATTACAAACAATCCGTTTAATTATAACACAAAACTTACACTAATCCTTAAACATACACTAAATCTAACTAAAACTAAAGTTGAGCGCCAGGAGAATTTTTGTTCACTGCATTTGGGAACGGAACTCTGCCAAAACCAACCACGGCTAACTCGATCTCAGGAATGTTTGAATTATGCCAAGTGAACCTCGTTCACCAAAAGGGCATGTCTTTAGGCTACGACAATTAAATGCAACGTCATTAACAACTTTTACTACTTATCTCTAATCTAGCTGACATTTAATAAAACACTCACCCCTTTGTCCCCAACCCAAAACTTAATCACACAGGAACAGTATTATAATTTCAGCTAATTATTTGAGTAAATAATTTTTACAAAAATACTTTTGCTCGACACACGTCACGCTCGTGTCACTTTTCAAATGCCTCTATGACCTTCCCCCTCCGAGGTGTACATAAATTCTCAAAGAATAAAAAAACAAAATGACTTAAGTGGAGTGGATTCGAACCTACGTGTCGGTAGCGCCCTGCATTAATCGGACTGTCAGACCTCCGAGCCAACAATGCTTACGGCATGCCGTCTAAATTATCGATCACTTGTTATATTAGTGCCTATTTGTGTACTTTAATGCTACCACGATTTAAAATATGATTGGAACATAACATTCCTCAACCACACAAAGAAAAAATACAACGTATTTTTTTATTTTATTTTTATTGTCGTATATTATTAGGCTTATCACACTTAACGGGCTTTAAATCTTTTGCGTGCCAAATTCCTATATATTTACCAAAGGAATTATTTAAATGAAAAACATTATCTGACAACTTTTTGATTACGATTGCTTTCTCAAATTTGGGTGCTAATTTAGCCATAAACTTATTTCCTGCGTTTGAAAGAAATTTTGTTCTCTTCCATACCACATCACCAATTTGGAAGTTAGCTGGTCTTCGTTTCTCGTATAGGCTTTGAGACTTTTGTCATGGCATAATCTTAACCTTGTTTCCACTGTCTTATAAATAGTCGACCTGGATTGAAGATCGGCCAAATATTCTTTAGTATCAATAGTGATAGCTTCATTATTATTGACACTATTGGCTATAACGCCCCTGCTAGCGTTTCCTAATATCGATGTTTCCCTTCCAAAAAATAGAAAAGCCGGCGTATACCCCGTAGTTTCATGTACAGATGTTCGTATTGCATGTGCGAATTCGTGAATATGGGTGTCCCATTCATTATGTTTTTGGAGTGAATGTAGGAAGATATCATGGTACCTATTACTCTATTAACACGCTCTGTGGGATTACATTGTGGGTGATAATTTGGAGTAAACCATATTTGGCAATTATACTTTTTTGTGAGATTTTTAAATAAATGGGACTCAAATTGTTTACCATTATCACAAATTATTGCTTGAGGTATTCCATAGAGTAAAATTTGGTGTTCTAGGATTTCACAAATTTTATCGGCCTTGCCCGTTCTTAGAGGAAACAAAAGTACAAATTTACTAAACATACATGTGATTACTAGAAGCATTGTATTGCAATTTTACTTTTGGGAAATGGTCCCATTAGATCCATAGATATAACCTGCCAGGGTCTTGTAACTATTCTTTGTTTTCCCATCAAACCCAATGGCAGTTTTTGCGACACTTTTATCTTTGCGCATGTCTCGCAATTTCCTACATATTCTTTTACGTTTTTTAACATTCCTGGCCAATAATAATGCTGTTTAATCCTAAGTAGCGTTTTTCGAATTCCTAAGTGACCAGCGGTACTATCGTTATGGCAAAGTTTCATAATGTTTATTCTAAGTGAATTCGGTATATACAATTTCCAATCATTACTTTGGTCAGGGAACTGTCTTAGGCGTATTTTCTTGTAAAGTAAGCCGTCTTCAACATGCCAATCAGGATAATATTTACCCATTTTACATAGTTTATCTACCTTATCCATGTACCAATTGTCTTTATGTTTATCTAAAATTTGTATCGTATAATTCTTATGTTCAAGAGCGTTTATAGAACGAGATAAGGCATCTGGTACGATGTTACATTTACCTGGCCTATGAATTATGTCGAAACTAAATTGTTGCAATTTCATTGCCCATCTGGCCAACCTACCGTGTGGATCCTTCATCTTATGAAGCATTTTAAGAGCACTATGATCAGTTACTATTGTAAAGTGTGTACCATCAATATATGGCCTAAATTTTTCCACAGCATAAACTATACTTAATAGCTCCCTTTCTGAAGTTGAATAAAGTTGTTCCCTCTCATTTAACTTTCTGCTTAAATATGCGATGGGTTGCTCAATTCCATCAAACTCTTGGCACAATACCGATCCAATTCCTTTATTTGATGCATCGCATTGTATTACAAAGGTTTCGTAAAGTTTGGACATGACATAACCGGTGTAGAGGTAAGTAAGGTCTTGAGGTGTACAAATGCTTTATCAGCTTCATTAGTCCAGATAAACTTTTTGTTTCTCTTACCCTTGGTTAAATTATGTAGTGGGGCAGCTACTGTGGCAAAATCTTTGACAAACCTTCTATACCAACTAGCAATTCCATAAACCTTTTCAGTTCAGTTATGTTTTTAGGTCTCGGAAAATTCATTATTGCTGAAACCTTATCAGGATCAGTACGTAACCCATCCTTATCCACAATAAATCCTAAAAATCGTAACTTGGTCGTTGCAAATTTACTCTTGTCTACATTGATTGTCAGCCCAGCATTTTCCCAAATATTCTTAACTTCATTTAAAATTTTTATGTGTTCCTCAAAAGTCTCTGAACATATGACAATGTCATCTAAGTAGGCCCACACCTTTCCTTCTAAAGAATGAAATAAAATATCCATTAACCTTTGCTGCGACTGTGAAGCATTTACTAAGCCAAATGGCATGACTTTAAATTGAAATAGACCTCTACCGGGCACAGCAAACGCTGTTTTCTCTTTGCTTGATTCATCCAGTTCAATTTGCCAGAATGCGGATTTAAGATCAATGGTGCTGAGGAATTTTGCATTGCGCAGGTTGTCTATAATTGCAGAAACTCGTGGCAAAGGATAAGTGTCTCGCTTTGTGATTTTATTGAGTTGTCTACTATCTAAACAAAGCCTATTTCTCCCATCATTTTTTTTTACCATTACTATGGGTGAACACCAGGGACTATAAGATGGTTCCACAACATCATTTTTTAACATCTCATCTAATTCTTGTTCTATGTCCCGCCCTGACATATGGTGAGAAATTATATTGTTTTTGATATACTGGTCTACTATCACCCGTGTCTATATTGTGTTTGATTATTTTAGTTCTGCCTAACCCTATCCCAATACTATTTCTTATTTCCGTAATGATGTTGGCTAAGCGTATCTTTTCATTTTCATTTAAATCATTTTCTGTCATTATTGCTACTGATTGATCGTGTATGGTGTTTACAATTGGATTTAATAGCGAAGTGTCGTCCTGTTTGAATTTAAAGGAAATACCAAATTTGTCAAAAAAGTCCTTACCCAAAATTAGCGGTTGTGATAATTCTGGCATTAGTAACATCGGGATGATATGAAACTGAGTATTAAATTGTACTGGAACGTCAAATAACTCCTTGATACTATGACTGGTTCCATCAGCTGTAGTAATATCCATTCGTTTAAGTTTCTGCGTCTTGACACCTAGTCGTTTCAAGGTACCAGCAAAGTTTGAGTTTATTACCGTACGAGTGGCTCCAGAATCCAATAAACCACTACAAGTATGATTCAATATCGTGATATATATATATGGCCTATTATCGAATTTTTTTTTAAATGTTAATGGTGATATGACGTTTCGAGACATGAAATGACGCACAAATACTAACCAGTCCTGCCATTCTTTGCTATACCTATCAAGGGGAAAGTTCAATTGACAGGTTTTGCGCTTTCCCCAAGAGCGTTTCCCTTACAAGTGCAATCTTTAGAGGTAATGCCAAAGCGACCACATTTGTAACAAAATAATCTTTGTTTTGGAACTGTACATGACCTGAATATATGTCCTAATTCACGGCAATTCCAACACCTGATTTTTATATTAGTACTTACACCTGTGGTTTTATTTCTTATTTCAAAAATATCTTTACTATTTGCAATCCATGGAGTAGCCTTATACGCTAAGTCAGGCTCAATAGAATTCATTGGAATTTTAGGCTCTTGGAAGTTGTCACAATTAATTTTGGTCCTTTCTACTATTCTTAGAACATTTATTAAATCCGCAATTGACGTAAAAGTGTCCCTACATACTGCTCTTTGATAGTAAGGTTGCAAATTTTTCATGATGATCATTATTTTTTCCGTCTCGGAGATTTTATTAGGAAGTCTATTAAACATATTTGTAAGACTGAGATAAAAATTATTACTGATTCATTTTACCTTGAGTTCTGGATTTGGCTTCTGATAACAATTCTTCCTGATAATATGGCGATTGAAATGTGCGCTTTAGCAGAATGACGAGTTCGTTCCAAGTATTTACATATTCTCTATTAGCACGAAACCAAATCAAGGCATCGCCTTTGAAGAAGTCAATAGAATGGCGCCATAGATCCTCATCAGTGGCATTTCTAGCATCCTTTAGTTCATTAACACGTTCAATAAATGCGTTGACACTAATGGTATTATCACCTGAAAACTGAATGCCCCATTGACTAATTGGAACGAGTTTAAGATTTCGTCTTAATTCATCTGGTTCAAATAAGGTCGAGTTAAATAACCTAGATTGTGCAGGTTCAACATTATTCAAAACCGAAATGTCGAAATTATTATTTGCAAAGCTAACTCTTTTGTCTTCTAAATGTTGTTTTGAGAACGTGCCTTTTGAAATAATATTATTTTCAGATTTTGAGGTCGAAGGGACTGGGACATCTAAATAAGTAGCTTTATCATCTATATCGTTAAGAATTTTTTCACAATCTTTTCCTATCGAGTTATGTAATGCCTGCTTCATTTCCGGAGTTATATCATCATTATCCTCCAACTCATCCTTCTGTTCCAAGTCGGTTAATAATAAGGCAGTTTTATCCAAAAGAAGTTTTTTTCGTTCTCCCTCCAAATCGTCGTGTGGTTTGATAAGTTTTAATCTATTGACAATATGAATTAATCGCGATACTAAACGTTTGTAAAGTTGTTTGTCAGGTTTTTCATTTAATTCAGAGATATAACATAAAATAGTATTGATTTTATCAGCACAAACCTCTAACTGGACCCCTGGAGTGTCTATGCATGATTGTGGTGCTTTTATTTGATATGATACTTGTTCCAAACTTTCAGCTTGAATCATTTTCTTTAGAATTCTTTTTAATGCAGAAACCAACGCCCCTGACTGTGAATAGCCACGACATGCAAGTTCAAATTCCACTTCATCTTTTAATAAATACTGAGGATCCATTGTGCAAAGAATATTGAGAGAAAAAAAACAATCTCCACTACGTATGAAATATTATGTACCTATTAAAAGTAATACCGAATTACGATCTAAACACAAATCAAATACACACAAAAAGCTATTTAAAAATAATACTACAAACTACTGAACTAACCAAGGTATAAAAAGAACGTTAACTAAAATAGAAAATATAAAAGACTTTAAAATTACTCAATAATAAAAAAAAAACACGACACAAATTGATCACTACTGTTATCAATACAATTTATACAAAGAACTGTGACTCAACATTGAATTCACTGCAATAATCTTAACAAATAAATGATGTACTTTATTATTTAACTCGAAATAAAACAAGCTTTAAAAACGCCTCGTTTACTAATCTTAATTATACGTGCAATAATTTGTATAAGTAGGTGGGTAATCAAAACTTTAATCTACTTCAATGAATGCTCTAAACCCGTTTAATTTTAACGTTGGGCGCTATTTGTTACGGGTTCATAATTAAAATAGAGTTATTACAAACAATCCGTTTAATTATAACACAAAACTTACACTAATCCTTAAACATACACTAAATCTAACTAAAACTAAAGTTGAGCGCCAGGAGAATTTTTGTTCACTGCATTTGGGAACGGAACTCTGCCAAAACCAAACCACGGCTAACTCGATCTCAGGAATGTTTTGAATTATGCCAAGTGAACCTCGTTCACCAAAAAGGGCATGTCTTTAGGCTACGACAATTAAATGCAACGTCATTAACAACTTTTACTACTTATCTCTAATCTAGCTGACATTTAATAAAACACTCACCCCTTTGTCCCCAACCAAAACTTAATCACACAGGAACAGTATTATAATTTCAGCTAATTATTTGAGTAAATAATTTTTACAAAAATACTTTTGCTCGACACACGTCACGCTCGTGTCACTTTTCAAATGCCTCTATGACCTTCCCCCTCCGAGGTGTACATAAATTCTCAAAGAATAAAAAAAACAAAATGACTTAAGTGGAGTGGATTCGAACCTACGTGTCGGTAGCGCCCTGCATTAATCGGACTGTCAGACCTCCGAGCCAACAATGCTTACGGCATGCCGTCTAAATTATCGATCACTTGTTATATTAGTGCCTATTTGTGTACTTTAATGCTACCCACGATTTAAAATATGATTGGAACATAACAATAGTACACATGCTTATGTAAATATAATCCAATATAAGAGGCTTTACATTTTTTCGTATCTTTGGTACCACCCATTCAGGTACGCCCAGTTGGGAACCTTGGTAAAATTGTAGCTACGTAAGGCAAAAGTGTACTTTATTTCAACTTAAGATGTCATATTTGTAATAAACACATTTGTATATTTCGACGAATACTTTGAATGAAATGAAATAAATAGTTGTTTATATAATTTGAAGGGTTTTATTTCTAATCTACACAAACACTAATATCTGAACTTGAAAAAAATTACATCAATTGCATTATTTTGCAATTTTTTTATATCACACTAAAATGAACCCTATTTCAATGAGGTTGCTTTTTGCTTGAAGCCACGCCTGGCGTTTCCGACTGTCGAACCGTCTACGGTCATGACAGTTTTTTGACAGAAAAACAAACGACAGTCTAGGGGATAGGCGAGTCGGCCGTCAGTAGTACTACTTGGTCTGTGGATACATTATTTTGCAGCGCCGCACCGCTTGCTTGTCATTTACGTGCTATTTATAAAATATTTGGCGTTTTTAAATTATGATATTTTATTTATTCTTTTATTTACTATTAATTAAAGTCATCTAAAACGTAGGAATGTTTTATTAAAATATCTGTGAATGGCAAGTAAAGCACTGCATTTCTGCCTACAAGGAGCGCACGCCCCTTACAAACATAGTCTATAAAATCATATTTCATCATTTCACCAGTATGTAATTTGTATTTAAATATTAATTTTACTGGTGGTAGGTGTCTCATATGTGAGAAGCCATCTGGGTAGGTACCACCGCAATGTCTATTTCTCCCGTGAAACAACACTGCTTAAATGCACTGTTGTGTTTCGGATTGAAGGACATTGTAGCCAGAGCAACTACTGGACATATTGAGACTTAACATCTTATGTCTCAGGATGGCGAGCGCAGTGGAATATTGCTACTGTTCATGAGCGGTCGTATCGCTTACCATCAGGCGAACGGCTTGCTCGTCTCGCCATTCAATGCAATAATAAAAAAAAAACATATAATTAAACAAAAAAAAATACCGATCAAAGTTCATCGATCATCCAGGTGTTATTTTCTTACATCTCGTTCTTACTTGGCAACATTAAATCGTAACCCGGAACTCGGGAGTCACTAAGCAATAATAGCAACGCAAACGTAACAAAAATTGGTTATGTGATTATGGGTATATTGTTTTGTTTTTTTATAAGATAAAAATGACTTGAAGTAGTAAATATGGATATCACAAGAAAGCTTATAGTATATACTTTATTTACAAATGGATTTTATTGGTATGTAATATGATTTAATGGGTGAAAACATGATTTGAAAATGAAAAACCATTGAAATTCGATCTGTATAGATTATTTATTATTTGTTTACAACACATTTGAATTATATTTGTACAATAACTGTCACATCTAATAATTCTGCATAGTTTAAGATACTTAAAGGTATTTTTTATTTTCCTGTAGCTAGAATAGGTACTAGGATATAATGCTTTATGTTTATGAATATTGAAAACGCGGGAATCGGAAGATTTCTGTCAAAATAAGTGACAGTGACGTGGACGTGGGAGTGGCTAGTTGGCACCAGGCCGGTTTAACTCAGGCTTAAAAAGTGACGCAAATTTCTATCTCGCTTTCTCATATGCCGTTTTCGCCCCATCTCTTTCACGCTCCGCCACTTTTATGGATGTGTGCGTGTGCCGGCGTGCGCTGTCACCGCCATATTGCTGCCATATTTTTCAACAGTCGATTGTTGTTTAGTTTTGATTTGCTTATTTTACTTTTAATTGCATGTTATTTCATCTGTTTTGTAATCAGTAACGTAAATATTTAGCAGTACAAACATGATATAGTTTTGTTTGTGTAAATCGTATCTAAAGACTTGTGATTTACGTGATAATTATTAATTTTAGTTATGTGTTTTGTTCCCGAGTGCACAAACGAAAAAAACATAGAAATATCTGTGCAGCCTTATCAAACAAAATATACAAACACTTTAATAAGTGAACAGCTACGTTGGCGGAGTAAGAAATACCAAATTATTGAAAAACATAAATCTAACCTCATCTGACATAATTAAGGTAAATATAATAATATGTTATTCCGCTGTGACCCTATTTCTAGTTTAATCTGCTACAGGAATATAAGAAATAACAATAAGTTGAAATAGTTGAAATAAATACCCATTAAAATACAGATTTATTAGATCTCTGAACACATGATAAGGTTAACTTTTTGTTAGTGTCGAGTTGATGAATTATGTAGCCTTACTCCTTTCATTCGTACTCTCGACTGTACAGGAGGATTGTGCTCTGCAGTGAAAAGTAAATGAGTCGTTCCAGCACAGTACAGTGTAAGATTAAAGCCATTTTTCGGTATAGGTATTTCCAAGTTCATAACATATTCATTTATAACTATCCAATGTTTTATGGTTATATGTATGTAAAGTCAGGAAGCAGTCAACTTCAACAGATTGAGCCCTTATAGTAGTTATTTCTTTATTAATTGTTTTATAATTTCTAGGCTAGCCTCGGGTCAAATTTCCAGTCCAAGCAATTCGCAGGCAAATGGGTTCATCATTGGAAAACCAAAGAAAGTCTCTACTGCGTCTGCAGGATCACTACACTGTAGACTTATATGTTAATATTGGCGAAGGTTAAATCACAACAGAAGTAATTATGTTCATTAATAATCTGTTTATAATATTTATACTTCTTGATATAATTAAGATTCTCATAAAAATGCATTTGCTAAAGATTTTGGTTATATTTTCAAATCCAGCTCAATGCAGTAGTTTATAAAAGTATATTATAGACCTATATTGTGCATACTATAATAGTAATAGCATTAACATTCTTTAAAATGACTATATTCAAACATATGTTTTGCCTATTCCTTTAATATAATAATGAATCAAAAAGTTTTAGTATTTAGTAATGCATGATGCATTTAATGTTTTCAATGATTTAAATAACTATTTCTTTTATATTATTTTAATTATGTGTGTCTTGTTTTTGCTTTTCAATTTCTCCAAAAGTAAGCTAAATCGTTTTGTTTGTTATTTACTTTATGTTAATTGTCTCTTAGATAACATTTACAATCAAAGCAATCTTGTGCTGGTTCATGGTATTGTAAAATATAATTTGCAACAATTAATGTTTCCATTCAAATGTTTATTTGTCAATGCATATTTGAATTATGTAGTCATGTTCTTACATTTGGCATTGTTTTATTGGTCCTAAAATTAAGAGAATTTTAAGAGATAAAATTAAGCGATATTAACAAATTGAAAATGTTTAAATTAATCTTAAGATGTATAAAAAAGTATTGTAGGTTATAATATTCATTAGGATAAAAATGTTACAATAAAAGTGTTGTAATATAAAATATAATATCAAATAAATCAAAGAATATATTGTTGAGTAAAGGTTTAGAATTATAACTTGGTTTTATTTGTTATTTTTATTTTAAATCCATAATTTGGATATGTAAGCATGAAACCCAAATATAAAACCGGTAAATC
This sequence comes from Hyles vespertilio, assembly GCA_009982885.2. Lineage (NCBI taxonomy): Eukaryota > Metazoa > Arthropoda > Insecta > Lepidoptera > Sphingidae > Hyles > Hyles vespertilio. The sequence continues at coordinate 6,327,512 of CM042824.1, forward strand.
TCCGGTAGTAAAAATCGGTATGCTGAAAGTATAACGTACATCCCTAAATATTTCAAAATCGGTAATTTCGGTAAAGTACCGATTTTCAGCCCTGGTCGGAAACGCATCTAAATATATATACGTATAACGTACGAAAGAGATGGCTCAAATACGATGAACAAAATTCTTTAATACTATTGGTCAGTGACAAAATTATCAATGAAATGAAAGAAAGATCCGATGAAGATTGAATGAATTATATATGTAGAAAAGCATGTTTGGTTTCAATGTGTGAGTTTTCATAACGTGTTAAAAATTTTGTATGGAGTTGGCCGTCTGTATTTTTAGTCGTCTGTGGTTGGCACTTATTATAAACAGTCCTAAGTCTGTGATAACCTGTGGTACTAGAACATTCGAGTTTGCAACTGTTTTATTGTCAAAATCAATGATTCAATTAATATTAAATCACACATCAATCAATTATATAATACTATGATTATTAAATTCTGTACGCAAACATAGATTACACATTGAGAATAAATTTACTGTGGAAAAATGTTAAGCAACAATGCCGTGTACACATATTAGAAATACTTATGTATAAAATGTGTGAATTCCAAAGTAGGCAAGATCGTGTTTCGAGCACACGTCTTGTTCTTGTTGTCTTTTTTTTATATATTTCTACTACCAGTGTCATTTTAAAAGAAAACAAAAAAGAGACTACCTGAAGACCAATAACAAGGTTAACTTTTTCCTATTATAATTCCTAAAACAGCGCGTGTATTTTGAAATTTAACATCAATAACTTAATATTTGATTGTATAAAAAATTACTCCGTTATCTTTAGTATGATACTTTATTATCTTTAGTACAAATAGGTACTGACTATTTGTTCCCATACTTCTTACTTTAAGTGAGCATATTTGTATTCCTTACATTTAACATTATAAATAATTTCTCTATTACGCACATACTCTGATCGTTTTTCTTCCATTTTTTAAATGAACGCACAGACGAACTTTTGGCTAATTACTGATAATTAAATAAATAAATACACTTAACAGTCACATAAATAGTCCTGACCCCACATTAAGATCAATTAAGTGTTGTGTCGTGGGTATCGGGAACTGCGAGAGTCTTTTCGGTCTCTCAAACATCCAGACCCGAGACCAATACTTACTGGGTCTCACAAACATTTGTCTCGGTGCGGGGCTCGAACCCGTGGCCTCTCGTTTCACAGGCGGCGTCTAACCAACTGCGCCACGGAGGCTGTTAATTACGTCCAGTCTAGTATTTACAAACAACTGGTCAAAGAACTGCGGTGTTTATTTCTGTTAAGTCAAGTTAGATTACCAGCAACACCTCATGTAAATAATTAGAAATGTCCAAATTGTATTCAAAATTTTTAAATTGTATACAGATTGAATGAAGCAAATTATGCCTTGTATGTATTATAAATTCTAATTTAATTGTAAGTTTTAAGAAATGTCATATTAGTTTGGCTTAAAAAGCTGGTAGCCATATTTACAAAACCTATTGTTGTGTAAACTCAAGTTTGTCCACAATCGCAAATCACTCAAAAGCGCTGTGGTGCACGGAGAAACCATTATTTTTTTCTCTCTTCAAATTTAATTACATTGGACATTATTATCATTACTACTATTTGACTACTAGTATAAATGTACATTGTATAAATTATGAAAGAATATTTTAATGAAAGCGTTGTAGATATTTTTTACTTTCATTTCTAGTTCCTAATTTCACCACATGTCAATTTATGTTAGTTGCGCTGTATGTCTCAGACGTTTTTTGTTTTTGAAGGTCATGCCCTCGAATTTCGACCGACAGTGTGCACACAACAAAAGAATCTATTGTTCAGATCGCTGTAAGACGCGTTGCTCTAGTATTTATGGCCGCTTCTTTACTCTATGCGTAAGACAAAAACCTACAGTTTGTTTTCAGCATAAATTTATTCTCAATGTGTAATCTATGTTTGCGTACAGAATTTAATCAATCATAGTATTATATAATTGATTGATGTGTGATTTAATATTAATTGAATCATTGATTTTGACAATAAAACAGTTGCAAACTCGAATGTTCTAGTACCACAGGTTATCACAGACTTAGGACTGTTTATAATAAGCGCCAACTAGGATTAATTTCATTTTAAAAAATATATTATTTATTTATTTATATAGAGATGAGATAAAGAGTACATTAAAATCGAATCTTTCATCCTTAAAAGCTTAGTCATTGGCAGACGAGAAAACCGTCCTTTATCAATGAAATTAAAAAATAAAAACGTACGTGGGCCCTTCTGTCTATCAGTCGCGCTCTTTACCATAGTTTTGTACTCTTTACTCTATGCGTAAGACAAAAACCTACAATGTGTTTTCAGCTTTATTTTATTTTTGAATCTACTTTCAAAAATACCTTCCAGCCTGTCTTACACACTGACATGAGGTTACATACAGTCCAATAGCAACTCTATGCTCTAACACTATTTAAAAAAAAGTATTCACACTTCTTATAATTTTACATTAAAAGCATACAAAATCAGTTAATCATTAGGTTCGTAACGCACAATAATTATTGTAATGAACACTGAACTTTTGCATTCAATTCAGTTGCAAAATTCAAGTCTCAAAACTATAATAAAATCATTTTCTAAACAAACTATCGCTCGACAACCCGAACGAAAACACACATCTCTTTTGCACACGCCATGTTAATATGACTGCATCCTTTTGTTCTTCTTACTCAATAACAAATGGCCATTTATAACCTTAAAGTTATATATTTAGAGTTCAATTTTGCTTACGAAGTTGTGTTCTTTGAACGAAGTATGAAATTACATTACGCCACGTTCGCGCGTCGTCGCGGCGTCGATCGTCGCGGTGCATGGCGTTCATTGCTTTAAGTCGAAATGAACGTATCAACGTAACTTTTTAAAGCCGTTTACGGATTCGACTAGTCGATTTAATGTTCGTCGACTGTCTATTCGTTCACAGGTCGTCGACGGTTGAATTAACTAGTTCGTTTAATCAACACCCATCTCTACCACTTTGTTTATTAGTCTGTGGCCACTTTATTGTGAATGTAGGAATGTATATAGCAACATTATTAAATAAAAAAAAAATAACACGGTTGTATGTGACTGCGTTAGCGATTAACATTTTTATTTTGAGTATTTATTCCAAATTTTCCGTGCTTCTGTTAATTTTAATAATGCTCTGTTATTAGTGGCTGTCAGAAGTATTGTCCACCGACTATAATTACACATTTGCGCCATGTATTTCGACGAAGAAGACGACAGATTTATCAATCCTGAATTACTTCATGTCGTTCATCGTGAGCTTTGTATGTAATTTTTTTATTCATATCACATTTTATAATTTATGTTTTAAATTTAGGAAACAATTAAAGGGACCATTTTATTGTAGAAAAACTTTTCGTTTCAGTTTCTATCAGTTCAAACCTTGAGATCACGCCTTATGGTTTGAGAAGTGTACCCACTCACACAGAAGATGGAATACCGATTAGGAAATTGTATGTTTCGAATTTACCACCCAAGGTACCCAAGAACATTCTATAATAGTTATTTAAAGGTCTGGTTTTTATTAAGCCATGGTACTTTTAAAAAAATATTGTCGTAACGTTGCTTACGTATGTAGGTATCGTGTACGGGTTGAACGAATTTATTATCTTGCAGAATACTTTTTCTTTGTATGTATAATCTTCGCGTCTTTGGATATCATCGAGCCATATTTATGATTTTGTGTTAAATATTTATGAATGGTCAAAAACTTATAATCAGATTTGAAAGTAAAACGGTCGTTATTCTCAAGCTTCACATCAGTACTTAATTGAAAACAAGAACGATAATGCAGATATATTTTAATAGGTTGGCAGGTGTACATTTTTCATTTTTTGCGATTTATTCATGCCAGAAATACTGTAAAATAAGAAAAAATTGTCACGCAACTTTTATTTGTTTGTAGACAACCCGGGCTGAGCTTTTTGGAGTGTTTGCACAATACGGTTTTATTAAAAGCTGTTGGTTGAGGAAGGGCGATAGGGGTCCTAACAGAAATAATATACCGGCATATGCGTTTGTTACTTTTAGCAATCCCGGTGATGCACACAAGTAAGTATTTTTTTTTGTAAATCTAATCATCTTGCAACTTGTAAGGGATATACTGGGTGGAATCGCTTATCGTCACGAAAAAAATTGTGCATGGCAAGTACATGATTTAGAACACTTTGGCATACTTATTTTAATTTTTTATGTTTTTGTTTATGTAGTGTAAAATTAATTTACCACTACTAGTTACTAATTTAGAATAAGTTATTCATAAAACAACGTTGTTTAGAGAAAGATGCCATAAATGAAAAAAATCTTCATAAATACACATTATTGTTACCCTACTTTATACAATATGAATTCAAGTAGAAACTTCTAAATCTAAGTAATAAAATCCTTTGATCGCGCCGCCCTCACCGCCGCGCCGCGCCGCCGCAAGCGCAAGTACAAAGCGTGCCGCCGCCGCGCCGCGCCGCCCGCTCCCGCGCCGCCGACACCTTCCAGGGATCTTGCCACTTCCCACAGAGTACTTTGTTATACCACTTCCTCAGTCGTGCGAAATTCGGTACCGAGTGACGTTGTACGAAATTATTTTGGTTATTGGTTAGTTTCTTGCGGTCAAAATGAGTGATTACACGAACAGTGAGTATGTGACAATAATGACATGTTCGATCCAATAAAAAGTTGGGTCATGCAAGAAGGATGTACAGATACAGAGCATCTGCAGTCTTTGCGTAGGAATGGTATCATGAATGATGAATCCACGAGTTCCCAGCACAAGAACTATTTTAACGACTTATCCGAGGCTACTCGATCATGGTAAGTTCAGACTTCCTAATCATGCAAGAATCCGTGACCTTCGACAGCGAAGTCGTCTATTCTCGACATTATTAAAACGTTTTAAATAAAATCATATGCAGCTTTTTCTAAGTTAGTAGGTACGTTATGAAAATAATAATGTAAATCTTAACAACTTACCAACAACTACATTTACTTAAATGATCCTAACACACTAAAATTCTAAATAAATCAAAATGTCATATGGTAATATTTAGAATAATAATACCGATAAATAGGCGCAAAGTAAGGTCAAGGTCTCTGCGCGACAGTCAGCTGTTGTGTGGCATGATTCATACACTCGCGCGCCTGAGTATTGACATGTCGTCGTTGCACTTTTAAGTGTAGGGTGATTTAGATAATATGTGTTTTGGAGATATCTTGTACTGATGTTGTTTATGGGGTAGTTTGTAGTTTTTAATGATAAATCTCGTATATAACGTTAATTTCACATACACAATACACTATTAAATTTTCCGGACGATAAGCGATTCCACCCAGTATTTAACTCTTTTCTATTTCATTCAGTTGATGTCTTAACTACATGTCATGTGAATGTGGTTTATTATAATGTCAGGAACATGATACTTTAATAATTATTCTCCAAAGGATTGATGTAAGGAAGGTACCCAATCTTAAAATTATGTGTCTAAACATTTTGCACCATGGGCCAAAAGTCATGTACATCCTATTTAAGTTTGGGATAAGAGCCTGTATAAATGTTCCATATTCAATCTATTATGGATCACATTTAATTTACTAATCTAAAGGTACCTTAAATACCAGTAGTACAAATTGGATGGCTCAAGGCAAAATTTAAATAGTATAGATGTATACAGAAATATGTTTTGCCTATTAGTGTGTAGTATTATTTATACTGTGTTTATGTTTTAGAGCCTTACAAGCACCAAGTCATGAGAAGAACTTGCGTGGTCGCACCTTAAGAATATCTCCAGCGGATAGCTGGCATCAGCCTGCTGAAGATGCCGATGGAAGAGTGCGTTGGAAGCCCCGTGGTCCCAGATATGGAAGGCCTTCATCACCCAGTTCTAATAGTATTTCAGGGGAAGGTATATATTTTAATACTTTAATTGACTATTTCTTAGAATTAGATGCTTAAAGTAGCATTATTCCGCCACTTCAAAAAGGTTAAGGTAGGGTAAAGGGGTAAAGGGTAATGTTTAAAGGGTTGTAATGTTTAGGTAAAGGGTAAATCTTTGGGTTGGTCTAAGTTCAGCAGTGGATTTTGTGTGGCTGAAGAACAAAGAAAGTAGCAATATTGAATGGTGTTATAATATATTTGTATTTTTTTAAAATTATCAATTGCTTACTAGGAATATTGATTTCCAGAAATCAAAAAGCTATTTTAGTTTTTAGCAAAATGAAGATTATAACTCTTTTATGTATTTTTTTTAATCCCTCATTGTGTCGGATTTGGCCATCCCCATCTGCTTGAAAAGTTCACCGGTTTATACATTTAAAGAAATTATGATGGCATTTCTTTATTTGTTTCTAATTAAATGGGTTTTACAGCTGGTGACTCAAACTCTCCAGAACTTATTTCTGAAAATGCAACAGATGTAGATACTTCAAATTCAGATCCTGATGATTTAAATGTGAGTATATTTTTTTCAATGTTATTTTAAAACATGTGCTTATTAGAAGCTATCCTTAAGGGAAGTTGTATGAAAATCTTTATTAAAAGTAACATTTTAAATCTGAAGCCCTGCATACAAGTATGTAGCCCAAATAAAGAAAAAAAAAATAACCTTGAATCTTTTTGCAGGTTCAAGAAAATTCAGAATATGAAGAAAGTTATACTATATTGGATATTTTAAATAGTGATTGTTTAACACACATTCTAACATATGTTCCTATTAGAGACCTCATTGTATCAGAAAGAGTTAGTAAAGCTTGGCAGAGTATGATCCACGAGTATTTATCAAGTAAGTAATATTCTTAAAACTAGCTCTTTGCAAGCATTTCTTCTTATGATAAGTTCAGGGGCCCTACTCTGAAAATCCGAAACGAAGTTCGAATCTTCGGACGATCGAAGTTTATGACGATACGAATGCACCTACATAGACTTATGGTCGTAACCATAGACTTATGGTTACGATGTACGTTATACGAATCCGAACATTTATAGAGTAGGTACATTCGTATCGTTATAAACATCGATCGTCCGACGATTCGAACTTCGTTTCGGATTATCAGAGTAGGGCCCCAGTACTGTCTGTGTAGATAGGCACTAGGCAGACATTTTAAACAGGGTAATTAATATTGTAACTAGGTAAAAAGTGATGAATTCTGCAGTTTTATTGTGTCAGATAGATAGATAGAAAAACCATAAATTAATTGATATAAAAAGGCTGTTTCATGAGCTCATCTTTGTGATATGAACACTGGATAGTGATTTCCGTGGGCTGAACAAAAAGCCTGGAGTCTTTTGACCCTTTCCCAAGGCATTAGAAGGAGATTTTCTCTAAAACAATATTTTCAATTTTGTCAGGGCGGTAGTTATTGAGCTCATATACTTTCTACACCCAAGGAAAGGAGATCGGTCGATTTCCTAAGGAAATTGGGCCTAGTAGTGAAAACTTGACGGACACAAATGAGACCTAGAATTAAATAATAAAGATTCAATATCCTTTGAATATAATATAGTCTTTTTGAGCTACGATATGGGGTATTTAAGATATATCCTCTTAAAAGTTTTACAAAAACTACCATATTCTACTATCTTCACATATATCTTATTTGGACAATATTTTATATTTTCTGTGACTATGTAAATAATTTCACTTAATAATATTGTTAAATGTATAACATAATTATAAACACGTTAAATACTTTTCGATACAAAGTTGATAAAGAAACCATTTCTGGGGGTAGAAATATCCGTTTCAAAAGAAGGTAAGTCATTCTAAAAAGGGAATTATGACGGGAAAAATGTTGGTATTGATAATAAGAAACACATTTTTATAATAAAAAGTTCTTTTGAATTTGTTCCTAAACAATATCTCATGTAGGTACCTGGTAGTAACAATACATTGTCGAGGTGCTTTGCAGGAGGTGTGATATTATTTTGGTACCTAGCCCAACCAAGGTACCACATAATCTTAGTCATTACATGTGCACAGCATCCCACTGTCCTTTTGATTGCAATGCAATTACAATAATGTTGTATTATTATATTGTGGCCATTTTGAGCTGTCGATCTGAATATAAACAAAACATATTTTTGTTCTGTCCTAACCAATAACGCACTAAGTGTTCTGGCATACTATTTATCTCATTTAAATCGATTGATGTTTTAGAATTCTTTATATTTGTAAACATGTCTTGTACATGTTGGAACTAAAATAATATTTTTAATATTATAGACCCTTTCCCTCATAAAATCCAATGAGGTATTGCCTAGATGCACTGAGCGAGCTCTGCTATTTTGGGAATATAATAAGTGCGTGGTGGCCTGTTGGTAAATGGACTAGACGCGACTGCCAACATGTTCACGGTGGTCGCGGGTTCGAATCCCAGGGCACACCTCTGACTTTTCGGAGTCATGTGTGTATTGATAGTCAATCACCACGCACTAAAACGGTGAAGGAAAACATCGTGAGGAAACCTGCATACCATAGCCAATTTATAAAAAAATCTATGGTATGTAAGTCCGCCAACCCGCACTAGGCCAGCGTGGTGGACTATATGGCCTAACCACTCTCAATCGTACTGTCGATTGTAGAGGAGGCCCGTGCCCTGCAGTGGGACGTATATGGACTGATACAGAAGAATGTTTTTTATGCCCAAATACTGGAACGCAACTTAAATATAACTTGCGCTTAACTACGTTAATCCCGATTAAATGTACTGGCTAAGTGGGCCGTGCGCTGTTAAGAGCAACTTATTATTTGAATGGCGTTCCAGTATTCGGGCGTTAGAGTAGCTAAGAGTTGTCGTAAATAATAAACTCAAAATAACCAACACCACAAAAGCACATTCCTTTCGCGACCAAGCACAAAGCATAGAATTTGACAAACACTAATTATAAGACATGTCAATTCTGTTAATATTGCAAACAATGCAAAAAGTGGTAGAATATTATATGATATCCTTTTTTTTTATAAAATCTGATCCCGACGGTGTAGGATAAAAATAAATAGAGAAATGAATCTAAAAAATACGCCAGATTTTTTAGTCATACTTAATTTCTTGTCCGTAGTTGGACCAAATCGACTGATCTGCTTTTCGAAGATTAGACAGTAGTATTGAGAAGAGTAATTTATTTTATTTGGTGTTTTTATTTTTGTATATTTCATTGAATGGCGATACGCTCATGAACAGTAGCAAAACCAAACAACGCCTTGAACTGAAAATGCTTGGCATTCCACTATGCTCGCCATTTCGAGACATAAGGTTTTGAGTCTTAATAATATGTCCAGTAGTTACTTTGGCTAATGTTACTTTGGTTAATGCTAATGTTCTTCAATCCGAAACACAACAGTGCATTTACACTGCTGTTTGAAAGAAATAGACATTCTGGTAGTACTTACCCAGGCGAACTCTCACTTATGAGCTACCAGCAGGAGGTGTGGAGGGTAGTGTATGGAGAGTATAGCGTGTGCGGTGGTGCAGGTATCCGCGTGCTGAAGACGTCGTGGTGGCAGCACGTGCCGGAGACGCTGACGACGGCGGTGCTGCGGCGCGTGCTGCAGCGCGTGGGCGGCTCGCTGCAGCGGCTGCACATCGACCACCCCTGGTCCGCGCTCAACGACCGCACCGCGCATACAGTCGGCAAGTTCTGTCCAGAACTTGAGGAGTTTAAGGTACGCATCGGCGTTTCACTCTTGGATTGCTTATATATCGATGATTTGGTTTTTAATTATGACGTTGCTCGCTGGACGGTCTCCATTGGTCTCTGTTAGACGGTAATTATAAATATTTTGATTAAACATGTAATCGATAATTAAAAATATTTTTATGAAGCTAATTCTCGTAATTGTTTCAGGTCGTTGGCATGCATACGAAAAATTGGAATCCAATAGTGTATGGATGTAAACAGTTGAAAAGTCTTTCCTTTATATCTTGCAATAAGGTATATTTACACTATTTGCTTACTTTTCATCTATATTATCTTTTTCACTTGTGTATGAAATGAAACATGTCTTTTTGTAACCACTTTGGAAACAAGGCTTTATGATAACTGCCAGTTTCACATCACCTGGCAGTTAACAGAAATAACATTGAAATAAAGTATTATTAACGGATTTTATCGCGGATTTGGTTTAATTTTTACATTTTTGACTTCCCGACGTTTCGATTACTTTACAGCTTTAAAATGTAAAAATTTAGCCAAATCAATATTTCAATGAGTGACATTCGCGTAAACCTAAGAAATCATTAGAAATAACATTGTTCAATATCTCTTTGAAAATGAATCCACCTCATTTGATTAAACAACAATAGATAAAGGGGATGTAAACCTTAGATTATATACTCGTCTAGATTGAGCAATATCAACAAACGATGCGCTAAAAGTGTCCTCACTTTCGTTGATATGTGTGAGTACCGGTCGTGTAATTATTGTAATCCAACTGTCAAGGTGTGTGTGTTTAGGGATGCCTACTACAGATTATTAACTTAACTTTTCCCTATCATTTGATATACAAAATAGGTTAAATAAAATATTGTTTCTTTATTTATTGTAATCATACTATTAATTATATTTATAACGCATTTTAGTAAAAACAATAAAGATCTAAACCCATCTCCTAGTGTTTGTTTCCGAATAGAATATACTCTTTGGATTTATTGCCTGGGCTGTTATCTGATTTATGTATTTATGTAAAATATAAATCATCATAAGTAAAATGTTCGGAACACACAACTGAAGTCATGTGAGGCTACGAATGGTCTTCTTTTCGTTTCCGCTGTGTAATGTCTCTCCAGCAATTTTCTAGTACGGAATCCGTAGGAAGTCTAAAAATATTATTAGGACCTTGAATAAGTTCTCGCTGTTTCTTCAAAGATGACAATAGCAGTACCCCGTTTGTGAAATTTTGAATGGTATTACACATGCAAGGCAAAAAATTCATAAAATTACTATGAAGTGCATGTCGTCGTGGGTTTTATTAATATCGTGTAGGTAAGTATTATTTACTCAATAAATAAATAATGCCATTCTTCTTGTTGTTATTCTGATCGAAATATTATGTAATGATATTTGTGTTTTATAGTTTCTCCCATAGTTTCAACAAATCTTCCTAGTAAGAAATTGACAACACTGGCCAATGAAACTCATCTTCAAAATAATGAATTACAAGTTCATGTTTTCTTCAAATAATAGTGGTTTAACAATAATGTTACCGAGAGAAAGTGATATTGGTATTATTATACAGTTTTCCCACACAATTGCGATACAATTCGACAGCACAAACCGGCATAATTAATTATTTTTCGGGAGCACGTTATCCATATGTAGTTCAAATGACACTGACGTACGTGAGAAGCGAGTCTACCAAATTTGGTAGACTTTATTTGAGCCGTGCGGTGAGGTGTGATGTGTCATCTAGACGAGTATATAATCTAAGATGTAAACATATCACATAATGAAAAATTATGTCAATGTGAGGTCAAGACTTTTTGGTATAAATTTTATTAGGTGGTAATAATTATAATACTTTAATTTATTTTAAAATCAAAACATTGTTATTGTTGCAGCTTACGGATGCCAGCTTAGTGCATTTGGTCAAAACCGAATCGAGCATAGAGAGTTTAACATTAGCAAACAACACTCATGTGACTGGTCTATTCCTCACTGGTGCGATTACACCCAAGTTGAATGCTCTATCATTTTACAACTGCTACAACTTGCAAGGCGCAGTGCTGTGTGCCGCCATCGAAGACATACCCAACATCACTACGCTTAAACTCGATGTGTGTCCAGTTACAATGTGGAAAATAGTGCCGCATATACTTCATAAGCTGCCCAGGCTCGTGGAGCTGTCTCTAAGTGAATACACCTCCGTAGAGATATGCTTCACTCCGCAGAATAACGAGGCTTTCTGTGAAGCGCTCGCCACGTTAACCGAACTCAAGAGTTTGAACATCAGCCGGAATATACACATAACGAATGGTGTGCTGAAGCAAGTTGCGCAGTCTTGTCTTAAACTGGAATCATTGAATGTGGCCAGCTGTAACAGTAGGAAGTCCTTCCCTCATCCAGGTAAAATGATTAAAGTTTTTTAATAGCTTATATTGTGTTCCAGTGGTGGGCAAAGGCCTCCCCTTTGTTACACCCCAGGCTCGGAAACGGTTTCGGACATTGACCCTCAATAAAACTCAATTTCGGTTAACAGTTAACATAATACCGGTTACTATGGAAAACCGGTTTTCACGAATTTAGGTTTTGGGAGCGATAATTAACCGGTTTAAAACCAAGCTCAGTACCGAATACCTTCCGTCGTTCCTTATTTTTGCGTTTGCTCAGCTGCGTTCTATTTTATTCAGAAAGTTTTTAGTTTCATCGCGCACGCACGCTTGCTTATAATTACGTTGCTCATTTTGTGTTATCAATTATCAGCATTTGCATTTTGAATTCACTATTTATTTTCTTACTATTGTTTATCTTTGACAGGAAGGTACCGTTTGAGTTTAGTTATTTTATATAATGTGACTGATAGTTATCTTTTTTTAACATTTTATGAATACTGTTGATTTGATTTTAAAATTTATAAGAATTAAAATTTTATTCAACTAAAAGTTTTGTCAACATTTTGATCACTGACAACGTCCGAATCATGTTTTATAATGGGTATCTTTATGCAATCCTAAGCCTGAAACTAATCTAACTAGTCACTTTTATCTAAGTGGCAAAATACTTCAATATATAGATATTGACAATATATATATATATATATATGTATATATATATATGTATATATATATATATATATATATATCTATCTAATACCGGGTATCTCAAGACTGCTACCGAAAACGAAGCCGGGTGGTAGTTTTAGTGGCTACAAACACAATGCAATTAAAAATTTCGCCTAGAAACGCGACAATTATTTTTTATGATTTTTTAAATATCGTCATTTTTGGGTGGTAAATCCATAGTTTTTGCTAAAATAATAATTTTAACTCTTTTATATCTTAGAGTATTTATAAATAAAAGGGTATACACTATTATTTTAGGAAAAAATGTATTTACCACCCAAATATGGCCATAGGAAAAAAATAACAAAAAAAAAAATTGTCGCTTTTTTTTGCAACTTTTTCTGTTGCATTGTGTCTGAAGTCGCTTAGACTACCACCCGGCTTCGTTTTCGGTAGCAGTCTTGATATACCCTGTATATAAAATTCTTCTGTCACGGGGTGCGTAATCGAACTCCTCCGAAACGGCTTGACCGATTCTCATGAATTTTGTGAGCATATTGAGTAGGTCTGAGAATCGGCCAACATCTATTTTTCATCCCCCTAAATGTTAGGGGTAGTCCACCCCTAAATATTTTTTTTTATTTTTTAGACAAAATTTTTAATTTCTATTTTTTTATGATACAACATACAAAAATACATACAATCCTCAATTTTCAACCTTCTACGATCAACCCTTATTTTTTAATAGCCATTTTAGTAATTTAATCATTTTTCCTCTCCGGTCGAAAACTGATCAATCGTCATTTAATTAGTTATCCCCGCCAGATGTCTACAGGTGTCACTTCTGACCCAGTAAACAGCACGGAGTAGGGATGAGAACGAAGCCGGTCTCCTGTTTCTCTCACACAATACGATTATTGTTTATGCATCAAGTGTAGTAGTAACGTTGACAATTATTATTTTGCTATCTCAGTGTAACTCTCATATTAAATTTTAATAATTCCTATTTTATATATAAGATGTTTATGGAGAGAAGGGACATAAAGTAAAATAGAATCGAAGGTACGGGAGAGGGCTGGGATAGATAACAGATTTGTTAGGACGAAATGTAAATGCACGTTATAAAACGGGATGGATAATAAAGAGAAGGGACGGGACGGATTGGGAAGAGACTGAACAGGCGGATGAGACGGGATTGAGCCGGACAGTAGGATAGCTACGTCAAGTTTAGGCATACAAGAGTTTATACGAAAAACAATATGTACCTATTTGGTGTGGAGTGGAATCAAAAAATATATGCACCCAGGCGAAGCTGGGTCGGGCCGCTAGTATATATAAATATATATGCATATATATATATATGCATATATATATATATATATATATATACTGGGTGGAATCGCTTATCGTCACGAAAAAAATTGTGCATGGCAAGTACATGATTTAGAACACTTTGGCATACTTATTTTAATTTTTTTATGTTTTTGTTTATGTAGTGTAAAATTAATTTACCACTATTAGTTACTAATTTAGAATAAGTTATTCATAAAACAACGTTGTTTAGAGAAAGATGACATAAATGAAAAAAATCTTCATCAATACACATTATTGTTACCTTACTTTATACAATATGAATTCGAGTAGAAACTTCTAAATCTAAGTAATAAAATCCTTTGATCGTGCCGCCCTCACCGCCGCGCCGCCGCAAGCGCAAGTACAAAGCGTGCCGCCGCGCCGCGCCGCCCGCTCCCGCGCCGCCGACACCTTCCAGGGATCTTGCCACTTCCTCAGTCGTGCGAAATTCGGTGCCGAGTGACGTTGTACGAAATTATTTTGGTTATTGGTTAGTGTCTTGCGGTCAAAATGAGTGATTAAACGAACAGTGAGTATGTGACAATAATGACATGCTATGTTCGATCCAATGAAAACTTGGGTTCATGCAAGAAGGATGTATGCAGATCCAGAACATCTGCAGTCTTTGCGTAGGAATGGTATCATGAATGATGAATCCACGAGTTCCCAGCACAAGAACTATTTTAACGACTTATCCGAGGCTACTCGATCATGGTAAGTTCAGACTTCCTAATCATGCAAGAATCCGTGACCTACGACAGCGAAGTCGTCTATTCTCGACTTTATTAAAACGTTTAAATAAAAACATATGCAGCTTTTTCTAAGATAGTAGGTACGTTATGAAAATAATAATGTAAATCTTAACAACTTACCAACAACTAAATTTACTTAAATGATGCTAACACACTAAAATTCTAAATAAATCAAAATGTTATATGGTAATATTTAGAGTAATAATACCGATAAATAGGCGCAAAGTAAGTTCAAGGTCGATGCGCGACAGTCAGCTGTTGTGTGGCGTGACTCATACACTCGCGCGCCTGAGTATTGACATTTCGTTGCACTTTTAAGTGTAGGGTGATTTAGATAATATGCGTTTTGGGGATATCTTGTACTGATGTTGTTTATGGGGTAGTTTGTAGTTTTTAATGATAAATTTCGTATACAACGTTAATTTCACATACACAATACACTATTAAATTTTCCGGACGATAAGCGATTCCACCCAGTATATATATACAGGGTATATCAAGACTGCTACCGAAAACGAAGCTGGGTGGTAGTTTTAGTGACTTGAGACACAATGCAACTAGATTTTATGCAAAAAAATAGTGATAATTTTTTTTGTTATTTTTTTTCTATCATCGCATTAGGGTGGCAAATACATTTTTTTTAAATAATAGTGTACACCCCTTTATTTTTAATAACGCTATGGTACGCAAAGCTTTAAAAAAATATTTTAGCAAAAACTACGGACTTACCACCCAAACTCGGCGATATTTAAAAAATAAATAAATAAAATAGATACCCTGTATATATATACAGGGTATATCAAGAGTGCTACCGAAAACGAAGCCGGGTGTTAGTTTTAGTGACTAGAAACACAATGTAACCAATAATTGCGCCAAGAAACGCGACAATTTTATTTATTTATTTTTTATACATGTTGTGTTTCGTATAAAATCTTGTACGCCTAAACTTGACGTAGCTATCCTACTGTCCGGCTCAATCCCGTCTCATCCGCCTGTTCAGTCTCTTCCCAATCCGTCCCGTCCCTTCTCTTTATTATCCATCTCGTTTTATAACGTGTATTTACATTTCGTCCTAACAAATCTGTCAGCTATCCCACCCCTCTCCCGTACCTATTTTACTTTATGTCCCTTCTCCCCATATGTATCCATATACATAAACATATAAAGATTGCCTTATGAATTTTTGACATTAAAAACTTTAGCATTTTTTATCGTCCATCCAATATTCCTTCTCTTATTTCAGCACCAAAATGCTATTTTTCCAAAAAAATATTGCACGCCATTACATTTTGTTAGTAATAAAGAGTTAAAATATAAAATTTCATAGACATAACTTCAGTGGTTTCGATTTTTTGTTTAGAAAAGGTAAAAAAAAATTAATACAAAAAAAAAGTTTGCCCAATTTTAATAAAAATTAAATTCTACCGAATCTTTTGACCATTACCAGCAACATTTTCGATATTAATTTAAAAAAGTATACTTACAACACAAAAGCCGTTGTTGGTGAAAGCTCGTGCCACGTGTTGAGTACTTTTGAGGTTATGAAAATCACTTGATTAACTAATCGTGCAAAATACACTCAAAATTGATAATCACCTGTAGACATCTGGCGGGGATAACTAATTAAATGACGATTGATCAGTTTTCGACCGGAGAGGAAAAATGATTAAATTACTAAAATGGCTATTAAAAAATAAGGGTTGATCGTAGAAGGTTGAAAATTGAGGATTGTATGTATTTTTGTATGTTGTATCATAAAAAAATAGAAATTAAAAATTTTGTCTAAAAAATAAAAATAAAAATATAGGGTGGACTACCCCTAACATTTAGGGGGATGAAAAATAGATGTTGGCCGATTCTCATAGATGCCGGATAAGCACAAAAAATTTCATCAAAATCGGTCAAGCCGTTTCGGAGGAGTATGGCAACGAAAACTGTGACACGATAATTTTATATATTAGAAAAATAAGGGTTGATCGTAGAAGGGTGAAAATTGAGGATTGTATGTATTTTTATATGTTGTATCATAAAAAAAAAGAAATTAAAAATTTTTCAAAAAGTAAAAAAAAATTTAGGGGTGGACTACCCCTAACATTTAGGGGGATGAAAAATAGATGTTGGCCGATTCTCAGACCTACTGAATATGCTCACAAAATTTCATGAGAATCGGTCAAGCCGTTTCGGAGGAGTATGGCAACGAAAACTGTGACACGAGAATTTTATATATTAGATATACAGGGTATCTCAAGACTGCTACCGAAAACGACGCCGGGTGGTAGTTTAAGCGACTTCAGACACAATGCAACAGAAAAAGTTGCAAAAAAAAGCGACAATTTTTTTTTGGTTATTTTTTTCCTTTGACCATATTTGGGTGGTAAATACATTTTTTCCTAAAATAATAGTGTATACCCTTTTATTTATAAATAATCTAAGGTATAAAAGAGTTTAAATTATTATTTTAGCAAAAACTATGGATTTACCACCCAAAAAATGACGATATTTAAAAAATCATAAAAAATAATTGTCGCGTTTCTTTGCGAAATTTTTAGTTGCATTGTGTTTGTAGTTACTAAAACTACCACCCGGCTTCGTTTTCGGTAGCAGTCTTGAGATACCCGGTATATATACAGGGTATATCAAGACTGCTACCGAAAACGAAGCCGGGTGGTAGTTTAAGCGACTTCAGACACCATGCAAAAGAAAATTTTGGAAAAAAAAGCGACATATTTTTTTTTTGTATTTTTTTTCCTATTGCCATATTTGGGTGGTAAATACATTTTTTCCTAAAATAACAGTGTATACCCTTTTATTTATAAATTCTCTAAGGTATAAAACAGTTAAAATTATTATTTTAGCAAAAACTATGGATTTACCACCCAAAAATTACGATATTTAAAAAATCATTAAAAATTAATGTCGCGTTTTCTTTGCGAAATTTTTAGTTGCATTGTGTTTGTTGTCACTAAATCTACCACTTGGCTTCGTTTTCGGTAGCAGTCTTGATATACCCGGTATATGTTATATACAGGGTGGACAAGAAACGGCGCACCTGCCAATATACATTATAGTATATGGTGAAGGAATCTTAATTAAGACGGATTTGTATGGCGCTAGCGAATATAAGGAAGATGCCGAGAAAAAAAAACTAACGTTACACATGCTACCCCTTAACATGTTAAGCTAAAGTGATTGAACCTTACAACTGAACGGTAGACATTCAACAATAAATAAGCAGAGCTCATTATTTACTTATAAGTCGATTGTGTACATCACGCTCAGGGTACATAAAAAATATATTAAATTAATACTGCCAACAGTCACATACATGGGTACTAACCCCACACTAAGATACAAATCTTGTGTCGCGGGTATTAGAAAAATAATTATGGTTCACGGAAATTATTTGTCTCGGGGCGGGAACCGAACCCGCGGTCTCTCATTTCACAGGCGGTTCTTACCAACTGCGCCACGGAGGCCGTCGGTGACTCATAATATGGGCTGGTTAGTTGTCATTAATGACCACCAAAATAGTTAACTGACCTTGTAATGTAAACCGTAATGACCTTGATAGGCAAAGCTGGAAGCGCAGGATCCGCCAAAACCCGCACGAAAACACTGTCACAGTTTGGTAGCACAAATCACTTTTTCTTTTACATTTCACATAACACAAGTTACATCAAAAGCTATCAAATTGGGTAATGTTCAAAGCATAGTTAAATTAATAAAATTTACTCAAAATAACTGAAAACGAATTTACAATAATATGCACACGACTAATACATGCACACGCGATCGCAATCCGAATTCAACTAATAAAAAATAAATTATTATTTTGATTCTTGAAAGATAAAGGCCTGTTCACATTAGATACAAAGCTTTCCTATTTGAGTTCATAATAATTCATCTGAACAATTAGTATTACTACTGAATCAGACCATATACGTGCCACTGCAGGGCACGGGGTCTCCAGTGCAGTAAATTAGTAGTTAGTGTTTATTGATTTCACTAATTTTATCTCAAATAAGTCTCATATGCAAATTCTATGCTATAATGGTAGACGACATTTCTCTAGGTATAAGAATTTAGAAGAAATTGTATCACTTTAAAGTAACATTATTATAAATACATTAAAATAATGTTAAATACAATAATAAGCAAAGTAAATAGGCAATTTGTAATTGACTGGATCGGCTGATGACATATTTAAATAACATTATAAGCTCTTGAGCAAGTATCAGTATCAGTCCAGTAAGATCTTTTTTTTAACGTAACTTTTATATCGGAGTACTTAATCCAATTAAGTTATATCAAGTGTGTAGTGTGAACACACCTCAAGATGTCGGTCTTCTTTTGCAAAATGCTAAAAGTTACCGACAAAGAAATTGCCGCCTTTCGGCACGCACTCACAAACGGCGGCGGCGACCTCAAAGCAAGAATAATCGAGCCGCGTTGGATCCGACAAAGTACACTATGACCGGCGGCTTCCTTTGACTAATAGGGCCGAATTGGGCCATCATTTTAAAAATATTATTTTTTATTAATCAGTGTCATCAGATTATTTTTTCAATGAATCTAAATTATTTAGAAAATTTAAATGTTATGTAGGTATTACCAAAACTTTTCTAATTATAATTAAATTCGCAATCTTACATGATTTAAGCGATGACCAGTGTGATTTCTTGGTATCTTTCAGTTTGGATTTGTGACACTAAGGAAAATAATGACAAACAAAATAGTCAATCCATTCACGATGCAACTGCACCTAAAGTTATTATGTTGTTAATTTATTGACGCTTAAATCTAAGTACGTCCCTGTTTAACTGATTGATTTATTTGAAATGAAACAAAAAATATCCTTTTTTGAAGTTAGAGAAGGATAAATTATACAGCTAAGAGTTCATGACCTTACTCATGTGTAAACAGCTGTTAAAGCGAAGTTTAAGAAAGTTTTGATGCTGTTAAAAATGGTTTTCGTGGTATATTTCGTTAACCGTTCAATTAACGACGAAACGAAAAAATACGTATGTGTTTAAATCTTGTTCTTCATCCATTCCAACTGATTTTATGCGAAAAAGTGGTGATTAAACTTAAAACTTTAAACGGTCATAACTTCAAAACGGATAGGTATTTTCCAAATATTATTTTTTTATTACGATATTAATATTATGCCCTTGTACCCAACTGAGCAAGTGCGCCATTTATTTGCGCTCCCTGTATATTCTGTGTCAGCCCATATACGTCCCACTGCAGGGCACGGGCCTCCTCTACAATCGAGAGTACGATTGAGAGTGGTTAGGCCATATAGTCCACCACGCTGGCCTAGTGCGGGTTGGCGGACTTACATACCATAGAAATTCTTATAAATCGCTATGGTATGCAGGTTTCCTCACGATGTTTTCCTTCACCGTTTTAGTGCGTGGTGATTGACTGTCAATACACACATGACTCCGAAAAGTCAGAGGTGTGCCCTGGGATTTGAACCCGCGACCACCGTGAACATGTTGGCAGCCGCGTCTAGTCCGTTTACCAACAGGCCACCACGCACTTCTTCACTTCAGTTTTGTTAAAATTAAAATGGTTAAATTTGTCATTTTAGAGTCTAAACTTTAGAAACCAATAGGTTAATTGACACTATACAAAATATTGAATTATTTGTTTCCATCCGCGTAAGTTAATTATTTTTAAAATAAGTTTCAATAATATACATTAAACATATAATTGCATATTTTACCGACACAATATACTCGAAAATCGAATTCGAGATCCCAATCAAATTTTAATGGGTTTTACTCACAGTGATTTTCAAAGACCATAGTGCGTTCGGCTAGGAACACGAGCGCCAGAAATCTTAGGAACAAAATAGAACAAAATCTCAACAGAAAACGTGAAACCAGCTTCACGGCGTTTTAACTTTATCACATGATGCACATTCATCAAGTTAAGCAACTAAATGAACTGAAGGGAGGTGTCGCGGGCGTCAAAGCGAGGTATTTGTAGTTAAGGAGACGAAATTTAAAAAAAGTTTTATTTCAGTGGCCTAAGGTTACGAATTTCTGCATAATACCTGTAGCATAAAATATTTTCGTACCATTTTTTTCACATACTTAGAAAATAAGTTGAAATTGTAGTTTATGTAAATATTATACCAAATATTTTTTATTTGGCTTTGTTTTATACTTATTTAACGAATGAGAATAATTCCAACCTGTTTTTTTAACGGTTGTGAACAAACTACCATGACAAATTATTTTATTGTAGTGGTAACACTTTTGTTTACATTTTTGATCTCGGATTCCATTTCCGAGTATAGGTATATTTATATTGTCGTATTAATGTGTATTCATAGGTAAATACCCAGTCAAATAAGCATAATATATAGTATACAGGGAGCGCAAATAAATGGCGCACTTGCTCAGTTGGGTACAAGGGCATAATATTAATATCGTAATAAAAAATAATATTTGGAAAATACCTATCCGTTTTGAAGTTATGACCGTTTAAAGTTTTAAGTTTAATCACCACTTTTTCGCATAAAATCAGTTGGAATGGATGAAGAACAAGATTTAAACACATACGTATTTTTTTCGTTTCGTCGTTAATTGAACGGTTAACGAAATATACCACGAAAACCATTTTTAACAGCATCAAAACTTTCTTAAACTTCGCTTTAACAGCTGTTTACACATGAGTAAGGTCATGAACTCTTAGCTGTATAATTTATCCTTCTCTAACTTCAAAAAAGGATATTTTTTGTTTCATTTCAAATAAATCAATCAGTTAAACAGGGGCGTACTTAGATTTAAGCGTCAATAAATTAACAACATAATAACTTTAGGTGCAGTTGCATCGTGAATGGATTGACTATTTTGTTTGTCATTATTTTCCTTAGTGTCACAAATCCAAACTGAAAGATACCAAGAAATCACACTGGTCATCGCTTAAATCATGTAAGATTGCGAATTTAATTATAATTAGAAAAGTTTTGGTAATACCTACATAACATTTAAATTTTCTAAATAATTTAGATTCATTGAAAAAATAATCTGATGACACTGATTAATAAAAAATAATATTTTTAAAATGATGGCCCAATTCGGCCCTATTAGTCAAAGGAAGCCGCCGGTCATAGTGTACTTTGTCGGATCTAATCCGACCGATCTAATGTGAACAGGCCTTTATCTTTCAAGAATCAAAATAATAATTTATTTTTTATTAGTTGAATTCGGATTGCGATCGCGTGTGCATGTATTAGTCGTGTGCATATTATTGTAAATTCGTTTTCAGTTATTTTGAGTAAATTTTATTAATTTAACTATGCTTTGAACATTACCCAATTTGATAGCTTTTGATGTAACTTGTGTTATGTGAAATGTAAAAGAAAAAGTGATTTGTGCTACCAAACTGTGACAGTGTTTTCGTGCGGGTTTTGGCGGATCCTGCGCTTCCAGCTTTGCCTATCAAGGTCATTACGGTTTACATTACAAGGTCAGTTAACTATTTTGGTGGTCATTAATGACAACTAACCAGACCATATGAGTCACCGACGGCCTCCGTGGCGCAGTTGGTAAGAACCGCCTGTGAAATGAGAGACCGCGGGTTCGGTTCCCGCCCCGAGACAAATAATTTCCGTGAACCATAATTATTTTTCTAATACCCGCGACACAAGATTTGTATCTTAGTGTGGGGTTAGTACCCATGTATGTGACTGTTGGCAGTATTAATTTAATATATTTTTTATGTACCCTGAGCGTGATGTACACAATCGACTTATAAGTAAATAATGAGCTCTGCTTATTTATTGTTGAATGTCTACCGTTCAGTTGTAAGGTTCAATCACTTTAGCTTAACATGTTAAGGGGTAGCATGTGTAACGTTAGTTTTTTTTTCTCGGCATCTTTCTTAATATTCGCTAGCGCCATACAAATCCGTCTTAATTAAGATTCCTTCACCATATACTATAATGTATATTGGCAGGTGCGCCGTTTTCTTGTCCACCCTGTATACCCCTGCTTCTATGATCTCGGCACCATCTCGAAGTCCGCCTATGTGTACGTGTCCCCCGCAGGCGTGAGCGACGAGGGCGTGTCGGCGGTGTGCGCGGCGTGCGCGGCGCTGCGGCGGCTGGACGTGTCGTACCTGGCGGGGCTCACGGACGCGGGGCTGGGCGCCGCCGCCGCGCTGCCGCTGCTGCAGGACCTGGTGGCGCGCGGGAACCCGTCCATCACAGCCGCATCCGTCATCCGCGTCATCACAGCATGCCCCGACCTGCAGGTGCATACTTCTATTCTCACTCGACTAGAATGCTATCGAGTACTGTGCGATCACTTGGCCGTTCCGAGGTAAAAAAGAAATTCAGATATCGGAATCGTAGCAAATGTAAAAAAAAAATATTCAAATATAAATAACGAGGAAATATAATTTGTTTGTTGCGATGCAAGTGGAGCAGCGCTGCATTAACCTTAACTATACCCACCTAACTTATCACCATTAAAAAATATCTATTACGTCAATTTTATATTTATTTAAGCAATTTTATTTCTACGTCGTAAAGAAAATCTAATTGACCTAATTATCTAATTTTTACGGCAATATTATTGAAACTCCCAATGTACTAAAAAAACTATCCTTAGTTGATCGCTTAAATTAATGCATGTGGCGTTTGGTTACAATATATTGGTGTAATAAATTTAATTTTAATTTGACTAACGTAAATAATGTATTTCTTTGAAAAATAAATTACCATAAAGTAATAACTAACCCCCTTATGCAAAAGATGTTAACGCAGTGTTTAGTTGCCGTTAATATGAACTGTCACTTAAAATTTATTCATAACCGTTTAAAATCACTAATCAGCTATATTACAGCGCATTAACTTTAAAATGGCCGGGGACCCATGTTTAAGCAAATTTTAAGCAGAAAGATGGCGGATTTTTCACTGTCAAATTAACGTTGTCAATTGTCATCACTGGTTACCAAAACATTTTCGTTTTTAAAGAGCAAAATAATAAATTATTTTAATTATAATGTGTTGTGCAAAAATATCTCTAAGTTGGCCGTCGAAATATCCGTCGGCATAAAAATATATAAAGTAGTGAATATTGATGTTGATGAAGTTCGAGTGTTCGAAGTGGCTGCGGAACTATCAGTAAATACACAGGTAAGCCGAACTGATACTATACTATATCAGCCTATATTTGGGTGCCGGATTACTTTACGTACCATAGAAATTTATACAAATCGCTATGGTGTGCAGGTTTCCTCACGATGTTTTAATGCATGCCATGATGATTCCCTATCAATACAAACATGACTCCCAGAAATCAGATGTGCCCTGGGACTAGAAAGCGCGACCACCGTGTCCATGTTGGCAGCCGCGTCTGGCCCGTTTACCAACAGGCCACCGTGCATTCGAAATGGTCTTATTTACGATTAATTAGAGAAACTAAGTTACTGTAATGTTTCAAGTTTCTGCATTAAAACAACCACACAGCTTGTTTGAACTAACCTAATCTAAACCTTTTTACTCATAATTTCAAGTTTATCTTATTGGATGGCTACATACTGATCTCAATGTTAAAATCATTTGTTCAGGAGTTGAACAACACAAATATTTGGAGAGTGGTGCTGTACCATCTATACAACGTGTAACAGGATTAATTCACAACCTCAGACACCCCAACTTTAAATATTATTGCAATCATAGTTTATGCTCTGAAATCGTACTACCATAATTACAAAATCTTTTATTATGAAATTAGTTATACCAAATGTAGGCACTTAACATGGTCACCTTACGAGTTACAAATAAGAGTGTCCTACTACACACGCTCGCGGACACGCACACATGTACACAAGACCCATTCACACGAGTACCTAACCACAGAATACTAAACTCACAGAAGTCAAGCTCCATACCAAAGCTCGCTAAATCAACGCACACATAAACCAGCGTTCACCGACACAATATTCGAAACCAGTCCGAGACCACTGCGAGCGTGAGTGTCACCCCGCTTCGGGCACGCAAATAATGATATTTTATGTGCAAAGATGGAACAAATGAATAAAAGTTATTACACTTGTATATAAAACACCAGATTATAATAATAGAATGTAAATATCATTAAAAAAATACATATATTATACAAAAACAATAAAAAATCTTGAAGAATAATGACATACACATTCTCAATGACTTCATAAATACAATTAAAATTTATTTATTTTGTTATTGTGTTTGATATATTTTATTTAAAAAAAATAATCAAACGATACTAGTGCTATAACACGATACGTGTTTTTGCATAAGCCAGAGTCAAGAGCCAAACCCTAGCGCGAACGCCGAGCGTAGTGTGAGTGTGGCAATAATAGTGAAGTACATACACAAGCTTGACTTCTGTTAGTATTCTGTGACCTAACGTCGAACGCTGCGCCGGCAGAAAACAGCTGACAATAAAACGAAATACAAATTACGTATGTACCTGATTACTTGGTGGCTTGGTAAACAAATTATTATTAATTTAATATGTATGCATAACATTTGTGTTTTAGCTATAATATCTAAATATTTTACTTACAAGATATAATTCGTATGAACCCAACATAAGACAATATTTTGCATGAATCGGCTATAAAATATTATTAATTTCACTTCCGCTAAACTTAGTTCCTACAGGCCGGCAGGATACGGGCGTCATTTATTTTGCATTACTAATGAATAAGATAATAAGATAACGCAATATCTAACAACGAAGACTAGATTGGGAATCAAAACACAAAAAATACAACAAAATTAACTTACGTGTTACATGGCACTCATGCGGCGATTTCTTTTTAAAATATGTTCGAAATGTCCACCACCTTGATACACTTTGATGCACATTTGCGTAATTGTTCACGTAATTTATGTAAAACTTCAGTGTCACTCTTCACTTTTAGGAAGGCTGCCACTATTCTACTTTTTAGTTCCTCCACATTAGTACTTTCATTAAAGTATACCGATAGAGATTTATTACGTCCCCACAAAAAAAGTCAAGAGGCGTCAAGTCAGGTGACCTAGGAGGCCATTGCACAGGTTCGCCGCGACCTATCCAGCGCTCTCCGAACTCAGCATCGAGATACTGTCGGACACTACACTGGTGCCGTGCCTGTTGTTAAATGTCCTACCTGCCAATGATACATTATCACCACACAGTGCGGAAGTTCTCACCATTTCAGTGTATTGAATATTCGAATACCGAAAGACATCGCGCGCGAAAGTTATCGAAATATCTACTTAACACTTAAACACAAGTAGACACAAATAACTGCGGTGCACGACTAGATTTTTTTCACATGTCGGTGCCCATTTAGGGATTGCAATAACGGGATATCCGACACACCGGGATTCCGCATACATTTTAGCAAAATTATAAACCGAATTTAATCACCATTTAACGTTCCGCGAAATTATTTTTCATAGAAATACCTACTTGTTGTTTCTTTTCATAGTGATTTTGTTACAATTTAATTTGTTTCATTTAAGTGCATGTATTGCGCGGGATTTGGATCGCCCGGTCTTGCAAATACCGGGTGTAATTTTTTTCGCGGCGCATCCCTATATCCTTTTGATGAACCGCCGCGCGCGTCGTCGTTTGTCGGATGGATCAAATTGCATTAAACAATAGCTGCATCCTGCTCTATCTAGTTGTAGTTAAATGTGCGGAAAAGAGAATATGATAGTTATTTATTTTGGTAGCTTACGTAGTATTACGTTTATTGAGGCCTATCGTTGTGTGCGTTTGATTAATGATAGATTGCTTAAATAAACTTTATGACTATCGAAATAAAGTTCATTTTTGTTCATTATTTAGTTTATTAGAGTATTCGTTTAGTGATTCATTTAAAAATGATCTTATGTCCTGGAGTTACGTTTCAATTTCGTTTGTTCGGAGTACTAAATGAAAAAGTGTCTGTAATTTACTTGGTCTTAACTAATTATTTGAAAAAAAAATACCTACAAAAAAATGTAAATATCAGTTCAGTAGCTGATTCTGAACGTACTACTTTCCGCTTTTTCTAATTTAAATCTGTTACATGTTGTATATCCATGGCACATTAAAACAATTTTTGAAGAGGTTAAAGCAAGACAAGAAAGATAAATAGCATGTCGAAGATGATAAATAAGAAGACATCTTTTTGATCAGCACACAACACATCCGCTTATAGTCTTGCGACTGATTGCTGATACAAATAAAACAAAAAAAAAATACTTTTCGATCAGTCATCAACATTGAAGTGCATTGAGGACTTAGTACCAATTACCAAAGATATAACATCCCGAGTTTGTTTGTTCATTTTAGTCACAGAAGTCTACTTTTGGTCTCCTAATAATCTTCACATCAACCTGTTGGATGTTGCCCACATCAAGTGGTTAAAAACAAATAATTATTTTGGTCTATAATAATGCAAGCATCAAATTATTTTTCAATTTGTGTCATGATGTAGATTTAGAGGTTTTGTAAATAAAAAATGTGCATGACATGTACATTTTATTTCATAAGTTTTCAAAGATACATTTGTATTAAATATAGGTATTTGTCGAATAATGCACCTTTAAATTAATTATAAACAAGTAAATACTATTTCAAAATTATAACATTTATTACACAATTATTTTTCCTTATATACCTTAGTTTCTATAAAAGTATGATGTAAATAATCATATTGCTGTGTATTTTGCCTGGACAATATCCTTCAATATGGTAATAAATATGGTCAGGTTTTTTAGTAACAATGTGCATTTATTTAT
This sequence comes from Hyles vespertilio, assembly GCA_009982885.2. Lineage (NCBI taxonomy): Eukaryota > Metazoa > Arthropoda > Insecta > Lepidoptera > Sphingidae > Hyles > Hyles vespertilio. Next base: position 6,355,188 of record CM042824.1, read on the forward strand.
TGAAAATTTACAAGTATGTATTTAACTATCTAATATTTGGCTAAAATACGAATTAAAAACTAAATAAATAAATAAAACTAATTATAAATAAAAATAAAATTATAAAAAAATAAATTAAGTAAATGAATTAAAGGAAAAAATTAAAATAAATAATACTAAGTATAGAAATATTTTGTATATATAGATGAAGTTCTCTGTGTATAGACTTGTCATAAGAGCTCTTTAATTGCCTATGTGACCTATAAATACATTGAATTTGATTGGTGTGTGTCAGGAGGTGGACGTGTGCGGCAGCGACGGCGTGTCCGACGAGGTGGTGGCGGCGGCGGCGCGCGCGCTGGAGCGGCGTCCGCGCGCGCTCGTGCTGCGGCTGGCCGGCACGCTCGCCGTCATCGCGCAGGTACACACCACCACACACCACACACCACACACCACACACCACACACCATCACTCCACCACACACCATCCTCCCTTTACTACTTCATTTATTTCTATTTTCAACTGGACCATCCAGCACTATTCAGATATAGTAATGTTACTGTTTATGTATGTATGCCAATAAATTTAAAAAATTAATTGCAAGTGTCAAAAAATAAAAAAAAATACTATGCAGTCAATTGTTGAGGTCTACTGGATTATACATTTTATTATGTGTACAAACTGTTGCCATAGAATACTAAACTAACAGAAGTCAAGCTCCATACAAAGCGCGCTAAATCAACGCACACATAGACAGTGTTCACCGACACAATATTCGAAACCAGTCGAGACCACTGCGAGCGTGAGTGTCACCCGCTTCGGGCACGCAAATAATGATATTTTATGTGCAAAGATGGAACAAATGAATAAAAGTTATTACACTTGTATATAAAATACCAGATTATAATAATAGAATGTAAATATCATTAAAAAAATACATATATTATACAAAAACAATAAAAAATCTTGAAGAATAATGACATACACATTCTCAATGACTTCATAAATACAATTAAAATTTATTTATTTTATTATTGTGTTTGATATATTTTATTTAAAAAATAATCAAACGATACGAGTGCTATTAACACGATACGTGTTTTCGCATAAGCCAGAGTGAACAACCCTAGCGCGAACGCCGAGCGTAGTGTGAGTGTGGCAATAAAAGTGAAGTACATACACAGGCTTGACTTCTGTTAGTATTCTGTGCTGTTGCCTTTTATGTATTAGATATCATTATTCATTATTTCTATTCAATTATCAAGTAGCCGTAATTAATTGATTGCGGTTAAGTATTGTCATTTAATTAGATATATGTTTTTAAAGAGATAATAAATCTCGTATTTTTTCTTTAAAGATTCCTTTTTTGGTTGTAAAATTTGAAAAATATTTTACTATCCAATTATTTACTTCCGTTATTTTTGTCTTCGATTTACTTTCGCTCTATTTTATGCCCTGTTTTACTGTAATAAGTTGGACAGCTTGACTTTTATGGTACTCCATAATACACTAGGGAGGCCAACAATTGAAGTTCTGAAGGCTGTTTGAAATTTCAAATATGTCCAGGACTTTCCGGTGAACAGAGGCATAAGCTATTTGTTTCCATGCATCGTTAAGAGAGCGAAAGGCGCATTGGTGAACGCTGGGCGGTAGGTTTGTGTGGACCGCACTGACTTGATTTGCATGACCCGTGACAGACGGAGCCCGCGCCCCACAAGCTGCTGACGGTGAACGTGAGCGAGGACCGCAGTAACCCACACCTGAGGCCCGACTTCGTGGATCATATATTCGAGGACAGCTCAGATGACTCGCTCGACGAGCTCTACGACCACGATGACTTTGATGACTTTTTCGGACCAGGTATTTAGAGATCCTTTTAAAATGATGTTGGAGCAAATATGCTTGAAAGTGCCTCACAGTCCTAAACTCTAGTGTATTATGTTGACTTTATTATTAAAAATCAAACTGAATCCTAAATCGGTTCACTGTTGACATGAACCGGACATGTGTGTGCTGTAGAGTGAAGTGCAATGTTTGAATGTTTGTTTGTAGACGACGAACTATTCGTAGACGATGAGTTGGACGAGGAGGCGCTGTACTACGGGCTGCACGCGCCAGGCATCATCCTGCTGTAGCCGCCACGGGACTGCTACATGTTTAAATCATACTTAATTATATACATGCCTAACTTTTATTTCTTTTATACATGCGGCAACGAGATTCAACGTCATTTTGTCATACTTTATTTATTTTTTGAAACCAATAATACATTCGTAGTTTAATTTAGGTTTCTTTTGTCGTATTTTTAATACCTTTATTCAACTTTATCAATACTGTACAGGATATTTATTTTAAATTTTGTCTGAAGTCTTGCGAAGTCAATCTTATTTACATAGGGAACCACTGTAAACTTTACATTTATCTGTGATGGAATATTGTCTTATTACAATTTGTCTTGATTCTTAGTCATTACTGTCTCTATGATCATATAATGAGAATGTGATTGTAGATTCGCTATAAATAAAGTCTGAACCAATTTAATATTAATTATATTATGTGGAACAATTTTTTTATACCAATAATTAATTTCTTTGAGAGTTTCCACAGGTATACGGTCGCAGGTTATTCTTGATTGAGAAGGTCTATATATTATATGTATATTGGTATTAATTATTGCTTTATATGGATTGGAATGAGAAATATTTTTAGGAATAGAATGCTTAGTTCATTGTGAAATCATCTATTACAAACTAAAAGTTAAGCTTCCAATAGCAATAAATATATTAGTGTTTGATTGTTAACAACTGTAGGTATGGAAAATTATTGTGCTGTTATCAAAACCCATGATTTGTTACTCAGTTTTTTCTACATGATCAATACAATTGTCTAGATTTGCAGCTACTTGAATTAGTTATTTTTTTGTGTGTGTTCCATTTAGCCGTCCCTTTAGGATTGCTGCTCTGTATGTGTTGTTGCCATAACCAGCTATTGATATGTTTAAACAATTGTGTTGAATGTGTTCAAGACTGCACCTTGTTTCCTAAGCATAATGGCATGATGTGATTTTTTTGCTCTTGATTTAGACAAGGAGATTTAGGTTTGTAATTATTTTTCAATATTTTTATTACATTACTGTATCTTCCTTTTTTCCTTTTTAATAGCTTAGCGTAATCAAAGTGGTGATTTTTATTTCGTTTTTTTAAATACATGCTTTTGTTTTACTCACTATGTCCAACAATCAGTGACGTGTTTATGTGTGAAGTATTTTTTATGATGTTTTATAATTGCAACAGTTTTTGTTTTATTATTTCAAATAACGCGAAAAAGCTTTGTGTTGTTTTTATACAACTGGTTGTTTGAAGAATGCTTTGTTTTACTGTCGACATGCGAGACGCAATTTACACTTATAATTTAATATTTTGTCCTGCATCTGTCTATGTTTGCGACTTCCTGTTCTATGTCAAATTGTTGTGTAAAGTTTGGTAAAGGGATATAATGTTGAAGAATAAAAGTGTTTTCAGAGTGATTAAATTGTTATGTAAACAACATTCTGTATGTTACATTGCAATGCAACACTGACTCACCATTTACAAATAATAATATGAAGTTTTGTTGATTAAACATTTTTATTTCAGTCAGATTATTCATTAGATAAAGTGTTCAATCTTATAAATATTTGTACAAGGATATATAAATGTTTCAGATTTCACTAAATGGTGATTTAAGTTTTGGATTTGCATTTTGGAAGATTAACTCGTGCATGCATGATTTGTGAAAGCCATTGATTTTTATATATTGTGTAATATCATTAGTAAGAAGCAAAATAAATTTTCTTAAACCACTGATACAAGTTGTTTCCATTGCTTTATTTTGATTAAGAAGTCTCAGAATGTATGTACAATATTATTATCATTTATTTATTATATCTGAAAAATTATGTTGGTTAAATAAAAAATGAAGTTTATGGTATCAAACATAGTAAATATTTGATATGATGTATTGGGCAGCAACTATTAGAATAATAAACTATAGAAATCTGCAAGATGATTGTGATGCATATAAAGTGCACTCCATATTGTATAATATACCATTGTTTAATAAGACATATTAAAATATAAACCTGAAGTTGGTGTCAGTTGGCATATTTGTAATGAAAAGACAATATTTGTATATGAGTTGCACATAACATAATATAGGTAACTGGAGAATTGGATAAGAAAATACTGAGGCTACAATTAATTTCTTTAATTAAAACCTCAAAAGTTTCTATATATTATAACACCATACAATGTATCTACATACTATCTAAAATTTACATCATAATTAGTAGTTTTTATATACAAGTTCCACCATTTGCCCATGAAACCTATGTCAACTATCCTTGAAGGTAGACTAAAATATGACGGCTGCATATATGAACACTGCGCTTTATATAAGTCACAGGCATCATTTAAATCTGTGATATACATTACAGAAGCAAAACCAAAACTCTTGTAATGAAGAACTTCTTGGTTGTAGCAAACACCCAGATACCTCAGGTGTTGTACCGATTTAGGGTTCAAACAGTCTTCGTTTACCAAAGCCACTTCATTGCTAATCCTCTTAAAGCTGTCTTTAAAGTCCGTTTCACTGGGGTGTTTTTAACAAGAGTTGTTGCAGTTATTATGCCCACTGTCCATTTAATAGCCTTTATTGGCTCATCTTGAACGTCTGTTCTCAAATCTTGTAGCATTTGACGATAGTCTATGAATAAATTTTTCCAATAATCAGCCCATTTTTCTAAAATTGTCCCTTTAAACTTTTCAGGGAATTTAATTTTTGCTTGGATGTTTCCGAGTGCAGTTGGTGGTTTTTTTAAGTTCCTCAACATGACTACCAATGCATAAACAAACAGTAGTTATAACGTTGAATCAAATCCACAATAAAGCTGTTTTTTCACTGAAGACAATGTTTATTTCATTTTTTGTATCTTACATCCTTTGTGAGGTTATGTGGTTATTATCACAGACGACTAAAAATACAGACGGCCAACTCCATCCAAAATTTTTAACACGTTATGAAAACCCACACATCGAAAACAAACATGCTTTTCTACATATTTAATTCATTCAATCTTCATCGGATCTTTCTTTTTTTTCCATTGATAATTTTGTCACTGACCAATAGTACTTAAGAATTTTGTTCGTCGTATTTGAGCCATCTCTTTCGCACGTTATCCACTCACACGTCCACGTCACTGTCACTTATTTTGACAGAAATCTTCCGATTCCCGCGCTTTCAATATTCATAAACATAAAGCATTATATCCTAGTACCAATGATAAAAGAATTATAAAGGATGACGCACAAATGTAGCTATATATGTCAAGTTATAGTTATGTTAAGAATATCGACGCGGAATGTACATTTATGTATCTGTCTCATTTACACAAAGCTGACTTGTCCCTTAATGAAAGAGACAAATAATAATTCCTTTGTTTCGAATATGGCAATATTTTGTTCACTAACCACACTGGGACCGCCCATAGACCAAAATGACGCCATTTTAGTTATGCTTTCGAAACCACAGACTATTAAACCAAAAACTGCATGAAATGTCAAACTGTGGCGTTATCTGTCAATCGGAGTAAACAAATCTGCACAGTCAAAGAATTTCGGATTATTCATTGGTTAATCTCGTTTGTTAAGTTTGTTTAGTTTGCTTATTAGTTTAGTTGTTAAGTTTTTAAAATGCCTCAGTGTTGTGTTAAAGGATTCGAGTCGAGTTCAAGCAAAAAGGACCCTAACATTTCTTTTCATAGGTTAGTAACTGTTTTTACGAAATACTAACAAATATGTGCTAAATTTACATTTTGGGTTTGTTTTTATCATTTATAAATGTATTTGGATCTTGTTGATTAAGTTTTAGACTCTTCTAGGCGTTATTTATACAAGTAGTGTAAATAACAACCTCATTGTTTGTTTACACACAAGTTTAGAGATGAGTGGATTCGATACGAAATTATTCATATCGATATTATCATTTTTAAATATTTTGATCATTATTTTTCAAAAAAAGAAAAAAATAGTTTATATTTAAATATATATTCAGACCGACAAACAAAGTGAAATTAAAAATATTTTTTAGATTCCTTATAAACATATAAACCAGGACAAAATGGATACAAAAAATTGGAAGCTATTGGAACCCTGCAATAAATACATTTATTTGTTCATTACATTTTGAAAAAGAAAACAGCTTTCCAACAATATTCCCTATTCCCTATTCTCTATTCTTTAATCATTGGATTCCCGCGTTTTCAATATTCAAAAACATAAAACATTATATCCTCGTACCTATTCTAGCTACAGGGAAATAAAAAAAACCTTTAAGTATTTAAAACTATGCAGAATTATTAGATGTGACAATTATTTTACAAATATAATTCAAATGTGTTGTAAACAAATAATAAAAATTCTATACAGATCGAATTTCAATGGTTTTTCATTTTCAAATCATGTTTCACCCATTAAATCATATTACATACCAATAAAATCCATTTGTAAATAAAGTATATACTATAAGCTTTCTTGAATTCCATATTTACTACTTAAAGTCATTTTTATCTTATAAAAAACCAAAACAATATACCCATAATCACATAACCAATTTTGTTACGTTTGCGTTGCTATTATTGCTTAGTGACTCCCGAGTTCCGGGTTACGATTTAATGTTGCCAAGTAAGAACGAGATGTAAGAAAATAACACCTGGATGATCGATGAACTTTGATCGGTATTTTTTTTTGTTTAATTATTTGTTTTAGAAATCATATTTAAATACAAATTACATACTTGTGAAATGGTCCGGGTCTAGTTTATTATAGCACGATTTGAGGGGTAAAAATTATTAGATGTGGTAGGGATTGGGTCCCAGATTATATGTTTATCACTCTTATTAAAAGAGAATGCATAGTTTTCGAAAAATTAATTATAATAGTTACTAACCTCAAATCACATATTAGGCAAAACGGAACGTTATTATGAGCGATTGACAAACAATCGTTAGTAATATTTCAAATAAATAGTCTATGGTGTAAAATGTCGAGAGAAATCGGTGAAATGGAACGTAAAAACTACGCGTTTCAGTCATGTGTCAGTGTCAACAAAAAAAAAATAGGAATGTTTTGTTGATGTTTTTGTTGTTTTTTGGTGGAGTTGTCGCATGCGATAGACCCATAAATTACGAAGATTGAATTGATTTTGCTTGTTTTGTTGTTTTATAACGTCCTAGATGTTCAGAAGGAAGTTAGTGTACCCACTTTATGGACCAGTTAGGTCGACTGTACCCCAAAACCGACAAGGGCCACCCCGACCTTCACGTAGACTTTTGGCTACCACCCCTAGAGTGTATATAAAAAGCCGGAGGCGCGGAGGGAGAGCAGCCCCCGCCCGCTGTAACGAAGGATAGGTAACCGTGCGAGCCGTAGCGGCTGAGGCTGGTCGCCGGAGGCGACCAGTAAGCCGAAGCTGCGGAGGCGAGCGTGGGTGCCTATCCTTTGTTACGCAAGGGCGAAGGGGCTGTACTTCCCGCAGCGCCGGAGACGTTGCAGAAGCAACTTTTGTTTTGACATTTTGAGGTTAGGTTACTTTAATTAGGTTCTCAGAATCATGCCTTATCTTTTCATGGGAGTGGTACCAGGGGACAGGGTACACCCTCCCCCTCCTCCCCCCTACCCCCCAACCCCCATTTCGTGCTATAATATTCTAAACCTGACCCGAATAAACAAAATTTCATAAAATCATAAAAACGCCTAATATTTTATAAATAGAACGTATTTGCAAGCACACTAACATTATGTTTGCCAGGTATTTAATGACAACGGCGCTGCAAAATAATGTATCCACAGACCAAGTAGTACTACAGACAGCCGACTCGCTTAACCCCTAGACTAGGGATGAGATATACTTGCAAAATCAAGTACCAGGGCTTCTAAGTACGAGTACGTAAAAATACTAGGGTTCAAAACCAGGGTCTAAAATATTGTAAAAGTATTTTGTAAGTATGAGTCGGCAACCCTTCGCCTCCCAGCCGCGGCGCAACGTCTATAAAATACTTGCATAGGAATTCAATTCGTATTTCATAACAAATAAGGAGCAAAAACGCATAAATAAAAAAAATACTTTGTAAGTATTTTCTATTCACGAATACGATTGTGATTCTTATTTATACTAACTTAAGGATAGTTTTTCTATGGAAGTATTTTTATGTATAGTGTTCCAAGTTCCTCGCGCACCGACGTATAGCGGCGCCTAAATTTGAAAATACTTGCATAGGAATTCAACCCGTATTTGAAGGAACATAAAGAGCAAAATAGTATGAATAAAAAAATACTTTGAAGTTTAAAGTATGTGTTATTGACAGATACGATTGTGGTTCTTATTAATATTCTATTATGAATCGTTTTCCTATGCAAGTATTTTCATGTGTAGTTTCCAGATCTCTCCGCGCATCGACGTACTTTCATACTTATAAGTATTTTCTGCTCGTACCAGGGCGCCGTAATTCGAAGTGAATACCTGGTTTTAAAACCTGGTATCGTAAATACGTCTTATCTTTACCCTAGACTGTCGTTTGTCATGACTGTAGACGGTTAGACAGTCGGAAACGCCAGGCGCAGCTTCAAACAAAAAGTAACCTACTGTCATTGAAATAGGGTTCATTTTAGTGTGATATAAAAAAAATTAGCAAAATAATGCAATTGATGTTACTTTTTTCAAATTCAGATATTAGTATTTGTGTAGATTAGAAATAAAACCCTTCAAATGATATAAACAACTATTTATTTCATTTCATTCATACATTCAAAAGTATTCGTCGAAATATACAAATGTGTTTATTACAAATATGACATTTTAAGTTGAAATAAAGTACACCTTTGCCTTACGTAGCTACAATTTTACCAAGGTTCCCAACTGGGCGTACTTGATGGGAGGTACCAAAGATACGAAAAACTGTAAAGCCTCTTATATTGGATTATATTTACGTAAGCATGTGTACTATGTTATAAGTAATATAAATCTTTCATTATAAATAAAATTAGATATTATTAAAATTCTGACATTTGGTACATTGACTTTATACATTATTCATTTAAATATTTATACGAAACTAATATGAAGGGGTAGTAAATAAACACAAAAAACGAAATCGAACAAATATGAATTTAGATAATAATAAACATTTTCAATTGAATTAATTAGGATGCAACAACAATACATGTATTTATAAAATTACGAAGTGTCTACTGTTTGTGATTGTTACATTCATAGAAATCAAACAAATATTTGGAGAGAATATTAACATTTTTGATTATTGAATTGATGAGTAATGATTTCTTATAAGTTACGAGCATTATTTTCCAAATATTCAATTGTTTCCTTGACGTCACTTACACTGCACATTTAATACACGTATTCACTGCACATTAATCACTGCACAAAGCAATCCTTTCTGGTCATTATATTTGCAAATTCACTAAAAAAAAATACAAGTAAATCTATCGACGCATTTGTTGTAAACAACATGGCGGCCCGGGGCGCAGATAGGCGCTGTTACACAATTAACGCTGGGTACCTCTATATTTATCGGTAGATGGCGCTGTTACACAATTAATGCTGGGCATGCATAGAATGGCTTAACACATCATTATTCGCCAATAGATGTCAGGAAGTCATATTTTCAGTTTGTATTTCAGTTTTTTTTTGCAACATTTTTTAAACATTAATCCTAATTATTAATATTCCTATTTCCTAATTAATATCCTAATTAACATATTAACATAATATTGTTCGGGTTCGATTCCCGCACCGAAACAAATATCTGTGTGAAGTAGAGGTATTTGTTTCGGGTCTGGCTATTAGTGAGACCGAAAAGTCTGTTGTAGTTCCTGATACCCACGACACAAGACTAGTTATTTGTGTGGGGTCGAGACTATAAATGTGACTGTTGGGTATATTTATTTATTTATTTTATTACATTTTTGGATATTTAGGAGACTGTCCCCGCCCTCAACAGTGGCACGCAATGTAATGACACCAAGCATTGAAGCTAATACGGCGAGTCTCCGGGAATGTCTAACTTGTCTTTAACCCGCAACGAAATGAATCAGAAAGTTAAATTAATAGGAGGAGTTGGAAATAAATAATGTCCACTTCCCTCCGTGCAAAGTGGGTGACAAAACATTGAACTAAAGAGGTAAATGACCTCCCAGAAAGACTTTTACAGCCGGAGAAGCCAGCTGTAAAGCACCACGGAATTCATTATTACATTTAAATGGGACCTATTGTGTGACCTGTTATACTTGATTCCAGTAATAGGTATGGCAAAAACGCCGGAAAGCACGGAAATTCGTTCTAGTCTATTTTTGGATATTTGATTACAATATATGACATCATATTTTCAATAAACAATGATGTCTCGGATTTGATAATGGCAGCTTTTCAATAATTTTCGCCAGCCCCCAAACCATTTAAAATCCACTAAAAGCAATGTTTCCCAACCAGGACCAAACTACCAGATTATGTGGAAAATCCACTAAGTTGGCAACACTGGTGAAAAAAAGCTTGAAAGATGGCCGCCCATGTAAGTTCTTGTCCAGACGATATTTAATACAGATGTTAACCGGTTTAAAACAGCGCGGGGGCCAATAAATAAGTTACTATCTACGTGTAATAACATGAATGGAATATAAATGACTTAGTCCTATCAAATGTTAACACTGTTATACCTAGTTTTTTAATGTATTTATTGATTTTGCATTAATGAAATTTTAGCGATCGAGACATGCAAAGCTGTTATCCTTTTTTATAGTGTTTGGTTTAGAAACCAAATTATAGTTTATGGTAGATTTTTAAGAAAACATCCTTAATTACGAGATTTGTATAGGTAAAGGTACTGGTAGGTATAGCGTAATCCATTACAATCAAAAATTGTAATAGTATTTAAAAATTACGAATAAGGGTAAGGTAAGTAGTGGTTGAAAATTAAAACAAAATAAAAATAAACAATTATTATTATTTCAATCAATGAATAAATATTTAGGAATAAATACTGACAATTTCATATCTATAAACTAATAATTAAAGATTTGTGCGATTTATTTAGTATTTTTTTTTTTATTTGGCCCGGCATAGTAGCCCGGCACAGTGCCTCTGCCTCTGCCTCGGCTTCTGCCTCTGCCTCTGCCCGGGCCTCGGTCTCCCCCATTTCCGCACTGCCCGCTCAATGTAAAGTTCAAGTTAACTCTTAGCACTAGTGATGGTTTTTTATTTGTTTAATTGACACAAACTATGCATGCACTCTATCACTGAAATAAAAAAATAAAACACTCACGAGCATTCTTGCTTTTCCATTGATGACCTAAAATTGAAAATGTATTTTATTATTTTTCTTTTTTATTTCAATAAATTTGTCCAATTGTAATACTAGTTTTGTATCAGAATAACTACGTTAGTAAAGCCGGGTACAATTTATAAGATGCGGCTGATGAACGCAGCTGAAGATATTTAAAAAATTGAAGATTCTGCCCCGCCGCGTCTAAAGCTGAAAACACATTGTAGGTTTTAGTTTTACGCATAGAGTAAAGAGTACAAAACTATGGTAAAGAGCACATCTTACATGGTTCGTACGGGTCGTCAGAGGGCCCACGTACGTTTTTATTTTTTAATTTCATTGACAAAGGACGGTTATCTCGTCTGCCAATGACTAAACTTTTAGGGATGGAAGAGTCGATTTTTATGTCGTCTTTATCTCATCTCTATATAAACAAATAAATAATATATTTTATTAAATGAAATCAATCCTAGTTGGCGCTTATTATAAACAGTTCTTATCTGTGATAACCTGTGGTACTATCACATTCGAGTTTGCAACTGTTTTATTGTCAAAAACAATGATTCAATTATCATTAAATCACACATCAATCAAGTATATAATACTGTGATTGATTAAATTCTGTACACAAACATAGATTACATATTGAGAATAAATTTACTGTGGAAAAATGTTAAGCAACAATGCCGTGTACACATATTAGAAATACTTATGTATAAAATGTGTGAATTCCAAAGTAGGCAAGATCGTGTTTCGAGCACACGTCTTGTTCTTGTTGTCTTTTTTTTATATATTTCTACTACCAGTGTCATTTTAAAAGAAAACAAAAAAGAGACTACCTGAAGACAAATAACAAGGTTAACTTTTTCCTATTATAATTCCTAAAACAGCGCGTGTATTTTAAAATTTTAACATCAATAACTTAATATTTGATAGTATAAAAAATTACTCCGTTATTTTTAGTATGATACTTTATTATCTTTAGTACAAATAGGTACTCACTATTTGTTCCCATACTTCTTACTTTAAGTGAGCATATTTGTATTCTTTACATTTAACATTATAAATAATTTCTCTATTACGCACATACTCTAAATCGTTTTTCTTCCATTTTTTAAATGAACGCACAGACGAACTTTTGGCTAATTACTGATAATTAAATAAATAAATACACTCAACAATCACATACATAGTCCTGACCCCACATTAAAATCAATTAAGTGTTGTGTCGTGGATATCGGGAACTACGAGAGACTTTTCGGTCTCACAAACATCCAGACCCGAGACAAATACTTGTGGGCCTCACATACATTTGTCTCGGTGCGGGGATCGAACCCGTGGCCTCTCGTTTCACAGGCGGCGTCTAACCAACTGCGTCATGGAGGCTGTCAATTACGTCTAGTCTAGTATTTACAAACAACTGGTCAAAGAACTGCGGTGTTTATTTCTATTAAGTCAAGTTAGATTCCTAGCCACACCTCATGTAAATAATTAGAAATGTCCAAATTGTATTCATCATCATCAGCCCATATACGTCCCACTGCAGGGCACGGGCCTACTCTACAATCGACAATACGATTGTGAGTGGTTAGGCCATATAGTCCACCACGCTGGCCTAGTGCGTGTTGGCGGACTTACATACCATAGAAATTCTTATAAATCGCTATGGTATGCAGGTTTCCTCACGATGTTTTCCTTCACCGTTTTAGTGCGTGGTGATTGACTATCAATACACACATGACTCCGAAAAGTCAGAGGTGTGCCCTGGGAATCGAACCCGCGACCACCGTGAACATGTTGGCAGTCGCGTCTTGTCCGTTTACCAACAGGCCACCACGCACTGTTAACGTCTGCATACAAATTAAAATTGTATTCAACAATTTTAATTTGTATGCAGATTGAATAAAGAAAATTATACCTTGTACGTATTATAAATTCTAATTTAATTGTAAGTTTTAAGAAATGTTATATTAGTTTGGCTTAAAAAGCTGGTAGCCATATTTACAAAACCTATTGTTGTGTAAACTCAAGTTTGTCCACAATCGCAAATCACTCAAAAGCGCTGTGGTGCACGGAGAAACCATTATTTTTTTCTCTCTTCAAATTTAATTACATTGGACATTATTATCATTACTACTATTGGACTACTAGTATAAATGTACATTGTATAAATTATGAAAGAATATTTTAATGAAAGCGTTGGAGATATTTTTTACTTTCATTTCTAGTTCCAAATTTTACCACTTGTCAATTTATGTTAGTTGCGCTGTATGTCTCAGACGTTTTTTGTTTTTGAAGGTCATGCCCTCGAATTTCGACCGACAGTGTGCACACAACAAAAGAATCTATTGTTCAGATCGCTGTAAGACGCGTTGCTCTAGTATTTATGGCCGCTTCTTTGCTCTATGCGTAAGACAAAAACCTACAGTTTGTTTTCAGCATAAGAGACCCTGAATATTGTACCACTCTTCAGCCGCGTCCGGCATTCTTATAATTGTTTTTGGCTTAATAGTAGATCATTTCAATGTTCGGATTATTCGCAGTCGCGCATCTATACTTTATCGTAATGTACGTAACGGTTTGCGGTCCCTGATGGCGGCTTCCATTCCGTATATATATATTTTTTTAATAGCCTAGATTGTGTCCCACTGCTGGGCAAAGGCTTCCCCTTTATCATTCCATTTGATCCTGTCCTCGGCGAGCTCTTGTGATTTTGGCTCGAATGTATCCAACTCGTCTTTCCACGGTTTGGATGCATATTTGGAGAGGAAATATTGAAATATTTAAACTGAATTAATAAATTAATTCTTTGATATTGAAAATTTAAATCACCATATAATTGGCTTCATCATACTTAATTTATAACAATCACATCCAACATCAAACATACCACACATTCTAGTTTGAACAAAAACTTTGGAACGCAAACTCTGATCTTATAAAAAATGGCGCGCGACTTTCTACGGAATACTGGAAATCAATTAAAATATTGAATTGTTTTGATATATTTTCAATTATCAAATGGCACCTATTTATTCTTTATGATATGTTTTCTCTCTCTAACACTTTATTTATCATTTTTTCATAGAATTAATACAGAAATATTTAATGAAAACCGACAAACAACGACCGTGATTTACTTTCGTGTCTAAAAACTTTGAATCACGCGTCGAATATGGCTTATTTTTAGATAATTGATAATTATTAATGTAAAGGTATCTTTTAATAAACTATATAACAACAATAAGAGAGTTAAAAATTAATATTTACATTTTTAAAAAATCCTGCGCACCACTCGTCGTTGTTCTTAAACAACACACGAGTTTGCCTGTTTTTTTTTAAATATGCCTATTGCTAATGTCTTTTTGGCCAATGTTACATTAAAGGTACTTTATTCAAGCATTATATATATTTTTTTCATAACGCTTTTTATAATATATTTTGAATTTAGGACTTTTTTTCATTACTAGTGTATTTTCCTATAAAAATGACAGCTTACGTCAAAATTGGGGGTCGGGACGTTTGAGTGGTTATACGTATATATATTTAGAAGCGTTTCCCACCAGAGCTGGAAATCGGTACTTTACCGAAATTACCGATTTTGAAATATTTAGAGATGTACGGTTATACTTTCCGGTTTTTACTACCGGAAATTTACCGGTTTTATATTTGGATTTCATGCTTATATAGTTAAATTTATGGATTTAAAATAAAAATAACAAATAAAACTAAGTTATAATTCTAAACCTTTACTAAACAATATATTCTTTGATTTATTTGATGTTATATTTTTATATTACAACACTTATTTAACATTTTTATCCAAATGAATATTATAACCTACAATACTTTTTTATACATCTTCAGATTAATTTAAACATTTTCAATTTGTTAGTATCGCTTAATATTATCTCTTAAAATTCTCTTAATTTTAGGACCAATAAAACAATGCCAAATGTAAGAACATGAATACAGAATTGAAATATGCATTGACAAATAAAAATTTAAATGGAAACATTAATTGTTGCATATTATATTTTACAATACCATGAAGCAGCACAAGATTGCTTTGTTTGTAAGTTTTATCTAAGAGACAATTAACATAAAGTAAATAACAAACAAAACGATTTAGCTTACTTTTGGAGAAATTGAAAAGCAAAAACAAGACATACATAATTAAAATAAGCTATCAATTAACAAATAATTAGTTAAATCATTGAAAACATTAAATGTGAACGAGACCGCCTTCGAACAGCCTCGTTCAATGTAGAATATTCGGGGTGCTGGGTGCGTGGTGAATAATACCAGTGATTAGAAAGTAGAAACAGTTTATTCGTACTGAGAAGTACGTTATTATATAGTGACGTAATGTACACTTAATTACGACACGTAATTGCGGCACCGTCTTGATGTAGCTGCAGAGCGGCGTACTGGGGTCTCCCGGCAGCGATTCTGCTTGATTCTTCAATACTTGCTGACTTGCTGACTACTTGCTGGCTTGCTGACTTCTTGATGTTTTCTTCACTGTAGGCCGGAACCGAACTGATTTGCCCGACCCAGAGTGCCGATCTATATTCCCAATTTTGGGCTAATCCCTAGGGTCGGGTCCGCGATCGTCACAGGCGCGCTCGGCCAATGGGAGCGCGCGCTGCGGGGTGTCGCTGTAGCGACTTGCGGGGCGGTAGCTCGGTCGTGCGGGGAGTGCGGGGCCGCGAGGTGTAACTCCGCACCGAATTTGTGGGAGGCACCTAAGTTCGGCGGACCTCGCACCCGACATCATGCTTAAATCAATATATATACTAGGTTTTGACAATTTCGGTCTAACTACTCAAAACTTTATATAATCTCTGATAGATAAACACTCTAGTATATAACACGTAACAATATTGCACATTGTAGCGCGTACCTCTCTAGGAACGCGTCGAGACCCTACAACCCTACTCCCCGCGGGCCTCAGACGGTCCCCGCGCACCCCGCGCCCCAGCGCCCGGGCACGCGCGTCCCGACAGCATAGGGATGGGCAAATGGAAAAAATATATCGATATTTATCGTATCGATATTTTTCAAATATATCGATATATATCACCCAAAAAATATCGATATTTCGATATATCGATATTTTTTGCCCAATTTGCAATTATTTATAAAAATTGCCAAAATTATCGAAATTTCAAAGCAAATACACATCTGGCCTGTTGCAACATAAGTTTATTATTTAAAAAAATATCGAATTACTCGACATAAAAAAAAGAAACAAAATAAAAAAAACATTATCCAAACCAGCATTTGTCTGATATTAACATCAGGAGCACTCTTTGTTTGATGTGTTCCCCTGTTAATCTGTTCCTATCATTTGGCACAGCCAAATTTACCACTGAAGCTACTCTTTCAGATTACACTGAAGATGCTTGACAAATCAAATATTTTTGAGCGATATCCGAGGGAACCGGCGTGTAATGTTGACAATTTACCCAGAATTACATTGGATCAGATTTTCTTTCTAAAAGTGGTTGGTCCAAATACTGCTTCAGTTCATTGGGGACACAGCTACTGCTTTGAACCTCTGACGAACCTATGCTCAGATTTAATAATTTCTCATGTCTGGACAAGATAGAGGACCCACCCATATTTTCTAAATTTACGCAATCGGTTTGGTCAAAAACATGATGTGACGCATGAGCAGACAGCAGAGCTTAAAAAATATATCGATTTTGATATCTGAAAATAAATATCGAAAATTGATATATCGCGGGAAAAAATATCGCTAATTTTGATATATCGATATTTTTTGCCCAAGCCTACGACAGCAGTAGTGTGCGACCCGGGGGTCCTGAAGTGTGACGTGCGTAGGCGCATCTTGTTTACCGGTTTCCCACTCGCCACGAACGCGATCGTCCTTTTGCGTTAATTAATCAAATACGTAGTACTTATTTAGATCAATCCACCTTCCCCCCATCTCTATAACTGGCGACCAACGTTCGGCAAGAACAACTTCAATACCTAGGTTTTGTACGGGTGTGTAGTAAACCTGAACCTAGTGAGAGACTTTTGCGAGGATTAAGTACTACGTCGTTTTAGAAAAACTTGTGACGATTTGTGTACGCGTTTCTGTTGTCGTGGACTATTATTATTTGGACAGTGATTGTTTATACATATAAACTATTCGAACAGTTTTAGTACTTATATAAGAACTATAGTGATAAACTGTTTTGAGTATTCGAGTTTACCTTTTATGCAGAAAGTGCATTAGTGTTTCAATTTCTATTAAAGTAATAATAGTAATTACTAAGTTATTACGCAGCGAGTACTTTTGCGTAGTAACAAGACTGTGTGGCGAAAAGTTTTGCGTAGCAACAAGACGAGTACATAGTCGAGTGCGTTTTTGTGTTATGACTATTTGCGTTTTGGTTTTAAGGATTTCGAACTATTTAGTAATTATGTTATTTCGTTTGTGAACTATAAAATTGTGGACCTACTTATATAACTTATTACTGTGGACTTTTGTGTAAAATGCCGCGACCGAGTACAAGAGCTCGTGCTGCGAGCCCCGCTAAGATCGGTGGCTTGTTGGAAGACGAGGCGATGGAGTCGCCTTCGGTGCCTACGACGGCACTGGCTACGGGATCTACTTCGACCGCTGCGTCGGCGTCTGTCTCGGCACCTGTTTCGGTGCCCGTGCGAGACAATGCCGCGCTGGGTGCCGCCGCCGCTACGGCTGCGCATGCGTCTCGGGAGGACGCGTCGTTTGCGCCGCCGCCGCCTACTAGTGTTTCCGCGCAGCAAGTCGTCTTGACAACGGACCAGCTGATGATGCTCATAGACAGGATAAGTCACAGCAATACAGGTACACAATCACCTTCTTTTACCGGCCATATCAATACTGGCCATTTTGCCAAATGTACGGCACGTTTTGATGGTAGCAAGTCCAGCGACGTGAGAGCGTTCATCGACGCAGTAGAGACTTATAAGATGTGCGTCGGTGTGGAGGACAGTATGGCGCTCAAAGGACTTCCAATGTTATTGACGGGATTGGCAGCTACTTGGTGGCAAGGCGTTAAGGATACGACCTTGAGTTGGCCAGCCGCGTTGGAAGCTTTACAACAGACGTTTGGACCGACTGCCGCCACATAAGTTATATAGACTGATATTCGAAAGAGAACAACAAATTGATGAACCGACAGATTTATTTATTTGCCATATTAGGTCTTTAATGGCACAGCTTCCGTCTTTTACGCTCACGGAATGTATACAACTGGACATGACGTATGGTTTATTACATCGACGTATACGTGAAAAGGTTCCGCGCTCCACTTTCAGCACTTTTGCTGAACTTTTAATATAAACGCGCCGCGTGGAGGACATTCTGAATGAACAGAGTCTGCAAGTATCTGTGAATACTAAACCCTCCACTTCTGCTGTGGTGCCTCGGCCTGTGGCGGAGCGACCTGATTCGAACCTAGTGACTAAACCTCGTTCACGACTACAATGTAATTATTGCAAGCAGTATGGGCATGTAAGAGATGCATGCCAACGACTGGCCAGACAGAAGACCAGTAAGGTTAGCGCTTCGGAGGGCGAGCCACGACCAGTTACGTGTTTTGGGTGCGGTGCACCTGGCTTCATACGATCGAACTGTCCTACGTGTAAACAAAAGCGAACAGTTGAGAAAACCGATAGTGCGTTTCAGTTGGTTTCTGTGAGTGCGATTAATGTGAATTCTCGCGCGCGTCCGTTGATCGGTATCGAAGTGTACGGTACTACGGCCAAAGTGTTAGTGGACACCGGCGCGAAACATAGTATAGGTAGCGTTAGTTTAAGATCATTGTTAATTAAGAACAACCATGTATTTAAAAATGTTTTTACTGAATTAAAGTACGCTGACGGTCGTGTTTGTGCGCAGTATGTTGAATTGGCGAGCGTCAATGTCACTTTACGGGGTAGGACATGTGTAGTAGATTTTATAATGTTACCTAACGCGACAGATAGTCTATTAGGCATGAATTTTATTCATGACATAGGTATGGTGTTAGACTTTGACCGTAATGTATGGTTCGTGAAATATGATCGAAAGCCGCAGCCCATTAATTATGAGTTTCGCTGCGTACCGCAGGTTATTTGTTCGTCTGTGGGTCTTCGCGAGGACAAGGGTTCCCATCTGAGCTCAGATGAACGTCAGCACCTGTCTGAACTCCTGAGTATCCATGAGGATATTTTTAGTCCAGGGGGAGGACCAACTTCGTTTGCGGTGCATCATATAGATACCGGCGATGCTGCACCGATAGCTAGTCCACCATACCGCGTAACGCCTGCAAAGAAAGAGATTATGCGAAGAGAAATAGATTCGATGCTGGAAGACGAGATAATTGAGGATGCCGAGTCGGAATGGGCTTCACAGGTTGTGTTGATACCGAAGAAGAATGGTGAAGTAAGATTCTGCGTGGATTACAGGAAACTCAATAGCGTCACTCGTACTGACAAGTACCCGCTTCCAGTGATTGACGAATTGTTACAAAACACAAAGTCTAATTGTGTGATGTCGACGATAGATTTGAAGGCAGGATACTGGCAGATAATGGTAGCGTCAGAGGATAGACCCAAAACCGCCTTCACTACGCCTTTTGGAACGTTTCAGTTTCGTCGTATGCCGTTCGGGTTAAAGAACGCTCCGGCAACGTTCCAGCGGTTGATAGACCGTATGAGAGCAGGACTTAAAAACATGTGTGTCTTGGCGTATCTCGATGACCTCCTGGTGATATCGCCAAGTCTGGAACAACATCTGAAGGATCTTCACGACGTCTTCGAGCGTCTTCGAGTGTTTAACCTGAAAGCAAATAGAAGTAAATGTGTTTTTGCAAGAGATAGAGTAACTTACCTAGGCCATGTTGTGTCTTCGCGTGGAATCGAGCCTGATCCCACGAAGGTCGAAGCGGTGATTAATATGAAACCTCCAACAAACCTGAAAGAGTTGAAGACTTTCCTGCAAACCTGTTCATGGTTTCGAAAATTCATTCCACAGTTTTCCGATGTAGCACGCTGCTTGACAGATTTAACAAAGAAAGGAAGATGCTGGAAATGGGGGGAGAGCGAGCAACGAGCTTTCGATGAGCTAAAGGAACGGCTCACTACAAGCCCCATTCTTCGTCAGCCAGACTATGACAAACCTTTCATACTGCGAACCGATGCTAGTGCATATGCAATTGGGGCCGTGTTGATGCAAGGCGAGGAAGCCAACGAAGAAAGACCCATTGAGTATGCCAGCAGATTGTTGACGTCTGCTGAGCGTAATTATCACACGACGGAGCGTGAAGCGCTCGCAGTAGTCTGGGCTCTAGAGAAGTTTCGAGGATATGTCGAAGGAGCGCAGGTACGTGTGGGGACAGATCACCAGCCCCTAAAATGGTTGTTGCCCATTAAGACGCCTAGCGGGAGACTAGCACGGTGGGCGATGAAAATTCAGTCGTACAATTTAGATATTGAGTACACGCCCGGAAAGGTTAACGTGGTAGCGGATACCTTAAGCCGCCCAGTGAACCACGACGTTGATTTTGTAGAGAGTAGCCCGTGTAGTATTTGTCCTGTAATTGTTGTCGATCTGCCACGCTGGAAACCTGAAGATCTTCGGGCAGAACAATTAAAGGATCCGGACATTAGTAAAATTATATCTGATTTCGAGGCTCAGCCAGACAACTCTGAATCGGCTGTGCGTTGGATAGATCGAGGCTATTACCTTTCACAAGGTATTTTATATCGTTGTGACCTGGAAGGAGAAGCTGAAGAACCTCTATTGGTGATACCAGAGTCCATGAAGGCGGAGCTGATGAGGGAGCTCCATGATTCGCCGACTGCTGGACACTGGGGCTTAGAGCGTACCTTACGCCAAATTAAACAACGATACTATTTTAGGAATATGCGAGCTTATGTAGCTCAGAATTTGAAGTCTTGCGAACAATGCCAAAAGTATAAGGCAACCAATTTAAAACCGGCTGGATTGCTCCAGACTCCCGTGCCTCAGCAGAGATTTGAAGTCTTGGCAATAGATCTCTTTGGACCGCTGCCTGAGGGAGATCGCGGAGAAAAATGGATCTTCTTAGTGGAAGATGTTGCCAGCCGATGGGTGGAATTTTCGCGTTGTGTGACGCGACTGCCGAGTCGTGCGCGAAAGTTCTCTTGGAAGAAGTTTTTTTACGGTACGGAATACCTCGCCGAGTAATATCGGACAACGGGTCACAATTTGTCTCAGCTGTGATGCAGAAGGCTTTGTTTGTTCTCGGAGTGCATCAATCTTTGATTCCTGTTTACCACCCCGAGGCCAACCCCGCTGAGCGCAAAAATCGCGAGTTGAAGGCGCGCCTTGCTATTCTGGTTGGCCCAGAACATCGTCAATGGCCGGCTGTATTGCCGATGGTACGTTTTTCGCTTAATAGCGCGTACAATGAAGGAACGGGACATACAGCTGCATATTTAACTTTCGCTCGGGAGATGCGTTCTCCGTTAGCAGTGAATACTGATCTACGAACCATAGTGTCAGAGCAAAATTTTGTGCCTCAGATCACACCTTATTTGAGGAAATTTGTCCGCGGTTTGCATGACGTACACGAGCGAATGGAAGCTCAGCAGGATAAGCGCAAATCCGAAGGTGACAGGCACCGACGCGATCTTCCACCGTACAAGGAGGGAGATTTAGTACTCGTGGAAACTCACATGGCGAGCAAGGCGGCAAAAGGTTTTTCGAGCAAGTTTGCTCCGAGACGGGAAGGCCCGTATCTTATTTCACGAACCATTAGCCCAACCTCATTTTTAGTTGTTGACGGTGCTGGGGTATCTAAAGGAAAATATCATGTTAGTGCGTTAATGCCCTATACGGGAACGTCTAAGGCCATTGATCATCCGCGACGTCGTGGTCGACGACCAAGGTCCATGCCACACACGGGACGTTCGTGTGGCATGGAGGGGGAGCCTGTAGCGCGTACCTCTCTAGGAACGCGTCGAGACCCTACAACCCTACTCCCCGCGGGCCTCAGACGGTCCCCGCGCACCCCGCGCCCCAGCGCCCGGGCATGCGCGTCCCGACAGCAGTAGTGTGCGACCCGGGGGTCCTGAAGTGTGACGTGCGTAGGCGCATCTTGTTTACCGGTTGCCACTCGCCACGAACGCGATCGTCCTTTTGCGGTAATTAATCAAATACGTAGTACTTATTTAGATCAATCCACCTTCCCCCCATCTCTATAACATAACAATTTACATAGTTAAATTATAACAAATATACATTTACAATGAACGACTTATAAGTGTAAGTTTATTTCTAAGGGAACGTTTGTTTTATTTATTAACACGACAAAGTCGCGCGCCATTTTTTGTAAGATCACAGTTTGCGTTCCAAAGTTTTTGTTCAAACTAGAATGTGTGGTATGTTTGATGTTGGATGTGATTGTTATAAATTAAGTATGATGAAGCCAATTATATGGTGATTTAAATTTTCAATATCAAAGAATTAATTTATTAATTCAGTTTAAATATTTCAATATTTCCTCTCCAAATATGCATCCAAACCGTGGAAAGACGAGTTGGATACATTCGAGCCAAAATCACAAGAGCTCGCCGAGGACAGGATCAAATGGAATGATAAAGGGGAAGCCTTTGCCCAGCAGTGGGACACAATCTAGGCTATTAAAAAAATATATATATACGGAATGGAAGCCGCCATCAGGGACCGCAAACCGTTACGTACATTACGATAAAGTATAGATGCGCGACTGCGAATAATCCGAACATTGAAATGATCTACTATTAAGCCAAAAACAAATTATAAGAATGCCGGACGCGGCTGAAGAGTGGTACAATATTCAGGGTCTCTTATGCTGAAAACAAACTGTAGGTTTTTGTCTTACGCATAGAGTAAAGAAGCGGCCATAAATACTAGAGCAACGCGTCTTACAGCGATCTGAACAATAGATTCTTTTGTTGTGTGCACACTGTCGGTCGAAATTCGAGGGCATGACCTTCAAAAACAAAAAACGTCTGAGACATACAGCGCAACTAACATAAATTGACAAGTGGTGAAATTAGGAACTAGAAATGAAAGTAAAAAATATCTACAACGCTTTCATTAAAATATTCTTTCATAATTCATACAATGTACATTTATACTAGTAGTCCAATAGTAGTAATGATAATAATGTCCAATGTAATGAAATTTGAAGAGAGAAAAAAATAACAATTTCTCCGTGCACCACAGCGCTTTTGAGCGATTTGCGATTGTGGACAAACTTGAGTTTACACAAAAATAGGTTTTGTAAATATGGCTACCAGCTTTTTAAGCCAAACTAATATGACATTTCTTAAAACTTACAATTAAATTAGAATTTATAATACATACAAGGCATAATTTGCTTAATTCAATCTGCATACAATTTAAAAATTTTGAATACAATTAGGACATTTCTAATTATTTACATGAGGTGTTGCTGGTAATCTAACTTGACTTAACAGAAATAAACACCGCAGTTCTTTGAATAGTTGTTTGTAAATACTAGACTGGACGTAATTGACTGCCTCCGTGGCGCAGTTGGTTAGACGCCGCCTGTGAAACGAGAGGCCACGGGTTTGAGCCCCGCACCGAGACAAATGTTTGTGAGACCCAGTAAGTATTGGTCTCGGGTCTGGATGTTTGAGAGACCGAAAAGTCTCTCGTAGTTCCCGATACCCACGACACAACACTTAATTGATCTTAATGTGGGGTCAGGACTATGTATGTGACTGTTAAGTGTATTTATTTATTTAATTATCAGTAATTAGCCAAAAGTTCGTCTGTGCGTTCATTTAAAAAATGGAAGAAAAACGATCAGAGTATGTGCGTAATAGAGAAATTATTTATAATGTTAAATGTAAAGAATACAAATATGCTCACTTAAAGTAAGAAGTATGGGAACAAATAGTGAGTACCTATTTGTACTAAAGATAATAAAGTATCATACTAAAGATAATTTTTTATACAATCAAATATTAAGTTATTGATGTTAAAATTTCAAAATACACACGCTGTTTTAGGAATTATAATAGGATAAAGTTAACCTTGTTATTTGTCTTCAGGTAGTCTCTTTTTTGTTTTCTTTTAAAATGACACTGGTAGTAGAAATATATAAAAAAAAGACAACAAGAACAAGACGTGTGCTCGAAACACGATCTTGCCTACTTTGGAATTCACACATTTTATACATAAGTATTTCTAATATGTGTACACGGCATTGTTGCTTAACATTTTTCCACAGTAAATTTATTCTCAATGTGTAATCTATGTTTGTGTACAGAATTTAATCAATCACAGTATTATATAATTGATTGATGTGTGATTTAATGTTAATTGAATCATTGTTTTTGACAATAAAACAGTTGCAAACTCGAATGTGATAGTACCACAGGTTATCACAGATAAGAACTGTTTATAATAAGCGCCAACTAGGATTGATTTCATTTAATAAAATATATTATTTATTTGTTTATATAGAGATGAGATAAAGAGTACATAAAAATCGACTCTTACATCCCTAAAAGCTTAGTCATTGGCAGACGAGAAAACCGTCCTTTGTCAATGAAATTAAAAAAATAAAAACGTACGTGGGCCCTCTGACGACCCATACCAAGAAGCTTATACCCAAATGGAGATTGCATTCCGTATATAAAATGAAAATGATTTTTTGTTCATTCATTGTCACTCGAAAGAAAAGGATAGCAAGCAGTAGCAACGTCATTCAAGGTCAAATTTTTGTGCTTCACTTTTATATACGGAATGCAATCTCCATTTGGGTATAAGCTTCTTGACCCGTACGAACCATGTAAGATGTGCTCTTTACCATAATTTTGTACTCTTTACTCTATGCGTAAGACAAAAACCTACAATGTGTTTTCAGCTTTAGACGCGGCGCGGCAGAATCTTCAATTTTCTAAATATCTTCAGCTGCGTTCATCAGCCGCATCTTATAAATTGTACCCGGCTTTACTAACGTAGTTATTCTGATACAAAACTAGTATTACAATTGGACAAATTTATTGAAATAAAAAAGAAAAATAATAAAATACATTTTCAATTTTAGGTCATCAATGGAAAAGCAAGAATGCTCGTGAGTGTTTTATTTTTTTATTTCAGTGATAGAGTGCATGCATAGTTTGTGTCAATTAAGCAAATAAAAAACCATCTCTAGTGCTAAGAGTTAACTGGAACTTTACATTGAGCGGGCAGTGCGGAAATGGGGGAGACCGAGGCCCGGGCAGAGGCAGAGGCAGAAGCCGAGGCAGAGGCAGAGGCACTGTGCCGGGCTACTATGCCGGGCCAAATAAATAAAAAATACTAAATAAATCGTACAAATCTTTAATTATTAGTTTATAGATTTGAAATTGTCAGTATTTATTCCTAAATATTTATTCATTGATTGAAATGATTGTTTATTTTTATTTTGTTTTAATTTTCAACCACCACTTACCTACCCTTATTCGTAATTTTTAAATACTATTACAATTTTTGATTGTAATGGATTACGCTATACCTACCAGTACCTTTACCTATACAAATCTCGTCGTAATTAAGGATATTTTCTTAAAAATCTACCATAAACTATAATTTGGTTTCTAAACCAAACACTATAAAAAAGGATAACAGCTTTGCATGTCTCGATCGCTAAAATTTCATTAATGCAAAATCAATAAATACATTAATAAACTAGGTATAACAATGTTAACATTTGATAGGACTAAGTCATATATATTCCATTCATGTTATTACACGTAGATAGTAACTTATTTATTGGCCCCCGCGCTGTTTTAAACCGGTTAACATCTGTATCAAATATCGTCTGGACAAGAACTTACATGGGCGGCCATCTTTCAAGCTTTTTTCACCAGTGTTGCCAACTTAGTGGATTTTCCACAAAATCTGGTAGTTAGGTCCTGGTTGGGAAACATTGCTTTTAGTGGATTTTAAATGGTTTGGGGGCTGGCGAAAATTATTGAAAAGCTGCCATTATCAAATCCGACACATCATTTTTTATTGAAAATATGATGTCATATATTGTAATCAAATATCCAAAAATAGACTAGGACGAATTTCCGTGCTTTCCGGCGTTTTTGCCATACCTATTACTGGAATCAAGTATAACAGCTCACACAATAGGTCCCATTTAAATGTAATAATGAATTCCGTGCTTTACAGCTGGCTTCGCCGGCTGTAAAAGTCTTTTTGGGAGGTCATTTACCTCTCTAGTTCAATGTTTTGTCACCCACTTTGCACGGAGGGAAGTGGACATTATTTATTTCCAACTCCTCCTATTAATTTAACTTTCTGATTCATTTCGTTGCGGGTTAAAGACAAGTTAGACATTCCCGGAGACTCGCCGAGCTTCAATGCTTGGTGTCATTACATTGCGTGCCACTGTTGATCCTGGCTTACAGGAGTTGCAGTGCCGGGTGTGAGGGCGGGACAGTCTCCTAAATATCCAAAAATGTGATAAAATAAATAAATAAATAACACCCAACAGTCACATACATAGTCCTGACCCCACACTAAGATCGAGTCTTGTGTCGTGGGTATCAGGAACTACGAGAGACTTTTCGGTCTCACAAACACCATATAATCCAATATAAGAGGCTTTACATTTTTTCGTATCTTTGGTACCTCCCATTCAGGTACGCCCAGTTGGGAACCTTGGTAAAATTGTAGCTACGTAAGGCAAAAGTGTACTTTATTTCAACTTAAGATGTCATATTTGTAATAAACACATTTGTATATTTCGACGAATACTTTTGAATGTATAAATGAAATGAAATAAATAGTTGTTTATATCATTTGAAGGGTTTTATTTCTAATCTACACAAATACTAATATCTGAATTTGAAAAAAGTTACATCAATTGCATTATTTTGATAATTTTTTTTATCACTCTAAAATGAACCCTATTTCAATGACGGTAGGTTACTTTTTGCTTGAAGCCGCGCCTGGCGTTTCCGACTGTCTAACCGTCTACAGTCATGACAAACGACAGTCTAGGGTAAAGATGAGATGTATTTACGATACCAGGTTTTAAAACCAGGTATTCACTTCGAATTACGGCGCCCTGGTACGAGCAGAAAATACTTATAAGTATGAAAGTACGTCGATGCGCGGAGAGATCTGGAAACTACACATGAAAATACTTGCATAGGAAAACGATTCATAATAGAATATTAATAAGAACCACAATCGTATGTCAATAACACATACTTTAAACTTCAAAGTATTTTTTATTCATACTATTTTGCTCTTTATGTGCCTTCAAATACGGGTTGAATTCCTATGCAAGTATTTTCAAATTTAGGCGCCGCTATACGTCGGTGCGCGAGGAACTTGGAACACTATACATAAAAATACTTCCATAGAAAAACTATCCTTAAGTTAGTATAAATAAGAATCACAATCGTATTCGTGAATAGAAAATACTTACAAAGTATTTTTTTTTATTTATGCGTTTTTGCTCCTTATTTGTTATGAAATACGAATTGAATTCCTATGCAAGTATTTTATAGACGTTGCGCCGCGGCTGGGACGCGAAGGGTTGCCGACTCATACTTACAAAATACTTTTACAATATTTTAGACCCTGGTTTTGAACCCTAGTATTTTTACGTACTCGTACTTAGAAGCCCTGGTACTTGATTTTGCAAGTATATCTCATCCCTAGTCTAGGGGTTAAGCGAGTCGGCCGTCTGTAGTACTACTTGGTCTGTGGATACATTATTTTGCAGCGCCGTTGTCATTAAATGCCTGGCAAACATAATGTTAGTGTGCTTGCAAATACGTGCTATTTATAAAATATTAGGCGTTTTTATATTATGATATTTTGTTTATTCTTTTATTTACTATTAATTAAAGTCATCTAAAACGTACGAATGTTTTATTAAAATATCTGTGTTTGGCAAGTAAAGCACTGCATTTCTGCCTACAAGGAGCGCACGCCCCTTACATACATAGTCTATAAAATCATATTTCAACATTTCACCAGTATGTAATTTGTATTTCAATATGATTTCTAAAACACATAATGAAACAAAAAAAAAAAACTGATCAAAGTTTATCGATCATCCAGGTGTTATTTTCTTGCATCTCGTTCTTACTTGGCAACATTAAATCGTAACCCGGAACTCGGGAGTCACTAAGCAATAATGGCAAAACGCAAACGTAACAAAAATTGGTTATGTGATTATGGGTATATTTTTTTGGCTTTTTATAAGATAAGAATAACTTTAAGTACTAAAATATGGATATCAAAAGAAAGCTTATAGTATATACTTTATTTACAAATTTTATTGGTATGTAATATGATTTAATGGGTGAAAACATGATTTGAAAATGAAAAACCATTGAAATTCGACGAATTCGGCACGCCAACTACGAGTCTATTAGTATTATCTGTCTACGTTTACCACTCTTGTCAAATGCGCCGTCATTTTTGAAGTGAAAACTTCTTTAGCGGCGTTGAGCACTTTTTCTGTAATGGGTATAAAATCTTAAACTCGCGTCAGGACACGTGACCTGATCGAAAAAGCGTAGGACGGATGGAGAGTAGACAGCTGTTAGTTTATAAAGCTTTGATGAATTGCCAATGATTTTGAGTGGAGATTTCAACATAAACTTCGCAGACGATAAAAATCAACTATTAATTGAATTTTTAAATAATGAATTTGGTTTAACTATGTCGAATGATCGCAATCTTAGCACAACGAAATACAAAACTACTATTGATGCGGTCTTTATCAGACATTTAAATAGGTTCGAATCAAAACTGTTCGTTTCTTACTTCAGCTACCATAAACATGGTAAGTGCATTTTATTTAGTATATTGGTAAAAATAAATGTAGACGGTCATTATTACTAACATCTGCAATTAGTATTTCATAGAATACATTGAAAAATAGGATTATATTTGCATAAAAAATAAAAATGCTTTTTTTTTACTTTATGTCTGTCCCTTACGGTGGAACTCGAATGTCGAGTCCATTTGATACTACGTCCATGGTAATTGTATGCATGTCCTTTTTACGCATCGCCATGGAAACGCTTCTCTTAAACAACACACGAGTTTGCCTGTTTTTTTTTTAAATATGCCTATTGCTAATGTCCTTTTGGCCAATGTTACATTAAATATACTTTATTCAAGCATTATATATTTGTAGGGATGACAGAGGGGACTTCAGTATCAGAAGGTTCCATGAGGCGGGTAGGCGTGGGTATTTGGGCGAGGAGAATGAAACGCTACACGTGATTTAGAGTTAATAGGATAGCTATTGAACCGAGCACACAAAATCACATAACACTCCACCAAGCACGTAGCGCGTTAGTCTGATACGATCTGATCGCCGTTCTTGCTGGTAATCATTGATTCTTGCCGCACTAGCACCGGGTGTCGCGTCAGAGAGTAAAACGACGGTGATAGATATGGGTCGTTCGCGATTGAACGGGTCAAATAAACCAGCTCGCAAGAACCACGCGATCGATTCGATCTTTATGTACAATAAAACTCGTTCATTCGATCGATCGCGATAGGAGAATCGCGTCGGTTCAAACGAACCGAGAACCGAAAACCGAGAGCCGAGATCCGAGAACCAAAACCCGTGAACAACGGTTCGCGAGCCGTTAACGTCCTGTGAAGTGCGACCCGATGCGACCCGAATCAAGCCAAACAAACGTTCGGATATCATCGGTTTTAGAGACGAATACAGACACTAAATCGTTAGAATGTAAATGACAAGGTTAATATATGCTTTGAGTGGTAGGCTTTAAAGTTTATTTTGCGTTACCATTTTATATTTTGTCTTTTTGAGTAAGTTGAAGTTAGTTACGTCTTGATTTATGATTACTTGCGAATTGCGTTTGAAAATATTGTCATCAAGTAATAGCTCCTTTTTGTTCGTTTTTCGTAATTAGTATCCCGTTGTCCTAATATTTTGCCTATTACGTTTGTTGTAAAATTGTTTTTCACGTGTTTCAGTTGTAAAAGTGATATTTTTGTGTAAAATAATAGGTAATATGAACCACAATATGAACTTTAAAACGTGTTTACCTACCTTTACTTCTACTAAGGGCCTATTCATTTATATCAATGACTTAAACGGAACCAATCGTTCGATTGATCGAGTCATTTGAACCGGTTCATTTCATAGTTGGATCAGTATTGATCCGGGTCTTAAAAATTGAACGAATTGCACATTGCTAGACGGTGACAGCTCCCGACGTTTACCCCCGTCAATGATAAAAGAATTATAAAGGATTACGCACAAAAGTAGCTATATATATCAAATTATAGTTATGTTAGGAATATCGACGCGGAATGTACGTTTATCTATCTGTCTCCTTTACACAAAGCTGACTTTTCCCTTAATGAAAGAGACAAATAATAATTCCTCTGTTTCGAATATGGCAATATTTTGTTCACTAACCACACTGAGACCGCCCCTAGACCAAAATGACGCCATTTTATTTAGCTCATCCGAAACCACAGACTAGTAAAACAAAAACTCCATGAAATGTCAAACTGTGGCGTTATCTGTCAATCGAAATAAACAAATCTGCAAAATCAAAGAATTTCGAATTATTCATTGTTTAATCTTGTTTGTTAAGTTTGCTAATTAGTTTAATTGTTAAGTTTTTAATGTGCCTCAGTGTTGTGTTAGAGGATTCAAGTCGAGTTCAAGCAAAAAGGACTCAACACAACTTTTCATAGGTTAGTAACTGTTTTTACGAAATACTTTATTTTATTTATTTATTTATTTATTTATTTTATTTTGGACAACAAACAGTCGTGTACATCAACAAAAAATAAAGATTATATGTTTACAACTTACAGACTTTGAGTGCCAACACTTAAATTATAAAGCTAGATATTACATTACAAATAAAAAGGATCACAATATAAACTATGCACACATATCGTTAGTGTACTTTTAAGATCATATTTAAGATACATAGCGTTTAAGCGTCTAGAACAAAATTCTTATAATTTACTCAAGAAGAACTCTTTTAATTTTCTTTTAAATTGTGCCAATGAAGTGTTAAACATATCAATATGAGATATTTGTTTATTATTATACAAAATTTGAAATACTAACAAATATGTGCTAAATTTACATTTTGGGTTTATTTTTATCATTTATAAATGTATTTGGATCTTGTTGATTAAGTTTTAGACTCTTCTAGGCGTTATTTATACAAGTAGTGTAAATAACAACCTCATTGTTTGTTTACACACAAGTTTAGATATGAGTGGATTCGATACGAAATTATTCATATCGATATTATCATTTTTAAATATTTTGATCTTTATTTAAAAAATAGTTTATATTTAAATATATATTCAGACCGACAAACAAAGTGAAATTAAAAATATTTTTTAGATTCCCTATAAACACACAAACCAGGACAAAATGGATACAAAAAATTGGAAGCTATTGGAACCCTGCAATAAATACATTTATTTGTTCATTACATTTTGAAGGTATTTTTGATTTTAGCAAAGAATGATGCAACGTAATAATGAACGAAATGTATTAGATGCAACTGGGTGTTTGTGTCGACAGGTATAACCTTGAAACGGTTGTAACATGTAAATTAGTATTAGTTGGTCATATGTTTAGATTATGGCGACTAAAAAAGTAACGATAATTGTAAAGTAATTGATAAGTGTGTAAAGTATAAGTATATTTTTAGGAATATCAAGAAATAATTACCTCCAACCGTCACATACATAGTCTGACCCCACACTAAGATCAAAATGTTTAATACATCATATTACTATTGTTTATGTAGCAGTTGCATTTTTATTAGTTTTGTTACAAATTAATTTATCATAATATTAATATTTATACATACATAAACTCACGCCTTTTTCCCAGAATGG
Source organism: Hyles vespertilio (assembly GCA_009982885.2). Taxonomy (NCBI): domain Eukaryota; kingdom Metazoa; phylum Arthropoda; class Insecta; order Lepidoptera; family Sphingidae; genus Hyles; species Hyles vespertilio. Next base: position 6,387,456 of record CM042824.1, read on the forward strand.
GTAGGCAGAGGTGCAACCAGGACACCCACATTTCAGCCTCCGTGGCGCAGGCGGTAAGACGCCGTTTGTGAATCGAGAGGCCACGGGTTCGATCCCCGCACCGAGAGAAATGTTTGTGCGGCCCACAAATATTTCTCTCGGGTCTGTGTGTTTGTGAGACCGAAAAGTCTCTCGTAGTTCCTGATACCCACGACACAAGACTCGATCTTAATGTGGGGTCAGGACTATGTATGTGACTGTTGGGTGTTATTTATTTATTTCGCCTTGTATGTTCCGTCCTACGATGTTGTCGGTGGCGAGCCTATCGCAATATCGGGCACGAATTCCTGACTGTGCTGATAATGAATAGAAAAATCCGATATCACTTTGCGCGACCCGGGATTCGAACTTGAGACCTCAGCTTTGTAACCGTACCATAATACAACTACGCCACTGAGGCAGTCAATATTTATACATAAATTAAAATCTATAGTCCACATTATTCACCGCTTGTATGTTTATATATGTATGTACCTTATGTTTTTTTTGTTTGATTGAATTATTCGAAAAATATTTTTATTCTAGTGCTGATTTCCTGCCTTCGTTCGCGATGTCCGCTACAATTCCTTTATTCAAAATCAAAATCAAAATATTCTTTATAATTTAAGTTCATTTCATTTGGCGATCTAGTGTTGTTACATAGTTTATTAAGTCTTTTAATTATTATTTTTTTTCGAGTTTCTTATTTTTTTATATAAAGCAGCTGTTAAATAAATAATTGTCGAAAGAGACTGACTTCTGTTATACAGGGCTTCCTAGTTCAGGAGTCAAGGTGTTATTATGTTGTAAACATGTTGTAATGAAATAAAGATTAATTATTATTATTATTATTATTTATTCAAATAGTCTTTCAAAAGATCTTTTGGATTGTTCATTTCTGCTACCACCGCTTCGGAACGTGTTGTAGCTGTGAAGAAGAAGTGGCGCAAGAAACTTCGTCAGCAACATGAACTGTCTTCTTTTTTCTTTTTTTTATATCGCCATTTAAAATTACAATGGTTCATGTCACAGAACACAATAATGTCAGTTTATTTAGTTAATTGTGTTTATTTAGTTAATTGTTTAATTTCTATTTTTACATTTTAATTGTTAATTTTGTGTAGATATTTTATTTCTATTTATATATTTAAGTTGTTAGTTTAGTGTACATATTTTCATTGTTGTTTGCTAAATGTCTGTTTTTTTTTTAGATTTTAGTAATAATTTGGCAAAAGAAATATTGACATGGTGAAAATTGGTGCTTAAGGAAAAAAAGTGTGGTATATTCGAAGTCGCAACCAAATTCTAGCTATTAATAAAGTTGTATTTTATCTCACGTGTGTATTATTTGACAAATCCAATCCAATCATCAGGTAAAACTTACCCATCAAATAAATCATAGCATGAAAAAATATCAAAACATTGACCTATTATTATCAGATTTAATTTTTAAAGACTTGACTGTCAAGTCCTAAAATCCCCTGTTTATACTCAATTGACATGTAAAGCAAAAATTAAAAATGTTATATTAATGTTAGTCGTATGCCACTGTTGATGATCGATATCGATAAAAAATTTGGTACTAGCGTATCACTATTTTTAGGGGCGGAGCCGCCGCCATGTTTGTGAATCAAAGTGGTACGCGTCACGTGACCTTATGCTTTATCCCCTCTATTTTTTAATCATTGACCCCCGTAGACAGAAAATATATAGACGAATTGATATGACTTGTAGCATTCACACAAGAAGAGTAACAACTTATGTCTATGACGTGCTAAGAAACGAGACAGAATGATAATAATTCTTGTATCACGGCGCGTGCCGGTTTTTTCAAGATTAGCAATTATAATTTGCTAAAGAGATTTTGACAGTTGACAACGTAAAGTGCAGTTTTATTGAATTAATTTACGAATTTTGTGTTAAATGATATTAATCAAGTGATAATAATCGAAGTACAAGTGACGAACAATATTTTTAAAAGTAAAAGTGAGACGGTGTAGCGTTATTGGGTGTAAAAGTAATTGTTAAAAGGAAAAGACCAGACGTGTCTTTTAATATGTAAGCTTACCACGATTAATTCATCACTAACTATTTAATGTATATTATATACACCTACATTACTTATTTTCGCGTTTATTCTTTCAAGTTATAAGTAAAATTATTGATATTTAAAAATTGTAACCGATACGATTCTCAGTTCAGTGTTGCCAATAGATTATTACCCGTACGTAGTGGAATGCATTTTGTAGTACAGTATTTTGTTCTCGCGTAGACTGTATCTTAATAAACGAATATATTGTGAAACGTGATTTTATGATAAAATAACGCAGGCGGATATTGATAAATTTTCAGTTTTCCTGTAAATGACCACATCTGTCAAAAGTCTGAATTTTAACTACTGGACGTTCTCAGTGGACACCATAATCATGGTTGAAAATTTGTGGCAATAATTTTGAGAAAAAAAAAAACTTACTCGACTGTTTCCTGATGCTGTCCTAATACTGGTAAATTGCAATTATTCTATGTATAGGTAGCAGTAATTCGTAGACAATTTACTTATTTACTAACATGGTATTAAGTTGTTTCAGACATGGTAATCCTACACCTAAGTCATTTGAATTATTGTGTAATTGTTGTTTTTTAGGACATAGCAATAACGTTCTTCAGTTTACATGAACCATTGTATATAGAAAGTGATAATAGTTTTTGAACTGCTATGAGTGTAGGTAATACTTTAATTTTAATCATAATATTGTATGGAAATATTATTTTAATTCTGATTAGTACAGTTTAAAATAGTAGAGTATTAACATAAATAGACTGTGTTAATAATGAAATTATATTTAATATAAGTAGTATAGTATATAGGCCTTTTTAATTAATTTCTAACAAAATTGTACCCTCTTGCTTGTAGACTGAACATCCTGATGCTCTACAACCAACGTCCAACCACGTCAATGTAGGATATTCAAATCGTAAAGAGTCATCAATAGTAAATGTAAGAATTCATACACTTGCGCAGCTATGTAAGTGAATGTCTGGACTATGTACATACATAGTTGCGCGGGAACGCTGCGTCACACCATGCTTCCCATATTATTTAAACGACGTGCGCCTTTGTTCCTTGCCTTTGTCCTTAGTCAATACGTCCGTTCGTTTACAGCCACCTAAGTAGTAGTAGGTACAGTTTGACATTACGTATTTTCGAGACTTTCAAATAGAAATTAAAGTGTTATCTTTGTAGTTTCGTTTATTTAGAGCTCCGACTCCCAACCCTACACAAAAACCTTATCTATAACAGAGAACCACATTAGTGATCAGGGCTCTTGGTGAAGCTTCTTCGAAGGAAATTTCCAGCGCGGCGATGAGATGAGTAGCAAGCAGGGGGGTAAGTGACTCCTGCCTGACCCTCCAGTGACCGAGCCAAAGTCACCTGTCCTCGGTGATCGGTGGTAAAAAAAGCACAATGTATTTTATGGGCAGGAATTTTGATATTATAACAGCATATCGACAGTTCCCCAAAATCCGAATGTCAATGAGACCAACTGAGTTATATCTACAAATTTAAATGGCAGCCACAGCTTTCAAATTTCGCTTTTAAAAGCATTCGAATCAATAATAATATGTACATATTATTAAAAGTGATTTGAAGATTGAAAGTGATTCGCACCTAGAAAATATCAAACTGTGGGGTAATTGTTTATCATACGTTAACCCTAAATATTACGTATTTTTCAACTGACAGATTAGTTTTCTCTGCTATATTAAATATAATTTCATTATTAACACAGTCTATTTATGTTAATACTCTACTATTTTAAACTGTACTAATCAGAATTAAAATAATATTTCCATACAATATTATGATTAAAATTAAAGTATTACCTACACTCATAGCAGTTCAAAAACTATTATCACTTTCTATATACAATGGTTCATGTAAACTGAAGAACGTTATTGCTATGTCCTAAAAAACAACAATTACACAATAATTCAAATGACTTAGGTGTAGGATTACCATGTCTGAAACAACTTAATACCATGTTAGTAAATAAGTAAATTGTCTACGAATTACTGCTACCTATACATAGAATAATTGCAATTTACCAGTATTAGGACAGCATCAGGAAACAGTCGAGTAAGTTTTTTTTTTTCTCAAAATTATTGCTACAAATTTTCAACCATGATTATGGTGTCCACTGAGAACGTCCAGTAGTTAAAATTCAGACTTTTGACAGATGTGGTCATTTACAGGAAAACTGAAAATTTATCAATATCCGCCTGCGTTATTTTATCATAAAATCACGTTTCACAATATATTCGTTTATTAAGATACAGTCTACGCGAGAACAAAATACTGTACTACAAAATGCATTCCACTACGTACGGGTAATAATCTATTGGCAACACTGAACTGAGAATCGTATCGGTTACAATTTTTAAATATCAATAATTTTACTTATAACTTGAAAGAATAAACGCGAAAATAAGTAATGTAGGTGTATATAATATACATTAAATAGTTAGTGATGAATTAATCGTGGTAAGCTTACATATTAAAAGACACGTCTGGTCTTTTCCTTTTAACAATTACTTTTACACCCAATAACGCTACACCGTCTCACTTTTACTTTTAAAAATATTGTTCGTCACTTGTACTTCGATTATTATCACTTGATTAATATCATTTAACACAAAATTCGTAAATTAATTCAATAAAACTGCACTTTACGTTGTCAACTGTCAAAATCTCTTTAGCAAATTATAATTGCTAATCTTGAAAAAACCGGCACGCGCCGTGATACAAGAATTATTATCATTCTGTCTCGTTTCTTAGCACGTCATAGACATAAGTTGTTACTCTTCTTGTGTGAATGCTACAAGTCATATCAATTCGTCTATATATTTTCTGTCTACGGGGGTCAATGATTAAAAAATAGAGGGGATAAAGCATAAGGTCACGTGACGCGTACCACTTTGATTCACAAACATGGCGGCGGCTCCGCCCCTAAAAATAGTGATACGCTAGTACCAAATTTTTTATCGATATCGATCATCAACAGTGGCATACGACTAACATTAATATAACATTTTGACGTGACAACGTCTTAAATTAGGTTGCGGCTGGGAGTCACTTATGAAAAAGTGTAACGCCCGGTAACGTAACGGTGCGCGCGCAGCACTAGAGAATTATTTTTCAGTTTCACCCACTTTTTCCAAAATTGTCCCATAACCCCCCCCTGCCTTCCCCCACCCTTATTCCGAAATAGTGCCTATTAGCCTCCCCACGAAACCTACCCCCCCCCCTCCCCTACCCCCACCCCGAAAATTTACCTCACCCCCCAATCCTATCTCGGCCAACATAGGTCGTAGACCCACCGAGTTTGGTATCCTCGGAACCGTCTTGGTGAGGGCTACAAATTGACCCCGCCAGAAATCCCAAATTACGCAAAAAATTACCCCCCCAAAAAAAAATATTTTACCTCCAAAAAATTAATTTAAGTTAGCCTCCCCACGAAACCTTCCTCCCCCCCCCTCCCTTACCCCCACCCCGAAAATTTACCTCACCCCCCCCCAATCCTATCTCGGCCAATATAGATCGTAGACCCACCGAGTTTGGTATCTTTGGAACCGGCTCGGTGAGCTCTACAGATTGGCCCCAACCAAATCCCCAAATTCCTCCCTCTCTCCCCTAAAATATTTGTCCAGGCATAACTCCGTCATTTCTTAAAGTAAACCCCCCGTGTTTGGAGTCAGAGGAATCGTCTTGACGAGCTCGACAATCGAGAGCAGGCAAAATACGATTTTTCTTATTGACGTGACAACGTCTTAAATTAGGTTGCGGCTGGGAGTCACTTATGAAAAAGTGTAACGCCCGGTAACGTAACGGTGCGCGCGCAGCACTAGAGAATTAGGCGCATTGAATCGGCGCATGCTTGTGTCTCTGTCTTTGTCTTTCTCGAACGTTCTTGGCGTTGGAAAAACAAGAAAGCGTCACAATACAAGTTCACACGTGTGGTTAAAGTATCGTCAGCTGTGTCTGTAGTGAAAATATGGAGTGCTTAGATTCGTCATTACATGTACAATGTTTTAGTAAACAAAATATATTTCTATAGTTAAAATTTGTGCAATTCTTATTTTCATTCAATTCCTTGTTCCTATTGTGCAATTTAATTATATTCATATCAATAAATATTCTACCGAGAAAAAGACGTTGTCACGTAAAATCTTCGCCCGTAAAACCGACTTTACAGGCAACCATTTTTTAATTTTTGCTTTACATGTCAATTGAGTATAAACAGGGGATTTTAGGACTTGACAGTCAAGTCTTTAAAAATTAAATCTGATAATAATAGGTCAATGTTTTGATATTTTTTTCATGCTATGATTTATTTGATGGGTTAGTTTTACCTGATGATTGGATTGGATTTGTCAAATAATACACACGTGAGATAAAATACAACTTTATTAATAGCTAGAATTTGGTTGCGACTTCGAATATACCACACTTTTTTTCCTTAAGCACCAATTTTCACCATGTCAATATTTCTTTTGCCAAATTATTACTAAAATCTAAAAAAAAAACAGACATTTAGCAAACAACAATGAAAATATGTACACTAAACTAACAACTTAAATATATAAATAGAAATAAAATATCTACACAAAATTAACAATTAAAATGTAAAAATAGAAATTAAACAATTAACTAAATAAACACAATTAACTAAATAAACTGACATTATTGTGTTCTGTGACATGAACCATTGTAATTTTAAATGGCGATATAAAAAAAAGAAAAAAGAAGACAGTTCATGTTGCTGACGAAGTTTCTTGCGCCACTTCTTCTTCACAGCTACAACACGTTCCGAAGCGGTGGTAGCAGAAATGAACAATCCAAAAGATCTTTTGAAAGACTATTTGAATAAATAATAATAATAATAATAATTAATCTTTATTTCATTACAACATGTTTACAACATAATAACACCTTGACTCCTGAACTAGGAAGCCCTGTATAACAGAAGTCAGTCTCTTTCGACAATTATTTATTTAACAGCTGCTTTATATAAAAAAATAAGAAACTCGAAAAAAAATAATAATTAAAAGACTTAATAAACTATGTAACAACACTAGATCGCCAAATGAAATGAACTTAAATTATAAAGAATATTTTGATTTTGATTTTGAATAAAGGAATTGTAGCGGACATCGCGAACGAAGGCAGGAAATCAGCACTAGAATAAAAATATTTTTCGAATAATTCAATCAAACAAAAAAACATAAGGTACATACATATATAAACATACAAGCGGTGAATAATGTGGACTATAGATTTTAATTTATGTATAAATATTGACTGCCTCAGTGGCGTAGTTGTATTATGGTACGGTTACAAAGCTGAGGTCTCAAGTTCGAATCCCGGGTCGCGCAAAGTGATATCGGATTTTTCTATTCATTATCAGCACAGTCAGGAATTCGTGCCCGATATTGCGATAGGCTCGCCACCGACAACATCGTAGGACGGAACATACAAGGCGAAATAAATAAATAACACCCAACAGTCACATACATAGTCCTGACCCCACATTAAGATCGAGTCTTGTGTCGTGGGTATCAGGAACTACGAGAGACTTTTCGGTCTCACAAACACACAGACCCGAGAGAAATATTTGTGGGCCGCACAAACATTTCTCTCGGTGCGGGGATCGAACCCGTGGCCTCTCGATTCACAAACGGCGTCTTACCGCCTGCGCCACGGAGGCTGAAATGTGGGTGTCCTGGTTGCACCTCTGCCTACCCATTCTGGGAAAAAGGCGTGAGTTTATGTATGTATAAATATTAATATTATGATAAATTAATTTGTAACAAAACTAATAAAAATGCAACTGCTACATAAACAATAGTAATATGATGTATTAAACATTTTGATCTTAGTGTGGGGTCAGACTATGTATGTGACGGTTGGAGGTAATTATTTCTTGATATTCCTAAAAATATACTTATACTTTACAATTATCGTCACTTTTTTAGTCGCCATAATCTAAACATATGACCAACTAATACTAATTTACATGTTACAACTAGGGATGAGATATACTTGCAAAATTAAGTACCAGGGCTTGTAAGTATGAGTACGTAAAAATACTAGGGTTCAAAACCAGGTTCTAAAATACTTGAAAGTATTTTGTAAGTATGAGTCGGCAACCCTTCGCGTCCCAGCCGCGGCGCGGCGTCTATAAAATACTTACATAGGAATCCAATCCGTATTCCGTAACTAATAAGGAGCAAAAAAGCATAAATAAAAAATACTTTGAATTTCAAAGTATTTTCTATTCACAAATACGATTGTGTTTCTTATCTGTATGAAGTCAAGGATAGTTTTTCTATGGAAGTATTTTTATATATAGAGTTCCGAGTTCGTCGCGTACCGACTTATAGCGGCGTCTAAATTCGAAAATACTTTCATAGGAATTCAACCCGTATTTCATGACATATTAGAAACAAAATAGTATGAATAAAAAATACTTTGGAAGTTCAAAGTATTTTTACGTAAAGTGTTCCAAGTTTTTCGCGCATTGACGTGCAGCGCCGTCTAAATTTGAAAAGACTTGCATAGGATTTCAACCCGTGTTCTGTGCGTAATAAGGAGCACAATAGTATGAATAAAAAATACTTTGACGTATTTTCTATACAGAAATACGATTATGTTTCTTAATTAAATGAGGTAATGGATCGTTTTCTTATGAAAGTATTTTCATATGGAGTGTAAATCATCGACGTATAGTGGCGTCTAAATTTTAATTCGAACCGTATGTTTTAAGGAATAAGGAGTAAAAAGTATAAAATAAATTGTAACTTTTTAAGTATTTTTAGTCACAATTACGATTTAAGTTTCTTGTTAATAAAATAAAATCCTTCCTTCCTACTTTTTAAATCACAGGCTTAGGACTGTCTGCTAAGTTTTTTTTGTGTTTTGGTATTTTATTATTAAACTATTATATTAAAATAGAATATTTGTATTAGCAGGCGTAGTTAAAAGATTTCATTTTATTTATGTACACAATTATATTTTTTTTGTTTGTTTTTTTTTTTATTTATTTTTTTGTTTGTAATTATTTTGATTTATTTTGTTGTAAAAATAATAGCTGTTCGACTTTCCTGCTCCCCAGTCGAGCTCTCCTCTCCGTTAAAATGTTCCCTGCTACCGAAAACAACCGTTCACATGGTACGCTAGAGGCCATAACATTTAATTTAATTTTGGCTAGTTTCGCTAAATTTGGGTATATAGTTTGGTTTATTCGCCACCATTTCAATGGATCCATGTCTGGAGACAAAACTGCGTCATCCAGATACCGTTGAGTTTCAATGATTGCTCTACTGTTTGCTGTTCCAGCTGGGCGAACATTTTTCATTTGCATGTTATAATGCTTCCATAACAGACTGTTAGATTTTTTTCCTTGGATGTCTTCATCGGAAGTTGATGTTGAAGACTGTAGTCTTTCATTCTCATTGATAATTGATGTTACTAGACTCACAATATGCTTTTTTGTTGTTTCCGCAATAATTTCATTGCCAAAGTACAATTTATACCTCGGGTCTAAAAACATTGCGACAGTGTAGGTTTTGCTCTGTTCCAAATTAGGAAACCGCGTGCGTATTTCTGAGAGTAGATCTTGTCGGCACATTTCGACAGCATCTGGGAAAACATCAAGTCCATTTTCTTGGCGATAAGCTGGACTTGCGATCTCGGTTAGAGCGTTGGTGAGACCAATTGTTAAGGGAATGACGGAGCTCCCAGTCACATATTTTTGGCCGCTTATTTCCTTCGTCACTTCTTCAAATGGCTGTAGAACTACGAGTAACGACTTACAAATATCCCATTCTTGGTTCGTCAGTGTCGTTAAATTATGTGTATTTAAATTACTTAGCGCGCATTTTATTTCATCTTTTAATTCCACAAATCTTTCAAGCATGTAGAATGTGGAGTTCCACCTTGTAGGGACATCCTGGATTGGTCTCTTTACCAATTTATTGGCCTGTTCCTGGTATTTTTTTAATTTATTCCAGGCCACGTTACTTCGTTTGAAGAGCGAAACTATCATCTTCACTTTACTAATTAATTCGCTTATATACCGACTTCCTATTACTTTTTGAACTGCCAAGTTTAGGGTATGTGCATAACACCCAAAATGTCTCCACTCCAATTGGCTAATCGCGCTTTTAATATTAGCACCGTTATCTGACACTATCAGAAGAATTTTTTCAGTTACATTCCACTCTTCGGCGACTTTTCTCAATTCCTCGGCTAAATGAAGCCCCGTGTGACGGCTCTCCAGTACTTTACATTCTAGTAACACCGATTTTAAAATGTAATTTTTGTCAATATAATGACCCGTGACCGCTAGGTACGAGTCATTGTTTCTGGACGTCCACATATCAGTAGTTAAACATATACTTTTGGCGTCTTCATTTATAGTTGTCCTAGTCGTTGTTCTCACCTCTTCATATAGCCCCGGCAATAAATTATTGGCAAAATATTTTCGCGATGGCATGATATAATTTGGGAAAGCAAACTTGACTAATTCCCGAAACCCCCTGTCTTCCACTATCGAAAATGGCTGTAAGTCCCATATAAATAAGTTCATTAAATGATCGTCAATATCTTTTTTTATTTTGTTGCAGTCGCGACGAAGGAATGCTGACATAGTCGCTTGATTTGACCTTATTGTAGTGGATGTTGTGGTAATTTGCAGTGGAGTACCAGATGGTGGTATTTGTGTACTGCATGAAGCAATCGCCTGTATCTCCTGTTGATGCACATCACCTTCCCTTCTTACTAGATTTACAGAAATATGTTTTCTCTGTAAATGTTTAGTAAGATTTGACACTCCTGATTTGAATGATATAACTGCTTTGCACATCTTGCACTCAGCTTTATTTTCTCCTTTGTCTACAAAATGGTCCCACGCCACACTTTTCTTAGGAGCCATACTTATGGCTTTACACAATATTATTTACAAATCGTCATTCCTGAATATTAAATAATCAACGCAATAATGTTCAAAATTGTTATAAAATAAAACAACACTATAAATTGTCTTAAACCAAACTCCATTTACCTAACTTGAAATTCCACAAATTGTCCAGATGCACTAATAATTATAAGTAAAAAATGGTCTTAAAACGATATTAATTTGAAGTTCAAAATTTTAATCTAACACAATTTATATAGATCAATTCAAAAATCCAAAAATGTCTTAAATCACTAATAATTAAAAAAGTTTGTTCAAAAATTGTCTTTATACACTAGTATTACATATTTGTAAATTGTCTTAGCACACGCGAAATTAACTTTAAAAAATTAAGTCACGGTCAACACTTAGCAGGTGACGTGATTACTTCGCAATAACAACTAAACTGCCAAAAAAACAATAAAATCCTTCACTTCGTCAAATATAAACATTTCTATTCAAATACTTTCATACACGCAATAATGTGTCTTTTGGCGATAGATATAAGGGTGAATACTCGAATCGATAAAATGGCATCTCTCATAAGTACAATATGGATATATTTCGGTTCAAGCATTCGGCCATAGTCGGGAATACTCGGGCACCCACCCGCTAGTTCACGCCGAAGCCCGAGCCTTGCGATGCTAGCGACACGATGCGGCGTGAATCCAGCTATCACGTCTACTTTGAACTTTAAAGTATTTTTTATTTATGCGTTGTTGCTCCTTATTCATTATGGAATACGGTTTGAATTCCTATGCAAGTATTTTTAAATTAAAAGTATTTTCTATTCACAAATACGATTGTGTTTCTTATTTATATGAAGTTAAGGATAGTTTTTCTATGGAAGTATTTTTATGTATAGTGTTCCAAGTTCCTCGCGCACCGACGTATTGCGGCGCCTATATTTGAAAATACTTGCATAGGAATTCAACCCGTATGTGATGGCATATAAAGAGCAAAATAGTATGAATAAAAAATACTTTGAAGTTCAAAGTATTTGTTATTGACAGATACGATTATGGTTTTTATTGATATTAGTTTATGGATCGTTTTCCTATGCAAGTATTTTCATGTGTAGTCTCCAGAGCTATCTGCGCATCGACGTATAGAAATACTTTCATACTTGTAAGTATTTTCTGCTCGTACCAGGGCGCCGTACTTCCAAGTGAATACCTGGTTTTAAAACCTGGTATCGTAAATACGTCTCATCTTTAGTTACAACCGTTTCAAGGTTATACCTGTCGACACAAACACCCAGTTGCATCTAATACATTTCGTTCATTATTACGTTGCATCATTCTTTGCTAAAATCAAAAATACCTATCAGGATATTTAATACATACCAAATAAAATAAAATAACATAGGTAGATTTTTATTGCTATTATTTGACTGAGGAAAATCATTATGTCTCACTTAGAATTCAATCAATGAATATGAAAGTGTTGGTTAAGATAAACAATTATAATAATTAATAATAAAATATAAAACTATTTCTGTTCATTAAAAGGTTCTCCAGAACATTAGAAAATAGACTACCAATTGTCCAAATTATCTTGCATGTCATCTTTGTTATTGATTAACAGTTGTATTATTAATAGGATTATTAGGTAAAATATCATAATTACTACAATTTCACTTACCGGGTATATTGTTGGAAAGCTGTTTTCTTTTTCAAAATGTAATGAACAAATAAATGTATTTATTGCAGGGTTCCAATAGCTTCCAATTTTTTGTATCCATTTTGTCCTGGTTTGTATGTTTATAGGGAATCTAAAAAATATTTTTAATTTCACTTTGTTTGTCGGTCTGAATATATATTTAAATATAAACTATTTTTTAAATAAAGATCAAAATATTTAAAAATGATAATATCGATATGAATAATTTCGTATCGAATCCACTCATATCTAAACTTGTGTGTAAACAAACAATGAGGTTGTTATTTACACTACTTGTATAAATAACGCCTAGAAGAGTCTAAAACTTAATCAACAAGATCCAAATACATTTATAAATGATAAAAATAAACCCAAAATGTAAATTTAGCACATATTTGTTAGTATTTCGTAAAAACAGTTACTAACCTATGAAAAGTTGTGTTGAGTCCTTTTTGCTTGAACTCGACTTGAATCCTCTAACACAACACTGAGGCACATTAAAAACTTAACAATTAAACTAATTAGCAAACTTAACAAACAAGATTAAACAATGAATAATTCGAAATTCTTTGATTTTGCAGATTTGTTTACTTCGATTGACAGATAACGCCACAGTTTGACATTTCATGGAGTTTTTGTTTTACTAGTCTGTGGTTTCGGATGAGCTAAATAAAATGGCGTCATTTTGGTCTAGGGGCGGTCTCAGTGTGGTTAGTGAACAAAATATTGCCATATTCGAAACAGAGGAATTATTATTTGTCTCTTTCATTAAGGGAAAAGTCAGCTTTGTGTAAAGGAGACAGATAGATAAACGTACATTCCGCGTCGATATTCCTAACATAACTATAATTTGATATATATAGCTACTTTTGTGCGTAATCCTTTATAATTCTTTTATCATTGACGGGGGTAAACGTCGGGAGCTGTCACCGTCTAGCAATGTGCAATTCGTTCAATTTTTAAGACCCGGATCAATACTGATCCAACTATGAAATGAACCGGTTCAAATGACTCGATCAATCGAACGATTGGTTCCGTTTAAGTCATTGATATAAATGAATAGGCCCTTAGTAGAAGTAAAGGTAGGTAAACACGTTTTAAAGTTCATATTGTGGTTCATATTACCTATTATTTTACACAAAAATATCACTTTTACAACTGAAACACGTGAAAAACAATTTTACAACAAACGTAATAGGCAAAATATTAGGACAACGGGATACTAATTACGAAAAACGAACAAAAAGGAGCTATTACTTGATGACAATATTTTCAAACGCAATTCGCAAGTAATCATAAATCAAGACGTAACTAACTTCAACTTACTCAAAAAGACAAAATATAAAATTGTAATGCAAAATAAACTTTAAAGCCTACCACTCAAAGCATATATTAACCTTGTCATTTACATTCTAACGATTTAGTGTCTGTATTCGTCTCTAAAACCGATGATATCCGAACGTTTGTTTGGCTTGATTCGGGTCGCATCGGGTCGCACTTCACAGGACGTTAACGGCTCGCGAACCGTTGTTCACGGGTTTTGGTTCTCGGATCTCGGCTCTCGGTTTTCGGTTCTCGGTTCGTTTGAACCGACGCGATTCTCCTATCGCGATCGATCGAATGAACGAGTTTTATTGTACATAAAGATCGAATCGATCGCGTGGTTCTTGCGAGCTGGTTTATTTGACCCGTTCAATCGCGAACGACCCATATCTATCACCGTCGTTTTACTCTCTGACGCGACACCCGGTGCTAGTGCGGCAAGAATCAATGATTACCAGCAAGAACGGCGATCAGATCGTATCAGACTAACGCGCTACGTGCTTGGTGGAGTGTTATGTGATTTTGTGTGCTCGGTTCAATAGCTATCCTATTAACTCTAAATCACGTGTAGCGTTTCATTCTCCTCGCCCAAATACCCACGCCTACCCGCCTCATGGAACCTTCTGATACTGAAGTCCCCTCTGTCATCCCTACAAATATATAATGCTTGAATAAAGTATATTTAATGTAACATTGGCCAAAAAGACATTAGCAATAGGCATATTTAAAAAAAAACAGGCAAACTCGTGTGTTGTTTAAGAGAAGCGTTTCCATGGCGATGCGTAAAAAGGACATGCATACAATTACCATGGACGTAGTATCAAATGGACTCGACATTCGAGTTCCACCGTAAGGGACAGACATAAAGTAAAAAAAAAGCATTTTTATTTTTTATGCAAATATAATCCTATTTTTCAATGTATTCTATGAAATACTAATTGCAGATGTTAGTAATAATGACCGTCTACATTTATTTTTACCAATATACTAAATAAAATGCACTTACCAGTGAGAGGTTATATTTTCATATTATCGTTTAGATCGGCTATCACAGCCAATAATAAAGCAGCACACCATACCTTTTGTCTTATAATCAGTTTCAACACTCTTTTACATATATTTTTGACCGCAAATATTCGTAAAATACTCAGTAATTCAAGTTTATAACAAACCGCACGTCTATTTGTTTGGGTACACGCAGTGTTGCCCTACAAAATTATGTGAAACTATGACAAGGACCGCAAATTATGTTTTGTCACATTCATTTTTTAAGGTTTATGCATAAGTCTAAGTGAGATGGACTATATATGTCAAATGCATGTCAAGTCTATTGATACTACGTCTATGACAATTACAGTAAGGAGTGAAAGAGATAAATGCAAAACTAACCATTAAAAATTGAGCTAAAATATAAGAAATATTTTACCGATGTAAACTTATACCATCTTTTTATTGTAATTGGGTTTAGGTAAAGAAAAGGTTTTCGGTCTCCTCGTAATTAATAGTGTTGAGCCATTTTTTAACTAATTTTTGGCAAGAGTATTTTGAGGCACACTTTACATTACAGTATTTGCTGACAACGTTGTAGATATGAAGATGTGAATAATTTGAGCTATGTCTGGCCATCCGCGAGTTGGTGCGAGGAAGGGGAATTGAAACGTTTGTTGTATACTATATATGAAATGAAACTAAAACATATTAAACCTTTATTAATCAGATTATTAAAATATACCGGGTATCTCAAGACTGCTACCGAAAACGAAGCCGGGTGGTAGTTTTAGTGACTACAAACACAATGCAACCAAAAATTTCGAAAAGAAACGCGACAATTATTTTTTATGATTTTTTAAATATCTTCATTTTTGGGTGGTAAATCCATAGTTTTTGCTAAAATAATAATTTAAACACTTTTATACCTTAGATTATTTATGAATAAAAGGGTATACACTATTATTTTAGGAAAAAATGTATTTACCACCCAAATATGCTCATAAGAAAAAAATAACAAAAAAAAAATTGTCGCTATTTTTTGCAACTTTTTCTGTTGCATTGTGTTTGAAGTCGCTTAAACTACCACCCGGCTTTGTTTTCGGTAGCAGTCTTGATATACCCTGTATACACTAAAAAGGCCCAAAGTAGCCCTTACTTCTCAATAACGAACTACCACTTGAAATATATGAATGTTTGGCGTGATACAAATACACGTATTTAAAAAAAACTCACATATTGCTAATTGCGAAATAACAAAGTTACCACAATTCCCATTTTTTGTGGAGTTTTTAATTTATATGAGGTTTGCCACATTAACGGCGCCCTCCGTTGCGCGCACAGATATCTGGCGAGGAGTATACTTGGTCTGTGCACAATACCAAAGAATAGACCCCTAGCACAATACTCAGAGATTTTGTTCCCGATGTCCGCTCTAGTATAATACCTCAATGGATAGGGGTATTGTCACATACTTTAATATTTATGTACATAGTATATACACATTACACATACAGGGCCAGGCGAAGACAATAAAAAGCGTGTTAAATAAATAAAAAAATTAAGTACATTTTTACTAATGTGCCTTTGTTATAATAAAAGTTATTGTCAAAGATCTTCGAAAAACTTTAATAGAACGTAATATTGACATTTATAAAATAATCGCCATGGTTAATATTTTGTCGATTGTGTGCATCAACTAGTCGTCGTGAGTTCGATTTCAGCCCTTTCTCGTAGGCATAGATCCTCCAACACCTTTCGCTTCTCTCTTCATGCGTGCCTGGGCATCGGTCCACATTGACATGGGTGGCGGGGGAGGCGATGGAAACTCAGGCATTTGTCTAGCAACCTGAAAATTGAATACAATTAAAAACTAAGCAAATGTATTGTACTTGGTAGGTATTAGAGCAACAGTTTCCTTAAATATTATTGCAGGATGTGTTCGTGATGCCTTTGGGGATATATCCAGTTTAACCAGCCATGTCGTTTATTTTAAACATCAACATTTAACGATGTGGTGTAATACGTGATTCTGTGTATTATTATTGTTAGTGGCATTCCGTATTTTAAAAAAATATTCAAGATAAGCACAACAAATCATAATACGTAATAGCTAAAGATTCAAAGGTAATTCAAAGGTTCCCTGGAAGAAATTGCAAGGTAGTGGTGCGATAAGGCCGCCATTGTAACCATGTCTTTAGTGTAATATATGTTTTATTTGCTTTATTGTTTCTTTTTATAAATGTTGGTGTGCAATAAAACATATAAAAAAAAAAAAAAAAGTAAAGCTGCGGTTGGTGATGCCTTTGTTATTATTCATGGATGTTGTCAGAGGTTACCTTCTGCCATAATGAAATGAGCATAGCTCTACTTACTCGATGTAAAGATTGCTGAGAATATTGGGCTTCAATCATTTCAGGAGGTGGCGGCGGAGATGGCTGTTCCTCCTGCGCGTTTGTGGAACGCACAGCAAGACATGTTATCGCAAACACTACGAGATAATATAAACCTTTCATCTTCGCTGGTCACTGTTCTATTGAGTTTTAATATGCGCACTTCATCTTTATAGGAGACTTCATCGCGTGATGCTATAGTTAAACGGAAACCTTTGACAAACAATAAAACAACTTCCGGCGCGATTCATGCAAGCGATACAAGATAAAAATGCTGCAGGTTATTGTGATGATAAAATTAATTACGTGTCACTAGCGTGTCGGAAACATTCCAGTTGTCAATCCAAAATGAGAAGCAATTTTTGCAGTTAACAAACTTTGGAGATCCCCAAGAAAATTGGAATCTTTTTACCATGCCTACTCGATTAATACAAGCAAAATTAATGAGTCAAGTGGAAACTGCTATTGCTAATTATTCTAAATTTTATGAATATTCATAGCCCAAAGGATTCGCAAGTTTACAGGGTAATGGGACGGGCATATAGCGCGAAGAACTGATTGCCGTTGGGGCAGAAAGGTTCTGGAGTGGAGGCCACATACAGGCAAGCGTAGTGTCGGACGGCCGCCTACAAGGTGGACGGACGGCCTGGTTAAGGTTGCAGGAAGCAGTTTGATGCAGGCCAATTCCAACAGGTCAATGTGGAGATCCTTGGGGGAGGCCTATGCTTAGTAGCAGACTTCCTGTGGCTGAAGAGAAACGAAGAGATATGAATAGTGAGATTTTATAAATCATTACAAGCGACGGTATCGTAAAAGCAAAATTTTGTGTGCGGAATTCAGATTCAAATATTACTTGGTGGCTTAGCAGGCAATATGTTTTATTAATACTGTAACTCGAATCACCGATCGTTTTATGAATGATATTTTTATTTATTGATTAGGCTAGTTTTCAATTTAGCGCAATACTGCTATTGTTAAAAGATAGAGCGAGGTATTTTAGAACCGTGTGGTATTCATTAAATTAGGATTATCGCAGTTCTTAAGTTTTGAGTTCCTGTGTGGTATATTTTCATATCACCGCGCTCGAGATCGAGAGATGGTCCCAGTGTCATGTCGACGTGTAGTGTCGTATACAAATCTCTTTCCTAGAATTCTTAATATTTATATGTATCGCCTATAGGAATTCTTAATTCGAAAAAAAATATCGCAAACGAGTGTCCTTCGATTTCAATAGCTGCATACATATTAGTTTAGATAGTGTCACAGTCTAAGTCTACTCTTGGATTCCGGGATACGAATCCAAGAGTGGACTTAGACTGTTACACTATCTTAAATAATATCTATGCAGCTTTTGAAATCGAAGGACGGTGGACTAGATTTGAATCGAATATAAAATCTGACATGTGTAAACATAGTTTCTCCTAAACAAAATAGTCCAACCAACCCGTACTAGGCCAGCGTGCTGGCCTATATCCAGATTTCTCTTCTCCAATTATTCGAACTGGTTTCTCACATCGTCTCTATATTCATCTCCTGGAGTATGAATTATAGAAGTTCCGTACGTTTTCTGATAAATAATGAACCATCTTAGATCTTTCTCTGAATAGGTACTGCTCTTACCCACCTATGATCACTCCCTTTTTTAAACGGGATAAGAACTGACACATCCTGAACTACATATTTGTGTGAACTGATATAGTCTATTTTGTTTTGGGTGTTACCATCCCGGCTTGCCTAAGTACACCTCAGTCACGTCTCGCTTTTTGAAAAGGTACTCATAGCATAAAGATGATTTTTTCTCAAGGAAGCTTACAAGCGATTGCCACTATTGATCCTGGGTTACAGGAGTTACAGAAGTGGGTGTGAGGGCGGGACAGTCTCCATAAGCGATTACGCGCTACTATTGCGCAGCCCTAGCCTGTATTTACCACATTGAGTTATGATGTAGGTACTTCTAAAGAAGACACCACAACTAGATTGTTTGAAACACGCAATATGACCACACGCATTCCTTAGTCTATGTACAGCAATTGCTGCGACAAGCCACCTGTAGGTAAGTGTTAAGCATCGATCGATAAAATACCTTCGTGTATATTGTGATACCGTTTAAATAATTCGAAAAAATAAGTTATTGTTATGGAGTGACTTTCCGCCGTTTAATACAAAACATTTCATTGAAAATACGTTTAATTTAATTGTATCAATTTATTGTGGCATGTGACAGCCGCGTATGGACGGTAATTTTTATGTAATTTCAAAAGAGTAGTATATACAGTAAACGAAATGATGAATGCAAATAATTTATTGAATCCATAATAATATTCTACATCATTTATAACAGATATATAGAACAGAAAAGAAGAAAGACATATAGAAGAAGTTCTGACTCTACTCTTCACAAACATTATTTTTTAAAGAAATTGTAACAAGAGAGTAACTTAAGTTTATTTTTTATAGCAATGATAGCGGAACGAGCATGCTACTCATGGACAGTTGCAAAACCAAATAACACCGTTAATTGCAAAGCAAAGCTTGGTATTCCACTGCGCTCGTCATCCTGACACATAAGAAGTTATGTTTCAATATGTCTAGTAGTTACTCTGGCTACAATATCCTTCAAACTGGAACTCAACAGTGCAGCCAAACTGACTTTGTCAGGAGAAATAGAGTCCTCGCCCCGTAAGTCTGCGCGCGGAGAAAATTAGAACTGTAGGGCGATTCACGTAATATAATAAGTTCAGCTGCAGTGCAGTTGCGGTTAAGTTTCGATCAAAACAGCCCTTTTCGTATTCTCGTAACTTTGACAACCGCTGTCAAATACGCTCGCGTGAAGTTCGCGTCACGCAAACGTTTTATGGATTGTAAATTATGGCTGAGTTGCAGAAAGTAACTTTGCCTGTAGCAAACGTCAAATCAACCGTCAAAGTTACAGTTACGCCATTTTCGGGTTGCAAAAATCTAACTCTTGACAAAATGACGTCACAAATAACATTACCTTTAGCTCCACAGTTTCGGGCGGTTAAGGGCTAAAGTTACAGATATGTCTGTAAAATGTCAACTATCAAAACACTGATAACCTGCCATTACTTGATTTTGACACAGCGCTTTTATAGAAGAATTAAAATGGATTAATGTCTATACTACGAGATATATATATGGGAATCGAGCTCTACAAGTGACGATACTTCAATAAAGTGTGTTGGGTTATGTCTTTGGAAGTAACATAAAAGACATATTTGTACAAGATCACCTTATTACATGGTTTTCCTTTTTTTCATCAGTCATCAGTTTTTCATGTTATGTGGCCTGCCGCATAGCAATAGCAATTAATTATAATCTCTTTTTTTTACACTCATTTGGTATTTTTGTACAAAATTGGTGACAACCGGCATCACAATATTTGCATTGTCAACTCGAAGTATCTAAATATTGTCGATCCCAAATTCCTATAATTAAAACAGTATTGTGAACTGTAAAGCACAAATTTTGATTAAAAAAATGACACAGTTTAACCACTCACACGTCCACGTCACTGTCACTTATTTTGACAGAAATCTTCCGATTCCCGCGTTTTCAATATTCATAAACATAAAGCATTATATCCTAGTACCTATTCTAGCTACAGGGAAATAAAAAATACCTTTAAGTATCTAAAACTATGCAGAATTATTAGATGTGACAATTATTTTACAAATATAATTCAAATGTGTTGTAAACAAATAATAAAAATTCTATACAGATCGAATTTCAATGGTTTTTCATTTTCAAATCATGTTTTCACCCATAAAATCATATTACATACCAATAAAATCCATTTGTAAATAAAGTATATACTATAAGCTTTCTTTTGATATCCATATTTTAGTACTTAAAGTTATTCTTATCTTATAAAAAACCAAAAAAATATACCCATAATCACATAACCAATTTTTGTTGCGTTTGCGTTTTGCCATTACTGTTTAGTGACTCCCGAGTTCCGGGTTACGATTTAATTTTGCCAAGTAAGAACGAGATGTAAGAAAATAGCACCTGGATGATCGATGAACTTTGATCGGTATTTTTTTTGTTTATTTATGTGTTTTATAAATCATATTTAAATACAAATTACATACTGGTGAAATGATGAAATATGATTTTATAGACTATGTATGTAAGGGGCGTGCGCTCCTTGTAGGCAGAAATGCAGTGCTTTACTTGCCATACACAGATATTTTAATAAAACATTCGTACGTTTTAGATGACTTTAATTAATAGTAAATAAAAGAATAAACAAAATATCATAATATAAAAACGCCTAATATTTTATAAATAGCACGTATTTGCAAACACACTAACATTATGTTTGCCAGGAATTTAATGACAACGGCGCTGCAAAATAATGTATCCACAGACCAAGTAGTACTACAGACGGCCGACTCGCTTAACCCCTAGACTAGGGATGAGATATACTTGCAAAATCAAGTACCAGGACTTCTAAGTACGAAAACGTAAAAATACTAGGGTTCAAAACCAGGGTCTAAAATATTGTAAAAGTATTTTGTAAGTATGAGTCGGCAACCCTTCGCGTCCCAGCCGCGGCGCAGCGTCTATAAAATACTTGCATAGGAATTCAATTCGTATTTCATAACAAATAAGGAGCAAAAAAGCATAAATAAAAAAAATACTTTGTAAGTATTTTCTATTCACGAATACGATTGTGATTCTTATTTATACTAACTTAAGGATAGTTTTTCTATGGAAGTATTTTTATGAATAGTGTTCCAAATTCCTCGCGCACCGACGTATAACGGCGCCTAAATTTGAAAATACTTGCATAGGAATTCAACCCGTATTTGAAGGCACATAAAGCGCAAAATAGTATGAATAAAAAATACTTTGAAGTTTAAAGTATGTGTTATTGACAGATACGATTGTGGTTCTTATTAATATTATATTATGAATCGTTTTCTTATGCAAGTTTTTTCATGTGTAGTTTCCAGATCTCTCCGCGCATCGACGTACTTTCATACTTACAAGTATTTTCTGCTCGTACCAGGGCGCCGTAATTCGAAGTGAATACCTGGTTTTAAAACCTGGTATCGTAAATACGTCTCATCTTTACCCTAGACTGTCGTTTGTCATGACTGTAGACGGTTAGACAGTCGGAACGCCAGGCGCGGCTTCAAGCAAAAGTAACCTACCGTCATTGAAATAGGGTTCATTTTAGTGTGATATAAAAAAATTAGCAAAATAATGCAATTGATGTAACTTTTTTCAAATTCAGATATTAGTATTTGTGTAGATTAGAAATAAAACCCTTCAAATGATATAAACAACTATTTATTTCATTTCATTTATACATTCAAAAGTATTCGTCGAAATATACAAATGTGTTTATTACAAATATGACATTTTAAGTTGAAATAAAGTACACTTTTGCCTTACGTAGCTACAATTTTACCAAGGTTCCCAACTGGGCGTACCTGAATGGGAGGTACCAAAGATACGAAAAAATGTAAAGTCTCTTATATAGGATTATATTTACATAAGCATGTGTACTATGTTATAAGTAATAGAAATCTTTCATCATAAATAAAATTAGATATTATTAAAATTCTGACATTTGGTACATTGCCTTTACACATTATTCATTTAAATATTTCTATGAAACTAATATGAAGGGGTAGTAAATAGTGCGTGGTGGCCTGTTGGTAAACGGACTAGACGCGGCTGCCAACATGTTCACGGTGGTCGCGGGTTCGAATCCCAGGGCACACCTCTGACTTTTCGGAGTCATGTGTGTATTGATAGTCAATCACCACGCACTAATCCGGCTCGAAGGACCAAAAAGGATGTATGGTCTAAGTCCAGCACCACACACCTTATAGTTTGTTTTATGATATAAAGGATAACACTTGCTTGATATAGAAAAAGTTTATTGATGATAACTTAAAGCACTACTGATGATAATGATAAAATGATGTATGATTTGATAGGAGCACGCGCGGCGTGATGCTCAACGGAACGCGAACGCTAACGCACTAATTCGGCAATTAATAATTTTATGTTAATAGAGTAAAATGCTGACCGCGCCGATTTGTACGGTTGCACCGTACATGCTCCCGGGCTAGAAAATGAGGAATGCGTGGTTAATATGAAAGTTTGATACAAGGATGATATACAATATTGATTTATAAAAACTAAGGGTTAGTAAATGATAACAAGTGATACCCGACATTCAATTAGAATCGAATTCCTTAAAACTAACACTTTTGCTCACTATTGGCGATGTAGCCTTATCGACACTTGCACTAATTGTATTATCACTCACTACACTGATAACACTTTCACTATCGCCGTGATGCCTGGAGAAGGTTACACCCGGCTGCACCGCTGGACCCTCGGAACTCTTCTTTTGTCGATATTTCCGGAACCGCCTCAATGCAAGTGTTATTCCAATCAATGCTACTATTACCAAAATAACGTATGTCATGGTGTAATGATGAATATCGTGGTCGGATATTCTATTTATAATTGGTACTTGCTGTTTCATAATTTGGACTTGATCTTCAATAAATAAAAGTCTCTTGTGGGTTTCGGCATTATTTGTGTCATTAAGTACATTCATTTTGATATCAGGTAAAGATATGTTAATTATGTGGTTAATCTGATTTATATCTGGTGTTAGAACATCTGGTTCTATGACCGTTTTTGATTGACCTTGATGATGTGTAAAGATGCTATATTCGTTAGATTTAATGAGACAACCATGACCTACAGTCAACAACCCGGCATTTGTAAGGTGTAAACTAGTAACTTGATCTCCACATATTACATTCATTCGGCACTCACTACAACAGAAATACAAATATGATCCCGATTTATGTAGTGCCGTCATTCTCTCATTACACGTTTTCTCAGTAGTAGCACATCCAGACGCCTCTATCTCTGTCTTGCACATAGCTGCGTCGTCGGTCATACGATACTCTGGAGTCTTTGTATGACATAATAATCTTTCAATTCCTAAATTAAAACATGTTGAAACATCGTAGTCAGTCATTGATAAATATGTGCCTCCTTTTAAACTAATAGCTGCGTACTCCGAAATAGGTAAAACATGAATCATCTTCTGATTACCAACTTTATGTGGAATAGGTATCATATGGAATATTTCAAAACTGTCTCGACCTAATAGTGGTATTTTTATCTCGAATAAAATATATTGCTTCATGATTCTTGTCCGTATCTTCATAAGGTTATATATTTCTGCGAAGTCAGTATTTCCCACTGGCAAAGAGTAATCTTTCGGCACTTGCCCAGATATGATGTTTAATTCATGCCATAATTGATCCGGTGATATGAGATGAAAATTGACTTTTCCATTGTAAATGTTAGTAACAGTATTTAACAGATTATCCTGTATATGCTTCAAGTTATTCAAAATATCCTTTGCTATAAACGACGTCATAGTAAAGTCACTTATCAATGAATTGTCCTGCAATTTATCCTTTAGAATAGTAACAGAATTTTCTATTCCCAACAATTTTTGATGAATTAATTTGTGATGTTTCTCTATAACCGTTTCCATTCTTTTGAGTAAATTTGATTCTGCTTCAATCACTGACGTTTGATTTTTCCACAGTAAAGCCAAATGATCCTGATTCCCTTTAATTAGATCAATATCTTGTTCATACTTTTGTGCAAAACGCTCATCCAATACACCGAATAAACTATTGGCAAGGTATCCTACTCCATTAATAAGTCCGCGGCGCGTACGCGCGCGCGCCTTCAGTTGCTGACTTAACAACATTTGATTGTTATGTTGTAGTTCCATATGATCGTGACGTAAGAATGATAAAACGTCACTGCAATGTGAGCCTCCCTTTATATTAGCACAAATATGATCCAAGTATTTTAGATATTTGTCGAATGTTTTAAATCCAGTCCAGTACGGATCCATATTATAGTATACAATAAGAGTCCAGTCATCTTTGATAATTTGCATGTTGTTTATTTTGTCGAAATATATTGCTTGATTTGACTGCAGTTTTGTGATATTATATGCTCCGCGGGTATCTGATATAAATGCTATTAGAAACATAAATAAATACATGAATGAAGTCAAGCTAAATCCCTTGATCTTTGTTGATTTGGTCTTACTTTTCTCAACTCTTTTTGGCACTGTGTCATTCTTTGGTTGATCTTTATTTTCATGACTCGTGGGCAAAATAGATAACTTGATGACAGGTCTTTTAAATATGCCGTTCTTGGTTTTAACTGATACAACTCTAACATAGCCATCCTTGCCGGGATGTAAATCGACAACTCGTCCTAACGCCCACTTTCCAGGTGGTAAATGTGCATCATGTATTATGACGATGTCATCTATGTTGATGTTAGCTTGTGGTGTTTGCCATTTGCTCCTAGACGACAGCTGACTCAAATATTCTGCGCGCCATCTCTTCCAGGTGTCTTGGAAGATCTTCTCTGTTAGTTGCCATCGGGTTCTAGCGTCTCTTTCTGTTCTGATGATAGTCAACTATGGGCCACTTGCCAAAAAATGTGATGGTGTTAAATAATTGATGTCATCTGGGTCCTCAGATATAGCGCAAAGTGGTCTAGTGTTGAGACAAGCTTCCAATTGTGATAATACCGTTGAAAATTCTTCGTATGTAAGCTTTTGATCACCTACTACTCTTTTTAAATGGTACTTCATACTTCTTACTGCTGCCTCCCAAAGTCCTCCCGCGCTCGGCCAAGAAGGAGCATTGAAATGCCATTCTATTTTCATTTCACTTATTTCTGTATAGAAGTCATTTGATAGTATTGATGCTATATCGAATTCCTTAGATATTATTTTGTTAGCTCCGACAAAATTGGTCCCGTTGTCACTGTAAAGATGATGCGGGGAGCCTCTCCTGGCGGCTAATCTCCTGAGGGCTGCTAAAAACGAAGATGATGATAAATCTGACACAAGCTCCAAGTGTACAGCCTTCGTTACCATGCAGACGAAGACTGCCACATAGCCTTTGGAACATTTAATGCCTCGACCTTTGCTAGATTTTATGTCTATGCATCCAGTGTAATCCACGCCTGTATGGTAAAAGGGTCTGGTGGGATTCGTCCTGGCTTCGGGTAAGTCTCCCATCAGCTGAGTGGATTTGTTTGGATTATGCTTTTTGCATAGAACACATAGTCTTAGGCGTTTTTTAACTGCTCGATTCCCTCCTATCAGCCAGTACTCTTGTCTGAGCCATGATAATGTAAGACGAGCTCCTCCGTGGAAAGTTGATCGGTGCGCAAGGTCAATCAATAGATCCGTAAGACGACCATTGTGCGGAATGATTATTGGATATTTCATGCTATCACTGATATTGCTATTTCGGAGTCGACCACCCACTCGCAGTAGACCTTGACTATCCAGAAACGGATTTAAACTGATTAACTTGCTACTTGATTTAACATTGCTTTTACTTTCAAGGTCATTGATATCTTCCGAATATTCTGTTAACTGTACTTGTCTTATGATTTTTTGTTTTGCTGTTTGTAACTCTGTAACTGTTAAATATGATGGTTTCGTTTTATTTCTTGTTAATGCTCGTATTATCCATGCCAAAACACGCGTTGCTCGAGTAAAACTGCTGTGCTTGCTGATGATTGCTATAATTATACTGGACGATGCGTCATTTGTTGTCGACACATATGACTGTTTAATGTCTAAGTTTGTATTATATATTTTTTGAACTGATTTGTTTAAATAATTTGATGAAGATAACCAGCTAGGTCCGCTCCACCACAAAGCGTGTTCTTTCAGTTGCTTTACGGTCAGTCCGCGGCTGGCACAGTCGGCTGGGTTTTCATCCGATTTGATGTAACGCCAACATGAACTACTCATAATTTCGGTAATCTTCTTTACGCGGTTGGCAACAAAGGGTTTCCATCGATTTGGCTCCCCTTGCAGCCAACCAAGTACTGCTGTCGAATCACACCAACCGTAAATTTCTGTTTTATGTGACTCAAAACTTTTTAGCACCTTAGACATTAATTTTGACAATAAATATGCTCCACTTAATTCCAATCTAGGTAGTGATATACCGTCGTTTGATTTGCTGACTGGTACTAATTTTGTTTTGGCTGCTAATAATGTTACAACGCCTTTGTCATTTTGCTGTATTCTGGAATACACGACGCACGCATATGCTTTTGTAGATGCGTCGCAAAAACCATGGAGTTGGATGCAGTCGTGCTTGCCACTTCCTATCCATCTCGGTATTGCGACTTGATTGATATTAATGATTTCTGCTCTTAACTTCAACCATTCCCTGTGTAAAAAGTCCGGAATATTTTCATCCCAACGCAGTTTGATTAACCACACACTTTGGAAAAGTAGTTTACATTTCAGAGTAACAGGAGCCAACCAGCCTAATGGATCGAAGATTTTGGATATTTCAGCCAATAGTTTTCTTTTCGTTAGAAGATTCGCTGATTTTTCTGAAATCTTACACTCAAATGTAAATATATCTAATTTTGCCCTTCATTTTAATCCCAATGTTTTGGTGGAATCTTGATATTTAAAGTCGAATGTTCCTTGATTAACTGAAGTGTCAAAGTTCTCTAACAGTTTTAAATCATTGGACGACCATTTTCGAAGATTAAATCCACCAGTCTTAAGTAGTGATATTAAGTTCGCTTGTAACTGTTTCGCAGAGGTGATATCAAACTCTCCGCTTAAAAGATCGTCCATATAAAATTGTTCTTCTAAGACCCTTGCTGCATTAGGAAAATGATGACGCTCGTCTGTTGCCAGCCGTTTGAGTGTCATCATGGCTAAGAAAGGCGCCGATTTAGTACCGTAAGTGACGGTAGCCAATTGATAGTCTTGTAAGGTTTGGTCAGGTGAATCCCGCCACACGATTTGCTGATAATGCTTATCATCTGGATGTATCATGATCTGCCGAAACATCTTTTCTATGTCGGCTGTGAATACATATGGATAAAGCCTCCACTTCAATATTAAAGATAGTAAATCCTTTTGCAGGTTTGGGCCACGATACATAACATCGTTTAAACTAAAACCTGTCGTAGTTTTTTGTGACGCATTAAATACGACGCGCAGTGATGTAGTTGTCGACTCAGCACGCTGCACACAGTGGTGTGGTAAATAATATGTGCGCGTGTTGGCTACACGAGCGCATTGCATGTGTCCTAAATTAATATATTCATTGATAAACGCCTTATATTCGCTGGCCATCGTTTGCTGTTTATCAAACTTATGCTCCAATTGATGGAATTGAGCAACAGCTTTTGGTCTTGACAGCCCCAGCTTCTCATGTGCGTCCGAATGCATGGGCAAACGTACAACGTATCTTCCGTCTGGTAGACGTATCGTTGAAGATTCATACAACTGCACACATTGATGGTCTTCTGTTGACATATTGATGTCCTCTGCAACATCCTCGATAGTCCAAAACTTCTGAATATCTTCAATGTTGATTTTAACTACATTGCATTGGTAAGATTTTACACTGCCGCATAATATCCAACCAAACCGAGTTTGTTGTGCGACCGGCATAGCATCAGAGTCCTTAATAATGCCTGCTTGTAGTATAGATGAATATATATCCACACCCAATAGAATATCAATAGGTGTGCTGATGTAAAATTCAGGATCTGCTAACTGTAAATTCTCTATGTACGACCATGAAGGTTTGGCAAATGATTTATTGGGCAAGTTGTTAACCAGATGATTCATGACAAATGCGTCTGTATGTAATGTATAATTGTTGTCGTGTATTGATGACAGTGTGATAGTGATGACGCCTTTGCAATTACTTTCGCGTGCTCCGACCCCAAAAATAATTCCCTTACAGTGTCTCCGGGGCAGTCTCAACCGCTGCGCTGCATTTTCGGATATTAATGTGGTCTGCGATCCTTGATCAATCAAGGCACGCATAGTTTGATAAGTCCCGTCTGCTGCTTGTATTTTAACTTGGGCAGTTGCTAACAAAGTTTCACCCGAATTTTCCATTAAAGTGTTCGTACTGTTTTCTGGATGTTTCGGCAATTTTTTGTCCACGTGCGAAACAGCGTTATTGGTTGATGACGTTCCGTGCGTTATACACAGTCTGGCACAGTCGGCTGGGTTTTCATCCGATTTGATGTAACGCCAACATGAACTACTCATAATTTCGGTAATCTTCTTTACGCGGTTGGCAACAAAGGGTTTCCATCGATTTGGCTCCCCTTGCAGCCAACCAAGTACTGCTGTCGAATCACACCAACCGTAAATTTCTGTTTTATGTGACTCAAAACTTTTTAGCACCTTAGACATTAATTTTGACAATAAATATGCTACACTTAATTCCAATCTAGGTAGTGATATACCGTCGTTTGATTTGCTGACTGGTACTAATTTTGTTTTGGCTGCTAATAATGTTACAACGCCTTTGTCATTTTGCTGTATTCTGGAATACACGACGCACGCATATGCTTTTGTAGATGCGTCGCAAAAACCATGGAGTTGGATGCAGTCGTGCTTGCCACTTCCTATCCATCTCGGTATTGCGACTTGATTGATATTAATGATTTCTGCTCTTAACTTCAACCATTCCCTGTGTAAAAAGTCCGGAATATTTTCATCCCAACGCAGTTTGATTAACCACACACTTTGGAAAAGTAGTTTACATTTCAAAGTAACAGGAGCCAACCAGCCTAATGGATCGAAGATTTTGGATATTTCAGCCAATAGTTTTCTTTTCGTTAGAAGATTCGCTGATTTTTCTGAAATCTTACACTCAAATGTAAATATATCTAATTTTGCCCTCCATTTTAATCCCAATGTTTTGGTGGAATCTTGATATTTAAAGTCGAATGTTCCTTGATTAACTGAAGTGTCAAAGTTCTCTAACAGTTTTAAATCATTGGACGACCATTTTCGAAGATTAAATCCACCAGTCTTAAGTAGTGATATTAAGTTCGCTTGTAACTGTTTCGCAGAGGTGATATCAAACTCTCCGCTTAAAAGATCGTCCATATAAAATTGTTCTTCTAAGACCCTTGCTGCATTAGGAAAATGATGACGCTCGTCTGTTGCCAGCCGTTTGAGTGTCATCATGGCTAAGAAAGGCGCCGATTTAGTACCGTAAGTGACGGTAGCCAATTGATAGTCTTGTAAGGTTTGGTCAGGTGAATCCCGCCACACGATTTGCTGATAATGCTTATCATCTGGATGTATCATGATCTGCCGAAACATCTTTTCTATGTCGGCTGTGAATACATATGGATAAAGCCTCCACTTCAATATTAAAGATAGTAAATCCTTTTGCAGGTTTGGGCCACGATACATAACATCGTTTAAACTAAAACCTGTCGTAGTTTTTTGTGACGCATTGAATACGACGCGCAGTGATGTAGTTGTCGACTCAGCACGCTGCACACAGTGGTGTGGTAAATAATATGTGCGCGTGTTGGCTACACGAGCGCATTGCATGTGTCCTAAATTAATATATTCATTGATAAACGCCTTATATTCGCTGGCCATCGTTTGCTGTTTATCAAACTTATGCTCCAATTGATGGAATTGAGCAACAGCTTTTGGTCTTGACAGCCCCAGCTTCTCATGTGCGTCCGAATGCATGGGCAAACGTACAACGTATCTTCCGTCTGGTAGACGTATCGTTGAAGATTCATACAACTGCACACATTGATGGTCTTCTGTTGACATATTGATGTCCTCTGCAACATCCTCGATAGTCCAAAACTTCTGAATATCTTCAATGTTGATTTTAACTACATTGCATTGGTAAGATTTTACACTGCCGCATAATATCCAACCAAACCGAGTTTGTTGTGCGACCGGCATAGCATCAGAGTCCTTAATAATGCCTGCTTGTAGTATAGATGAATATATATCCACACCCAATAGAATATCAATAGGTGTGCTGATGTAAAATTCAGGATCTGCTAACTGTAAATTCTCTATGTACGACCATGAAGGTTTGGCAAATGATTTATTGGGCAAGTTGTTAACCAGATGATTCATGACAAATGCGTCTGTATGTAATGTATAATTGTTGTCGTGTATTGATGACAGTGTGATAGTGATGACGCCTTTGCAATTACTTTCGCGTGCTCCGACCCCAAAAATAATTCCCTTACAGTGTCTCCGGGGCAGTCTCAACCGCTGCGCTGCATTTTCGGATATTAATGTGGTCTGCGATCCTTGATCAATCAAGGCACGCATAGTTTGATAAGTCCCGTCTGCTGCTTGTATTTTAACTTGGGCAGTTGCTAACAAAGTTTCACCCGAATTTTCCATTAAAGTGTTCGTACTGTTTTCTGGATGTTTCGGCAATTTTTTGTCCACGTGCGAAACAGCGTTATTGGTTGATGACGTTCCGTGCGTTATACCTAAAGTATCATGTAACAGCGTGTTATGATCGCCCTGGCATTTTCGACATCTTTTGTTGGAATAACATTTATTACCATTATGATTATATAGGCAATTCTTGCATAGTGATAATTTGTTTACAGTTTTTTGCTTCATATCCGGTGAATATTGCAAAAACGTATTGCAATGGAAAATTCCGTGGTCTAACTTGCAAACTGGACATTTATGAGTATTAAATATTTTGTTTGGGTTATTCTTTTGCTTCTGATTTATGTTAAATGATTTAAAAAATGTGATTTTTCCATTTTGATCGATGTGGGTGTATCTTGTTGATAGTATGATTTCCCATCTTGTTTGCGTTTAGATGATTCCAGTGAAGTGAACTTGCCCTCCAGGAACCTCATAAAGCCCTCTAATGATGGCAAGTCCCTGGGATTGTTAAGCGATTCAATGTAATCATTATGAGTGTAGACATCTAATTTTTGACTTAAAATGTAGACAATGATGGGATCCCAAGTGCTGATGTCTACGCCTAAGTTTTTGACGGCATTAAGACATTCATTCGATGTGTCATGAATTTTCTTAATTGCTGCTGCTGATTGATGTTGTAACGTAGGGAGGCCGAAAAGTATTGACATATGAGAATTGAAAATAAGTTTCTTATTATTGAAACGATGATTTAGAATATCCCAACTGACATCATAATTCTCAGAACTGATGTGCAAATGTTGGATTAGTTTTTCGGCTTCACCCCTCAACTTACTTTTTAGAAACTGCATTTTTTGTGCTTTCGACAGTGAATTGTTATTGTGAATAGTTTCCAAAAATAAATCCTTGAACGAGACCCATGAATGATAATTACCGCTAAATGTAGGAATATCCATAACCGGTGTTGATTTTTCGCGATAACTTTGGGACCACATCTTACTATTGATACCTTTTTTAATATTATAATAAATCTGCTCGTAATTTGAATACGCATTTTCATACTCTTGATTTGTTTCCTCTAACTCACTATCCAATTCCCAATGAAGGGAATCAACGACTGACCAACGTGCTTGAATCATGCTTAACATATCTTCTAACTCCCACTTCTCTGCTACAGAATCTAGGTTTATCATGGAGACAGCACGTTGAAAAGCCCTAAAATTGCTTTTTTGTTTACGTAGTAACTCTTCCGTTTTAGAATGAGTACCTCGTGACTGAGGCGTTGGAAATTGAAGACTAGTTCCTGGCACTGATATCGGGGTAGCCGGCTTTAATATTGGAGTTGTCGGCCTTGATTCAGCATGATAGTTTTCGATCACCGATTTGACTGTCTCATATCTATCTTTTGCAAGGTCATATTGATTGTTTGTAAAATAAACATGTCCCTTAACACCAAAACCACATAATTGAACATGATTAGCTTGGAACTCCTTCCAATAATTTTCCAACGTCTCCAACCTACGCCTGATATAATCTTTAGACTTTCTCTCTGCACCGTCCTTTTTAAAGTTGGTGTAGAGTTGCTCAATGCCTGCTAACAGTTGTTGCTGATTTGCTACTATAGCTTCCATGATGTATTGATGATATTGAAAATCAGAAAGATCTTACTTGATTGATTGATGCTCGTGCTGAATCTTCGACGAAGAGACTGTCGAATCCAACTGCACTGGCGAATTCTCGAAGGACCAAAAAGGATGTATGGTCTAAGTCCAGCACCACACACCTTATAGTTTGTTTTATGATATAAAGGATAACACTTGCTTGATATAGAAAAAGTTTATTGATGATAACTTAAAGCACTACTGATGATAATGATAAAATGATGTATGATTTGATAGGAGCACGCGCGGCGTGATGCTCAACGGAACGCGAACGCTAACGCACTAATTCGGCAATTAATAATTTTATGTTAATAGAGTAAAATGCTGACCGCGCCGATTTGTACGGTTGCACCGTACAAACGGTGAAGGAAAACATCGTGAGGAAACCAGCATACCAAAGCGATTTATAAAAATTTCTATGGTATGTAAGTCTGCCAACCCGCACTAGGCCAGCGTGGTGGACTATATGGCCTAACCACTCTCAATCGTACTTACGATTGTAGAGTAGGCCCGTGCCCTGCAGTGGGACGTATATGGGCTGATACAGATACAGACAGTAAATAAACACAAAAAACGAAATCGAACAAACATGAATTTAGATAATAATAAACATTTTCAATTGAATTAATTAGGATGCAACAACAATACATGTATTTATAAAATTACGAAGTGTCTACTGTTTGTGATTGTTACATTCATAGAAATCAAACAAATATTTGGAGAGAATATTAACATTTTGATTATTGAATTGATGAGTAATGATTTCTTATAAGTTACGAGCATTATTTTCCAAATATTCAATTGTTTCCTTGACGTCACTTCACTGGTGGTAGGTCTCTCATATGTGAGAGGCCATCTGGGTAGGTACCACCGCAATGTCTATTTCTACCGTGAAACAACACTGCGTAATGCACTATTGTGTTTCGGATTGAAGGACATTGTAGCCAGAGTAACTACTGGACATATTGAGACTTAACATCTTATGTCTCAGGATGGCGAGCGCAGTGGAATGTTGCTACTGTTCATGAGCGGTCGTATCGCTTACCATCAGGCGAACGGCTTGCTCGTCTCGCCATTCATTGCAATAAAAAAAAAAACACTGGACGTTTAATACACGTATTCATTGCACATTAATTACTGCACAAAGCAATCCTTTTGGTCATTACATTTGCAAATTCACTAAAAGAAAATACAAGTAAATCTACCGACGCATTTGTTGTAAACAACATGGAGGCCCGGGGCGCAGACAGGCGCTGTTACACAATTAACGCTGGGTACCTCTATATTTATCGGTAGATGGCGCTGTTACACAATTAATGCTGGGCATGCATAGATGTTAGGAAGTCATATTTTCAGTTTGTATTTCAGTTTTTTTGCAACATTTTTTAAACATTAATCCTAATTAATATATTAACATAATATTGTTCGGGTTCGATTCCCGCACCGAAACAAATATCTGTGTGCAGTAGAGGTATTTGTTTCGGGTCTGGCTATTAGTGAGACCGAAAAGTCTGTTGTAGTTCCTGATACCCACGACACAAGACTAGTTCTTTGTGTGGGGTCGAGACTATAAATGTGACTGTTGGGTGTATTTATTTAATTATTTTATTACATTTTTGGATATTTAGGAGACTGTCCCGCCCTCACACCCGGCACTGCAACTCCTGTAAGCCAGGATCAATAGTGGCACGCAATGTAATGACACCAAGCATTGAAGCTCGGCGAGTCTCCGGGAATGTCTAACTTGTCTTTAACCCGCAACGAAATGAATCAAAAAGTTAAATTAATAGGAGGAGTTGGAAATAAATAATGTCCACTTCCCTCCGTGCAAAGCGGGTGACAAAAGATTGAACTAAAGAGGTAAATGACCTCCCAAAAAACTTTTACGGCCGGAGAAGCCAGCTGTAAAGCACCACGGAATTCATTATTACATTTAAATGGGACCTATTGTGTGAGCTGTTATACTTGATTCCAGTAATAGGTATGGCAAAAACGCCGAAAAGCACGGAAATTCGTCCTAGTCTATTTTTGGATATTTGATCACAATATATGACATCATATTTTCAATAAACAATGATGTGTCGGATTTGATAATGGCAGCTTTTCAATAATTTTCGCCAGCCCCAAACCATTTAAAATCCACTTAAAGCAATGTTTCCCAACCAGGACCTAACTACCAGATTTTGTGGCAAATCCACTTAGTTGGCAACACTGGTGAAAAAATGCTTGAAAGATGGCCGCCCATGTAAGTTATTGCCCAGACGATATTTGATACAGATGTTAACCGGTTTAAAACAGCGCGGGGGCCAATAAATAAGTTACTATCTACGTGTAATAACATGAATGGAATATAAATGACTTAGTCCTATCAAATGTTAACATTGTTATACCTAGTTTTTTAATGTATTTATTGATTTTGCATTAATGAAATTTTAGCGATCGAGACATGCAAAGCTGTTATCCTTTTTTATAGTGTTTGGTTTAGAAACCAAATTATAGTTTATGGTAGATTTTTAAGAAAATATCCTTAATTACGACGAGATTTAGCGTAATCCATTACAATCAAAAATTGTAATAGTATTTAAAAATTACGAATAAGGGTAGGTAAGTGGTGGTTGAAAATTAAAACAAAATAAAAATAAACAATTATTATTATTTCAATCAATGAATAAATATTTAGGAATAAATACTGACAATTTCAAATCTATAAACTAATAATTAAAGATTTGTACGATTTATTTAGTTTTTTTTTTATTTGGCCCAGCATAGTAGCCCGGCACAGTGCCTCTGCCTCTGCCTCGGCTTCTGCATCTGCCTCTGCCCGGGCCTCGGTCTCCCCCATTACCGCACTGCCCGCTCAATGTAAAGTTCAAGTTAACTCTTGGCACTAGTGATGGTTTTTTATTTGTTTAATTGACACAAACTATGCATGCACTCTATCACTGAAATAAAAAATAAAACACTCACGAGCATTCTTGCTGTTCCATTGATGACCTAAAATTGAAAATGTATTTTATTATTTTTCTTTTTTATTTCAATAAATTTTTCCAATTGTAATACTAGTTTTGTATCAGAATAACTACGTTAGTAAAGCCGGGTACAATTTATAAGATGCGGCTGATGAACGCAGCTGAAGATATTTAGAAAATTGAAGATTCTGCCGCGCCGCGTCCAAGAGACCCTGAATATTGTACCACTCTTCAGCCGCGTCCGGCAGTCTTATAATTTGT
The DNA here is from genome assembly GCA_009982885.2 of Hyles vespertilio. Classification (NCBI taxonomy): domain Eukaryota; kingdom Metazoa; phylum Arthropoda; class Insecta; order Lepidoptera; family Sphingidae; genus Hyles; species Hyles vespertilio. Next base: position 6,424,041 of record CM042824.1, read on the forward strand.
TTTTGGCTTAATAGTAGATCATTTCAATGTTCGGATTATTCGCAGTCGCGCATCTATACTTTATCATAATGTACGTAACGGTTTGCGGTCCCTGATGGCGGCTTCCATTTCGTATATATATATTTTTTTAATAGCCTAGATTGTGTCCCACTGCTGGGCAAGGCTTCCCCTTTATCATTGCATTTGACCCTGTCCTCGGCGAGCTCTTGTGATTTTGGCTCGAATGTATCCAACTCGTCTTTCCACGGTTTGGATGCATATTTGGAGAGGAAATGTTGAAATATTTAAACTGAATTAATAAATTAATTCTTTGATATTGAAAATTTAAATAAATAAATAAAATAAATAACACCCAACAGTCACATACATAGTCCTGACCCCACACTAAGATCGAGTCTTGTGTCGTGGGTATCCGGAACTACGAGAGACTTTTCGGTCTCACAAACACCCAGACCCGGAAGAAATATTTGTGGGCCGCACAAACATTTCTCTCGGTGCGGGGATCGAACCCGCGGCCTCTCGTTTCACAGGCGGCGTCTAACCAACTGCGCCACGGAGGCTGTCCTAGATCACCATATAATTGGCTTCATGGCTAAATCACTATATAATTGGCTTCATCATACTTAATTTATAACAATCACATCCAACATCAAACATACCACACATTCTAGTTTGAACAAAAACTTTGGAACGCAAACTCTTATCTTACAAAAAATGGCGCGCGACTTTCTACGGAATACTGGAAATCAATTAAAATATTGAATTGTTTTGATATATTTTCAATTATCAAATGGCACCTATTTATTCTTTATGATATGTTTTCTCTCTCTAACACTTTATTTATCATTTTTTCATAGAATTAACACAGAAATATTTAATGAAAACCGACAAACAACGACCGTGATTTACTTTCGTGTCTAAAAAACTTCGAATCACGCGTCGAATATGGCTTATTTTTAGATAATTGATAATTATTAATGTAAAGGTATCTTTTAATAAACTATATAACAACAATAAGAGAGTTAAAAATCAATATCTACATTTTAAAAAAATGCGCACCACTCGTCGTTGTTCTTAAACAACACACGAGTTTGCCTGTTTTTTTTTTAAATATGCCTATTGCTAATGTCTTTTTGGCCAATGTTACATTAAAGGTACTTTATTCAAGCATTATATATATTTTTTTCATAACGCTTTTTATAATATATTTTGAATTTAGGACGGTTTTTTCATTACTAGTGTATTTTCCTATAAAAATGACAGCTTACGTCAAAATTGGAGGTCGGGACGTTTTTTTTATTTTTACTCTTCTTTCTGGCTCCGTACTTTAAGTACATTTAGCCAATGTCGAGTTATTAGAGATTGGTTATCAGAGGACTGGGATTAAAGGTAGGGAAACTGTTTATTTAAATAAAAAGAAAGTGGAAATTAAACATCTATCAGGAGAGTTGGATATGAAAAAGGAGAGAAAGCAACACGGCAAACAAAATAAAACATAAAAATATTAAATAAGGAGAAAGTTAACACTATAATTATAACGTATAAAATGTTTACAATAACTATTTACACTTTTATTTTATTACTTATAAAAAATGAAGCTATACATTTATATACAGACATATCATTAGTACTAAGAAGAGTGGAAATAGAACAGTGAAAAGGAATATGAAGGAGAGTTAAAGAGTTAACAAAGGATGAATGATCATATTTTACACACGAAAAGAGTATGTGATTTAAATCGCCGACATCTGAACCACACAAACACAAGGAACTGTTTAGGATATGAAGCCTCGCAAGATGAGCAGGGGAACAAGTATGGCCAAGTCTACAGCGGATCAATATAGAAGTTTCCATCTTACCCAATGTCGTTCTACAGAACCATGGTTTCAATGGAATCTCTGGCTGAATAGAAGAGTAATAGCGGCCCTTCAGTAGTTTACTAGAGGACCAATTTTCACTCTACAATTCCCGAAGATATATTTTCGGTAAAGATAAAAGGTCAAGGATATAATTTTTGAAAGGATATAAATCACCACAATACACCGCCTCCTTGGCAAGTTTATCTGCAACCTCATTGCCCTGAATTCTTGAATGGCTGGGAACCCACCCAAAAAGTAAAGAGTATCCCTTGGTGAAACATTCGTATGCTAATTCTTTTATTTGGAAAATAATCGGTAATAACTTTTTATATTTAAATGGAAATTTTGCAATGGCCTGAAGGGAACTAAGAGAATCTGTAAAAATAATAGCTTTATTAAGTTTAAAGGTAAGTACGTATTCAACGGCCTTCAGCAGACCAAGACATTCACCTGTAAAGACTGATGACTCCGGAGGAAGTTTAACTTTTTGAACAATATTGTATTGGGAATGGAAGACACCAATCCCTACACAATGAGAAGGATAAATTTTAGATGCATCTGAGAACAGATAATGGAAACCCTCAAAATTTTCAGCAATATAATTATTAAACGTACTTCTAATATTTGGGGAGTCTTTTTGTACGCAGTTAAAATTAATTTTAGGAGAAAAACAAAAAGAGTTATAGGAAGAACAACGGAAGTTTGTTGGAACGGTGAGTAGGAGCCGATAGGGATAGAAATTTTTGATAACTTTTGACAAGACATGGGGTAGATTTGTGGGACTAGTAACTAGAAGAGTTCGTATGTATTTGGAGGGACTCCAACAATGGAAAGAGCGGATGGTGCGAGAATTGTAAAATACTAAATAAATATCTATCAGAGAGATATTGTCTCCTAAGATAAAGCGGAGGTTCTCCACACTCTACCTGCAGAGCGTTAATTGGGCTAGATTTCATGGCACCTGATACAATACGCAAAGCTTTTGATTGGAGGCGATCTAATTTTTTAAAATAATTAATATTAGCTGGTTCTAAGATAAAAGACCCATAATCAAAAATACTTTTGATCAAAGCATTATAAATAAGTTTTAAGGAGCATGGATGACCACCCCACCAAACCCCCGATAAACATCTCAGCATATTCAACTGGCGTTCCACTCTATCTACTATATAATCACAATGAGCAATTCCAGAGAGTCTGGAATCCAAGATAACCCCCAAATATTTAAAGTTATCTCTAACAGGAATTGGAACATTATTGTAAACAATGTTTAAAGCAGGTGGGTTTCTACTACGAGTATATAAAACTGTTGCACTTTTAAAAGGGGATAGTTCTAAACCATTGCCGTGGAGCCATAACTTCAGTAAATGTAAAGAAGAATTAAGAGTAGAACAGGAATCGTTAACGTTATTAGAAGAGCAGTAAAAGAGTACGTCGTCTGCATATTGCAAAATATGAACATCAGTATTGATAAAAGAGGCAAGATCGAAAGTATAAATATTGTACAATAAAGGGCTAAGGACTGACCCTTGGGGCAAACCTCTCCATACAACCCGATTTAACTGATGATTGTCTGAACACAACATTTTGATTGATCGTTCATTTAATATATTTAGAATAAAATTAGTTAGTCTTATCGGTACTTGGAGAGAGTGTAATTTACTTTGAAGTACAGACAGTAGTACATTATCGTAAGCAGCCTGAATGTCTAAAAATACAGCGACAGTGGAGTGACCTTTGGAAAAGGATAGTCTAATATCAGATGTCAGGATACTCAGACAATCCATGGTACTTTTGCCTTTTCTAAAGCCGTATTGGGAATCTGCCAGTAGACCCTCATTCTCAACATACCACTCTAGACGGTTTTTTATTAAATGTTCTGCTAATTTCATTAACACAGACGACAACACTATAGAACGGTAAGAAGAAGCTTCGGACGGGTTTTTCTGGGGTTTGAGAATTGGCAACACAAGTTGATGTTTCCATAATGGAGGAATGTTTCCTGTCATCATGACAGAATTGATTAAATTCAGATAATAACCCACTGGTACGGGAGCTAGTAACGTTTGAAAAGTAAGAATTTTAGGTCAGCTGCTGAGGTCAGCTGTAAGTCTCTCTGACATACTTTTTTTATTGCCAGACATCATTGACAATGCTAACTATGTGCCATATACGATTTTATATTTTTTTTTTATAAAAATTTCAAAGTATTTTATAATGTCTGTAATTTTAATATTATGTTATTTAAAGATAAGAAATCTTAAAATAAATTTGCCAGACATTAATTCGATTGTTAAGTCTTGAATTAAAATGAAAAAGTCATGAAAAGTATTGCAGTATGATGCTAGTAGTCTGACAGAGACAGCTGAAGGTGCGAGAGAGATAGACAACGACAGTGGCGCGACAGGCAAGTTTGCGAGATGATGTCAGTCTAATGTCACATGTTTGTTTTGGGTTTGATTATAATGTTTATTATTTTATTTTGGTTACAATGACCAGTGATAGAATAAAATGTGTTTTTTGTAAAGGACATAACGATAACATAATACTTTTCGTGGGTGATAAACTAAAAAAATGTCAGCAAGTTTTAAGTGTACGTGTGAAATATAAATTAACCCAGATAAGCCTGAAACATTTTTTTGTATATATTCAGAACTAATGATTTTAATTAATTTCATTACCTTCAAGGCGAATAAAAAAATGTTGAAAAAATTATCTACCAAAAGGCTTTCCGGGAAATGGCCGTCCTATAATAGGACAGTAGGATAATAGGTAGCAAGTACAGTTTAGTATTGATATTGGCCAAAGTGAATATAAAAGGAGTGTTTACTTATTAAAAGTGTCCTAAATATCTACATGAGTCATGGACATGAATGTCGTGAAAGAAAAAATCAAATCTACCCACATTTATTTTTAAATTTTAAGCCAATCTACTGAAAATGACACCAGAACCTAGTATTTCTGGCAAGAAGTTGCCTGACTTGTAGGTTTGTTTTTGCGATTACTAATGTGATCTCTACTGTATTGTCCTTGAACAAAGACAACTGCTGTTTGAATTATTGCGTTTGTTGGCTAGTTATCTAGCGTCATATTCTCAATAACCGAGTCGTTTTTTACTCTGGCCCATCAAACTGTTCCAGTGCACCTGATGTAAGTTTAGTGCGATCTAAACAGGGTATCTAACGGATATTCACAAGCTGATCCCTGAATGCGACACACTTGCATGGGTTATCGACGAGTTTTCCACCAGTGTAAATGATGCCAGCTACACGGTTCCAACAGATACAGATAACCAACACCCGGCAAAGCAAAAGCAAAGCATATCAAGACATCCTGATTTAGATTCTAACCGTGAGATATCATCAGAAAATGTTGCTTCAAATTTAGATAATCAGACAACGTTAGAAGATGTTGCTTCCAGCTCAACTTGTGATTTAAGTATCAATGTAACTAAAGTTTTTAATGAAATTCCTGATACTAATATTGAATATATTGGAAAAAAACGACAACTCAAAAATGTTTGCTTTTTTTGTGATAAAGATCGTAAACAGAATAAGGGTAAACAACAAAATCTTTATTCCTCAAACGATGCAAAGCTTTATGATAAAATCATTGAGTGGATGGAAAAACTTAATAAGGAAGAATTATTACAGAAAATTAATCGTCTGAAATCTGAAAATAAAACAATTTTTTATCATCATTTATGTGAATTAAATTATTTAAATGATTATAATAAAATAGTTTCAGACATTCCACATACTTCTTGGCATAAAAATCGTAATATTCATAAATATATTTTTAATCATATTGTGTCAACGGTAGAAGAAGTTTTGCAAAAAAAAATGTGTATTGTTATCATCTCTCTGTGAAACATACAATCATTATTTGGAATATGAGCAGAAACTAGAGCCTCAGTCAGTTATTAGTTTAATAACTAATCATTATCTAGAAGAAAAAATACAAAAACATTTTAAGAAAAGTATTAAATTTATATCGAAGCAAAAGAAAAAAATTATCATTCATAAAGATTGCAGCTTACTAGAAAATGATTTTAAAAAACTTGAAGAAGACAACTTAATTGATAAAGTTGCATTAACCTTGCGAAATGCTATTTTAAAAATTGAAAAATCAAAATTACCATCGAAAATTTAAACAAACGACTTAATTACTGGTGAATGCGTGATTCCTGATAAATTAAATCGATTCTTCAAAGTATTGATGGGGGGTAAAGATATAAGACGCAGAGATAGTCTAAATTGTAGTAGATTGAGTTCCTCTCTGGCTGCTGATGCCATTTTTTGTGTAAGTAATGGTACTCTTAAACCATCTGAACATATCACTCTTGGTATGACTATAAAAAGTCTAACAAGCAGCAAAAAAATAATAAATATTTTAAATAGATTTGGACATTGCTGTAACTATACCACTCTAGAAGAATTAGAAACAGAAGCAACTATCAGTACGTCAATCCCAAGTTTGTCCTCCAGACATTATTTTAAATCCTTCGTTATGCACCGGTGTAGCGTTCGATAATTTCGATAGATATGTTGACACGTTGAATGGAAAAGAAACTTTACATGACACTGTGGGGATTATATACCAAAATATTGATACTAATTCCTGTAGTGGATTGAACCAAGATGATGGTAATGCAAACTCCGAAAATGTTTCACCAACAAGACCGCCTCAAAAAAGAAGAAGAACTTTGACAGAAATTACTCCAGATATTATTCCTTATAGCAAGCGATTAAAGATGTTGGGTCGCTTAACGCCAGTTCAAATCGATCAAACATCACCTTTACCCAAAAATTTCTCTTCTATACAAACAATTGATCTGTTGAATTTGCTTTCATATGTTTTTCACGTGCCGAACACACCATCGTGGACAGGATTCAATAGCAGAATTATAGAAGACAATAGTCCAACACAGAAAGTATCTTATCTCACTCCTATTAATTTATCACCTACAAATGTGTCAGTAGTAGCCTACACAATGGAACAAGCACAAAATGTTGGTAAAGAATGTGGTCAAACTTATGTACAAGTTACCTATGACTTAGCGATTGCTAAAATAGCTTATAAAATTCAAGCAACAGAAGGTTTAAAGTTTAGTAATCTTTTCATACATCTTGGCTCGTTTCATTTAATGATGGCTTTTTTTTAAAGCTGTTGGTACTTTCATCAATGAGTGCGGGTTATCTCACATGATGATTGAGAGTAAAATTATTGCTTCGGGGTCTGTAAATGGAATACTTGAAGGTAAACATTTTAACCGTTGCAAACGTCTACACCCGTTAATGGCATTAGGCTTACAAATATTGCATTTCGATGAATTTTTAAAGAGTAAGAATGCTGAACATGATTTTGTGAAAGGACAAATTTATGAAGATCTGCTAGAATATCAAAACAAAAAAATTTCGTTACCATCATCAGCGAGCACAGATTTAATACCAAATGAAGTGTTCTCGGAACTGCTCAATTCTTATAAAAGGTACGTAGAAAATTCCAGACAAGGCAACCACGGAAAAACAGCACAATTTTATATGATCTACATCGAGTTAATTAGTCACTACATAAACCTGTCGAGAAGCATACGTATGAGTGACTTTGAAATGTTTAAGTACGTGATTCCGAAAATGGCATATTTATTTTTTATTGTTAATCAGCCTAACTACGCTCGATATTGTGTAAAATATTCGGAAAATTTGAATAATGTCAATAAAACCCACCCTGGACTAGAAGATGAATTTTATAAAGGATGTTTCGGAGTTAAAAGAACCAGGGACCGAAACCCATTCGACATAATGGTACCGGTATCGACGAATTTAGGTTACCTTTAAGATTTCGGTAACCGCTATGACGCAATATAAAGGTTACCCTTATATACGGGAACCGTTTTAATACCGGTAACCTAAAAAAGACCTTGAATGCAAAAGAAAATGCGTTGTTGTTGCATAACAAATAAAAATCATACTTGTCGTGTTGTTTACACAATATCGCTGGATACGGTTCATTTCAATTTTAGTGGGTAATTCTGTTGAAAAATTCATGAAATGAGTAAAGATAATTGTGTGGTATAGTGCCATAATGTTTAGTAAAGACAAACGGCGGTATAACCACACACAGGCGCTGCCCCCGCTTTGACTTATAAGGAACTTCGCATGAAACATAAAGGTAACCCTTATTTCGGTTACCGGTATGATACCGGTTAAATTCTAGGAATCGAATAAAATTGGCGGATACCGGTTACCATTAAAAATACCGGTATTATTTTTTTCGGTTGATACCAAAAAATACCGGTATTTTCGATACCGGTTTCGGTCCCTGAAAAGAACCGATAAACCATTCTCACGAATACCGATAGATCTCACTCTGGAACAAACAATAAATGCTGATGCAGCTAAACGATTGAGTGGTATTGCTCACTTTACTAATTCTATAGCTGCACGACAACGCTGGTCAAAAAGTCACAGCATAAGAGCAACATTGATATCACATGTCTTGGATGTTTGTGGCTTAAGGTACTTACAAGATGTAACAGCAGAATTACAATCGAACAGAATTAAAATATATGGAAAACAAATTTCTGATTTTATTGAAATTCTCAAAGCAAATTGCAATCCATTCGATCCACAGTTAGATAAAGAAAATCTGTACAACATTGCTACTTCAAAGCCTGCTTCTCCGGAAGTTGCTGACTTTTTATTGAATATTCAAGAAAATGGTGAGAATTTAAGGAACCAATTTATCAATGAATGCGCAGATGATGAAAGTAGATTTGATAAAGCAATAAAAAAAAATAAAGGTTTTAATTTTGCTGAAGCGCCAAAAAAAAAGAAATTGACGCTAGGGAATAAAGTTGTTGAGCTGCGAATGCAGAGATCTATTTGGTAGAATGCTGGGAATTTCTCTCACTCACAAGGTTGACATTGAAAAAGTTTTGGCATTTCCACTTACCCCGATGCCAACGTCAATGTGTCATCCAGATGGTTCAATATGTAAAACCGACAAATCGCAATTAGCAAAGCTAATAGAGAAGAAATTGGACAACACTATAGATCGACAACCGTCAACTTTTGATGTTTGTCTTGTTGATGGTTTTTTTTTGTTGCATCTGATGAAAGATGTGCCACAAACTTATGACGGTATTTCTAAGAAGTTTCTAAGTACTATCTCCAAAATGAAATCTGTTCGAATTGATATTGTCCTCGACCAATATTTTTCGCCTTCTATCAAAGATTGAATAGTGAACGTTTACGGCGAGAAGAAGCAACCAGCCCTGTCTCAATCGGTCCTAACCAAATTCGGCCCCATCATTTCGCAGCTGAACTTAAAAATGTGCAATTTAAAGAAGCTTTGGTTAACTTTTTCATTGATCACTGGGGTAGTGAAGACATGTTGCCTTTTATTGGTAATAAAAACATTTACGTAAGTTTTAATAAATGTTATTTATACAAAGTGATAAATAACAAAGTAATTAAAACTATTGAAGAATCATTATCGTGTGAAGAACACGAAGAAGCTGATTCTAGGATTATTTTTCATATTTGCCAAATCGATTTTGACGCAGACGTTGTTATACGCTGTTCTGATTCTGATATTTTAATTATACTTCTGGGAAATATGGATCAGCTGAAAGCATCTTTGAAAATTTGGATAAATATGGGTGTTGGAAATCATCAGCGTTACATAAACATCAATGAATTACACCGAATTCTTGGTGAATCTTTATGCAAAGCTTTACCATGCTTCCACGCAATAACTGGATGTGATTACACGCCAGCTTTTTTTAGAAAAGGCAAAGTTAAGCCTTTTAAAATATTAGAAAATTCTAAAAAATACCAGTTAGCTTTTGATAATACCCTAGTCACAAAAATTAAGGGATATAAAAAAAATTCCAAATTTTTGGGTGATTTTCAACAAGCTGTAACTCCGAGGAAAATGGTCGTACAGAAAAAATAAAAAAAGCAAATTGTAGCTCCAAGTGTCTAGTTTTCAGATCTGACCATGAAAAATTTGTCATGTCCAGGTCTGGAGAAATCCTAAGAAAACTGCCGAAAAAAAAATTTTCCAAATTTTTTCCCGTCTAAAAAAAGGTCCACGGGCTTAAAAAAAATGTTTTTGATTGTTTCGTTCAAAAGCTCTTTTAGGGAATTTAATACTCTTTAATTTGGCCTATTCAAAAAGCCTGTACGACGATTTGCCGCGGAGTTATCGTCAATCAAAGCAAAAAAGTTCTTTTTGACTTTGATATTCAATAACTCCGGAAATAATGATCGTACAGGAAATCGAAGGAGGGTTTTGAAAACTGCACAATATTCTCTATAAGAAAATGTAAACATCTTTCAGAAAAAAAAAAATTTTTTTAATTGAAAACTCGTACTGAAAAAAAGACAAAAATTCGCATAATTAAGGATATTTGGATAACTTGGTATAACTTTGGATAAAATGGATGAACGAAGGATATCGTCGGTAATTTTTCAACCTCTAAGTGTCCCAAGTGTGTGTGTCTTGTGTGTGTGTGTCTGTGGTGTGTGTGTGTGTGTGTGTGTGTGTGTGTGTGTGTGTGTGTGTGGATGTGTGTGTGTGTGTGTGTGTGTGTGTGTGTGTGTGTGTGTGTGTGTGTGTGTGTGTGTGTGTGTGTGTGTGTGTGTGTGTGTGTGTGTGTGTGTGTGGTGTGTGTGTGTTGTGTGTGTGTGTGTGTGTGTGTGTGTGTGTGTGAGTGTGTGTGTGTGTGTGTGTGTGTGTGTGTGTGTGGTGTGTGTGTGTGTGTGTGTGTGTGTGTGGTGTGTGTGGTGTGTGGTGTGTGTGTGTGTGTGTGTGTGTGTGTGTGTGTGTGTGTGTGTGTGTGTGTGTGTGTGTGTGTGTGTGTGTGTGTGTGTGTGTGTGTGTGTGTGTGTGTGTGTGTGTGTGTGTGTGTGTGTGTGTGTGTGTGTGTGTGTGTGTGTGTGTGTGTGTGTGTGTGTGTGTGTGTGTGTGTGTGTGTGTGTGTGTGTGTGTGTGTGTGTGTGTGTGTGTGTGTGTGTGTGTGTGTGTGTGTGTGTGTGTGTGTGTGTGTGTGTGTGTGTGTGTGTTGTGTGTGTGTGTGTGTGTGTGTGTGTGTGTGTGTGTGTGTTGTGTGTGTGTGTGTGTGTGTGTGTGTGTGTGTGTGTGTGTGTGTGTGTGTGTGTGTGTGTGTGTGGTGTGTGTGTGTGTGTGTGTGTGTGTGTGTGTGTGTGTGTGTGTGTGTGTGTGTGTGTGTGTGTGTGTGTGTGTGTGTGTGTGTGTGTGTGTGTGTGTGTGTGTGTGTGTGTGTGTGTGTGTGTGTGTGTGTGGTGTGTGTGTGTGTGTGTGTGTGTGGTGTGTGTGTGTGTGTGTGGTGTGTGTGTGTGTGTGTGTGTGTGTGTGTGTGTGTGTGTGTGTGTGTGTGTGTGTGTGTGTGTGTGTGTGTGTGTGTGTGTGTGTGTGTGTGTGTGTGGTGTGTGTGTGTGTGTGTGTGTGTGTGTGTGTGTGTGTGGTGTGTGTGTGTGTGTGTGTGTGTGTGGTGTGTGTGGTGTGCTGTGAGTGCGTGCGTGCGTGCGTGCGTGCGTGCGTGCGTGCGTGCGTGCGTGCGTGCGTGCGTGCGTGTGTGTGTGTGTGTGTGCTTCTGTGTGTTTGTCTGTCTGTCTGCAGCTGTTGAAGTACCTCTGTACGCACGGCAGTAACAGTTCAGTATCGTGTATTGCCACCTCTGTTCTGAATCACAGCTCGTAAGCGTTCTTGCATGTTGATGCATCGTCGAATGTCACGTTGCGAAATTCCTTGCCAACAACGTAACAACGCTTGAGTCAACTGATGAAGATTGTGCAGTTGCGGGTAGTCTCGCCGCAATCGACGCCCAAGCATGTCCCAAACATGCTCAATTGGGTTCAAATCAGGACTCATAGCTGGATGATTAAGCGTTGTTACGTTGTTGGCGCGGAGAAAAGTTCGCGTGCGAACTGCAGTATGAGGACGAGCATTATCCTGCATCAAAATGAACCGTCTTGCTCCCATGCGTGTGCGCATAGGCAGGACATGTGGTCTCAGAATCTCGTCGACGTACCTGTCGGCAGTCAACGTCCCACCAACGATGACCAACGGGGTTCTGGTATTGAAGGACACGCCTGCCCACACCATGACGGATCCGCCATTAAAAGCCGTAACTGGTCTTGTAAAACCATCCCGATCTCGTTCCCCGCGACGGCGCCAAACGAGAGATCGTCTATCGCTGCCATGAAGACAAAATCGAGATTCGTCAGTCCATAAGACATTGGTCCACTGTCTACGACCCCAATGGTGATGGTCATGCGCATAAGCCAATCGGGCTCGACGATGTCGTGGAGTGAGCATAGGCACGCGATTTGCGCGTCGCGCGCGTAGTCCCTGCTCTCGAAAGCGATTTCGGACCGTTGATGCCGAGATGTGTTGTTGGGGAGGACGTTGTCGACGATTGCGGAATTGAGGAGCGATCGTGTGAGCATGGGCAGTAGGGTTTCGGTAGTGATTCGTCGTCTACCTTGACCCGGACGACGATCGTAACTTTGAGTCGCGTTAAATCGGGCATAGGCACGACTGACAACAGACTGACTCACTCCCATAGAAGTTGCTACTTCCACCTGGCTGTAGCCCTCTTGAAGGAGGGTAACAATGCGAGCCACATCTGTGGCAGCTAAATGTCGGCGAGGCATATCAAAATGCCAAAGGTCATCAAAGAATCAATCAATCAAGTCAATCAAAGAAAGCTTACAGAAAATTCATTTTTTTTAACAATAGTGGAGCATTCTGAAGACGTTAAAAAAAATTAAAAAAAAATTCGAAAATAAATTTTGAAAATTATTTTTTTAAAAAATCAATCTCTTTAATCGAAAAAATAAAGATTTTAGAGAGAAAAAAATTTTTTTCATTGAAAAAATGAATAAAAATCACAAAATTGCTCATAATGGTGATTTTTGCAAAAACAAAGAATTTGAAGCTTCGGGGCACAATGAAAAAAAAATCGCAGCGCTTTAAATTTTGAGGGATTTTAGGGGACACTTAGAGGTTGAAAAATTACCGACGATATCCTTCGTTCATCCATTTTATCCAAAGTTATACCAAGTTATCCAAATATCCTTAATTATGCGAATTTTTGTCTTTTTTTCAGTACGAGTTTTCAATTAAAATTTTTTTTTTTCTGAAAGATGTTTACATTTTCTTATAGAGAATATTGTGCAGTTTTCAAAACCCTCCTTCGATTTCCTGTACGATCATTATTTCCGGAGTTATTGAATATCAAAGTCAAAAAGAACTTTTTTGCTTTGATTGACGATAACTCCGCGGCAAATCGTCGTACAGGCTTTTTGAATAGGCCAAATTAAAGAGTATTAAATTCCCGAAAAGAGCTTTTAAACGAAACAATCAAAAAAAATTTTTTGAAGCCCGTGGACCTTTTTTTAGACGGGAAAAAATTTGGAAAAATTTTTTTTCGGCAGTTTTCTTAGGATTTCTCCAGACCTGGACATGACAAAAATTTTTCATTGTCCTTGGTCAGATCTGAAAACTACACACTCGGAGCTACAATTTGCTTTTTTTATTTTTTCTGTACGACCATTTTCCTCGGAGTTACAGCTTGTTGAAAATCACCCAAAAATTTGGATTTTTTTTTATATCCCTTAATTTTTGTGACTAGTTTATAATTACGGATGACGAAAAAGTACTTGAAACTACGTTTCTAACCCTGGAGAAATTTATTTGTCAAATGTATGGAGTTAAAAATTGTTCCAATGTTAATGATGTTCGATTTCATTTATTTTCAAGTACGTTTAAGTCTAAAAAATCAGATGAGAACTTCGAAAAAAAATTTCGAAACTTTGACTCATCCAGTTTGCCACCCTGTAAAGCGAAATTGCAACAGCATTTATTGAGGGTTCGTTACGTGACGAAAATTTGGAAAAATGCTCACTCAAAACATCCAACATCTTTATCTCCAATGGCTTTCGGTTGGACCATTAACGGTGACAAATATGATTTTGTCTGGTTTTTGGGAGATCAATTACCATCCTCAGTTGCAGATATTATTGTTCAAAGTAAGTGTAAAATGGAATATTTATCAATAATAACTAAAATGTTTTATAACGAACAAGAAGAATTACACTGTTTATTTTTTTTCTGTTGCAGATGATAGAGTTTTAGAAGATAACGAAAGTTCCCAAGAAGATGATATGAATGACACTGACAAAGACAGCGACGATGATGATGATGATTATGAAGATGCCTCTTTTTTGTGTGACGACACTATGGGCGGAAACAATAAAAATTTACTTTTGTAATGGTTCTCTGTATCATTCTCAACTTATTCTGCAACTGTCTCTCTCCGACTACTAGCATTATACTGCAATACTTTTCATGACTTTTTCATTTTAATTCAAGACTTAACAATCGAATTAATGTCTGGCAAATTTATTTTAAGATTTCTTATCTTTAAATAACATAATATTAAAATTACAGAAATCATAAAATACTTTGATATTTTTATAAAAAAAAAATATAAAATTGTGTATGGCACATAGTTAGCATTGTCAATGATGTCTGGCAATAAAAAAAGTATGTCAGAGAGACTTATTTAAAAACAAAAAATCAAAAATTACGCCTTCTAAAATGCTTTTAAAATCCAAGATTATTACCTGGACAGGTAGGATGCGCACTAATGAACGCAACCACTACCGCCAGCCAGATAGCCCAGACTCTAACCGAAAGTGCAAGAAGGACGACATATCACAAAATCAGCTGACCTAAAATTCTTTCTCGAAAACGTTGCTACCTCCTATACTACACAGCATTATCACTAAGATGAGAAAAGAACGAGTACGGAATACCATCCATCCCTGGGGCTGAATCTACAGCATTTGTTATGATACCTTTCAGCTCATTGAAGGTAAAAGGCATGTTTAAATATGCATGCTTGTCAAGGTTATCGATTTCAAGTAAAGGCAGCATAATATTAATATTTTGGGCAACCCAAGGAGGCGCAAGTCTATCTAAAAAGCTACATGCCAAGGATTCAGGAATTTGAGGCGAAGAGATTAGAAAGAGCAGACCTAAATCTTCTAATATTACTCCAGACCACTGATGGGTGGGTATTGGGTGATAGAGTAGAACAGAAATTATGCCATCCTTCAGTCTTTTTCTTTTTAAAAAGTTTGCGTGTTTGGGCAATTATCAAAGATAGGGATTCAAAATTTTCTGGAGTCATATTCAGGCTATAAACTTTTTCTGCCTTTTTCCGTTTTTTAATGGCCTCAGTGCATTCCGAATCCCACCAAGGTGGCATGGGAATTTTCCTATGTTTGCCATCCTGTTTAAGAGGCAAGACTTCATTGGCTGCTGTTATTAAAATAGAAGCAAATGCCTCAGCGCATTGATTCTCATTGCTCTCAGTCACAACGGGAAGAGATGGAAGGAGACTTTCAACTCTGCTTTTAAATGCAACCCAGGTGTCACTCTCTCTAGTGGGAACTTTATATTTTAAATGTGGTTTTTTGGGAACATGTAAAGAAGCTTTGTTGAAGAAAGGAAAGGAAATTTTTAAAGGATAGTGATCACTGCCGTAAGAAGAGGAAAGAGGAGACCATGAGAGAGAGGATGCTAAGTTAGGAGTGCAAATAGACAGATCTAATGCGCTTAAATTTGTATGGATGGGATCAGTACGCCTAGTTGGAGCGCCTGTATTTAAAACACATAAATTGTGTTTATCTAATAAATCAAGTAATGTTTCACCATAAGAGTTTGAAACAGAGCTACCCCAAGATTGGTGATGGCAATTAAAATCACCCAGAAGTAAAAAGGGTCTAGGAAGAAAATTTAGAAGGTTATTTATTTCCTTAAATAAAGAGGAGGAAGGATGAGAAATATAGATAGAAACAAAACAGGTATTATTTACACTTACAGCTACAATAGAAATTTTATCACTGTGAGAAGGCAAAGAAATTACAGAGAAAGGTACAGAATCTTTAATGAGTAAGGCGACACCACCAAACCCATCAGATCTATCTTCTCTCACAGTTATATACCTTTGTATTTTAAAAACATGACTGTGTTTTAACCATGTTTCAGATAGTGCAAATACAAAGGGCTGATATTGATTAATTAAGTAAATAAGGTCGCATTTTTTATTAATGATGCTGCGGCAATTCCATTGTATTATGCTGTTGGATTGTTTGTCCATTATGAAGTGACAGAGATTTATCAAAAATAGGGGCAACGTGGGACGGTGAAATGTTAAATTTAGTCATAAGACTAAACAGAGCTGTAATAAATTCTTCAAGGTTTATTGGTGTTTCATTTTCATTTTCTCTATTGTTACAGGAGAGGGCACAACCATTAGAAGGTTCTGGAATTGTGAACTCACGAATTATAGCATTGTGGTCTTCTTTGTTGTAACTTTTGTTGAGGATAGGGGGGGGGACGGGGAGGAGTCAAAACCGTTTTTTTATAGCTTATGGATTTTAAGGAAGTGGATTTGTTGATGTTTGAGGGTTTAGGGGAAATTACCACATCTGCAAAGGATTTACTGACTGGGGGCAGTAATTTACTAGCTTCCTATAAGAAATGGAACTCTGAGCCATATGGGTTTTAATTTGTTTCTGCCGTGAGAATTCTGGGCAGGCTTTACTAATTGCAGAATGGTGACCTAAGCAAAGGCAGCATGAGGCATTTGCTTCTTCTATGTCACAAGTCTGACCAGAGTGATTCTGGCCACACTTGTAACAACGTGGGTTTGACCTACACTGGGTTTTAGTGTGTCCGAACCGGCAACAATTAAAGCATTGAATCGTTGGGTAAATATAGAGATCTACTGGCAGAGCATTAAAACACATGAAAATACATTTTGGCAATATTTGACCATCAAATGTCACTACCACAGTCTGCGAGGGTTTCCATTCTACAGTGCCATTAACAAATGTCTTATAATTCAATCTCCGCACTTTAAGTATAGGACCACACCCGATGGGAACTGAAGAATTCTCAATAACTTCCTCCGGAGACCATTCTGAAGAAACGCCTCTAACTATACCCATCCTGATAATGTTAAATGTTGGAATAAATGCTGTATAATTATATTTTCTCAGGTTCTCGTTCGAAATAAAAGAGTTAGCATCGAGATGGTTATTGAAAGAAAGAGAGATTTTATTTCTTCCAATACGCTTCACGCTACCATTCACAATATTTTTAAAATTGTGATATTTTAAAAACTTGCCAAAAGACAGAGGATGAAGAGTGGTGGAGTTATTACCAATGTCATTTTTTTGTACATGAATAACATAAGGCGCGCTATCACTCTTTTCATAAATTTTTCTTCCCACCGTTTGCGCGGGAATTTTGGAAGAAGAAGATGATTCTGCATGATTTATTGCATTTATAGGCTGAGCCTGCGACAATGTAGGCAACGATGGGTCTGCTTCTACACATCCGCATGTAAAGGACTCGTTTGGTCCTTGTTTCCGCCTTCTCTTATTACAAATCTTACAAATATGTCGGCGACTTCTTTTCACTGGGCGAGCTGTTGATGAACACGAGCCGTCCGTGTCCATACCAGACTCAGAAATAACTACTTCCATAGCGTCAGAATTCGGTGGATTTGAATCTATTGTAACAAAACAGCCTGCCGGGGGGACTGAACCCCCCGGATCAGGCGAATCATTCATTTCTTATTATAATAGGATTTATGTAAAAACTTACCAAAATGAGAAGAAAATAATAAAAATTAAATAAAATACTAATGAAACTACAAATATCTACAAAAAACTCCACTGATAGAAATATTTACAAGAAAAATATCATGAAAAAAAAAAAAATTGCACAAAAAATTACGTCCGCCAAGATCGAAGTTTCCCGCGCTTTTTTTCGGTCGGGACGTTTGAGTGGTTAAAGCGAGATCGGTGGAGTTGCCAGCTAAAATCGGTATATTTCTACCCAAAATCGGTATTTGAAAAAAAAACCACAATTTTCAATCTAGTTCGTTTATTTTTTTAAAAACTTACATACTAATTTATAACAATCACGCTTATGTATAATTATTTATTATGGTACCAATATTCTTTGGCCATAGCCGAGGTCATCTTGAAATTAATTTCAAAATCATAAAAATTAGCTGTATTAAAGAGTCGTTTTGAATGTAATAGGCTAGTGTTAAGTGATTGTTTCAGTAGACAGTCTATTCCGCTGTTTTGTTTTTAAAAGATTAATATGTGAAAATATGCATTCAACGTTAGCGGATGAATGGGGAAGTGATAAAATATTAAAAATGAAATTAGATAACAATGGAAACATTTGAGTTTCATCACCACGCTTTAATAAACTAACTTCATTCCAAAATAGTTCTACATCATCAAGAAATATTTTGATTCGTTCACAATTTCTTAATATGCGCCACTCTGTATCAATTTCCTGGAAATCATTGCTGTGAATAATATTGGTAAAGAGCCTACTCACAGGAACTATCGAAGTAGTTTTGCCAATTTTAACATTTTTTGGATCAATAATGTCTAAACCTTTTATTGGGTTGTTCTTTAATGGAAAACGCGTGGTTATTTGTTCACAAGCTTCGATATAAAAATCTAGGCATCTGCATTTAAATAAATTTACTTGATCTGAGTTTAGATTTTCTGAACTACTTAGTAGTGTATTAGATGCAGCAGCACCATATACGGCGTCAATATCCATAAAATTTCTGGGATTCTTAAAATCAACATTTTCGATTGGAGTGCTACTTAAATATTCTCTTTTTAAAAAACAATCAAAAATAGTTTTTAATGTTCCAGTTATTTTTTCATATAAATTATGAATTTTCGGGTGTTCGGCTTGCATTTCTTTATTTAAATCGGTAAATAATGGTAATACAAAATTTAAAAATTCCAAAAATAATATCGTAGTTGGATCTTGGAGCTTCAGTAATATATGTTCTACAGCTAAAAGATGATCATTGTTAGAGATTTGATCTATAAAAAATAGTTTTAGAGCAGAGAGTTGTTCCAATATTCTTTTCACTGCTGCATGTACTGATAACCAGCGTGTTTGAGTGGGGTGGAGTATTTTATGTACTTTTAAGTCGCAAAATATTTGAAAATTTTTAAACTCTGCCACTCTTTTTGGACTAGAAGAAAAGTAATGGTAAATGTCTCTAACAATATCCTCTATAAAGCGTGGCAATTTGGTACAAGCATATGACGCGCAAAGATGAAACGAATGGCAGGCGCATTTAAGTATAAAAATGTTGGGAATTTCATTTTGCAGCAACGTTACAACAGAATTATTACGTCCCATCATTACGTTTGCCCCATCAGATGCAAAACCTATTAGATTATTTTTAAATGGAATATTATTGCTTCTAAAAAAGTTTACAATGTGTTCAAATAAGCTTGCTGCATTAGCTTCTTGTAATGGAATAAGAGCTAAAAAATAATCTTTAATACGATTAATTTTCGCATATCTCACAACTGAGCACAAGTGTTTGGTTGTACTAAGATCAGTGGACTCGTCAATAATAAGCGAAAACTTAGTTTGCCTTAGATCTTCACATAAATTATTGAAACTTTCTTTACCTATAATATGATCAATGATGTCATGAGTTTTGGTCGAAGAGCAGTTTATTTCTTTTGCTATTTTTGAATCAGGACAAACGGCTTGCATCAACTTCGGTAGGTGCTCCATAATAGTGAATGGTAGATTGTGTTCAGCAACAAACGAGGCTAATCTTATTTCACCTGAAATTAAAAATAAATAATTAAAACTACGTAGGTATATTTAGCAGCGATTAGGGTATAATTATATGCACTGCTTATATAAATCGATTAGTAGAAAACAAAATAATATAAAAATCTAAGTTGTGAAATAAATTACTAAAAAATATTACCTTGCTTAACCAGTATATCAGATTTTTGAGTTTTGGTCAAAGTAAATGATGATATCTTCGGTTGTGATTTTATATTCTTTGATGATACTGAGTGTGCTTGTGAAGAACTATGTTTCTTTATAGCGTCTTTTCCTGATGTGATGTTGATATCTTTATTACAACTCTTACAATAGGCATAGCATTCGCCTTTACGGCTATCTTGCAGCCAACCTGGAAATTCTTCTTCCCATTCTTTTTTATAATATCGTAAATATTTTTTTCTTCTTACACTCGTACTTGTGCTTGGCTCCTCGTCAGACATTTTATATAACTTTATTACTTTCTGATTTTGTAGGCACTCTTTAAGTCAGGTACTCTCTCTTCAAAGTTAAGAAAATTAATGAAAAAATAAAACCGAATTCCTATTTATATAGACTAGACAGGTAAATTCCCGAGCGAGAAGCCCCCTAAAACATCGAATTGTAGGACACAAGGGTATTCCCCAAAAAATATGATTTACATTCTGCACTAGTTCCATATTATTGCGGGCTTCCCCGTAACATTAAACATACGTGAAAAGGGTTGCCAGCTTGAAAGTGTGAAGTCGGTAGAAAAATCGGGAGAATTTCCATATATACTGTGAAATCGTAGAAAAATCGTTATATTTCGGTATTTCGGTAGAACAGAGCTCATATCGGTAGAAATACCGAAAAATCGGTAGGTTCGAGACCACTGGCTGGCGGTAAACTGCGCAGTAGGCGATTTATGGGTCTAGTTGGTGGTATGGGATGAGGCGCGGGCGGGCGGGTCACGCGCCGCCATAGATTTAGTGTAAAACATAGATCGGCAATGTGAAAGAGATAGAATAATTTAACTCATATGTTAAAGCGAGATGCATGATGCGACCATACGTTTACACAGAAGTAGCCTGCAGTGACCCAGAGTCGAAATATGTCAAACTAAGCGAGCAACAAAATTCGCTTATTTTCAAAATTTATTTAATTTTACAGTACTTGGTTATATTTATTAAACGTAGTTTATTATAGTGCATTGTGCAGTGCCAAGGTGTGGTTCATGCAGGCGTAAAAATCCGAAATAATTAATGTTTTCACAGGTACCGGCCACTTTTGCACAATACTATTTTGTGACGATATTATAGAATTAAATGGAAATCTGTGTATACATATCGGTAGAAAATAATATAGTATTTCATTATATAAATACGCTAAAAGCATCCATTACGTATAAAAAATAATATCAAATACGTGAATTTACAATAATTTCAACCAAAAGTTGCTAGGAATTGACTAACAGGTTCGATCAATAAAGGTTGTCGATAAAATAGTCGATGACAACATACATTTCCCTACATTTTTATGGAGCTATAGTATGTTGTGATAGTGTGCATTCTTCTTCTTCTTCTACCTGGCGTTATCCCGGCCATATTTCCCCGGTCATTATTATCGTATTCATTCTACAATATTAGTTATTACTTTACTTTTTCTCGTTTCATTATATTTGTGGAATAGTTAATATAACACTTCATGTGTGTGATTAATGAATTAAGAACCTGTTTCAGTCTCTGCCAAGAGGCTGTCAATTTATAATAGTAAAACAAGAACATATTCGATATTATTATAAAATATGCGATACTTCTATGCACATTATGATCGTCCAAACCTTGAAGCAACATTATTCATTTATCATAACATTAGGTATAGGTTTAAAATGTATAATTCTCATAGGAAAAACATTAGTTTAGGTGACGTGATCGAGAAAAGCTTCATAGTTTATTAAACTGTCTCTTTCTTCAGCCACAGGAATGCGACTAATGAACATAGGCCTTCCACAAGAATGTCTACATCAGTTTGTTGTAAGCTGCCTGCATCCAACGACTTCCTACAAGCTCCTCCGTACACCTCCGACGCGGCCTAGCAGGCGTCCAACCCAATGTGTTACAAGTCAATTAATTGACTTAAATAAGCATATTTTTTTAACTCTAGTATACATATAGTAAAAATGTGTTTCTTAGACTTACGCGAATGTTACTCATTAAAAAAAACTAATAATCACGGATTTTGTTGCAGACTGAGTCCATCCTGTGACTACGAAAGCTGTAAAGTAATCGAAACTTCGTGACGAGAAATTAAAAATGAAAAAATAAACTGAAAACGCTAAAACTTTGTAAATTATAGTTTTATTTTAATAAAAGTGTTTTTTGTTCTCAATTTAATTAGTATATGTACTATGTAAACATCACAATGAAAAAAATAATTTTGTTCAGGTGAACATAAAGACCCATACAAAACATCTCAAACAAAATGTTTTCAAATAATATGACAATTTATCTTTATTTATTTGTGTGTGATTATCAATCTGTTTTGAAATAAACACATCAATAAGTTTCTGTTAATACCGGGTATCTCAAGACTGCTACCGAAAACGAAGCCGGGTGGTAGTTTTAGTGGCTACAAACACAATGCAACTAAAATTTTCGCATAGAAACGTGACAATTATTTTTTATGATTTTTTAAATATCGTCATTTTTGGGTGGTAAATCCATAGTTTTTGCTAAAATAATAATTTAAACTCTCTTATATCTTAGAGTATTTATAAATTAAAGGGTATACACTATTATTTTAGGAAAAAAAATTATTTACCACCAAAATATGGCAATAGGAAAAAAATTTCAAAAAAAATTGTCGCTTATTTTTGCAACTTTTTCTGTTGCATTGTGTCTGAAGTCGCTTAAACTACCACCCGGCTTCGTTTTCGGTAGCAGTCTTGATATACCCTGTATATAATAAAATGTCGCATATATCCATAACATTTTATTTCACAACTACAGGCCGATAGCTATATCGATATCGATATGATAGTATCGAAAGTGCATGGTACACCACTATATGTCAAGCACACATGTAAACTTCACGCACACTGCCGATCTATGTTCTATACTACATCTATGCGCGCCGCACGCTTGCCGGTGCGCCTGTGCGGTGCGCTATTGGTTCGTACACATTACGTTCGTTTTCAAAATACTATCGCGCATAAAAGTTAAAATTACAAAATGGTCTTACATAGAAAAGTGAGAAAAAATATTAAGAGAGAAGCTGATAATGATACAGTTGATAATTTAAAACATTGTATGAAACGAACCGCAGAGTCACCCAAGACGATTTAATGGAAGGAGTTTCAACATTACTTAATTTTTTTATAATTTGATTAAACATTCTACATTCAATCAAACATGTTTTTAATTCTATTACATGACATTATTTTTCAATGTACCTTCCAGTAAACAATATACGAAGCCAAGACTAGTTCAAAATAAAACAATAGGACTAGGTAGTACTTTCGCGCGCGAGTTATCCTGCGCAAACACACCACCCTCACATTTTTACAGCGTTCTTTTTACGTGGCGCGAACTATACCAACCCACCATTTTTCTATTCAAAATGACGCGAGACCTACCCGCCAAAATTTAATTGTAGTCCAATCTGCTAGATGCACCCGACATTCGACTGATGAAAAAGTTAGTATAGTGATCTATTCTTTGGTTAATATCATTCGTTACTGTGAAACAAATCGCAGATTAACAGGGATTTAGGAAAACGAATTAAAATGGAAAAAACTACGCCTGTTGTAGCGGCAGCTAATGGTGAAGTCCCGCCGACTAGGCAAAATGCTACGAATCGCTGTGGCCGCGGAATTCCTGAAGTCACAAAGATGTATATCCAGAAATGTTCATGCAATCGAGAGAAAACTATTGTATTTTGTCGCTCATGTGGATACTACTGTCCCGGACGAATTCGAATCAAGTGCGACAAGCATCCCCGGGTAAACCATTCCTTTCATTTGTTCGTTTAATTAAATATATTTTTTACAATTTGTAGGGCCCGAGTTGAGAAGTGGGACATTCGATGTATTTATCATCGAATAATGCCGAATATTTAGTTTTTCTCTGTTTTAATTACATTCAAAAAGGTTCTTGCATAGTTGTTTACATTTGCGAAACTAAATATTTAAACAGGTTTCACAAATGACTCTTTATTAATCAAATAAATTATCACCATTCAATACCAATAAATTCTTAAATACATTTGTTTACTGTTTGGTTATTATTTTTTTAGTTTTTCATTTTAGTACCTTGCTAGAAATCAGCAAATATGATCAATTTTAGCTAAGTCTATCTGCTAATAAGATTGTAATAGCCATGTGGTTTTTGTACTGCCTTCCTCATATTTACGTGTTGAGAACCAATATCCTTTATTTTTCAGGTATCATTCTTACTGGACATAACTGAGTGCCCTCGGTGCCACTCCGCTGCTTTCCTCGATGAATATTATACAAATGCCTAATTTACTCTCCAAAACTCTTTTTTCAACTATGATTTTTATAAATGATGAGAAGTCAAGTCGTAAAAGTATGATCTCATCTCTATGCCACTATAACTGAGTTATGTGACTGCTGGGTGTATTCATTATTCATTTATTCATTGTCTGGCATAATAAATATTATCTTTGTAAACTTTAGTGTTAATGTTTGTGATTACAGGGGAAAAATATGAAACAATTCTTACTAACTGTGATTTAATGAGCATTTCCAAGTGATATATAATTTTAAGTTTTTTAGTCTGATCTTTGTGTAAAGCATTGATTGCTAGTCAGACTAGTGCCAATGAAGAGGTCTAAAGTCTTAGTTTAAGATATGCCAAACTTATACTTAAGAAATAGTATTGAACAAACATCATATCTAACAAAGTGTTAAAATATAACTTTAATTTTAAATGTAAATGGAAATAACAAATTTTTATAGCAAAAATTAAGTTATTTCTGGTATAATTAGTTTCTCCTTGTTTATGACAATAAGGTTTATTTCCCACTTCATTTTTAAAAATAAATGGGGTGAACACTTAATCATTGTTTTATTTTAAAACTTAAAAGAAGAAAATCTTGTCACAGTATTATCATATTATATTGTTATATATTATACAGAGTTGAGGAGACATAATCGAGGATAAATATTGGGTGTAGAAAACAGTAAAATAAAATTATCTTCTGGAAACTCATCAATTGTTTACTTCAAATATTTAATTTACCAAATACTTATTGATAATGTAAAACAAATTACTACTAGAACTATTATTACACAATAATTAATGTTTTTTTTTTATAAAGAATACCAGCTAGGTATATCTGGTCTCTCTTTGTTGCGGTCAATATAGCTCTTAAATCCTTTCTTTGCTTCATCTAAAGACTTGGTGTGTTCTTCCTCTTCAGATTTTTTGCCAGCAAACAAATCAGGAAATTCGAATTTCATGGTTTTAGGCTGAAAATATTAATAGTTTCATATTTAAAAACAAGGAACAAAATGTTACACATAATACATAATGTAATTTCTAACACATTCACTTTACCAAGACAATAATTTAAACATTGAAGTGGCTCACCACACACAAGAGCTTTTTTTATTTAATTACTCGTGTATTTTATCCACACATATAAAAGCATAACATGAGTGTTTAAATATGTGCAATAAATGTGTACAAAGTAAATCAAGAAAACTTATTAGGGAAGATTTATATATTTTATGACATGAAAATGAGATTTACTCATAAGGAATTGTTGACGTCATAAAATGTGCTGCCTAACCATTTCCCACTGTGGTAGTGTCTATTTAGCTAGATACAGATATCTTACCACCATTATCTGGGTCTTGTTCTTGAGTTAAGCCATATAGGTGCAATGATTTAATCATTGCATTATACACCATTTCTAGCACAACATGCATTTGTTATATAAAATCAACTTATCATTAAAACGGTCTTACCAAAGTAATAAAAGCCATTTTGGCGTCATCCTCTTTTATTACATAGCCTTTTCCCGTATCTTTACGGAACTTTCCAGTAGAAATTACGGTTCTTACATCAACCACAGGTACCTGATAGATTTTTTCTAAATAATTTTTGATGTCATGTTTGGTCATTTCCATTGAGCATTGAAAACGGACAATATTAGGCTGCTGTTTTGGATGAGGACGAATTAGTTTCATCCAAAAGTTTGGGAGGAATACTCTGAGCTGCGGATTACCTCTCTGGTATATAGGGTACCTGTGTATATAAAATCATTTAAAGAACTCCAATAATTATAACGTAAATTGTAATTTTATTATATCATAGTCCCATCTTACCATCGCGTAGACATTTTATGAAGGTAATATTTTATTTTTCTATTTAAATATGTGGCTGCGTATTGTGTAATACAAAGATTGTAATGTTTACCTGAAATTTTATAACATTTTATAAATTAATAACCTCTATTTGCCACATAGATGTAGTATAGTCACAGACTAAGGAGTAATAGCACAGACCACAGACCAATTAGAAAAGTAGGTAATACATAGACGTAGTATCAATAGACTTGACATGCATTTGACATATATAGTCCATCTCACTTAGACTTATGCATAAACCTTAAAAAATGAAAGAACTAAAAACAAAACACAATTTGCGGTCCTTGTCATAGTTTCACATAATTTTGTAAGGGAACACTGAGTGTAACCAAACAAATAAGACGTGCGGTTTGTTATAAACTTGAATTACTGAGTATTTTACGTACGAATATTTGCGGTCAAAAATGTATGTAAAAGAGTGTTGAAACTGATTATAAGACAAAAGGTATGGTGTGCTGCTTTATTATTGGCTGTGATAGCCGATCTAAACGATAATATGAAAATATAACCTCTCACTGGTAAGTGCATTTTATGTAGTATATTGGTAAAAATAAATGTAGACGTTCATTATTACTAACATCTGCAATTAGTATTTCATAGAATACATTGAAAAATAGGATTATAGTTGCATAAAAAGTACGTATTTTAAAAGTATTATGCGACCAAATTATCTTGACTTTGTTTATTATGACAATCTGTATACTACTCGAAGAGAACGCCATTTTGTACATGATTTTAAATTAGTTGGATTATATTATGTTTCGGGATACCAGCTTATAACAATTTGCATTTCCTGGTTTTATGCTAAATTAAACCATCATTCATTTTATTTCAGCTTTTCAAAAGGTTTACCCTCACGTGTTTTGTGGATCAAATTAATAGGATGTGACGGAAAAATAAGACAGCTGGGTAAACACACTCGTTCAAAAATTGCATTCAGAAGACTAAGCATATTATAACTTTCTTAAAACCGTTTTCTCTCCCGCCACTCGAAATAAAGGTAAACTATAATCTATTTAATCTAAATAATAAAAATCCAGAGTATTCATCCTTGAGACGAAAATGAATGAAACCTCTTCTATAATCAGTCTCCCGGCAGCCTGTCTTCATAAATTGTCCTCCTGTGTATTAAGTGAAGCTACAACATGCATAATCTATAAATTATAAAATGTAGTTTCGAAGTCAGTTAAGTTGCATTTTTCAAATTTGAAGTCTGTATTCGAAAAAATTACAAAAATGCACCCAATCCACCAAGCTTAATACTTCTTTATTTTTTATTTATTTTATTTTAGACACAAACAGTCGTGTTCATCAACAAAAACAAAGATTTTATGTTTACAACTTACAGACTTTGAGTGCCAAAACTTAAAGTCAATGCAATAAATACCCAATCCACACACGCCTTGACCCGAGGCATCACGTTACCTTACGTTATTCCAATTTATATTTTGTTCTGCACATATTAATTACATATATTTTATTCTTTAATTAATTAGATTTAATTTTTACAGATGACCGAATCCGAAACTGTGGGGAATAACAAAGAGTGCTGAAAGGACACATGAGCCTGATATGGATGAAAACAAAAAGTGCATAAATGTATTTTTGAAAAATCAATATTCCAGGAAAAAAAGCCAGATGATTAAAAAAATGTACAAGCGCTGTATTATTACATATTCGATACTTTGCTATATCATTTTATTTTAATTAAGATATAGAAAAGAAACAAATATATAGGTATATTTTTTCCATTTTGTTACATTTGAGAAATGTTTAGGTCTATATCAATAGGTTTTCTGTACCTTTGTTATTTACGATTCGTTTGTAGAAACTTGTTATTAGGAACTTAATTTATGGAAATATTAAGTATATTGTAAACACTTGTCTGTAAGCTTTCTTAAAATAAATAAATAAAATAAAGTAGGATGTTATTCTATCCTTAGTAGTTACGTTACTATGAATTCTCTGATCTTCTATAATTTATAGAACACTCGCCAGGTTTTGTTTCTATGTATATATTATCATTACTAGCTGTGTATTATTCGAGTTACGTAAATGATATAAGTATTAATAATTATACAAGGCTAACTTTCCTTTTTTGCTTTCTAACCTTTGTGAAAATATTTCAAAACGTCACGTTGTTTAATACTGACGCCCTTCATCCGCATTACTCATCGCAGCTGGTTAGACGCCAGATGTAAAAGTGAGGCCGCGGTTTCGATACCAGCTCAAGAAGAGACAAATATTTGAGTGACTTGATATTTTTTTCAAATCGGGGTGTTAGTGAGACCAAAAAGTCTCTCGTAGTTTCTGAAACCCACGACACAAGATTATCATTTGTAGGGTCAGGACTATGAATTTGAATGTTGCGTCTATTTATTTATTTAGTTAAAATATTTATGGGAAAATATATGACCTGGTATCCCTGCTTTTTTCTTTACTTTATGTCTGTCCCTTACGGTTGTAAGGTTCGGTGTTAGGAGGTAAAGGAAAGATCTGTTCTCCTTGAGTAAACATTTATTACTGACTAATTAGAGCTAGAAACAATATGATTGAATACGATATACACACACACACATACACGTATACGGATAGATGGGTACACCACTACACGCCCATCCACCAAAATAAAAA
The DNA here is from genome assembly GCA_009982885.2 of Hyles vespertilio. Classification (NCBI taxonomy): domain Eukaryota; kingdom Metazoa; phylum Arthropoda; class Insecta; order Lepidoptera; family Sphingidae; genus Hyles; species Hyles vespertilio. The sequence continues at coordinate 6,452,637 of CM042824.1, forward strand.
AAATAAAGTAGTACTTTTTTTTTTTACACATACAATATTAAACTTAACTATAAGTATATAATATTATTAACTACTAATGGTATACAATTGATATGGATATCATGGTAAAATACTTTTACATAATACAACTTATTTATTTTTCTTTTTTTTTTCTTCTATTTCTTTTTGTAATGTACTCGAATGTCGAGTCCATTACGTCCATGTTAATAATATATTTTCTGTCTACGAATAGTATAGTTTAAAATGGTTATTTTGCTTTATTTAAAGGATTTAAATTTTGTTATTATGGATTGTAAATCCTGTGATAAAATAAGAATAGCTTCATAATTCCATGGTTTTACGGAAAGTTTTATTGAAATTGAAATTGTGTGAGTTACGTCTGCACAAAGTTATTTATGATAAAAGTATGAAATGTCAAATGGAAATTTTTGAATTAGAAAAGGCAAAAGTTGGGCGTCTAGTCGAAAGGAAGTTATAGGTGGCCACAGACTAATAAACAAAGTGGTAGAGATGGGTGTTGATTAAACGAACTAGTTAATTCAACCGTCGACGACCTGTGAACGAATAGACGGTCGACGAACATTAAATCGACTAGTCGAATCCGTAAACAGCAAATTTAAAAAGTTACGTTGATACGTTCATTTCGACTTATCCACTCACACGTCCACGTCACTGTCACTTATTTTGACAGAAATCTTCCGATTCCCGCGTTTTCAATATTCATAAACATAAAGCATTATATATGTTGAGGCAATGGTACGACATTTGGGCTGAATCTTCCGTTTTTAAAGGGAATTATTATTATAATATACAGCGTTCCATTCCTGTTAAGTCATGGTTTTTTAAGTTTCGGGCATTTTCCAAGAAAGTCACTTCAATTGTCATTCGGTTGCGTCTGGGCCATGTTTGCTCTCCGGTTTTTTTGAATAAAATAAGAGTTCGGGATCACTCGTTGTGTGAGTGTGGTCTAGAAGAAGGCACTGTGGATCATATTTTTTTTAACTGCAGAAATCTCCACTCTTCTTTATATAAGTTTTTAAATTCTGATATCCCTAGACCAGTCAATATGTCTTTCCTTCTTACTCTCACCAATACTTCATTCATTCATACTCTTGTTAAATTTATTGAAGTAAATAATATTAAACTGTAATATTTTGTTGTAATGGTATTTAGTCCAATGGTTAGTTATTTTTTCTCTTTATGTGAATAATTTCGCTATGTTTTTAATTAAATGTATAGTTTTTTTTGTGTTGTTGTTTTAGTTTCATCAATGTTTTATTGTTTTCTCAATATTAATTAAGTTTATAATTTTTTGTTCCGTTTTTTATTTTCCCAATTTATACGCTTTTTATTTAATCTGTGCTTTCCAACACTTGACATTGGCAAAATTGTCGAGTCTGCGACAGAGCCATTAAAAACAAAAACTGAACTGAAAGCATTATATCCTAGTACCTATTCTAGCTACAGGGAAATAAAAAATACCTTTAAGTATCTTAAACTATGCAGAATTATTAGATGTGACAATTATTTTACAAATATAATTCAAATGTGTTGTAAACAAATAATAAAAAATCTATACAGATCGAATTTCAATGGTTTTTCATTTTCAAATCATGTTTTCACCTTAGAGTATTTATATATAGAGGGAGCGCTGTCATACATGCGCGTTTTAAAAAACGTAGATATTTTCTTGTTCATAATGTTGGTAGCACTGCTATATTAATGTTACCAATAAATGACTTTTCCACGAAAAATATATAAATAAATAAATAAACGGAAATTAACATATTCACGTTACGTTGTTTTTAGCTATCATAATACAAAATATTAATAATAAATGAAAAATAAATCTCACCTTTGGCTCATTATAATTTATTTCGCTCCAAATTCAAATATTTTATATTTTCTAACCTAACCTAACCTAAAATTATTCCGGAACATTTTCGGAATTTCAACAATTTAATTACTTGTAACATTGAATAAAAAGGCGTTCGATAATTCAAAAATATGAATGTTTTTCTGTAAAATATTATTAATTATTTCTTGTTAATTAATAAGAGATTGGATTTATTGTCGATGCTAAACGAATGCACAGTTAATAATTAACCCCTAAAACAAATTTGGATGGTATTCGATAGCGCTAAACTACATTTTTTGATTTTTCTTTTTCATGAAAGTCATGCGTATTCCAAGCTGTCACAAATCACACTGGATGTAGGGAAGAAAAAAGGTGGCCCCGGCACCACCATTTTTATCTACGTTTTTGAAGTACCAGCGCTCCCCCTATATATGTATACTCTAAGGTTTTCACCCATTAAATCATATTACATACCAATAAAATCCATTTGTAAATAAAGTATATACTATAAGCTTTCTTTTGATATCCATATTTTAGTACTTAAAGTTATTCTTATCTTATAAAAAAACAAAAAATATACCCATAATCACATAACCAATTTTTGTTACGTTTGCGTTTTGCCATTATTGCTTAGTGACTCCCGAGTTCCGGGTTACGATTTAATGTTGCCAAGTAAGAACGAGATGTAAGAAAATAACACCTGGATGATCGATGAACTTTGATCGGTATTTTTTTTTGTTTAATTATTTGTTTTAGAAATCATATTTAAATACAAATTACATACTGGTGAAATGATGAAATATGATTTTATAGACTATGTATGTAAGGGGCGTGCGCTCCTTGTAGGCAGAAATGCAGTGCTTTACTTGCCATACACAGATATTTTAAAAAAACATTCGTACGTTTTAGATGACTTTAATTAATAGTAAATAAAAGAATAAACAAAATATCATAATATAAAAACGCCTAATATTTTATAAATAGCATGTATTTGCAAGCACACTAACATTATGTTTGCCAGGAATTTAATGACAACGGCGCTGCAAAATAATGTATCCACAGACCAAGTAGTACTACAGACGGCCGACTCGCTTAACCCCTAGACTAGGGATGAGATATACTTGCAAAATCAAGTACCAGGGCTTCTAAGTACGAGTACGTAAAAATACTAGGGTTCAAAACCAGGGTCTAAAATATTGTAAAAGTATTTTGTAAGTATGAGTCGGCAACCCTTCGCGTCCCAGCCGCGGCGCAGCGCTTATAAAATACTTGCATAGGAATTCAATTCGTATTTCATAACAAATAAGGAGCAAAAACGCATAAATAAAAAAAATACTTTGTAAGTATTTTCTATTCACGAATACGATTGTGATTCTTATTTATACTAAGTTAAGGATAGTTTTTCTATGGAAGTATTTTTATGTATAGTGTTCCAAGTTCCTCGCGCACCGACGTATAACAGCGCCTAAATTTGAAAATACTTGCATAGGAATTCAACCCGTATTTGAAGGCACATAAAGAGCAAAATAGTATGAATAAAAAATACTTTGAAGTTTAAAGTATGTGTTATTGACAGATACGATTGTGGTTCTTATTAATATTATATTATGAATCGTTTTCCTATGCAAGTATTTTCATGTGTAGTTTCCAGATCTCTCCGCGCATCGACGTACTTTCATACTTATAAGTATTTTCTGCTCGTACCAGGGCGCCGTAATTCGAAGTGAATACCTGGTTTTAAAACCTGGTATCGTAAATACGTCTCATCTTTACCCTAGACTGTCGTTTGTCATGACTGTAGACGGTTAGACAGTCGGAAACGCCAGGCGCGGCTTCAAGCAAAAAGTAACCTACCGTCATTGAAATAGGGTTCATTTTAGAGTGATAAAAAAAATTAGCAAAATAATGCAATTGATGTAACTTTTTTCAAATTCAGATATTAGTATTTGTGTAGATTAGAAATAAAACCCTTCAAATGATATAAACAACTATTTATTTCATTTCATTTATACATTCAAAAGTATTCGTCGAAATATACAAATGTGTTTATTACAAATATGACATCTTAAGTTGAAATAAAGTACACTTTTGCCTTACGTAGCTACAATTTTACCAAGGTTCCCAACTGGGCGTACCTGAATGGGAGGTACCAAAGATACGAAAAAATGTAAAGCCTCTTATATTGGATTATATTTACATAAGCATGTGTACTATGTTATAAGCAATAGAAATCTTTCATCATAAATAAAATTAGATATTATTAAAATTCTGACATTTGGTACATTGACTTTACACATTATTCATTTAAATATTTATATGAAACTAATATGAAGGGGTAGTAAATAAACACAAAAAACGAAATCGAACAAACATGAATTTAGATAATAATAATCATTTTCAATTGAATTAATTAGGATGCAACAACAATACATGTATTTATAAAATTACGAAGTGTCTACTGTTTGTGATTGTTACATTCATAGAAATCAAACAAATATTTGGAGAGAATATTTACATTTTTGATTATTGAATTGATGAGTAATGATTTCTTATAAGTCACGAGCATTATTTTCCAAATACTCAATTGTTTCCTTGACGTCACTTCCACTGCACGTTAATACACGTATTCACTGCACATTAATCACTGCACAAAGCAATCCTTTCTGGTCATTACATTTGCAAATTCACTAAAAGAAAATACAAGTAAATCTATCGACGCATTTGTTGTAAACAACATAGCGGCCCGGGGCGCAGACAGGCGCTGTTACACAATTAACGCTGGGTACCTCTATATTTATCGGTAGATGGCGCTGTTACACAATTAATGCTGGGCATGCATAGAATGGCTTAACACATCATTATTCGCCAATAGATGTCAGGAACTCATATTTTCAGTAGTAGTGTTTTTCAGTTTTTTTTGCAACATTTTTTAAACATTAATCCTAATTATTAATATTCCTATTTCCTAATTAATATCCTAATTAATATATTAACTTAATATTGTTCGGGTTCGATTCCCGCACCGAAACAAATATCTGTGTGAAGTAGAGGTATTTGTTTCGGGTCTGGCTATTAGTGAGACCGAAAAGTCTGTTGTAGTTCCTGATACACACACTGATACCCACGACACAAGACTAGTTCTTTGTGTGGGGTCGAGACTATAAATGTGACTGTTGGGTGTATTTATTTATTTATTTTATTACATTTTTGGATATTTAGGAGACTGTCCCGCCCTCACACCCGGCACTGCAACTCCTGTAAGCCAGGATCAACAGTGGCACGCAATGTAATGACACCAAGCATTGAAGCTCGGCGAGTCTCCGGGAATGTCTAACTTGTCTTTAACCCGCAACGAAATGAATCAGAAAGTTAAATTAATAGGAGGAGTTGGAAATAAATAATGTCCACTTCCCTCAAAGACTTTTACAGCCGGAGAAGCCAGCTGTAAAGCACCACGGAATTCATTATTACATTTAAATGGGACCTATTGTGTGAGCTGTTATACTTGATTCCAGTAATAGGTATGGCAAAAACGCCGGAAAGCACGGAAATTCGTCCTAGTCTATTTTTGGATATTTGATTACAATATATGACATCATATTTTCAATAAACAATGATGTGTCGGATTTGATAATGGCAGCTTTTCAATAATTTTCGCCAGCCCCCCAAACCATTTAAAATCCACTAAAAGCAATGTTTCCCAACCAGGACCAAACTACCAGATTTTGTGGAAAATCCACTAAATTGGCAACACTGATGAAAAAAAGCTTGAAAGATGGCCGCCCATGTAAGTTCTTGTCCAGACGATATTTGATACAGATGTTAACCGGTTTAAAACAGCGCGGGGGCCAATAAATAAGTTACTATCTACGTGTAATAACATGAATGGAATATAAATGACTTAGTCCTATCAAATGTTAACACTGTTATACCTAGTTTTTTAATGTATTTATTGATTTTGCATTAATGAAATTTTAGCGATCGAGACATGCAAAGCTGTTATCCTTTTTTATAGTGTTTGGTTTAGAAACCAAATTATAGTTTATGGTAGATTTTTAAGAAAATATCCTTAATTACGACGAGATTTGTATAGGTAAAGGTACTGGTAGGTATAGCGTAATCCATTACAATCATAAATTGTAATAGTATTTAAAAATTACGAATAAGGGTAGGTAAGTGGTGGTTGAAAATTAAAACAAAATAAAAATAAACAATTATTATTATTTCAATCAATGAATAAATATTTAGGAATAAATACTGACAATTTCAAATCTATAAACTAATAATTAAAGATTTGTACGATTTATTAAGTTTTTTTTTTTAATTTGGCCCGGCACAGTGCCTCTGCCTCTGCCTCGGCTTCTGCCTCTGCCTCTGCCCGGGCCTCGGTCTCCCCCATTTCCACACTGCCCGCTCAATGTAAAGTTCAAGTTAACTCTTAGCACTAGTGATGGTTTTTTATTTGTTTAATTGACACAAACTATGCATGCACTCTATCACTGAAATAAAAAAATAAAACACTCACGAGCATTGCATTGCTTTTACATTGATGACCTAAAATTGAAAATGAAATTTATTATTTTTCTTTTTTATTTCAATAAATTTGTCCAATTGTAATACTAGTTTTGTATCAGAATAACTACGTTAGTAAAGCCGGGTACAATTTATAAGATGCGGCTGATGAACGCAGCTGAAGATATTTAGAAAATTGAAGATTCTGCCGCGCCGCGTCCAAGAGACCCTGAATATTGTACCACTCTTCAGCCGCGTCCGGCAGTCTAATAATTTGTTTTTGGCTTAATAGTAGATCACTTCAATATTCGGATTATTCCCAGTCGCGCATCTATACTTTATCGTAATGTACGTTACGGTTTGCGGTCCCTGATGGCGGCTTCCTTTCCGTATATATACCGGGTATATCAAGACTGCTACCGAAAACGAAGCCGGGTGGTAGTTTTAGTGGCTACAAACACAATGCAACTAAAAATTTCGCATAGAAACGCGACAATTATTTTTTATGATTTTTTAAATATCGTCGTTTTTGGGTGGTAAATCCATAGTTTTTGCTAAAATAATAATTTTAAACTCTTTTATACCTTAGAGTATTTATAAATAAAAGGGCATACACTATTATTTTAGGAAAATATGTATTTACTACCCAAATATGGCCATAGGAAAAAAAATAACAAAAAAAAATTGTCACTTTTTTTTACAACTTTTTCTGTTGCATTGTGTCTGAAGTCGCTTAAACTACCACCCGGCTTCGTTTTCGGTAGCAGTCTTGATATACCCTGTATATTTTTTTAATAGCCTAGATTGTGTCCCACTGCTGGGCAAAGGCTTCCCCTTTATCATTCCATTTGACCCTGTCCTCGGCGAGCTCTAGTGATTTTGGCTCGAATGTATCCAACTCGTCTTTCCACGGTTTGGATGCATATTTGGAGAGGAAATGTTGAAATATTTAAACTGAATTAATAAATTAATTCTTTGATATTGAAAATTTAAATCACCATATTCATCATACTTAATTTATAACAATCACATCCAACATCAAACATACCACACATTCTAGTTTGAACAAAAACTTTGGAACGCATACTCTGATCTTACAAAAAATGGCGAGCGACTTTCTACGGAATACTGGAAATCAATTAAAATATTGAATTGTTTTGATATATTTTCAATTATCAAATGGCACCTATTTATTCTTTATGATATGTTTTCTCTCTCTAACTCTTTATTTATCATTTTTTTATTTACTTTCGTGTCTAAAAAACTTCGAATCACGCGTCGAATATGGCTTATTTTTAGGTAATTGATACTTATTAATGTAAAGGTATCTTTTAATAAACTATATAACAACAATAAGAGAGTTAAAAATCAATATTTTCATTTTTTAAAAATCCTGCGCACCACTCGTCGTTGTTCTTAAACAACACACGAGTTTGCCTGTTTTTGACGTGACAACGTCTTAAATTAGGTTGCGGCTGGGAGTCACTTATGAAAAAGTGTAACGCCCGGTAACGTAACGGTGCGCGCGCAGCACTAGAGAATTATTTTTCAGTTTCACCCACTTTTTCCAAAATTGTCCCATAGCCCCCCCCCTGCCTTCCCCCACCCTTATTCCGAAATAGTGCCTATTAGCCTCCCCACGAAACCTACCCCCCCCCCCCCCCCCTCCCCTACCCCCACCCCGAAAATTTACCTCACCCCCCCAATCCTATCTCGGCCAACATAGGTCGTAGACCCACCGAGTTTGGTATCCTCGGAACCGTCTTGGTGAGGGCTACAAATTGACCCCGCCAGAAATCCCAAATTACGCAAAAAATTACCCCCCCAAAAAAAAATATTTTACCTCCAAAACAATTAATTTAAGTTAGCCTCCCCACGAAACCTTCCTCCCCCCCCCCCTCCCTTACCCCCACCCCGAAAATTTACCTCACCCCCCCAATCCTATCTCGGCCAATATAGATCGTAGACCCACCGAGTTTGGTATCCTCGGAACCGTCTTGGTGAGGGCTACAAATTGACCCCGCCAGAAATCCCAAATTACGCAAAAAATTACCCCCCCAAAAAAAAATATTTTACCTCCAAAAAATTTATTGACGTGACAACGTCTTAAATTAGGTTGCGGCTGGGAGTCACTTATGAAAAAGTGTAACGCCCGGTAACGTTACGATGAGTCACCGAACGAGAGAGAGGCCCGCCGAATGCCTTGCGTCTCTCTCCCACTCAACTATGATCGGTCTGCCGCGCGCGCAGCACTAGAGAATTAGGCGCATTGAATCGGCGCATGCTTGTGTCTCTGTCTTTGTCTTTCTCGAACGTTCTTGGCGTTGGAAAAACAAGAAAGCGTCACAATACAAGTTCACACGTGTGGTTAAAGTATCGTCAGCTGTGTCTGTAGTGAAAATATGGAGTGCTTAGATTCGTCATTACATGTACAATGTTTTAGTAAACAAAATATATTTCTATAGTTAAAATTTGTGCAATTCTTATTTTCATTCAATTCCTTGTTCCTATTGTGCAATTTAATTATATTCATATCAATAAATATTCTACCGAGAAAAAGACGTTGTCACGTAAAATCTTCGCCCGTAAAACCGACTTTACAGGCAACCATTTTTATGATTTATTAAATATCGACATTTTTTTTTTAAATATGCCTATTGTTAATGTCTTTTTGGCCAATGTTACATTAAAGGTACTTTATTCAAGCATTATATATATTTTTTTCATAACGCTTTTTATAATATATTTTGAATTTAGGACGCTTTTTCATTACTAGTGTATTTTCCTTTAAAAATGACAGCTTACGTCAAAATTGGGGGTCGGGACGTTTGACAATGAATGAACAAAAAGTCATTTTCATTCATTGTCACTCGAAAGAAAAGGATAGCAAGCAGTAGCAACGTCATTCAAGGTCAAATTTTTGTGCTTCACTTTTATATACGGAATGCAATCTCCATTTGGGTATAAGCTTCTTGTTTGAGTGGCTATGCGTAAGACAAAAACCTACAATGTGTTTTCAGCTTAATAAAGTTGCATTAACAAAAGAAACAATTTGACCAAAAAGTATGTATATGTGTACAAATACTTGTGTATGCGTGTGTCAAATGCATGCTGGTTTGTGTAATGTTTTATTTATTGATTTAATGTACTTTTTATGCATTATTATTAAAATCTTATTTTATATTAAATGAAGCAAATAAAACCTTTTTTTTTATATGTCTATGTCAGAAGAACAAAATGAAAAAGAAAAGAAACAATTTGACACCAGAGTATCAATGCGTGTATAACTAATAATATATAATAATTATAACTCAATGGAAGAGAAAAAGTTTTTATAGAGCCACAAAGTTATCTGGCCCGGTGGCCAAAAGTGGAAACAAAGACGTCATTTGAAATTGACAATTTACCTGCCACTCACTGACATAACCGCCATTGGTTGTTTACTCAATGTATTTATGTTTCCTGCATTATTAAAAATTAGTGAAAAATGCCGAAAACTTTAAAAAGTGACGCTAGGAACGTTAGACTCCAGGTATTCAATTTTACGAAGGAAGATAAGCGTCTTCAGACACCAATAATACCCTTCGAAAAAAATTATCAACGCGAAGCTGCCACCAGAGCCTTGTGTTGTCAGCTTTTCAAAATAAATTCCACGTAAACAGAATTTTGTACGTACTAGTGAAATAGGTGTAAGCACATACCATAAACTAAAATGTAGCTTTACGTGCGTGGTGGCCTGTTGGTAAATGGACCTAACGCGGCTGCCAACATGTTCATGGTGGTCGTGGGCTCGAATCCCAGGTCACAAATCTGACTTTTCGGAGTCATGTGTGTATTTATAGTCAATAAATACGAACTAAAACGGTGGAGGAATACATAGTGAGGAAACCTGCATACCAGAGCGATTTATAAGAATGGTATGTAAGTCCACCAGCCCACTTTAGGCCAGCATGGTGGACTATATGGCCTATGATATGGCCTAACCTCCCTCAATAGCACTCTCGATTGTAGAATAGGGCAGTTCCCAACAGTGGGACATATAGTATATGGGCTGATACAGATACACTTGTTTAAGGGTATGGAAAGCGATTTGTTAGAAATCTTGGGAAGGAAAAATAACATGCAAATAAAACTGGTCCACTCATTTTCCTGACACTATTGATCGAATTGAAAAATCTTATGCTGAAAACAAACTGTAGGTTTTTGTCTTACGCATAGAGTAAAGAAGCGGCCATAAATACTAGAGCAACGCCTCTTACAGCGATCTGAACAATAGATTCTTTTGTTGTGTGCACACTGTCGGTCGAAATTCGAGGGCATGACCTTCAAAAACAAAAAACGTCTGAGACATACAGCGCAACTAACATAAATTGACAAGTGGTGAAATTAGGAACTAGAAATGAAAGTAAAAAATATCTCCAACGCTTTCATTAAAATATTCTTTCATAATTTATACAATGTACATTTATACTAGTAGTCCAATAGTAGTAATGATAATAATGTCCAATGTAATTAAATTTGAAGAGAGAAAAAAATAATGGTTTCTCCGTGCACCACAGCGCTTTTGAGTGATTTGCGATTGTGGACAAACTTGAGTTTACACAACAATAGGTTTTGTAAATATGGCTACCAGCTTTTTAAGCCAAACTAATATAACATTTCTTAAAACTTACAATTAAATTAGAATTTATAATACGTACAAGGTATAATTTTCTTTATTCAATCTGCATACAAATTAAAATTGTTGAATACAATTTGGACATTTCTTATTATTTACATGAGGTGTGGCTGGGAATCGAACTTGACTTAATAGAAATAAACACCGCAGTTCTTTGACCAGTTGTTTGTAAATACTAGACTGGACGTAATTAACAGCCTCCGTGACGCAGTTGGTTAGACGCCGCCTGTGAAACGAGAGGCCACGGGTTCGATCCCCGCACCGAGACAAATGTTTGTGAGGCCCACAAGTATTTGTCTCGGGTCTGGATGTTTGTGAGACCGAAAAGTCTCTCGTAGTTCCCGATACCCACGACACAACACTTAATTGATTTTAATATGGGGTCAAGACTATGTATGTGATTGTTGAGTGTATTTATTTATTTAATCATCAGTAATTAGCCAAAAGTTCGTCTGTGCGTTCATTTAAAAAATGGAAGAAAAACGATTAGAGTATGTGCGTAATAGAGAAATTATTTATAATGTTAAATGTAAAGAATACAAATATGCTCACTTAAAGTAAGAAGTATGGGAACAAATAGTGAGTACCTATTTGTACTAAAGATAATAAAGTATCATACTAAAAATAACGGAGTAATTTTTTATACAATCAAATATTAAGTTATTGATGTTAAAATTTCAAAATTCACGCGCTGTTTGAGGAATTATAATAGGAAAAAGTTAACCTTGTTATTTGTCTTCAGGTAGTCTCTTTTTTGTTTTCTTTTAAAATGACACTGGTAGTAGAAATATATAAAAAAAAGACAACAAGAACAAGACGTGTGCTTGAAACACGATCTTGCCTACTTTGGAATTCACACATTTTATACATAAGTATTTCTAATATAAGCAACTATACCGTGTACACACACGGTATTGTTGCTTAACATTTTTCCACAGTAAATTTATTCTCAATATGTAATCTATGTTTGTGTACAGAATTTAATCAATCACAGTATTATATAATTGATTGATGTGTGATTTAATGTTAATTGAATCATTGTTTTTGACAATAAAACAGTTGCAAACTCGAATGTGATAGTACCACAGGTTATCACAGATAAGAACTGTTTATAATAAGCGCCAACTAGGATTGATTTCATTTAATAAAATATATTATTTATTTGTTTATATAGAGATGAGATAAAGAGTACATAAAAATCGACTCTTCCATCCCTAAAAGCTTAGTCATTGGCAGACGAGAAAACCGTCCTTTGTCAATGAAATTAAAAAAATAAAAACGTACGTGGGCCCTCTGACGACCCGTACGAACCATGTAAGATGTGCTCTTTACCATAGTTTTGTACTCTTTACTCTATGCGTAAGACAAAAACCTACAATGTGTTTTCAGCTTTACTTTACCCACTTTATTGCGGGTCAGATAACTTTGTGGGACTATACAAATACTTGTGTATGTATGTGTGTGTGAAATGCATGGTAGTGTGTGTAATGTTTTATTTTTTGATTATATGTACTTTATAAGCATTATTATTGAAAAATATTAGCGTTCTGCACTTCTCCTACACGTAAACTATAAGTGTGCCAAATTTTATGCTCCTGCGTCCGTGCAATTTTCGTAAAAAGGGGTCCAAAGTTTTTGCATCACGTATAGATTTTGAGACTTAGTAGTTTTAGAAGTATTCATTTTTCTTCCTCCGTAAATTAGATTTTTATCAATGGCAGGATCGAGAGAACTGTCAGTTCTTTGTGTCAGTTGATCACAAAGATGGCGGTGGCTCTGTCACCCGATCAAGAGGTGGTGAGTATAATTATTAATTTTAAACAATATATGAATTTTTAAACACATCATATACCTGATATTACCAAAGCATGTGAAGCTACAGTGAGTTTAAGTGAAAATTCCGCCCAGCAATGTGTTGTTGGTGTGATAAGATGTGGGTCATAACTTGCGTCGTTTACCATGTCATCTATGTTTGTTTTGATTTCCCCGTACTGGTTACGTTTTTGTTACTGCTTTAGCAGAGTTTGGTATGTATTTATCTTCGTCTTCATATTTACTGTATTTTCATACTGTGCTGGTTGGTGGTAAAATGAACTAGTTTTGTTTACATTGTAGCGATATGTTGAGCGCTTTGTAACTCTCGTTAAGATCGTATTCTCAGTAGTTGGTAAGGGTCCTATTTCCGTTTACATTTTTTGCTGCTGTTTTTCTGTAATAAGCATTTCCGATCTCAGGTTTCAAAAGAGTTTAGTTTAACTTTTTTTTATTGAGTTGAGATTTTGTACTTAATTATGATAATATTTTTTTTCTTTGTCTGCAGCAGAATTATATAACTATTTTTTATATAATATTTATACCCTATCAATTCGTGTTTGAATAAAGGATGCTGTAGCCTTCTCAAAAAATGTATAAATATATTTTTGATTCTAAATATTATTTTATCAGTTCTTAACCAAAACATTATAAATTTATTAATTCTTGTACAAGTCTATACTTTCTTTACCTGATCATAACAGATAAGGGTGGGGTAACATTTTCAGCAACACTATTCTTATCTAGTATAATATAGTATAGTATTTGATGATAAATAGCAGGTAAACCTTGTCACAAAGAAAGGGTTTCTAAGAAATTAAAGTTCAGAACAAGTTAATGATTCTATTTCAGAATATTCATCCACAGCAATAAATGGATTAAAGTCATTATACATAATATATGATTTTGTATTGCTTAGTTAGTGTAATTAATGTTTGACCATAGTTGTTGCCTTGAAAATTAAATCAACCGAATCTAGAGGCTATGCACGGTACTCTTAATGGTCAAGTGACAGCATGTACTTAACGGGGAATAGTAGGGTAATAGGTTGTATTCTTAAGTGAGGTTATTTAGTCATGAATTCGTCCTAATATAAAAACCTAGATGAGGTGAGAGTGTTGATGATGACACCTAATATTATATGTATAAAAAAATACCTTACACAAATTCAATCAAACATTTACATATATTATTACTAAAAATCAATATATATGGTGTATATGCTCGCCACCTATCACATCATGGGACGGAACATACAAGGCGAAATGTGGGTATCCTGGCACCTCTGCCTACCCCTTCTGGGATATAAGCGTGAGTTTATGTATGTATGTAAAAATCAATATGCCTATTTATTAGTAGGTAAATATGTATGTGTACGTAATATTTTTTAAATTCCTTAGTTCAATGTCTAAATTAATAGAATCCCCTATTAGTATGGTATAAAGGCTGGTAAAAACAGCGTATGTTCCCAACTTTTGTCTTTTGAGTATTTAGCAGCCACTGAATATTTCATTTTTTTTACCAATTTGATTTTCAGTGTAAAAAGATTTTTTGTGTAAAACTTTTTAATTTTCTATGCCCTTATATGTTGTCCTATTTAATATTCTAGTTAATTGGAATTAAATAGTTATTATGAAAGCGATGCCGCATTAGTCACTGTATGTTTGGCTGCAGTCACCAACGACAGTTTACAGTTAAACTGTACTTTTTTAATAACTCGCGAAAAATAGTGGAAGTTATTTCGCCATTAGCTTTTGTAACTGCTTCCGAAATAGAATGGAATATCGATTAGGTCGGCCGTCGACCTCACACATCCGCCTACATTTAAGTTCATCTTGTCACATGGTATTTAGTTTTAGATAAATGCACGTAAATGTATTTACATATCGTGGCGTAAAACGCAGTGGTTGGAAGTAATTATTAGTCTAGACAGTTATATAGAGTCGCAGCGAAATGAGCTCTTATAAAAGATTAGCCACGCAGCAAAATTTCGCTCGCGAAGTTAAGCTGTTGCAGAATCTTTTACTTAACCTTTTCGCCTACACAGACGTGCATTTAGGGGAGAGTGAGCTTTATATATGCCCATATTGTATAAGGTAGGTGTAGAATACGAATTCTGTGAGTACAAATACATCGTGGCAATGTATAAATATTAAAAAAAAACTGTTCTCTGTACACACCCGTTTAGTGACTTTCATACCCAAGGGTTATAACACTCCACTATGACCCAAGTCTGTGTAATTGTATTGATTAGCATATGATAATTGTCTATCGGTAGTGGATAAGACAAGACTGCCTCGCGCGGTCACTGCCACTGCAACTCCTGCATACCAGGATCAACAGTGGCAGTTTGATGGCACCGAGCTTTAAAGCTCAGCGAGTGTCTGGACATAGTAAGCTATTTAAGATAGGTAAGACTGTCTTTATTCCACATCGAAATTACTTAGAATAAAATTAATAGGGAAATATTTTTTATCCGCCTCTCTTTTAGTAAAGCCGAAGTCAATGGTATGAACTAGAAAAGTAGTAAGTAACCTTGTAACAGAGACTTCTGCAGCCGGAGAAGCCATCTGTGTTATCTAATAATTAGAAAAATAATTTTACGGAATACTTTATTTTAGGGAATACTATATTATATCTGCAATAACCATTAATTTCAACAAACTTAGTATGTCGCAATGGTGTAAAAAAAACAATAAAAAATTGCTATCAGCACGTACGTCTTCATCGATTATATTAATGAATAGAAATTAATTATTTGAAATCGCTGGTCATTGGATCAGTGGATTGGATTTACTCAGTTCGTAATTAACTAATCGGTAAATGGAACAGTTAATTTGAATGTTGGATTCGCTTCGGATTTCTAAATTCAGTTCTTTTGCAAATAGTATACATAAATACGTGTTAGCGATCAATAACTTTGTTCGGCGAGGAAGATTGGACGGGAAAATCACGGGAACAACCGTTCTTCGTGCAAAATTTCGTGATTAGGGAACTATCGTTAGGAAATGTGACGCCTATGTTTAAAAATAAAATAAAATAAAGTTAGTTGAGCTCCACAAATTGAGAGATTATCAGCTAAACTTAGCAGCGCAGCGTTCGCGGTCCGAAAAATAAGACAACTAACTGACGTTGCAACGGGTAGATTGGTATATTTTGCTTATTTTCATAGTATAATGTCATACGGCATCAGAGGCGGCTCGTAATATTTTTTGATGGGGGTTCACAAAAAAACTAATAAAAAACTAGAGCTTACTATTTATTATATTTGTATACAAAATCCATTCGCTGGTCTTTTTGGCGTGCGAAGATATCTATTTCTTTCTTGTGAAAATCAGAAATGGAATTGATTAAGCGTACAAACTATTTTTTAATACTTATTTTAAAAAAAACTGCGAATTAACTGAGCGACGCGTGAGCGGCAGATTACGCTAATTTCTCATACGATATCTTTTGTTTCACGCGTCAGCGCGAGTCGTAGCTCTCTTTCGCACTCATTGAATACAGTACTAAGAGTCGTACTAAACTTCGTTTCATAGGAGCACAATCGCTGGCGCTCCACTCGTTACAAATTGACGCTACATGTACCTATATAGGTAATATAATATACTTATTATAGGCGTAGTAAAATATAAAGAATGTAATGTAAGGATTTATGTTTTATAAATAAATATAAATTATTAAATTAGCTAAGTATGTAATTTTCGTGGGAGTGCACTGCACCAGCGCTCTTTCGGATGAGCCGCCTCTGTACGGCATTATTTTATGGGGATCAGCGGCTGATATCGAATCCATATTCATCTTACAAAAAAGAGCAGTCCGTGCTATTTATAATCTAGGAAGCCGCGATTCTTTGCGATCTGTTTTTAAGGAAAGCAATATACTAACCGTGTCATCTGAATACATCTTTCAGAATATAATGCACGTTCATAAAAATATTAACAAGTTTTATAAGGTCAGTGACACCCATACTATTAATAGCAATACCCTCGTTTAGACTAGAAAAGTCAAAAAATCTTTCTTGGGTAGTTGTATTAAATTTTATAATAAGCTTCCCAATTGGATAACACAGCTACCGGACAAACTATTTAGGACTCATATCAAAAACAAACTTATGACTAGGGGTTATTATAATATTAAGGAATATATTGAGGATAAAAAAAGCCTGGGATTAGGTGTTCTCTTGCACATTGCGACCTCCTGGAGCCCTGAACTATTCGCTTATTACACCACCTAATTTAAATAATTAAAAATATCTAAAATTGTGAACTCAAAAATTAACCAAAATACAATCAAATAAATCAATTAAATTATATGACGACCGATCGAAAAAAACAAATAAAAATAATAATTAATATGGCAAATCTTTGTAAGACAAGTCACAAATACTTATTTTAGTAAATTGACCAAAACCAAGCCCACTGAGATTGACTCGCTGGATCTACTCAGAAATGGGTCGCGCCGCGTAGTATCCAGTGGTAAAGTAAAGCCCGCTGAGTTTGTTCGCCGGGTCTTCTCAGTCAGGGCCGCGTTGGATCCGGCAGTAAGCCTAAACATACGGGACGTATCGGAAATACTTATAGTCGTTGTCTTAAATTGGACCCAAAACAAGCCCACTGAGTCTTAGTCGCTGGATATACTCAGGACTGGGTCGCGTCGCGTAGTTCCAGTGGTAGTGTAAGCCCACTGAGTTTGTTTCGCCGGGTCTTCTCAGGAAGGGCCGCGTTGGATCCGGTGGTAACCATAAACCGCTACGCACCGTTTTAATATCTATGGTCCACAAATAAAATAATTTAATTTGACTAACGTAAATAATGTATTTCTTTGACAAATAAATTACCATAAAGTAAAAACTAATACTTTAAATAAAATATGAATAAAAACTAAATAAATAAATAAAGCTAATTATAAATAAAAATATATTATTTTTAAAAATAAATAAATTTAATAAATAAATTGATAAAAGCAAGAAATTAAAATAAGTAATAATAAGTATAGGAAATATATTGTAAATAGAGATTAAGTTCTATGTGTATTGACTTGTCATAAGAGCTCCTTAATTGCCTACGTGACCAATAAATAAATAAATAAATAAATAAATACTAACCATGGTAATCTCGCTTTTAAAAGAAGTCGGTATTAAGCGGAAGTCAGTATACCGGGTATATCAAGACTGCTACCGAAAACGAAGCCAGGTGGTAGTTTTAGTGACTACAAACACCAATGCAATTAAAAATTTCGCAAAGATACGCGACAATTTTTTTTATCATTTTTAAATATCATATTTGTTTTGGTGGTAAATCCATAGTTTTTGCTAAAATAATAATTGGAAGCCTTGCGTACCATAGCGTGTTTAATAATAAAGGGTGTACACTATTATTTAAGAATAAACTATGTATAACCATAATCCGACCAGTTATCTATACCTGGAACCTCGGTCCCAATCTATTTGAATGAACACCTAACCCTTAAAAACAAAGATTTATTTCGGAAATCTAGACAAGCTGCCAAAGAGAACGGTTATAAATACGTATGGATTAAAAACGCAACGATTCTCGTTCGTGAACGGCATGGAGGCCCAGCTTTCGCTATTCGCTCCGAGGCTGATCTTAAGAAACTTGTCAAGCAAAGTTCACAACGTAACTAAGTTTAATTTAAGTCTTGATGCTTCCTCGCACCTATTAATATTTATGTATGGGATTCCTATATATAATTTAATCTATACTGTAGTTAAAACTTTGAACATTTATCTATTTATATTTTTAATTGAGTTCCTACTTTTAATAATAAAATCAATACCATTTAAAAGTTATGTAATTCTTGGCTGTGTTATTTTATATAATTATTATCAAAAACTGCTTCAAATCAAGTTGTGCGGTCTCCTAACTTCTTATACTCATCTAATCATAATTTATTTTCGCTGTATATTCATATTCATATTGTGCGTGGTACGTCATATTCATGGTGTAAATCTGTATTATTTTAAAAGTAACCATAGCTCCTAATAATATTGTTTTCTACTATCAAAACTGTACTGTGAATACGCACAAAATTACATTCATTATTTATGAACATTCTATCATGTTCTTATGAAGTTATCATATTGACGGAAACTTGGCTTATTCCTGAAATTTTGGATAGCGAATTTATTGACGACCGTTACCTCGTTTTTCGGCATGACCGCAATCGATCCATCACTAATAAACGCGAAGGAGGCGGTGTTTTGATTGCCATACTACGACAGCTACATCCTACCATAAAAATTATGCATTTTCGTAATTGTGAAATTGAACAGATTATGGTTCAATTTCCGGCGAAGTTGCCGAACAAAAGACATAATCTGTGCAGCTTATATCCCATCTCGGACTCCTGAAGACTCATATTCAGAATATTTTGATACCTTAGAGGAGGTCTGCAATAATCCCACTTGCTCCTCATATTTCCTAGTAGGTGACTATAATAAACCTGGCATCAACTGGATAAACCATGGTAATCACGTAGTTCCATGTGCCTCTACTACCACCGGGTGTCTCTTAGCGAATTTAATATCACAAGTAAGTGGATCGCAATACAACAACAATAATGACATGTTAGGTAGAATCCTTGACGTATTTATTTCCAACCTAAACTGTCAAATTGAATGTTGTTGGTTGTAGTCCCTTATTATTAGCCGATAGCCACCATCCGCCCTTTTGTGTCACTACTAACCTAGATATTTATTCAACATATTTGAACAGACGTCCTTTATACAAATATAACTATTTTAAAGCAGACTTAAGCATCGTTGCATCTGAGCTTTCTGAAATTGATTGGGAAAACTCTCTTCAACATCTACTTTCTGAACAAGCTGTTGATATATTTTACAATAAACTATATGGTATTATTAAGTCACACGTTCCTTTGACTCGATCCCGTAAATCTCGTTTCCCTGTCTGGTTTTCTCCATCACACAGGCGCATCTTCAAAAAAGTGGAAGAAATATCACAATCTCTCGGATTACAATAACTTTGCTAAATATCGCCACCGCTTCCAACGTGAGTGTAGAACTTGTTATCATAATTATATAATCTCAATTGAAGATAACATTCCTAAAAACATGAAGATATTCTGGTCATACATATAAAGCAAAAAAATCAAGTCAAACTATCACTCTGAAATGTTTTTTAAAAACACAGCATCCGATAACCCTTACACTATCTGCAACTTATTCTCGAATTTTTTAACCTCTGTTTACGAGCCTTCTTATTTTAATCCAGAAACTTGGCAACCACCAGATTCAAACTCAGAAAATTGTTTGTCCTTGTGTGATATTCACTTATCTCAGGAAACTGTGCTTAACGGGCTCAAATCTCTGAATGCCTCTAAAGGACCAGATGGCCTTCCACCTATACTATTTATTAGGACTACAAATAGTATATACAAGGCCCTATACATCATTTTTAATAAGTGCTTGCGTGAAGGAACGTTTCCGAATATATGGAAGAAAGCTTATATAACACCCGTATATAAAAGCGGTGAAAAAGCTAATATCGAAAATTATCGCCCAATTTCCATACTTAACAATCTATCCAAATTATTCGAACGCCTTGTACACAATGCCATTTATCCCAAATTGCACCATGTAATTATACCAGAACAACACGGGTTGGTACAAAAACGCTCCACTACGACTAATCTCATGATTTCTTTCTCTCTATCTTTTTGAAAATATGGATCGTAGGGTTCAGGTGGACGCTGTATACACAGATTTCAAGAAGGCATTCGACAAAGTAGACCACTCCTTACTTCTAGATAAAATAGCCTATAACGGCATACGTGGCAACTTACTGAGGTGGTTTGCGTCATATTATATACATAATAGGACCCAGAAAGTTATAATAAGTGGCTATGAATCTGACTATGTCACGGTTGAATCCGGAGTTCCTCAGGGTTCCATACTGGGGCCACTCCTCTTTATCTTATACATTAATGATATCAAATACTGTTTCCGTAACTGCAACTTTCTCATGTATGCGGACGATTTAAAAATATACAGAAACTGTAAAAATGACAATGACTGCAAGCTTCTTAAGGATGACCTTAACCGATTATACAATTACTGTCTTATTAATAAATTATTTCTCAACATTAGTAAATGTTATGCAATATCCTTTACAAAAAATAAAAACAAAATTAATTTCAATTACTCTTTAGCCACCGAAATTCTTACCAACTTTAATTTAGTAATGGATTTGGGTGTCATGATGGACTCAAATTTACACTTTGATTCCCACATAGATTATATTGTCAATAAAGCTTTTCGTCAGTATGGTTTCGTCATGAGATCTACATCAGACTTTGTGCGACCTTGTCTTATCTTCTGCTTTATAAAACTTTAATTCGTTCTCAACTAGAATACGCTGTACAGATTTGGAACCCACATTATAAAAAAATATATTAATCAACTTGAGATGTTCAAAAAAAAATTTACGTGCCATGAATTATAAATGCTGTAACACGAGAATTCCATATAATCAATTATTAAAACGATATAATATTTTGAGTTTAGAATCGAGACGATTACTGCTTGATGTTATGATGCTGCATGGTTTGCGTAATAATAAGTATGATTGTATAGAACTTACAAATAAGATATATTATAGAGTACCAAGAACTGTCATTAGGCGAGGGGTGCGCGTGCCTCAGTAATTATTCACTAGTTCATGTAAAAGTAATGCTGGGGTACGTGCACCAATCCGCCGTCTATTAAATAGCTACAACTCACACTTTGCTAATATTGATATTTTCTCCCTCTCTAACCCTAAGTTTAAAAAGATGTCTATTCTTGAAATAACCAAATAAATTCCTAATATGACTTTCCTAGTCTTTAATTTTATCTGTCAATATGTGGACAGTGGTGTAGGCTGTATGTTTATTTAATTTTATTATTAAGTTTAAATTTTTATTTTAATGTTTTAGCATACGTCGTTTTGTGTCCCTTATAAATAAAATAAAAATAAAATAACCACCCTAATATGACGATAGAAAAAAAAATAACAAAAAAATTCTTTGCAATTATTTGTCCAAAATTTAGTTGCATTGTATCCGAAGTCACTGAAACCTCCCTTCTTTTTCTTGCTTCGTTTTCGGTAGCAGTCTTGATATACCCTGTATAGGCTAGCCCATTATAAATTATTATAAATTACGCTATATATAATACTAGCGGCCCGGCCCGGCTTCGCCTGGGTGCAGATACTTTTTTATTTTACTCCACACCAAATACGTGTTATTTTTCGTATAAGCTCTTGTATACCTAAACATGAATTAGCTATCCTACTGTCCTGCTCAATTCCGTCCCATCCCGTCTGTTCATTCACTTCCCGATACGTCGCGTCCTTTCTCTTAATTAACCATCCCGTCTTATACCGTGCATTTACATTTCGTCCTATTAAATCTGTCAGCTATCCCAGTCTTCTCCCCTACCTCCCACTCTATTATATCCAGTTTCTCTCTACTTTCTAAACACTTTATCGATTTTGATTATCCATGCAATATCCCATCCCTTATTTTACCCCCACTATGCTGTTTTTCCAAAAATATTACGCCATTACTCTTGTTAGTAATAAAGAGATGAAATATTAATTTTCGTAGAAATGCACTCACACACACACAATTAACGTAGAAACAATTATATTTAACTGGTTTTTCAAGACACAGGCAACGCCTAATTTGAGAATCCCGGCAATATTCTCCATAATTATATAAAATTTTTATTTTATTCAGTTCAGTTCAGTTTTTATTTTTATGTGTTATTTTATTAAAGATTTTTCATTTTCAAGTGAAATTCTATCTTGAAAGAAAAAGTAAAACTTAATACATGTGAATATTATTTATTTAATTGTCCTATATTTATGTAGCATCATAATATACTCTTTAGTTTACAATAAATTCCTGAACGTATGCATAAATATTTGACAATCAATTTAAATGTCAACCACTTTTCATTACTGTCATTAATTTACATCTTTAAAATCTAAAATACGCCATAAATCGAATATTGTGGCTATGTGTTGTCGATTCGAAACCTTTATTTAAATACGTTATTTAATTTTAGGGAAGAGTTTACCGTATCGACGCTATGAACATTAAATCTTTGACAGTTACAAACCCATGAACATTTTGTATGGCAAAATGTTTTTTCCTTTTTTTATACTTTCGTCAATTCAATCGAGATAAAAACTATCCCACCTTTAAGTTGGAACAAATAACACATATCTACAAAATTTCATTATAATCAGTTGAGTGGTTTAGGAGTCCATCGCGGACAAACAACGTGACACGTGAATTATATATATTAAGATAATGACTTTATCATGGTTTTATGGAAGTGCGTGGTGGCCTGTTGGTAAACGGCAGTGGCGTGCCTAGGGTTGTGGACTAGGGCAAGCCCAATATTTTTTTAGTAACAATATGTATTGGTTCAAGAGCAAAATGGTACGTATTAAGAAAGAAGAACGTGTTCATCATGCGATAGAGGGCGAGCCTATGCGATGTAATTAAATAAAAATAGACCCCAGATTCGAATCCGAGACATCAACTTTGCGCCATCGAGGCAGTCCTAGACCTACCACACGATCTATATAAGATTAGGATAAAATCCAATAAAATAATAAC
Organism: Hyles vespertilio; assembly: GCA_009982885.2. Lineage (NCBI taxonomy): Eukaryota > Metazoa > Arthropoda > Insecta > Lepidoptera > Sphingidae > Hyles > Hyles vespertilio. The sequence continues at coordinate 6,476,150 of CM042824.1, forward strand.
TATCTTTATCACCGTTATGAAAAAATCTATTACAACAAGTTGTTTCGAAAAAATCTAATAGATGGCGCGATTTCCACGGCCATCTATTTAATATTGCCTAAATACTGAAGGGCCCATCATTAGTTTTAAATAGATGAATAAAACAAATGTGTAAGTTAAATTACTTTTGGGCATGCATACGTAACTTTATATTGTAATTATTTTGTAAATTAATAAACGGCACTACAATAGCACAAGTACGGCGTCGTGTTTAACTTCGCGGCCACAAATTATTGTTAATATATTCATGTTATGTTTTTGTGTATGCATGTGATTTTTTGATTCATCATGAGCTCTGAAAGGAAGCTAAGGAATATCTGAAAAACACTACGATTAGGTACTGTCTACGCGAGCATAATGTTTTGAAATCTCATCACATATTATGTATATGACGCTTATAGAGGTTTCTATACGCTGTTTACCGGAATTATGAAAATATATTAATGCATTCACATGTTTTTGTCAATTACTATAAAAGTTTCAGTTCAATTATTTAAATCACTATAGCCGGAACAATTCCAAAAATTTAAGTACATCTTTGGAAAAAAATATACAACACCGACAGTATAACTTATTAGTATGAGAACATCCAGCAATCTATGTAGTTATGTGCACTGATATAAAATTGTATTCTATAGTTTTCACTACTTTCGAGAAATACACAACAAATCTGGCGTAGGTTTTCGACCAGATACGAGTAGTTGTTTGTCTACGAAATGTAATGAATTTACCTTTTCCTCGCCGATCAACACTTGCACACACTTCAAACCATCACAAGGCACATTTTCACCCATTATTATACATAATAAACGTAAAATACTATAATGAAAAAAAAACTAAACGTATATGTTCAGTTGTTACTGGTTAATCGTCCGCTCGAAAGACATAATAATAAGCGTGAAGCTAGCCACAGGTCCTAAATTATGGACAATTCCAAATTAAGTATTCTAATTCTAATAAAAATATTTAAAACATCATAATACGGTTTCAAAAAATATCTATTTATTTTATATATTATCCAATATAACTTATAGCAAAACATAAATATTTTTCGATAAATTTGGATCTTAATATGACATGTCAAGTGCATAACTTCACTCCGCGAAGCCGGGCATTTTGCTTGGTACAAATTGCATAAAAAAATAGCTATATGTATAGGTACGTAGTGTCATGGTAATAGCATTTCACCCAGAGGTGCGACTGAGAGGGCAATATACGCCAGAAGCCAGGTAAAAGCACACGAGAGAGAAAAAGATAGATAATACTTTGGTGTGTTTCATCTTTTAAGATATTGCGTCACGCGTTGATTTTGAATGAAATAATTTTATATTAGTTTTAGACCGCGGCGCTCGCTTAGGCGAGTTGCCGGGCGCGGCGCGGGTGCTCCGTCGCAGGCGTGGGGTCCATTATGGCGCGGTAAATTTAAAAATGATAGACGTTTTGCATTAAACGAATATATTTTATTTAAAGTACTGATTTGTCTTTAGGATTGAGTATATGCGTATTAAGTAAGGCAAGCCGGGCTTTTGGGCTTGTATGGAAGTACCGCCACTGGTAAACGGACTAGACGCGACTGCCAACATGTTTACGGTGGTCGCGGGTTCGACTCCCAGGGCACACCTCTGACTTTTCGGAGTCATGTGTGTATTGATAGTCAGTCACCACGCACTAAAACGGTAGGAAAACATCGTGAGGAAACCTGCATACCATAGCGATTTATAAAATTTCTATGGTATGTAAGTCCGCCAACCCGCACTAGGCCAGCGTGGTGGACTATATGGTCTAACCACTCTCAATCGTTCTCTCGATTGTAGAGGAAGCCCGTGCCCTGCAGTGGGACGTATATGAGCTGATACAAAAATTTATCTCTAGGATTTAGGATTAAGAGCGTTTACACCTTGCGCGCAAAGTCAACTATAGGTATTTCTTCGTTAATTTCACGCACACATAAAGCGCCCAAAGCTGTATGCGTAGCGTAGAGCTGCCGCGTCGGCACGCTATACAGTCAGCACAACCAACTTTGATCCGTGCGCTTCAAAATTCTAATATTCAATTGAAATGTAACTTATGATTTATATATTGGTAATATAATATCATAAAAATATTTTATTTGCATTATAAGTAGACAAATATTACTGTGCAAGCAATGAACAATACAAAAGATACTAATCATATTTTCTTTATTATTACATTGTTAAGTTGCATTCAAATCAGTGTTCAATCAGTAGACACTACGGACGTTTTATTCATTTCGTGTTCGAACGCATGAATAGAGTTAGGGGCCATACAACCCCTTACAATTACGAAATATATTTAATTTTATATTACAATACATAACATAATTTAGCTTCGGAATTACATCCCATTATATTATCTGAAACATAATTTATACTCACTACAAAATCATTGTCATCATCATCATCATATCAGCCACAGAAAGTCCACTGCTGAACATAGGCCTCCCCCAATGATCTCCACAATGCAAAATCATTGTAGGTAATAAAAAAAAAATATATTTTACTACCATACCACTAAGATGTGGCGATTTCTCAATGCGCGACTCACAAGAAAACGATCATCCCGTGGTTGGGTACATGGTTTTCTTCCAGAACCAGGCCTTCTCTCGACGGAACCGGTGTCTTGATACCGCTGCCAGGTCCTTTGAACCGTCGAGCGACTAACACTTAGCCTCTGAGCCACGAAGCATTGGCTGCAACCCTCTTCGAGCAGCGCAATTATATTGGTAACTTTTACCACTTTCTATAACATTATTGAGACAGCTAAACAGCAATAAATGAAGCTTTGACAATTAAGAATATGAAATAAATTCATAAGAATTGTCTAAAAGTTATGAAAACCGATATTATCTTTTGGAACTTCGCACCAAAAATGTAGGATAAAAAGTGGTTTTCTGTAAAAAACGAGCATCAACCGAAAATTTGAATTTAGAACGTACTGTTTTAAACACCACGGCATTTTTAAAACCGGCCAGTAACATGTACAAATGATTGAAATCATTTTGGTACCGTATTTTTTTAAAGAAGAATTACAATCAAAACCGCCGGTTTTTTTGCAAATGAGTGTTTTTTTTTTTTTTTTATTGCATTGAATGGCGAGACGAGCAAGCCGTTCGCCTGATGGTAAGCGATACGACCGCTCATGAACAGTAGCAACATTCCACGGCGCTCGCCATCCTGAGACATAAGATGTTAAGTCTCAATATGTCCAGTAGTTGCTCTGGCTACAATGTCCTTCAATCCGAAACACAACAGTGCATTTAAGCAGTGTTGTTTCACGGGAGAAATAGGCATTGCGGTGGTACCTACCCAGATGGCCTCTCACATATGAGAGACCTACCACCAGTAAAACAGTGAGTGTATTATTTGAAACATAATTTATACTCACTACAAAATCATTGTAGGTAATAAAAAGAAAAAATATGTTTTACTACCAAAGTACTAAGACGTGGCAATCGCAGTCCGCGCGTGGCTATTTTTACTACGCACGGCAAAAATCGACTGCAGCCAGGCCGGAGCGACGAGTGATACGTCCTCTCTCTAGAAGGCCTTGCGGCGGTCTGATTTGATGCAGGTCGGACAGCGTGTTTTATAGTGGGTTTTAAAATATTTGTAGAAAACATGAAAACTAATTTTGTTGAAATATAAAAATGGTAATTTATTGATAAGATGTTCTTCTATTATAATATGCAATTGCTATAAAAAATTTAGTACGATAAGTTGGTGAAAAAAAATATGTTCTTAAAGAGAGTTTCTGAATAATTTCGCATTGTTAAAATTTTTATTTTTCAGGAACTAAACACAAAAAGATTATTTTTCTCAGCAAAATCCCTCCATAAGGGTCTTATTAGTCTGATAATATTTTTATTTGCATCTTATATTTTGTGATTTCTGATATCTTATAAATTCCCATTTAAAGCCTAAATAACGAAATCTATGTTCAGTAATCCTTATAGTACTCACAAATTGTCCATCAATCTATAATGTTTTCCACCAAAATCCCTAGATGACAACCTTTTCTAAAATTAATACCAATTATTTTTCCTTTAAATTGTTTATTGGTGACTATTAACTCGTTTGAAAAGTCCTGTTTTTAAGCCAAAAAGCGCGCAGAAGGTATAAACGCTCTTAATATGTGTTCTGAAGCGAGGTGCCAAACGTTTTGCCTCATTGTGTAAGCAACTTGATAGTGAAAATCCCTTGGAAATAATCTACTTGTACTTGAGTAATATGAGGATAAGCAGGCTTCTGAAAACCTAAGTGAAAAATTAATCTTTGTTAAAATCTTTAGGCGTACAACGAATCAACTGGGTTATAAGCTATTAATAAAAAACTGCTATTTATTTATGTACATACATACGCGTACATCTATATTCCCGAAAGAGGAGATAGAGATGCAAAAACGCATTAATAAATCTTCAGTATTTCTACCTACCAAGACACTTACGTTTTATTCAAAAGTTCAATACCGATACATTTTAAAGATTTTATTGTATAGTAAATCCCATCAAAAACATCCTGTAAAAAAAATCCAAGTCTCGCAGCTCAGTTTATCTACCGCAAAAAGTTGTGAGATCCATGTAATACCAAGTCGATTAATTTATTTAGTCCTTGATTAAGGGACGTTCTGTATAAAGTTATTACGTAAGTTATTATCATATCAATATTAAAAATTCTTTACGTTGTAAATAAATAGATCGACTTGGCCATCGCATGAAAACATAATGTATCGTACAATTTATGCATAATGCTACTGGCCAAGTCGATCTATTTATTTAAAACGTAAAGAATTTTTAATATTGATATGATAATAACTTACGTAATAACTTTACACAGAACGTCCCTTAATCAAGGACTACATAAATTAATCGACTTGGTATTACATGGATCTCACACCTTTTTGCGGTAGATAAACTGAGCTGCGAGACTTGGAATTTTTTTACAGGATGTTTTTGATGGGATCTCACGTCTTTTTGTAGAGTCCTACTTTATTCCTTTTCGGTACTTTTTATTTCTAGAATATATATAATGATTTTTCTTAAAGCCTCTGTCTTATAGTTTTTTCTTATTTTTGTAGGTATCAATTTATTACAAATATAGCGGATTTGATTATTAGTGTTCTATCTTTCATGGTGATTGTTTTCGAGCTATTTAGTCTATTTATTTGCAAGGTTATCTTTGTCATGTTTTTCTAGAGGAATGTTGTACAGTTTAATGGGCTGAATACACCCTTTCCCTCTTTATACCCCCCTCCTATTATGCCTCATATATAAAATATATAGATACCAATCTACAACTATTATTCCATTATATACAGGTACAACGAATCATAAACTGCAAATTTATCTTTGTAATCCTATACATTTATATGAGATTACAAAGTTATTCACGCAGTTGGTGTATCTAGAAAACTAGACAGAAATTATGAAATGTTTGAATTTTTCCTTACTTTAGACACTAAACACTAATTATATTCTAAACTAGCGGCCCGACCCAGCTTCGCCTGGGTGCATATATTTTTTGATTCCACTCCACACCAAATACATGTTATTTTTCGTATTAATCTCTTGTATACCTAAACTTGACATAGCTATCCTACTGTCTGGCTCAATCCCGTCTCATCCGTCTGTTCAGTCTCTTCCCGATCCGTCCCGTCCTTTTCTTTTATTATCCATCCCGTCTTATAACGTGCATTTACATTTCGTCCTATCAAATCTGTCAGCTATCCCAGCCCTCTCCCGTACCTTCCACTCTATTATATCCCGTCTCTCCATATACATGTACATATAAAGATTGCCTTATGAAATTTTGACATTAAAAACTTTAGCGTTTTTTATTGTCCATCCAATATTCCGTCCCTTATTTCAGCACCAAAATGCTGTTTTTCCTAATAATATTGCACGCCATTACTTTTTGTTAGTAATAAAGTAATAATAACAATTTAAAAAAAGAATTGGCCAAATTGGTCCAGGCGTTGTTGAGTTATGCGCTTACCAACACATTTTGCGATTCATTTTTATATTATAGAAGAAGATATTATAGTCCACCCTGCTGGCTTAGTGCGGGTTGGCGGATTTTATTTCACGTAGAAATTAATCCGAAAAGTCAGAGGTGTGCCCTGGGATTTGAACCCGTGACCATCGTTAACTTGTTGGCAGTCGCGTCTAGTACGTTACCATATACAAATTAATAAAACCTTCATACTGCCTTACCAGGTGACGTAAGTAATAGAACAAATATTTAAAAATATAAAACTGCATATCGTTTCGTTATAATGTCTAGATACGGCATCAACGTACCAATATTCTTTTTATTCTTGAGTCTAAAAACAATATTAATGCGAAATTTAAATTTGTCCCCCAGCGCATCTAAAAGTATCAATTCAAAAACAATGTCGTTTATGAAAACGAAAAATTATAATTAGATATATTTTGGTGTACTCCGGCAAAACGCTTCGATAGAGTATACCTTGTTTAAAACTGTTGCAATAATCTCAAAAAACAATGGGCGATTTTGGTAGATATGGACATGATTTCAATTTACATTTCATAAAATTATTCGCAAGACGCCGTATCTAGATAATATTATATACACGATATACACGATGTACACATTTTTTGAATTTTGTTCTATTTCGTCGGCCGTCAATGAAAGACAATGGAAAGATAGATCATTTTACGGTGGATGGTAGTTGAAGCTGGACCGTCTTTTAAGTCTCCCGTCAAATAAACAAAGATCATCCTATATTGGACGCATCACGCTTAAACGATACCCAAAAAAAAAGGTTTTTAGTATCTTCCTCAGAAATTTTCCTATTTTTCTCACCCCTAAAACCTTCCCAGGACTTCCACGAATATTTCAAGACCAAAATCAGCCAAATTGGTCCAGGCGTTGTTGAATTATGCGGTTACCAACACATTTTGCGATTCATTTTTATATATAAGATTTGAAGGCTCTATGTCTGCTAGAAGTGCCTTAGACTTTTGATGATCGGTCAGTCAGTCAGTGAGTGACAAAATTGCGAAAGTTTGACAAGTTATAATTCCTAAACTACTGGTTCAAATTGAATGAAATTTTAAATATACCGTGTTTACACAATGCCTAATTAGTAACTAAAAATTCAGGCTTCTTGCTTTAACCACAACGAAGTTATGGGGGGTTCAAAATGGTCTGAATTGCTTCGAGAAAAGGATAGTACGGCTGTGCCGCTTTTTAGTTCGACTTGGAGGGGGCACTGCCGTGCCCCCAGATTATAGTAACGCACAGTTTCTTATAAAGATCTGCGTATTTAAAAAATGCACTATGTTTATAAGCTGTGTATCCATACAATAAAATATTACTGATTTTGAATGTCTTGAACTACTGCCCTGCACTAAACTTCTGTCACAAATCTCTGATATGTAATTATAGACAGTCATAATTTGATTGTGAGAATGTAGTAGCGAAAACGTAATGTGCTACAAAAGATAGGATAAAATCCAAATTCACTACAATTTCTTTGTTTGTTTCTTATACGAAATCCGAAGTGATGTTATCAGTATTTTTGCAGACGTAATGCTTTGAGAATTGTGTTCAAGAGGAAATCAACGTTATAAATCAGTACTTAAGTGTGAGTGACAGAGAGCGGCCGGACGTTCAGCTCCGTTGTACATGATAGAGTGCCCTCCGCTGTCGCTTGCTCGCCTGCTTCGTATCAATGAAATTGTCAGCCCGTAAAAATATATTTCTCTGTCGCGGATACTAATTGAGCTATTTGTATGAAAAATGCAAGAACAGCACGATTAAACACTCCTTGAGTGTTATTTGATTTCGAGGTGTAGTTGGTTAAGTCACTCGCTGTGAAATGTGGGCCTTCCGGTCTGATCCCTGCACTGAAACGAATTTGTGGCGAGTCTGGGTCATGAGTCCGAAAAGTTTGTGGTTTTTGGTACCCTACAGAAGTCTTTTATTTGAATACGGATCAGCACTAATATAAATATATTGGATTTTTAGAAATGTATGTATATAAATATTTTGGTTCTGGTTAAAATTTGAAGGCTCATGCAAATATACTTGTATAGCTATATATTTATTACGAACGTTAGCTGGTGTAGAATAGGTAGATTAAATTAAACTTGGTCGTACAAAATCCAGACATTGGTTACTTGCCAACATTATGCGGGTCCGTTAACGATTTAAGTGACCCCGCATAAATCTACCAGCAAACTTACAACAGTTTTTTTGAAAGCAATCTCATTGTACACGGCGTTTTCAGATATGACCTTATGAGTTAAGGCAATGAATAATTCTATTTATTGCGGCTTATCTCTTCCTGTGATAAGTAATCTGCGTAGTTATAAAAATCAAAGCCAATAGTCGAGTATTATGTAGACTAGTATATATCGACGGCCTGCAAACAGACGCGGATTAAAAGCAAGTCATTATAAATTATGACACAGTTTTTCTGTTCATATGTACTTTTTGTAGAAATGGCTTAATTTGTATTTATGACAGTTATTTGCATTACACCACACCTAAACCATGCTATACCGGACAGATACTATAAATATTTTAACATCGGGTTGTTACAGCAAATATCATTGCGAGAAAGATTTTCGGCTTGCATAAAAAATTAACTATCGACATGAGACTACGCATGTAATAGTGCACGTATTCTAGAAGCATCATATATAGAGGTGCCTCTCGTATAAATTATAAACTGCGATAGCCATTTGGGCAATCTAATGAGCTGTATCTTTTCTGGATAAAAACTCTTCCATGATTACATCACAATCAATTCAGCAAACCGTATCACGTGTTGACTCATAAAATTAAAGTGATTGAAAATATGTCTATTATACTAAATAACTTAATTATTTTTAATAATTATGGACGTTTATATTGGAGTCATTCAATCATCGGGTAGTTGAGGCATTAACCGCTTGGTGTCAACAACACAAGAGTTCTGGACGTTACATGATGCTTATATAAAGCAGTATAAAAGTATTGTTTACAGAGGCATGTGTTGTCACTTGGCAGTTCTATAAGATCGGCTTACATCGACACGGTGTACGCGGACTAACGACCTTATCTGGAAACATGCCGCGTTACCATTGTAAAGTGAGAACACTTTACACGCTTGTTGGCAAATTACGACAATGTGTTCCACCAAGCATGGTCCTTGTGTCGACTCCGACTAACGGACATGCGCTGCCTTATGGCCATCGCACTTGACACGCCCGCGAATCCATTTGCGTGAAATGCCTCGTGGAAACCTTGGATCTATTTATGTAACTATCCATGAGTTTGTATCTATGCAAATTTAATTACTAAGTATGTTATTTTGTTTTTACGGGAGAAAATATCCCGCTAATAATCGACACTTACTAATCCAAATTCCTAATGTCAGGGTCAATTGGATCAGACATTAGAAAACGTACCTGAATTAGACAACTCTGTAGGGAGTAGCGACCCTTTTTTTTTCTTTAATAAGAACGCAAATATTTGGAAGTTCAAAGTATAATGAAATGCGATATTTAATCATTAAAAACTTTAGTAAGAGGTTTAAAAAAGTATACTAATTTATCTTTGTCCGATTGTGAAATTTTAGATAGACAAGTTTGTATTTAGCATCAGGTAGAGGAAAAGGTCTCATTGTATACATATAAAATACAATCATTTGCTAAATTTATGCACAATTTATTTCAAATAGGGAAATATACTAGTTCAATGAAAGGACTTTTTTTATCACACAATAAAATAAATGGAATCACATTTCGGCTATGTAGTGGCATGTATGGGATCGTCTGTTGCATGAGCACGTGACACGCAAGGTCGCCGGTAATAGATATACAATTTTGTTCGCTTGTGAAACATTCGCGTCAAAATCTGCTTACACGGCTCGTTACTTCCACATTGCCTCTCTGAACGCCTATTGATATGTGTGTTAAGTGATATGAGTAATCCTTGGTGTTAAATAGTTTTTAAGTTATGAATTTAATAACATTTGATATTTCGTTGTACATCCAGACAATCTTTCATCTAATTCGTATTTTTATTAGTTGATACAAATACCGTATTTGAAATTAGGACATAATCTAAAATAATTCGCTCCTAAACACAAAAGTACTGATCGAATTCTCGCTTTGTAACATGTTACATTACGTACATGCTTTAGTCAATTTGGAAACTGCCGCGCGTGGACATACGCAAACACTTTGACCAGGCACAGAATGCATATTTTTAAGTGAATAAATAAGCCACCTTGACCGCTAAGAGATGCAATCCCTGGTTGGTAATGTTTAAACCTTTGTCCTTAAAGAAACACGAATGATACTACTAATTCTTCACTGTATCAGTAGCTAGTATCTAAATTTTGCCAAAGTTACAAGGCTCTCAAGTTTATTTATCAATCTGTATTTTTTTATAAATCATTTATTATTGTCCAATCGACAAGGAACTTATAATATTTTATCGAAGCAATAGAAATCGTTGTATGATGTATCATTCGTTAGTTTCTTTGTGCGCTCATGTTTTATAGTTTTATGCAATACATACTTGGCTCAGGTGAGAGAGCTTCCTGGAAATGTCGTTTCTGCGAACTAAGAGTCGGTAGGTTCTTATTGAGTTTCGTAGTAAAGGCAATATGCGGATTGCGCCATCGCCTTTTTCATTACTGTTACCATTAGTATTACATATTTCAATAATATTTACACTTGCTACTTTACAACTAAGAAAAAAATATTTAATAAACCTTGTTGCTGGTTGTTTATTTTCTTGTGCCGAACTCTTGTATCCGTGACGTATTGTTGTATATTATGCTATATTATGTGTCTTCACGACATTTCCCACTGAGGAGAGTTAAGGCTGGAATAAATTTGCCTTTAAACGTTGTTTATGTAGATCAAACTGCACGTGGCTGAACTTTGATGTTTTGTTTATTGTTGATTTCACTTTAAAATCAGAGGTTTTAGAAGCATATATACAAGACAACCGCTTGTTAATGTTGATTCACAGCTCCTGATTATAATATATTCTCATTATAAATACGATCGGACAACTGTCTGCTTCGACAGCGTTAAAATGGAATAATTGATGATCAATTTATCGGAGCAAGAATTTGTAAAGACTATTCGTCATGTACTCTTTATATAACATAATAATTGAGTTTCTTTTATAAACTCACTCTGTCCAAGTTCATCAACTACGATATAATTGTTAACGAATGCATATTATGCAACTTTTTCTGAAAGCAGTAACGGAAAAAACACGATTTTTGCATATTATGTAGCTCCTAACTAATTTTCTTTCTGAGTGGGTACTCCTTTCTCATTAGAGTTATCATTGTATCTTTGCTTCATTTCTCAATATTCTCACAGTTCCGAGATTCGATGTTTCTTACTTATTTTAATTTTTTCGTGTGCATATATGTATACTAATGTACGAAAGTATAGATGTTGGATGAATGTATTGATGTATAAATGGATTTTTATTTACTATTACACAAAAGCTACTAAATGTTTTTGGTGAAACTTTACAATAATAACTTATATTATATATAGGCTATAATTTATAAATCTATTATGTGAATTGTCCAAAATATAACGATAAGTGTCATGTAAGCAGGAACAAATTCTGCCATCTGCAACCCATTTTCGTGTGCTGCAAAAACCGTCAAAGTTACATGTATATAATCTAGAATATTTACATATAAACATTTAGTAAATATATCTGAAGTTAAGTGGTGTTTCATACATATGATAATTTATAGAATTTTAAACTAATATTAATCTTATGTTATAAACAAAATTGTTTCTCTTTCCAGTATGTTAACTGCTAAGTTTGGTGTATGTTGTGTCTACCTATAAGGCTATAAGTAATTGTTACACTTAGTTATTATATAATATCTGTGAAAGAGTTAGTAATTAAGTAAGTGTAAACAATTGTTCTTGACGAAATAAATCTTAATATATATAATTCACGTGTCACGTTGTTTGTCCGCGATGGACTCCTAAACCACTCAACTGATTATAATGAAATTTTGTAGGTATGTGTTATTTGTTCCAACTTAAAGGTGGGATAGTTTTTATCTCGATTGAATTGACGAAAGTATAAAAAAAAGGAAAAAACATTTTGCCATACAAAATGTTCATGGGTTTGTAACTGTCAAAGATTTAATGTTCATAGCGTCGATACGGTAAACGCTTCCCTAAAATTAAATAACGTATTTAAATAAAGGTTTCGAATCGACAACACATAGCCACAATATTCGATTTATGGCGTATTTTAGATTTTAAAGATGTAAATTAATGACAGTAATGAAAAGTGGTTGACATTTAAATTGATTGTCAAATATTTATGCATACGTTCAGGAATTTATTGTAAACTAAAGAGTATATTATGATGCTACATAAATATAGGACAATTAAATAAATAATATTCACATGTATTAAGTTTTACTTCTTTTCAAGATAGAATTTCACTTGAAAATGAAAAATCTTTAATAAAATAACAAATAAAAATAAAAACTGAACTGAACTGAATAAAATAAAAATTTTATATAATTATGGAGAATATTGCAGGGATTCTCAAATTAGGCGTTGCCTGTGTCTTGAAAAACCAGTTAAATATAATTGTTTCTACGTTAATTGTGTGTGTGTGAGTGCATTTCTACGAAAATTAATATTTCATCTCTTTATTACTAACAAGAGTAATGGCGTAATATTTTTGGAAAAACAGCATAGTGGGGGTGAAATAAGGGATGGGATATTGCATGGATAATCAAAATCGATAAAGTGTTTAGAAAGTAGAGAGAAACTGGATATAATAGAGTGGGAGGTAGGGGAGAAGACTGGGATAGCTGACAGATTTAATAGGACGAAATGTAAATGCACGGTATAAGACGGGATGGTTAATTAAGAGAAAGGACGCGACGTATCGGGAAGTGAATGAACAGACGGGATGGGACGGAATTGAGCAGGACAGTAGGATAGCTAATTCATGTTTAGGTATACAAGAGCTTATACGAAAAATAACACGTATTTGGTGTGGAGTAAAATAAAAAAGTATCTGCACCCAGGCGAAGCCGGGCCGGGCCGCTAGTCTTAATATATATAATTCACGTGTCACGTTGTTTGTCCGCGATGGACTCCTAAACCACTCAACTGATTATAATGAAATTTTGTAGGTATGTGTTATTTGTTCCAACTTAAAGGTGGGATAGTTTTTATCTCGATTGAATTGACGAAAGTATAAAAAAAAGGAAAAAACATTTTGCCATACAAAATGTTCATGGGTTTGTAACTGTCAAAGATTTAATGTTCATAGCGTCGATACGGTAAACGCTTCCCTAAAATTAAATAACGTATTTAAATAAAGGTTTCGAATCGACAACACATAGCCACAATATTCGATTTATGGCGTATTTTAGATTTTAAAGATGTAAATTAATGACAGTAATGAAAAGTGGTTGACATTTAAATTGATTGTCAAATATTTATGCATACGTTCAGGAATTTATTGTAAACTAAAGAGTATATTATGATGCTACATAAATATAGGACAATTAAATAAATAATATTCACATGTATTAAGTTTTACTTCTTTTCAAGATAGAATTTCACTTGAAAATGAAAAATCTTTAATAAAATAACAAATAAAAATAAAAACTGAACTGAACTGAATAAAATAAAAATTTTATATAATTATGGAGAATATTGCAGGGATTCTCAAATTAGGCGTTGCCTGTGTCTTGAAAAAACCAGTTAAATATAATTGTTTCTACGTTAATTGTGTGTGTGTGAGTGCATTTCTACGAAAATTAATATTTCATCTCTTTATTACTAACAAGAGTAATGGCGTAATATTTTTGGAAAAACAGCATAGTGGGGGTGAAATAAGGGATGGGATATTGCATGGATAATCAAAATCGATAAAGTGTTTAGAAAGTAGAGAGAAACTGGATATAATAGAGTGGGAGGTAGGGGAGAAGACTGGGATAGCTGACAGATTTAATAGGACGAAATGTAAATGCACGGTATAAGACGGGATGGTTAATTAAGAGAAAGGACGCGACGTATCGGGAAGTGAATGAACAGACGGGATGGGACGGAATTGAGCAGGACAGTAGGATAGCTAATTCATGTTTAGGTATACAAGAGCTTATACGAAAAATAACACGTATTTGGTGTGGAGTAAAATAAAAAAGTATCTGCACCCAGGCGAAGCCGGGCCGGGCCGCTAGTCTTAATATATATAATTCACGTGTCACGTTGTTTGTCCGCGATGGACTCCTAAACCACTCAACTGATTATAATGAAATTTTGTAGATATGTGTTATTTGTTCCAACTTAAAGGTGGGATAGTTTTTATCTCGATTGAATTGACGAAAGTATAAAAAAAAGGAAAAAACATTTTGCCATACAAAATGTTCATGGGTTTGTAACTGTCAAAGATTTAATGTTCATAGCGTCGATACGGTAAACTCTTCCCTAAAATTAAATAACGTATTTAAATAAAGGTTTCGAATCGATAACACATAGCCACAATATTCGATTTATGGCGTATTTTAGATTTTAAAGATGTAAATTAATGACAGTAATGAAAAGTGGTTGACATTTAAATTGTCAAATATTTATGCATACGTTCAGGAATTTATTGTAAACTAAAGAGTATATTATGATGCTACATAAATATAGGACAATTAAATAAATAATATTCACATGTATTAAGTTTTACTTCTTTTCAAGATAGAATTTCACTTGAAATGAAAAATCTTTAATAAAATAACACATAAAAATAAAAACTGAACTGAACTGAATAAAATAAAAATTTTATATAATTATGGAGAATATTGCAGGGATTCTCAAATTAGGCGTTGTCTGTGTCTTGAAAAACCAGTTAAATATAATTGTTTCTACATTAATTGTGTGTGTGAGTGCATTTCTACGAAAATTTATATTTCATCTCTTTATTACTAACAAGAGTAATGGCGTAATATTTTTGGAAAAACAGCATAGTGGGGGTGAAATAAGGGATGGGATATTGCATGGATAATCAAAATCGATAAAGTGTTTAGAAAGTAGAGAGAAACTGGATATAATAGAGTGGGAGGTAGGGGAGAAGACTGGGATAGCTGACAGATTTAATAGGACGAAATGTAAATGCACGGTATAAGACGGGATGGTTAATTAAGAGAAAGGACGCGACGTATCGGGAAGTGAATGAACAGACGGGATGGAACGGAATTGAGCAGGACAGTAGGATAGCTAATTCATGTTTAGGTATACAAGAGCTTATACGAAAAATAACACGTATTTGGTGTGGAGTAAAATAAAAAAGTATCTGCACCCAGGCGAAGCCGGGCCGGGCCGCTAGTATATAAATAAAATAAATAGAGTTCAATGAATTAAAAAATTGAACACAAAAATTATGATAGATAAGCTATGGATAGGTCATAATATTCATCATATTCTGAAAGAAATTTCTTGGTATTACATGTTCATAATTCTGTTATCCTAAACGTTCTTGCGGCTACGTTGTTTATAACGTACGGTTAATTATAGAGCACAGTTACAGATCCCTGTAACTGAACTTGATGCGTCTATATTACTTAGACCATATGCACAGGGATTGACCCGCTATGTACTGAGATATAGTCTGATTTCGATTAATCTACACCTTAATCTTATATGAGATTTTATTGATTTGATATTTTTTCTAAGGAATTGTTGTCAGACAGACAAGTAGTCGTCAATAATAGTTCAGTCAATATGTAAGGAATAATTAATTGCTCTCCGAATAAAGACCTACCCTTATTAAAGATAATGAATCGCTAGGAGGGCATGTCAAGAGGTCACGGAAAAATTAAAAAGGTCGCGCTGTTTGCTGATTTTGAGAAATTCAAAAATGAATAAAAAAAAATTGAAATGCTTTTTTCCTGGAAACTATTTGTATTAGGAAAAAGTTTTTTAAATAAAAAATGTAAAGGGGCATTGCGAACTACATTTTTTGTTATTGGAGTGACGTCATCCGACTTAAAATACAAAGAGTAGAGAGCGCTAATGGATCAAAAAAGTGTTCCAACGCTATTTTAGATAGGAAAAAAACGTCACTCCAACGACAAAAAATGTAGTTCGCAATGCCCTCTACATTTTTTAAAAAATTTTTTTTTTCCTAAAACCAATAGTTTCCAAGAAAAAGCGTTTTAAATTGTTTTTAATTCATTTTTTGAATTTCTCAAAATCAGCAAACAGCGCGACCTTTTTAATTTTTCTGTGACCTCTTGACATGCCCTCCTAGCGATTCATTATCTTTAATAAGGGTAGGTCTTTATTCGGAGGGCAATTTACATATTGACTGAACTATAATGGCAATACTGGGTATCTCAAGACTGCTACCGAAAACGACGCCGGGTGGTAGTTTTAGTGGCTACAAACACAATGCAATTAAAAATTTCGCATAGAAACGCGACAATTATTTTTTATGATTTTTTAAATATCGTAATTTTTGGGTGGTAAATCCATAGTTTTTGCTAAAATAATAATTTAAACTATTTTATACCTTAGATTACTTATAAATAAAAGGGTATACACTATTATTTTAGGAAAAAATGTATTTACCACCCAAATATGGTCATAGGAAAAAAATAACAAAAAAAAAGGTCACTTTTTTTTGTAACTTTTCCTGTTGCATTGTGTCTGAAGTCGCTTAAACTACCACCCGGCTTCGTTTTCGGTAGCAGTCTTGATATACCCTGTATAAATAATAGTATATCTTAGACGTGGGATAAGGATAAAGACAGAGATTAAGTATTATTTTTCTGGGGTGGTAGAGCCACGTTGTTGTCGGTTGTAATGGTCAGGCTCGTCCGGGGCGGTCGGAAACCACTGTCTCTTTGAAAATCGATGATCTTTTCGTTCGGTGAGTGGAATTGCCGGATGCCCAATACCCCTTTCCTGTTCCCATCCTTTTTCCTTCCCACTCTCCGTTCGATTTGTTGAGCCGGCAACATACACATGACCCAAGCGTTGTGGATGTTCATGGGCGGTGATCATTGGCAATGATTTCTTTCCATCAGTGACCTGTTTGCTCGTTTGCTGGACCCATGATTTTAAAAGGAAAAATAGCACGTTTTGGTGAGAAATAAAATAATTCAGAGCTGTCTGAACAGACAAGACAAAGATCACAGGTTCAAACCTAATGCATATCCATTTTACTTTTCTCGAAGTTACGTCCATGTTTTCATACCCTTTTGCAGTAAGGTTGAAAGAAACCGCCATAGGAAAATCTGCGTACATAACAAGATTTATCCGAGAAATTCAAATGTACCTGAAACTCAGAATAGTAGCCAAACAACTTAATCCTTCTTAATCGTATTGGATGGCTGGTTTTAGACTGTAGTAGGGGGAGAAGACCTATTCCCAAAGAGTTGAGGTGAAAATACGGATAAGAAGTAAGAGAAGTTGTTTTACAGTGTATTTATTTTTTCGATTTCACATCTTTAATTAACGTATTAATTATTCGTATATCGCTCATAAATATATTGTTCATTTAGTTCGTACCTAACATGCTTGTAACACTCCTTATTAGTTATAATTATTGTGGAATAATTAGTAGATGATGCGTGGTACTAACCCACAATAGCAAGAAAGTGTGCATTGATCGCGCCCAAGTGCGTCAGTCGGTTAGTTCGCCATTCAATGCTCTACCTTTGGTTCGACAGTTACATTTGGAAGCCGCCTTGGAGCGATCGTGCGTGCGATCCCTCTGGCGTTGTTTATGTTTACAACAAATTACTTCATAACGTCTCCGCATATGGATCCCTTGTGCTACTTTCCCTAGTGAACATTTGCATCGAAACTAGTGTCTGTTCCATATCAGTGCGAGTTGTAGTGCTTTGTTTGTATTTATTTATGGTATAAAGCGTATTTTATTTACGTTTTTTTATATTTGTTTACTACGTTCATTCAATTGTTATGGTAATTAAAAGTGATATAAAAACGTTCGTTGAACCGGAGTAACATTTGCGATAGTGTAGTTGCGTGTGGCACGATACAATTCATTAAATCATTAATTGGTTGTTTTTTTGCTCTTACGAATTCATTAATATCCTTTATGGTTACAATTCATTCGAGAACAGTTACAATACTGTAGTATTGTCAAAGTTTATAATTCGATTATTAGATATTTCCAACTTAACATTACAACTTATCTTTATGTCAATATGAGCATGCGACTTTTCGTTTATAAATCCCGAAAAGCTATTACACCGAACTAAGTGTTTGTAAACATATTTTCGACGTAAATTATTTGAATTAATTTGCAAGCATCGCATACAAAGCGTGTTTATAATAGCACGGCGAGGCGTATGTAAAGGCGTGCTTGTGATGTGATGTGCGGCGGCATGCGGCCACGGAACTCGCAGCTCTTAGCGTGCAGCAATAGGGTTGGGTAGCGAGTAGTGAGGAGTGGGCACCCGCGCGTGTCTGCCCATACTAATACTAATAGGTGGGCACCGGCACCGCGTGCCACAGGAAACACATCCCGGAAGAATTAACCCGCCTCGTCCCTCTGGCTTATTTGCATCGGCATACATATGCAACGGCCACATCTCATCCGCCATTTTATTTCCCTTTGTCCTTGTTCTGTCTTTGTAAGCGGCAATTTGTAAATTTGCGCGTAATTAACTGTTGTTGGTTTTTAATTTGACAAAGATTCTGGTTAATTTGGTTATAGCGAAGGGTTGTTTCCTGTATGCTCAGCCAAATCTGAAATGTCACAATTTTTCAGGCCTCGCATTTCACTGGCCTGCACAATTGTCACGCAGTTCTTGTAGTTAACGCGTCAGTAATTCTTAATTTAGGATTTAGTTTGGTTCAGCTCACCTACGCAGCGGGGGTTAAGGCTCTGATTGCCACAATGAAAGTGTGACGAAATGGTGAAATCAAGTGATATTTAGTAATAGAATAATCCGTGCGTAAGACGAGTAACAACATTGTTACCGGCCGGTTAGTTCCACTGCCGGAAAGTCGAGCTCAAGATGGCGAGGGCTGTTTTAGTTGAAACTTTCATGAAGTTTCTTCGGGTACATTTATTACAATTGTTACGCTTTGCTTTTACAAGTCTGATGCTTCTTGATAATGCATTGCACTGACTTTATTGTGGTGATTAATGACTCATAAATATGTTGTAAACAATAATATATACCTAATATATGTATTTTTTTTATTGCAATGAATGGCGAGACGAGCAAGCCGTTCGCCTGATGGTAAGCGATACGACCGCTCATAAACAGTAGCAACATTCCACTGCGCTCGCCATCCTGAGACATAAGATCTTAAGTCTCAATATGTCCAGTAGTTGTATGTATTGATGGAAGGGAATCCTGTGGACATATTAATAGTATTTTTAGTGATTAATTTTTGTGGTACA
The DNA here is from genome assembly GCA_009982885.2 of Hyles vespertilio. Lineage (NCBI taxonomy): Eukaryota > Metazoa > Arthropoda > Insecta > Lepidoptera > Sphingidae > Hyles > Hyles vespertilio. The sequence goes on from CM042824.1 coordinate 6,495,616, forward strand.
AGCAATGAGGACGGTGGTGATGTATTCCAGGCGACAAAAAGCGTTTTTGGATACTTTGAGCGAGTCTGGCGCGACGTGCGTGTCTCGCGCCACTGCCATCAAGTTCCTGTTGGCGCGGAAGTTCGACGTCGCGCGCGCGCACGCGCTGTGGAGACAGCATGAGGCCACGCGCCGCCGCGAGGGACTCACCAAGTTCGAGCCCTTCGAGGACCCACTCAAATCAGAACTTGAAACAGGAAAATTTACTATACTGGTAAGCAATTCAACTAGCACTATGTTACCGTCATACCTTCCACTAGAATGTTCTTTTTCCATTAATATGTTAGATAATGTTGAAGTGCTAGTGATACTTCACATTTCAGAGAGTTGGCTATCAGATAATATGGATGTGTGCGGACATAAGACATCTGTTTGTCTCCAAGAACCATTACTCAATTTTTTCAAAGACTCGTCGTAATGTGTCATAATGACAGAATTTGACGAATACATTTTCTTGTTCTTAACTAACACCTTATATGGTCAAAATATAACAAATAAAGAGAATTAGGCTTATCGGGAAGATTTTTAATATGTATGAAATGTTAAAATATGACAAGTTGGTATGCGCTTCGGTAACGAATGTTTTTAGAGTTATAAGACATGAACATAATATTGTATTCACAAGTATTCACTTAATTTTCTTGAAAATAAATGTAACGATGTAATGAATTCTTTCACGAAACTTCCATTCACGAAGACTTTCAAAGCCATTAAACTTTTAATTCAGTTTGTCGACATTCAACAAAGTTTTCATATTATCTAAGTGCTCATTGCGCTGTGGTTTCGCTGTGGTTAGCTACCTACGTAACCGTCCACATGTTATGTAAAATGTAATACTGGAAGCTAATAACAATGCTGGTGTAGTTTGCATATATTTTCTAGCTTCTTTTGTTGTTTTTATATTGGGTTAAATTTCACGTCGATAGCAAAATCAACGATGTGTGTTTTGTTTACTACGAAGCCAAAAACATAAAATTAAATGAAATTTTAGCCTAAGTGAAAAATAAGTGCGCGGCGGTCTGTTGGTATACAGACTAGACGCTGCTAGCATGTCCATGTTGGTGGCGGGTTCGAATCCCAGGGCACATCTCTGACTCCTCGGAGATATGTGTATTGATAGTTAATCACCACGCACTAAAACGGTGAGGGAAACATCGTGAGAAACCTGCATACCATAGCGATTTATATAAACTTCTATGGTACGTAAAGTTCGCCTTAGGCCAGCGTGGTGGACTATATGAGCTAACCACTCTCAATCGTCCTCTCGATTGTAGAGGAGGCCCGTGCCCTGCAGTGGGTCGTATATGGGCTAGTACAGAGACAGAAATAATAAGGTCCCCTCATAAATGACAACGTACGGGCTACGAATCAAGTTAATCTGTGAGTTTTTCGGTTTGCATGTCCCTCGTCTGGGAGTAGAATTAGGTCCACATTAGGTACATTTTGGGTGGTAATAAGCGGCATTAACGAAATATGTGCTAATATCTTCGGAGGTACAGATGCGAGTTAATATTTTATTTATGTAATGAAATGTGACAATAACAATAACGATTACTATTAAACTAAAATTTCTGCCCATATAAGGAAAAAATGTAGAAATTATTATGGATATTGGTGAGAGTTTGTAATTGACGTAAACGGCTATGGTATGCTAAATCCAAGTGGGCAGACACCCTTAGCAATTAACCTGAAGGATGAATCAATACTAATGTGTGTTGTGTTTCTGCAGCCCACAAGAGACGCGACGGGTGCTGCTATCGCTGTGTTCACAGCGAACAAACACTTTCCTTCGCAGACGACGCATCAAACTACATTACAGGTACCGTAATATTATAGAGTATATCCACACAGCGATCGATAACGACGCCAGGTGGCAGTTTTAGTGACTACCGGCACTACGCGACTGAAATCTTGCAAAAAAGAGCGACCATATTATTTCGTAATTTTTGAAGTATCGTCGTGTTTGGGTGGTGAATACACTATTGTGCAACACCGCACAAACACGATAGTTAAAAAATTACAAAAATAAACATCGCATTTTTTCTTCTAATTTTGCGTGCTTTGTGTCTGAAGACACTAAAACTACCACCTGGCTTCGTTCTGGTTTGCAGTCTCGGTATACCCGGTGTAATACTACACTAAATACGTGAGTGGGGAAAACGCCCGTAGGTTGTACTTTTATTTGTTGTAGTCGTTAATTCACTCATATATGGCGACTATGCCATTCCCCTGGTGGTAAGCGATGTGACCATTTAAAGACAGTAGCAAAACCAAACAACACCATGAAATACATAGCTATGCTTGGCCTTCCACTGCGCTCGCCATCCTGTGACATAAGATGTTAAGTCTCATCATGTTCAGTCATGTATTTTTCCTGAAATCTAAATTCAGAAACTCGATGTTTACGTAAAAACTGGGTCATGATATAATATGTTGATAGAAATGTGCGAAGTACTGTTATAACTTTTGGGATTTTTCTGGATAGAAAGTCCATCGAGCATATGGCTCGTAAATAAATTCTTTTATACTTCCTTCCGCTGTATTTGCAAAGTGAATTTTAAGTTACGGAAAGGAAGTCTTGTGAAAGATTACGTAAGGAAAATATTCAAATTATATTCATAAGTTAATTTGATGTAATCAAATATGTAGTAAGACATTGATATTATAAGCTTGATAATTTACTTCAAATATGTTTGTTTTGTGCTCTTAATGTTGTGTCTGAACAAAATGTTCAGAAAATTAATAATGGATGTAACACAAACCCAAGAACGTAAATTCGGACGCATGTTTACGTATTTAACTGCACATTTGCATGTTTTCTATATTTCTGTTTCTTTCATGTGATCTCATTTTCTTAATTAATTTAATTGTTTAATTTATAAGAACATATTTATTATAATAATTTTATGTTTTTTAATTATTTTATTATTTGTTGCATTAATACCAATTTTAATTTTGATTTTAATTTAGTTTGTTAATTTGTTTTATTTTGTAATTTAATTTTACTTCGTGGTGAGCATACTTTGAGCTCGTTGTGATTTCCTATAATTGAGGAAACACGCTGAATGTGTTATATGTGATATTGTTATATTAACGCTATGTGTATTCCTTGTGGGAAATCCTTTAATAAATAGAAATAAAATGTCAATATCACTCAGTACAAACAGCAGTGTAAATGAAATGTTTTGTTCCGGTTTGTAGGATTCAGGATGGCAAGCGCAGTGGAATACCAAGCATTGCTTTGTAATTCATGGTGGTTTGATTTGGCTACTGTCAGGCATCTGGCAAATGGCATGATTGTCTAGCCATTCATAGCAAACAAAATAAATTCAAAACATGATTTTCAGTATATTATTACAAAGTTAATTACATTTAGTATTATAAATACGGTTTTATCGGTCAATACGTGTGCTCCGCTTAATCAAAATGTATATTAAATTATCATAGAATTCAGAGCGATCCATTGTGTGGTCTTGATGATTGAACGAACGCAAACAGAAATGTTTTTCCCATTAGTGATCATACGGAATATTTCAGAGACCATTACAACACGTGTGAAAAAATAATTTACATTCATCATATTATATTCATTGGAATTATACTTCACGCTTAAATAAATACATATAGCCTTATTCAGACAGATTTAAAATCTATTTTAAGTATCAATATAATACAATCTGAGAGCAAAAATGTATATAATATACCTTGGGGTACACTGCATGTTTACACCTTATTTTATTATATCACCTACCTAATTTCTTGGATTTATGATGCTGATTTGACACTGTTGAAAAATTACAAGTGCTGGACCGCCCATATTGTCTCGCTGGGCGACAAATGAATATCTGTCGATGTTCAAATAATGATAAATGGCTGTGAATATATCTTTGTATTTTTATATGAGCAATAAGCCATGAAAAGCCATTGCCATGTAATTTCCTTTCGTTATTACATTTTCATTATTTTTATTGACGCAAACAAACAGGGCGAATACATTATTGCGCACTAAGTATCTATATTTTTATACTGTTTATATACCTAATTGCAAAATTAAAATTAGACTGCGTAAAGCTAAAAAGTGTATGCATTTTGTAAATAAAGGAGAAGCCGCAAACTTGTATGGACTCCATCCTAGAAAGCAATAGCCTACATATCGCTCGTTGTAATTGACCAATAGACTGGAGTCTACATTAGTATTTTGCATATTTATTTTCCCATGGCGATTTGGCACTAACGTAGTAATACCACATATACATTTAAATAAAATTGAAGTGTCTGTTTGTAAAGTGAAAATAAAAAAAAATGTCCAACTACATATCGTTATATACACGATACCTATAACGAAAATTACCTTAGATTTTTTTGTCTGTCTGTCTGTCTGTTTGTTCCGGCTAATCTCTGAAATGGCTGGATCGATTTGACGGGACTTTATTGTCAGGTAGCTGATATAATAAGGAGTAACTTAGGCTACATTTATTTTAGAAAAATCTTTTATTTTAGTTAAATAATGTAATGTTGCAATGCCCAAGTACTGTCCACTGGGCCGTCACGTCGGGCGCCTCCCACCACTTCTCCCACCAACGAATCAATATCACAAAGGCTGCCTTCAGGTGTGGAGTTGAGTGAAAGAATATCTCCACCCAGGCAAAGCGTGGTCGGGCCGCTAGTGATAAATATAAGATGACGGCTGAAGAAAGTAGTAGTAATGGGGAGAAGTTTGACTGTCGGACTACTTGACCTTAAACGCTTTAATTGTCTTAATGGATTTATATAAATCAGATTATCAATACCTGTACTGAACGAATGCTTTGAATGTTATCCGCGTAATTTGAAAAATTGCTGAGGTACGACAAAGGAAAGGTTTTTAAACGTTTAAACTGATGTAAATACATGAAGTATAAGTTAGAATCCATACATCATCTTGAGTATGCCAGTATTACTAAATAAAAAAAGTAATAAAAGAAACAATATGGCGGCAGTAAGATTCCATATTCAAATTCAAATAAAATATAGCACCGTTAGTGTTGTTGTTTGACATTGGCAGGTTTTCAACAATAGCCATTAAAAAAAAGTAATATTGTTGTTGGTGTATGGTGAGGCTAATAATATCGCATTGAGGTATTATACTAGAGCGGACATCGAGAACAAAATCTCTGAAAAGCGTATGGTGCGTGTACACGGGTACACATTGAAGCGAGAGGGAAGATATGTTACTTCGTAGGCGTGACAGAGACAGAAATAGAATGTACCCTTCATTTGTTACAAACATTTTGTTTACCGTGTCCCCTCTAGTATATTAGCTCAGTGTAATATCGTGTGGTGCAGGGCGTGGTGTACCAGCTGGACGTGGCGCTGCAGTCGCTGGACACGCAGCGCGCCGGCCTCGTGTTCATCTACGACATGACCGACTCCAAGTACACTAACTTCGACTACGAGCTCTCGCAGAAGATACTCACCATGCTCAAGGTAAGCAATTATACTAACTGTTGACATCTTGGTGTTTTAGAAAATCTTAGTGATTTATTCAGAATTTCAAAGTTTTGTATAGTTTATCAACACCAGTTTTGAACTCATGTTTGATTTTGACATAGGAGATACGTTAGAGAACATCTCGTTGAATTTTTATATCGACCGAAAGAAACTGCTCTATACAAGCACGCTATGGGGGACATGTGGTTAATTAGTATCTAAGTAGTTATAGACACGTGAATTATACATATATGGAATATATAATTTAATGACACAGCATGGCATATTCCCCTTACTATTGCAATCTGTCAAAACGGACTCCATTAGCAGGTCGCTATTGTAGTGGCGGGATGTTGACTTATACTGGTACTAGTTGTAATATACGAGTGCAAAACATTAGAGTAATATGGGTTGGTGATGACTTTAAAGATTATTCATTTATTCGGATATGCCATAGCTTTTCGTATATTAACAAATGCAGAAATATTTTCATTTCATTTCATTTCAGAAAACGTCGATACGAAGCGTATGTGTGACTTAACTAAGTAAAGGGTCAGCTACTTAATATGTCACGTATTAGCGGTACACAATCATTTTAAACCTTTAATATCCTCACTGCATAGAGATTTAGATCCATAAAGTATTATAATTTCATCGAAGATATAAAACCACTGGCGGTCTCAGTACAAGAAACATGACTAATTCTTAAATACTAGCATTTTGTTTAAGACTACCAAACTGACTACTAAACATTATATTTGATACAACTCACAAACAAGTTCTAAATAATAAAGAACGTACGATATTTTCCATCGATTCTTTTTTACATTCATTTTATTCTCATTTGCATTAAGTGTACATATTTACAAGTAAATATTCCATTGCCTGTGACATAAAAAGCAATAGTAAAAACATATGATGATAACGTGTAAAAGGAAAATAGTTTGATATTAATTATATCGCTGTTGACAACCTTTTATCTCGTTTAAGTTTATTACGTATTTTTGATTAATATTTTTATCATGTAGGATAAACAAATTATTAATTAAATTTAAGAGGCCGATATCGTGCCGACGATTCCTCTTTTGTAGGTGTTAACAGTTCTTCAGGCGGCAGTCGTTAGTTACCATCAGGTGTCCCCAACAATTCGTTCTTCGAATTCATACAATATGAAAATATAAATAATATTAACACAGTTCACTAACTCGATAGACTTCATCAACAATGTATAGGTATAATCGAACATCAATTACTTTGGAAATATAATGTGGTGTAATAAAGTGTAGCTGAGTAAACAACAAGTGTGTACAGAAGTCCTCTGTATACGTCTGTGGTCTGTACAATACCACCGACGATAAATTGTCCGCATGACAGGTGACGTAGGACACAATTGGGGTTAACTCAGTTAAAAGATGATTGAATATCGATTTGTAGTGGAGGCGCGCCGAAATTGTAATTTTCCCGTCGAACACGCTTATTAACCGTTCAAGTTTACAGCAAACGACGTGATAGTTCGATCACGTTTTTCGGAACGTCCAATACGATTTTAATTGAGTTGTCTAGTTTGCGATGAAGTTAATATTCGCTTGTATTTTAGTACGTAGTAGATTCTTTAATTATTAGCGAAGTCAGGCTATGAGGAAGTAAGCGTTAAACTTATTGGGAGTTCTAAGATCTTAGTTGCGATCCTAAGATTCAGTTCCATATTGTTGCTCCCAACTGCGTATTGATATTTGACCATCACTCGATTCCACAGTAGTAAAACGTTGTGACACTGCACACCAAAGTGATAATTCCATGGATTTTGAAGGTATGTGAATTCATAAGCTGACTTTAGTTCTGGAGTACAGACGAAACGACAAGACCGTGAATGCTAGGTGTAAATTTTGTTTGCTAAATCATAGTGCGCCGAACTTACGAAAGGTTTTTAATAAAGTTTGACCGAAGAAGAACACAGTGAGACGACTTGTCGCTCTTGGGATAGCACTACTCACCGCTCTTTGATCTGTTACGCCTGTATTACCTTAAGGTAGACAGATAAGTAACGAGTGTGTATATATGATATACCCTTCACTTTTCCTCTTATTCCTATCATCATTTCACATCATAGTAAAGATATAGAGTATCGACCGACAATAGGTATTTTTCGCCGTTCCAAACTGCTTTCAAATGCTCGGTTCAATGTTCCTCTTTAGACGTAGGAGAAACAAGAGAGACACGTGAATTAACACATACAAACAACTTGTTTTTCTTCTTTTTATGCAGCGTTTGATTTATTCAATAAAACCTTGAAGAATAAGAACGTCTAGGGTTATAAAATAAGAAATACTTGGCTGAAGTTTATGTGCATTGGATGTTATTAGCTGTTGTAAAAAAACAATTAGAAGCATACCTACGCAATGAGAAAGCAAGTGAGAGATAAAAACAAATAGAAACACGTCCGTGTGAATGACTTTGTTATTGCTTGTACAATTAGGTAAATAGTAACTAATTAAAAAGGCTGTTAGCTGTGGAGAAATATTTCACAATTTAATTTTATGAAACGTTTGTGTGTATGTACATATATCCATTGTAAACATTGTCGATGCGAATCAGGGGGTAACTTTATACTCCGACACGGAGCTCGAATATTCAGACGTTGAAAATCAACATACAAGATAAAAGTTTCCACTTTTAAAAATCGATACAGTTATCTATGAAACTTTTCATTCATTTCGAACTTAGTCTAAGATTACGACTTACGATACAGGATTCGAATATTTTATAATATATTCAGGCTTATTCGTATAGTTTTATGTGCGATGTTCGAATATTCTACGTCGTGTCGTGGTACAGAGTAACCCTCCTGTAAGGCAGTCAGTACGGCCAGCTGGGTAATTTTTTTCCTATGGATATGAATTTGTTTACTATATCGCCGAATAAGATTAGCCATTATCTAGCAGGCAGTAAAACATAAATATTTTATAATGAATTCTAAGAAATATATTTGATATGCGACGTTGCTATGTATTATTATAGTAATTATGTTTCCTATCGTTTTATTCATTCGTAGAAGTATTCATTCAGGACTATATGGCCTAACCACTCTCAATCGTACTGTCGATTGTAGAGGAGGCCCGTGCCCTGCAGTGGGACGTATATGGGCTGATACAGAAGTATTCATAGGGGAAGTACAATTAACGTATCTTGTTAATACGTTACTATGGTTTCCTCATAATGTAGGGTCCGATTGCTTGACCCTTAGCACAGATCACTACCAATAGATACCACATCACAGGCAACTGACGCGTGTAATGCTTTAGTGCTTTTGCACGTAGGATGCGCTGTGGAACTACGCGCAACGTCAGTAGCGACCACGTCTTTGACCTGTCAGTGTCATTGAAATAAAATATGTCTATTTATTTTGACGGTTTATTCCTGTGGATTTCGTCTATTAAATAATATGGAAATATAACTACGTGCAGTTTCAAGTGGTGTGGGAGCAATAGCAGACAAAATGTAAAATTATACCATCTTTCTTGTAACTGGAGTTACAAGAAAGATGGTATAATTTTACATCGGTAGAATATTTATTATATTTTACGTGTCACACAGCTCAATTTATATGGTTATTTTCGCATATATATCTTTCACTCCTTACTGTAATTATTGTATTCATGTCCATTTACGCATCGCCTTGGAAACGCTTCTCCTAACACATTTCACAACAGTGTTGCGGTCACATGCATTTTAATTTATGTCGATATTAGTACCAATACGTAAAATAATTTCCATATTGCACTTTTTCGTCATGATACGATTGTTTTTAAAATAAATTTAACTGTACCAGCTCACATCTAAACAAACGTATAACATGAAATATAATGTTTTCTACAACCATATAAGAAAAGTTTAAACATAAAACATTTAATACATTCTGTTTAAGGTTTTCTAAATGTGCTAAAGATAAGTCCCAATGGACATACGCTACATCTCGTGGTACTGAGTGGTTCCCGAGAAAGTATAGCGTCATAATATGTTCAAGGCACTTCTCCGAAGACAGCTTTAAATGGATAAACGATAAAAGATTTGTTTTCGAATCAGCTGTACCTACCTTATATTTACCAATTTTTGTGTGTCGTATTGTATGTTGGATATTTATTAAAATACCATTTTCTATTGAATTTTAATTTAACTTATATATTCACTGAAAAGATAAACTGAAATTTATTTTTGAGAATATTTTTATTACAATCTACTTAATTAGATCTCATTTTAGTTTCCGAGTACGAATAACCGCGTAGGTTGTTCTTTGACCATAAATTGTGTGTCGAAAATGGCAAAGTTTATTACTATCTGGCTAGCGAAAGTTCATCCTGGCATTAGTTGTAAAATTTGTATATGGCCACACTTTAGTGTTCCAGCTATAACAATTTTGATATAAAAGCGAAACGAGTGACTGATAAATTATTACAAGTAGAGGTTTTGGATATAATATGTGTAAGGAAATAACATTTCTTTAATTCCCTTTGAATATATGCATCCTTTGATTATTGTCGGTAAAACAAAATAGCTTGTATTTAATATTGCATTATTATAATTTTAACATAATTAGAGAGATGGCAATGTGTGAATACGGACGTCATCGCAGTTCTAGCAAAATTGTGAATTAATGTCAAAGATAGAAGCCATCAAATAGTAGTAACAAGATAAAAATTAAGGTACCCCTATGTAACTGAAAGGTTTGATTATAGAAAGTATTTTTAAATTGAAACATTTTTTAAGTATTTTGTAAATTATATAAAATTAATATAAACATGTTCCAAACATACTGAAAGGCGTATTTATTATTCCTTTCAAAAACACATTAAGATTATTACGTCGTAATAATTTAATAAAAATGAAACCCGTAAAATAGTTATTTTTAATCCATCGACAATATTATCGACATAGTTTTATACAATAATATTTTGTTCACATCACTACGAGCCGCTGCCTCGTCCCTCGCTTCCCCGCTCTTGTAACCTAAATCGGCACTTTTAGATTCAAACAAATTTGACATTATGCGGTATCTATTGGGAGTGATCTGTGACCCTTAGTTATTAAATATCTTTTGCGCAGGAGAGCCATTGTATAATACAGTTTATTCAAATATAATATTATCCAATAAAAATGTTTGCGTATATGTATGCTTTCACCGGCCTAATAAGAGGATGCAGGCTATCGTACACAATAAGCCGAGTCTCGTTTAACGTTTCGTTGGAATCCCCGAAGGATTAGGCGCGCTTCGAGCGTCCTTGAACAAATAAGGTCCGTTAATTGAATCGCACGCCGCGCCGCAGCCGCTCACAAGACTACAGTGAGTTAGGGCCGAACTACGTTGTCAGGTCAATTGATTATCAATACTTCACCGGAGTTCATTATGAACACTGAAAACTCGCATGAGTGTCTCTGAACGACAGTGACGCGAATTAATTTTCAGTTTGTCAGGACGCCATTGCCAAAAATTATCTCCACGTCTGGCCCAGTTTTCGCAGCGAATTATCCATTCATTACGTTAGGTGGGAGGATTTGGAGCATGTCCATTAATTTGCTCCACAGACACCTGTCTTATGTTTTCGTGCTACTAGTACAAACGTATACCTACAATAAATTTAATCAGTGTTAATCTTAATTTCCGTGAACTCTTAAATATAGTCTTATCAGATCAACTTCCAGTTAAATATATGATTATATTTATCAATAAAAAAATAACAACTACGGGTCAATTTTACAATGGTTTTAAGAAAATGTAGAGTTTCGTAAATATTTCTGATTTTGTGACTGGTTTTTGTGTGAATATACCCATTTAAGGACTTATTGAGAGTGAGACATCAATTGCACCGGTTCTTTCCATTAACTCGACGAATTAGATTCCGACATATTTTCGAAAGTCATCGGTGTTGACGATGAGACTGGAGACTGTCCCGCCCTCACACCCACCACTGCAACTCCTGTAAGCCAGGATCAACAGTGGTACGCAATATAATGACACCGAGCATTGAAGCTCGGCGAGGTCTCCGGGAATGTCTAACTTGTCTTTAACCCGCAACGAAATCAATCAGAAAGTTAAATTAATAGGAGGAGTTGGAAATAAATTATTGTCCACTTCCCTCCGTGCAAAGCGGGTGACAAAACATTGAACTGAAGAGGTAAATAACCTCGCAAAAAGACTTTTACAGCCGGAGAAGCCAGCTGTAAAGCACCACGGATCAAATCATTATTACATTTAAATGGGACCTATTATTGTGTGAGCTGTTATACTTGATTCAGTAATAGGTATTTCAAAAACGCCGGAAAGCACGAAAATTCGTCCAAGTCTCTACAAGTCCGTGTAGTATACAACTCCAGATGGATGTTGGACGATGAACTGACATTTACTTTAGCAATTGGTCAATGTCATAGTCATGGGTACGATCATGGTCCTGATCATATTGTTCACTAGCGGTCGGACCCGGCTTCGCCCGGGTGCAGATGCACGTTTCAAAATGTTGCAAAATATTCAATTCCGACTATCAACTTACAATATCGACCAATCGGACAACGAAAAACGAATAAAATTTTCTCGATTTGCTAGAAAAGTCACTGTTGCTTCCGTCCTATAGGTCATAGTGTTATAAATAGCCTATAGCTTTCCTCGATAAATGTACTATCCAATACTGAAAAAAAGTTTCAAATCGGACCAGCGTTCCCTGAAATTAGTGCTGAACGCACTAAAGCAAACAACAAGCAAAAAACAAACTTTTTAGCTTTATATTAGTATAGATACGTCAAGAAAAAAATTAAATTACGAACATACTTACATACCTATTTAATTTGAGTTGCGGTCTGGCGGATTTACGTCAAGATCAAGGGTTTTCGTAACTTGTCATTCTTGTACGTAGTGTCAATTACTTATCAAATTAATAGTCATTAACCACAACATTTAATGTATATTATATATTATCATTTCGTACGGTACATATCTGAATGAATACTCGTCTTTCTTTAGTTTGCATTTAGTCCTACAATTATTTGGTGTCGGTGATACAAGTTTGTTTCCAATATTGGAACGATTGTACGTGGTAAATATTCCCTAGCAGCATCCAAATTTTGTAAGTTTTATAAAACTCACCTATGTGATTGTCAGCTGTTATGCTTGAGAATCTAAGTAGAATAGATCTAAACATTTATCTTTAATAGCAAAATATTGTTTGTATAGTTCATAGTAAAAAAGTTTACAATCTCCCTACCATATTTAATTGGTAAGATAGTCCATTGTTGTTAATTAGAATTGTTTAACTCCCATATTTGGAATTTATATTCCTTGCAAATGCTATTTAAAAGTTAAAACGGTCCTATTCATAGAATGAATACTCTGCATATTTCTTATTGTTAAGGAAACATGTGATAATAGTTCGTCTTAACACTGACTACGTTAATTGTCTTAGTCAAGTCGGATGCTTTGTTGTTTTCCATTAATTGATTTCAAGGATAATTGTTAATTATTCATGTTAATACCTAATAATTGGTACTTCGTACTTCGCCATCTTTATTTTGTGTAATTACCACCTGAAAATTATTTTAAAAGAACATATTTACTTATTTCAGCCTTCTTGTCTAATCTATTTTTTAATAATTTTGGTAAGACGGATCTTGCGCCGCATTGCATATTTAATTGATTCGGAGCTATTAATGAAAATAGGCGGAAAAGGATACCCGTTAATGTCTATTGTATGTTGTATGAGAACACTGTTTTTTTCAGGTATATCACGACAGCTTTACAAACATACTAAAATAAATTAAAATTTTATTTTACAAACAAAAATTAATCACTTATTTCACGGTAAAAAAGCAAAACAGATGTCGCTCAGTTGATATTAATCTTAGGGTATAAACCGCGTGTCAATATTGAACGAACGCGTTTTGAATAAAAAAGACACGAGCGCGACCCGTTCCGATCCCGCCAGTCGGCACATTCTGTTTAGAAACCCATGTTCGGCAATATTGTAGGTCATAGTCGCCAGATATTAAGTTTACAGTGTTCGGTTCCGACTGGATTAAATACAGATTTGCCTTTATTATTCAAGACCTGTCACGCGCCTTGCAAGCATTCGACGTGCGTTAAATTTTCTTCGTGGTTTTATTGCCTTAACCTTCACTGCCTTCGATCACATTCAACACTCACGGGATTATTTTCGCTTAAATCTCACAAGTATTCTTTTGTTTAGCAGAGTGAGGTCCACAGTCTGCCACGTCCGCTGCGTGCACCAGCGACTCTTAGTGAGCCTCATCAGGTCATTTTCTACTTCTTATTTACACATGTAAAATAAGACTTGCCTTAGCAGTAGTCGCATTTACATGTAGCTCAGTTCGCACGAATCATACATGCCCGCCGTCCAAGCTCTCGTAGGACTACATCAACAACACTCCGATGTACACAGTAGCCGTTTGTATTTTCATTTCATTAATTTTTGATGGTTGTTGCGCTAACTTAACTAAAGAACCTTGAATTCAAAATTATTTGTATAAAATATTTAACAAGTAATTGTATTTATTGGTATGTCCCCTGGGTTTCTTGTATTTTGTTACGAATGACATTCAAATGGCGTAAATTATAAACGAGTTTATAAATGACCCCTGCACCGCAGCAGCATCGCTGAGCGTTACAATTCGGTGCTGGAAATGAAATCTCGTTGTAATTTTGTAAACGCAAAACCGCTTTGAGCGTTAATTATTTTTTATCTCACTTAGCAAAGTGAACAATCGAGCTCTCAGCAGTTTTCATTTAGTTTGACTATTATATAATTCATTTTGGTGAGAATTATTAAGAGATTTTCTATTTCCAATTAATGTAATAAATTGTTATAACATCTTCTTTGTTCTTGAGGTAGTTTTATATTTGAAGTAAGACTGCATGGTACTAAGAATTAATTGATTACTGCTATTTTGATATTTCATACCTTTTAATTAATGTGTAACTGGGTCTTTAATTAATTATATTTTACCATAAAAATCATCAAGTATTATGGCTAAATGTTGTTTGCGGTTAACTTTACGAATAACATGCACGTTAGTAATATTGAAACTTAAGTAAGTTAACTTTTACTGGTGGTAGGTCTCTCATATGTGAGAGGCCATCTGGGTAGGTACCACCGCAATGTCTATTTCTCCCGTGAAACAACACTGCTTAAATGCACTGTTGTGTTCGGATTGAAGGACATTGTAGCCAGAGTAACTACTGGACATATTGAGACTTAAACATCTTATGTCTCAGGATGGCGAGCGCAGTGGAATGTTGCTACTGTTTATGAGCGGTCGTATCGCTTCCATCAGGCGAACGGCTTGCTCGTCTCGCCATTCACTGCAATAAAAAAAAAAAAAAAAAAGTATACAATCATTTGTGTAAATGATTGTACTTAGAAAAGTCCTGCGTACTTTTTGCCAGTGGCTTGTGATGGGGAGTTTGGTTTTTCCGGTGGACCACGCCGCTGGTGTGTAACTCGTAGCGCGAGTGGAGTGTAGCCGGTAGCGCGCTGGGCGGATACTAGCCGTAGTCGTTCCGTAGGGCAGCGCGCGCCCCGCCCGCCCGCGTCCGCCGCGTCCCCGACACGACCTGACGTCACTGCTCACTACTCAGTACAGCTCGCATTCGCGTCGCGTCCGCACGCGTGTCGACGCTCCACTACGCGTCTTATTTATTTCGATATCGCACACTCATTTCGTGTGCGTTCCGTATTTACAGTGCGATTTTTGGATTTCCGTGCGAGTGACTCTTTGAAATCGATCTGGAACTCTTCTCGAGTATGAACCGGCGGAGGTGTACATTGCAAACAGGTGGCGATTGCATATCAGTGCTATTATTGGTTATCGTCGTCGAGTATTGCCGTGTTGCAGTGCCAGTGTCTATTAGCCGTGTGCGACCGGGAAGTGCAATCGTTCGCGAGGTCCCTTCTCCCGGCTGTGACTATAGTTTATCGTGAGACAAGTTCCGATCAATAGTAACAGCTGAGCCGATGAAGCCTCTGCCCGCATCGCTTATCTCAGGTACACTGATAACCGAGTTACCGACTGCTTGACCCATTTACCACTCACATTTACACTAGCTATATTATTTGGCAGTTACACCACTGCGCAAAAAAGGTTTCGCTTCAAATTTTCAAATGAAAATCTCTTGTGGAAACGTACCGGCGCAGAAATAGAACATAACAACTAATTAGGCCACTCGACAAATAGCCCCGACCACGCGGACCGGGTAGGTATTTGCGTACCGATTGCTTTTATAAATTAATTGTAAATAAACACCGCTCAAAAGGTTTAACGATCATGCCCGCAGTGTCGATAATTAATTATATTAGATATCATATCAAGACACTCCATTTGATACACCATATATACCGAATTACATTGAAATTTTCTCCTCAAATTATCGCCTCAAAACATCTTTAAGCGAGATTGCCTTAAAAGTGAACTATCCATCACATAAATACGCAAAATTAATGCAATACTATTTAAAATGTTTAAAACCCTCCCGTGCGTCAAATCCAATTACCTTAAAATTACTTTACTACTGTTTTACTTTTAACATACAGTTGTTCTGGTTGATAAAGTTGGATAATAACACGAATTTGTGTTTGTAATACGTCTATTTTACAAACCGACCAAAAACCAGCAAAATCTCATAGTAGCAGTAAAGACATAATATGAAGTTGTTTTTAAGATTAATCAAGAAGATTATCCGAATCATGCAGATAACGCGATGATGGTAGAGAAAGGAGATGTGAAACTAAATCGCTCTGACCACTGACTAAGCTCTGACATAAGAGCATTAGCATTGATTATACATTGTACTGGCAAGCGGAACTTCTGATGAGAACCAAGTACCAGCGCTGAGAGTGAACAGAAATTAGATAGCCCGAATCAACTGAGAACTACGTTTAAATAAAAAACCTCATTAAGACAAGAATTAACAATGAAATAACAAAGAATGAAATAGACTAATCTGATAGGTTGTTTATATATTCAAAAATGATAAGTTTTTATAGGCTTGGAAGAACCGATTGTAACTACGCAATAACAACTGAGTATTGATATCACTTGTGTACCGTAATGAGTCGTGAATCCGATGTCATCCGGACCGCGATAGAGTGATCATCGGATTAATAGCTTTATTGCTGCTATTACTGGGGACAATCTTAGATCGCCGTGATTATCTTAGATTTATACGCTATATCCTGAATTTTATAACGATTTGACATTAAAGTTATCGATTGGAATATTTATTGCCGTAGGGTTGTCGTGTGTGTGTGTCTTCGAAAATGAACGCTAAAAATCGTTAATATGTATTAAATAAGAATTCAACATTTTAGTGTGTAATTCATTCGTGTAAGATTCCTAACAAGCTTCTGATAAATGTAGTGTTTACTTTGTCGTGTATCTCGGATTATATTATGTCAAAAGTCAGCCGTTTTACGTGAGTGATTGCTTCGATGCGAGTCGCATTTGTTTGTGCATTGGAAAGGTTGTTCATGTTTAGTTAAGCTTTTATACTCAACAAGTAATTTGTAGATGTTGGGCTGCCTGTTATTATTTAATTTTGAGAAAACACCACAGGGAAAACGGTACCTATTGGCAAAAAATGATGATTATAATGCTGTATGGTCTCAGTCCATTACGCCCACGGTTGGGCGCGGGTCTGACCTAGAACCGAGAATGTGTTTAAGCTAGCTTTATATGAATACTATTGGCTCTTCATCATGCCAAGGTCGGAAAACCAGTTGCAAATAATTAACAAGTTTCTCAAAATCCGGAAATGGAATGCTAAGAAAAAAAATCCGTTGTTTGAAGCTACATAGTTTTGTTCACGTTTTAACAAACCAATGCCTTTATTTTGGAGCAAAATATTGCACTGGAACAATGCTGAGAAACTTTTGATATGTTTCAAAGCATTTTGCTTTCTTTAAGTTAATACGGCAGTTGGCCACGCCTCTGCATATTATGCAGGAGTTTCCACTTTGTTAACTTATTAGCACAAAGCAACTGAAACGTTGGAATATTTTCATAATTAACAACTCGCTAAGGTTTTAGCTTTATGTAAAGTAATTAATCTATACAAACAAGACCAAAGGTGGATGCAATTAGATTTTCCTAAAGTATTTTACTCGAGTCTTTATATTCACAAGTATTGCGTGTACGATGTGTGTTGATATATTTACGCGACATTAGTATGACTACTGATTATGTAACATTTGTTTTGAGCATACACCTTGTGAACAAGTGTTCAAACAAACGTTAACTCAGATGAGGTGTTGTAAAAAGACGTTAATTGCGCCGTGGATCAATATATTGTTGTGAAAACAGTATTGAATGCGAATGCGAATAAATCGAATCTGTCAATAGAGCCGCGCCGGGGCCGGAAGTGCTGCGTCACGTCACCACTTTCGACGCTAGGCTCTTAGCATTGCTAATTGTTTAATCACGTACTGTTATTTGGCAACGCTGCAGACGTATCCAAGTGTATTAGATACTTAGTTTCACTACTGATATCAATTTGAAATAAACAACTTTTCCTTTAGGACGATTGCCAGAAGTCGTGATAAAGCGTAATATTTTCCAGGAATCCATTTGAAGATATAGGGTAAGTCTCAATTTGTTCGGTCTGGCCGACACGAGCTATGAAGCAGTAATCATTCAATTTGTTGCAACGTTTCGCAGTCTCGCGTTGAAATACTACGTCACTTTTCCACCTTTCCAATAAAAGGAATACCTAAATATTCCCTTGCGGAAATTATGAAACATTACTCTCTTCCTCTTTGAGATTTATTCGTTCTACGAATAGAAATATATTATTCAACAATGAAGCGGAACCATTTGATTGGCCACCAGCTTTATGTTTTAATTTCACTTATCTTTCTATTTCTATTAAGAAAATACTTTACTGATTATTTATAGTTTTCCCCAGTTATGGTTCGATCTTTGAACTTTTATTTCAATATTTTATATTTGAAGTCACGATTATTTATTTATTTATACATTTAATTACACACAAACAGAAATACAAATAAAATGAAAATCACAATCATAAAAGTACAATTGGCGGTCTTATCGCTCAAAGGCAATGTCTTACAGACAACCATGGGATCGATTTGATAAAAGGATAAATCGAGTGCAGTCTAAAGTGGAAAGTAGAGTAGAGAGTAGGAGTTAAGACGGAAAAATATAAGAAATACAAATTACTAAATAATAATAAAAAAAATATTTACATACATCAAAACCAACATATGTTTGTTCTTACGCGATTTAGGTATCTCAGAAAATATATTATTATATCGATAATAATGCAATAATATTTTAGGAGTCGCATAATATAAGGTAAAAAATAGCATTTGTATAGCTGCGATTACATGATATTTATGAAAGCAATGTTGGGCAAGTTCGTTTTTAAATTATTTATATTAGCTAAACACGACTTGAGCAATGGAGTGAGTTGTGTGCCCTGTACAAGTATTTGCTAATCGCCTCGTCGTTTGCTGCAGCGCGATATGTACCACTATTAAATTGATTTCAAAACAAGAATATTGGAATCGAATTAATATTTGATCTGCTATAATCTAAAAACATGCCGCTTACTGGACCTCGATCTTAATATTATGGCGTGATAAACAATCAGTGCTTGTGTGCATAATAATGACATTGACATAGTTTTATTATTACGTTTGATAATAAATCTTCACGTAAGGATTGTGTGGGTTTTCATACAATTCAAATAAACTGCGTATTAGTAAATAAAACAGAACGTATTAGCTGCTAGTTCCGTTCCGTTGTTTTATTTCTTATCAGTTAGATTTTATTTCACCCACACATTCACTACTGCGAACGCGGTGACCCAGAGTCAACAGTAACAAGCAATAAATGACACCGAACACCTGACCTCGCAGAGTTACTGGGAGTTCCAAACATTTCTTTGACCCGAAATAAAGTTCTTATAGAGATTATGTGGATTTTAAAAATGTTCGCCGCTTACAATATTTCGGCACATTAGACGATTGTAAACATAAGGCGAGCAGATGTGTTACGTTGTGGAACATTTAAAGTGTCGTTTGACGGATGAACATTGATACCAGTTGCGGAATCGCGGAGGCCGATGTGGGCGCGCCGACCAGTCTTCAAGAGCAAGGTCAAGCGGCGCTTCTTGCCGACACAGCCGCTCTTTATCGCCTTCATAGCATTCTTTACGAGCTTACCCTCATCAACTGTTCTCAACTATTTTATTCGCACACACAGATTTGGTTTTAACTACCATTCCGCAAATGACTCCATAGAAATATTCTAAGAGTTCGCTTAATTAAAGTTTTCAAATAGATGGTGCGTAATAGTACGTTTGGAAGAGGTAAACAATAACTCTGCTTACTCATATCTGCGGCATTTTGTTTATTTGCAATCTAAGAAACGGAAATTTTACAATGTAGATAAAGGCTATGTATATCGGCAACCATTTTGAAAAAAAAAAAAATGTTCACAAACGTTTGCCTTGTTTTTAGAATCAAATCCGGGGCCTCTCATTAGTGTAAGAACTAATAGCTGTACTGCTTCAATTAAGATTCTACGTTGTATTAGTATGTGTTAGCAAAAAAATAACTATAGTTCATTCATGTGTGTGTTAGCTGATTATTTTTCACAGCTAGTATTTAAAATAGATTAGGTATTTTCATTTGTGTGGGATCTCGATCGCTATTCACCTTGAAGTCACGTGTCAGTAGCACGCTGAGTCACTCGTAGGAGCATCGAAGCGCAACAACCATCTATCTATCCTCGTCTTTTAGTAAACAATAACACCGACTCTACGTATTAGGCTTACATTTAATTCATCACACGAAATTGATATAATTGAGCCGAAAGTTATAGGTAATATTACGAAAAATGTGTACGTACGTAAATTTGATTTTTTGTTAAAGAAAATTCTAACTTTCATGCAAAAATAGTGAAGGGACGGCGTTTTTGTGTAATACATTAGGGCTAAATTGTGGTTATGGGTGATAAAATTGTTACAAAATTATCATTTTCATAGTTCATCCAGGCGAAGTAATATTTATACAGATGGTACATACCTAGTGTTGGAGTATTTATTTAGTGTTATGACGTGAGCGGTGTGAGCGGCGCGAGCGCTGCACGTTATGGTAGTTTTCGATTATCCGACTTGTATAACAGCTAGTGTTGCCAGGTGTCCCGCTTTACGCGGGACGTCCCGCTTTTCAGGAGTTTGGTGACGCGTCCCGATTGAACCTTCGGCGGGACGCCAAATGTCCCGCTTTTGGACCACCCCTTTCAGAACGAATAAAAAACTAAATCTTACGCACTTTTATTTATAATCCGTATTGTATTTCGCGTTTTCCTACAATTATTTACCTAGTTAGTATCTATTCCGATTCTAAAGTTGTTTCGATAGGCTGATTCCAAAAAAATATAAAGCTTTGAATAAGTTCTTGCGGTTTGTTCACGAATTCCTTTCTTATTTTAGATGGTGATACATGTGCAAGGAAATACTGTTAGTGAACTCATGTCTTAGTGAATATTAGCTAGTTCCAATGTAAATTCCTTAGTAACAATTTCAAGTTTCATACGGCTTAGAGAGCATTTCTGGCGTTTTTTTTTTACGACATTTACAGTCAGCAACATAAGTCGCTACACAGTCACGAGATTTGGAATTGTCTTATCATCCAAAATAATAATTATTTTCAATATCGTATGGCACTTCTCGGCATAGGCGACTTTACTTGGTTATATTTTACGACTACAGAGTAGTACGTACAAATTTTAATTCATACAAAGGTTATAAAAAATGTGTAGTGTTCAACAACTTATGTTGCTGACTGTACATGTAGTTGTAATTCAAAAGAAAAACGCATCTTAACTTCACGAGCATATGTCAAAATTCATGTGCAAAGATGTGTCGGAAAATATAAATTTTCATCTTGGAGATAAAGATCGCTCTGGTAAATCGAATAGTTATAGTCTGAGAACTTAAGGAATAACTCGATGTACACCCATAGAACGCTAGAGGAAAATGCAAAATCGTGAGTAAATTTTTGAAATATTTGGAGTTAGCTAAGAAACCTCTGCCTATCCCTTCTGGAAAAAAGGCGTGAGTTTATATATGTATGCATGCTAAGAAACTATGGCGCCTTATGAATTTGAGCCTCGAGAGATATGGTACTTGGTCTGATTGAGCTGCGCTTCCATTATTATGCTAATAACCAAAAATGGCTATTGTCTTTGATAGCTTCCAAAGACGCGATGTTTTTCCATGCGATAAGTATATGCTGCTAGAAAGAGGGAGAGAAATAATTTGTGAAAGCAAAAAAAAATAACTGTCTCTTCTTTAATAGGCGTCCCACTGAAGAACTCAAAATCCCGCTTATTTAAATGTCCTGTCCCGAATTTTCAAAAACTAAACCTGGCAACACTAATAACAGCATACGTCGGATAGTGCAAGTATCGGCATGGGTGACACCGGGATGATTAATATCCGCCGGGAGAAGGTCGCGGCCGGTGCCATGCCGCTGCCGGCGCGGTGACGTCACCCACCTAGCGCTCTACTTCCGCTCGTTGTACGTGGACTTTACGACGCTTGTCTACACCATACCATATGGCATATCACCAATAATATGCCCAACTCTTTATTACGTGTTGTGTCTAAACGTTTTTTATATTGGTTGGATTCATTGGAAACGGTTTCTTTTAAATATATTTATTCACGTAATAAAACAGTATAAGAGTGAGAATATTTTTAATAGAATTGCGTTGGAAGCATGTGGATCAACTGATTACATTTGCTTCGATATAACGAGATTGGAATGACGTAGCACTAAGCCCACGGGCGCTCGGATTGATGATCAATGCACAATAATATCTGTGCATACTGCACAGATCCACTAGAACAATAAGATTGCTCCATTTATCGAGTGCAGTTTGTTCGCGGCTGGCGTGCGCTTTTCATCGTTCGACTGGCATAATGAGATCGGCGTATATTCATCTTTGAGCTTATGCAAGCGAGCTCGTTAATTGTACGGCTATGGTGCTAATGAGCGCACGGAAACACTCGCCCTGTCGTCGGTTCATTTATAACACACTCGTAAACGATACTCCTTCCACGCATTGGAAATATTCATTATTTACTAATGTCTTCTGATCAATAGTCGGCCTACCAGTTTGAAAAAGATATATTTTGTAAGATTGAAGAACTGAACCGCGTGTACTTGAAACAATTGTTTACACTATTAATATAATATTATGGTATGTACACATTCGCGGAAGTTTAACACCGACTAATTTCCGGCACGCAAATTCCTACAGTGCCGGCTCTTCATGATCTTTTATTGGGTCTCGACGCGACGATATCGTACATGAAAATGTATCGTTATATAAAATAATATATTTTGTTTCCGCTCGTCGTTCATCCTTGTTGGCGATGGGTATAGAAAGTCGGCGCGGGGGAATCACACCTGGCCGGCGCGAGTTAGCGACAGCTGCACGCGGTCCCGTTCGTTTTTTTCACATCGAAACCGCATTTAATCCTAACAGTATCATAATAATGGCAGGAAGAATACCCCCTAACTACGACGGGCGACAGCCATCGTAACGCATCTGTTATGTTAATGTGGACTCCTATGCTTTGAATGTTTATCTACGAACAAACCTACAATACAGTGGCAAATTTGTGTTGGTAGCATAAGGGTAACAGGTATGCTCAATGCTAGTGAAGGGTTTGAGTGGAGGTTATGCAGCATCGGAGTCGCCGGCGTGAGTGTTTGAAGTGATGTCAGTCGTGTGGAATTGGTTTATAGGCGGCCAATCCTGGCTGTGGTGGTCGTTTTGTACGTCACAGTCGACCGCACTTTAGCGTATTTGCCAGCGTTGAGTGAGCTCCGTCGAGGCGTCCGGCTCGCTGCGGCGCATTGCAAAATGAGGACGCCACTCCTGACCTACATCATAACGGTGTTCTCTGGGACATTGCTGGGACATCGCCAACTCCATCCTCGGAATATTGTAACTTTTTAGACAAATAAAAGGAAAATAAATATTAAACCGACGGACTCGCTGTGTTTAATTCGGCGAACTTGCATCAGCGTTCTACTGGGGCCGGAAAAACTAGGTCGCCAAGGAAACTTTTATGTTTACTTAGTTATCTAAGCGTTTACGTAATATCAAGTTGCCCGAGCTTAATAATACGCTGTTTATGCTATCTTCTGTTTATGCGATTTTCAGTTATTCAACTATACAATATTCTTTAATGATCCGTAACGACCTCTAGAATCTTTAAAAATATAAAAATATATGTCATCGATATTATGAATAGGTGCATCTTATTTTAACAGAAGTACTGATGAGGTTTTATCCAATATAATAATGTAATCTATTTGAGCACATGGGGCAAATACACAGAAGCCGGTTGTGAAAGGAAAGACGACGGGTTCGGTCCCATCATTGGGGCAAAACGTCTGTACACTTAACAAAAACGTTTGTTTCGGGTTTGAATGTTGGATATCCGAAGTCCGAATATTGTCCGAAAACAGAACGTACGTTTTTCATGCCACCACGACGCAATAAACGTTGTTTCTCTGAGATGGTCACCAGTAGTTTTTTTGGTGTAAGTACTTATTTATTGATATCAGACCGTTTTTACCACAATAATAAAACCTTTTTTTTTTCATCAGGCACGTACATTCTTTTTTATGTAGATAAATGGTATTTCAAATACTCTTATATGAATCTTTATTTTCCACACTGTCCTCTTTTTCTCCTCCTTTCATGACCATACCGACGTTGTCTGGTAGAAATCACGTAGAGCGAGAAGACGGTCATTTGTACTCTTATGTTATGAAATTTTGCATATTGTTATAGCTTTTTTATATGTTTTTTGTATTGTACAAAAAAATTTCAAAATAAAATATGCTTAATGTGGTACTAACCAAAAAATAAAATGATTAAGTACTTTTAATGTTCGTTTTATATACATTATTCGCTAATCCAGATAGCTTCATTAAACAGTCAGCGAATTCATCTTTACAGCTAATGCATATCTGTTTCCAAATATTTGAAACGCAACTGTAATAGAATTACAGCGTTCTTCAGAATATCGGTTTTTGAATATTCATTTCCACACCAAAAGGTAAAATTAACTTTCAAATATAGTAGGTACTTAATATATTTCAGGCGCACCGCGGCGTACCTTTGACAAGTGAAATTGGAATACTTGTGTCACAGAGAGGTATTTGTCGCATGTGTCGTGGATACGCCGTTTATCTCTGTACATAGGCTACACTCCTTGGTCGAATACCCATTGTTGCGTAACAAGTGTTTCTGGATTGAGATTTCTGTATCCACGCGGTATATACCGGTTGATCCTTGTCTAAGTGGCGTTTTGTCGCGTGTCGTGAATGCGCGATGCTCGCGCGTGTCGCCGCTCGCGATAAGGGTATTTATTATGCATCGGGGACACCAACTAGCTCACTCTTCGATGGCTCATTGCTACTGATACGACTGTCTGTACGTCTAAATGTTTTACCGTCAATTGAGAAAACTCCTGTCGCTTTTGATGTCCGTTCCGCGAGTGGGCGAGCCGCGACATTCCTTTTATTGTATGCAAATCAACTAATACTACGCAGCTCAATTTAGATTAGTTGAATATTTTAGCAAAATGAATACTGTTGTGGAATACGTGAGCATGAGACGTTATTTTAAACTCACTTTTTTCTAAATATATTGTTGAAGTGGAATTCCGTTCTGGAATTAAAATGTAGTTGTAAGTAGAGTTGCTACTTACTTACATATAGCTACAAGACATTTAGAAACCAGATTTGTTGAAGTTGAAATATCGACATGTTTGAGAAAATCGATTTATTTTACATAACTATGCCGTTTTTCGTAATATACCTTGAATGAGGTAAGAGACATCTTGATCTTCATAGATAGCGATCGGTGAACATTAAAATAAGCGCTCGTGATGTATATTCAAAGAAAATTAATAATAATGAATTGGTATCTATTTTCACTTTCACGAAAAATTACGTAAAGGAGATGGGCCAGAAATGTATGGACCTTGGGCCGTTTGTAGTACATTACACCAAATTTACTTAGTGAAATTGGCATTCGATTTCTGTATGAAATACTATTATACGTTGCATATTAGCTTTATACAAAAATAAATACCAAGCCAAGAACAGCAACACTACAAGGGGACAATATGGCGTCTGAAACGGCATGTTTGACAACCGATGTCAAAACTTGACATTTATGAAATATGATGTCGTAATTCGTTTTCGTATAAATCAAATATTATTTTTAGTCGTCTGTGCTATAAATTACTGTACTCTATATAACTCGTAAATGTTTTTACGTCAACGGAATTAGTATCATACTTTATTGATCATCTAATATAATATAACATAATGTCTATACAATAAATTGCAACAAGTCTGTCAGAATCTCGTCATGTTTATAGTTATTTAATATTAAGAAAGTGTACCTATATCTGGCCGTAAGCGCGGTGCATAATACCTGCTAAACAACCTATTTAAATAATCCACAATAAAAATCTGCTAGGCATGAGATACAGCACGGCACAGACTGATCACTTGTCGCGACTGCCAGCATCTGTATCAGCCCATATACGTCCCACTGCAGGGCACGGGCCTACTCTACAATCAAGAATACGATTGAGAGTGATTAGGCCATATAGTCCACCACGCTTGCCTAGTGCGGGTTGGCGGACTTACATACCATAGAAATTCTTATGAATCGCTATGGTATGCAGGTTTCCTCACGATGTTTTCCTTCACCGTTTTAGTGCGTGGTGACTGACTATCAATACACACATGACTCCGAAAAGTCAGAGGTGTGCCCTATGTGTATATGAATAAATAATCATTTTATTATTAGGCATATGCACTTAATAAGCTCTTAGTTATTATAGTCCATACAAATGAATACGCTATAAAATCGAATCGAATCTGATAGCAGCCATGTTTATTTCTATACCTTAATGTCTAGTAAAAGAACTTACTAGCAATCATTTCTGTACAAGCTAACATTTTAAACATTATATTTGGTCTACCCCTAGAAGTCTAATATACTTTGGTATATTAGAGTTCTGCATACTTAAAAATAATATTATCCTAAGGTCTAAGATATTATTTTTCAAATAATGTATTTGACATTAATTCTAACTGGTTATATCTGAGCACACATAAGGAAAAAGTAGGATTAATTGATGAAAGAAAACTAAAATCAAACAAAACTTAAGGACAATAAAGTACAACCAGATCTTGCTTTATATTTTTTATTTATATTTGCCTAAAAATAATCTCCAGTCAAAACATCTAGGAACAATGCCGGTGCACCCATATTGTACTATTGCCTAGCCCAACCTAAAGGCTAAATACCACAGTATGATCATGGTATGAGTACAGCAACCCACTGTCCAGTGTCCAGCTATGTTCCTTTCAACATGAAGCACTTGTGGGTGTTATATATGTCCAAAAGGATCGAAATTCATACTATCTTCTTACGGCGGAGTTGGAATAAAATCTTGCTTATTGTCTACAGCTTCATTTATTTGCAGCCAGCAGTTTGTACAGATAATTGCTTGTTCTGATAACTAAAACAAAATAAAAAAGATTTAATATTGAAGATATCGAAGAATTATGATGAATAAATAACTCTTTGCAGTCACATGTGTTCCCTTCTTCCTATGATCCCAGGTCTTTCCGCTATTGTTTAAAGAGGCATCGCAGCAGTCCGGCCGGATAATTGTATGAAATGTCTTGGGACAGTCGTCTGATGCCATTAGATATTCCGCCTGGACAGCATTTGTGCTTACCATCAGACATAGTGTTTTTATTATGGAAATAATAATAATATAATATATTATACATAACACAAGATCATCCGAGTGTCCAGAGGGAAATAAAAGAAAATGTATTTCATATAAACAACAATATATAACATATCACTTCTTACATATTAATGTACTAGTATCCTGTGGACACAATGCAATTCAGCTTTAACATGAATACTTTTGTAATACTCCATACTTTGTATTGACCTTGATTAATTGGCATAAAACATACATTTCCCAAGTTAATGAAGAA
Source organism: Hyles vespertilio (assembly GCA_009982885.2). Classification (NCBI taxonomy): domain Eukaryota; kingdom Metazoa; phylum Arthropoda; class Insecta; order Lepidoptera; family Sphingidae; genus Hyles; species Hyles vespertilio. The sequence continues at coordinate 6,523,269 of CM042824.1, forward strand.
ATAGAATACTTACTTCTTGTTCTGCCATTTCAGCAATAAAACGTTTTGAAATACTCTACACGAGAGTGAATTGGCATCCCATGTAGTTACTAAGATTCTGTTGAATGATAGAATCCATTTCAATTTTTGATTGCAGAAGTGCAATTCAACCATTTCACAACAATTGCAGAAGTGCAATTCAAGCAAAACGCCACTTTTGATGTGCTGAAAAGCAGAATTGTGGGTTAGAAGAGAAATATGAACATAGAAAAACATAAAAGTATTACTTACATGTGGCATTGTAAATAATATACATGTTTACTCACCAAAATACGAACTAGTAATTACGTTTAAACGTCAAGACATCATCTGCGAGAATCAGAATCCATAAAACAAAGCCAGGTCAACAGAGAAGCAAATACAGATTTGCGAAATGTATGCGAATAATAAAAAATAATACGAATTACGGCCACAGACGTAGACAGATAACACAGAGTTTTGCAATTGCTGTCAAGTTAAACATTTTCGTTCTTAAACTAAAATCATGTAACATAAATAAAATAATAAAAGTGACTTCTTTAACAACATATATCGTCTTTTAAAAAGCGAAGAATATAGAAAAAGAAATATAGACAATAATTATAATTTGGAGGGGGTTTTTAAAAAAAGATAATGGGTTCGCGCATTTTTGAACGAAATGACAATTAGGCATCATGGAGGACAGATTATCGAAGAAAATATTGCTTCTGTACTAAAACAATCACGTTTTTGTATAAAGCCCCCTGTTGTCCAAGAAATCTAAATGTATTTTATTTGAATTCCACATTTTTTTCTAGATTTTGTATTAGACGTACACAAAACGGCCCAAGATAAAACATCTTCTTTACATTGGCAATTTTGATGACATGGGCCAATTTAGTTCAGTTTCATCAAAACAGTTGCGACGTAATAAAACATTCCGGTGGCATTTGTAAGCAAAGGTCAAACATGCACGCGCCCATGTACCTACTACGTCGCCGTGTGTGCTGTGTGTGTACTGAGTAGTGACTAGTAGTAATACCTCATATGGAGTAATGTGCGCTGTATGGCCCCGCCACGCAGCCGCGATCACACGCTTTCGTTCCCACTTTTTATCAATATATTATAAAAAAATATATTGACAAATTCACATATCATAAAATTTGTAGAACCATGATGTCAGTCACGACTCAGCATGCATGGATACGCTTATCTGGGGCGGCACCACTGTCGTACTGGAGATCATCTTGTAGCGACAACTTCGCTGGCTTGCTCCTTCGAGGAGTGAGATCGCCGGATGCCCAATACCCAATACAATATTTTAGGTCAGAGGGTCATTCTTCTGGCAACCTGTCCTTACAGAATGGCACGGGCACGCGCTCCCGGCCCCTCGAGCCACCATTGTCGCACTCCACTTCCCATTTCGCGACTTTGGCGTCCCCCTCCCTCCCCACTACTGGTGGCAGGATTTTTCTATTGATTCATATTTTTCACTCAATGCTGAATCCGAGCGGGTTGGTACCACCGTCTGGTCTATTTCTACCGCTAAGTAGAAATGCGTTCCGGTAGAAGGGCTGGACAGCCGTTCCCTCATCCGTTCCTTCCTCTACGATAATAGGTGTTGGTTGGTGCAAGCGATGCTCGTTGATGTGGTTGGGTGTCGGTGTGGGCGCTCGGTTGGGGGTGCTGGTGTGGAGTACAGGGAGACCCGGTGGGAACGGTCACCGCCGGCCGCCTGCCGATTTGAAGGGGCCCTGAACCCGGGGATACACAACTGTCTAACTCCCTCCCCGGGAAGCTGTCCCGCCAACCGGCGAAAATCCCGTTGCGCAGTCGTCGTGCCAGAGTGGGAGACTGGAGTGGATCCCGGCGACTGCACGCGGGGGGGCATCGGGGGCCCTTCCGTGCTTCACGCTGGCTCCTCCTAATGCCGTGTGCTCGCTTCACACTGTATCCTCCCTTCTCGAGTATCGTCTTGGTTCAACCACGCTTGTCCTTACCCTATCCCACTCTCTTTAAAATATGCGAAGGCACAAAAGAAGCAGGCTCTCCACGGCGGGAAATTTATCCACATTTTCTGTGGACTTCTGTAATGTCAGGGGTCTACATAGCAACCTCGACGCCGTCCACCACCATCTAGAGATGGCGCGGCCTGCCCTGCTCTTTTTAACGGAGACGCAAATATCCACCCCTGACGATGTATCGTACTTAAATTACCCCGGTTACGTATTGAAACATCGATTCCTACGTAAAGCCGGGGTGTGCGTCTTCGTCAGGGGTGATATCTGTTGTCACCGCCTTCGGGGCCTCAAGCGTCGGGACCTGTCTTTATTATGGCTACGGGTAGAATTCAGGGGTAGGACCCGAGTCTACGCATGCCTGTACAGGTCCCACGCCAGTGATACGGGATCTACTCAATTATTTGAGTGCGTCCAAGTGGGGACTGACCAGATTCTCGAGCAGTTCCCTTCCGCGGAGGTGGTGGTCCTTGGTGATTTCAACGCTCATCACAAAGAGTGGTTGGGATCCAAGACCACTGATCTCCCCGGTCGGGCTGTTTATGAGATGGTCTTGGCTTATGGTCTCTCGCAGCTGGTAACACTGCCCACCCGTGTTCCAGACGTTGAGAGCCATGAGCCCTCTTTGTTGGATCTTCTGCTGACGACCCACCCGGACGGATACAGGATAACGGTTGATGCTCCCCTGGGATCATCTGACCACTGCCTAGTCCGTTCATGGGCTCCTGGAATGGGTCCCAGCCGCTCTTCGACGATTGGAACTCGCACAGTTTGGCGGTACATGTCAGCAGATTGGGATGGACTGCGAGAATTCTTTGCGTCCTACCCTTGGGGGCGGCTTTGTTTCTCCTCCGATGATCCTGACGCCTGTGCGGATTGTGTCACGGATACGATTAGTTTGGGTATGGAAACTTTCATACCCAGCTCGAAAATACCCGCAGGGCGTCGCAGCCGGCCTTGGTACAATAGTGCCTGTGCTGTTGCTGCGTGCCTAAAGCAGTCCGCATACGCGGCGTGGCAAGACGCAAGGAGTCGGGATCCAAATTCAAAGGAGGAAAAACGGAAATTCAACGCCGCCTCTAGATCCAACAAGAGAGCCTTAGCTAAGGCCAAGACGGAGCACATCCACAGAAATGGCGAGTGACTCCAGAGCTATCCCTCTGGGAGTCGTGCTTTTTGGTCGCTCGCTAAGGCTGTGGAGGGTAATTTCTGCCTGTCCAGTCTCCCACCACTACGCAAGCCCGATAACAGTTTGGCCCACAGTGCAAAGGAGAAGGCCGATCTCTTGGCCCAATTCTTTGCCTCTAACTCGACTTTGGATGACGGGGGCGCCACACCGCCGAACATCCCGCGTTGTGAGAGCCTCCTATCTGACATAAAAATCACCCAGCGTGCTGTCAGACGGGAGCTCAGGCTTCTAGACGTCCATAAGTCGAGTGGGCCAGACGGTATCTCCGCAGTGGTTCTTAAAACGTGCGCCCCTGAGTTGACACCCGTGCTCACGCGCCTTTACCGTCTTTCCTATAAAGCCGGGTTCCGGCTTCGTGGAAGGTCGCCAATGTACATCCTGTCCCCAAAAAGGGTGACCGTTCGGACCCTTCGAGTTACAGGCCGATTGCTGTCACATCCCTACTCTCCAAGGTTTTGGAGCGAGTTATAAACACTCAGCTCCTGAGGTATCTTGAGGATCGCCAGTTGATTAGTGACCGCCAGTACGGTTTCCGTCACGGTCGCTCGGCTGGTTCTTGTGTACCTCACGCACCGTTGGGCGGAGGCTTTGGAGAGTGGGGGTGAGGTGATTGCGGTCGGCCTTGACATTGCGAAGGCGTTCGACCGAGTGTGGCATCGCGCCCTTCTGGCGAAGCTACCTGTGTATGGAATTCCTGAGGGGCTTTGCAAATGGATCGCCAGAATCGCTCGAAATATGAAAATTCGGTTTCTACATTTCGATTTTAAGTTTGAGAAATAGAATAGAAGGAAAAACTTATTTTGTTTAAGTAACGTTACCGCTAGCTGCCAACTGCTAGCCTTATGACGAGTAACCATGATTTTTTTTAAAGTGACGACTATGCCGACCTTTTAAATAGGTAGCTATTGAAAGGTCATGAGTCAAGAGGGAGACTAGCACCCTTTGTCCTTTGGTTGGTACCAGCGGGCGCGGTGCGGCGTGGTGCGGCGTCTGTTGGCAGGCCGTCGCCAGCCGCAGTCTACCGGGAAAATAATAAACGTGGGTAAAGGTCGGTGAGCATCTAATCACGGTTCGCATTAATAATAGCGTCATGTCGTCACACTCACCGACGGATTACTAGCGTTCATTAAATCGTGTTTTGTTTACATGATCATTAGTTTTGCGTGTATCTATGCGATGAAAGCCTGTACGAATTAATTTGTGCGCTTCCCGTTGCAACATCCCGCTTAATGACGAGTATTGGTTTAATATGCTGCAGTGTTTTGTGTATGCAGCATTTTGAATATTTTTATTCACGCCGCACGTTGTTTTCAATAAACAATTTTGAATGAAATATTTTCAATTGACCCAGTAATATACTGCGATTTAAATTACTTTTACCTATTTTCCACAGTTATTTGTTTATTTATGCGTTATGGTCTCGAGTAGTAAAAAATACTATTATAATCTTTACACGAAATAGGCATTTTAAGTTATTACCAGAAAGCTTGTTGTCGAAATTGAAGTCATTTGAAATCTTCAAAGCTACGACATTTTATTGGCTGAAATAAGTATTCCCCGCAGACTCTTGAAAGAGCACTTTAACTTTGTATCTGTTTCCAAATGACAGCAAAGCCAAAAAAAAAAAAACTCCTGATAGATCCACGTACTACTTCTACATTAAGAATAATTATTAGGTATTGGTAATGAGAAATTAATGAGGGCGTGTTTAATCACAGTATTATAATTATATTTTATGCAAGAAACGATTGTTTAACTAACCAGTTACTAGAGTAAGCACAACATACTTTATACCTCGTTAGTAGTGTACGTAATGTTAACACCGCCGGCTTTCATAAGCTTGATGAAGATTTCCACATTAAACATAAAAACTAGTGTACGTTGGTGTGTGTACTGTGTAGAGTTGTAGAGTGTACAGTGTGGAGGATGATGATCAGTGTTATTTACATCTGGCGTCGCGCCAGCAGCGGACGCCGAGATGTCTTAACGCACCGCTTTGTTTGCGAAATCGTTCCATCAGCGTTGACGAGACCCCGCTGATGACGTGCCCCTCCGAGACTACTTCTCTAACACCTGCTACCTACTTTGTGTTATGTTGTGTTTATGACCTCTCCATAGATTACATCTTCATTTTTGTTATACTCCTGCTTGTTATTTTGTTATTCGCACTGATTTTCATGTATCGTGGAAATGTCTTGTTTATGAAAACGTTTCTTGTACGATTTTTTCATCGTGAGAAATAAATCCTTATCGGGTGTACCTACTGGCGTCAAATGACAATTTAGTGCTTCCGCATTTATTCAGTTTTGCCCAAAAACAGAATAATGTAGGGTGTTTTTCTGCTTAATACTTTGGACAAGTGAAGGTTATAGCCGTGTCGGTGAGTACATTGTGTCCGTCAGTGGAAACGTCTCGTCTACGAAGCCGTCTTCATCGACGATGTTTCTCATTTACACCGTGAATGCGGTCTGTTTTCCCTCGTGTAACGGATAAAGCGTCTCCTTTGAACCTTTACATCTTTTCACGCAGTACATACCACGTTGCTCTTGCATGAAAGCGTTTGTAAAAATATGTACGCTGACCGTCTTGTGGAGGCGGATACAAAGAATTACTTGCGCACCTTTATGTTCAGATTCCAGTGCTCCGTGTAAATGAATTCGTAGAACTGAGAATAGGTTTGGAACATAATACATAATACGAAAAAAATGAAATGGCTCTACCGAAGAAGCTGCATAAAATTTATGTTTGAAAAGAGTTTAGAGAAACGAGTACAATGGCCTACAGTCGGAACACCATTTGGCACCCACTGTTGGCGAGGTCACATTATTGTTGGAGGGCTTGTGTAGATGATAGATAAAATATACTATACTGTGGATTGTATTTACAAAATTAATGTTATTTATGTTGGCTGTCATATTTTTATCAATGTTATTAATAACCCCGTGGTTTTCTCTATAAGTACGTAGCTGTTATTGACATGCAGTCTATTGTTACCTACTTATATGTAGGTATACATTACACATATGTCGAGTCGTTATAATTTATATAGTTTTTCGCAGAATGTTCTCGTGTGTTTTTATTTAACTTTTAAAATGACGTAATATTTCTTAGTAAATGCGCATATTATGCTCGTATTTTGTATGGAAGCCGCTCTACAGAATGTAGTCCGGAAAAGCATCATTTCTTAAGAGCGGCGGCTGCGACATCTTGAATGAATGTAGGCAGTTAAAGTGCAATCCTTTTCTTGAATGCAAACTCCCTGCTATTTTTACCTGACACGACGCGACGCCTAGACCTCTCGCTTATGCTTCAAGCTGTCGAAAATAGTTATCTGATTTGGAGATAGTTTCTTATTGTGCAATATATAATAATGCTTTACGCTATCAATTAATTAATAAACGTCGTTTATGCGTTTAAATTTTGCGTAATTAATTTGAATTGTGGTGAACTATATGTATAGTGCAGTTCTGGGCAGTAGAATGCTCTGCCGGTGCTCGCTAGCAAGAACCCGCGGTGTTGAAGTGTTCGTACAAACGTCAGCTCGAGAGCTAGTGGAAAAGTCTCAAAAGCAAGTTTATATAGCTGAGACCACCCGACCCGCGCCCTACTTCGTCAAACAGAATGGGAACTCCCGTCGAGTTGACAACTCGTTGTTGAACTTTGTGCTGGTGGACGTGTGATAAATTCTGCGGTTTGAGTGTCTATGATTAAGTAAGTGTAGATTGCGCTTTGCTCGTAACTCAAGCTAACTACTTGCATTCAGACGAACTCGTGTATTTGAGTGAGCGTGGTACGTTTGGTCTTTTACTCAGTCTCTCATGAGTCGTATTTAGTTATCTATTTACTGTAATGTGTAAAAGGAGACAATAAAAATCCTGTAACGGAATGTAATCTGGTTCTGATTTTGGTCTGTGTATTGTGTGAGTGTACCGTGTCAAAATTTTCAATCAAGGGACTAAAAGTTTCCTGTTATTGTTTTTCTTCTAAATTCTAGATTGGAAAATTATAATCCAAATATTATGCAACTTGCAATATTAAAAAAAAATACACGAGCCAAGTGTGGGATCGAATATTATGTAAGATCATTGTGTATTAGAGCTTATTCTGTATGAGAACGGGGGAGCACATTCATGTCTCGGAAGTCCATAAGTAAAGTGCTTTCAATTAATCGTTTGATTTAAATTAAAGAAGCGAAATACTACAAGTAATAACAAATATATAATTTAAGTTTACATTATTGATAGGTGTCTGGAACGTCTGTCTAGGCAGTCTAGGGATTTGAATCCCGCTATATAAGTCTATATACATTGACCCTACATGGTCTCGTCTAGACTGCAGACGCAATAAGGAAGCCCCAGGACAATGCACTCGCTTTGTCAAAACCTAGTATGGTCTTACATAGATTTGTTTATTGAATGTAGTGGAGGGACACCTTTGTGTATATCCATAAGAATATTCAAAATCATAGTTTGAACGAGTCTCCCAACTTTATCACAAAGTGGCAACGAATCACGTGTCAGCATCGGTATTTCGTGTGACGTACGGTTTCTGCAAGTTAAAGCGAATCCATGTTTTGGAGCGGAGGGATTTCGTTAGGAGGTATTATAATTTAACGATTCAAAGGGAGCTTATATACGGGAGCAATGACCTCTCACCCCCGGTTTTCTTAACGTTCATCGGCTTGTCCTTGTACTTCACAAGTCTACCTGAGGTGCTCTTCATCTTTTCTAGATATTGTTGCTTAGTTTCGGAATAAAAGGCACGAAAAGCGGTATGCGTAAGATAAAATATCAATTGTTTTTAAGAAACATTTTTAAGTCACTTGATTAAACAGGCAACGGGTACTTTAAGTTTCTTTGTCTATTTAATCTTAATTAAAATGTCATGTTAAGTAACAAATATTTAATGGTCAATAAGTGATTCTTTAATTAAAAAGAGATGTAATACTAAGCTAAACGGCTATCTCAATCACGATGCTATTTAAGATTATAAATAAAAATGTGCGATTGAAAATACAGACACTTCCAATTAAATGTACATCAATGTTTGTGTTGAGTATTATAAATTCATTGCATGACAAAGCGATTAAACTGCAATATTTATTGAACTTTGGTAAACTATAGCTCTTTACAGTGAGTCGATGAATAGTTCTTGGTATTGTTCTAAATTAAAGTTAAGTTTATTACGAAGAAAAACTATGTCATGTGATAGAGTGTGGCATGTTTGATGTGTTCATCCCTTGAAGTGACCTACATGAGTCACCGATTGCCTCGCCTTGGCACACAACCTCGTTGGCTTTGTTACTAGAAAAAACATTAAATTTTTCGAAATCGCATCCAATTGGCAGTTTCTATATCACTTTGAAGCCGTTGGGTTGCATATTGTGGTTTTCTTTTTACTAAATGTTTCATTTGTGATTTTCACGTCTAGTTGTACGAGTATAATATGTGAGACATTTGGTGTGAAATATACAGGTATTTTCACACGTTCGCGCGTTGTGAGTATATTCTGAAGATTTATTGGCGGACGTCTCGTTACGCGAGTAAGTTGCGTTTGTGTTCGCCTCAGGAGTTCCACGGAGCTCGAAAAATATTGTACAATCTCACGTCCTAATTCGAAATGGCGCCTCGTTACGCACCTGACCAATTTAGCGTGTTCCTAAACCACGGCCGAACTAATGGTAACAATCGACGTAACAAATATAACTTCATAGTCAAAACTTTATCTAGCTCGTAAATTATTTGTAATGTAATATTAACAATAAATTACCAATAATAAAATGATCCTTCGTAAAACCTTGACAATGACAATAGATGGTAGCTGACCTAAGCTTTTACGTAATATCTTCATAAAAGAAGACCTCATTTTACCGTCAAGAGCTGAGCGGGCCGACCCTGAACATTTATAAGGTTAACCCCCACTCGAGCCGCTAATACGGATTTATTATTAAGTTTCGTCGTTCGTCAGAAGGGTTCCTCATCTAGAGGCTCAATCATTCTGATTAATACATCGACTGTTTAATTGACTCTTACGGAATAACATAAATAATGGAGTGTTTAATATTAGATTTATAACTGTAAATATTATAGTTCAGTGGTGATATGAAATATGAATATCCCGGTGGGTAGATGTGCCTAGACTGGTGTCGTGAAGGTGTTTATTACTGCAATATCTTGGCGGCCGGAGATGACGTCATTTGTTGAGTGGCTCACGTAATGCGCCCGAGGACGTCGCCAGACTTTAATAGCCTGCAGGTTTATGGAGTAGAAAATAGTATTCTGCTAGAATTTCCCACGCGTTTGTATTGAGTTGACATTTAAGTTCATTTATATGCCACTGCTGCCTTCGATTCCACGTTTATGAGCGGTTTGCGCCACAGTAAAAATCCTGTCTCCATCTCATATCCCTTTTATTGATTGGCATGTTTAATAATACCTGCGGGTGGCCGAATGCTTTTCTGATGAATACAATATGTTTAAAATTTTACTGAATTAATTCTTGGTATTGCATTTATAACAGCAACATACAATATGTTTTCAGAAGTCTGTTATTACACAGTTAATATTTTAATCATCGCCTCTGTATGAAAACGATGTTCTTGGTTCTATATATGAAAATTGCAAATGTGTATATTTTAATGTTTACGTATGAAAACTCCGGAAATATATTTCCTGAGTCGTGGCGTATAGAGCTTTCCATTCATTGAGCGAGAGCTTCATAAATGGCAGTCGTTTATCCCAATGTCCTGAATGTCCTCGTTTTGCCGTCCTATCGAGGATTACACTTTTTGCGTCGCATCGTAGTTATGTCAGTGCGTAGTTTGGAAACGTTATAATTTATTCTGGCTTCATGCATGTAACTTAAAAGGTTTCTAAATTCTAATGTAGAAATCACGCAATTGTTGTTTTATTTGTAACAAATTAATGTCAATGGAATTGTCGTGAGCAACAAACAAAGAGTTTATATTAGTAAAAAATTATATTGTAAGCCAAATAAATACACCCAACATTCACACAGCGTGTATCGAGAAACTCTTACAAAATTTTAGGATTTACATTACCCAGGCCTGAACCAAATAACTGACACTATATGGATGACACTAACATTTGTTCCGATGAGTGGATGGAAGTCTCCGTCTGTATTTCTGTAACCGACGTCTTAACCAAATGCGCCACAAATCCGTCATGTTTGTTTACTAAGGCAGGGCGCAGTCAGGCGGCCGCCTGGGTCGCCAGAAATGACAGAGCGCTGTAGGCCCACATTTATTTTACTATTTTTGCATGGGTTTGGGCGGCAGATAGGGGCCGCCGTAACAATTTCGCTCTGAGCGCCCTAGTAATCTCGTCTAAGGGCGTCGGTTGTGCTGAAACTGTCAGTTTTTGTTAGTGTTGACATGTAACGTTTGTTGTTGTAGGGCGGTTACCCGGCCAAATTGAAGAAGGTGTTGATAGTGACGGCGCCTCTGTGGTTCAAGGCGCCGTTCCGTATCCTGCGGCTGTTTGTGCGCGAGAAGCTGCGCGAGCGCGTGCACACGGTGAGCGCGCCGCAGCTGGGCGTGCACGTGCCGCGCGCCAGCCTACCGCGCCAGCTGGGCGGCTTGCACGACACCGACCACGCCGCCTGGTATGCAACACCTTCACCACCATGTAGATACATACATACCTATAGTGACGCATACACGTTTTCACTAGCTTATGCAAACATCTAATGAAATTCGCCACTTCAAAGAGAGGAATAATCTGACCAGTTTCAGGATAGATTCTAGATAGTGTGTATTTATATTTATGAATTACACGCCGCTGCCGTTATAGTATAAATGGCACTAATACAAATTGAATTACGTGAAGAAGCTGGACTTTGGATTACATTAGTAACTTTTAGCAAATCTAGTTTCAGATTTTTCAGTCCACCTAAGGAAACTCAAGCTCAGCTTAAGACTGCTCTTGCTGACCTTACAGTAATTAGGATAGCTTAAACTACCTACCGGGAGCACGAATTTATTCCAGATTTTTATATCAAACTTGGCTGATTGCAGTCCTTAATGAATAGTTCCGAATCAGGTCATTCGAGCAACTGGGCTGTGAATTATGATTTCCACCGATGCCACGCTGGTAATTTTCTTGTAGATTCGTTAAAATAATTTGTTTCCTAAAAAAAGCAGTGGAAAAACGTTTTTAAATATTAACAGATAAAGGATAAATAAATAAAGAGATATAAATATTGTCTTCCCTTACATCCCCTCCATAGAAGGACAAGATACCCGATGTGTTTCATCACGCACGGTTTGCTAGTGGAAAATTCTCCCAGAAAAATAAAGACGAAATAACATCGGTATTTCAATTTCTGTTTTTTATGCGCTGTAGGCACGCAAAGGACAAATGTTTTCTATTCACTTCGCCTCTCCATATGTCCGCCGTTTGTTTCCTCGGGGAGCTAGAATTCTTCCATACGTTCACCGGTAAAGTTATGGTCCGTACTAGGTACATAATGCCGAAGTAATTTATTATACATGCCCTCGAATACAAGTAAAAATCTTTAAATTGAGATAAAACTTTACGAGGGGATATCATTGTAATTAGTGGATAAATTATTCATTAAAAGTTTTAAGAGATTGATGAAAGAAAATGAATTCTTAATGTTGTTTTTTTTTTAATTGCCGTCGATTTAATAAGTTGTCATTAAAAGACTATGAGTGTGAAACTAGACAAGCATTTTTTAAAATGCAGGATGTCCTAAAAAGGTACGAGATCTAGACCTTAATCTTTCATCTAAGTTGTTTTTCAACAAGTTGGCTACAAGATGAACTTGAATATTTATGTGACTAATACGTTGGTATTTTAATGATATATAAATATAAAATCATATTTCTAGCATTACGTTATCGTTTCACTGGTGAATTCCGAGGCAAACACAGCTCATAGCAACACAACAATGTAAGGCGGTTGTCGGTTGGCACAGCCGCCACCAGTCGATATTTATCGAGTGAACATTCGGGTGACCATCGAAATACACATGCCAGTAGCGCCCTGTACACACTCGGCTTGTTTCAGGTTGGAACACTGCAGAAACTGTTACACCAACAACATACAGAACTCTAAATTAGACGGGGTCATTGATGAATATGTAATCAGCAATCACATACCCCCGGTCAAGCCCCAAAATGGTGAGTAATCTGTTTAATAATTAATTAATTCGAACGTTTACTCTTGTTGGTGTTTTTTTAATTGTGTTGTATTGTTCAGAGGTTTTTTTATATGTGTACACATAACGTGTATAATAGACAAGAAGTATTTAGTATTTAAAGATATTTATGTATTGTAGAGATTTGTTGTTTATTATACATTTTAAGTCTGCTGTGAATGTTTTACATGGTTTATAAATTATACAATGTATATTGGCGGATAATTTCATTTTTGGGGTTGACTATGCTTTATTTTAGCTATTAGTACTTAGTCATCAATAAAATCAATTATAACGGCACTTATATCACTCTACGATCATTGATTTAGTATGTGACAATAATACAAACGATATTATCTAAGCTTAGGCAAGGAACATGGCTTCATATGAATGTGACTGTTTACACATTATCAGTACACTATCGTCATCGATAAGTGCCTTATCTCTTATCAATTCTGTCTGATAAAAATATGACAACAAAGAGTTATGAATAAAGAAAACAATGATATCACTAAAGCAGTCTGAATAATGTCACGATTTATTGTCCACGCCTGAATAGCAAGAGTTTTTTAATTATGTCAAAATAATAGTTAATGAGGCACCTGGTCATTATGGGGAATTACCCACGAACTTAAAGTTATTAACAGCGTGACGCAATGGAAATAAAATCTATGATTCCATTGATAGATATGATTTTTTCGATCAGGTGTACTAAAATAATTATAACGGAAGCCGAAACGGATGTTACAAGTGATCGGTGGATGCCGTTGGTTACTTACGGTGTTGGCACGCACTACCGATCCACTTCCCTTTTAACCACTTACAATGGCGTGTGCAACGCATCGCATAATGTCATTTACAAATAATTGATCCCTATTTATTAGTTGATTGATTACAATACAAGATAGCAAAAAAGTTTGTTTTTAACCAACACATATATGGACTTCCAAAGTAGTTTCATAAGTACTATGGAAGTTATTTCTTGTGTACATTATTCTGTTCTGCTGTTTGCACGGAACAGATTCATAAAATACATATTTAATGCGATTCTTATCGCACACCTGTATGTCGCTAGATAAACAGTGTATTCAAATGCCTACGCCTACTAGATTTATTATTTTCTATTCCATGACAAATTATGTTTGATATTTTAGATACGGAGTTATCGCTGTTAAAATGTGAAAAATGCTACTAGATATAAATAGACTATCTGTTACAACTTGTTCAGTTTTTTAATGCAAATAAAATATATAATTTGTTGTGCCTTGTTTTATTGAGTCGTAACCATTGGCATTGTTTGTACCAGGTATAATAGAACGCGAAAGTGAATGTGACATGACAAGCGACCACGCTGTAAGACTCTGTGACAACAACTCGGCAGACATGCACATCAGCGGCGACCCACCGTACACCTGCGACTCTAGTCCACTGAGGTAACAGTATTCATTATTAAAAGGGGTATTCGCAATCTGCGACACCAAAACCGGGGCCCCTGCTATATTAATCCGAAACGAAGTTGGAAACTTCGGACGATCGAAATTTATATACGATACGAATGTATCTACTCTGTAAACGTTCGAATTTGTATAACGTACATCGTAACCATAAGTCAATAACGACCATAAGTATATGTAGGTACATTCGTATCATATTTTAAACTTCGATCATCCGAAGTTTCCAACTTACCCCATTAGCTCTCGTGTTACTTAATCCCAATTTTGAACCTTAACGAGTCCATTATTCTTAAGTTGTATTTCTCAATAATACTCGGATCAAAAGTGTTCGTGAACGCTTGTTTTAAATAATTTGTTCTCTTGTGTAGGCACACACACGGCTACAATGGCGACATGAAAGGGAGGCACATAAATTCGGGAGATGAAGATGACTTAGACATTAGCAGTGAGTATAATTTATGGGCTTAGTGCCAAAGTTCCCGAGTCCCAAAATGTCCTCTGTGATGTTTGCCAGAACGGAGATTTTTCTAGAGACTGTTAGGTAATGTATTTCTTACGTGAACATGTATGTTTGAGGTTGGTCGTTTGTACAAAGTCACGAAAAAATTGTCTGACACATCGAAACGATTTTATATTTTCAGACTTTTTAGTGTTAAACTCTTTTACGCCAAATAAAAACAAGAAAGCTTGTAAAATTCTCAATCAATGTCACGCGATAAACGGCGTGTCGCGTTTGGGATATTTATTAGTATTATTTGCGAAAGTTTTTATTTTAATGTTTATTTTAGATATTATTGTGATTCGTTGATGATGAATAGTGAATAGCTAATTGAATGGGTCAGTTTTTAATACATCGCCAAGGAACCATCCTCTGTTCATGTACGTTTATAATTTTGTCGTTAACAATTTGTTTGAAATGATTGAATGTGGCGGAAAATAAAATGGTATACATTTTTTATGATTGTTGTAAACGTTCGCGAATTGACGACCGCCGGTGGATAAAGTAACAAATTGGTAGAGTGGAATTGCGTGCGGTAAGGTTTCGATGTTCGATGATGCGAATTGTTTTAACTATGTGGCTTTTGAGTGAGTTTTAAAAATAAGATAATTATTATAGTGATCTGCAAATATCTCAAATGGAATTTATTTTTACGTTCCTTCATCAAAATAACATCCTGTTTCGCCTGTAGCGTTCAATTTTTGTGTAAATTATTGTGCAATAAAACCCTCACTTAAACAGCGTTGTAGACTATATTGTCTAAACCCTCTCAATCGTACACTCGATTGTAGAGGAGGCTCTTGCCCTGCAGTGGACGTATATGGGTCGATATAGGAACAAACATTATTTGCATTTATATTGGCATAACTATAAATGACCTAGTGTGGTAAGGCTGCTACTTGTATCGTTATTATTATGTGATATCTTTGTTGTGATATAATATAATAAATTGTAATATTCCCGGTCTAGAACCCGCAGGAATGTCTTTACAATTTATTTATGAAAAGATACGCGATTGACATTAAACATTTTTATTATAACAAGTGCGTGGTGGCCTGTTGGTAAACGGACTAGACGCGGCTGCCAACATGTTCACGGTGGTCGCGGGTTCGAATCCCAGAGCACACCTCTGACTTTTCGGAGTCATGTGTGTATTGACAGTCAATCACCACGCACTAAAACGGTGAAGGAAAACATCGTGAGGAAACCTGCATACCATAGCGATTTATAAGAATTTCTATGGTATGTAAGTCCGCCAACCCGCACTAGGCCAGCGTGGTGGACTATATGGTCTAACCACTCTCAATCGTACTTTCGATTGTAGAGTAGGCCCGTGCCCTGCAGTGGGACGTATATGGGCTGATACAGATTATAAAACTGACATAAATGTCATTCATACATAAAATAAATAAGTATATCTAGTGACGTGTGTGTTGTGTCGTGTGCAGCGCGCGGCACGTGGTCGTCAGGCGAGGCGTCGCCGGGTCTGTCGGACGAGGAGTGCGGCGGCGGCGGCGCGGGCGAGGCGCCGGCCGCGCTGCTGGCGCGCCTGCGCACCATCGGCCGCCGCGGCCTCGTCGCCGAGTACGACGAGATACGCGCGCGCCCGCCGCACGGCACCTTCCACAACGCCAAGTCAGTACACACTATAAACCCCGCCGCACATGCTCACACTCACATTGACCGTCACGAGCCGCGTGCGAGTGGCAATATTTAAAACCTATGGCGCAGTACCAAACTCCGCATTTGCTCTCACGTCTCATATGTGGTGGTGGTGTCTCACATGTGGGCCCCCTAGGTTAGTACCATCGCAATGTCTATTTCTCTCGATAAACAGCAGTGTATTGTATTTCGGTGTGAAGGACATTTTATCCAGAGTAACTACTGGACATATTCGGTCTTATTACAAAAAGCGAAATAAACCTGGTTTAAACCTGGTCTAACAAAACCAGTCTAATCTGCAGAACCATGGTTTAAATTTACTTGTATTACAAAACATAAATAAACCATGGTTCTCTTGGTTCATTCTTTTGAACCGTGGTTTATACACCAACCACAGATTAATACAAATAATATTCGTTCAACGTGATATCATTCCATCGCAACGTTCCATATCCACAGAAAATAATACATTTTAATAAAACTTTAATGATTTAATAATGTTTTGGCGTATTGAACCTATTGAGGGTTGGACATGTTGCTTGAATGTCAATATTGTTTGGTATATCGATTTCAATTTAATTATTTTTTTTCATTTGATTCATGTTATATTAGCTAGTGACACATCCAAACACGTGTGATGGAACGTAACATTCTAGCGCGTTACATGAAACCATAACAATAACAAAACTATCGCGAGCTAAAATAAGTTCATTTAGCATTAGAATGCATTTACTATTTAGTCAACGAAGTATCTGAAGTGAGGTGATACAAAATAATTGTCGCTTAGGTAATTACATAGTAATCTATTGTAATATCGTGTTGTGTTGGACCTACAAAATGAAAAATGGTCTGTGAAGTTGAGTAATGAGGAAAAAGTGAGTAAACCAACATTATTATATGGATGATTACATTGCAAAATGTTTGGTAAACCTATCCTTTTGCGTATATTTTTATCGGAAAAAATCAAAACAGGGTTTGACGCGTAGACGTGTTTTGTTGGACCGACATGGCGTTTTTTATAGCTCAAAGGCTGCAAAATCCTTAAAAACGAAGAAGTTAATCATATTAATATCAATTTTACAGTATAAGTAACATAATACGATGAAATAGACACTAAATCTAAAAGAAATATTTGTAAGTTTACGATTTAGACCACCGTTAAACTAGAGGGCGGTCAGGTTTAGCGATAAACCATCAAAAAGGCCATGGTTTATCGTTAAACCACTTTTTGTAATATGAATTTCATATAAACCATAGTTTATTGAGATTTAAACTAAAGTTTTTAGATAAATACGTTTTGTAATAAGGCGGATTGAGACTTAATGGTACGGGAGCTAGCAACGTTTGAAAAGTAAGAATTTTAGGTCAGCTGATTTTGTGATATGTCGTCCTTCTTGCACTTTCGGTTAGAGTCTGGGCTATCTGGCTGGCGGTAGCGGTTGCGTTCATTAGTGCGCATCCTACCTGTCCAGGTAATAATCCTGGATTTTAAAAACATTTTAGAAGGCGTAATTTTAGATTTTTTGTTTTTAAATAAGTCTACCTGACATACTTTTTTTATTGCCAGACATTTTTGACAATGCTAACTATGTGCCATATGCGATTTTTATTATTTTATATAAAAATTTCAAAGTATTTTATAATGTCTGTAATTTCAATATTATGTTATTTAAAGATAAAATAAATTTGCCAGACATTAATTCGATTGTTAAGTCTTGAATTAAAATGAAAAAGTCATGAAAAGTATTGCAGTATAATGCTAGTAGTCGGAGAGAGACAGTTGCAGAATAGTCGAGAATGATACAGAGAACCATTACAAAAGTAAATTACTTGTCACTGTACATGTAATAAAAAAAAAACATAATAATAAATAATAATAATAATATCACCAGTGCATGTCCTCTCACCCAAACCGACTACACCCATAGACACAATCAGGTAGTAAATATAATACATCAAAAACTGTCTGTAAAATATAAGCTAAGTGAAAATACACCCAAACCCTATTACCAATATGTTCCTAAGCCGGTGCTGGAAAGTGCAACTCACAAAATATACTTTGATAGGGCAATACTAACAGATAAAACTATACACCATAATAGGCCGGATATAACACTAATAGATAAAATAAATAAACTTGTATTAATTGACGTAGCAATCCCGAACACTCATAACATGCAAAAAACTATAACTGATAAGATCCATAAATACACAGAGTTGAAAGAAGAAATTACGAGGATTTGGAAGATGAACAAAGTATATATTGTGCCGTTAGTGATTTCCAGCACAGGTATAGTACCGAAGTATCTGCACCATAGTCTAAAGCTAATCGATCTGCCTACAAACGTATATATATAACCATGCAAAAAGCCGTCATTTTAAACACTTGCCGAATCGTGCGTAAGTTTTTGCAAGAGGAATCTGAGGAGGACCCTATGGAATTAAATTTCGCAAATGAAACCCACTTGGCCTAGGCTCGTGGTTTTCATACAATACCGAAATTGTCTTAATTTCGTGACAAATAATGATCAAAATAATAATAATAATAAGTATCCCACATTCATGGTTGCTTAAAGTGTTACAGATATATAAAATTAATCCGGTTATAATAAAGTTTCTAAAAGAAGTTATGGAGCAGTGGAAGACTACACTATATCTTAAAAATAACAACAACTTAATGACAACTAGGGAAATTGCTATAAGAAAAGGAATTTACCAGGGAGATTCTTTGAGCCCCATGTGGTTCTGTATCGCTATGAACCCTTTATCAAATTTGTCAAAAAGAACACAAAAAGGTATCACGCTTAAATGCTCCACACAAAATAAAATTCTATCGCATTTAATTTATATGTACGATATAAAATTATATGCAAAAAACTCAAAAGATATGAAAGATTTAATAAACATCACAGCTAAGTTTAGTAACGATATTTATATGCAATTTGGGTATGAGAAATGCAAAACAATACATATTAAAAAAGGTAAGGTAGAGCCCGGAGATTATATTATACATATGGATCAAATTATATCGTCTATGGAATCCAATGAACAATATAAATACTTAGGATATTATCAGGTACACCAGTTGGATCATATCAAGTTAAAAGAAAAACTATCTATAGAATATAAAAGCCGAGTAAACAGTATTTTTAAAAGTCAACTAACAGGTAAACGCCTCATTAAAGCCATTAATACATTCGCCATCCCCGTGTTAACTTATTCTTTCGGTATAATAAAATGGATAAAAACAGATATTAATAACCTTGAAATTAAAACCCGGACTACTCTTACTAAACTCAATCATTTGCATCCAAAATCTGCAATAGAAAGGCTGACTTTAAAAAGGAAATATGGCGGCAGAGGGCTTATCGACTTGCAAACATTGTGGAAGAATCAGATCGATAATCTGAGATCTTACTTTTACCGAAAAGCGAATGACAGTCTATTACATAAATCCATAGTCGAAAATGATACCAAATATACGCCTCTAAATTTATCAGAAACGCAAACAGGTAATAGAATCACATCCCCAGATAAAGAAAAGATAGATCGCTGGAAAGCTAAAACACTGCATGGTCGACACCCCCATGATCTTGAGCAAGCTCATATTGACGCAGCAGCTTCCAATAAGTGGCTAAGTAACGCTAATCTTTTCCCTGAAACCGAAGGTTGTATAATAGCTATGCAAGATCAGATTATTGTAACCAAATTAAAAAATAAACATTAAAATCAAACCAAATACAAACATGTGACATTAGACTGACGCCATCTGCAAACTTGCCTGTCGCGCCACTGTCGTTGTCTATCTCTCTCGCACCTTCAGCTGTCTCTGTCGGACTACTAGCATCATACTGCAATACTTTTCATGACTATTTCATTTTAATTTAAGGCTTAACAATCGAATTAATGTCTGGCAAATTTATTTTAAGTTTTTCTTATCTTTAAATAACATAATATTAAAATTACAGACATTATAAAATACGTTGAAATTTTTATATAAAAAAAATAAAAAATCGCGTATGGCACATAGTTAGCATTGTCAAAAATGTCTGGCAATAAAAAAGTATGTCAGATAGACTTATTTAAAAACAAAACATCAAAAATTACGCCTTCTATAATGTTTTAAAATCCAGGATTATTACCTGGACAGGTAGGATGCGCAATAATGAACGCAACCACTACCGCCAGCCAGACAGCCCAGACTCTAACCGAAAGTGCAAGAAAGACGACATATCACAAAATCAGCTGACCTAAAATTCTTTCTCGAAAACGTTGCTAGCTCCTATACTATAACAGTTAATGTCTTAAGATGGCGAGCGCAGTGGAATGTTGCTACTGCTTATGAGCGGTCGTATCGCTTACCATCAGGCGAATGGCAAGCTATTCATTGCAATTAAACAAAGACTAGAAAATAGTATCATCACAATGCAGAGTACATGGCTGAGGCAAGCCCCGCTAGTCGCGAGTGATGACGTATGACAGCGTGCTCACGGGCACTGCGTCACGCGTGCGCGCACACGTGCACGCACTATATACTCATTATATGTCACCAATATAAACCTGCGATTCAATGCATTTTAATATATCATAATAAATCGTGTCAATAATGATAATATATAATATTTATTTTCCCTATTAATGAATGATGTTTTTATAACCTGGAATTGTGTTCTAATGTGAGGTTTATACAAGTCTTGTCCATTCCACACATCTTTGTTACTAGTATATTAGAAATTGAATGAACTTTCCCTAATTGTTTGTTTGGCCCGATGAAGATCGATAACGATAAAATTATACTTATTAAAAATATGTGTTATTTTAATGACATAGGAAATAATATTTTAACAAATAAACTTATAATATTTACTTATTAGATTCTTGGTCTCGATTTTTTGGAAACCTTGGAAGTATTATTCTGGTTTTGTACATCAAACGGAATTGGAGAAATAGGTAATATAATTACCCTTAAGCAAATTAGGAATTTGACATAATTATGAATTATTATAATATACTACCTATGTTGCGCCCTGTTTGTATCACAAAGAGACTTACATTTCCATGAAATCCATCGAAATCACGTAGCGTCAATCCGGCCCAAGTACGGGATAACGACAGGAAATAATGCAATGTAATTGCGTTTATCTCGTAGGATATATTATTATGTGGTTTCGATAAAGCGATACCTACACCGCAAGAGGAAACGATAGTATGTTGGCACTTGGCATTAATTATATTAATGGTTCATCGTATTACTTACGTAGAAAATTAATGCTTTTAAAATTAGCATTGAAAACATTTCTAATTAATCTCTTAATATAAAAGGTCCCTTTCTATTTATATTAAAAATAAAAATATGAAACGGGTATAATGAGTATTAAAATGTTCTTTTCTATATTTGTATTCAAAGTTCTGTAATTAAAAGCGACATCTCCACATTGAAGTACATGTACGCTGCATAATGAACGACAAACCTACATTTTATAAGTTAACTCCAAAAAAATGATGATGGCTACAATTTTCTCATTGGAAAGTATACAATATACATTGTTTTTTTAAACAATGACTTTTAATCAAGTGCAGGCTAAAATAGGGCAGCCGCAGGAAATAGCACAATCTCTCCTGTGTTATAATAAACTCCACTTCAACGCTGCGAATTGAGATTTTTATGAAGTTCATTTTATGATTATAATTGGATACCTGGCGTGAATAACTTGACATATACAAAGAAAATGTTGATGAGTTAGTAACTGAATTGCAGCGGTGAATAAGTTAATAATTTCATGTCAATACTTTACCTGACACTAAGTTATTGCAATCTTATGAGAACATTGAATATAACTTTCAGTTCTCATGTCATTGACGTTTGGGGTTTTGTTCATTGCGAATCCTGATTTGTGAATGAATAATTCGATTATACAAAATTGAAGAACAACATTG
Organism: Hyles vespertilio; assembly: GCA_009982885.2. Classification (NCBI taxonomy): domain Eukaryota; kingdom Metazoa; phylum Arthropoda; class Insecta; order Lepidoptera; family Sphingidae; genus Hyles; species Hyles vespertilio. The sequence goes on from CM042824.1 coordinate 6,545,205, forward strand.
GAAATTTGAAGTCGCACATCGTTTTTAGTTTCTTGTTGAATTTGTTTAGCAATATTTAAAAAAAAATGATGTTCGTTTCCAGATTGCCGAGTAATCTAGCCAAGAACCGTTACACGGACGTGTTGTGCTACGACCACTCGCGCGTGGTGCTCTCGCAGATCGACCCCGACGACCCCTCCACCGACTACATCAACGCCAACTACGTCGACGGGTACAAACAGAAGAACGCGTACATCTGCACACAAGGTTACTTGCTTTATTATATTGTACTTACTAACGGACTACTCTCCTCACGCTAGGCAGCGACCAGGGGGGTCACTGTATATATTTTTTAGAAGTGGAAAACTAATAACTTTCATCTGACGTCGAACGTGCGAAAAATAGAACTTCATTTCGGATCATAGAGTAAACCTCTGGTTGTACAAAAGCCTTGGCATTGCGAAGGTCCATGACGGGATAAAAACTCACACGAGCATTAGGCATACGCCTACGAAGGCGTAATAAAAAAGTAATGGAAAATAAAAAACCCCAAAGTGGGATTGTTTGTTCCGCTTTCATACCATAAATACTCAACCGATTTTATTATTTTGCAATAAACTTTTTCTCTCTCCTCACTCTCTTCAGAAACGTAGCTTCTGATACCCACGACACATGACTCGATCTAAGTGTGGGGTCAGGGCTAGGACTATAGATGACTGTTGGGTGTATTTATTTATTTACCTAGAAAATAAATATTGTTCAATAAGGATAGTAAAATAAATGCTAGATGCTAGAGCAGTCTTAGATACCATGAGCAAACTTTAGCTTACTATCATACTACTTATAATTTTAATGGGTTACCCCGGCCAGTCACACTACGTCGCCTATGGGACGCATGAAAAATTTCGATCCACTTCTGGTAGTCTGTAGTCTGGACGCTTGCAGATGATGCAGACATATCATTCCACTCTATCTATAGCACTTCGATTCAGAGGACTGATTACCACTAAATGTGGCCCGTCTCTTTATGTTCTGTATTGTAGATAAATTTTCTTTAAAAAATATAACATTTATTTTTAAAACTGTTGAAAGTTCCAATATTGTTCCTACACCCGCGCACTGGAGTAAAGTAGTCATAAGCCTCTGCATTTTTCCCGTTTAAATCAAATCAAATCAAATCATAATTTATTTCAGAATATGAATTCCATAAAATGTTAGTAACACAATGAAATTAAACTATGTTAGTAACCAAATTAAATACTATTTTATTAACCCTATAACTCGTTCCACTCACATCTTTTGTAGAGGACAGTCACAGCGGTCCGCAATCATTTTTAGAAAACATAAAATAAACTCTAAAGTTTCTTACATTTAAGTCGTATTTTAAAGAAATCGTGCTTTCTTACGCGTAGTAAACCTTAATGATAAACAAATAAAGCACTGGAAGGACATTGTGTTCAGTTCGCATTGAGGTATGAGGCACGAGCGTCATTTCGCTTCGCCGGTTAACAGGAAAAAATTACACCACGTCGAAGAATTTTGGATAACGAAAATGAGCTGTATTTGTAAGTGATACGATCTTTATTACCTTGTCACATCTATAAAAATTAAAATAAATAAAGTTCTTTTATAAATAAGTCAATTCCGCGTAAACCGTGCCTATAAAGATCTTGAGTGTATTATGATACTTCGTACCAAATTTAGAACTTAATACAAATATAATTGTATAAGAATTCAGAGGAAGAAAGTATTAATGATACATCTTTATTGTATCAACACTTTTCCTTCAGAGCCGAGGAAATAGAAAAGTTACAGATGGTAAAGTTTGTCATAAACTTGTTAAACAAATTAGGTCGCAATAGCCAGATATCATATTGGTTATAAGTTGTCCCGTTACCTCGATAAAACTTCGCCTCACGGTCAACAAACATTTTTTTTTGTGGGAATAACACTAACTTTTCCCATTACGCAGTTGCGATCTCTCAATCGGTCAGATAGTTTTGCGTAATTCCGGCGTCAATGTGCGAAGTTTTCTCGTTGTTTTCATGCTTCGGCACCAAACTCAGGCTATAATAGTCTAGAAACAATAGTATTTTTGGAAGTCTGGATGTTGGAAATGGAAATGGAGTATTCGTAAAATTCGATGAATTTGTCTTGAATACTATCTGCAATTTGAATGTTCGGAGACCAAGTTCAGTTTTACTATTTCCCCCTACATCAAACTATTAAAAATATTAAATAATAGTTATGATACAGAGATGTTTACCTAAAATACTCGTACGTCGAGAAAAACTCCAACTAATAAAAAAAAAACGAGATTCCCCGGTGATTTCCATAACATGTAATTTGGTTAGGTTTCCGTCCATCATTATTATGAAGTTTTAAGCTGATGTAGTGCTCGTGCGTAGTTATCTGGTAGCAGTAATGTTGTTCACGTGTGCTTCCAATAAATCCCGCGCAGAACATTTCCCCGTAGCGATATATTTTTGCTTTGATTCCGTGCTCCCAGCTACATTGAACGTCATAACTTTTATGTTACCTAAACATGTGTTTCCACGAATTGTTCGAAATTATGTACATACCGATGTGATTCGCTCCGGTAAATAAACAAGCCGACCTGCGACCCTCGTTTCTTAGAACAACGTTTTCATGAATTTCACGAACAATCATTTATCATTTGACATGGCAGCCGACCTTACTACACTCAGTAGGTAATATTGTGCCAACACTAACACAAAAGATATTCGTTTTATTATAAAAGTGGACGTCGCTCGAGCTCACCGCTGACCTCGTTTCGTGCTCATCATTAAAATGAAACTTATAACAATGGTGATATGTAATGATGTTTACATATTTTATTATTTTACACTGTAAATATCGTACTTATTAATTGTAGTGCATAAACTATTGACAAACATTAAATGCGAATAAAAGAATTATGTTAAAGAAAAATAAATACATACACTAACAGTTATTATCCGTCGACCTGTTTACAAGAGAACAATACGAACGTATTGTATACAGCACACGACGTTGGGGCATAAATCTGCATTGTATATTTATTGTACCATTGAAAAAGCTAGATATTTGTTGTATACGTTGGAACGTGAACATGAAAGGTACATTTTCAGATAGAGTATTTTTGGTTGCATGTGTTGACAATAGACTAGTGTCATACATATATTTTAAATATTGTTTATCGAAGGTTACGTTATGCATAATCATAATCAGAAATATTTTTTTTAAATCCTTTAATCAATAAGCAAGTTACAAATATGTAAAAGGAAAAGGATACAACATGCACGGCGGGATGTCATCTTCCATAAGGTGCACGCGTGCGAAAGAGACAACGAGTGTCCCTACCGCACTCTTAAAAATATATTATTTCAGTCATTTTACGCTATGGTACGCAAGGCTTTAAATTATTATTTTGGCAAAAACTATGGATTGACCACCCAAAATCGACGATATTTAAAAAATAATTTATAAAAATGAAGTCACTAAAACTACCACCCGGCTTCGTTTCGGTAGCACTCTTGCTTAGATTATATACTCGTCTAGATGACACATCACACCTCACCGCACGGCTCAAAAAAAGTCTACCAAATTTGGTAGACTCGCTTCTCACGTACGTCAGTGTCATTTGAACTACGTATGGATAACGTGCTCCCGAAAAATAATTAATTATGCCGGTTTGTGCTGTCGAATTGTATCGCAATTGTGTGGGAAAACTGTATAATAATACCAATATCACTTTCTATCGGTAACATTATTGTTAAACCACTATTATTTGAAGAAAACATGAACTTTTAATTCATTATTTTGAAGATGAGTTTCATTGGCCAGTGTTGTCAATTTATTACTAGGAAGATTTGTTGAAACTATGGGAGAAACTATAAAACACAAATATCATTACATAATATTTCGATCAGAATAACAACAAGAACAATGGCATTATTTATTTAATGAGTTAATAATACTTACCTACACGATATTAATGAAACCCACGACGACATGCACTTCATAGTCATTTTATTAATTCTTTGCCTTGCATGTGTATTACCATTCAAAATTTTACAAACGGGGTACTGCTTTTGTCATCTTTGAAGAAACAGCGAGAACTTATTTAAGGTCCTAATAATATTTTTAGACTTCCTACGGATTCCGTACTAGCAAATTGCTGGAGAGACATTACACAGCGGAAACGAAAAGAAGACCGTTCGTAGCCTCACATGACTTCAGTTGTGTGTTCCGAACATTTTACTTAAAATTGTGAAAGTAAAACTACCTATAATTATCAAACAAACCAATAGTAATATTTGAAATGGTTCATTGCTTAGGTGCCCGTTTTTTTTGCAAATGAGTTTATAATTAATAGTATGATTACTTTAAATAAAGAAAAAATATTTTATTTAACCTATTTTGTATATCAAATAATGGGGAAAAGTTAAGTTAATAATCTGGAGTAGGCATCCCTAAACACACACACCTTGACAGTTGGATTACAATAATTACACGACCGGTACTCACACATATCAACGAAAGTGAGGACACTTTTAGCGCATCATTTTGACAGCCTCCGTAGCGCTGACGGTTAGACACCGCCTGTGAAACGAGAGGCCGCGGGTTCGATCCCCGCACCGAGAGAATGTTTGTGTGACCCACAAATATTTCTTTCGGGTCTGGGTGTTTGTGAGACCGAAAAGTCTCTCGTAGTTCCTGATACCCACGACACAAGACTCGATCTTAGTGTGGGGTCAGGACTATGTATGTGACTGTTGGGTGTTATTTATTTATTTATCTAAGCACTCTTGATATACCCGGTATTTAATAGTAAAATTAGAAATTAGTAATTATATTTTCTACCCCCAAAACTAAGAAAATATATTGCGTTAAGGTCCCCTGCCGAAGACGTTCGGCGACTTCTGGCGCATGGTGTGGGAGCAGGGCACGCTGGTGGTGGTGATGACGACGCGCGTGATGGAGCGCGGCCGCGTCAAGTGCGGGCAGTACTGGCCGCTCGGCGTGGGCGCGCGCGTCGTGCACGGCGGGTACGCAGTCACCAGCGAGGCCGTCGAACAGGAGGACGACTTCACTATTACACACCTGCTGCTCACCGACTTGAGGGTGGGTAAAGCATTTTTTAATATTTGATTTGTTTGAAATTGTGTTGGTATCTAGTATTTTAATGCATATTATGTGTGGAAAATTAGTAAATTGCCTATCTGACACCGATGAATACATTAAACAATATTTGGATTCTAAATATATTTTTAGTTTTTTTTTGTAATTAATGGCGAAACGAGTAACCCCTTCGCCTGATGGTAAGCGATACGACCGCTCATAAACAGTAGCAAAATTCCACTGCGCTCGCCATCATGAGATGTTAAGTCTCAATATGTCCAATAGTTACTCTGGCTACAATGTCCTTCAATCCGAAACACAACAGTGCATTTACACTGCTGTTTCACGGGATAAATAGACATTGCGGTGGTACCTACCCAGATCGCCTGTCACATATGAGAGACATTCCACCAGTAAAAAATGTACATAGTTAAAGTCTGTTTTCTGCATAAAAATAAATAAATACACCCAACAGTCACCTACATGACCTCACACTAAGATCGAGAAATTACGGAGACGTTTCGGTCTCACAAACACCCAGACCCAAAACAAATACCTTCACACAAATATTTGTTTCGATGCGGGGATAGAACCCGCGGCCTCTCGATTCACAGCTAGCATTAAATTAACTTGTATTCCAATGGTGTTGTTGTTTTTATCATGTATCATGTTTTTATCAATTGTTCGTTTAGTAATAACCACTCCAACGCGCATCCCAACCCCAACGTTGACATAACTACTTGTCAAATCTCAATTTGTTAAAATATATCCTATGTCTGTTACCATAAAGGCAGTAAAAATATATATACCATAATAAAACTGTAATTAAGTTCACATCACTCTAAAGAGGCTGGGATGTTAGAGTACTAATTAGATAGTAATGAGGACGTAGAATGTAATAGTTTCTTTTCGTTTCTCCATCACATGGTTGTCTGGCAGAGATTGCTTCAAGCAATAAAACCGCCACTTGTGCATATATTTTATTTCATGTTGTTTTGTCATTTTATGTATATGGTGTACAATAAAGTGTTAATTAAATAAATAAATAGTTTACCTGTATATGTGTGTGTTGCAGACGGACGACTCGCGTCGCATCTGGCACGGGCAGTACACGCGCTGGCCGGACTACGGCGTGCCGGGCGGCGGCGCGGGCGGCGCGGGCGGCGCGGGCGGCGCGGGCGGCGCGGGGGGCGCGGGGCGCGCGCTGCCCGTGCTGCGCTTCCTGGCGCACGTGCGGCGCGCGCAGCAACACGCGCTGCACGAGTACGTACACAGTACACGCACTAACCGATACTATGCAAACTCGCAAAAATTGGCCTTCGTGACGCAGTTGGTTAGACGCCGGCTGTGCAACGAGAGAAACAAATATTTGTGTGAATCAAATGTGTTTGTTTCGGGTGTTTGTGAGACCAAAAAGTCTAGTAGTTCTGATACCCACGTCACAAGACTCGATTTTTGGACTGTCAAATATAGTTTTTATTACCATCAATATCAAAGCAAGTATGGGCATTTCATAGCCCAAAGCGGTTTACCTGCACAGATATCGTAGACCGTAGTGTAGCCACTTGAAACTTATAATACTCCATCACGAACTGCGCTCTTTACACGCGAACTTCTATATCCGCTCTTAGTTAATTCGGACACATCTTTGGGTGCTAGTTAAATTTACTTATTATATACTTCATCATTTAAGTAAAAAAATTGTATGATTTTCAATTTAATGATCATAAAACCCACATTCAAAAACATTTTTTTAAGATTTTTTTATTTGCATCTATTTCATTTTCAGTTTGGGAGACGCTTGGGCGGGACACAATAGGGGTCCTCCAATAGTTGTACATTGTTCTGCAGGCATAGGACGAACAGGTATGCACACTATAATTTATACAGTACCCTTACCTAATAGACTACAAGCCCGTAGCAAAAAGTGATGGGTCAAATGAACCACGAGGAGACCTATTTAGTAAGATACAGGTGCTTAACATAATAATATTTAGCACTATGCTGTCATTTGTAAGCTCTCCGTCTGGATGCAGATGAGACTTCAAAAGTACAGGGAGAGGGTGTATATTTTGGTCATATATTTTTGTACGGCATTTCTACCATCGATAGATCCATGAAAAATAATAAGAAAACACGTAGTGCCGTACAAAAATAGTGCGCCACAAATTCAGCAGAACGTTAGATATTCCGGAAATTTTCTTGATAAATTTGGTCATTTGATTTTATACGGCATCGTTTCCATACAATTTCAATACCTCTTCTAATCCATTATTCCGAAACGCCGTACAAAAACTATGAGACAAGTGAAAAAAATCGGCGGTTGCAACCCACTCCCCTTCAGTGGTCCGGGAGGTGATTTGAAAAAGTACGGCATCGGTTTCATAACATTATGTAGCACTCAAAAGAACTAGTTAAAACATGCCGTCAAAAAATATAGTTCATTTGAATGTATAAAATCAATAATACCTAAATTTATCATAAATCTAACCTTGAAAGCTGTAAGGTCATTTTTCCTGTACGGCAACTACGTTTTTAACATTATATTGCTAAATACAATTGTAATATAACATTGCCATTCAATAAAAAATGTTCTAAAAGAAATTGAGAGGAAAACAAAATTTTTTCGACTTTTTTCATATTACTTGTAAAGTTTAAACTATCGTAGGTTAATGAAATACAGCAACTTTCTGAATATTATTGTTGTTTTAAATATAACCTAGGTAAATGAATCGAGAAAAATGATGCCGTACATTTTAATGTAGATCATAACTTTTTGCTGACTAAAATGACACTATCATTTATTAAAAATCAACATATTTTCGAAGAGAACAAGTGTTAATATGTATTAATCATTATGCCGTCTATTTAAAGCGAAACTGAGGGTATATTATATCCAAAAATTTAAAACTATTGATCTCAGTATTCATATTCTTGAATAATTTTCGATGTAATGTACTTTATACATGGACATATTTTTTTTTAATTATCTTATTTTCTGATGTTTATTGATATATATACAAAAATGAAAAACAAATAGGAACCGTCAACTGCCCTAACTTTGATATTTATGCCCTTTAACGGGAAATAAAGTCTAAAATACGATCGATTTTTATGATATTTACACATATTATCGTAAAAGTCGCGGGTTCGAATCCCATAGCACACCTCTGATTTTTCGGAGTCATGTGTGTATTGACAGTCAATCACAACATCACGAAGAAACCTGCATACCATAGCGATTTATAAGAATTTCTATGGTATTTACATACCAATGTCTTCCAACACACACTAAGCTAGCGTAGTTGACTATATGGCCTAATCACTCTCAATCATTCTCTCGATTGTGGAGGAGGCCCGTGCCCTGCAGGGGGACGGAATATAGGCTGATACCGATCATAAAAAATCCCAAAGAATGTTGTAATTTTTAAATATTTTACTCCATTTTTTTGTACATATAGTTATCGAAAATTTTTAAAAGTTAGGCAAATTCATGATCTAATGTCTGTGACATTCTAAAATGTACTTTTTATTAAGATAATAAGACACGATTTGCGTGATATATTTTGTGAAAATTTGAGGAGGTGAAATTTGCTAGGCAATGTCTGGACACCATATTGCACAATTTCAATAAATAATAATAAATGATTAGGGTGGTCTCCTTAGTGACATAAAACAATGAAACAAAATATGTAACATCTTATTTCTTTTCCAAAGTATGTATAATAAAATAGTAAAAAAGCAACTAATGTAGGTAGGTAACAAATAAAATATTCTTAAAATTATAGCAATGGTACGTACACGTACTAGGTCAGCATAGTGGACTATACGGCCTAATCACTCTCAATCGCACTCTAGATTCTACAATCGAGATTACGATTACAGGGCACGGGCCTATTCTACAGTAGGCTCGTGCCCTGCAGTGGGAGGTACTCGTATATGGGCTGATACGGAGTACGAGCTTAATAACTTTTCATTAAATTTTTCATGGCGACCACTTAACAATATATTCCATATCACAACTTTTTATCAATATGAACATTGCGATTTGTATGGAATTGACTTTTTATGGACTATTGCAATAAAAACAAATAAAGAATCTAAATGCCGTCCAAAAATTTTCATACTAAATATCAACTTAAAGTATACAGGGTATATCAAGACTGCTACCGAAAACGAAGCCGGGTGGTAGTTTAAGCGACTTCAGACACAATGCAACAGAAAAAGTTGCAAAAAAAAGCGACAATTTTTTTTTTGTTATTTTTTTCCTATGGCCATATTTGGGTGGTAAATACATTTTTTCCTAAAATAATAGTATATACCCTTTTATTTATAAATACTCTAAGGTATAAAAGAGTTTAAATTATTATTTTAGCAAAAACTATGGATTTACCACCCAAAAATGACGATATTTAAAAAATCATAAAAAAAAATTGTCGCGTTTCTAGGCGAAATGTTTAATTGCATTGTGTTTGTAGCCACTAAAACTACCACCCAGCTTCGTTTTCGGTAGCAGTCTTGAGATACCCGGTATAGTTACGTGGATTTTTCGAGAGTGTTTTTCGCTCTACAGAAGTTTGGACCAAAAAAAATTACGGCATGTGAAAAAATGTTATCTATGCCTAAAATACTTTCAAAATAAATTAATTTCATGTTGCGTCAAATCACCCCCCTGACTACTGAAGGGAAGTGGGTTACAACCGCCGATTTTTCTTCCTTGTCGCATGGTTTTTGTACGGCGTTGCGGAATAATGGATTAGAAGAGGTATTGAAATTGTATGGAAACGATGCCGTATAAAATCAAATGACCAAATTTACCAAGAAAATTTCCGGAATATCTAACGTTCTGCTGAATTTGTGGCGCACTATTTTTGTACGGCACTACGTGTTTTCTTATTATTTTTCATGGATCTATCGATGGTAGAAATGCCGTACAAAATATATGACCAAAATATACACCCTCTTCATGTACTTTTGAAGTCTCATCTGCATCCAGACGGACAGCTTACAAGTGACAGCATAGTGCTAAATATTATTATGTTAACCACTGTCCTGTCGGTCATGTAAAATGCGGAAATAGCGAATGTCCTTGACTGTCCGCTTTTCAAAATGGCGGAATTCGCGAATTTTCATGCCAACATTTCTTTGAAAAAATCGAATTCGTTGTCCAGACGAACATGGATATGGCTTCGTTCGAGTAATGAAATACATATTAATTTTAAAATAAAATTAATAATAAAGTTTAATATACAGTAAAATAGAAAAAAAAATAGAAAATGCAGTGCTTTACTTGCCATTCACAGATATTTTATTATAACGTTCGTACGTTTTAGATGACTTTAATTTATAGTAAATAAATGAATAAACAAATATAATAACTTAAAAACGCCTAATATTTTATAAATAGCACCTATTTGCAATCACGCAAACATTATGGTTGCCCCGCGAAAAGCAAGAGGCGCTGCAAAGCAAATTAATGTACCAAGTCATGCCGCCGCGTCCCGCATTACATTTGTTTGCATGTGTGTAGTAATTTTGGTATCCGTGCACAGTCGCAAACGCACACACCCATGAATATTGAAAGCCGCGACTCCTGCGGCAGGCCTCGGGAGTTCGGCAGTTGTCGGGAGTAATCGTAAATGTTCGTTGCCTATAATCCGAGTAAAATTAATAGGCTGGATTCTAATAAATCACCTATGCACATTATGCATTTTTGGTTAGTAAGGTTTATTTGTTTAAATAGAAATGTTTTGTGATTCGCGGGGGCCATTTTGCTTTTTTATGAGTTTTTGCATTGTTTACTATTTTATACTATTATGTTTATAAAAGAAAATAGATTTCTTAACGGATTTTTCATTTTAACATTTGAAAGTGTGTACATTTAACAGTTTATTACTAAGTTTCGATATTAATTGTAGTCATTTGCTTTTACTAGTGTGTTTGTTTATTATTTTAAATTTTATTTGATTGCGAGGTTTGTGTTAAAAATGTATGTTTATCAAATGAATTAATGAGGTGGCCGAAATCTTGCGTTTATTTACATCGGGATAGGTATAGTAATCTCAACTAACCGGAACCTGGAATTTGTGAAAATTGAAAGCTGACTAGGTGAGTTTTTTTTATTTTACTTATTAGAATTTCTTCCGCCGCGCCGCGACGATCGATCGCTGTTTTGTCTGCGTTGCCGTAGAAGATGGACATGAATAGTAGTACATCTAAGACTTGTTATGTTGGCATGGTTTCCGACTTAGACTTTTCCGTGTGGCTGTGGTTATGCTAAAAAAACTATAAAAGAAAAAGTTTTTGTGACCGAGCACTCCGCCGCATACCCAGTGTCATAATCCTGTGCACGCCGCTGGCACAGAGGAACGTTGCAGGCGGGTCATAATGTGTCCGTCCATTCCTTGCACACACACATAGGCGCAGCAACTTACTCTTGCCAGCGACAGTGGCCGGATATTCGGCCAAAAATTGGATACGGGTCGAGCCCGCTTTGGGGCACAGAGGGTAAACAACCCGATCTTCGTTTTCTAAAGAAAGATCTGTAGGAAGACTACTATTGAACATAGGCCTCCCTCAAGGATCTCCACAATGACCTGATGGAAGCCTGCATCCAGCGACTTCCTGCAACCTTAGCTAGATCGTCCGTCCACCTTGTAGGCAGGCGTCCGACATTTCCCTTGGCTGTACGTGGCCTCCACTCAAGAACCTTTCGGCCAAAACGGTCATCGGTTCTACGAACTATATGCCCGGCCCACTGCCACTTCAACTTGCCAATCTTGTGGGCTATGTCGGTAACCTTTGTTCTTCTACGGATCTCCTTATTTCTAATTCGATCTCGTAGGGTAACACCGTGCCTAGCCCTCTCCATGGCTCGTTGAGTGACTTTGAGCATTTTAATGAGGCCCACATTGAGAGGCCACGTCTCGGTGCCGTATTGCCGAGTTGGATTCGACGATTGACCTCTCTCCCGAAGTTAGACCCTGCCTAACCGGACCACTTATCCCAAATGGACATATTCGTCTAGAACTTCGAGAGTTGAGCCCCCAACTCCAATAGGGGTGGGCACAACATAGATATTCGACAAGATCTTCGTTTTGTCCATGTTCATTTTAAGATCCACCTGTTGGGAGATTCGATTAAGGTCTTCGAGCATAGTGCTAAGGTCTTCCAGCGATTCTGCCAAGACTACAATATCGACGGCAAATCGAAGGTGAGTAATATACTCGCCGTCGATATTGATGCCAAATCTTTTCCACTGCAAGAGCTTGAAGGCGTTTTTTAGCGCGGCAGTGAACAATTTCGGAGATATAACATCTCCCTGTGTTACGCTTCTATGTAGTGGAATCGCCTTCGTGATCTGATCTTGTACTCGGACCGACATAGTGGCGTTGTTGTATATACACCTCAACACTTCGATGTACTGATAGTTTACGTGGCACTGCTGAAGAGACTGTAGCACAGCCCAGGTCTCGATCGAATCGAAGGCTTTCTCATAGCCCACAAACGCTAAGCAAAGCGGCAAGTTATATTCATCGGTTTTTTGTATATATCATCAAACTTGCGTTCGCGATGATTTGTGATGACCCTCGAAAACAACTTATAGACATGGCTCAGGAGCGAAATGGGACTGTAGTTCTTCAGCAAAGTGTTATCACCTTTTTTGCAGAACAGAGGGCTGAACGCCAGAGGCATGGAGCAGGAGCGTGGTTCTGGCGTCGAGCCTTCGAGGAGAACGAATTGAAGAGCCTCTGAAGGACTATCAGTATCGGCGTTTCGCCCACTTTCAGAAGCTCTGAAGTGAATCCGTCCTCACCCGGCGTTGTTGTTTCTAAGTTGCTTGAGGGCCATCTCAATCTCACACAGGCTGATGTTCGGGATATCATCGCTAAAGTGTCAGATCAATTCGGCTCTCGGGTCTTCGGCCGAGCTTTTTTTTTTTTTTTTTTTTTTTTTTATATTATAGGTGGCAACCAAGCATGCGGTTCACCTGATGGTAAGTGAACACCGCCCGCCCATGGACATCTGCAACACCATAGGGCATGGAGATGCGTTGCCGGCCTTTGAGGTGGGAATACGCTCGTTTTTTGAAGGTCGCCAGGTCGTATCTGTCCGGGAATGATGCCGCTGGCAACAGGTTCCACAGATTTATAGTACGTGGGAGAAAGTAACAGTAGGTTCGACAACCGAGGTGTAAAACTGTCCGTAGAACCTCTCGATCTCTCTTAATACCTTTGCCCTTGTCGATAGTACGCGGCCAACGGCCGTTTTCAGCCTAGACAACTGGCTTTGCCCAATAGACAAGTCTCTTGCAAACACTTTGGGGCTTCCGTTCCACCGAATTAATGTTCATAGTATTGTGAGCACGGACATCGTGTCGCAAGGACTTCTAGATCCCTCTATTGAGCCGCCGATATACTTCGGCGTGATCAGAGGACTGCAGCGTCAAAGATCGACGTTCGGCCTTGAGGTCAAGAGTGTGGATCGAGAGTTTTTGTGGTCTATCTCTACGGCGAGATCTAAAATACTTAGATCCCACTGTATGGACAGCTTCTACGAAACCGCTGTTCAACACTGTTCCAATGCAAGGTTTTCTTTTAGACAATCAAAGCGATTTGTAAGCTCGAGTTGAAAGCTCTCGGGGTTTTGGATATGGGCGCGAGTAGGTGTGTGTGAAGGTGTGGTGTAAAGAGGCACCTTAGCAGGCTGGCATAATTGTTTCCATTGGCATGGGACTGCCGTCCGATGCCAATGGATACTCTGCCTGGGCGGCATTGGCACTTACCATCAGGTGCAATGCCGCCACTATGCCAGGCCATTATAAAAAAAAATGGTCGGAGCATAGACTTCATCAAGCGACGACTTTCTAATTCGACTTTGATATTCAATGTGCCCCTAACCATTCGGTGATCATTATCGGTTTTCACCCTGGAGATCTCACAGAGACGTCTCTGAACATCCGTCTATTCGTCGTGAAGATGAAATCTATCTCATTTCTCGTAGAACCGTCAGGACTCAGCCAGGTCCATTTCCTGTGAGGCGGCTTCTGGAAAAATGAGTTCATCGCAAAGAGTCCCTCTTTTTCTAGAAAGTCGGCCAGCCTCTCACCCCTGAGGTTCCGTTACCCATGTCCAAATTGCCCCATTTTCAACTCTGCATCGCTTCTCTTGCCCAACTTTGCGTTGAAGTCTCCCATAACATCATTGAAGTAGGTTTTGGAAGTATGTATGGCCCGACTTATGTCCTCATACATCTCCTATACTTCATTTGGGTGTGTCGAGGTCTGTGCGTATACCTGTATGGCCTTCAACGAATACCCTTTTGATATTCTGAGTATAAGGTACACTACCCTGCTCGACACACTTTCGATGGATACGATGTTGTTGAAGAGAGACCTGTGGACAAGAGATCCGACACCTTCTCGGGACTGTTGGTTGTCCCCACGGCAGAGGAGCAGGTTACCAGACTTCAAGGTTATCGTATCCTCTCTGATACTTCGGACTTCCGATAACACCAAAATATCCAGTGTAACCTGCTCAATTCTTCTTTCAGTTCGACAATCTTCTCGTCTGTCCTCATAGTACGTATGTTGTGTGTTACCAGGGCCAGTCGTCGTCGGGGGTCGTAGGCGGGGCCAACCCGGGGATTCTTACCATTATAGGGATTATACATACATACATAGATATGTTAACGGAAATGTATGTAATCCGTCATTGTATGCAATTCCTAGGAAATCTATGTAATTCCTAAAATCGCCCGGAAATATGTGAAATAAATAACATTAGACACATTTCCTAGGAAATCTATACATTTCCTAAATAGTAATCGGAAATGTAAGATATTTTAGATATCAAGGGGTAAGCGGGGATAGCGGAGCGAGGGGAGGGTATTGCATCATCCGATCGGACGCTCGGCGCGCTCGCGCTAGTGCGGCGTAAAAGGTCAATGCGTGTAGGTTAGGTTAGGTTAGGTTTGGGGTCGCTAAGCACGCGGCAGTGCACAAGGAGGCGGTCCTGGCGCGTCTGTTGAGCGGTATCCCGGGGCCGTCTCCAAAGTGCACCGATGGTGGCCAACGCGGGGTTTTTAGTCGGTATTTCGGTGCGCAGACTACGATAGGGACCCGACCCAGTTCCACGTCTCGCTGGCCGGAAGGCGCACCGGTGAGTCCGACACACCCTCGCCCCTTCGGGGGTGGGATGATCCGTAAAGGGATTTTCCCAGCGAGAAAAAAAAATTAAGTATGGTTAAGTATTATAGAATTTAATGCTATGATTGTTACCTGTGATAAAAAATATTACTCTCATTTGAACAACGTGTTTTATCACAGAAACCATTGTTCTTATACATTTCCTAAAAAGCTTCGGAATCGTATACATTTCCTAGGAGCTGTATACAATTCCTAGACTTCATACACTTCCGGTAACATATAAATGTGTGTGTTAGTGCCAACCCTAATACCCAATTGGTTAAAACAAGAAAGCTAAATTCACTGAAATCTACAGGGTATATCAAGACTGCTACCGAAAACGAAGCCGGGTGGTAGTTTAAGCGACTTCAGACACAATGCAACAGAAAAAATTGCAAACAAAAGCGACAATTTTTTTTTTGTTATTTTTTTCCTATGACCATATTTGGGTGGTATATACATTTATTCCTAAAATAATAGTGTATACCCTTTTATTATAAATAATCTAAGGTATAAAGTGTTTAAACTATTATTTTAGCAAAAACGATGGATTTACCACTCAAAAATGACGATATTCAAAAATCATTAAAAATAATTGTCGCGTTTCTTTGCGAAATTTTTAGTTGCATTGTGTTTGTAGTCACTAAAACTACCACCCGGCTTTGTTTTCGGTAGCAGTCTTGAGATACCCGGTATACATATAAATAAAATTGAAGTGTCTGTTCGTAACGTGAAAATAAAATAAAATGACCAACTACATATCGTTATATACACGATACCTATAACGAAAATGTTCTTTTTTGTCTGTCTATCTGTATGTTTATTCCCGCTAATCCCTGAAATGGCTGAACCGATTTTGACGGAACTGTTACTGTCAGTTAGCTAATATAATAAGGAGTAACTTAGGCTACATTTATTTTAGAAAAAAAACTTTAATTTAGAAAAATAAAGTAATGTTGCAATGCCCAAGTACTGTCCAGTACCGCGCGCAGATCACGCGCATGCGCAATTTTTCAATAAACCTAATTTAAAAAACTGAAAATTAATTGTAAAACATAAAAATGCTAAAACAAAAAATAAAAATGCAAAAAACAAAAAAAAACAACGAAATAAACTAATTAACTTTTTTGTTAAATTCCAAGCGGACGAAGTCGCGGGCACTATCAAATATATCAAATAGGCTATTTGACTAGTTTCTGGAAACTATACCACATTATGAAGTGGGGTCTATAGACCTTACAAATAAAGGTTATTTTTAATTACTATATCTATATCACTTAAAAATTAATTTACAAAATACACTGAATAATTACACTGTCAAAACGCTCTGTCGGACAATGTGGCGTCCAGTTCGTAAACATCCGCTCCACAGATTCGTTCGCATATGTCAAAGAATTTAAAACACTACGTTAAGAGACGGGACTCCATACATATTTTTTTTATCCATTTACATGGCATTCACTGGTGGTAGGTCTCTCATATGTGAGAGGCCATCTGGGTAGGTACCACCGCAATGTCTATTTCTCCCGTCAAACAACACTGCTTAAATGGACTGTTGTGTTGCGGATTGAAGGACATTGTAGCCAGAGTAACTACTGGACATATTGAGACTTGACATCTTATGTCTCAGGATGGCGAGCGCAGTGGAATGTTGCTACTGTTTATGAGCGGTCGTATCGCTTACCATCAGGCGAACGGCTTGCTCGTCTCGCAATTCATTGCAATAAAAAAAAAAAAATCTGTTACAAACATTAGGCCAGCAACGTCTGTCATTGCGTCAAAAGTGCCAAACTAACGGAGCACATAGTGCTGGTCTGCTCGTGCGTGCAATGCGCCTGATTTGATCGATATCGATAAAATTTACGGAATCTAATGAAGCCTATTTTTAAACATTTTTTATGAATTACTAAATTCCACATTATAACCACAAATTTGTACATTGGAGAGTAATAATACAATATTATGCTTAATAGTACCCGAAACAAAATAAAAACGACCTTTATGAAATGTTTATTTTTATTTAATATTTTTTTTATTAGACTTTGGGAAACAAACATAACAATAGTAACTATTAACACGTTTAAAATATTAATACTAAATCCAACGAAGTTTCGGGCGGACGGAATCCGAGGTCTGAAGTCCGAATCCGCGATATCCGTAAATAATAGTTTTGTTTCAGTAATTGAAACAAAGCGATTTCTTAGAGAAGTGGAATGAATGAACAAAGGAAGTGGATCAGCTTCAAAGTATTGTAATGGTACTGCAGATTTCTTAAGGCGATTTTGCTTCCAATTAAAAGATGTCCTCTCAAAGTAGTTTCAACATACATATTTCAAAGTATGAATTATGCAGTAAAGTATTTTCAATAAACACTTCTTCTTCTTGTTCTTTTAACACAAATTTAACCCACTGCTTGCATCTGTAAAACAAAGAACAATAACGACCGAGTTCGATAATACAGTGATTATACAAGAGTCGCAGCTTGGTTTAATTCAGAGCAGTTCATAAATGATTTATAATTTCGACATATTATGCAAAAACCTGTGCAGAAATGAGTTGGTAAGGAATTAACTTAAAAATATAGGATTTATTTAAATTAATTATGTTTTTTTGGTGGTTATAAGTGTAGGTATTAGAATAAGCACTCACTTCCAGGAACTAACTATTGTATATTTTGTAAATTAACACTTAATACATTCACAGACAGAGTAAGATGACTATATACTACTATGCGACTCGGAGCGAGATGTGCTCGTGACGAGAGATGGCAGACTGTCTTCTTTTATCCAAATAAACCGTCCCTTTTATAGGACTACCCGAATGAGGATCGGTGGGGATAAATCTTCAAGAAAATATATTTAAGCCATAAAATAGGGTCTATCCTTTCAACTAAAAATTAAGGTCGGCCCAAACATCTGGGCTATTGTCCAAACAGAAAGATTTACCCAAACATGTGTACTATTGTCTAAAAAACATAAATTTGTTGCAAAGGGTTACTGCCACTAAAGAACTTAACTATAATAATACAGTTTATTGCCCCGGCATGAACGGGTCATTACAATTAATTTAGAACAGCATCTTTTTAACTAATATTATACAATAAGGTACACAAAAATTCTTACTTAAATAAAACGACTCGCAGATGTTTTATGGTTAAACATCTGCAGTCATATTTTAAAATGAAATGCGTGTTTAAATAATGTTCAAATTACAAATAATAAGCGTGTTATTTTATAAGCTAAATCTAAGTTGGCGTATTGCTACCGCCACAGCACCTTTAAACCGTTGTATATCGACAACTCTGTCTGGAAATGGTTGAGTACCAGTTGCAGTTACCATATATCCCAGGAAACGAACTTCTTTCTGATGCACTTGCTGGGGTTGATGACGACGCCATATTTCTTAAGACGATTAAACACAATTTTCAAATGCTTGAGGTGCTCTTCATGTGATGATGATGCAATTAAAATATCATCAATGTACACGTAACAAAAGTCCAATCCCAGTAGCACTTCGTCCATGAAGCGCTGGAAGGTTTGGGCTGCGTTACGTAATCCAAAAGTCATGTACATAAACTCGAAGAGTCCGAATGGAGTAATGATGGCTGTCTTAGGTATGTCTTCCTCTGCGACTGGTATTTGATGGAATGCTCTTACTAAGTCAAGAGTGGAGAAAATGTTCTTCCCGTGCAGTCCTTGTGCAAAATCCTGGATGTGTCGTACTGGGTATTTATCGGGTTCTGTCCCACTATTGAGTGCCCGATAGTCTCCACATGGTCTCCACTCATCTCCTTTCTTGGGAACCATGTGTAGTGGAGAAGCCCATGGACTTTTTGATGGCCGACACAATCCTAGTCGTAACATCGCCTCGAGTTCTCTTTTAGCGGCAGCCAACTTGTCTGGAGCAAGACGACGGGGTTTGTGCGCAACTGGTGGGCCTGGAGTCGTAATGATGTGATGTCTTGTGCTGTGGCTTACTGTTTTGGGTGCGCCATCCGGACGAATAATATCTGGGAACTCCTGCAGAAGCTCATGGTATGGTGATGAGCCATTAATGACTTTGATACTTGGTTCCAGACACTCTGTTATCTCCGCTTTGTAGGTAAGCAGGGTGGAGGAGTCTATCAAACGTCTACGTTGTAGATCTGGTAGGAGTCCATAATATGCCAAAAAATCAGCACCTAAGATTGGCTTGGAGACATCAGCTATTATGAACCTCCAAGTAAAATCTCGTCTTAGGCCAAGGTCCAACGTTAAATTAGCAATTCCATATGTAGCGATCACTGTCCCGTTGGCTGCAGAAAGCTCGTAGTTTGACTTTTTATGCGAGCCTTGGATACGATGACGAGGAAACACGCAGATGTCAGCTCCGGTGTCCACGAGGAATTGGATTTTGCTGGCTTGGTCACAGACGAATAAACGGCGTGATTTCTTAGGGCAGGAGTCGTTAGCCGTCATTAACGACTGCCCGGAGCGTTTCCCGTAGCCTTGCTGCATGGTGGAACACATTTTGTTGCCTTCGTATCAAACCGCCAGTGATACCAACACAAATCACGTGGACGTGGACCGCGGCTTCTGGAACGTGAGCGAGATCGTGATCTGTTTCTATCTCGCACTCGCACACGTGAAGTGGGATCGTTGATTTCTCGACGTAGCAAAGCAATCTCGTCCTTTAAACTGACGTACATCTTTTTCATGTCTTCCGATACCGATTCCTCTTGTTGGTAGAAGTAGGACGAATTCCGGCCTCTGCAATAGCTGAACGCATTGGCAAGTATTCTAAAGCTGCATCTGCAACTTCCGCAGCTTTCTCCAACGGTTGGTCTTTAACAGTTGCTAGGATGGGCTGTAAGACCGTTGGCAATCGTCCTTGCCAAAGTGTACGGACAGTAGATTCCGACATATTCTCACTAGCTAGGTTTCGTAGACGTCGAAGAAACTGTGACGGCTTATCATCTCCCAGGTCCTCGCGTTCCAGCAGCTGACGTGTTCGCTGACTCTCCGATGTACCACAACGCTTTGTCAAAATCGTCTTGAACGTTGTATACGGAGCGTCTTCGGGCGGGCTTAAAATGACATCACGCATTGTGTCTATGATTTTAGTTGGTATCTTCTGTATTATCATTGCGTATTTTGATTTCTCCGAGTTGATGCGGGCGGCAGCAAACGCAGCTTCTGCTATGGCGAACCAAACTTCTAAGTCATTCGATTTGCACTCTGGTATAAATGGAGAACACGACGCAACCTCCGGAGCAGATTGTTCGCTAACGCTTCCGGTGTTCATTATACTGCTCACTTTTTCTGATGTGTTATTCAAAAACAATGTCTCTTCCACGGAAAAGTCGCGTACTACAATTTAACTTTAATACACTACACTCAAATCACTCTTTTTGATTCGGGGTCACCACTTTGGTGGTTATAAGTGTAGGTATTAGAATAAGCACTCACTTCCAGGAACTAACTATTGTATATTTTGTAAATTAACACTTAATACATTCACAGACAGAGTAAGATGACTATATATACTACTAGCGGCCCGACCCAGCTTCGCCTGGGTGCATATATTTTTGATTCCACTCCACACCAAATACATGTTATTTTTCGTATTAATCTCTTGTATACCTAAACTTGACATAGCTATCCTACTGTCTGGCTCAATCCCGTCTCATCCGTCTGTTCAGTCTCTTTCCCGATCCGTCCCGTCCTTTCTCTTT
The DNA here is from genome assembly GCA_009982885.2 of Hyles vespertilio. Classification (NCBI taxonomy): domain Eukaryota; kingdom Metazoa; phylum Arthropoda; class Insecta; order Lepidoptera; family Sphingidae; genus Hyles; species Hyles vespertilio. The sequence goes on from CM042824.1 coordinate 6,566,207, forward strand.
TATTATCCATCCCGTCTCATAACGTGCATTTACATTTCGTCCTATCAAATCTGTCAGCTATCCCAGCCCTCTCCCGTACCTTCCACTCTATTATATCCCGTCTCTCCATATACATGTACATATAAAGATTGCCTTATGAAATTTTGACATTAAAAACTTTAGCGTTTTTTATTGTCCATCCAATATTACGTCCCTTATTTTAGCACCAAAATGCTGTTTTTCCTAATAATATTGCACGCGATTACTTTTTGTTAGTAATAAAGTAATAATAACCATTTAAAAAAAGAATTGGCCAAATTGGTCCAGGCGTTGTTGAGTTATGCGCTTACCAACACTTTTTGTGATTCATTTTTATATTATAGAAGAAGATATTATAGTCCACCCTGCTTGCTTAGTGCGAGTTGGCGGATTTTATTTCACGTAGAAATTAATCCGAAAAGTCAGAGGTGTGCCCTGGGATTTGAACCCGTGACCATCGTTAACTTGTTGGCAGTCGCGTCTATTACGTTACCATATACAAATTAATAAAACCTTCATACTGCCTTACCAGGTGACGTAAGTAATAGAACAAATATTTAAAAATATAAAACTGCATATCCTTTCATTATAATGTCTAGATACGGCATCAACGTACCAATATTTTTTTTATTCTTGAGTCTGAAAACAATACTAATGCGAAATTTAAATATGTCCCCCAGCGCATCTAAAACTATAAATTCAAAAACAATGTCGTTTATGAAAACGAAAAATTATAATTAGATATATTTTGGTATACTCCGGCAAAACGCTTCGATAGAGTATACTTTGTTTAAAACTGTTGCAATAATCTCAAAAAACAATGGGCGATTTTGGTAGATGTAGACATCGTTTTAATTTACATTTAACAAAATTATGCGCAAGACGCCGTATCTAGATGATATTATATACACGATGTACACATTTTTTGAATTTTGTTCTATTTCGTCAGCCGTCAATGAAAGACAATGGAAAGATAGATCATTTTACGTTGGGTGGTAGTTGAAGCTGGACCGTCTTTTACGTCTCCCGTCAAATAAACAAAGATCATCCTATACTGGCTGGACGCATCACGCTTGAACGATACCCAAAAAAAAGGTTTTTAGTATCTTCCTCAGAATTTTTCCTATTTTTCTCACCCCTAAAACCTTCCCAGGACTTCCACGAATATTTCAAGACCAAAATCAGCCAAATTGGTCCAGGCGTTGTTGAATTATGCGGTTACCAACACATTTTGCGATTCATTTTTATATTATAGACTATGCGACTCGGAGCGAGATGTGCTCGTGACGAGAGATGGCAGACTGTCTTCTTTTATCCAAATAAACCGACCCTTTTATAGGACTACCCGAATGAGGATCGGTGGGGATAAATCTTCCAGAAAATATATTTAAGCCATAAAATAGGGTCTATCCTTTCAACTAAAAATTAAGGTCGGCCCAAACATCTGGGCTATTGTCCAAACAGAAAGGTTTACCCAAACATGTGTACTATTGTCTAAAAACATAAATTTGTTGCAAAGGATTACGGCCACTAAAGAACTTAACTATAATAATACAGTTTTATTGCCCCGGCATGAACGGGTCATTACAATTAATTTAGAACAGCATCTTTTTAACTAATATTATACAATAAGGTACACAAAAATTCTTACTTAAATAAAACGACTCGCAGATGTTTTATGGTTAAACATCTGCAGTCATATTTTAAATGAAATGCGTGTTTAAATAATGTTCAAATTACAAATAATAAGCGTGTTATTTTATAAGCTAAATCTAAGTTGGCGTATTGCTACCGCCACATTTTTAAAGTTATCTATAATAACAGTATGTAACATCCCTAGATTATAGTAAACAACATACAATTTTAAAATTTTGGTTTAATACAGCCTGGTGTCCCTACTTAACAGTAAATATTATCATGTAGTTTGCTTACCAAGCCTCATTCAAAGGAAATGTAGGCATAAACTTCCTATTTTCTTGTTTTTTTTTGCTACTAGTACGATCTCCACAAATTTCACATGTTATAAACCGTTTTTTTTCGGTGTCATTTTAAGAAAATCTATCAAAGAACTGTATTAAGCACTTCACACTTCTTTTATAATTATTTTATGGAATAAACACAAACTCGTACAAAAATAAATATTACAAACAAAATTACTGACAACAAAGAGTGACAACTGACAAGTGTTGACATCTGCAATCAGAAAGAGAAGCGCGCCGAATGAACGCAATAGCAAGAACCCATAGATAATACACTTAGATTATATACTCGTCTAGATTGAGCAATGTCAACAAACGATGCGCTAAAAGTGTCCTCACTTTCGTTGATATGTGTGAGTACCGGTCGTGTAATTATTGTAATCCAACTGTCAAGGTGTGTGTGTTTAGGGATGCCTACCTACTCCAGATTATTAACTTAACTTTTCCCCATTATTTGATATACAAAATAGGTTAAATAAAATATTTTTTCTTTATTTAAAGTAATCATACTATTCATTATATTTATAACGCATTTTAGTGAAAACAATAAAGATCTAAACCCATCTCCTAGTGTTTGTTTCCGAATAGAATTAACTCTTTGGATTTATTGCCCGGGCTGTTATCTGATTTTTGTATTTATGTAAAATATAAATCATCATAAGTAAAATGTTCGGAACACACAACTGAAGTCATGTGAGGCTACGAATGGTCTTCTTTTCGTTTCCGCTGTGTAATGTCTCTCCAGCAATTTGCTAGTACGGAATCCGTAGTCTAAAAATATTATTAGGACCTTGAATAAGTTCTCGCTGTTTCTTCAAAGATGACAATAACAGTACCCCGTTTGTGAAAATTTGAATGGTAATACACATGCAAGGCAAAGAATTAATAAAATTACTATGAAGTGCATGTCGTCGTGGGTTTCATTAATATCGTGTAGGTAAGTATTATTTACTCATTAAATAAATAATGCCATTCTTCTTGTTGTTATTCTGATCGAAATATTATGTAATGATATTTGTGTTTTATAGTTTCTCCCATAGTTTCAACAAATCTTCCTAGTAATAAATTGACAACACTGGCCAATGAAACTCATCTTCAAAGTAATGAATTAAAAGTTCATGTTTTCTTCAAATAATAGTGGTTTAACAATAATGTTACCGATAGAAAGTGATATTGGTATTATTATACAGTTTTCCCACACAATTGCGATACAATTCGACAGCACAAACCGGCATAATTAATTATTTTTCGGGAGCACGTTATCCATATGTAGTTCAAATGACACTGACGTACGTGAGAAGCGAGTCTACCAAATTTGGTAGACTTTTTTTGAGCCGCGCGGTGAGGTGTGATGTGTCATCTAGACGAGTATATAATCTAAGATAATACACTTATTTATGACAATAATCCACCATTATTTGCCATGCCGACTCCATACAAAATGGTTTTTCTTCTAAGTTGCGTCAGGCTGTATGTCACTCATTCTTAAATCAACCATAGATCAATCAATCAATCAATCGTCCGAATCAGTTTTTGTCAAAAAAATTATAATAATTTTTCTTTCTTCACATTTTATTACATTGGACATGATAATTTATTAATTCAAGGGAATCTCGGGTATAAATGACAAATAATGCGTTGTAAAGGTATTTTTAATATTTAATTTGCATCTATGCCGTTATCAATCCCATTCATTTCCTGTACGTGAGTAGTTCATACTAATGCATGACGTCATAGCCAATCAAAATCGTTTACGATCACGTGGCGCGAACTCAAAATAAATTAAATTATAATTGTGGTTTTTACATAAAATATACAATATTTTTAATGTATGATAATGAAATATGTTTTAAAATTAAATTATCTACACGGATGGTAACAAATAAGTCAATATTTTTTATACAGTCAAATAGCCTATTCTAGATACACGTATGTGGGAATATCCATCATAATATATCGGTTCAAATTTTAACACAAAATGGCCGCCCGGTGACACGTACATTTTAACTTAAAAACACACCACACATCACGTATAACACTGAAATATGATAAATTACTTATTTTTCCATGATATTTTCTTCTTTTCACGAACAATCCACCACGTTAATAATTTTATTTCAGAAATAACAACAATTTCAAACTTCGCGGGCATTGTCGACTTCAATGACGTTTTATTATTTTTTTCACAATGGAGCGACCCAAGAACATCTAAATTATAAAAAAACTGTGTAACTATCGAGAATAATATAAACTTTGTATACCCTGGACGCCACTTTACGGCTTCCGGGAAAATGTGACAGGTGACGGACTTTTGATTTTCCGGGCGCGCGACCGTCTTACGGTCGCCCGACAGGGGAGACTTTAAGCCCCTGTATCTTACTAAATAGGTGTCCTTGTGGTTCATTTGACCCATCACTTTTTGCCACGGGCTTGTAGTCTATAATTATTGCTATTCATTAATTGATTCAGCAGTATTCTGCAGCTGGTTTTATATGCTGCAAACAACGTTGAAAGGTTTAAAAAAAATTTCTAAAAAAAAAAAAGAAAGTTATTATTTTTGATTGAGAACCAAAGTGATTTTTATTTACCATCGACAATGTCGATAAACCTGTAATAGGTCTTTCGAGGCAATGTTTGGGAATCTCTGATGTATCCTTAAACCTAAGGTCTAAGCTTTCCCAATGGAATTATCTTTCCCGTGTGGCGATGCCGACATAGATGAAGCGTGTAGTTCTGTACGTATGTGTACATGTCTGCAGGCACGTTCCTGACGCTGGACATCTGCGCGGCGCGGCTGGCGGCCCGAGGGCGCCGTGGACGTGCGCGGCTCCGTCGAGCGCATCCGAGCACAGCGCGCGCACTCCATACAGATGCCCGACCAGTACGTGTTCTGCCACCTGGCGCTGCTCGACCACGCGGTGAGTACATGCTGCTGTACATCCGAGCACAGCGCGCGCACCTCCATACAGATGCCCGACCAGTACGTGTTCTGCCACCTGGCGCTGCTCGACCACGCGGTGAGTACATGCTGCTGTACATCCGAGCACAGCGCGCGCACTCCATACAGATGCCCCGACCAGTACGTGTTCTGCCACCTGGCGCTGCTCGACCACGCGGGTGAGTACATGCTGCTGTACATCCGAGCACAGCGCGCGCACTCCATACAGATGCCCGACCAGTACGTGTTCTGCCACCTGGCGCGCTGCTCGACCACGCGGTGAGTACATGCTGCTGTACATCCGAGCACAGCGCGCGCACTCCATACAGATGCCCGACCAGTACGTGTTCTGCCACCTGGCGCTGCTCGACCACGCGGTGATACATGCTGCTGTACATCCGAGCACAGCGCGCGCACTCATACAGATGCCCGACCAGTACGTGTTCTGCCACCTGGCGCTGCTCGACCACGCGGTGAGTACATGCTGCTGTACATCCGAGCACAGCGCGCGCACTCCATACAGATGCCCGACCAGTACGTGTTCTGCCACCTGGCGCTGCTCGACCACGCGGTGAGTACATGCTGCTGTACATCCGAGCACAGCGCGCGCACTCCATACAGATGTTCGACCAGACGATCAACAGATCTGCCGTAATATGCACGTCGAACCTACAAACCGACAAGTCGATGATAAACTTAAAATTGTTTCTGTAACTCTGGACAAGTTTGTTTCATAATTTTATTTGAAGTGAACGTCGCATGGTTTGGTTGCATTGCAGGTGATGCACGGCTACTTAGAATCGGCGGACCTGTCCGGCTTCGACGACGACAACGAGGACGAGTCGGAATGAAGACTGTCTCGGCCGTCCTGCAGCGTGCTGTGAGCGCCGCGCCCCGCCTCCCCCTCCCCGCGCCCCGCGCCCCGCGCCCCGCGCCCTCACCCCCGCCACACTCCGCCGCGGCGCCGCCAGACACGACGGCGCTTAGCCTAAGTATAAACATTACATAACGAAACGTTCCTGTAGCGTCAATAAGGACTCAGGTATTTGGAAGGAAACCTCGTGAATTCAAGTATTTATTTGCATATGAGAAAAATCTTTATAACCAAAAAATATTTCCATAATTATTTATAATCTTATAATTTATTTATACGTTGTAAGAAGTATGGCTGTGTGAAGATTTTGTCTGTAATTTATGTAAAATTAGTTATGTTTTATATTTAATTATCTCTTTGTGGATGTTAAAGTTGGATGAGCGACGAAAATTTAAAATCGTTGTTACACATAATTATATATGCATATGTATTTGTATAGGTCGAGGTGCTTGAATCATTCATGTCGCGTCTACGTCTCATCACGATGTGTATCATACGAGTACATTCATTTATATAATCGACTGAAGGATCCCTCGTCATCTTATATCAATATATATATATATATATATATATATATATATATTATTCATTAAGCGTCTAGGCATCGTTACGAATTACTATTAAATTTTACATAAAGATAGACTGAGTATCGTTAATATATGCTCCAAAACAATTCGAGCGGCCACCACCCTGACGAGCGCTCTCGTCCCGCCACTGTTCATTATCCATTCACTTGTTCTTATGAATGTAGACTTCACTGTGCAATCCAGAAATCAATGTGTCCCTCTACGGAGCATTAAGTATAGTACCGAGTGCCGGCACACGACAGATATTTATTTTGAGAAGAGTAGCGACATATCTATTGACAATGTATGTATATCGCCGTCCTTACGCAACAGACATATCGGTGTAGACGTCTCGCGTGGAGGCGAACGTTTCCTTCCTGCTCTGTACAGTATACGAATCTCTTCCGTGGTGCACTACCAGCCCCGTGTAATGTATATCGCTTGACTTGTGCTCCTCACTTGTTACGATGTTCGGAGCATACAAACTTCCAACTCTCGTCTCGATTTAGTCCGACCTATTTTCGGCCGCGGAAACTGTGTTTTTGTGGTTCAAATGAGCGAATTCTGCGATGGAAAATGTGCCGCCCTAAATCTGAATTATAAATTAAATGAATTTCTCTTATTATATTGTTTAAGGTTAAAGAAAATTGTTAATCTGGAGCAACTGTTGATTCTTATATCTGTAAATATTTTAATTTTCTGTTTTAAATCTAAATTAAAAACCCTCGTGGTATATGTGTGAAATAAAAGAAAACTTGTAATATATTATTTGTTGGTTTTATTCAAAATGCTTAGTTTTAAATACAATAAAGAGGAATAATGGTCTCGCCATATTTCAAACTAATCACTATTATGCGCTTCAAATAAGAATAGGCAAGTCAATGGACCCCAGTTAAATATCACATGAAAAGAGTTAAATAAGGTTTCATTTCACTGTAATATCAAATAAGACTGTAAATCGGAAGGTAATTAAAGACGACGCCAATCGCCATCTTGTTGTTCAGAAGTGCTTTGTGGCGCGACTGAGGGTTTTTGCTTGTGGAGGTTTACTGTTTATTATCTGTTAATTTTATTATTAATGTTTATATATTTGTTACCTGTTAAATATTATTTGTTTAAAAAGCCTTTGTATTGTTACAAATCTATTTCAAAAATCTTGTTTTGGACATACCTAAATGTTTTGAACTTGATAGCTATTATGATACAATATAGCGCCTATTCCTATTCTCATTTGAAACGCAATGTACACTACAACTCCAAACGAGGTGTAAGCGTCTCGTCAGCGTCTCGTCAGCGTCGCGTCGCCGTGTGGTGATGTCGGTCTGGCGAGGCTATGCGTCGAGCACGTACATGTGGTTCCCGCGCAGGAACAGCATGGGCGGCAGGCTGTGGCTCAGCACCTCCAGCCACGCCATGTACATGGCGGCCGACACCGCGCCCTGCAACAACATGTACAGGCAGCAACATCAGTCGCTGAACACTTCACATTTTTGATAACCTTTTTATGAATTCAAATTTGTACGTACTACTCTGTAGTCGTAAAATATAACCAAGTAAAGTCGTCTATGCCGGGAAGTGCCATAGTACGATATTGAAAATAATTATTATTTTGGATGATAAGACAAATCTCGTGACTGTGTAGCGACTTATGTTGCTGACTTTACATCATAGTGCGGCTCCGGCGCTACACGTACCTTCACTGCGAAATAATACGGCCAAATACCGGGTATATCAAGAGTGCTACCGAAAGCGAAGCCGGGTGGTAGTTTTAGTGACTACAAACACAACGCAACTAAAAATTTCGCTAAGAAACGCGACAATTTTTTTTTATATTTTTTAAATATCGTCTAGTTTGGGTGGTGAATCCTTAGTTTTTGCTAAATTAAACATTTAAAGCCTTGCGTACCATAGCGTCTTTAAAAATAAAACTATGTACTGTTTTATTTAAGAAAAATCTATGTATTTACCATCCTAATCGAAGATAGAAAAAAAAAGAAAAAATATTCGTCACAAATTTTTGCACAAAATTTTGTTGCATTGTGTCTGAGGTCACTAAAACTACCAGCGGCGTGCACAGGATTATGACACTGGGTATGCGGCGGAGTACTCGGTCACAAAAACTTTTTCTTTTATAGTTTTTTAGCATAGCCACAGCCACGCGACGGATCTCTAAGTCGGAAACCATGCCAACATACAAGTCTTAGATGTACTACTATTCATGTCCATCTTCTACGGCAACGCAGACAAAACAGCGATCGATCGTCGCGGCGGAAGAAATTCTAATAAGTAAAATAAAAAAAAACTCACCTAGTCAGCTTTAAATTTTCACATATTCAAGGTTCCGGTTAGTTGAGATTACTATACCTATCCCGATGTAAATAAACGCAATATTTCGGCCACCTCATTCATTCATTTGATAAACATACATTTTTAACACAAACCTCGCAATCAAATAACATTTAAAAAAATAAACAAACACACTAGTAAAAGCAAATGACTACAATTAATATCGAAACTTAGTAATAAACTTTGAAATAAAACTATTATTTACGGATTTTATCGCGAATTTAGTTTAATTTTTACATTTTTAACTTCCCGACGTTTCGATTACTTTACAGCTTTCGTGGTCACGGGGCCAAGAAGATTAGTCAATTTCTACCACCTGTCAAGTGCCATATACCCCTGCAAGAACCAGGCGTTTACAAAATAGATTGCGACTGTGGCCTCTCCTACATCGGTCAAACAAAACGAAGCATAGGGACCCGCGTGAAAGAACACATAGCTGACGTCAAACATCGACGCTCAACGAAGTCTGCAGTTGCTGAACATATAGAAGAAGGCTCCAAGCATTACCTCCGCTTTGACCAGCCCCAGGTCCTCGCTAAAGAACACCGTTTCCTGCCCAGGATGTTTCGCGAGGCTATTGAAATTAAAAAACATCCAAATTTCAATAGAGAAGATGGCTTGAAGCTTGCACAAGCATGGGATCCAATACTACATTTAATTAAATCGGAACCCAAAAGACCAACTGCCAGACCTCAAGACACAGTGAGCTCCTTCTGCGTAGATCGGATCGCAAACACAGACTAGATATTTAAAATTAATTTTTTTAAATTAATAATTGTAAAATAAGGGTAGTTAAATTGTAACAGTCACAGAGCGGACGTCTAATACCTCAGTCCGCCCCGTGACCACGAAAGCTGTAAAGTAATCGAAACGTCGGGAAGTTAAAAATGTAAAAATTAAACTAAATTCGCGATAAAATCCGTAAATAATAGTTTTATTTCAATGTGTAACATTCGCGTAAATCTAAGAAACCATTAGTAATAAACTGTTAAATGTACACACTTTCAAATGTTAAAATGAAAAATCCGTTAAGAAATCTATTTTTTTACAAACATACTAGTATAAAATAGTAAACAATGCAAAAACTCATAAAAAAAGCAAAATGGCCCCCGCGAATCACAAAACATTTCTATTTAAACAAATAAAACCTTACTAACCAAAAATGTATAATGTGCATAGATGATTTATTAGATTCCAGCCTATTAATTTTACTCGGATTATAGGCAACGAACATTTACGATTACTCCCGACAACTGCCGAACTCCCGAGGCCTGCCGCAGGAGTCGCGGCTTTCAATATTCATGGGTGTGTGCGTTTGCGACTGTGCACGGACAGCAACATTACTACACACATGCAAACAAATGTAATGCGGGACGCGGCGGCATGACTTGGTTGATTAGGTACATTAATTTGCTTTGCAGCGCCTCTTGCTTTTCGCGTGGCAAACATAATGTTTGCGTGATTGCAAATAGGTGCTATTTATAAAATATTAGGCGTTTTGAAGTTATTATATTTTGTTTATTAATTTACTTTCTATAAATTAAAGTCATCTAAAACGTACGAACGTTATAATAAAATATCTGTGAATGGCAAGTAAAGCACTGCATTTCTGCCTACAAGGAGTGCACGCCCCTGAAAACTACCACCTAGCTTCGTTTTCGGTAGCATTTTTGACATACCCTATATGACTGCTACAGAAGTTAATTCAGACTTAGGCTAGGTTCAGAATACCGCGCGGTACCATCAACTGCGCGTTACAAGATCTAACTAAACCATTTGTATTGTTCACATAACCACGCATTACGGAGGCGCGCGGTAATGTGAACGGTACACACTGTTTGGTTAGATCTTGGTACCATGGGGCACCGCGCGTTCATCTAGAACCTAGCCTTATGGTGTCACTAGACACTGCTGCTGTCATCTGCAAATTGCAAGTAATAATATACCGGGTATCTCAAGACTGCTACCGAAAACGAAGCCGGGTGGTAGTTTTATTGACTACAAACACAATGCAACTAAAAATTTCGCATAGAAACGCGACAATTATTTTTATGATTTTTTAAACATCGTCATTTTTGGGTGGTAAATCCATAGTTTTTGCCAAAGTAATAATTTAAACACTTTTATACCTTAGATTAGTTATAAATAAAAGGGTATACACTATTATTTTAGGAAAAAATGTATTTACAACCCAAATACGGCCATAGGAAAAAAATAACAAAAAAAAAATTGACGCTTTTTTTTGCAACTTTTTCTGTTGCATTGTGTCTGAAGTAGCCTAAACTACCACCCGGCTTCGTTTTCGGTAGCAGTCTTGATATACCCTGTAGTATAGTATTTTTATAAGCTTACCTTTCTAGGATATGGTAACGTGAATACAATAAGATCAGCTTTATACGAATGCTGCAACAAAAATTCTCGCAACCGCAGGTACCGGCTTATCTTTGCATACAGTCTTGTTGTGTTCCATTTCTGATATTAGTACATCTGTAAACACACATTTCTTTATTTATTTTTTTTGCGAAATATTTTGGATCTGTAGCCTGGCTTTGTTTTTGGTCGCAGTCTAGATATACTCTGTATATTTAAAGAAAATTTTATGTCGTAAAATTTTGCCTCGGTGGCGCAGTTGGTTTATGGTATGATTGCAAACCTCGGGTTCGAATCCTGGATCGGGCAAAGTTACATACATACATACATAAACTCACGCCTTTTTCCCAGAAGGGGTAGGCAGAGGGTGCCAAGGACACCCACAAAACCAGGTGGCGAGCCTATCGCCATTTCGGGCACAAATTCCTGACTGGGCTGATAATAGATTAAAAAATCCAATATCACTTTGCCCAACCCGGGATTCGAACCCGAGACCTCAGCTTTGTAACCGTATTCTAGTACAACTACGCCACCGAGGCAGTCGGGCAAAGTTATATTGGATTTTTAATTTCATAATAAACCCGGATTCAGAATATTGTGTCTGATAGGCTCGCCCCCGTCATATCGTGAGACGGATAATACAATGCGAATGTGGGTGTCCTGGTTGCAACTTGCACCCCACACTATTCCTTTTGAGAAAAAGGCGTGAGCTTATGTGTGTTATGTACGATTATAAAAAATAATAATTTCTGAAAGTCTCTACTACTAGTATAGGAGCTAGCAACGTTTTCGAGAAAGAACTTTAGGTCAGTTGATTTTGTGATATGTCGTCCTTCTTGCACTTTCGGTTAGGGTCTGGGCTATCTGGCTGGCGGTAGTGGGTTGCGTTTATTAGTGCGCATCCTACCTGTCCAGGTAATAATCCTGGATTTTAAAAAGCATTTTAGAAGGCGTAATTTTTGATTTTTTGTTTTTAAATAAGTCTCTCTGACATACTTTTTTTATTGCCAGACATCATTGACAATGCTAACTATGTGCCATACGCGATTTTATATTTTTTTTTATAAAAATTTCAAAGTATTTTATAATGTCTGTAATTTTAATATTATGTTATTTAAAGATAAGAAAAACTTAAAATAAATTTGCCAGACATTAATTCGATTGTTAAGCCTTAAATTAAAATTAAAAAGTCATGAAAAGTATTGCAGTATGATGCTAGTAGTCCGACCGAGACAGCTGAAGTCATCCAGTTTGCCACCCTGTAAAGTGGAATTGCAACAGCATTTATTGAGGGTTCGTTACGTCACGAAAATTTGGAGAAATGCTCACTCAAAACATCCAACATCTTTATCTCCAATGGCTTTCGGTTGGACCATTAACGGTGACAAATATGATTTTGTCTGGTTTTTGGGAGATCAATTACCATCCTCAGTTGCAGATATTATTGTTCAAAGTAAGTGTAAAAAGGAATATTATCAATAATAACTAAAATGTTTTATAACGAACAAGAAGAAATACACTGTTTATTTTTTTCTGTTGCAGATGATAGAATTTTTGGAAGATAACGAAAGTTCCCAAGAAGATGATATGAATGACACTGACAAAGACAGCGACGATGATGATGATGATGATTATGAAGATGCCTCTTTTTTTGTGACGTCACTATGGGCTGAAACAACTTGAAAAACTTAATATTAATTATTTATAATTTACATTTAGTAATCAGAACAATTTAAATAAAAAGGGTTGTTTTTTAAATTTTAATCTAATTTTATATTCCTTTTTATGCTTAATTTTTTTTGGAAACTTGCTCTGACTAGAATGATTATTATTATTATTATTTATATGGTATTTAAAATAATTTCTACTATTTCTGGCGAAATAATCAGCTACGCAGGCTTGCGGCTAAAACGAAACTGATAATGAATAAATGATAGTTAAAACACGTAAGAAATAGTAAAATAATGGATGAGCTTATTAAAATGTTTCTATTGACAGGAATTTACGAACTATTCGGCAGGTATTTAAAATGACAGCTTTTTGCATGAGGGTACATTAGGGGATGTATTTGGAGTGTCTTCAAACTTTTATGAAGATACTTAGGAATTACACCCATAGTTGACACCACAATTGGTACGGTCCGCACGGAGTCAACTCGCCACTGTCTTTTTAATTCTATAGAAAGGTTATATTTTGCTATTTTTTCTATACATGTTGTTTGTAGGTTATGGGTATTTGGTATAGCTATATCAATTAGAAAAACTGCTTTGTTTCTTTTATCGTGTAGTGTAATATCCGGTCTATTGTGATGAATTGTCTTGTCTGTCATAATAGTCCTGTCCCAGTAAAGCTTGCAGTTGTCCGATTCTAGTATTATTTTGGGTGAATATTTATAATATGACGTTTTATTTGTTATTAACTCATATTTGTATGCAAGATATTGGTGTACTATTGCAGCTACTTGGTCATGTCGATGTTTGTAATCCGTCTGGGTTATAGATTTACAGGCTCCGGTTATATGTTGAATTGTTTCAGGACTACTATGACAGTGCCGACAGAGATCATTTTGGACTGTAGGATCTTTGATTATGTGTTTCCTATAATTTTTTGTGTCGATTGTCTGGTCCTGGATGGCAACCATGAATCCCTCCGTTTCGGGAAACATTTCGCCTCGCTTAAGCCACGCGTTTGACGCGATTTTGTCAACGATAGGATTAGTTAAGTCGAGGCGGTGTCTCCCGTGGAGAGATTTTTGTGTCCAGGCATTCAGCTTTTGTGTGTTAGTGGTCGGGTTTAAGTCCATCATGGAATCTAACAGGATAAGTGGTGTATATTTATGATCAGCTCGTACTACAGCTCTATGTAGTTCGGACTCATGGGATTTGGAATGGAAAAATAATCGTAGTGTTTGAATATTATAATAATAATATTTTTTATTAAATGTACAGTGACAAGTAATTTACTTTTGTAATGGTTCTCTGTATCATTCTCGACTTATTCTGCAACTGTCTCTCTCCGAATACTAGCATTATACTGCAATACTTTTCATGACTTTTTCATTTTAATTCCAGACTTAACAATCGAATTAATGTCTGGCAAACTTATTTTAAGTTTTTCTTATCTTTAAATAACATAATATTAAAATTACAGACATTATAAAATACTTTGAATTTTTTATAAAAAAGAAAATAAGATTCGCGTATGGCACATAGTTAGCATTGTCAAAAATGTCTGGCAATAAAAAAGTATGTCAGAGAGACTTATTTAAAAACAAAAAATCAAAAATTACGCCTTCTAAAATGCTTTTAAAATCCAGGATTATTACCTGGACAGGTAGGATGCGCACTAATGAACGCAACCACTACCGCCAGCCAGATAGCCCAGACCCTAACCGAAAGTGCAAGAAGGACGACATATCACAAAATCAGCTGACCTAAAATTCTTACTTTTCAAACGTTGCTAGCTCCCGTACCATACTGCCTCTTGCAGAGTAACAAAATAGTACCTAATCTATTTAATTATGCTACAAACAATTAAGCTTTTTGTAATCGATTTTGTTCAAGCAATTGAAGTTCTTATGATTAATACGAATTTTGGTTATGAATTTAAAGCAGCTAAAGAGAATTTGTTTTTACATTTTAAAAAATATTTGGACTCACCGCTTTTCTCCGAAGTTTTAAAATTTTTGATAGTTTGATTCCAAAGTGCCCAACTTTCTTTACTGGGGGGTTCTCCTATACCTTGGACTAATGTCAACTCAGAGTATTCGATGCGAAATTTTGAAAGCAATTTTTCCATGCTGTAAACATTTTATATTGTCACGATTAATAATTACAAATAAAATTTTTAGTCTCAATAATGTACATATTTTATGTAGGTTCTTATAGGATGCTATAAGAACTAAATCTCTAAAAATAAATATAATTGACAACCACCGTGATGCAGTAGACGCCGGCTGTGAAACAAAAAGCTGCGGTTTTGATTCCCGCATCGGGACAAATGTTTGTGAGAGCCACAAACATTTGATTCGGGACTGGGTGTTTGTGAGACCGAGAAGTCTCTCGTATTTTCTGATACTAATACGACCCAAGACTTGATCAAGTCGGGACAATGTATGTACCTACTTCAGCAAAGTGCAAAATTATATTATAAAATATATAACACTTAAAAAAAATACATTACTGTTTTTTAGCTTCTTCAATACTAAGCTGTCCTTTCGGAAGTGCGAATATCCTTAATGGCATTTTTTCCTTACAACCGCGACGTGCTATGATGTATGGCAAAAGTATGTTTAAGCCTCCGTCGTCGCAGAGCCACCATGCGTCGATATAATTGTTCTGAAACAGACAACTTTAGTATATACTCCATAAATTAGTGGAACTTTAATGACATGAAAATTGAAAGCCTCTTTTTAGGGTACCGTACCTAAAAGGTAAAAACGAAACACTATTACTGAGACTCCGCTGTTTGTCTGTCTGTCACCAGGCTATATCTCATAAACCATAAACCGATAGCTAGAAAGGTACAATTTTCACAAATCATGTATTTTCGTTGCCGCTTTAACAACAAATGCTAAAAATAAATAAAATGAAAATATTAAGGGGGTTCCCTAAACAATTGTATTTTTGCTCAACATTAATAACGATAACAGACGCTTAAAATTTCGAAAGAATATTAAGTTGTATAAAACCTTTCAAAATAAATAAAAATAAAGTAAATATTAAAGGGGGGCTTCCATACAACAATGAACAAACGTAATTTTTAAGCTATTTTAACTCGATCTTAATCAACAGGAACAAACGTGATTTTTAGGGTTTATTTTATACCGGGTATCTCAAGACTGCTACCGAAAACGAAGCCGGGTGGTAGTTCTAGTGACTACAAACACATTGCAACTAAAAATTTCGCAAAGAAACGCGACAATTATTTTTTATGATTTTTTAAATATCATTTTTGGGAGGTAAATCCATAGTTTTGCTAAAATAATAATTCAAACACTTTTATACCTTAGATTATTTATAAATAAAAGGGTATACACTATTGTTTTAGGAAAAAATGTATTTACCACCCAAATATGGTCATAGGAAAAAAATAACCAAAAAAAATTGTCGCTTTTTTTTTTGCAACTTTTTCTGTTGCATTGTGTCTGAAGTCGCTTAAACTACCACCCGGCTTCGTTTTCGGTAGCAGTCTTGATATACCCTGTAGATGATGATACGGAACCCTTCGTGTGCGAGTCCGGCTTGCACTTGGTCAGTTTTTAATTTTACATACGTACATAAACTCACGCCTTTTAGAATATATAGAACGGGTAGGCAGAGGTGCTACCACGACACCCACTCTTCACTAAGTAAGTTCCGTCCCGTGATATCATAGCGGCGAGCCTATCGCCATATCGGGCACAAATACCTGACTTCGGGTTTATTACCACCCAAATATGGCCACAGGAAAAAATAACAAAAAAAAAATTGTCGCTTTATTTGCAACTTTTTCTGTTGCGTTGTGTCTGAAGTCGCTTAAACTACCACCCAGCTTGTCCCCACCAGTCTTGATATACCCTGTATATGGCCTAATAGGGTATTTGACTAATTTTCAATAATGATTTTAAACTATCCTGTATCGCATATTAAGCTCACTACATTGATATTTCCGGAATATTTTACTGCATTATGAAGAAAAACAATGATAAAATTTAAATTTCCAAAAGTGTGCCAAAAACGCTGTTTTTAATGATGGCGCTGGTTATTTGACGTATGACGTCACAGCGCAGTGAACTGTTTACTAATACTATAGCTTTTATCAGTTTTCTTCATTATTATTAAATATAGTGGTGTATAAATGGTGTGTAGTGTCACAATGCACAAATACAAGTATAAAAGGTCCGAAAAAACTCTTTGTTTCAATTCCAACGAATCCGAAAAGACGTAAACTGTAAATAAAATAAAGTTTATTTCCGAACCATCAAGCAGTGGAACAATAAAAATATTGCCATAATAACTGCAGTAGTTGTAACTGTGACGCAGTTATTAGGCGCTCCTTATAACATTAGCTTTCATAGGTTTCATAAATAACACGGTTAAATTAACGTGATAAAATAATGTAACTGTGGTTAGAACTTGCTAGGGGAGACCCAAAAAGAATATCATCCCATGGGCACTTTTTTATGTGTGAATATTATTTCGATGTAAATATTAATTAACATAGAATATATTCTCAATTGTAACCAGTGGCGTAACTAGCCCATCGGGGGCCCGTGGCAAAATTCATCTAATGGGGCCCTTCGTAAATGTAAAAATACTTGACGTTGTAATTTCGTTTTTATAAGTAACCAAGTAGAGTTCGTTAAGTTCCGTAGGTACTCTAGTTCTACTTAGGCATACGTAGAAACACGATTAAAGTTACTGTATTATTTTAAAACAATAAATAAATGGCAAATAAATGTGCGAAAGTATTAAATATCCTTTCTTCGGGCTTTTTATTCAGCAAAACTGTCAACGATGTCATCAAAGTTTAAATTACCAGTTAAAGATTTTTTCATGAATAGAATTAGCAAGTGGCGTAGCTTTCCTTGTACCATAGAAATTCTAAAATAAGTTTACGATAACTTCACTTTCGAAAACGTTCACTCCGTACTAGCCGCAGTCACAGGAATTGTTAGAAATGACTAAATTGCAGTCCGCACCTCTAAGAAGCTAGAGGCAAAAAAAGGCCTAATAACTTTCAGAGCTATGTCTGTTACCTCTTTCCGTTTTTTTTTTTGTTTAAGAGAGAGTTCGAGCATAGCACGTAGAGCGACTATGCTTAATGTTTAGCGTTTTAGATTAGCCCCACAGTTAGTCTCAACCCCGTACGTTATTACAGCGAAGGCCGTACTGGTAGAATATTTTTGCTTTCAAGCTCTGTCATATATCCAACGAAAATATGTAGTACAACTTCCTAAACGCTGTCCAGTCCAGCCCAGTTGTTCCAGCAACTGAATTCCCCTGTCCGCTTCCTTTAAAAAGTTGTATGTTGTGGGGTAAGCTAGTTCTGAAGTGCACACCCTCACCGCGTCTTGGGAACGTCCTGTACTACCTGCACAGGATGTTGCCTGGTCAGACGGCGGGACAAGGTTCACAAGTTATCATCAGCGACTGGATACACAAAGCAGTAAACCAGGCTCATTGCCGTAACTTGGTGAGCCTGTTTCCAGCAGTGGACTATGACTTCATCCTATGCGTACTCGTCATCATTATTTGCCCGTTGCAGTCCATTATTGGACATAGACCTCACCCAATCTACGCTACAAAGCCCAGTCTGCTGCTTTATGCATTCAGTCGCTGCCGGACCTCTTGTGCAAGTCGTCCGTTATTTAGTCAATGAGCGTTCCACACTACGTGTGCCAAGACGCGGTCTCCAGTCCAGTACACGCTTACTCTAGCGGTTATCCGTTTTGTAACATATGTGGCCAGTACCTTTCGAGTTCAACCTACAACTTTCAGAGCTATGGTTCTCTGACAAATCACTTAGTTCCGAATTTTGACCTTCAGAAACATTCATACCATAGCTCTTTCCATTGCACTTTGAGCGACTTTAAGCTTATATATTAGCCCCTCAATCAATGGTCACGTCTTGGCTCCGTTAATCATTGCGGGACGTACTGGATGAACACCGTAATCTTCAAGCTCTGTGGTATATCCGACGAAAATATGTGGTACAACTTCCTAAACGCAGGTCAGCCTGAATTCTGTAACTGAATCCCACTATCGGCTTCCTTTTCGAAGTTGTACCTATCAGGTAACTAATACATAGTTACCCGAGGTAGACATAGATATGACATGCAGGTGGGCGTTTTCTTGCATAAACACGGCACTCCCACCAAATTCTCTTGATTTCTTCTATAACTCAACCTAGAGTTTCAGTAGTGTCTTTCTAGTTTTTGCCCATTTTCAGGTTACACTGGCTTTAAATTTGCTTTAGCCTGTGATCCTCCCGCGCCACCACCTGCACCATTTTCGGCTGTTCCTGGTTTTCGAAGATTAGGTACAGTTTCGTGGAAACGCCATAGTACTACCTACTCGCTGAACTGCAGAGACACACTAAAAGTTCACGTAATATTTCGTGTGCGTACTGCGCCCATATTGAAGCATTGTCAGGGTCCTGGTAAATTCTTCAGAGGTTAATGTCATTAGGACTTCAGAATAATAAAATGTTTAAGGCATATTTCTTGTTTACATCTTGCAAATGAAAGTTAAAAATGTAAAAAAAAAATACGAATCCGCGATAAAATTGGTAAATGATAGTTTTATTTCAATCTTTCGAATTGTTTCTTTTTACTTTCGTAATTAATGTTAGATCTCCTCAGCTTACGCCCTTCTGAACATGAGCCCGAGGCTCTGTCGAGCCAGGACCCTGTTGGGTCCGTGGCCCTGTTAGACCAGGGCCCTGCCGGGCCGGAGGCCCCTAAGGCCAGGGGCCCGTGGCATTTTGCGCACTATGCCATCCTATTGTTACGCCACTGATTGTAACTAAAATTATTTGTTTTTATTATAATAAATACCATGATAAGTTCATAATCGTCGCAATCGTATCGTCTCCATAGGATTCCCTTGCAGATATGTGAAACAATAATATATTTCTAAGTGTTTTTCAACATAATCTAAAATAAGATTTTTTTTATAAATAAATACTGTTACTTACAGTGCTGTTGTTACAATTTTAAATACGCAGCATATTAATCAGAGTTATTTTTAAAGAAATCTGCAACCATCAACGCATCTCTCTTAGGTAGGTTGCTGCTATCAGCTGGTACAAAATTTGACTCCATTCTGAGACTCGCCCCCGAAATGGCTTAATAAGTCTAAAGATTTCTTAGATAATGTTTGAAAACTATTTCAGAAAAATCGCGAACTTCAACCACAACTAACTTAGATGTACAAGTCCCAACTACTTACTACAATGAATTGACAAAGCGTTTTACTGCGCGATGACGTCACGAGAGCTGCAACCAATCACAAAGCGTTCTGGTCACAGAGAAAATGTCTTTTTTTAATCAATTTTATTTCGTGTATTTTACAAAAAGTAAACTTAATTTAGTCCAAATTGTGGTGAAATATGCTTTTTTATGCTATTATCTTGCAGGATGACCACAATTTGTAGTATATTTTCAATGTTGTCAAATAGCCTATTATAATGTTTATAGCAGATACTTTATTAATAATAGGTATTTTTTTAATTCAATTTTCCTATCTGTCATATTCGAGGAGTGCCCATGATTCTGATAAAAAAACACGAGAAGTAATTTCAGCTGGCCTTTCTAGATGTTAACCTGACACTGCTTAAATATTTCTGAATTGACCAAAACCAGTGAAAATATGAAGGTGCCAGGTAAAAGCCTATAAAAAAAATGGCGTAAATTTTTGTCCCTAATAGAGCGACCACAGCGCGGTGTATCTTTGATAGATTATGTATTTACGCTTTTTTCGCATCAGTGTTGCACAATAGGTACGTATTTTTTTTTGTAATGTAACATTTAGTCATCTAAACCAGTCAGATACAAATAGTATAATAATACAGTCAAAGAGGTTTTATTATGATATTACTTACTGGACTGAACGTTATCGGTTTGTAATATGTAGTATTTGGAAATGCAAATTTTTCTCCTGAAGCCGACCGAGTAATATTTACTATGTCTAAATGACTATCCATTACCACCATTGAAGTCATATTCATTTCTGAAACACAACATACAATAAATTAGACAGACGTTTTTGCCAGTCCTACGACTTTCGCAATGCTCTATTTATTTCTTCTGACCGAGACATTGTTAATTTTGAACAACCTTTTTTATAATATACTTTCAAGTTATGCTCACTTTTCTGCTCGTCCAATCCAGTTTCCGAGTCTATTTCATTTGCAGCATCTTCGTCGTCTTCTATGTCTGAATTGGAATGCATGAGAGCTAACACTTCCGAATAAATAGACATTTCGTGTTGCTCATTCCCCGGGTCTAATGTCGCGGCCTGCACTCTACCTTTATTTAGGCGTGCTGTGCCAGGGGTGCGAAATATAGCAACAGCAACTTGCTGTTCAAACGCATGTCTGCAAAGGTGGTTAGGCAGGAAAATTAGTCTGAATGATAGGTATGTTACCTACAATGTAAAAAAATGTCATTAGATTTTTTTACTTATATCGATGATTCTTATTTAGTTATGATTTATACGGCTGTATCTACGATGTACTACTTACGAAATAATCTTAAAATATTCAACAACATTTTCATAGTTGGCAGTTTTCCACTTTTCCTTGAAGCCAAGTAGTAGAAGGTTGGGAGACAGTCTCCCCAGGCCGGTGGCTTGCATGGTGGCCACTGCGCCTCGCTCAAGACTGCAGCCGTGCATCAGCACGTAGAAGGAGCGGTATTTATGTGATTGAAGCCAATTCTCAGCTCCGCGAGTGCGATGCATACGTTCTTCATATGTTAACGGTTCCTGCAAATACAATAATAAACGCCACTATCATTAATCCTCTTAACTTCCTCTTAAAATTGAATCGTATAAAAATACATTTCCTTTAAATAACAATTACCAAGTCATAGAATAACTGGTACACATACGAGTATAATTTCGAAATTACCTCGTTAATGTCGACAACAATCATGAAGGAACCAACTTTTGTAATGAGATTAGCGATGTCTAAGAGAGCTGGTCTTTGAAACGGCTTTCCCGTTAAGACTAATATCTGTGGGTTATACGACTTGCTAGTTTCTGGCCGCTGAGAGGTTTGTATTAAATAAGCAATAGTTTGCTGGTACCGCTGGCCCTCGGTACTGCTGCCCCAGTTAGCATCTGAAAGCATAGTCTAGTGATGTATTTTGGTGTGGCATTTAATTTAATGATTTCAAAGTATTGAGTCGAAGTCATAGCGGTCATATGCCGTGTATTCACTTCTATGTCAATGTAAGCTTGTATTTACAAAACAAATAAATACCTGGTTTTCTGTACAGGACTAAGAGATACAATGTCATAAATATACATGTAGTTGCTAAGGCCATGACCCAACTGATAATCATCATAATCGTTGCACACATTATAAAGCCTGCTAGTGACAGCCACTTGTTGTAGTACTGAAAAATAAACACAATAAATATTATTCCATATTACATGGCCATGGTTAAATAGAATTCATAGATTATGGAAATCTAGAAACGTGACTTTCTCGAAAGGGCATCTTTGAAGGACTGGCGTCATTTAAAAAGGAATTAAGTGGTTAACAAATATACTATTAGGAATCATCAGTGGCGTAACTACCCCATCGGGAGCCCGTGGCAAAGTTTATCAAATGGGGCCCCTCGTAAATGTAAAAAAAAATAACATTATAATTTCGTTTTATGAATCTTTTTTTAAGGTGCTGGCCGACTTTCTGGAAAAGGAAGGACTTTTTGCGATGAACTCTTTTTTTCCAGAAGCCGACTCACAGGAAATGAACCTGGCTGAATCCTGACTGTGCTACGAGAAACGAGATAGATTTAATTTTGACGACGAATAGACGGATGTTCAATGATGTCTCTGTGATCAACAGGGTGAAAACCGGCAGTTATCACCAAATGGTTAGGGGCACATTGAATATCAACTGCCAATTAGAAAGGCGTCGCTTTCAACTTGAACAGACAAATCGCTTTGAATGTCTAAAAGAAAACCTTGCAGTGGTCTAGCCAAACTGCGGTTCGGTAAAAGCCGGTACGGTTAAGCAATACGGTTGGATCTCAGCATTTTAGACCTCGCCGTAGAGATAGACCACAAAAACTCTCGATCCACACTCTTGACCTCATGGGCGAACGTCGATCTTTGGCGCTGCAGTCTTCCGATGACGCTGAAGCATATCGGCGGTTCAATAGACGGATCTGGAAGTCCTTGCAACACGATGTCCAGGCTCACAATACTGTGAGCATTAAAGAGACAATTGAGCGGAACGGTGGCTCCAAAGTAGAGAGAAAAAAAGAGACTTGTCTATTGGGAAAAGGCAGTTGTCTAGGCTGAAGACGGACGACGGCCGCATGGTATCGACATTAACGGAGATCGAGAGGTTCTACGGACAGCTTTACACCTCGGTTGTCGAACCTATTGTTACCTTGGCCGAAGACCCGAGAGCCGAGTTGATCCGACACTTGCGACGATATCCCGGACATCAGCCTGTGAGATTGTGATGGCCCTGAAGCAACATAAGAACAACAAGACGCCGCGCCGGGACTGGGGACGGAATCACCTCAGAGCTTCTGAAAGCGGGCGGAACGCCGATACTGAAAGTCCTTCAGAGGCTCTTCAATTTCGTTCTCCTTGAGGGCTCAACGCCAGAGGCACGGAGCAGGAGCATGGTGGTACTGTTCTTCAAAAAATGTGATAACACTTTGCTGAAGAATTACAGGCCTATCTCGCTCCTGAGCGATGTCTATAAGTTGTTTTCGAGGGTCGTCACAAATCGTCTCGAACGCAGGTTTGATGACTTCCAGCCTCCCGAATAAGCCGGTTTCCGAAAAGGCTTTAGAGCACGAAGGCTATTCCACAACAGAAGTCACCACTCCATCTGGCTGGAGAGCGTTCTATACTACGTTCGAAAAGACGCGGTCTCCACTCAAGAACACGTTTACTCCAACGGTTATCAATTCTTCGACAGATGCGGCCAGCGCACTGCCACATCAGCTTTGCTAATCCTATTTGCTATATCTATAACTTTGGTTCTCTGTCGGATAAGCTCATTACGGATCTTATCCTTCAAAGCGACACCGGACAAAGCACGCTCAATAGGTCGATGAACAACCATAAGCTAGTAGACCAGTCGTACTGTAAGTGTCCAAGTCTCAGCACTGTAGGTCATGACAGGTAGGACGCACTGGTTGAAAATTTTCGTTTACAAGCTTTGTGGTAAAGGTGACGAGAAGACTCGACGTAGTATACTCTAGATCCTCCTCGTAGTCTCTTTCTCAAAGTAGTTTCTACCTAGTTAAAGGGTATGCCCCAGGAAGGTATATTTGGAAACAACTTCGATCTGGTGGCCAGTGGCCACATACAGTAACAGGTATTGGATCAGAGTAGTGGTTGATTATTACTTTGGTTTGGCTATGTAAATGTTAAGACATATTTGCTGTGAGGCTGAAGCCAGGCCGTCCAGCAACTGTTGCAGCTCCCCCAGGGACTTTGCCATCCAGACTATATTATCGTCAGCGAAACGTAGGAGCGTTTGTTCAATGTGATATTTATTTATTGTATTATTTATCGTCACTCTCTCTTACGAAGGGGACATTGGGCTTAAAGTGGCCTTTCTCAATCACAAATCGTTTCTCACCTTCATTTTTTTAATTACACGTATCTGTAACATATGGAGATTTAATATTTTCCACTCTATTAATAAGGTTTAAATTCATTTTTGCTCGTAATTGGTTGTGGTTGTATTAAGTCTGAATATTCACCCATCCATTTGTTCATTTCGGAGCCTCTGTTTGCTTGCATTTTCATGATTTTCATCAATAAATTTCTCGTTCCGATAGTACTCATTTATTTTAGGAAACGTTTTATTAATTGCATCACTGAGAGGGATACTATAATGAAAACCAAAACAAAACATTTAAATCAAATACATATTATGATGAAATGGTTGTCATGTTTAAAATGTAGCCAATTGTTTATTGTTATTACTTTATTTTCGCTATTAGTGTTACATACTCTGCTTACTCCCTGCCGGACTTGAGCTCGAGGCTCTATCAAGCCAGGGCCCTACCGGGCCGAGACGCGGGGGCCCCTTAGGCCGGGGGCCCGTGGCATTTTGCGCACTCTGCCACCCTATTGTTACGCCACTGGGAATCATATTGATCTAGTTAGCTAGTTAACAGACTACCCCCAGATATACGCGATAGTTTAACACTGAAGAACATCAAATATAAACTCAAGACATACTTTTTAAATAATCTAAGTGTAAATAAATAATAATCTTTGGATTAATCTCAAAGTCCTAATATCACTACAGTGTGAATGTCTTGTTATAAATTATAACCCCATTGTCAACTCTGATAGCATAAATATAAACCTTAGTAGTTTCCAATGTTATTTACTAACAAATATTGTATGTTTTGTTAAGCATGTTAATAGACGAAAAAAAAGTTGTAATGGCAAACATTGATTTTCGTACAAACATCTGCGTAAAGAGTTGCAAATTGCCTGGTAATGAAAATAGACTTACATGGAATGTAGGACGCCAACTAATTTGCTCAACAAACGCGGCGTGGAACGTACAAAAATTAATGAGCGCATAAGATGCCAAATAAAAGTTGGTAATCAAAGGTGCTATTTTATTCAAGTCAGCTGAAAATTCAAATCTTTATTTATTATTATTATACAGATATGAAACCAGGGGTAAATCACTGCCTTTCGCTGGACATAGTCGTAATTCCAAAGAATTATGACAGCGATGTATCAGAAGAGGCCTGCATAAACTAACTTCCTGTAAGCTGTGACCTTTATAAGACCATCTGTCTACGTTCTCGGAAAGCGTTTATTTCCACGGTTACCTACAAAATCACAATTAACAAACGAAATTAAATATGTTGTCAAAAACCTTGAAGACCTTGTGAGTTGTGTTTAGGTATATAGTCCCACAAACTTATCTGACCCGGTGAGAGAGTCGCTGTAATCGAATTTGGTGTTGCCATTAAAAATAGATATTGCAATAAAGTGGGTAAGTAAGTATTTTTCAATCCGATCAATAGTGTCGAGAAAATGACCAGTTTCATCTGCATGTTATTTTTCATTTACAAGATTTCTAACTAATCGCTCCCCAAAACCCTTAAACAAGTGTATCTGTATCCTCTACAATCGAGAGTACGATTGAGGGTGGTAAGGCCATATCACAGGTCATATAACCCACCACGCTGGCCTCATGCGGGTTGGTGGACTTTCATACCATAGAAATTCTAATAAATTGCTATGTTATGCAGGTTTCCTCACAATGTTTTCCTTCACCGTTATAGTGCGTATTTATTGACTATCAATACACGCATGGCTCCGAAAAGTCATAAGTGTGCTCTGAGATTCAAACCCGCGACCACCATGAACATGTTGGCAGCCGCGTCTGGTCTATTTAGTATTTACCAACAGGTCACCACGCACGTAACGATAAATTTTAGTTTATGATATGTACTTACATCTATTTTACTAGTACGTACAAAATTCTGTTTTCGTGGAATTTATTTTGTAAAGCAAAACAAAACCTTTGGCGGCAGCTACGCGATGATACAATATTTCGAAGGGTATTATTGGTGTCTGAAGACGCTTTTCTTCTTGCGTAAAATGTAATACCTAAGGTCTAACGTTCCTAGCGTCACTTATTAAAGTTTTCGGCATTTTTCACTAGTTTTAAATAATGCAGGAAAAATAAATACATTGAGTAAACAACCAATGGCGGACATGTCAGCGACTGGCAGCTAGATTGACAATTTCAAATGCCATCTTTGTTTCCACTTTTGGCCATCGGGCCAGATAAGTTTGTGGCTCTATAAATCAGTTGTATAACTTTTAATAATGCTACCTGCATGATCACTACATTTTATAAAACGTAGTCGCTTCTGCCTATCCTTATGTATGTTTGAATCTTTAAAACAGATAGTAACTCATGAAGAAGACTTATATCTGTAATACATATACAGATTGTCCCAGTTATAACATGTATCTGGTGTGGTGTGGAGTGGAATCAATAAAACATATGCGCCCAGGCGAAGCTAGGACGAGCCGCGCCGCTTGTAAACATTAAAACGTGCTAACAAAAACCAATATAATGGTCTAAATCCTCTCGTCTAGAGACATAGCACTAGCAACAATACTGTCTTTTAACATAAAACAATAACACGCTATATTAACCAATAAGTAAAAACAATAGTGAGACGCAGAACGTGAGAACGTATCCTCTGTATGGTTCTCCGTGGCGGCCATAACGTTTGGAGAAGAAGATGAGGCCGGGGTAGATGCGGTCAACACCCAACGCTTGAATCAGACGAGGGACTGACAGCAAATTAGTCAGCGCGGTGGACAGCGTCGCCGCCCAGCAACCAGCGTAGATCAAAGGGCCCCACAGCGACATCAACTGCATTATCTGGAAACGCAAAGCTTGTATGGGAACGATATTCATATATCTAAGTATAAATAATTTACTGATTTAATTTTTGAACCAAAAGCGAATAAGAAAATTGAGCTTCATTATTATAAACAAACTAGCGGCCCGGCCCAGCTTCGCCCGGGTACAAATAGATTTTTGTACGTATTATTATTATACATATAAACATTCCTATATAGGCACGCTGCCGCCGCCCCGGCCGGCCAGTACCGCCGCAAGCGCTACGTCCCGCAATTTTAAATCTGTAATATCTTCGAAAATATTCATTTAAATCTTGTGCTGTAACGGACCACATAGATCTATATTAAATCAACAATGTATTTAAGCTATTTAATTGGATAAGGATTAATGCTGTATTGGTTAAAATCGCTTCGAAAAATAGCCATTATTTGTCGTAAAAAGTAAATGACAAAAAAATGTTATTGTGGGATATCCATAAGAGATAGACATATACCATCGCGGAGTTTTCTGTAGACCTTTTCAATGTGTACAAATATGTAGTACATTATTTTGATAAATCTCGTAGGGTTCAGCCTGCGTTTGCAATGTAAGCGGAAAAATATTGATAATTAACGACATCACATTAGAAACCTCAAAAATAACAATATTTCTCCACTATTTAATGGATGTTATTATACATGTAAACCTTTCTATTGAATCACTCTATCAATAAAAAAAAACCGCATCAAAATCCGTTGCGTAGTTTTAAAGATTTAAGCAAACAAGGGGAAATAGGGACAGAAAAAGCGACTTTGTTTTATACTATGATGTAGTGATTACGACATTATTATTTTGATGCTAAGTATCAGCTAAAATATAGTATTTTTTAGAAAGCTTAAATTACATAATTTATATTTTGGTTCTTAAACAAAAAATGATATAATTTGTGTGTATATGGTTTAAAGTAGTAATTACCTCGTAGTTATTGTGCAAGCCATATTCACAACTCGGTTTGCATGATTCCAGTGCAGCTACCGTGAGGTTGGAAGCATCACCACTTGCGTCTCTTAGAGCACCGGTGCCCGAAAACAACGCCATTATGAAGTAACTGGCCATCGATATAGCCAGGGCTAAAAAAGTGCCTTTAGGAATAGCAGTTGCAGGATCCTGGAAAATAAAAACGTGCTTGAGGAACAAAAAGTGTATATTTCCGTAGAAATTGTGGCATCGATTGTGAGTGTGACATAGGTAGGCAGTCTTATAGATATTAGCTATTTCATAATATTAAAAATAAAAAAAATCGCACCACGCAAGATTACCACTTACTTTACTAATTAACAAATACTATTTGAAGAGTTTAAGTAATCAAGCTCGCTCGTATTATCATCAGAAATCTTTTAAAAACAAGGGGAAGTTTGAAAGCAATAAAACTGGATAATAAGCGATATCATAATTGATGGCTGATGGCAGTATTAAACGTCCAGCCATGATAAGCACATTCTATATATAAATGTTTAGATACCCTGAGATCTCCGCAAATATTTGCCCCTGCTTGCACTCCGGTCACGGCTGGAAAGTACACGGCGAACACACTGAAGAAATCGTGGTTCTGATCATCATTACTCCGAAAATCCGGTTGCCAATTTCTTATTGCATTTTCCACTACAAACAAATGCATAGTTATTTAATCGCCCCAAATATGATAATATTTAGTAAGTAAGTAAGAAGAATCATTGAATGCACGGCTGTATTTCACAAAGGTAAATTAATATAAACATACTCACGGTTCATTCCAAAAAATCCTTCCGCTTGACTCTGTTCGCTTAGGGGTCCTATCAATGTTCCTATGATGTAATTAATTATGGCTAACACTATAACTGTTATGAGACAATTCTGTAAAAGAAATTGTGGCACTGAATAATATGCATTAATCTGTGTACACACACACCCACCCAACAATCAACAATAGTTCTGTCATGTATCACTGCCATCTCGTGTAGTGGGTACCAGAAGCTAAGACAGACTTTTCGGTATCACATAGACACGAGACAAATACTTGTGGGCCTCACAAATATTTGTCTCTGTGTAGGCATCGAGCCAACGGTCTCTCGTTTCACAGCTGGCTTCTAACCAACTGTGCCTTTTGCCATAGAGGCAAATCAATTTGAAAATGTGATCAAGGAATTAAAAAAAAAATAGTGTGAATTTAGTTACACAATACCTAGGCCTCCTCATATTGTTATTTACGAAAAATATTACAGAAAGCAATTTATTACACGCGTTAATTTACAATTACCATCTTTTTATCGTTTTGACTAATTCATTCTCTTAACACTGCGTGTGAGACATATCGTTAGTAGCACCACTGCACCAGTCGTAATCTGTTTGCAGTCATAGTTACATATTCAATCGAAGACATATAGCGAATAACTAGAGCTTTACTGTCTTTCCTTATTTATAACCATCATGTGGTTAGCGCATGATTTCATTTCGTTAAGATGAGGATCCATCATTCATAATTATTCAACCAGGCACATGCCTTTCATTGAAACCCGCAATTCCCTACAGGCTGCAATATTTTTAGAAATGAAGTCATGTTTAGTTTAATTCTTGGGTGTTTATTGACGATCCATACCTTAGACAATAAATATGTCCTCCAAGTCATGGAAGAGAGTCATAAAATCTAGAAGTTTGTTTCCCTGTCATTTGTATTTGTATTTGTATTTATTTTTATTTGACACCAAAAGTATTAGAGTACATACCTTATAATTATGTTATGCATACAATGTATAACTCATTATGTAATCTTATTACTTAATTATCATTAATTAATTACTAAGGATATGGTGCTAAGAGCCTTAAAATTAAACTTACTTGAGCCTTGGTCTCCCACTCCATACCCACGGCACATATAAAACACATAACAAGCAAAGCTATAGCTCCAACGATTCTAATGTCATTGACACTGTTGTCAATTATTTTAACTCCGTGTGACTTTAACAATTCATTAAGAGATTCGCAGAATCCTATTGTGTTCATACTGGCTGCGACGGCGTTAGCGAACGCAAATATTATTCCAACAGAGGCTCCCAATTCAGCTCCTAATGATCTCGAAACCAGATAGTATACGCCACCTAGAGATATTCTATATTTTATTCCCGATTCTCTATTGACTGCATATAAATAAAATAAAATAACAGCCCATGAATAAATATATAATATTAAATTAATCATAAACGTCGAACCGTACTAAATAACTCCGCTAAAATAATAGAACAACTTAGAAGTTTATTTTGTTAAATTTCGGTTTATTTAAGCAATACATAAACATTTTCGTAAGAAAAACAAAAGCTTTAGTCAAGTTATCTAATAAATATTTCGTACATGAAAGACTAAGTAATGCAAATATTTTTAAGTTAGTAATCTTCTTAACAATTAGATGCGGATCATAACCGGGGAAATTACTAAATTCTTTTATGACGTTGAAGACACGAAATTCACCATCTAGTATAAATTAGTATTTAAATACCTCCTTGTAACCGGCCGTTTGTGCAGATAGCACTGAGGGACAGTGTGGTGATGATGCACACGGTGGCGGACAGGCATATGATCACCAAGGACAAGCCGATGCCAGCCTGTGCTACCACCCACGCGATGCGCAGGAACAGCATCACGCCCCAAATGTTCAGCAAACATGGTATAAGAACGCCCTGGAAAATACAACTCCGTGCTTCACTTCACTACATAGTATAAAACAAGTCGCTTTTTCTGTCCCTATTTCCCCTTGTTTGCTTAAATCTTTAAAACTACGCAACGGATTTTGATGCGGTTTTTTTTATTGATAGAGTGATTCAATAGAAAGGTTTACACGTATAATAACATCCATTAAATAGTGGAGAAATATTGTTATTTTTTAGGTTTCTAATGTGATGTCGTTAATTATCAATATTTTTCCGCTTACATTGCAAACGCAGGCTGAACCCTACGAGATTTATCAAAATAATGTACTACATATTTGTACACATTGAAAAGGTCTACAGAAAACTCCGCGATGGTATATGTCTATCTCTTATGGATATCCCACAATAACATTTTTTTGTCATTTACTTTTTACGACAAATAATGGCTAATTTTCGAAGCGATTTTAACCAATACAGCATTAATCCTTATCCAATTAAATAGCTTAAATACATTGTTGATTTAATATAGATCTATGTGGTCCTTTACAGCACAAGATTTATATGAATATTTTCGAAGATATTACAGATTTAAAATTGCGGAACGTAGCGCTTGCGGCGGTACTGGCCGGCCGGGGCGGCGCGGCGGCAGCGTGCCTATATAGGAATGTTTATATGTATAATAATAATACGTACATACTATTGTACAAAAATCTATTTGTACCCGGGCGAAGCTGGGCCGGGCCGCTAGTGTTACATAAAACAAATATTATTTACATATCAAGAACACGAATTAGGCAAGTCTCGTCCTAATTATTTAGTTTATGATTATTTAAATTAAATGAGAACACTCGCATACAATTTGCATATTTTACTTATGTTATGAAAATATGTCTGTCAACTAAATACAATGCAAAAGTGACTGAGTAGTTAAAGATCGACCAAGTCTCTATGCAAATAAAATAAGAAACCTGCACGTGGCTCAACTTGATCTAGAGTCAGCAGATTGCGCCTAAATGCAACTGTTCTTTAAACTTTAATTTATAAAATGAGTTTTGTTGCGAGGTTTATTTCAACATGATCTGGGGGCACGGCAGTGTCCCCTCCAAGTCGAGCTAGAAAGCGGCACAGTCGTACCATCCTTTTCTCGAAGCAATTCAGACCATTTTCAACCCCCCATAACTTCGTTGTGATTAAAGCAAGAAGCCTGAATTTTCAGTTACTCAGTAGGCATTATGTAAACACGGTATACTTAAAATTTTATTCAATTTGAACCAGTAGTTTAAGAATTATAACTTGTCAAACTTTCGTAATTTGGTCACTCACTGACTGACTGATCGATCATCAAATGTCTAAGGCACTTCTAGCAGACATAGAACCTTCAAATTTAGAATATCATTAATATTTAATGTCTAAATTAAGGGAAAATTTAAACATTTCATTATTTCTGTCTAGTTTTCTAGATACACCAACTGCGTGAATAACTTTGTAATCCCATATAAATGTATAGGATTACAAAGTTACATTTGCAGTTAATGATCGTTGTACCCGTATATAATGGAATACTAGTTGTAGATAGGTATCTATATATATATTATATATGAGACATAACAGGAGGGGGTATAGAGAGGGAAAGGGTGTATTCAGCGCATGAAACTGTACAACATTCCTCTAGAAAAACATGACTAAGATAAACTTGCAAATAAATAGTCTAAATAGCCCGAAAATATCAATTACCATGAAAGAAAGAATACTAATAATCAAATCCGCTATATTTGTGATAAATTGATACCTACAAAAATAATAAAAAACCATAACACAGAGGCTTTAAGAAAAATCGTTATATATATTCTAAAAATAAAAAGTACCGAAAAGGAAAAAAGTAGGACTACAAAAAGACGTGAGATCCCATCAAAAACATCCTGTAAAAAAATTCTTGCAGCTCAGTTTTTCTACCAGTAGCATTATGTATAAATTGTACGATACATTATGTTTTCATGCGATGGCCAAGTCGATCTATTTATTTACAACGTAAAGAATTTTTAATATTGCTATGATAATAACTTACGTAATAGCTTTATATAGAAGGTCCCTTAAGCAAGGACAAAATAAATTAATCGACTTGGTATTACATGGATCTCACAATTTTTTGCGGTAGAAAAACTGAGCTGCGAGACTTGGAATTTTTTTATAGGATGTTTTTTATGGGATGAGACTTTAGAGCATCAAAGATGTAATTCAAACTATAAGGAAAATATTGTATTCTTACTTGTATCCATCCGAGTTTAATGCCACCGAAAGTAGTCAGTTCTGGGGTAGGATCTCCTTGGTCTGCATTAATGAGAATACGAGACTGCTGCAAAAATAAAATAAAATTTGGTAATGTTACACTTCACTTGTACACAAAATTAATTATAATGTTTCCATGTTACCGATTTATCTATAGGAGGTTCTTCATTTGGTAACTTCTCTCCGATTTCCGTGTTTGGTTTTCGTGCTGCAATGGCATTTCGGTTTTAGGGTTATTACAAAGTGAAGAGGTATTGATTGTATTACTTGGTAGGTTCATGTTGTGGTTTAATTGATTTATTAATTTTGATGACGTATTTTTTATGCACACTTCGTTACCTACCCGACTTTAAATCCCCACCATTTTCACAATTGTCCAAAAGATGAACGTCCATTATCACGATAGTATTGATCTCATCAAGACCGTGTCTAACAATTAAACGGACAATAAATCGTTTAATATTAAACGCGTCTCAATTTCAACTAATTAATGTATGGTAATGACTCCGGCGCAGTCTCGTCGCAACTGCCTCGAGACCGCTATCCACCGGTTACCTTTAATTACAACACCAGCGTAACGTGACCTACTCAGCAGTTTGTCGCCAAAACAAACTCGGTAAGACTTACAACGTTTCAAAATTTCACGTAGGTCCTGCTTCATTGGCCGCACACTAGTACAATCGTTCATTTCCAGGCAAGCATACCTACTTGTTATGAAATGTCATTCGTTTTGTTTACATTTTTCGGTACCAGCTAATCTATTTTGACTTTGATTCGATTTTGAAAATATTTATGGTTATAATTATCGACTAAGAAAATAAATGGGTTCGTCATAATTTTCAACAAAAAAGGAATTCAACTAAGCTACGACTCCTATATAATCACTGAAATGTTATTGTTAAGAGCGTTTATACCTTCCGCGCGCTTTTTGGCTTAAAAACAGGACTTTTCAAATGAGTTAATAGCCACCAATAAACAATTTCAAGGAAAAATAATTAGTATTAATTTTAGAAAAGGTTGTCATCTAGGGATTTTGGTGGAAAACATTATAGATTGATGGATAATTTGTGAGTACTATAAGGATTACTGAACACTAGTTTCGTTATTTAGGCTTTAAATGGCAATTTAGAAGTCTAAGATATCCGAAATCACTAAATATAAGATGAAAATAAAAATATTATCAGTTTAATAAGACCCTTATGGAGGGATTTTGCTAAGCTAAATAATCTTTTTGTGTTTAGTTCCTGAAAAATAAAAAATTAAACAATGCGAAATTATTCAGAAACTCTCGTCAAGAACATTTTTTTGACGTGACAACGTCTTAAATTAGGTTGCGGCTGGGAGTCACTTATGAAAAAGTGTAACGCCCGGTAACGTAACGGTGCGCGCGCAGCACTAGAGAATTAGGCGCATTGAATCGGCGCATGCTTGTGTCTCTGTCTTTGTCTTTCTCGAACGTTCTTGGCGTTGGAAAAACAAGAAAGCGTCACAATACAAGTTCACACGTGTGGTTAAAGTATCGTCAGCTGTGTCTGTAGTGAAAATATGGAGTGCTTAGATTCGTCATTACATGTACAATGTTTTAGTAAACAAAATATATTTCTATAGTTAAAATTTGTGCAATTCTTATTTTCATTCAATTCCTTGTTCCTATTGTGCAATTTAATTATATTCATATCAATAAATATTCTACCGAGAAAAAGACGTTGTCACGTAAAATCTTCGCCCGTAAAACCGACTTTACAGGCAACCATTTTTTTTTTCACCAACTTATCGTACATGTTTTTTTATAGCAATTGCATATTATAATAGAAGAACATCGTATCAATAAATTACCATTTTTATATTTCAACAAAATTAGTTTTCATGTTTTCTACAAATATTTTAAAAACCACTATAAAACACGCTGTCCGACGTGCCTCAAATCAGACCGCCGCAAGGCCTTCTAGAGGGAGGACGTATTGCTCGTCGCTCCGGCCTGGCTGCAGTCGATTGTTGCCGTGCGTAGTAAAAATAGCCACGCGCGGACTGCGATTGCCACATCATAGTACTTTGGTAGTAAAATATTTTTTTTTCTTTATTACCTACAATGATTTTGTAGTGAGTATAAATTATGATTCAGATAATATAATGGGATGTAATTCCGAGGCTAAATTATGTTATGTATTGTAATATAAAATTAAATATATTTCGTAATTGTAAGGGATTATAAGGCCCCTAACTCTTTTCATGTGTTCGAACAGGAAATGATTAATAAACGTCCGTAGTGTTTACTAATTTGAATGCAACTTAACAATGTATTAATAACGAAAATATGATTAGTATCTAAATTTGTATTGTTCATTGCTTGCACAGTAATATTTGTCTCCTTATAATGCAAATAAAGTATTTTTGTGATATCATATTACCAAAATATAAATCATAAGTTGCATTTCAATTGAATATTAGAATTTTGAAGCGCACGGATCAAAGTTGGTTGAGCTGACTGTATAGCGAGCCGACGCGGCAGCTCCACGCACACGGCTTTGGTCGCTTATGTGTGCGTAAAATTATCGAAAAAATACCTATAGTTGACTTTGTGCGCAAGGTGTAAACGCTCTTAACTTATATTTAAAATGAGCAATGCTGTTCTCTTGTCCGTTCTTCTCTAGCTAAAACAGATTTTTGAACCGGGTGGTAGAGAATAAAGCGATTGAATGTAAATAATGCATAAAATTTAAAGTGTTCAATAAATAAATGTCATTTCATTTCATTAACGTCTGGCTCGTTCACATACCACTGCCGGGCACAGGGTTCTACCTACTAATTGAGTAGAGTCTATTCCCAAGTCTATGGTCAGGTAATTGTAAGTTATTCTGGGGAAACTCAAAGTTTTGAAGGCAAAATATTTAAATATTTTATTTTATACAGACGAAATTTTGCAAAAATTTAGGAGTTAGCCTAAAATTCAAAACTGCAATGCAGTCCTGACATGACGTAGAGAATAATATATATCTATTTTAATTATTTTTAAAATCATCCAAACGAAAACATTGTTTTTGTTAAGCACATCGCACTGCATATTTGGATTGGGTGTTGAATTTCTTCACATCCATTGCTGTCCATTTACTGCTGCATTATTTCTCAATCCGGAACACAAAAGCGATGGGCCCTGACTTAATGCTTTTTGATGGCAGAAATATACAAATTGTTGGCAACGGAACTAACCGCTCCTTGCAAACAAGCTACAAGGGTCCAGGTACATATCTTCTAGTATCTAATAGATAAATAATTTTGTAAATTAGAGTACCTCTTATTTCACTAAACACCACGACTTTCTCGCGGCTAAGTCTCTCCATAATTATGAGAAATAATATTAATATGTTTTATACTCGGAAATGGAATTCGAGATCAAAAATGTAAACAAAAGTGTTACCACTACAATAAAATAATTTGTCATGGTAGTTTGTTCACAACCGTTAAAAAAATAGGTTGGAATTATTCTTATTCGTTAAAGAAGAAAAAGTTAATAAAACAAAACCAAATAAAAAATCTTTATTATAATATTTACATAAACTTCAATTTCAACTTCTTTCTTAGGTATGTGAAAAAAATGGTACGAAAATATTTTATGCTACAGGTAATATGCAGAAATTCGTAACCTTAGGCCACTGGAATAAAACTTTATTTAAATTTAGTCTTCTTAACTACAAATACGTCGCTTTGACGTCCGCGACACCTTCCTTTAGTTCATTTAGTTGCATAACTTGATGAATGTGCATCATGCGATAAAGTTACATCGTCGTGGTGTTGGTTTCACGTTTTCTGTTAAGTTTTTGTTCTGTTTTGTTCCTAAGATTTCTGGAGCTCGTGTTCGTAGACGAACGCACTATGGTCTTTGAAAATCACTGTGAGTTAAACCCAGTACAATTAGTTTGGGCCCAAGTGAAGGGTCACGTCGACAGGCATAATAAAACATTCAAAATGTTCAAAATTCAAAAATAAATATAAATAAATAAAACATAGTACTCGCAACATTTGAATCTATTCACTAATCAAATTAGGGGCCGTTCAAGTATTACGTAAGCCCTATAGGGGGGCGGGGGGCTCTTTGCTTTGCTTATTTTGGATGACATGGGGGGTAGGGGGGTCTAGATGATGATTACGTCATAAAAACAGTCTTTAAACAGGAAGATTTCAAACGTAGTTGGCAGAAGAAACACAGAGATGGTATGAAAACAAAGTTAGAAGATATAAGATATCTATACTAATATTATTATTTAAAGAGGAAACATTTGTATTTTTGTTCATAATGAATAAACTCAAAAATTACTGGACTGATTTTTAAAATTCTTTCACCATTTGAATGGTACATTATCCTGGAGTAACATAGGCTATATTTGCCTAAAGGGGTTGAAATAAAGGTGGAAATAGAAATGGAAAATAAAAACTACTGAATATATTCTTTTGAAAATGTATAAATATACATTATCAAGCTCCTTATTACAAACGCAAAATAATGGCGTGCAACAATTTTTGAAAATTGGTTTATATACTACTAATGAAATATAATGTCACGCAACGTTTTCTTTATTGGGTCTGAAGGGGCGAAAAAGGTTCTTTAATGGCGTTTGGGGTAGTCGTACGTTGGTAGAAATCATTAGCCATGTTGAACTTTTCAGATTTTTTTTTTCTTTTTTGTGGCTACAAGCACTTTTCTGTGCTACGCCAATGACAAGTTGCGGATAGGTAGGGAAACGTGGTTCAAGGAAAAAGGAATGTTCGGAAATCGGAATCAAGATAAGTCAGGCAAGTTGGTAAAATGAAGCAAATAAAAATAAATAAATGAAATAAAATTACAAGATAAGTTTTAATACAATAGATAAATAAAGACACATTATAACTTAATATTGTTATGTACAATAAATAAAGATATGGTTTTATATATTTTAACATTAAATATAAGTAAAGAAGAAATACATGTTGGGAAAGGAACCCGGAGGGATATAAGTTGACTAACAAAAGAGGAACGGTCATATCGAGGGCAGGAAAAGAATAAATGATTCAGATCACCCACTTCCTCACCACATTCGCAAGCACTACTGTCGATTATTCCGATTCTGGCAAGGTGAGCAGGCAAACAAACATGACCCAGGCGCATTCGTATTAAGCAACTGGTACTTCTCTTCCCAAGCGTTAATCCACAAAACCATGGTTTTCTAGGAATATCTGGCTGAATCTTTGAATATACTCGTCCTTTTGTTCGGTGACTGTCTTCCCAAGACTTAGCCCAAGACTCTCTGAGAAAAGTTAAGGGAAGAGCAGCTAGGTCATTCGAATAATTAATGTATGGATGTATATCGCCATCTGTAATAGCTTCGTTAGCTAAGCGGTCAGCTTTAACATTTCCCTTTACTCCAGAGTGACCAGGAATCCAAGACAGAACCACAAAAAAGCCTTTCGAATGGCATTCAAAAAGCTTTTCTCTTATTTGCATCACTACAGCATGGAAAGATTTGAACTTAAAAGGGAATTTTTTGATCGCTTGAAGAGCGCTGTATGAGTCAGATAAAATAACAGATTTATTAATTTTCATAAGAAGGATGTATTCCAAAGCTTTGTAAATTCCATAACATTCACCAGTGAAGACTGAAGTTTCCGGAGGTAGTTTTATTTTTTGGATAATTTTATAGCGCGGGTGATATACTCCTACACCGCAACAACCTACAGAGTGTTTCGAAGAATCCGTAAAAATGTGGTGAAAATCGGGCCATTTATTATTTGCTGCTTCTAGGAATTTAGAATTTGCATCAGGATGGTCTTTAACAATACCCAAAGAATAATTAATATTAGGAGATAATAGAAGGGCTTTTACATTAGTCATGAACAGGGGAAGGGACTCAGAACGAAATGTAGGGGATGAAAGACACAGAGATTTATGAAAACTTAATACTAAGCAAGGGGGTACTTTTCTTTTCCAATATGAAGAAGATTGAATGAGGTCAGAAAGAATTCTAAGTTTTGGAAATAAAGGATGATGAGAGAATTGAAGAGCCCTAAACAGAAATTTGTCTGAAAGAAACTGTCGTCTTAATTTCAGAGGAGGTTCTCCACACTCGACTTGAAGGGCATTAATTGGGGAGGATCTCATTGCGCCTGATATTAATCTGAGTGCTTTGTTTTGAATAGTATCCAATTTTTTAAATGATGCTAAGTTGCATGGTTCCAAAACAAATGTGCCATAATCTAAAATACTTCTAATTAATGCGTTATACAAACAGGATGAGCTCCCCACCACACTCCCGAAAGGCATCTTAATATATTTAAGTTCCGTTCACACTTCGTAACAACATATTCGCAGTGTGCGCTACCCGTAAGTCGCGAGTCAAGGATAACACCAAGGAATTTGACCTCATTCTTAACGGGAATGGGACAATTCTTGTATTTCACATCAATTACAGGGCTTATATGTTTTCTAGTAAATAATACTATTGAGCTTTTAGTGGGGGAAAGGTCTAAACCGTTTGAAGTCATCCAAGATGATAATAAGTCCATAGCTGCTGACATTTTGGAATTCATATTAGCAATCAAATTTCCTGAGGTATACAGCAGAAGGTCATCGGCATACTGAAGAATTTTAACAGAATCGTTTAAGGTGGCTTCCAGATCAGATGTATAAATATTGTAAAGTATAGGGATCAGTACAGATCCTTGTGGTAGCCCTCTTGACACACGTCTGGATAACTTGGAATCATCACTTGAGCATATAGTAATGTATCTCTCAGATAATAAATTAGTAATAAAGTTCATCAGTATGCTAGGAACATTAAGGTCACGAAGTTTTTTGTTCAGAATTGAAGGAATTACGTTATCATAAGCCGAATTGATATCTAAAAATGATGCAATTACTGATTCATTTTGAGAAAATGCTATCCGAATATCAGATACAAATATACTAATGCTATCTATGGTGCTTTTTCCTTTACGGAATCCATATTGACTATCTGTTAATAAACGATTGCTCTCCAGATACCACTCCAAACGATTTTTAACCAAATGTTCTGCAATTTTAACTAGAACCGATGACAAGGCTATGGGTCTGTAAGATGAAACTTGGGATGGACTCTTGCCAGGTTTTAAAATAGGAATCACAATTTGTGATCTCCAGGACTTCGGTATGTTACCAGATAACATAACAGAATTAATAATGTTTAAAAAGTAGAGGAGGGCATCATCACTGAGATTACAAAGAAAAGAGTACGGAATGCCATCTTCACCTGGAGAAGAGTCCTTAACGTCACTCAATGCACCCTTGAGCTCAGACAGTAAAAATATGGAATTCAAAAAATTATCGGATTTTGGGACTATTACTTTGGAAATAAATTCAGGGACAGAAGGGGGAGCCAAATGGTCTAAAAAGTTATTGGTCAAAGTAGGAGAAAGAGTAACAATAGAGTTTTCCTTATAAGCTGATCTAAACCGTCTAATATTGCTCCAAACAATCGAAGGGCGTGTTTGTGGAGAAATGGTGGAACAAAAAGATTTCCATCCTTCAGTCTTTTTCTTTTGAAATAAGACTTTCGTCTTCTTAGAAACTTGTTGGTAATGCTGAAAGTTCTCCGTTGTCATATTTTGACAATATATTCTCTCAGCTTGTTTTCTGTTTTTTGCCGCTTCAGTGCACTCTTGATCCCACCAAGGTGGGGAGGGAATCTTTGTACTCCTACACTTTTTAATAGGGAAAACCTCATCAGCAACGTCTGTTAAAAGTTTAACTAGAGCAGCTGCACATGTTGTTTCTTCTTCGTCTTGAATGTTTGGAAGATGACAAACTTTATCATCCAGACATTTTTTGTATTGATCCCAATTCGCATCCTTTAAATTATACTTCAAACGAGGCGATGGTTGAGTGGAAGGTTTATTATTACTTGGAAAGCCAATCACAGCAGGGAAGTGGTCACTTCCATAGGTAGAAGGTAGAATTTTCCAAGTAAGGGAAGAAGCTAGATTTGATGTGCTTAAAGTTAGGTCTATGGCGCTAAGACCTTCATTAGGGTTAGTACGGCGAGTAGGTAAACCAGAATTTAAAACACAGAGATTATGGATATCAATTAAAT
This sequence comes from Hyles vespertilio, assembly GCA_009982885.2. Classification (NCBI taxonomy): domain Eukaryota; kingdom Metazoa; phylum Arthropoda; class Insecta; order Lepidoptera; family Sphingidae; genus Hyles; species Hyles vespertilio. Next base: position 6,607,437 of record CM042824.1, read on the forward strand.
TTAGCAGATCTCTTCCACTTGTATTTGTGGACGAGCATCCCCAAGATTGATGATGGGAATTAAAATCTCCCAAAATCAAAAAGGCTTAGGTAAGATAGAAATTATATTATCTATTTCCCGAAAAATTGACGGAGAAGGTCGAGGAATATATATTGAAATGAAACAGATATTATTTACTATTGCAGAAACTATAGAAAAATCATTGTGGTGAGATGGAAGGTCAAAATTGGAAAAATGAAGGGAATTTTTGATGAGTACACCGCTATACCCGTCAGCTCTATCTTCGCGGAGACATGAATAACCAGGAATTTTAAAGGAAAACCTCCGGTCTTAGCCATGTCTCAGAAAGAGCTATAATGCTGGGTTCAAATTTGTTTATCAAGTATATTAAGTCGCATTTATTTTTTATTATACTTCTGCAGTTCCACTGCAAGACTTTGGTTATCTGAGCCATTGTTGTTTAAAATATGTGAAATCTTTTCTAGTAAAGGGGCAACGTTGGACGGTGAAATCGAGTGGGACAATGATGCAATTAGTGCAACAATTATGTCAGACATTGGTTGTGAGTGTTGTGTTTCTGTCAAATTGCTATTTTCTGTAACTGTTTTTAATTTTAAAGCACATCCATCAGAGTAGGAAGGGTTATAATCTTGCACCAGAGCTTGGTGAGCATCACGATCGTAACCCTTTCCTAGTTTCGGCGGAGAACGGGGCTTATGGAAAATAGTTTTTGTATACGATTTATTTTGTTGTGGCTGAATGGGTGTATTTTGGGCATTTAAACTTGTCGTACGAGGCAATTTTACAGAATCAGCATAAGATTTAGTTATTGGCGGATGAATTTTAGACGATTCAGCATATGAGACACAGTTTATTGCCATATATTTTTTAATATTAAATTGTCTACTTGCTTCAGGGCAAAACTTGCTTGTGGCAACATGGCGACCACCACATAAACAACAATAACTTGCATCATTGTCCAAATCACAAGATGCACCCGTATGGTCTTGACCACATTTGTAGCACCTTGGTTTTGATCTACATGTTGTTTTGGTATGTCCATATCTACAGCAATTGTAACATTGGATGGATGGATAAATGTATAAGTCGACTGGTAAGGAATTAAAGCACATAAATACCCTAGTAGGAAGGACCTGCCCGTCAAACGTTAAAACAACTGTCTGTGATGGCTTCCAAACAACAGAACCATCAACTGTAGTTTTATAATTTAGTCGTCTGACTTTAACAATTTGCCCACAGCCTAAGGGAACGCTTATATTATCTTTAACATCCTCTAAGGACATGTCTGCTGGGACACCCCGTACAAGCCCCATACGAGTTATGTGAAAAGTAGGGATAAAAGCTTCATAGCCCTGATATGATATGAAAGCTGTATGTTGCAGAAAAGAATTTGCTGAATTAAAGTTGGAAAATGCCATGGATACTTTATTATGACCAACGCGTTTTACACTGCCTTGTATTACATCCTTTATATTAAATTTATGTAAGAATCGTCCAAAGCATATAGGATGGAGGTTCGTATCTTGGTTATCTCCAGTACTTTTTTTAATAATATGAACAACAAAAGGTGAAATATCTGTACTATTATACTCATTTCTTCCAGGTTTAATGGAAGCAATAGGAAGGGTTGCGCTAACTGGTGGTGGCAGTACTTGCGATTGTGGCGATTCTGTGGGAGACGCGTTTTCATCACTATCCACACAAGTGCAACCAGTTTTGGATGGATCGGCAGCCATTTGATTTTTACGTTTTTTTTTAAACAAGTTTTACAAACTCTGTGTAATCTGGTTCGTTTTCGTTTATTTAAATTGGACACAGAGCTATCTGTGTCCATGCTGGATGCCGTCTCCACGGTAACGAATTGCGATGGCAAAGGGACATTGTCCCCAGGGTCTGGAGGTTCCTTCATTGTCCTTCTATGTGTAATAAATTTTGAAAAACTTACCTAGACTAAATTTACATACACACTATTATTATTAAATAAAATAAAAGGATAAATATCTACAATTTACAACTTATCTGACTATTTTATATACAAAATTATTTTAAAAATTCAATGTGTGGAAAAAAAAACACCCGCCACGCTCAAACGTTTCCCGCGCTTTTTCAACTTTTTAGTTATTGATCCAATTGGTCTGAAAATCGATTTCTGAGGCAGCCTTTGTTCGTATAACCTATATTCGGAGTCAGAATCGAAATTTGTGGACGTCATGTTGAACTTTTTTGTTTTTGATCCGATTGGTCCCGAAATCGATATCTGAGGCACCCTTTGTTCGTTGTTGGTTCTTGACGGCCATCTTGAACTTTTTTATTCTAACAACTATATTTTATACATAATGAGGCCGGGACCGCTAGTATTATAATATTTTTGTACCTTACTCTATGTTGAATACCGTATAAGTAAAATCGAATCTCTATCCTAATTCTAGTTTTTTATGTTTAGAATGGTTTAGAATTATAGCTTCTGCGCATGAATCATTAAAAAAATTAATATATTATGACATTGAAAAATGTTTACGTGAGCATGGGGGGAGGGGGTAAGAGCTTTGCTTACTTTTGCTGACAAGGGGGACGGGGGGGTATATAATTGTAATAAATCTGCTTACGTAATACTTGAATGGCCCCTTACACCCAATATGTTTTTGAGAAAATGTTTCATAACCCTGAAATGTCACTTTTACAATGACAATTGTTTGTTTACATTTTTGATCTCGGATTCGATTTCAGAAGTGCGGGTAATAGATCGCCGTTTATCTATCATTATGACAGTCGCTTAAAACACAAATTGAAAGAAATCAAGAAGGATTTACTATTCAGTATTTTACATATGATTAATATCTTCTTCAGGGTGGTTCCGGGGTGTAAGTGGTAGAATAACACCTAACCTACCCAAGCCAACCTTACCTGCAAGTGGTGCATCCTGCAGATCAACGGACGAGGCTCTGGCAATCAGACCCCGCCAATACGCATTGGACAAGCGTGGCGGGTTAATTGTCCAAATCCCTCCTAATCATGAAAGATGAAGCAAACAAATGGCCCCGAGTGCTCGGCGGCCCTAAGAACTCTGTCGACGACGGTAGATTCAGTTCTGGGGCCAGGGGTGCCAAGAATCCCCGAGCGAGATCGATTTAATAAAATTTGTAAACAAAAGGGCTAATGAAATTCAAATACGATATTTATACATTAATTGGAGTAGCAGAGTCTAAAATTATTTTAATCGACTACACCTTCAATCGTACAAAAGCAGAAGAAGCAATTGTCGGCGGTTAAAACTAGCCATCCTCCTAGTTGGTTTTATTTCTATCAAAAAGGAAAATGCGGCTACCGCGTATGACAAAGCTCTAGAACTGAGTGGAACTGAGCCACCGATTTATCGGCGCGGTGGACATATGATCGCCGTCACGTCATTTTAAACTCGGCCTGAAATAATCTCGTTCTCGGTGACGGTCCGGTGACGGCGGCGGTGGACAAACGGCCTTAGGTTTATTTGAAGTACGAAGAGAGGGTGAAGACACTCTAGAAGGAGAAAACAACATATTTTACTATTATGGGCAGGCAGGGGGCATGTGCGTAGTGGGATTCCTAGTGGCAAAAAATGGAAACACCGTATCTCTGGGTTTATTGCTTTCTCCGAGAGAGTAGCTGTTTTAAAACTAAAAATAACCGATAAAAAGCTATTAACTGTCATACAAGTCTATGCACCAACATCCTCACATTTTTATGAGCAACTAAATAAAGCCTGCATTAAACACTCAGGCTACTGCAACATCATATTAGGGGACTTTAATGCCAAAATTGGGAAAAGACAGGATTTAGATAACGAGAAGACTTTGGGTCCACACGGATTGGGCGTCCGCAATGAGCGAGGGACACGTCTTATACAGTTCGCATTCGGCCAAAACATGAGAATAAATAACACCTTTTTCTTCATAAAACATGACAGACGTTGGATGTGGATGACTCCAGATGGCCGAACTAAAAATAAAATCACTCAATGAGTGTAATATTTTTTTTGTTTCCGTTGGACAAAATTTGGCGAACAAAATACTCACAGAAACAAGGGAATAAATATGAAGATAGTTTAGCTTCGAAATTTAGCACCACCAATGGTCCAATTAATTCCTTTTATATCTCTCCTACAGATAATGACGAAGTCGAAAATTTGATTTGTACCTTAAAAAATAACAGCTCCCCCGGCTTAGATGGCTTCTCAAATTCATTATTAAAGTCTGTCAGAGTCAACATTTTAACACCTCTTACTCACATCTTCAACTTGAGCTTCATCAAAGGATGCTTCTCAGCTGCTTGGAAAGTCTAATTCCTCATGCACAACCCGCATTAGCCGCTTTAGGCGAAGACTCAATTTTTATGGACGACAACGCTCGCGCCCACCGGTCTGGCGATGTGGAAGCGTATATGCAAGAGGTCGGTATTCGTCGTTTGGATTGGCCAGCTTGAAGTCCCGACCTCAATCCTATAGAGCATGACTGGGACGTTCTGAAACGACGCGTGATATCCTCGCTAGCATACCCAGACGAATTCAAGCTGTGATTTCAGCTAGAGGGGGTCACACTCGATACTAAACATTTATCTGCTTTTACTTTATTAAAGATAAAACAAACAAAAATCTTTGTTAACTTTTACTTCACGAGCATATGCACTACTAGCGAGCATACACTACTAGTGAACTTTAGCATTAAAACCCATAAATTTTATCAAAATTTATGATAATACTGACGAAAACGATTATATGCTTATTAATTTACAAAATTGTGAAAGTAAAACTACCTATAATTATGTTTATGAATTAATGGTTCATTGCTTAGGTGCCCGTTTTTTTGCAAATGAGTTTATATTATATATATATACTAGCGGCCCGGCCCGGCTTCGCCTGGGTGCAGATACTTTTTTATTTTACTCCACACCAAATACGTATTATTTTTCGTATAAGCTCTTGTATACCTAAACATGAATTAGCTATCCTACTGTCCTGCTCAATTCCGTCCCATCCCGTCTGTTCATTCACTTTCCGATACGTCGCGTCCTTTCTCTTAATTAACCATCCCGTCTTATACCGTGCATTTACATTTCGTCCTATTAAATCTGTCAGCTATCCCAGTCTTTTCCCCTACCTCCCACTCTATTATATCCAGTTTCTCTCTACTTTCTAAACACTTTATCGATTTTGATTATCCATGCAATATCCCATCCCATATTTCACCCCCACTATGCTGTTTTTCCAAAAATATTACGCCATTACTCTTGTTAGTACTAAAGAGATGAAATATTAATTTTCGTAGAAATGCTCTCAAACACACACAATTAACGTAGAAACAATTATATTTAACTGGTTTTTCAAGACACAGGCAACGCCTAATTTGAGAATCCCTGCAATATTCTCCATAATTATATAAATTTTTTATTTTATTCAGTTCAGTTCAGTTTTTATTTTTATGTGTTATTTTATTAAAGATTTTTCATTTTCAAGTGTAATTCTATCTTGAAAAGAAGTAAAACTTAATACATGTGAATATTATTTATTTAATTGTCCTATATTTATGTAGCATCATAATATACTCTTTAGTTTACAATAAATTCCTGAACGTATGCATAAATATTTGACAATCAATTTAAATGTCAACCACTTTTCATTACTGTCATTAATTTACATCTTTAAAATCTAAAATACGCCATAAATCGAATATTGTGGCTATGTGTTGTCGATTCGAAACCTTTATTTAAATACGTTATTTAATTTTAGGGAAGAGTTTACCGTATCGACGCTATGAACATTAAATCTTTGACAGTTACAAACCCATGAACATTTTGTATGGCATAATGTTTTTTCCTTTTTTTTATACTTTCGTCAATTCAATCGAGATAAAAACTATCCCACCTTTAAGTTGGAACAAATAACACATATCTACAAAATTTCATTATAATCAGTTGAGTGGTTTAGGAGTCCATCGCGGACAAACAACGTGACACGTGAATTATATATATTAAGATATATATATTTTATGACAAATTCTGTAATAATATATATGCGTATGATATATTCATTTTCTCTATATTTTACACTACTCTTCTTTATTTATATTTTAATAATTGTTTAGTATTTAGGCTTAGCATTTTAAATACTCGTACTAGTTACTTATTTAACAAATCCTGTAAATGGTCCAAACGGAAATATGTTACATACTTTTTTACTTAGCCTTTTTTTATTTTTATATTGTTTAAGAGATATTCCTTTAAATGGGCCACCTTATATGATAATTATCATTTTGTATTCGTTTTTGGTATTCCAAGTTACAGGCTTTGCCTAGTTTGGATACCTCTGGTCACAATAGTTGTCTCATGTCATGTTATTTATATAAAGATTTTATTGTCATTCTCCTTTATTTCAAATTTCTTTTTTTTTACATTTTTATACAGGGTATATCAAGACTGCTACCGAAAACGAAGCCGGGTGGTAGTTTACGCGACATCAGATGCAATGCAACAGAAAAAGATGCAAAAAAAAAGCGACAAATTTTTTTTTGTTATTTTTTTCTTATGGCCCTATTTGGGTGGTAAATATTTTTTTTTCTTAAAATAATAGTGTTTACCCTTTTATTAATAAATACTCTAAGGAATAAAAGAGTTTAAATTATTATTTTAGCAAAAACTATGGATTTACCACTCAACAATGACAATATTTAAGAAATCGTATAAAAGAATTGTCGCGTTTCTTTGCGAAATTTTTAGTTACATTGTGTTTGTAGGCACTAATACTACCACTCGGCTTCGTTTTCGGTAGCAGTCTTGAGATACCCAGTATATATGGTAAAAAAAAAAACAAAATACATAATATAAAAATACAAAAAGTTATCCAACGATGGCGAGGCTCGAGACCCAAGCCACCGGTGGTTAGGAGCCCAAAGTGAGGAACCGCCTCACAATACGTGCCGTGTCAAGCAATACTGCCTTTTGAATCTGACTCCTGACCCAACAGCCGATTGAGAGCCTCTGTAGATGTTGGTCGAAGCTCTTTGGTATCAACCCATGGGCAGAAACAACAATCGGGACAATAATTAATTGTTGAGTCGACATCCCATATGTCGGTAACCTCGTGTGCCAAATCTAAATATTTAGACAATTTGTCTTTTTCGGCTTTGACAAGGTTATCGTCATGCGGGATAGTGACGTCAACAAGTATAGCCCGGCGCGCCAATCGTTCTATTATCACAATGTCAGGCTTATTGGATAGAATAGTCCTGTCTGTGATAAGAGATCGATCCCAATACAGCGTTGCATGACCATTTTCGAGAACTGGTTGGGGTACATACTGGTAATATGGCACTTCAGGAGTCACAAGTCCATATCGAAGGGCAATTTGCTGGTGTATGATCTTGGCTACTAGGTTATATCTATGCAAATACTCGCCGTTAGCAAGATACGAACAACCGGAAATAACATGCCTGATAGACTCGCCTGGACGGTGGCATGCCCGACAGATGTCAACCGTACCGTCCTTCAGGATGTCCTTCAGGATTGCCTATAGTTGTTCGTCTTAATATCTTCGTCCATAATTGCAAAGATAAAACCCTCGGTTTCCCCAAAGAGGTTACGGAAGCGTAGCCAAGACACGGACGCTAGTCGGTCCACATCAGGCCCATGAAGGGCTCGATAGACCGTGCAGCTTTTTGCTCTTCCATATGTCCTTGCGATCCTTAATGCCTACCACTAGAGGTTTCCGCCAGTTCTCAATCGCCAAAGAGAGCGGGGTAAATCCTTTATCTACCATAACTACAACCCTATGCATATCCACGTCACTGTGAAGGAAATAATCCCTGAGATTGCACACCTCGCGATTATGCAAGTCCTTAGCATTAAGAATGCCTCGGCCCCCACATCTCCGCGGGATGTACAATCTCATCACTGATGAACGTGGATGATGCATACGATGTGCAGTCAGGAGAGTTCGGACTTTACGATCCAGGGCGTCCAATTCGGTCTGAGTCCATTTGAGTATGCCGAAAGAGTACATGAGTACAGAGCATAACTCAACCGTTAAAAGCGCGAATCTTGTTTCCATCTGACAAAAAACTGTTAAGTACTTTTGTCAGGCGGCTAAAAAAAACTCTTTCAACGATCGTTTTACATCTGCACCCATGATACCTAGAGCCTCAGGCATACCCAAATATTTGTAGGTTTCCGTCACGGAGAGGGATCTGAGCCTTACAGTCTCTGAGACTAGTATGTTATCAGAGACCGCAACCTCCCTTCGCTTCACATGGATAGCCGCACATTTATCTACACCAAAATCCATATTGATTGAATTGCTAAATCTTTCCGTTATTTTTAACAACTCAATCAATTCAGTTTGTTTCGATGCAAATAACTTGAGGTCATCCATATGCTCTATAGCAAGTGAGAAATAGGCTCAAAGCCTCTCCGCAGGCGGTAGTCTAACCCTGAATCCAACAACAGAGTGCTGAGGGGATTCAGGGCCATGCAAAACCACAGTGGACTCAGACTGTCGACCTCTGACTGGAATATACCCCGCTTGATTCTAATCGGCTCGTCACAATCACGAGGAGCCGTACCACCTGGATATCTCAGGACAGTGGTCCACTGCCCCATACAAGATCCAAGGAAGTTGCATAAATTTGTATTAATTTTATACAAATTCAACACCCTCATGAGCCATGTATGGGGCACCAAATCATAGGCCTTTTTATAATCTTTCCAGGCAGCCGATAAATTCCTTCGGTTGTGACGAGTCTGTTGGCAAATGTTCATGTTAATGAGAAGGAGCTCCTTAGTACCACGGGACCCATTCATGCAACCTGTTTGGCCGGAAAAAAGAATTTGGTTAGAATTTATATGATCTGTAATTTTAGATCTAATTATGGAGGTCAAAACTTTATAAATAGTTGGAAGGCATGTGATGGGTCTATAATTTTTTGGTTCCGTGGTACAACCGGACTTAAAGAGAAGGTGAGTGACACCTGTTGTCATAAATGTTGGAAGGGATCCCCGCTCAAGCGATCCTGGAATTGCGCTGCCAATCGAGCATGCGAACTTGGAAACCATTTTAACCAGAAGTTGTTCAGACCGTCCGGACCCGGCGACTTCCAGTTTTGTCTCTGTCGAATTGCAGTTAGCACATCTTCTGGACTGATTAAAATGGTTTCCATAGCCGGAATTGCCTCGCAAGCTCGATCTACAACACTAAACCAAGAGGCTTCAGTGTGAGAGACAGGCGACGACCAGATATTCGTCCAGTACTCACGCATTTCGTGAGCACTAGGAAGCCGCCAATCCACCACACCTTGTGGAGGATTCTCCCAACATCTATAAACCCTCTTTTGGTCAGTTTGGAACTTGCGATTTTGTTGGAAACGATCCCATCGCCTCCTGTAGCGACGAATGCGGTTCGCCCACGCATAGACTTTTTGTTTGAAGAAGTCTATGCGTTCTGTGACGCAAAGCCTATAATTTCGAGGACTTGTATTGGTCCCCGAAAAAGCCTGCGTCACAAAACGCATAAACATCGGCCTGCTGTTTCCTTCTTTGAAAGAAATTAGCTTGCCGATGAGAGTTTGGGCCCTGTTGATACGATCTTCGATCCTACGCTGCCAGGCAGGCACAGTCACAACACCTCGAGTGGCTTTATACTCATTTGGAAATTTTATATTAGCCACTCGACATGCTGCGACGGCCGCGCAGTAAAGGATCGAATGCGTATCAACAAGATCCCGACTGGACTCCAAATATGTAGTTAACATGGAATCCAAAACTCCCATCAGCGCCAAATTTCTTCTATGCGTTGGAATTATTATTATTTTTCTTTATAGGTTTATACTCTCAGCATTTAGCTGGTGTTGTGATGGCGGTTACGTTCCAAGGCCAAGTAACCGTCATCTATTGATGACTTACATCGGGTTCAGGCAGTTGGTCATCACTTTGCAAGAACTCCTTTACTGTACGACAAGTGTTCAATATTGCTGCTTTTTGCATGGGAATATATATATTGGGGGGAAGGTCTAAAAGTTTGATACTATGATGTAAATATTTAGGAATAACACCTGTTGTGGATAGTATAATGGGCACTATAAAACCAATTCGACTTCGTCGGAATGCTCATCTTCTTTTTTTGCTCTATAATATTCTATTTGACCCATCCTCTCCACGTTATCTTAAAGAACGTTTTGAGTTCCTAAGTGTATCGCATTCGGTGTCACTGAGGTCCTTGGAGAATTTAAAGCTTCGTACTCCGAAGCATACCACTAATTTCTTGGACAAATTTTTTACAATGCAGGCTGTTAGATTATGGAATACCCTTCCCTTTCAAATACGATGTGCAGACCATAGGTTCTTTTAAAAAACTGATAAAATGCCATTATCTGTCGTTAGTTAATTAGATTACCTGTCGTTGTTTATATGTTATGTATTTATGTATGTTTGTATATATATACAGGGAGCGCAAATAAATGGCGCACTTGCTCAGTGGAATACAAGGGCATAATATTAATATCATAATAAAATAATAATATTTGGAAAATACCTATCCGTTTTGAAGTTATGACCGTTTAAAGTTTTAAGTTTAATCACCACTTTTCGCATTAAACCAGCTGGAATGGATGAAGAACAAGATTTAAACACATACGTATTTTTTCGTTTCATCGTTAATTGAACGGTTAACGAAATATACCACGAAAACCATTTTTAACAGCATCAAAACTTTCTTAAACTTCGCTTTAACCGTTGTTTACATATGGGCAAGGTCATGAACTCTCAGAGATATAATTTATCCTTCTCTAACTTCAAAAAAGGATATTTTTTGTTTCATTTCAAATAAATAAATCAGTTAAACAGGGACGTACTTAGATTTAAGCGTCAATAAATTAACAATATAATAACTTTAGGTGCAGTTGCATCGTGTATGGATTGACTATTTTGTTTGTCATTATTTTCCTTAGTGTCACAAATCCAAACTGAAAGATACCAAGAAATCACACTGGTCATCGCTTAAATATTGCTTAAATCATGTAAGATTGCGAATTTAATTATAATTAGAAAAGTTTTGGTAGTACCTACATAACATTTAAATCTTATATATAAAAATGAATCGCAAAATGTGTTGGTAACCGCATAATTCAACAACGCCTGGACCAATTTGGCTGATTTTGGTCTTGAAATATTCGTGGAAGTCCTGGGAAGGTTTTAGGGGTGAGAAAAATAGGAAAATTTCTGAGGAAGATACTAAAAACCTTTTTTTTTCGGTATCGTTTAAGCGTGATGCGTCCAGCCAATATAGGATGATCTTTGTTTATTTGACGGGAGACGTAAAAGACGGTCCAGCTTCAACTACCATCCAACGTAAAATGATCTTTCCATTGTCTTTCATTGACGGCTGACGAAATAGAACAAAATTCAAAAAATGTGTACATCGTGTATATCGTGTATATAATATTATCTAGATACGGCGTCTTGCGCATAATTTTGTGAAATGTAAATTGAAATCATGTCCATATCTACCAATATCGCCCATTGTTTTTTGAGATTATTGCAACAGTTTTAAACAAGGTATACTCTATCGAAGCGTTTTGCCGGAGTACACCAAAATATATCTAATTATAATTTTTCGTTTTCATAAACGACATTGTTTTTGAATTGATACTTTTAGATGCGCTGGGGGACATATTTAAATTTCGCATTAATATTGTTTTTAGACTCAAGAATAAAAAGAATATTGGTACGTTGATGCCGTATCTAGACATTATAACGAAACGATATGCAGTTTTATATTTTTAAATATTTGTTCTATTACTTACGTCACCTGGTAAGGCAGTATGAAGGTTTTATTAATTTGTATATGGTAACGTACTAGACGCGACTGCCAACAAGTTAACGATGGTCACGGGTTCAAATCCCAGGGCACACCTCTGACTTTTCGGATTAAATTCTACGTGAAATAAAATCCGCCAACCCGCACTAAGCCAGCAGGGTGGACTATAATATCTTCTTCTATAATATAAAAATGAATTGCAAAATGTGTTGGTAAGCGCATAACTCAACATCGCCTGGACCAATTCGGCCAATTATTTTTTTTAAATTGTTATTATTACTTTATTACTAACAAAAAGTAATGGCGTGCAATATTATTAGGAATAACAGCATTTTGGTGCTGAAATAAGGGACGGAATATTGGATGGACAACAAAAAAACGCTAAAGTTTTTAATGTCAAAATTTCATAAGGCAATCTTTATATGTACATGTATATGGAGAGACGGGATATAATAGAGTGGAAGGTACGGGAGAGGGCTGGGATAGCTGACAGATTTGATAGGACGAAATGTAAATGCACGTTATAAGACGGGATGGATAATAAAAGAAAAAGGACGGGACGGATCGGGAAGAGACTGAACAGACGGATGAGACGGGATTGAGCCAGACAGTAGGATAGCTATGTCAAGTTTAGGTATACAAGAGATTAATACGAAAAATAACATGTATTTGGTGTGGAGTGGAATCAAAAAATATATACACCCAGGCGAAGCTGGGTCGGGCCGCTAGTTATCTAAATAATTATCCCCTAGACCGTCAATTGTTTTTTTTTTTTTGACAAAAAAACTGTCATTTCATATAACCGTCAGGAACACAAAAAAACTTCAAGCAACAAGCAACCTACTGCCATTGAAATAGGGTTCATTTTAGTGTAATAGCATTATAATGTAAACAAGAACCGCATTACGGCTCGCCGACGGTTTTCGGCACCCTTTTATGTTTCTTTGACAACCCGCAGTGCGGTTCGTCCGACGGTCCAGGGGTTAATATTCATTGAAAAAATAATCTGATGACACTGATTACTTAAAAATAAGATTTTTAAAATGATGGCCCAATTAGGCCCCATTAGTCAAAGGAAGCCGCCGGTCATAGCGTAGTTCGTCGGATCCAACCCGGCTCGATTATTTTTCCTTTGAGGTTGCCGCCGCCGATTGTGAGTGCGAGCCGAAAGGCGGCAATTTCTTTGTCGGTAAATTTTAGCATTTTGCAAAAGAAGCCCGACATCTTGAGGTGTGCTCACACTACACACTTGATATAACTAAATATGATTAAGTACTCCGACGTAAAAGTTACGTTAAAACAAAAAAGATCTTATTGGACTGATAGAATGGTCCTTATTTTCTCAAGAGATTATAATATTATGTAAATATGTCATCAACTGATCCAGTCAGTTACAAATTGTCTATTTACTTTGCTTATTATTGTATTTAACATTACTTTAATGTATTTTGCAAATAATGTTACTTTAAAGTGGTAAAAGTTCTTCTAAATTCTTATACCTAGAGAAATGTCGTCTACCATTATAGCATAGAATTTGCATATGAGACTTCTGTGAGATAAAATCAGTGAAATCAATAAACACTAACTACTAATTTACTACACTGGAGACCCGTACCCGGCAGTGGCACGTATATGGGCTGATACAGTACTAATACTAATTGTTCAGATGAATTATTATGAACTCAAATAGGAAAGCTTTGTATCTAATGTGAACAGGCCTTTATCTTTCAAAAATCAAAATAACAATTTATTTTTTATTAGTTGAATTCGGATTGCGATCGCGTGTTCATGTATTAGTCGTGTGCATATTATTGTAAATTCGTTTTCAGTTATTTTGAGTAAATTTTATTAATTTCACTATGCTTTAAACATTACCCAATTTGATAGCTTTTGATGTAACTTGTGTTATGTGAAATGTAAAAGAAAAAGTGATTTGTGCTACCAAATTGTGACAATGTTTTCGTGCGGGTTTTGGCGGATCCTGCGCTTCCAGCTTTGCCTATCAAGGTCATTACAGTTTACATTACAAGGTCAGTTAACTATTTTTGTGGTCATTAATGACAACTAACCAGCCCATATGAGTCACCGACGGCCTCCGTGGCGCAGTTGGTAAGAACCGCCTGTGAAATGAGAACCGCGGGTTCGGTTCCTGCCCCGAGACAAATAATTTCCCTGAACCATAACTATTTTTCAAATACCCGCGACACAAGATTTGTATCTTAGTGTGGGGTTAGTACCCATGTATGTGACTGTTGACAGTATTAATTTAATATCTTTTTTATGTACCCTGAGCGTGATGTAAACAATCGCACGACTTATAAGTAAATAATGAGCTCTGCTTATTCATTTTTGGGTGTATACCGTTCAGTTGTAAGGTTCAATCACTTTAGCGTAATGTGTTAAGGGGTAGCATATGTAACATTAGTTTTGTTTTTCTCAGCATCTGTCTTAATATTCGCTAGCGCCATGCAAATCCGTCTTAATTAAGATGCCTTCACCATATACTATAATGTATATTGGCAGGTGCGCCGTTTTCTTGTACACCCTGTATATAAATATGTATGTGTTTATTTATATATAATGCCATTATATGTGTATAATATGCGTACTGCGTGTACATATATATTATATTTGTGGTATGTTCACACAATATAGTATTATACAGGGTATATCAAGACTGCTACCGAAAACGAAGCTGGGTGGTAGTTTAAGCGACTTCAGACACAATGCAACAGAAAAAGTTACAAAAAAAAAGCGTCAATTTTTTTTTTGTTATTTTTTTCCTATGGCCATATTTGGGTGGTAAATACATTTTTTCCTAAAATAATAGTATATACCCTTTTATTTATGAATACTCTAAGGTATAAAAGAGTTTAAATTATTATTTTAGCAAAAACTATGGATTTACCACCCAAAAATGACGATATTTAAAAAATCATAAAAAAAAATTGTCGCGTTTCTAGGCGAAATTTTTAATTACATTGTGTTTGTAGCCACTAAAACTACCACCCGGCTTCGTTTTCGGTAGCAGTCTTGAGATACCCGGTATTGCGTTTATTTGTTGTACAATTTTATTCTATTTTCTCATTTTTATGCTTTTACTGCACACCGAAAGTTATTCTTATAATTCCTGTCCATCCAAAGGTTGCCTGGTAGAAATCACTATTAGTGATAAGGCCGCCCATTGTACATGTTTTTGTGTGATTATTCTGTTAATTGTGTGTCATCATTTTTTGACAGCCTCCGTGGCGCAGGTGGTTAGACGCCGCCTGTGAAACGAGAGGCCGCGGGTTCGATCCCCGCACCGAGAGAAATATTTGTGCGGCCCACAAATATTTCTTCCGGGTCTGGGTGTTTGTGAGACCGAAAAGTCTCTCGTAGTTCCTGATACCCACGACACAAGACTCGATCTTAGTGTGGGATCAGGACTATGTATGTGACTGTTGGGTGTATTTATTTATTTATTTATCATGGTGTACAATAAAGCATATTTTAATTTAATTTATAAAACTTTCTCCATTCTCCAAATTCTGGCTATTTCGTCTTTAAGATCTGTATATTTTGTAACTTTTTCTGTTATAGTTTTTGTAAGTTTATGTGTATTAGGGATGGCAACGTCAACGATGTATGCTATTTTATTAGTTTTATCTTGTATGGTTATGTCCGGTATATTATAGTGGATAGTTCTATCTGTGAGTATTGCACGATCGCAGTACATTTTATAGTTATTGTTTTCTAGCAAGGGATTTGGTATGTATTTGTAGTAAGGAACAGGTTTGGCCGTATCTGCTAACAGTTTATATTTTATAGCTAATTTTTGGTGGATAATATTTACTATTTGGTTATGTCTGTGTGTGTAATCTGTTTGGGTTAGTGTGGGGCAAGCTCCTGTTATATGTTGGATAGTTTCTGGCAGTCGGTGACACTTACGACATTTGTTGTCTGCAGCTGCTGGGTCTTTAATAATGTGTTTCCTATAATTACGAGTGTTAATTATTTGATCCTGAGTAGCCAAAATGAAATTCCGTCTCAGGAAATAGGTTACCGATCACAAGAAATTTATTAGAAGCCTCTGCATCGATATGGGATTGTTCTAAGTCAAAGGGATGTCGTCCATGTAATACTTTGGCTTTCCAACAGTTAACCTTTTCTTTATCATAGTCTGTCTGTTATTTGTGTTTTGGGGGATTGGTGTCTCGGATAAATTTAGAGGTGTGTATTTTATATAATTTTCTACTAGTGTTTTATGTATACGACTGATAGATGCTTTAGAATGAAAGAATGATTTTAAATTATATATCTGTTTTTGTAGCAAATTTTGAAGATCTATAAGTCCTCTACCTCCGTCTTTTCGTCTAAGAGTTAACCTTTCTATTGCTGATTTTGGGTGAAGATGATTATGTTTAATGAGTATGGTCCGGGTTTTTCTTTCTAGGTTATTGATGTTGGTTTTAGTCCACTTTATGACCCCAAATGAATATGTTAATATGGGGATAGCATAGGTGTTTATTGCTTTTATAAGATGTTTTCCTGTTAATTGGCTTTTGCTTATCCTTGTCACGCGATTCTTATATTCTGTGGACAAACTCAGTTTTAATTTTACGTGGTCTAGTTTTTTTAACTGGTGGTAGCCTAAGTATTTGTAAAGCTCATTTGGTTCCATGGACGATATTATTTGGTTATCGGTTATAGTGTAATTTTGTGATACTATTGTTCCTCTTTAAATGTGTACTGTTTTACATTTGTCTAAACCAAATTGCATATTAATGTCGTTGCTAAAGTTAGAGGTAATATCTATTAAATGTTTCATGTCTTCAGAGTTATTGGCATACAGTTTAATATCGTCCATGTAGATCAGATGTGAAATTAAGGTGTTGTTATCGGAATTTTTAAATCGGAAACCTTTTTGGCATTTGTTCAACAGGGATGATAACGGATTAAGAGCAAGACAGAACCACAAGGGACTCAAGGAGTCACCCTGATATATTCCCTTTTTTATAGCTATTTCTCTACTTACTATTGATTGCGTGTTGTTTTTTAAATGAAGATTCGTCTTCCATGTTTTCATAATTTCCATCAAAAATCTAATTAAAGTCGGGTTTATTTTATAAATATTTAATATTTTGATTAACCAGGAATATGGGATGCTATCAAAGGCCTTTTTAAAATCTATGAATGTGCAGTGGAGATTTCGTTTTCGTGAATTAATTTGTCCGTGAATAGTAGAGTCAATAATTAGTTGCTCCTTGCATCCCTTATGGTTACGCCTACATCCTTTTTGTTCTTCTGCTATTATATTATTTATTTCTAAATGTGTGTTAAATTTGTTAGTTATTGTTGATGTTAATACTTTATACCGGGTATATCAAGACTGCTACCGAAAACGAAGCCGGGTGGTAGTTAAAGCGACTTCAGTCACAATGCAACAGAAAAAGTTGCAATAAAAAGCGTACAATTTTTTTTTGTTATTTTTTCCTTTGACCATTTTTGGGTGGTAAATACATTTTTTCCTAAAATAATAGTGTATACCCTTTTATTTATAAATAATCTTAGATATAAAAGTGTTTAAATTATTATTTTAGCAAAAACAATGGATTTACCACCCAAAAATGACGATATTTATATTGACATTGTAGCCAGAGCAACTACTGGACATATCGAGACTTAACATCTTATGTCTCAGGATGGCGAGCGCAGTGGAATGTTGCTACTGTTTATGAGCCGTCGTATCGCTTACCATCAGGCGAACGGCATGCTCGTCTCGCCATGCACTGCAATAAAAAAAAAATATTTAAAAATCATAAAAAATCATTTTCGCGTTTCTTTGCGAAATTTTTAGTTGCATTGTGTTTGTAGTTACTAAAACTACCATCCGGCTTCGTTTTCGGTAGCAGTCTTGAGATACCCGGTATATAGTAGGTAGGCAAGTAATGGGTCTATATTGAGATGGATCTTGGAAATTATTTGATTTAGGGATCATATACCGGGTATCTCAAGACTACTACCGAAAACGAAGACGGGTGGTAGTTTTAGTGACTACAAACACATTGCAACTAAAAATTTCGCAAAGAAACGCGACAATTATTTTTATGATTTTTTAAATATCGTCATTTCTGGGTGGTAAATCCATAGTTTTTGCTAAAATAATAATTTAAACTCTTTTATACCTTAGAGTATTTATAAATAAAAGGGTATATACTATTATTTTAGGAAAAAATGTATTTACCACCCAAATATGGCCATAGGAAAAAAAAAACAAAAAAAAATTGTCGCTTTTTTTTGCAATTTTTTCTGTTGCATTGTGTCTGAAGTTGCTTAAACTACCACCCGGCTTCGTTTTCGGTAGCAGTCTTGATATACCCTGTATGTAATACCTTTAGTAATGAATTGTGGTATAGGTTGTTTCCCTAGTATGATTTCGGTAAAATTTTTAGCTATAAATTTATGTAAAATGTGCAATTTTTTATACCAAAAGTTATGGATTTTGTCTATTCCAGCAGATTTCCAGTTTTGTAGTTTAGCAGTTGCAATTAATATATTATCATCTTCAGTTATCTCGTTAAACTCCATTTCATCGATCGTATGCCAGATTGCTTCTTCCTCCTTTATCCATGGTGCTTCTTCGTTATAAAAAACTGTTTCTTCCCATATATTCGACCAGAAATCTTCTAGGTTTTCTATTCTTGGTATTTCTGTATTCCCCTGATCTGTATTCTTCTGTGAGTTTATTTGTCTATAAAATATTTTTTCATTTGTTTTAAATAGTGTGTTCTGTTGTTTCCTCTGTAAACCTTTTTTATATCTAGCTAATCTATGGGATTTAAGTGATAATTTCTATTTCAAAGTGTCTAGGAATTGTTCTGGCAAAATATTACTATTCTCATGTTTTGTGTGCACTTTATTCTTACTAAATATCTTTTGTACGTATTTAACTACCTTTTTCGATCTATTTCCGTATTATTATTATTATAATTGACTTTGTGCTGTCTTCGAATCAAACCATTGTTACTAATGTACAACCTATAAATAGAATTATGTTTATTTCTGACCATAGACCAATACGCGCCACAGTCAAGTTAAATACTAAAATCCAAAGATACAAAATGATAACATCTAACATAAAGAAATTAAGTAAAGAAGCCCTTATAGTTTGCAAAGAAGACTTTAATTTGGAGCTTAAGAATTCCTTTGATTCGTTACCAATAGACGGAACCGATGTGCAGGAACAATTTGATATAATACAAAATAGTATAAGAAATGCAAGCAATAAAGTCAAACAAATAAAAAACAAACACAAGAAGCTCTCAGAATTTACAATAACACTAATAGACGAAAGGCTAAATAAAAATATTAACAGCTCAGATTTTAAATTTATAGACAAACGAGTAAAACGGAATATCAGGAAAGACTTAAGAAACTACAGAAAAAAATTTATTCAAAATGCATTGGAAAGAAATCACTCACTGAAAATAACGAAAGAAGATTACGAATCTTAGGGATGAAAAGGGAGAAAAACAACAAAATAGAGATGTCATAATCGGTATTTGCACCACGTATTATAAATCTTTATACACTGTACTGTATCAGCTCATATTACGTCCCACTGCAGGGCACGGGCCTACTCTACAATCGACAGTACAATTGAGAGTGGTTAGGCCATATAGTCCACCACGCTGGCCTAGTGCGGGTTAGCGGACTTACATACCATAGAATTTTTTGTGTGCGTGGTGGCCTGTTGGTAAACGGACTAGACGCGACTGCCAACATGGTCACGGTGGTCGCGGGTTCGAATCCCAGGGCACACCTCTGACTTTTCGGAGTCATGTGTGTATTGATAGTCAATCACCACGCACTAAAACGGTGAAGGAAAACATCGTGAGGAAACCTGCATACCATAGCGATTTATAAAAAATTCTATGGTATGTAAGTCCTTTTTTTTATTTATTTTTTTTCTCCAGCGGTGCCATATCGATTATCGGTACATCGAAGTGTTGAAGTGTATAAACAACAACGCCACCATGTCGGTCCGAGTACAAGATCAGAGTACGAAGGCTATTCCACTATAGAGAGGCGTGAGACAGGGAGATGTCATATCTCCGAAACAGTTCACTGCCGCGCTGGAAAATGCCTTCAAGCTTTTACAGTGGAAAGGATTCGGCATCAAAATCAACGGCGAGTATATCACTCACCTTCGGTTTGCCGACGATATTGTAGTCTTGGCAGAATCGCTGGAAGACCTTAGTACTATGCTCGAAGACCTCAATCGAGTCTCCCAACAGGTGGGTCTTAAAATGAACATGGACAAAACGAAGATCATGTCGAATGTCCATGTTGTGCCCACCCCCATCGGTGTTGGAGGCTCGACTCTTGAAGTTGTTGACGAATATGTCTATTTAGGACAAGTGGTCCGGTTAGGCAGGTCCAACTTCGAGAGAGAGGTCAATCGTCGAATCCAACTCGGTTGGGCAGCGTTCGGGAAACTTCTCGTCCAAAATACCTCAGTACCTTAAATCGAAGGTCTTCGATAGTTGTGTGTTGCCAGTGATGACTTACGGCACCGAGACGTGGCCTCTCACTATGGGCCTTATTAGGAAGCTCAAAGTCACTCAACGAGCTATGGAGAGGGCTATGCTCGGGGTTTCCCTACGAGATCGAATCAGAAATGAGGAGATCCGTAGGAGAACTAAAATAACCGACATAGCCCACCGGATTAGCAAGTTGAAGTGGCAATGGGCAGGGCACATAGCGCGGAGATCGGATGACCGATGGGGTCGGAAAGTGCTCGAATGGAGGCCGCGTATCGGAAAGCGCAGCGTAGGACGCCACCCACAAGATGGTCCGACGACCTGGTAAAGGTCGCGGGACGTCGCTGGATGCAGGCTGCCTCCAACAGGTCTCTGTGAAAATCATTGGGGGAGGCCTATGTTCAGCAGTGGACTTCCTTTGGCTGATGGATGAAGTCCTTTATACACTACTGACTCGCAACTGACCCAAACATCGATCCATATTACTGTCATGACACAATTCAACCAATAACTGGCCTTGAAGTCCACAAAGCCCTCACCCAAATGAAATACAACAAATCACCAGGTGAAGATGGAATAACTACAGAAACTCTAAAAGTAGGAGACTCAGTACTTCTGCCCCATCTACCAAACCTTTTTAACACCATCCTTAGAACGGGTAAATTTCCAAATCGCTTTTGTCATTCGAACATAGTATTGTTACATAAGAAAGGAGATAAATCAGACTTAAATAATAGGGAATATGCATGTCATTTTTTTATATTTTTAATCAATTCTGTATGTTATTACATTATCGGAAAAAAATATAAGTCTGAAAATATCAATAAAAAAAGTACAAAAAAATAATCAAAACTGCTATCAGTTTCAAAGCATTTAAACGCCATGTTGGCGCGAACTCGCTGTGACGTCATAGGGCACGATATGAACAACGTAGTATTTGGATTAAGTTCCTTTCATGAATTGCTACAGAACTGTATTTCGTGACAAAATAATCCATTTTATTTAATAGTGTAAAGAAAATAACTCATAAACAAACGTAAAATAACAAGCTAAAACTTCATAAGAACGTGCCCATTGACGTCACTTTCCTTTTCAAGCAATAGATCGCGTTTCGGAAAAAATGCGCGGCAAATTTGAAATGTCATTTTTTAAGTATTTATTTTACCGATTTAGAGTTGATAAATTTTAAAAATATCTTTAAGGTATATTTCTATATTAATAAAGATTACAAAAAAATATTTTGACTTATTTTGAAGTCTGGTGCATATTCCCTATTACCGACCCATCAGCCTCGTATTGCACTTATATAAAACTTTCATCAAAGTAATAGAAAATCGTATTGCTGGACAGCTGGACTCGGAACAACCAGCAGAGCAAGCCGGATTCCGTCGTGGATTGTCGACTACTGATCACCTCCAAGCAATTAACCAGCTTCTCGAAAAAATCCACGAGTACAATACGCCCTTATATGTTGCTTTCGTGGATTATGCGAAGGCTTTTGACAGTATAAGCCACACTTCAACTTTTGATGCTCTTCGAAATCAACACATTGATGAAACCTACATAAGCCTTATTCGACACATTTACATCCATAGTACAGCAGCAATAAAATTAAGCTATACCGGACCATCCTTTACAGTACCAAAGGAGTTAAACAAGGCGACCCGCTTTCTCCTAAGCTATTCAACAGCGTGCTTGAGGAAGTATTCAGGAAGCTGGCAGCCAACTGGAAAGACAGAGAAGTAGACGTCGGGGGAATAAAGTTAACAAACTTACGTTTCGCCGATGACATAGTCCTCTTTTCCTCTTCGGCCTCGGAGCTACAAGAAATGCTTCAAGACCTAAGCACTGCAAGCCTTGGGACTCGATTGAGAATGAATAGAGCAAAGACCAAGCTTATGACTAACAGCACTTTGAGCAAAATTATGGTGGATGGTGAAGACCTAGCATACGTCCAAGAATACATCTATCTGGGCCAAATAGTCTCCTTTTATTCCAGGCAGGGTAAAGAAATTGCTCGTCGAATCGAGAATGCCTGGAAGAGTTATTGGTCCATGGGAGACATGATGAAAGGCGAACTCCCATTATCTCTCAAACGAAAATTAATGGACGTATGCATCCTCCCCGTTCTAACATATGGCTCGCAAACTTGGTCTTTGACGAACATCCAAAAGTCCAAACTCAAGGTTTGTCAGCGCACGATGGAGCGCAGGATACTAGGGGTAAAGTTAAAAAATCGTAGATTCGAGAGTCGCCAAGTTGAAGTGGCAGTGGGCCGGTCACGTCTGCCGCATGTACCCAAAGCAGTGGGCAAGAATTTGTACTGAGTGGCGTCCCGAACACCCAAAATGACGACGCGGCGTAGATGGAGAGACGAAATCGACAGGTTTCTGCAGGATTGGCCGCAAATCGCCCAAGATCGCACAATCTGGAAGGAAACGGAGGAGGCCTTTGCCCAGCAGTGGGACACTAATGGCTGATAATAATAATATCTTCTTCGGGTAGAACTTATAGTTATACAATTTTATAATGATTGATGCTTTGATACTCGTAGTCGTTCCGTTAAATAAGCCGACTATATTGGGATTTTTAACACTGTCTCCCAACATACTGAATTCAAATGGTTTCCTGGTCAGCTCAATCGCTGCCTTGGCTGATAGCTACTGGAACCTACTGGGTATGTTCGTAGGAAATTTATTTACGTCTAAGTGACTGGTGGAAAGGAGCAACTTAATATGTCGAATAATTTGAAAATAGACCCTCGTTTATTGATCTAATTGTGTATATTTTTTAGAAATATGTTATTTACCTGTATGTTCGTGGACTCCGATGATCACTTCTTATTGGGTGTGTGGTTTCCAAGTAGTGGCCACGGGTTCAAATCTCACTTTGAATTCGGAGTCTTATGTGAAGTGATAGTCAATTTCACGCTATATAATGGCGAAGGATAATATCGGTAGGAAACCACACCCCTGCATACCTCAGCGATATTTAAAATGTATATAGTATGTAAACTCGGCCAATCCGCACTGAGCACTGACCCTTCCTAATCATATTCTAGATTGTAGACGAATCCCGTGCATGCAGTGGGATGAATATGGGCCGATATAAACAGGTCCAACATAAGAATAAACGACTTACAGGGTGGCAAGTGCTTATCTCTGCTCGTGAACACCTTCAATACCTCAATTGTCGGGCTCTCCAAGTGGGATGAAAAAAATCAGGAAAAAAAACGTGCGGAGAAAAAGGACAATTGGTTTGACCTGGTGCCAGCTTGATACACACATTTTTTCAGAGTTTGTAAAAGCAATGAAACAAAATACTCTAAAAATAATTATTTTACAGCCTTCGTGGCGCAGTTGGTCAGACGCTGGCTGTAAAATGAGAGGCCACGGGTTCGATCCCCCACCGAGACAAATATTTGTGTGATCTCTGGTATTTTCTTATATGCACCGATGCTCCATACCGAGATGTTTCTGTTCATCACATAAGTCAGTTGGGACACCATTCGTTCATTACGTGTCGTTTGTCTTTAAAAAAAGATAAACCCGTAAAAAAAATGTATTATACCGACCATTTCACAACATTGTGCTTGATTTATTTCTAAATGACCTTAAGTCTATTCAATGGGATATAATATGCAACACCCAAGACGTCAATGCAATGTTGTCAATATTTAATACTAATATAATTAATTTATTTGATTCGCATGCCCCGACTAAACGCAAATCTTTTCGAAATGCACCAACACCGTGGATAACTCCAACCATTAAATTGATTTGCAGTCTGCGCGACAAGGCCAAGGATCGATATAGACGCACCAAAGACCAAACCCGCAAACACTACTATCTTCAATTAAAAAGTTTGGTTTTAAAGTCACTACATTGTGAAAAGGAGGCTTATTTTAACAATCATGTAAATGAGCATATACATAATTCGAAGGTTTTATGGAGGAATCTAAGGTCACGGGTATACCCATCAAACAAGGTAAATGTACTTCCAGACCACCTGTGTAACCCAGACGATATTAACAAAGCATTCTTAGATATCCCTGGAAACCACGAGGTGCCCATGTCCCAACTTACTTTTTTCGAGTTCAACAGGCATAGTCCGTCGACTTTTTGTATCAAAGAAGTTGATGTGACCACTGTGCTTGGTATTATAAAGAGGATTTCGACCAATGCTCAGGGAACCGACGGCATTACCAAGGATATGATTCTACTGACACTTCCTGAAACTTTACCCGTTATAACAGCAATTGTTAACACCTCCATTAGAACCAATACTTTTCCCAATCTTTGGCGTTGTGCGATCATTCGACCAATACCTAAAATCAATAATCCTCAAAATTTCAAGGAATTACGCCCCATAAGCATTCTCCCTTGTCTGTCTAAAATACTAGAGCGGGTAGTATACTTGCAAGTTATAGATTACCTTGAAAGTAACAACATTCTCCCGGATCTCCAGTCGGGCTTCAGAAAAGGACGTGGCACTACAACTGCCTTGTTAGATGTAGTGGGTAATATACTTGAGGCACGAGATCGGGGGGAAGGGACCATTCTCACTTTGCTGGACTACTTGCGAGCGTTTGATACAATTAATATTAATTTATTAATATGTAAATTACGATATTATGGCTTCGAACAAGAAGCAACGAGATGGTTTCATAGTTATCTTTCCAATCGCTCGCAGTATGTTTAACTGCAAAGGGAGAATGGGTCCTCGATTTTCTCATCACCCCGACCTGTGACAAGAGGTATACCCCAGGGATCGATTCTTGGTCCGCTATTATTTATTATCTACAGTGCGGACATTTCACAATCTTTTCATGGTTGTAAATACCATATGTATGCCGATGACATACAGTTATACACATCGTTTAAGCATGAGGACATGGCATTATCGGTCAATAAAATGAACGAGGCGCTTCGTGAGATAGTGTCGTGGTCTGACCGCAACACTCTTGTTCTGAACCCCACTAAATCAAAATTTATGGTTTTAGGAAGCAAAGCTCAAATACACAACATACTGTCGGCATCGCCGCAGACAACAGTCAAGGGGAAAAGTATTGAACGGGTGGAAACAGCACGCAACCTAGAACTAATTATTGACCCAGAACTACGATTTGAGACCTATATAAATAATATTGTCAAAAACTGTTTTTACAGACTCAAGGTATTATATCGTTTTAAACAATATTTCAATATCAAAGTAAGAAAAATGCTTGTCGACAGTTTGGTTCTCTCAAGGTTGCACTACTGCGATACGGTGTATGGTCCGTGCTTACTGTCCCGCACTGCATGATTAATCCAACGGGTGCAAAACGCATGCGCTAGATTTTGTTTCAACATTCCCAGTCGTAGTCATGTCTCACCGTTTCTAAATGAGGCCAATATTCTTAAAACTGGTGCCCTTCGGGAATTACATATGGCAACCTTACTTTTTGGCGTTATAAAAACAAAGAAACCCAAGTATTTATTTGATAAACTGACGTGGAGACAGGACAGTCACTCATATGGCATGCGTTCTACCACCAAACCATTAACGATTCCACTACACCGGACTGCGGCATTCAGGGGATCCTTCAAATATGCCGCCACTCGCTGCTGGAACAACATTCCTCCACCGTGTCGTTCTAAAAATAATAAAATTGGATTTAAAAATATTTATAAACAACATTTAATATGTATCCAAAAGAAAGGTTATTGAACATATTTTATTCACTTACCTTCCTGCTATAGAACGTATCACGATCAGGAATGTGGTGAAACCTAGCGTTTTGGCGGCATCCCCGTGTGGGAACATCCACAGTCTACATTTCGCACAACTTCTATCCTTTTAATTTGTAAATCCTCTGGAAACGTGATCAGTTATGGCGTGGTTTGCATGTTATGTATGTTTTGTATTTGATTGTTATTACTTTTATATTTAAACTAGCGGCCCGGCCCAGCTTCGCCTGGGTGCATATATTTATTGATTTCACTCCACACCAAATACAAGTTATTTTTCGTATAAACTCTTGTATACCTAAACTTGACGTAGCTGTCCTGCTGTCCGGCTTAATCCCGGCTTATCCGTCTGTTCAGTCTCTTCCCGATCCGTCCCGTCCTTTCTCTTTATTACCCATCCCGTCTTATAACGTGCATTTACATTTCATCCTATCAAATCTGCCAGCTATCCCAGCCCTCTCCCGTACCTTCCACTTTGTTTTTTAATGATTGATATGAAATGTTGACATTAAAATCTTTAGCGTCCATCCAATATTCCTTCCCTTATTTCAGCACCAAAATGCTGGTATTCCAAATAATATTGCACGCCATTACTTTTTTTAGTAATAACGTAAAAAAACATAAAAAAAAAAGAATTGGCCAAATTGGTCCAGGATAAGTGTATAATCTATGGGTCCAGGCGTTGTTGAGTTATGCGCTTACCAACACATTTTGCGATTCATTTTTATATTATAGAAGAAGATATAGTCCACCCCGCTGGCTTAGTGCGGGTTGGCGGATTTTATTTGACGTAGAAATTAATCCGAAAAGTCAGAGATGTGCCCTGGAATTTGAACCCGTGACCATCGTAAACTTGTTGGCAGTCGCGTCTAGTACGTTACCATATACAAATTAATAAAACCTTCATACTGCCTTACCAGGTGACGTAAGTAATAAAACAAATATTTAAAAATATAAAACTGCATATCGTTTCATTATAATGTCTAGATACGGCATCAACGTAGCAATATTTTTTTTATTCTTGAGTCTGAAAACAATACTAATGCGGAATTTAAATTTGTCCCCCAGCGCATCTAAAAGTATCAATTCAAAAAACAATGTCCATTATGAAAACGAAAAATTATAATTAGAGATATTTGGTGTAATCCGGCAAAACGCTTAGATAGAGTATACCTTGTTTAAAACTGTTGCAATAATCTCAAAAAACAATGGGCTATTTTGGTAGATATGGACATCGTTTTATTTTACATTTAACAAAATTACGCGCAAGACGCCGTATCTAGATATTATATACACGATGGACACATTTTTTGAATTTTGTTCTATTTCGTCAGCCGTCAATGAAAAACAATGGAAAGATAGATCATTTTACGTTGGATGGTAGTTGAAGCTGGACCGTCTTTTACGTCTCCCGTCAAATAAACAAAGATCATCCTATATTGGCTGGACGCTTCACGCTTGAACGATACCCAAAAAAAAGGTTTTTAGTATCTTCCTTAGAAATTTTCCAACTTTTCTCACTCCTGAAACCTTCCCAGGGCTTTCACGAATATTTCAAGACCAAAATAAGCCAAATCGGTCCAGTAGTTTTTGAGTTCATCGATGACATACAAATAAATATTCATTTTTATATATATAGATGACTAAACTCGAGCAACGTGTGCGATATGCTTTATGCTATGTGTACGATGATAGTAACGTAGTGATTTATATTCTCTTTGGATGATAGTGATGGAGTTCGTTAAGCCTTTCAGTGGCTGCGCATTCCAGCCGCACATTGACAAAAAAAAACTATGCGTACCCACTAAAAAGAATGTAATTATTGACATATATCTATGATAATGTTTTGTCAGCCTACCGACTGGATATTAGTGTCTCACCAGGGCACCCCGTTGAAAATCAGCGCTGCAGTTTGTTTTTCCCATTCTGCAGCATAAAGCTGAATGGGAGGCCCATTGTCGGCGCTATAGTTTAGCCACGTAATTTTGTTGCACAATGGTATTTTTTGTCATGTTTTTTTTTTGTATATTTTGTTATTTTATTACCTACCTATGTATGTTTGCGCCTTCAATAAATGAATTTCTTTCTTTCTTCTTTCTATTTATTTCATTGCTGGGTAAATTAACAAGTAAATAAAAAAATATCAAAATATTTCGTATTAAGAGCGTATACACCTTGCGCGCAAAGTCAACTATAGGTATTTCTTCGTTAATTTCACGCACATATAAGCGACCAAAGCTGTGTGCGTAGAGCTGCCGCGTCGGCTCGCTATACAATCGGCTCAAACAACTTTGATCCGTGGGCTTCAAATATTCAATTGAAATGTAACTGTAATATAATATCATAAAAATATTTTATTTGCATTATAAGTAGACAAATATTACTGTGCAAGCAAAGAACAATACAAATTTTGGATACTAATCATATTTTCGTTATTATTACATTGTTGAGTTGCATTCAAATCAGTGTTCAATCAGTATACACTACGGACGTTTTATTAATCATTTCGTGTTCGAACACATAAATAGTGTTAGGGGCCTTACAACCCCTTACAATTACGAAATATATTTAATTTTATATTACAATACATAACATAATTTAGCCTCGGAATCACATCCCATTATATTACCTGAAACATAATTTATACTCACTACAAAATCATTGTAGGTAATAAAAATAATTAAATATTTTACTACCAAAGTACTAAGATGTGGTAATCGCATTCCGCGCGTGGCTATTTTTACTACGCGCGGCATAATCGACTGCAGCCAGGCCGGAGCGACGAGCGATACGTCCTTCCTCTAGAAGGCCTTGCGGCGGTCTGATTTGATCCACGTCGGACAGCGTGTTTTATAGTGGTTTTTAAAATATTTGTAGAAAACATGAAAACTAATTTTGTTGAAATATAAAAATGGTAATTTATTGATAAGATGTTCTTCTATTGTAATATGCAATTGCTATAAAAAATTATGTACGATAAGTTGGTGAAAAAAATATGTTCTTGACGAGAGTTTCTGAATAATTTCGCATTGTTTAAATTTTTATTTTTCAGGAACTAAACACAAAAAGATTATTTTTCTCAGCAAAATCTCTCCATAAGGGTCTTATTAGTCTGATAATATTATTATTTTCATCTTATATTTAGTGGTTTCGGATATCTTAAGCTTCTAAATTGCCATTTAAAGCCTAAATAACGAAACTTGTGTTCAGTAATCCGTATAGTACTCACAAATTATCCATCAATCTATAATGTTTTCCACCAAAATCCCTAGATGACAACCTTTTCTAAAATGAGTAATAATTATTTTTCCTTTAAATTGTTTATTGGTGGCTATTAACTCATTTGAAAAGTCCTGTTTTTAAGCCAAAAAGCGCGTGCAGGGTATAAACGCTCTTAAAGACTTGTTGGCTAGTCAATAAAACAATTAATCAATGTGTACTAGTTTGTAGTGGCACTTTGAAGTCGGTCTTTTAATTATTATTTTTTTTGCCAATTTATCCCCTCCTCTCCATTCCTAACCAGAACCACGCGTGCTGGCTTGCGAAGCCATAGCGCGACGGTCCACACTATCCCGGCGCGAACCAAACGGTTCTCTAATTCTTTTTTGTGCTGCATCGTCAAGCTGTGGAATTGTTTGGCGTCTCACGTGTTTCCTCCTTCCTACAATCCTGGGTCCTTCCGCCGTAGTGTGAAGTGGCACCTTAGCAGGCTGGCATAATTATTTCCATTGGCATGGGACTGCCGGCCGATGCCAATGGATACTCTGCCTGGGCGGCATTTGCGCTTACCATCAGGTGCAATGTCGCCCGGCCAGAGTAAAAAAAAGTTTTACACCATGGGTACATACATAATTCAACATACGGAAATGAAACAACGATAAGCGATTGCTTTATAAACATTTATTTTAAAAATAGTTTTGTCTTTCTTAATCGTGTAGTAAAAATAGACTGTGAAGAACATTATTTACAAGTGTGTAAATTCTCATATCTTAATTACATTATTTTTTGTATAGCAAGAGTTTATAAATAGATTTGATACTTGAGAACTTAAGTACTAGAATTGTCATGTAACATCGAATTAAACGCAGACAACACGACTGATTTAATTAAAGTTTTTTTTTATAAAATAAGTAAGTTGATAATAAATAATTATAGTAAAATACTCATTTATTTATTGATATCAAAATAAGATGACACAGAGCAATAAAAAATATCCTAGTATGTACAGGAAAAATACATTATCTATAGGAGAAATAAATCTGTACATAAATACCGGGTATCTCAAGACTGCTACCGAAAACGAAGCCGGGTGGTAGTTTTAGTGACTACAAACACAATGCAACCAAAAATTTCGAAAAGAAACGCGACAATTATTTTTTATGATTTTTTAAATATCATCTTTTTTGGGTGGTAAATCCATAGTTTTTGCTAAAATAATAATTTAAACACGTTTATACCTTAGATTATTTATAAATAAAAGGGTATACACTATTATTTTAGGAAAAAATGTATTTACCACCCAAATATAGTCATAGGAAAAAAATAACACAAAAAAATTTGACGCTTTTTTTTTGCAACTTTTTCTGTTGCATTGTGTCCGAAGTCGCTTAAACTACCACCCGGCTTCGTTTTCGGTAGCAGTCTTGATATACCCTGTATATAGCAATTCACAAAGTACTACTGCCCTATTTAAGATCATTGCGCCGCAAAAACAAAAAACTGCTTTTGAATGAAAAAATAATACATTTTTTAAGCAGCTATTTGCAATAGTACTGAATATCCATGTCTATTTACGACATATTATACAGGGTATCTCAAGACTGCTACCGAAAACGAAGCCGGGTGGTAGTTTAAGCGACTTCAGACACAATGCAACAGAAAAAGTTGCAAATAAAAGCGACAATTTTTTTTGGTTATTTTTTTCTTTGACCATATTTGGGTGGTAAATACATTTTTTCCTAAAATAATAGTGTATACCCTTTTATTTATAAATAATCTAAGGTATAAAAGAGTTTAAATTATTATTTTAGCAAAAACTATGGATTTACCACCCAAAAATGACGATATTTAAAAAATCATAAAAAATAATTGTCGCGTTTCTTTGCGAAATTTTTAGTTGCATTGTGTTTGTAGTTACTAAAACTACCACCCGGCTTCGTTTTCGGTAGCAGTCTTGAGATACCCGGTATAAACTCATTTTAGTACTTAATATGAAAAGATTTTTCACGAGCATCTGCTTTTTTATTTCGCTAAGTATAATATCTGTATATCGTGTTGAAGATACAATTTGTTAGAAATTAATACTAAGCATGGAACATTAACGGTAAGTACTAAGGGTGCTATAAAATATGATGAATATGATCACAGATTCTTCCCTCTAACGAAAAAATATTCACGCGGCACCAAGTTTTGTTATACCACCAAATATACAAGTGAATTTTTCTCATATTACGGAATTCAAATCTTGGTACACTTTTTTTATAAATTATACCGCAAAATACGACAAATTCTAAGACTTACAAGACAGGGAGGCTGAGTAGGCAACGGAAGAAAAATAGGATTTTGTTTAAAGTTACCTCTTTCCTTAACCTTAGTTTGCCGTATATCATTACTTCCCAGAATTTAATTATAATCCGAAACATTATTGCATGGTATAATAATTCAGCATGTGTTATTTTTATCAAAATCAGGTTGGATTTCCCGTAGGAGTATTGAGTTACTAAAAATTCAAGTAAACAGTTTTGGTTTCCATCAAAATCGAGCTCGTGTCTCCTTTCAGTATCTTTCGCTATTCCTTATAGTGTCAGAATGATCATTCCATTTCCACTTGAAAAAATCACCCTGTATATTGAAAAGGTGTCATTGAGATTATACTTACCACAAGGAAATTGGTGCATGAAACGAAAGAATAACAAGTAGGCGATGATTAAGAAATGTAATGATCTGACCGGTTATTGTGCTAAATTACTTTAAATTAAGTACGATAAATAGAAAACGCCATTTTCTTTTACAAGCTGGCAAAGGAAACACTTATCGTATAATTTTTTTAAGAAATATCTCACTTACACTCTATTTGTTTTATTAAAATTACATTTGTTCATGTCAGACAGCAATTATAATCATACTATAATTATGCTAGATCAACTGTAACATATCTACATTTGCGACACATTTTTAATACTTATTGTAATTTTAAACGTAATATGTACAATATTTACGGAATATATTAAAAGTCAATAAATAAAAACAAAAAGTACTTTTGCAAAATAAATTTTTGGTTGTTCATAATCCTGAAATTTCATTAAAACCACTCTTTATTAAAACTTATGTAAACATTCAATTGTCTAAATATTTAACAAACGATTTTTCGTGCCTTACATATAAATACTTATTAATAAAAAAATTAATTTAATTAGCTACAAAATCTTTGGAACTGTCACCTAGTAATATCATTTAATAAATTAAATAAAAACATGAAATGCATAAGTTAGAGCTAAGTAAGTTGCCCCAAATTATGCATTCACCTGGTAAAATTCCCAGTCAAGATATATAGTAAATATAATATGTATCTTTTTCATTATTCATCATTAAGTATAAATAAAATATTGTAAACATAATTGCATCGAATTGTATTGAAAATATTTTATTTACCTTCTGACGGCCTTATTCATAGACATTCAGAGCATGTTTATAAAACTATTTTAGCAATCGAATGTTTTAGTCTTCTTCGCTCAAACTGAATTCAAAAGGCTGTATGTGTATATCACTTCCAATCTTTTGGATACACTGGTATTGTTTGCGGTGTCGTCTCTTTTCGTATATATATTTTTATATTGCTTAGGTGTAGAGTGAAGGGGGTAGTAGTTGATGGCAGGTATTAGTTGATAGATGGTGGTTTTTTTTATTGCACTGAAATCCGAAACATAAACAATGTATTTATTGTTTAGCGGGAGAAATAGACTTTGGGGTGGTACCTACCTACGACCTACCACCAGTGAAATGAATGAAAGTAGATGGTGGATGGCAGGTAGTAGGTGGTGAATGGTGGGTGGAAGGTGGTGGTAGGTGGTAAGTGGTAAGTGGTAGGTGATATGTGACAGGTGATACGTGGTATTTGGTAGGTGGCAGATTGTAGGTGACAGGAGTAGGTGGTACGTTGTAAGTTGTAGGTGATAGGTGGCGTGTGGAGTGTGGTGGGTAGTTACGAGTAGAATGTGAGCACGGAGGTGTGGTTCCCGCGCACGAACAGCATGGGCGGCAGGTCGCGGCTGAGCATCTCCAGCCACGCCATGTACAGCGGCGCCGATATCGAACCCTGCACATTACATCACATGTGCATTATAATCAGCTCTATTGAATAGGCTCGAATGTACTAACTTTACTGTGTAATCCTTTATCCTACAATATACGGGATATAACAAGACTGCTACTAAAAACGAAGCCGGGTGGTAGTTTTAGTGACTTCAGACACAATGCAACCAAAAACTTTGCAAAACTAGATACATTTTTTTTAATGTAAACTAGATACATTTTTTTTAATGTTGCCTATCGTCGTATTTGGGTGGTAAATAAATAGTTTTTTCTATAGTAATTGTGTACCCTCGCTAATTTTTAAAGACGCTATTGTATGCAAGGGTTCAAATTATTATATAGATTCAGTACCCTAACACGATGATATTTAAAAAATCACAAAAATAATTGTCGCGTTATTTGTAGTCACTAAAATTCTTCCCGGCTTCATTTTCGGTAGCTGTCTTGATATGCTCTATATATTGTAGAATATAGGATTATACAAGTAAAATAGATTTCGACATAAAATTAGTACAGTTTCATTCGTTTTCATTAAAGGGTAACCGAAGCTATGAAATTTCATTTATCTCGAAATATAAATAATGTCACTTCAGTCACTTTCATTAACATTTTGACACATTCATCTCGTAGATATTCTACTGTATTATTGACCTGATCCGTTTTATGACAAAGGTTAACTTGGTGTTTTTGAGGTTCAAAAAGCCAAGATTAATTTGTGCTAAATGTGTATTTCAAGTACATACTTCGAAATACGAAACCATATTTTTACTGTTCTATGCTTTGAACGCCTTATTACAGTCTGGTAGATATATTTTTGGGAACCTCAATGCATTCGTAAATTCACGTCAAAAAGATACCTAACATGAGTACAATCTATACTATTTTTATAAATAGCTGAGGCGCACTTCAAAGCTAATGGAAAACAGCAATTTATTCTACATTTTTTATCTGTACCGCGAGTACGTGATGAGAAAATAATGAAAATAGAATACCTACATAATATATTGGTTAATTTATTACCTCTAGCTTTTAAAACTTTTCTAGCGTAACGTGTACCTACATCGAAAATACACTAAATCCGTTATATCGATTTGTACTCCATTCATAATTAAAAAGTAACAGACAAGATTAAACACAAACTTGAAGTTTCACACATTTGGATCTTGAATATAAAATTAATGGAACAAATTTATCCAATCGGACATCAGGCAATAGGTCTAATTACGCTTGATAGATTTGATTGCATAGAGACATACAAATATCAAGACAGGGGAAATAAAATAAATTAAAATAGAGGCACTTACTTTTCTCGGCATCGGCAACGACATGACGACAAGCTTAGAATCCTTGGAGTTTTCTAAGAGTAACTCTCTTAGCCTCAGCTGTCTATTGGTCTTCCCCGATAGAGTCAGCAACTCTGTTTCAGGGATACGGCAATCTGAAATATTTCGTAAAATATAAATCTGATGTGTGATAGACAGCTTCTAACATTCAAATTGGACGTCCCTTCCCTATTAAAAATCAACAACCTCTGTGGCGCAGTTGGTTAAAAGCTGAGTGTGAAACCTGAGGCCGCTGGTTAGATTCCCGCATTGTGACAAATTTTTGTGTGATCCACTAGTATTTCTTTCGGGTCTAGGTGTTTGCAAGATTGAAAATTCTCTCCTAGTTTCTGATACCCATCACACAAGACTAGATCTTAGTGTGGGATCAGAACTGTGTATGTGACTGTTGGCTGTTTTTTTTTTTGTTATTGCCTTATAGGCAGACGAGCTAGCGGCCCGCCTGATGGTAAGCGGCTACCGCTGCTCATGGACCTCCGTAGTGCCAGGGGACCAGCACAACAAAGTCGCTGCCTACCTCGAGGAGAGTACTCTCCTTAAACCTCGTTTGAAGAAGGACCGGTCATAACGCTGAGGAAACACGGATGCAGGGAGTTCATTCCAGAGCTTGCACGTACGTGGTAGAAAAGAACGCTGGAAACGTACCGTTCGGGAACGGTACGCCTCCAGGTGGTGGGAATGAACTCTACTGCGGAAACGTGTGGTGCGAAGGTACATAGGCGACGGTGGTACCAACTCAAACAACTCCTCGGAGCACTCCCCATGGAACAAATGATAGAACACACAGAGAGATCCGACGTCTCTCCGCAGTCCTAACGGTTCCAATTTGTCCGTGAGATCGGGATCATTGACTATTTGACAAGCTCGTCGCTGCAAGGAGTCAAGTGGGTCGAGCTGGTAATTTGGGGCACCTGCCCAGAGGTATGAGCAGTACTCCACGTGGGGCCGGATTGGCGCTTTGTAAAGCGTCAATCTATGACCCGACGTAAAGTACCGCTTGGCTCTGTTCAGGATTCCCAACTTCTTGCTCGCCAATTTGGCTTTGTCCTCCAAATGACTCCTAAACTCGACCTTGCTTGATATTTCGATGCCAAGGATTCCAATACTCTCGGATCCTTGGAGAGTAACTCCTTGGAATTACGGCGCCATGACAAAGGGGTCCTTCTTCGCAGTGAACACGCAAACTTGTGTCTTCGAAGGGTTAAATTGAACTAGGTTCAATTCACCCCATTCGGAGGCCCGCCCCAGAGAGCACTCGACTTCAGACACAAGTTGACTCCGTCTTTCCATAATGGAATCCCGAGAGTGGCTCCGTTGGCCGATGTACCGCGCGTCACTCGTACTATCATCTGCATAACAATGCATGCTATCAATGGACAACATGTCATTGATATGCAGGATAAAGAGTGTCGGCGATAGCACCGATCCTTGTGGAACACCAGCAATCAGCATTAATGGTCTTGGTCTCGGAGCAACAGCTGTCCACTACGACTCTTATGCTCCGACCATTCAAAAAGCTGGCGATCCATTTGCAGAGCCCCTCAGGAATTCCATACGCAGGTAGCTTCGCCAGAAGGGCGCGATGCCACACTCGGTCGAACGCCTTCGCAATGTCAAGACCGACCGCAATCGCCTCACCCCCACTCTCCAAAGCCTCCGCCCAACGGTGCGTGAGGTACACAAGAAGATCACCAGCCGAGCGACCGTGACGGAAACCTTACTGGCGGTCACTAATCAACTGGCGATCCTCAAGATACCTCAGGAGCTGAGTGTTTATAACTCGCTCCAAGACCTTGGAGAGTAGGGATGTGACAGCAATCGGCCTGTAACTTGAAGGGTCCGAACGGTCACCCTTTTTGGGGACAGGGTGTACATTGGCGACATTCCACGAAGCCGGAACCCGGTTGGCTTTATAGGAAAGACAGTAAAGGCGCGTGAGCACGGGTGTCAACTCAGGGGCGCACGTTTTAAGAACCACTGCGGGGATACCGTCTGGCCCACTCGACTTATGGACGTCTAGAAGCCTGAGCTCCCGTCTGACAGCACGCTGGGTGATTTTTATGTCAGATAGGAGGCTCTGACAACGCGGGATGTTCGGCGGTGTGGCGCCCCCGTCATCCAAAGTCGAGTTCGAGGCAAAGAATTGGGCCAAGAGATCGGCCTTCTCCTCTGCACTGTGGGCCAAACTGTTATCGGGCTTGCGCAGTGGTGGGAGACTGGACAGGCAGAAATTACCCTCCACAGCCTTAGCGAGCGACCAAAAAGCACGACTCCCAGAGGGATAGCTCTGGAGTCGCTCGCCAATTCTGCAGATGTGCTCCGCCTTGGCCTTAGCTAAGGCTCTCTTGTTGGATCTAGAGGCGGCGTTGAATCTCCGTTTCTCCTCCTTTGAGTTTGGATCCCGACGCCTTCTTGCATCTTGCCACGCCGCGTATGCGGACTGCTTAAGGCGCGCAGCAACAGCACAGGCACGATTGTACTAAGGCCGGCTGCGACGCCCTGCGAGTATTTTTGAGCTGGGTATGAAAGTCTCCATACCCAAGCTGATCGTATTCGCGACGCAGTCCGCACAGGCGTCAGGATCATCGGAGGAGAAACAAAGCCGCCCCCAAGGGTAGGACGCAAAGAATTCTCGCAGTCCATCCCAATCTGCTGACATGTACCGCCAAACTGTGCGAATTCCAGTCGTTGAAGAGCGGCTAAAACTCGCTCCAGGAGCCCATGAACGAACCAGGCAGTGGTCAGAAGTTCCAAGAGGAGCATCAACCACTATCCTGTATCCGTCCGGGTGGGTCGTCAGCAGAAGATCCAACAAAGAGGGCTCATGGCTCTCAACGTCTGGAACACGGGTGGGCTGTGTTACCATCTGCGAGAGACCATAAGCCAAGGCCATCTCATAGACAGCCCGACTGGGGAGATCAGTGGTCCTGGATCCCAACCACTCTTTGTGATGAGCGTTGAAATCACCGAGGACCACCACCTCCGCGGAAGGGAACTGCTCGAGAATCTGATCAGTCCCTACTTGGACGCTCTCAAATAATTGAGTAGATCCCGTATCACTAGCGTGGGACCTGTACAGGCATGCGTAGGTCCTACCCCTGAGTTCTACCCGTAGCGACAATAAGGACAGGTCCCGACGTTCGAGGCCCCGAAGGCGGTGACAACAGATATCATCCCTGACGAAGACGCACACCCCGGCTTTACGTAGGAATCGATGTTCCAATACGTAACCGGGGTAATTTTAGTACGATACATCATCAGGGGCGGATATTTGCGTCTCCGTTAAAAAGAGCAGGGCAGGCCGCGCCGTCTCAAGATGGTGGTGGACGGCGTCGAGGTTGCTATGTTGACCCCTGACCTTACAGAAGTCCACAGAAAATGTGAATGAATTTCCCGCCGTGGAGAGCCTGCTTTTCTTTTTCCTTCGAATTAAATTTTAAGGAGTGGGATAGGGTAAGGACCACAGAACAGTTGAATATAGTTAGAAGGGAAATAAAAGCGTTTGACGCGTCGCAAGGTGGTGCATAAAAAGCATCACTGCCGCGGAACGGATGATTTGTCAAATTAGTCGCTGTCGAAATGCCTTGGAGAGAGGTGCTCCGGCGAAATAGAGTAAAAATGCAGATTTGTGCTATTTTATCTTGCAGCTCCAATAGTAAAGCATCAAATATCAATAGAGGAGGAATTCCATACCAATATTCAACCCGATTTTATTGATTTTCACCTGTATTTTCCAAAATTGCGGTTATTAATTACGACATTTTGAAGAATTCGATAATATGATAGACGATAAATCAAAAATATACATTGCTGATTACGCGTACATACAATGCTCGCGAATGCTAAGTTCCTACGCAATGCATACGACTCATTTTTGTTATGTCAACAGCGAAAATTGGCACATGTCACGTAGTGTTTTAGTCTTGTACATAGTAACTATATCGATGTAGTTATAGATTTCCTATACTCGTAAATCAGTTTTTAGTCATTTTAAATTGTAGTAACGTTTGATAACGTTGACGACCTATCCTTATGTTCTGATTTCATACCTCTGTCAACATGAGAACAACATATTTTTGTGTGAAAATACATTATAATATAGTAACTTATTCATTTATACGTTTCCAAGAGTGAGTCGATAAAGGCAATAGGTAGAGACAACTGGATTCCTACAAAATCCAGTACGATTTGTTCTAAGTATTCATTTTCGTGAAACGGAAGACAATAAAAAAATCTGGATCATAAGTAATATACAAACCAAAAATAATTACGTGCAACGCTTATTTCCATAAGTGTTCTGTGGTAAGGACAAGCGTGGTTGAACCAAGACGATACCCGAGATGGGAGGATATAGTGCGAAGCGGACACACGGCATTGAAGGAACCAGTGTGGAGCACGGAAGGGCCCCCGATGCCCCCCCGCGTGCAGTCGCCGGGATCCACTCCAGTCTCCCACTCTGGCACGACGACCTGCGCAACGGGATTTTCACCGGTTGGCGGGACAGCTTCCCGGGGAGGGAGTTTGACAGTTGTGTATCCCCGGGTTCAGCTCCCCTACTAATTTATTTATTTTATATTATTTTATTCTAGAGGGACGCCTATGTACGTATAGCAATTAACTTTCCGTAGTTGACAATATTATACAAAAAAAGGAGTTAGTCTGGTCTTAGTAAAATTACGATACACCGATACACTTAACACGCCGAATGGTTCGGTTTCGTTGTTCATCGTCTGACTATTGACTATATAATTTGAAATGTAAAGAAAAAGAACATCTATTAAGAACCTAAGAAGTAGAAGAAGATAAGGCAAACTTGTAAAATTTGTTAAAACCGCATGTTAGCAAAGTGATGTGCTTTATATGAATGTAATTTGCACCTTAACAAACTATACGACAAATGTTTCTACTACTTGTATCAAAATTGAAAATTAATTAATCGTCATCTTAAACCACAGGAAGTCTATTACCGGAAATTGACCTCTCCCATAAAATACAGTAATTGATAATAGGAATATCATTGAATTAAATATATGGATAGAACAGAAAGCGAGAAAAGTGTTCCAACGTAAGTGGTGCGAGCGCTCCAGTAGGTACATCTCTAGTGGAGCGTTACTAAAATTAGTCTTAGCTCGCAACGATTTTGAAAATGCTTGCTTGTATTATGACTAAAAGTTTAATAAAAATGAAGATAATATTTTTATCACCCTTTAGACTAAATCTATAAGTTTTTTAAATATTTATTTTTGCGCGATTTTCACGGTCATCTCTTTGTATCCTAAAATATACTAAAGTGCGTATCCTTAATGGTTTCTTTGATAATGGTTATTTAGATTTACGCGAATGTTACACATTGAAATAAAACTATTATTTACGGATTTTATCACGGATTTGGTTTGATTATTACGTTTTTGATTTCCTGACGTTTCGATTACTTTACAGCTTTCGTGGTCACGGGGTAGACTGAGGTATTAGGTGAGGTTTTAGCAATTATTAAATTACAAAGTTTATTGGTTATTGCGTTCCTATCTACGCAGAAGGAGCTCACTTTGTGAAGAAGGTCTGACAGTTGGTATTTTGGATTCCGATTTATTTAAATGTAGAATTGGATCCCATGCTTATGCAAGCTGCAAGCCATCTTCTCTATTTACTTATTTAAAAGCCTATCTTTATTATCTTAATCAATGAGTAATACGAATATACCAGGTGAAGCTGATTCCTCCGTGAATTTCTTGATGGTCTCGTCGAAGAGCGCCTTAGTGTGCGGCTGCGGCGGCTCCGTGATGTCCGGCACCATCGTCAGCGACGAGTAGTCGATGCGGAACTTCGCCAGTAAATTCGCCATGCTGTACACAAATCACAGAACTATTTTATGCTTTGATGTCTTTGCAACCACATGGACGCTTCCTACTGCCCCTATGAAAGCTTAGCACTTTTAAACTAACTTTATTCAAGAGACTTTTAAACGTATTCTTTATTTTATTATATAAGCTCTTCCGGGCTCAGTAGAGTCGCGCCGCCATCAGAAGACAAAGTTTAGTTCCGCAAATTATCGTAATCCTGTCATTTTGTCTCAAGATAATGTATTTAAAAATTGGCAAAATCATTTCGACACCATCATTTAAATCGTCATCTCACACAATTAGGAGAAGTAAGTTGAACTGAAACAATGAAATAATAATCTGCTATAATATCTCGTACTTCCTCTCCTCGAGCTCCATCTCGTGCAGTCTGTTGGCGAGCGCGAAGATGCGCAGCTTGCAGTTGGCCCACGCGGAGCGCTGCGAGATGATGTACGGCAGCAGGATCGTCAGCCCGCCGTCGTCGTACAACCACCACACGTCCAGGTTGCCAGACTCCTGGTCAAACAATCATATATTATATATTATACACCATATCATCATCGTCATCATCACCATCATATCAGCCACAGGAAGTCCACTTCTGAACATTGGTGTCCCCCATGGACCTCCACAAAGACCTGTTGGAAGCGGTCTGCACCCAGCGACTTCTTGCAACCATAGGCAGATCGTTCGTCGACCATATAGGCGGGCGTCCGACATTTCGCTTGCCTGTACGTGGCCTCCACTCTAGAACCTTTCGGCTCCAACGGCCATCGGTTCTACTAGCTATGTGCCCGGCCCACTGCCACTTCAACTTGCCAATCCTATGGGCTATATACACTGTATAATATGTATTCCCACCTGCTTGGTCTGGAAGATGCTCATCTGCGAGAGCTGGTACTTGGATAGTTCTATCCCGGAGGCGGTGTTGTACACCACCTGGCGGTGCATGTCCTGTGCCTTGCGATCCTTCTTCTTCTTCTCCTTCGGCTCCTTGCACTCTGACACCGTGAAAGATCTCGATGTGGACAGCGTTAATATATCTGGAATTATGAGTTGGCTTTAATAAGGGTTTTGTTCAATTGTGAGCTGGATTGTTTAGTGAAATCTGATTTAATGTTGGATTTGAATCAT
This sequence comes from Hyles vespertilio, assembly GCA_009982885.2. NCBI lineage: Eukaryota > Metazoa > Arthropoda > Insecta > Lepidoptera > Sphingidae > Hyles > Hyles vespertilio. The sequence goes on from CM042824.1 coordinate 6,649,176, forward strand.
TTGATAGGGATGAAGTGAATCAGGTAATGTGCTATGGCTAAATCCATACTTGTGAAATTATTATGTTCATCATAATCATCACCGTCTACTGCGTCCGTCTGGTGGATAGAATTAAGCTGTATTTTTTTTTGGGAGACGTCTAGGTTTTACGAATTTTCTTATTTACTCTGACATGATAATATGACTACGTCGCCCATAAAGAAAGAGAGATGAAGTTCAGAGAGAGTGCCAATTGTCAACAGAATATTAGTACTTAACTACACTGCGACTGAACTTGTTTTCCTTAATTTCCTAAAATGTAGCGATTGTATTAAAAATAATGGCTTTTATGCTGATGATGCTGGAAATGGATAGAAACGAGAAGTAAAGTGATGATGCTAGAAATGTATAGAAATAAGAAGTAAAGTAAGTACTACCGGTGGTAGGTCTCTCATATGTGAGAGGCCATCTGGGTAGGTACCACCGCAATGTCTATTTCTCCCGTGAAACAACACTGCGTAAATGCACTGTTGTGTTTCGGATTGTAGGACGTTGTAGCCAGAGTAAATACTGGACATATTGAGACTTAACATCTAATGTCTCAGTGTAATGTTGCTACTGTTTATAAGCGGTCGTATCGCTTACCATCAGACGAACGGCTTGCTCGTCTCGCCACTCATAGCAATAAAAAAGAAGTAAAGTGCGACTGACTGGCGATGTGGTGTTTGTTGGCGTGCGGCGAGGGCGCTGCGTCGGCGCGTATGTCGAGGTCGGAGTCGGCGTGCATGATGTGCGGCCGCAGCACGCGCAGCTCGCCCGAGCTCGACGTGGCCGTCAGCGACGACGCCGCCGCCTCGTCGCACACCACCGCGCTGTAGTCCAGTCCGCCGGACACGCGCACTATCGCCACGGCTAGGCGGTTCTCGAACGCCGTGCTGTGCAACATATATTATAATGTATCGCATGTATCCCTTGGTATATCCACGGTTCTCGAACGCCGTGCTGTACAACGTACATTAATGAAATGAAATAAAATTATTTATTGAATCCATAAAATGTCATACACTATTTAGATTCAGTCACTTTTTTTTTCCACTACCACCCAGTTCACAAGGCTGTTTTCGCCAGAGAAGATCGGGCAAGAAACTCTCACGTTGCTCTTTTCAAAATAAGTTTACAATACAGTGATCATACAGGAGTTGAAATTCAGAGCAGTTCATAAATTATTCATAATAATAATTATATTGTACGGCTGAGTTAAGTGTGGTCGCCCTGACCGCGGAATCGGTATACACTGTTCAGCAAAAGCAATAAAAAAAATTAAAAACAAAAAAAAACAAAGTAATTTAATATTATCATTATAAGCAAATTGAGCAGACCAGTCTACACAAGCAGCACCCGTTCACGAGTATGACCCATGTGCCATCCATCGGTCTCCTCAACCGTGTATAGGGAAGTGACTGACCCGGCACACGACGCCGCATTACAATGTATACATATATGCATCCATACATATATTCCTTAGAATAAAGATGTAAGATTTTAGACCATAGTCGACAACGCTGGCAGATTAGCAAATCTTGTCTACATCTCAAAAGTTTGCAGATTACAATGTTCTAGTATTAAGTGAGTGATAATTAACTTCAAGATGTTAAATGTGTGCCCAAAGATGGAGCCGGTGACCATCGTCTTGGCAGCCGCGGCCAGTGCATTACCAACAGGCGACCGAGATCCGAGTAGTGCATTGGTCCTACTATACAAGTAAACTAATAGACACACTTTTACATTTCATACTTTTCAAGTTGAAACTTTGTACCGGCGTAACTCACACATTTTCAATAACATTTTCCTTAGTACACCAATTCCAAGGTTTTACGGAAAATGTTATTAAAATTATGAGTTATGCCTGTACAGTCAGCAACATAAGTCGCTGCACATTCACGAGATTTGGAATTGTCTTATCATCCAAAATAATAATTATTTTCAATATCGTATGGCACTTCTCGGCATAGATGACTTTACTTGGTTATATTTTACGATTACAGAGTAGTACGTACAAATTTTTATTCATAAAAAGGTTATCAAAAAATGTAAAGTGTTCAGCGACTTATGTTGCTGACTGTACATAGTTGAAAAGTATGAGACGTCAAACGGTACCTATTAGTTTAGCTGGATTATAGTAAGTCTATTTGTTCTTAGTTATTGTATTTCTACTGCTGCGTCCCTCTTTTATGGGAGTCCCTTCTAAGCATGTACTTTATCAGTGTTTATTTTACAACTGTCTTGCCTATATTTGTTGTCTAAAAAATGTAGAAGCATTATTATTTACCTACATTTCAAAGACATTTTGACTCCTATTAACTGACAATTGAAAGATTTAGCCTTTATAAGTTTTGAGTAATTGCTCCTACTGATGTGAAGCCGTCATTTTCACTATCAGACGCCTAATTTGACCATCTCTTCATTTAAGTTAGTAATACTGGAAGTTACGTTACAGTAAAGTAGTTACCTGTCATGTATTCCGCAACACCAGTATTATAATTATCAGCCAATTACAACACCTACATTAAATTAAAGAGCAATAATTTAAGTATTTCTCAATTTTCTGTTTTAAAAATTACTGCTTCATAGGGGCGGTATCATTCATTCGTAGCGAACCCGCATACACTCACAGATTTCACATTTAATTTCATCAAATTCATGGGCACAGTTTCAATATTCTCCACATTGCCTGCTCATGATGATCATAGATCGCCGCATAAACTCAAGTGACCTGAATCCAGCGACTTCCTAAACATTTAGCGTATAATACAATACATATCTTTTCATAAGAGTGTGCGTGGTGGCCTGTTGGTAAACGGACTAGACGCGGCTACCCACATGTTTACGGTGATTGCAGGTTCGAATCCCAGAGCACACCTCTGACTTTTCGGAGTCATGTGTGCATTGATAGTCAATCACCACGCACACGAAAACATCGCGAGGAAATCTGCATACCATAGCGATTTATTAGAATTTCTATGGTATGTAAGTCCGCCAACCTGCACTAGGCCAGCGAGGTGGCCTAACCACTCTCAATCTTGCTCTCGATTGTAAAGGAGGCCCGTACCTGCAGTGAGACGTATATTAGACTAATACAGATATGTTTTCACATACAGCCTCTCTGGATGGATATTAGTAAAAGTACTAACTGCAACACGTTGAAGTATGACGCGAGGTCTGCGGCGGGGCACGTGGTCCAGTCGGACTTGTAGCCCATGAGCAGCACGTTGGGCGCGAGGCGGCCCACGCCGGCGGCCTGCATGAGCGCGCGCGCGCCCGGCTCGAACGCGAACCCGTGCACGCGCGAGCAGAACGCGCGCACCTTGCGCCCGCGCAGCCACTCGTCGTCCGTGCGGGCGCGCGACATGCACACCTTGTATGTTAACTTCTCCTGGAATAATAAATGGATTTATTGATTTTGTGGCTTTAAATTATTGGCACTAATGTTGATGAGAATCATTATCATCTTAAGTCGCAAAATAAAAGAAGTTCGCTGCTGAACATAGGCCTTTCCTACGAGTTTCAAAAGAGACTTCTTGGATATAATAGATATTGGATATAATAAACATATTGATAAATCATAAAGTTATTGAGTATTGGAAGGTGACAAAAAACCCAAACGTTGTGCTTAGACAAATACTACAAATTAAAGTCATTTTTTTATTTTTTGACAAATTATCAATAAAAGCATCATGGTCAAAAATTTAAACATGCATTACTTCTGTATCAGCCCTTTATACGTCCCACTGCAGGGCACGGGCCTCCTCTACAATCGAGGATACGACTGAGAGTGTTTAGGCCATATAACATGCATTACAGATATTCCAAATATTTTATTATGTAGTTTGATACAGCAATATTATAGATTGTGGTGCACGTACCTGGCTAATATCCCCAACGATCATGAGCGACCCCGCCTTGGAGATGAGGTTGCCGAGGTCGACGAGCGCGGGCCTCGCCTGCGGCCGGCCGGCCAGCACCAGCAGCTGCGGCCAGTAGTTCTTCACGTGCTCGCCGGTGCGCGCCAGGTTGTGTGCGCTGGATAACGCCGTCTTGTACATCTGCGCCTGAGTACTGCTGCCCCAGTTTACATCTACACACATTTACGTCAATAATTTATATACTACCTTTTGCTGCTTCAGTGGTACAATTGTACTACATTACGATTGTAAATGAGGTTTCTTCGTCGAGTTTTGTAGCCAGAGTAACTACTGGACATATTGAGACTTTATATTGACTGAGGCTGGCGAGCGCAGTGGAATGCCAAGCATTTGTAATTCAAGATGTTGTTTGATTTTGCTACTGTTCATGAGCGGTAGTATTGTAACGTTGCACATTATTGAGTTACAAATATTAATTATATTTTTAATTACAATGATTGTTTTTTTTTTTTGGAAAGCTACATCTATACATATAAATGAAATTGACGTGTCTGTTTTAAGAGTGAAAATAAAAAAAAATGTCCTACTACATATCGTTATATACACGATACCTGTGCCGAAAGTGATATTTAAATTTTTTTTTGTCTGTCTGTCTGTCTGTCTGTTTGTTCCGGCTAATCTCTGAAATGGCTGGACCGAGTTTGACGAGACTTTTTTGTCAGGTAGCTGATATAACAAGGAGTAACTTAGGCTACTTTATTTTAGAAAAATTCTTTTATTTTAGAAAAATAAAGTAATGTTGCAATGCCCGCGCGCAGCTCACGCGCATGCCACCACTGGGCTGTCACGTCGGGCGCCTCCCACCACTTCTCCCACCAACGAATAAATATCACATTTACAAAATATTGTATATAAAGAAAATTTTCAATAAAGCTAATACTAAAAACTGAAAATAAATGATAATTAAAATTTCATCATGTGACTGAATGAGACGGGACATAAACCGGATAGAACGGGACGGGAAATATAGTTATTACGCGAAATAATATGTTGTTGCCAAATCAATACTGGACTCAACAGCTATCTGCACCCGGGCGAAGCCGGGTCCGACAGCTAGTTTATAAATATTTTTCATTTCGGAAAGTAGTTATTTCAAATTACGCAGCGCCTTGACGCGCGCGCCGCCATATTACGCTTACCATCAGGCATGCTCGTCTTGCCATTCAATGCTATAAAAAAGTGATATTGGGTTTTCTATTCATTATCAGCTTGGAGACCGAAAGTACTCGATATGGCGATCAGACTCGCCTTCTATCATATCGTGGGTTTGAACACATAACGTGCAACGTGGGTGTCCTGATAGCACCTCGGCCTACCCCTTCTGGTTAAAAGACTTGAGTTGATGCACATAATATGTTTGTATATTGTATACATAATAAACTCAACAATCACATATGTCCATAGTCCTTACCCCTCCCGAACATACGAAACTTGTGTCGTGGGCATCAGAAACTATGAAAGGCCTCAAAAAGACCCAGATTTGAAACAAATAGTAGTGGTTCACACAAATATTTGTCTCGGTGCAGGGATTGAACCCCCCGCCTCTCGATCACCACCAGCGTCCAACCAAATGAGCCACGGAGACTGTCATAATAAACATTTATTCCCACCCCTGTGATCCTTGGAGAAAAAGCTTGCGCTAAATAAATCATAAACAAACCCGGAATATGCATTTTTATCGAAACATAAACAACGGAATCCAAACAAAATAATATTTTCAGATGAAGTTAGCGATGGCAGCGCAAATCAAAGTACTGATTCATGTGTTGCGATCCGCGCCAATATAACTGTTTGAATTCCACCGGAATATTTGTGTTGTAATAACTTTCGGAAACTCTACTATATACAAACATAACGTTTTTGCGATATGAATCAAACGCGAACGAGCGAAACTGTAGCAATCATTCATGGAGTCAATACCGATTTAGACGCGGTCAACTCGGCTATTCTCGGTCACTTCCACTCACATACCACATGGAAAATTCCAACGGTATTGATTTTTATTTTATGGACATGTATCAAAAAACTCATCTGATGGTTAGGCAGTATTTTTTATAATATATTAAATTCAAGATTAATTTCATGTAAAAAGAGCAAGAAGGGCATAAAAAATGTAATGTATGATAAAAGTAGCGATAATTGTTTAGATTTCGTTTTCGGAAGAAATACTCCATATTAACGTTCATTTATTTATCCAATATTTAAGTAAAATTATGTGAAATCTATTGAAAACATCCAAAGCAAAAGGGCAACACCCATGTAGTAACTAACTTAAACCCATGACAAAAAATTCTGTATCAGCCCATATACGTCCCATTTTTTATAAATCGCTATGGTATGCAGGTTTCCTCACGATGTTTTCCTTCACCGTTTTAGTGCGTGGTGATTGACTATCAATACACACATGACTCCGAAAAGTCAGAGGTGTGCCCTGGGATTCGAACCCGCGACCACCGTGAACATGTTGGCAGTCGCGTCTAGTCCGTTTACCAACAGGCCACCACGCACTTTTAAACAAAAACATTAAATTTTTTTTACATTTTTGAATTTTTTACATTTTTGACAAAAAAATTACAATTTACAAAAACAATAAGAAAAATGTACAAATGGCAGGCTTATTGCTGAAAGCAATATCTAACAGACAACCATGAGATTAATTTAAAAAAAGGATAAGGGCTTGGTGTTTGATGGACGCATTTTTTGTATTCTTTGGTATTGATGTCAGGAACACGTAAACTAAACAGCAACTTGAAGGTATGCTTGGGTAAACATACTATGGGAATCATTCGTAAAGTAACACCTTTGAACAGACGCTTACGGTGTGTTAAAATATCATCATATTTGCTAACCTTCAAACTGTTCATATTTTCCATGAAGCCACTCGTACTTCATACTAACGTCTATCTAAAAGTACTACTTACTCAAAGCATTTATTTGCATAAATATTTTTATAACTGAATTATTTTATTTAGATACTGTCTCAAATCAAATCAAATCAAAATATTATTTATTCAAACAGTATTTTACAAAATCTTTTGAATCGTTAATTACTGCTACGATTAAAAGAGCAGTAATGACTGGCACCACCAATTTTGGTCTACTTTCTTTTCGTAATAGTGAGTGTAAAGCCGGGAAACAACCACGAAATTAATCAAAATCAAACTAAACAGGATCATTTAGATTCAAATAATTATCCACTCTTTTTTTTAAAATAAACTGGAAGAAATCCTTGGATTATTGGACTATTATATTCTCTAATATATAAAAATAACGCCTAAAGAAACCAAAATTAGTAACACGGACAAATTTTTTTTTAACCGTATCACCGCACCATGATCGTGCTGATCGCCATCCTCTCTAGAATAAGTGGCTATTGGTATCTTTCACCTATGTGACAATGTTACCAGCCTTTTTTTCTTTATGGGGAAAGTCGTCATTTGAGCACCGAATACGTTAAATAAAGTAGTATATCGGTACACTCCTACTGACGTAAACCCATTTTGGCCTTATCTACACTTTAGCTTGCCGCATCTAACGTTTACCAGCGACCTTTTGCAAATTGTCACCTCACATTGCTGCAGAACGTCCACTACGTTTGAAAAGAACTCAAGGACTCCGGGGAAAAAGCTCAAAGAACTTTGAGAAGGATTTAGGACAAGTCTTTTCAATTGCTATAGATACAAAGGATCCTACCAGGCCTGCGGTAGTGCACGATGAGGTAGAGCGTGAAGAACACGGCGAAGGTGACGAGCGACATGATCCACTCGATGAGCAGCATGATGGCCACGCACATCAGGAACCCGGCCAGAGAGAGCCACATGTTGTAGTACTGGAAACAACGAATATTATCATTATTCCTATTTTAATTAAAGTATTGCAGCCTGCCACTAAAGATTTCTACGAAAACCTGCTAAAATCGTCCTGCAATCGTCTGTTTACTTGACATAAATAAGCGTAGGCTAAAGTAACAAAAATGCCAACAAAGTTTATTTACGCCCAAGAAATACGGGGGCAGCCTATACCCAACCAGGCTTAAAGCCCAGTTCCTAACACTGTACAAAAAATCACAAAGTCAATTGCTCGACCTTAGATTGCAGAAGAGAAACTTATAACAGCTCATAGACTATAAGCTGCCAGACTGCTGCAATAAGATTACACTCGTAGATAGTAAAATAATATTTTATCCAGAACATACCATATTTGCATTGAAAAAAATATCTCTTAAGAATAAGGAAAAAATCGATAACAAATCTCGTTCATTTTAAAGCATACCTTGGTAATGAAAGTTCATTAAACTACACGTGAGTACATAAGATTCAAACTCGTGCAAATATTTATCATTTTCCTGGTAATTGTGTGCATTAAGATCTGGTTTTAGCGTTGCAAATTGTAGTGAGACTCACTCTGAAAGTAGGTCGCCAGCCGAGCGGCCGCACCAGCGCCGCGTGGAACGTACAGAAGTTGATCAGCGCGTACGAGGCCAGGTAGAAGTTGGAGATCAGTGGAGCTATCGTGTTCAAGTCCGCTGCAAAGTACACACCATGTAATAATAATTCTTTTAATTTGTACCAACTGAGGGTCATTAATAATTAAATTCAATTAGCACGACTTTGCTAATGACTATTTAAATATTATAATTTAGTTGTATTTCGCACCAGTACAGTGCTGTATCAGGCCATATAAATCCCACTACAGGGCACAGGCCATATACGTTCGGAAGTACGATTGAGATGGGTTAGATATGATCTAACCTACAGATCTAATATACAGTCCACCGATCCACACCTGCACATTGCGTAAACAAGATCTTATAATTTATATTTAGTAAATAATAGAATTACCAATAAGAAGGAAAAGCAGAGACACAAAGAAGGTGAGGACGTATCCTCTGTAGGGTTCTCCGTGCCGGCCGTAGGGCTTGGAGAAGAAGATGAGGCCGGGGTAGATGCGGTCGATACCCAGCGCCTGGATGAGCCGCGGCACCGACAGCAAGTTGGTCAGCGCCGTGGACAGCGTGGCCGCCCAGCACCCGCCGTAGATAAATGGACCCCATGCCGACATTAGTTGCATCACCTACAATGCATAAATTCATCGTTTTTATCCTGTCGCAAGAAATTCATAGTCCCCAGCCAAAGATTTCTCCTACATTGATCTGTTAGAAGCGACCTGCATCTGCAAAATTAGGATGTCTGTTCTACTCCACATTATACAAAGTAAATTTTATACACCTACATATGTTATAACAATTTTAGACACTTCTTGCAACGCGAAGAATCTTAAAGAATATTTAGAACGCGCGAATTATGTTATAATATCAAACCTGTCATATATTTCTATGTAATATACCAGGTATATAAAACATTAATGCCGTGTATTTTAATTAAGATAGATAGTGTTATGTCAAGGTTAATATTTTTTTGGTTGATTAACCAAAGAATCCACACATATATTTGGAAGATTCAGTAATTAGTCTTACCGAATAGCTATTATGAAGTCCATAAGCGCAAGTATTGTTGGCCACGCAGCTGTTGAGGCCGCTGTAGTCAGTAATGGTGCCATTGATGGTGACCAGGTCGGTGAGGTTGCCGGACGCGTCGCGAAGAGCGCCGCCGCCAGCAAACAGCACCATCACGATGTAACTCACCATCGAGATGAGGAGAGACAGCAACGTGCCTTTAGGGATCGCTGATGCTGGGTCCTAGGTCGTTATAAATAAGGATTTTAATAACACAGGCTGTGTTATCGAATGCAGTCCTCTCAGCCATTATCTACAGAGGCACACTAAATCGATACCGAACACTGGAACAGAATGTGTCTCTTAGCGACACCAACTAGCCCAGTCGAATTAGTAGATAGATAGTAATCTAGATTTAAAAAATAGAAGCAATAATTTCCCTTCGGAATTTGTTGAGAATGACACAAAAAATTTTTGAAAATTTAATTTTAAACAACTTTGTTTATTAAAATATTTCTTATTAAATTTAAAAGAAACGTGATGAAATAATTATTTTATTTAACCCCCAGTCTCCTCAGGTATAAATCGAAAAATATTGATCGTACCAAAAAATCATAATTGTAGGAAATTTAATTTTAAACACAGTTTGTGATAACTGTTTTACGTGTAAAATTGAAAATAAACGAGTTATAAAAGAAACTAAAAAACCCTTTAATTCAAGATTTCGGATGAAGCAACAAGTCCGATATCCCTACTTTTTGAATTTAGACTACCAGTGACCCGCCAACGAATTTCGAAGGAAAATTGCTGCTTCAAATTTTTGTAAATCTCAGCCCCTTTTTGAGCTAATTCGACTGGGCTTATCTAGCATTTGACGCGCAAGTAAATTAATCAAAAGAAAACAAAACAAAGGTACTTTGACATAGTTGACCCGTCTACCAAAATTACTACGAACTAAATTATCACTGTGATCTGAGAATCATTGTTTCATTCATCTACAATACAGATTGTCGTCCATATCACGGTTAGACAGATTATACGAATAATGTAAACAAAAAATATACTATGATTTATATAACTAATAAGTTTTTTAGCCTCACCATAAACCTGTTCTAAGACTGCATACCTTCTCTTCAGCGTTTGTTTCACAAAAAAAACGGATGTGCAGAACTAGTATGTTATATATAGATTATGCTATTTACAGATATGCAAATACTTAGAGGTTGAAATACTCTTATGTGATTAGGTCATCCAAGCACGATGTTGTTCTGATAAGTTTTTGAGTGCTTAAGAAAAATAACTAGTCTTCTATATCAAACTATTACATAAATAAGGACATTATTATATTTATGACTTGATTATTATGGAGATTGTCTTGCCGTGTACCTCCTGTAACCCAGGAGCAACAGAGGCAAGCATTTTAATGACGAGCATTGAAGTTCGGAGTCTCCGGGAATGTCTAACTTGTCCTTAACCCGCAATGAAATGAATCATTACGTTAAATAGGAGGAATTAAATAAATACAATGAATATGTAAGACATTTCCCTTATGGTATAATTTATGGCGCATTCCACATTTTTGTTTCTGTTGACTGATGAGTACCGAGAATAAAAATGATTCAACTCCCAACAGCGACTTCAATTGATTCTATTGGATCGATTGAGTGTCTGTTACGCATGCGAATAAAAAACCGAAATGTGTAGGAGCAAATCGGTTAACCTCGCTGGTGTCGTTCAATTCACTTGTAAAAAACCACCACGCAAATGCAATTGTTATACTTGTTATTGGATCATATTTTAGCATGATTCGATTTATGATACACCTATTGACATGACTTTGGTCTTTCCTATTATAGTGTTCAGACTGGAATTGATACATTTTAGATATCTTAATGTACTATAAATAAGTAGCAATGAAATGACAACAATTTCTTTGAAAATATGAATTTAATTGTGATTCATGTAGTTGTGGACTGGGGATCACCGCTGTTCCATTGACGTATATAATGGTGTCATGTTGTCGTGGGTGAGCAACAAGTAGGCAACCGTAATGACGTAATAAGCACGTGACACCGTAGGTGCTTATTTATTAAAACAAACATAATCATAATCACGCGATAAGTCGTGCAACAAGTTTGGTCAGTCGTGAACCAACCAGCTTTTTACAACACATAAGCTGCGATATGCGACACTTCGTCGTCTTTAGAATATCTATTTAACAATATTAAATAATCTTAATTGCATTGTTCCATAAAGTTCCTTTTACGTCGTATCATTGAAATCAAATTTTCAGAATTTACTACGAGGGAGAAAATTACACGTAAAAAATACAACCAACCCACGAGTTAATTGAAAGACTGACGTCATCCTTACACGAAGCTAAGATCACAATCTATTTTATTGCTTTATTAAATAAATGTATGATAAACATACTATAGGTATATTAATTTTCACTATTTTCATGACATTAAATAATATTGCTGATTATGTACCACGTTATTTATCTACAATCGATAATTAGATAGTTTTGCTGGTAATATCGGGAATTTCTATTGCTATATTGAATACTACAAAACAGATAAACAAATGAATGTTACCTTTAGATCTCCCGATATGTTGGCACCCGCTTGTATGCCCGTCACGGACGGGAAGAAAATAGCAAACACGCTGAAGAAGTTTTGATTTATTCCTTCGCTGAATCGGAAATCTGGATTGAAATTATCTGAGAATGTGGCACCTGAAATATTATAACTAGGTTTAAAAGTTATATAAACATGCTGCGAAGGAACTTTAGACGTTCTCCGTGGCGGAAATGGTTAAGACACCTGTGAAAATAGAAATCGAACACTCGACCTCCATATTAAGATAATATACATAGACACTCATGTTTTTTTTATGTTTAACAAGTATGTGTTTCAAGTCTGGTTATTATGAGACTAAAAAGTTTTTCATAGGGATTCATATTCACAATCTCGTACCTCAAAATAGAGTCAATATTTCGTAAGTGTATGTCTATTCGGTGTAATAAATCGTATTAAAATAATAAATGTGTAGTAGAAAATATGCCTGAATATAAATTGTAACATGAACGAGTCTTCAATACCAGTGATTATTGAATAAACAACAACTTGTTTTGGAGACTCGTTCATATTACAATTTATCATTAGTGCTATAATTAATGCAATAAAAATCACGTTTTTATTAAAATAGGTTTTTTAGCATAGTCATCACTTTACGATTCTCCGCATTAATTAATTCGTTTCATGAGCCTTATATTAAGAAACTAATTTACATTGCAAGCAATTGAGAAATACCTTACGTTATTTGGAATTTATAATTCAGTTATTAGACATTGCAGTTAAATAAAGGAACCTAATTAACAATAATTCTAGTTCAGTGAATAATTGATTTTAACATACTATACTTACTGCTAAATCCGACGAATCCTTGCGCGACTTCTAAGTTGTCCCGTGGTCCCATTATAGTACCAACTACGAAGTCCACCATAGCACCCACGATAATAGCAATCAGGAAATTCTGTTGGATAAACATAACTATTGCAGAGATTGCTACTAGATACGTTTTGCCGGTAACATCATAATCAACTCAGCCCCAGGAAGTCCACTGCTGAACATAGGCCTCCCTCAAACGACGACGATATGCGCAAATAATATTAAAAAACCTTAGATGCCATTGCTGTGCATATATCTAATTAATTATATTTTGGTACTGTTAAAGCTTGGGTTAAGGATTATCATATTTAAAAAATATATATTTTAGATTGCATGCAAAGTATACCTGTATACTTTGTTCGGAGTCGTGTAAAATTGGCAATATACCGAGCTATGACCTAACGAAATCCTATACATTTGCAAAAAAAGCTTTATAAGAAAATAATCTAATTAAAACATCACTGGGTATCCCGCGAAATGGAATTTAATTATTTTTGTTGTACAAAATTCAATGTCGTCATGTTTCTACCACCCATTACCGTTTTCAATTACATTGATTAGGGGAAACTGTTACATTAGTTTACGACTACAAATCCTTTTACAGTAATAATATCTGTGAGAGCCGAGGCTTAAGTTATATACGCAATAATAAGTATAATTATAGGACATTTCTGACCGACAATTCTACGTCAATTGTTGCTTGAAGGGCAAAAACGCTCTACATTTATTACCTAATTTCCTAATTATGCAATTATACTATTTCCTTTCAAGGCCCTAAACGGAGAAAAAAGGTAGGTAAACATTAATTATATTGGCCAACACTCATGTTAATTCACAATGACTGGTTTATTAAGTGATAGTACATACTTTTTTGCAGTACATCTTAGAACTGTCTAATTTATGTAGGGGAATCAAGAAGCTTATACCCAAATGGAGATTGCATTCCGTATATAAAAGTGAAGCACAACAATTTGACCTCGAATGACGTTGCGACTGATTGCTATCCTTTTCTTTCGAGTGACAATGAATGAACAAAAAGTCATTTTCATTCATTGTCACTCGAAAGAAAAGGATAGCAATCAGTAGCAACGTCATTCGAGGTCAAATTTTTGTGCTTCACTTTTATATACGGAATGCAATCTCCATTTGGGTATAAGCTTCTTGAGGGGAATTGTGTAAGATGACATATCATTAGTGTAAGATGACACACTATGTCATCTTAGATTTCTCTTATGCTGCTGCTTTTATTTCATTCATAAAAGGACTGGATTAATAATGAATATTCTACTTATCGTACAATAAAGATAAGATAGCATAGTATGCCATCTTATATTGACGTCTAGTATGTCATCTTACCAAATAGATAGTAAACATTTCATTTAAATGTAAAGGCAAAACTTTGTAGATTACAATATGTTTTTATCAATATTTGTGTCGTATAATAATCATCGTTTACAATAAAAATAAATTCAAAGAAAAGATTCTTACCTTACGTATAATTACACTATCAAACTAAAGCGTTAGCAAAATTTTTTTCACATTAAAATCACGAAAGCTTTCACTATTTTGCGATACGCATTAACTGCCTGCTATACTGAACTTCGGCCCTAGCTACATCTATTTCGCTTCCCAAAACGTCAAGGGTTTACAGAGACCACGATTATTTAAAGAATACTGCTAGGGTGTCATCTTATCTGAGTATGTCATCTTAAGCACAATTCCCCTACATCTCCCCATCTCTTTCGGGACATGGTCATGATATACGCCTTAATTGCTATTTGTTTACTTAAAAAGTTGTCCAAAACATTGCAAAGGCGATAACTGTAGCAATAAACTCTACAATCTCCAAATTATGACATTTTCATATATATTTTTTTGCAGTTAATGGCGAGACGAGCAAGCCGTTCGCCTGATGGTAAGCGATACGACCGCTCATAAACAGTAGCAACATTCCACTGCGCTCGCCATCCTGAGACATAAGATGTTAAGTCTCAATATGTCCAGTAGTTACTCTGGCTACAATGTCCTTCAATCCGAAACACAACAGTGCATTTCATTTGCATTTGCAAGCAGTGTCGTTTCACGGGAGAAATAGACATTGCGGTGGTACCTACCCAGACGGCCTCTCACGTATGAGAGACCTACCACCACCAAAATCCTTTATTACCTTCACCCTAATTTACTACCCAGGAAATATCATAAATATTCTATTGTTTATAAAACACTCAAAATAACCTAAACGTAATAGAAGTGTGGCTCAGTATTTCACCGAAATTTACACGTGTAACTGAAATAGATTTCTATCAATAAGTCTAAACATATCAACTAAATTAGCAACTACTCCGTTCTCATACTTCCGTTGTAGAATTCCGTCCACAATACCTATTATGCTGTGGTATTACAATTTACAGTCATTACGCGAACTGCACTTTTATCTTAAATCTACAGCTATTATCACCATGAGAGCACTCGTATATAAATACTGGCAATATTTTTTTAATTATTTCCTTTACTGCAGTGTTTCATGTAGGTTCCACGCTTTGAATTTTAAAACAGATGTGCTTCTTCAGCCTTTACCATAACAGTAAACTACTTATTAAAAATATTCACTTCAAAAACAAGTAATGCCACAAAACATACATCATACAATTGGAAAATGATAAATGTATTTTTTCGGTCTTAAATATTATTAAAGTCTAATAAATATTATAAACGATCTAATAAATTTAGTTTTGACGTCCGATTGTTCAATGTAATTAGTCTTCCATCACATAATAATGCCGTCGGTAACATAATAGATGCTTGAGTAATTAACAGTCTTTAGTTTAATTCACGGAGAATTCCATACTTAAGTTTTTATGCTAAAATTAATGCAATTAATTTTATCTAGATTGACGATGTCCGCACCAATTATTGTTGTACAAGTAGAAAGACATTTACAAACAACTGTTTAAAACTACTATTCCCTACTCTCTAGTAAAGTAAAAAAAAAATTATCATTTATCAAAACTATAGATTCGTTTATCACGCACTATGTAAATTAACAGATGATTTCATGTTCACAAGACCATGTTTTAATATTCCCTTCGATTTTCCTTTCCAATGTACAGAATTATGATTAATGAATATGTCTTTATTGGTATATGAAGTATTATTCATAGAAAGAACAATCTAATAAAAATAGTGGAGTATTCGTACATTACTAAAACGAAAAGTTAAGATCCTCGCTTTTCTTTGCTACGAGCTAGGTACGTTAACTTTATTTATAGCTCTGAATTTATACGATCTCAATATTGATGTCAGTAATATAATACATTACAATGCATGGATGAAAGAAATTATATTATAATACTTTTATGTATCCAATAGCAGTTACTAGATGTAGAACAAAATAGTGAATATAGAACGTAACAATTTACAATAAACCTACATACTGTAATATTTATTCGTCTAAAATATCGTTTAGATATTGATCTTAGAAAACTGTTCTGTTTAGCAGACGATCGATTGATTTCGATTGCGTTGTTCCACTTTGTAGCTATTAGATTACTTACGTAAAGATTTGGAAATCTGTGCCATTTAATTACTTTATTAAACAAACGTATTTCTTAGAAATTTGGCATGTCAGTAACGCTATTATATTAGCGTTATACATTACTTTTATTATATGCTACGACACGCTCTACGTGTATTTGACAATCCATCAAATTAATCAAGCTATAAACATGGCTTCCTTATTGCATTTACAGGCATAAAACTCTACATTGAGTCTTGAATTTTGTTTGAAGTCCTTCATTCATAAATTCCCTTTGACTTCCACCTTCCAAAACAAAGCAACAATATCCTATCACTCAAAATAACCTAATTTTGGTAGCATTTCGTCCAATTTCGCGTGGCAATTAGTCGCTATTGATTACGCGTTGGCGAAGGCGGGTGTTTACTGAGTGACGCGGCAGCGAGTATTGTGGCTCGGGTCAATTGGGGCTGCATACTACATACTACAAACAGCTACATGATGCTATGTTACGCACGGTTCGTTTGGACGTACGGTACACTTGCGGACGTCATCAAGCTTTTTCATTCGGGTTTATTTTGCAATAAGCTAATTTATGGAAAAGCCCATAGAAATATCTCGATGTATTTCTGTTGAAAAGCCAATAATGTTGAAAATTTCTAAAGAGTAGTCTCTAGAAGTAGATCGTTCCATGAATGGGATTTTTAAGATACAACTTTGTTTAAAAAATATATAAAAACCTACGAACAAACGAATTATATTTTATCACCAGCCACTTGACTTCATAATTAGGTAAAATCAGTGACAATGAATATTGTACATTATACCACCTATTGTAGCAACAATCCATTACTCTATACACATTTCCTAGTGTTATTTCCAGCCTAGGGAGACATTCACGAACGAATAAATTATGGGTAATCCTTCCAGCGGGTTTACATGCACCTATAAATAACGATACTTGCCTGAGCTTTACTCTCCCAGTCCATGCCAACAGCGCAAATGAGACACATGACGAGCAGCGCCACTGTTCCCACGATCCTCACGTCATTCAACCCACCGTCGACTATCTTCAAGTCGTAGCTTTTGAGAAGGTCGTTGAGGGAGTCGCAGAAACCTATCGTGTTCATACTAGCTGCCACCGCGTTGGCAAACGCGAAGATAATGCCCACAGATGCGCCAAATTCAGGACCCAGCGATCTAGATATTATGTAATAGATTCCACCTGAAACAATAAAATATAGGTACGTTAATATACGTCAGGTTGAATCTCAGTTCGGGCAAAGTGGTATTGGATTTGCCTTTTCTTAATTATCAGCCTGGAGTCAGGAATTTATGCTCGATATGGCGATAGGCTCGCCTCCTATACTGTATCCTGGTTGCAACCGCTGCCTACCTCTTATGGGAAAAAGGCGTAAGATTATGTTACATGTATGTAGATTAATATGTATAATAAAACGTATGTATAACAATATCCGGGTACTTGTTATTACGTCATCGGTTTTATACGAGATACCGCGGAAATAATTTACTGATGTCATAAAATTGTTTTACCAAAAAATAAAACAAAAATTTAGGAAAGGATTCCACTTAATATGTAAATATAATCACTGTTATATTAACTCACCATGTGTTTTGGTCAACGTTGGAACAAAAGAATCTAAACTTATACATATATTAGGTATATGGGCTTTTTCTACATTTCTCTCAGATCACACCCTGTGTAACGGAATCGAGACCACAAGTTACGTCGTAATAGATAGTAAATTGCAAATCTAAATGTTAACAAAACTGTGGTATTATCAATTCACACAACTATGTGTGGAGCGTTATTGAATTAAGCCTATTGGCAATCCATTACAGAGGACCAAGGCAAAACCTATACCAACGAACTCTCGCCCCGTTAGATTTAGAAGAAAAAGTTTCACCGAACTCATTTTCAATTTTGATCATAAAAAAAGTTTTCCGAACTGATTTCTGTCTGTCTTCAGTAAAAGAAGTTCACTGCTGAACACTGGCCTAACCTAAAGATTTCCACATCGACCTTTTGGAAATGGCCTGCATCCAGCGACTTCCTGCAACCGAAAATTCGCTTGCCTGTGCTTAACCTTCACTGGCTTACATAGCTATTATGTACTTTTATATCAAATGCCTTTTTATTTAATTACTACACAACGTGTGACTTTTTCTTATGGTTGACCTTATCATTACAGACCATTTCAATTTCATTTGTCATCTTCAGCAATTAATAATAAGAACATCATCTAATCATAAATCAATTTCGAATGATTTATTTTGTTCTGTGTTGAATAAATAAATATAAATAAATGATTATTACATTGGCAACAGCAACCTGTAGTTCGTTTTACGACAAATAATTACTATAATAATTTTTATTGCCTAGTCTTCTAACCAGAGAACTATCAATAAAAATATATTTTTGCAGTAATATGAGGAGATTTTAGTATACCCTTCAATAACCAGAGGCTCTATTTTATTATTATATTCGCAAATATTCAGTACACGGGAAAACATGAGTCGGAAAACGTGATTTGTTCGACAAAATATTTTCAAATAAGCAAAGTTGTTAAAATAGAAAGAAAGAAAGAAAGAATATTTATTGCTGGCACAGTAAATAACAGAGGAGTTGACAAAAAACAGTTAAGGTAAAATAAAAACAAATAAATATTGCGCCAGCAAAGGTAGCTCTCATTCAGCTAGTATGCTGCAGCACCACTTAAGCAGCACTGCAACGCTGATTTTCGATGAGAGACCTTCATGACGTGCGGACGTTCAGTCGTTAATAATACAATTAATACTAAAACTACAATTAATACTAATACTAAACAAATGACACAATAACCTTAAAGAGGACTAAACAAAGATAAAAATAATAATAAAATATGACTATAGTATTCAGATTAAATAGAATCAAAAATAATATATATATTCTACTAACTTAGTCAACGATAAATATTAAGTAAACAAAGAACAACAACTTTGTGTATTATGTGTGAGTGTGTGGCTGTTGTTGTGAATGTGTATGTGTATCGTAGTGCCGCGTGGCGCTGAACGACATGGCGGCGGAATGTTGTTCCAGCAGTGAGTGGCGGCATATCTGAAAGAACCCCTAAATGCAGCAGTCCTGTGTTTGGGTATTGAAAGCGGATTCGTCGTTGTTCGAGCGCCATATGCAAGATGTTCCGACCTCCATGTTAACTTTTCATAAAGGTATTTAGGCCTTTTTGTTTTTATTATGTCAAATAGTAAAGTGGCCATATGTAGATTCCGCCTTGATACCATTTTAAGAAAATTTGCCTCGTTTAAGAATGGTGTAACATGGTACGACTGGGAATATCGAAACAGAAAAATAGGAAGTCACAATATCGAAATCTAACCAATGAGTCCACAGAATTCCCACCGTACACACAGCAATTAGGTGCACTCGAGATAAATGACATTTATGTCATTAATTAGAAGATGGCGTGATGACAGGCCGGTATGAAAATCTATTATATACTCAATGAATTGTTCATTTAATATTCCCATTGTAAAACATCTTTATTATGTTTCGAGGAGAAACAAAAATAAATAAAAAGATATTAGTGATCTTTCTTAAGTGTAAGGTCAGGCCCAATTTCGCCCGTCTCCTTTCGAGACAATTACAGAACCTCCTTTGTGAATTATTTTAAATAAGATAAAATGTCAAACCTCCTTTGACTTCTCCGTTGGTGCAAATGGCGCTCATGGAGAGCGTTGTGATGACACACACGATGGCTGACAAGGCGATGATGATGAGTGACAAGCCGATGCCAGCTTGTGATACCACCCACGAGATGCGCAGGAACAGCATCACGCCCCAGATGTTCAGCAGACATGGTATCAGCACACCCTACAAATAAATTACTCTGAACACTCGACACTTCGATCAAATGTACCAACATAATACATAGATTTGATCGAAAAATCTGCGTATCTTTAACGTAGGTATTTGGTACCAGAGATCTACATTAAGCTACTGTATCTTGCAGTGGGCTAAGGTCAAATATTCACACTTAATTTATGTTACAGATGCTATTCTAAAAAAACATAAAGTAAAAATTAAGTAGATTTGTTTTTCACTGCAATTAATGGCGTGACGCGCATGCTATTCAGCTCTAGGCAAGCGACACCAACGCGTATGGATATTAGCAAAAGCAACCAATACCATGAAAAAAAGCAATGCTTGGCATTCCAGTGCACTCGCCATCTTGAGATATAAAATGTTAAGTCTCAATATGTCCAGTAGTTACTCTGGCTAGTGGCTACAATAATATAATAAACTTACTTGAATCCATCCTAATTTGATTCCGACGGCTGGTGTTGGCGACTTCGTATCTCTGTAGTTTTGATTTTTTTCTCGTCCTGCGAACACAAAACCTTCAAAACGTTGATCGCACATAAATCTTGTTTTATACAGATGTAAAGACACGATAATACGAATCTTAGCAATAAAGTTTATTAACTCCGGCTTTATGCGAAATGCACAACCTAACAGCGTGCATGTGAGGAGGATTCACATTCCATAATTACTCTCAATCTTTGTTGCTTATTAATTAACGTTATGTTTTTTATGAAGTATTTATAAAATGTAAAATAGAAGAGTTGTAAAAAATGTGGTTTTGTGTTTTAATTCATTTAACTTTTTAAAGCGCACGAAAAGTTTTAAAAGAGGTTTATAAATTAGTTTTGAACCTCTTTGCCTCGGCGCTTGAGAAGCTAACTGTCATGAAATGAGTCTGGCAGGCCATACTTAGTATGAAAAAAATATGATTCGTCATTCCCACAAGGTATTATCGTTAGCACGTGAACATGAATACCTTGCCTAGTGAATGTGATTCAAATGATAATCTTCATCAACATTATAGTGCCGCCGCGATGAGTGACAACAGCAGTGTTGCGCGCGCTGATGGACACCACACGCCATTGTTGACACTTGGACAACAGTATAGCTGTACGTCACCCTCGCATCATCGCATTATCTACCGTATTTTACATGTGTACAAATTTTCCTTTCTTTTATTAATGAAACATGTATTTTTGACTCTGAATTGGATACCCAGAGTTTCATGGGTTTTTGGCTAGGTTTTGGGTTTCATGCCAACTGCATAAGAAGATAGGAATCCATATTTTACCCACGGCCTCCGAATAATTTAATAACTGATACTTTTAAAAGAAAACCAACTTTCAACATAACACAGCAAAAACTTGGATGAATAAATTTCAGTTTCATTGTGAATGTGAATAAATAGACAGGCTTATAATTTACTTAACTATAGCTAAAATAATGAAAACATTACGTGGGATTCTATGCGCGAGATTAAACTCCAGGAAAATTAACAGGGCTAAAAAATACATTCGACTCATTGCCAAATGTTATAATCTTCAAATACGATTTCGCCGAAACAAACTATGTTATCACTGGCCGAATACTTTGTATAAAAATGAATCGTTTAATAAAATAGTTGTAAGATTAATTAAAGAATCGGGTTTATCCAACTATCTAGCCTAGTTTCAAGAAATATAGGAAAACAAATAAACACCTACCCATTTTCCACGATTGACAAACAAGTTCCGTAGTGACTAATGCTGATTAAAATAGACAATCAATTAATAATTGCAAGTTTATCGGAATAAACATGCATTCGATTTCAATATAATATGTCTAAGGATTGTGTTCAAATCTAACGCTGCCTGTGTCCAGTTCTGACCGGAACAAACCGCGCATCGCGGTGTTTCGACGCTGACGCGCACATGACGAAGAACTGAGACAATCAATCGCTCTTTGTTTTAATAGTTAACGTTGGACTACGAATTGTGGACGAATAATAGTTATTTTGCAGGTCGGAGGTTTTTGTATAGGGCTGTGTAGTATAATTAGCAGTATTTGGAAATATTGTTTTCTTTAAATATGCACCATTATATTCCCAGAGACACTCGTTTATTATCCCGTTAAAAATAAAAACAATCGGTTTTTAGCCTAGTTTTCCTTCAAGCGTATTCTTATCTGATGGAATTTCACGTGCTGTTTGAGTAATTGCGACCGATGTTTGTACATTTTGGCAATTACATTACATTAAAATACTATTAAAAGTATTTAATTAAAGTAAAATTATTTATTGTAATATTTCTCTTTGAGTGAAAGTTTATCATCATTTAAAACATAAAGATATCTATTTAAAGATGATTAATACAGTTCACTCTGCTTTGTTCATCGCACTTGGTGATGGATTAGGTATAATTATTGGTTTCCCGATCCTGGCGGCCCATCCCGGGAGGCCCTTCCGTCCGGCGGATCAATTCGCTTCCTGCCGACCCTTTCGTCCCGGTGCCCATTCGGCCTTCTTAGTGCCCGAACTTAAGCTCCTCGTTGCCTCTTCTCTTCACCAATCCCATCCTTAATCTACCATGACAGTGCAACCAAACAGAGCAGGTCCTTCAGCGGTGCTTAACCCCACCACCGCGTTCACTATGGGAGTTCACTACATCCGTGGACTCCATACGAACCTCAATGCCGTCCACCACCATTCTCGAGACGGCCCGGCCTGCTTTGCTCTTCCTAACGGAGACGCAGATTCGTTGTCCGACCGATAATTCTTACTTGTTGTATCCCGGTTATTCGCTTGAAGTAAACTTCAAGCCTAAAGCCGGGGTATGCTTGTATGTTCGGTCGGACATCTGCTGTCGCCGTTTGCACTGCATGGAGGACCCCTCCTTCTCCGCTCTGTGGGTGCACGTGGATCTAGGTTCCTTGAGCCGCATCATACGTGTGCCTTTACAGGTCTCACAACGGGGACGATGAGACGACTTGGCTGTTCAGGTATCTTAGCCAGGCGGCTGATGACGCGCAGGCGCAGTTCCCGTCGGCTGAAATGGTGGTCTTGGGGGATTTCAATGCTCATCACGAACTGTGGCTGGGCTCCTCCAAGACTGATCATGCTGGCAGAGCTGCCCATGCATTTGCTCTGACTCATGACTTGACACAACTGGTGAACCAGCCCACCAGGATCCCGGATTGTGGCGAGTCATGCGCCTTCTCTGCTGGACCTTCTGCTGGCGAGTCACCCAGCCGGGTATCGTGTGACCGTTAGTGCGCCTCTGGGCACTTCCGATCACTGCCTGGTTGGGTCGTCAGTACCGGTCGCATCACCTCCACGTCCCGTGCAGGTGAGGCGAAGGGTCTGGCATACTCGTCGGCTGATTGGGATGGTATGCGGGAATATTTCGATCATCTCTTGGAGGCAGCGCTGCTTGAGGGTCATCCCTCAGCGAGTGCCAACGCTATGCTGACGAGATCAGACTTGGAATGGAATATTTTACATTTCTCCTCCTGAGATCGCAGTAAGGGCCGTGACGCTCCTGGTTCAATCGTGCATGCGCCGATGCTGTCGGTGACAAAACAGGCGGCGTATCGCGCTTGGATCAGGGGTCGCGCCATGAAGGATCCGAATATCAGTTCCCTCAAAGAAGCCTACAACCGTGCCTCCAAGGCTGCAAGAAGGCCTACGTAGGGCGGATGCCCAGCGCGTTAGCAGGATTGGGCGTGCGTTGGCCGATCACCCAACTAGCAGTCGTGCTTATTGGAGGTTGGCCAGGGCCGTTTCAATCTAACTTCTGCCGTCCAGCGTTGCCGCCGCTGAGGTACCCAGAAGGGTCGCTGGCCCACAAGCCGCAAGAGAAGGCTGCCTTGCTGGCAAATCTCTTGGCGGCTAATTCCCGCCTCGAGGACCGTGGTTCCCAGTCGCTGCCTACGCTGCCTGATTGCGGTTTCTCAATTGCAGATATTCGCATCAGGCAGTGTGATGTGCGACGTGAGTTACGGTCTCTCGAGTGCGGAAGCCAGTGGTCCGGATGGGATACCAGCGGTGGTTTTGAGGGCTTGTGCAGCCTAGTTGTCTCCAGCACTGACTCGCCTCTACCGAGCGTCCTACCGCACAGGTGTTGTGCCGGAATCTTGGAGGGAGGCCAATGTGCAACCGATTCCCCAAAAGGGTGATCGGTCGGACCCTACCAATACCGCCCTATCGCTATCACCTCAGTGATGTGTAAGGTCATGGAGCGGATCATAAACGCTCAATGATCCGCTACCTGGAGGATCACTCGTTGATCAGTGACCGGCAATACGGTTTCCGTCATAATCGATCGACGGGTGATCTTCTAGCGTTTGTCCTGCAGCTGCTGGGGTGAGGCGATTGACCGGCGTGGCGAGGCTCTTGCTGTGAGCCTCGACATTGCCAAGGCGTTTGATAGGGTCTGGCACCGTGGTCTCCGTGTCCAAGCTTTCGGCATCTACGGTCTACCAGCAACCTGTGTTCGTGGATTTCCGGCTTTCTGCATGGGCGTAGAATACGTGTAGTCGTTGACGGACACGCTTCGGCGCTCATGTCGTAAATGCCGAAGTTCCTCAGGGCTCGGTGCTGTCGCCCACCTTGTTTATTCTGCATATCAATGACATGTTGTCGCTTGGCAACATCATTGCTATGCAGATGACAGCACGGTTCATGGGCGATACCACTGCGGGCCTCAAGGTTGCCGTGTCGAAACTGTGAAGGGACGCGAAGATCTTGTCATTGAGCTCAACCGGACCTTGGATCTCATTTCTACATGGGGTTTCCAGGAATATGGTTGAGTTCAATGCCAAGAAAACCCAGGTGTGTGCGTTCACTAGCAAAAAATCCCCGTTCTCCTCCCTCCCCATTCTTCAGGTACTCCCCTCTCAGTGCGGAATGACCTGAGTATCCTCGGTGTGGATACCGCTGTGATCTCAATCCAAGGAATCACATCGAGGGCGTAATATCTGCCACATCACGCAGGGTTGGAGTCCTGAACAGGGTGCGTCGGTTTTTCACGCCCGGTCAGCTTTGTCGCTTATATAAAGCGCAGGTCCGGCCGGGTAAGGAGTACTTGCTCGCACCTCTGGGATGGATCCGCCCAGTACCTGCTCGGATACCTTGGATGGATTGCAGCGCGGGGCCCATCCGCATTGTGAATGATGCAGACGTTACGAGCAACTTGGAGTCGCTACAACTCCCGGAGAGATGTCGCCTCTCTAAGCGTGTTCTACCGCCTGTATCACGGTGAGTGCTCTGAAGAATTGTTCAACTTGCTCCCCTCCTCTCCATTCCTAACCAGAACCACGCGTGCTGGCTTGCGAAGCCATAGCTTGACGGTCCACACCATCCCAGCGCGAACCAACGGTTCTCAAATTCGTTTTTTGTGCCGCACGGTCAGCTGTGATTGTTTGCCGGCGCACGTGTTCCATCCTTCCTACAATCCTGGGTCCTTCCGCCGCGGTGTGAAGAGGCACCTTAGCAGGCCGGCATAATTGTTTCCATTGGCATGGGACTGCCCGTCCGATGCCAATGGATACTCTGCCTGGGCGGCATTGGCACTTCCATCAGGTGCAATGCCGCCATTATGCCAGGGCAGTATAAAAAAAAAATTGGTATTAATCGTGACAGCGATCATATCAAGGACTAAATCCAATAATATTATACATACGTTTATATGGTCTATTTTAAATTAATTACGTCCCGACGAAATATTAATTCCCCCGTAGCAAATATAATTCATTTTAACAAGAAATATATTTTTTTACAGGAGGCACTGTGTCCGTGATGTAATATTTTATTGTCACAGGCTATTATTAGCCAACGTTAAAATCTGTTTTTAAAAGGTCATCTGGGATCATGTAAATGTGGTCATTCTACTGTAATTTGCTGCAAAATTGCATTTTGACATACTCGTCAAATCATTTACCATATTAGACATGATTTTTTTAATTTCGCAAAAAGATTACTAACATAACGACATTTTAAATATTGAAATATATTCTCACACATAGGATAACAATTATTATGAGGATTTATATTTATTATTATTCATTAATATCATGTTAATGGTACAAGATAAAATGTAGGCCGTAATGTAAATATATTTCAGAAGTTTTGATGGGATTGTGTGTCGTCTAATTTAATTAGGTGTTTGATGTTTTAACTAATGATTTACATCTATATTTTATAAAGCGTGTCTAATAATAGGTTACAAAAAAGGCCACTTGTTATTTTGATATTTTTTTAGTATCCTTTATGCCTGATCCGGCGGAAATCAATAAAAACTTATGCCTAATTCATTCCTTTAGCAAATTACTAACCTCCTCTGTTATTAAATGGTCTCCGTGTAGTTCTCCAAGGCTTGGCCGTTTCAGAGCCCGTTTAGAGTTTCTGTAATTTTCCATCCGGGGCAGTGCCTCCCTCGTCAGCTGTGCGAGGGAGCTCCTTCGTCTCCAGCCACCCTCGCAGTGGAAGGTGTCTGGCTGCGCATGGGCGCTCCTCGTTCCACTGTCTCAACTGAAGATGCGCAACGGGCGGGTGATGATGTTGGCTCCCATATGGATGCCATTTTTCTTGCTTTCTCGTCCACTGAGGAGACGGTGAATCTAAAACCTTATCAAAACTTGAGAACATGGACGTAATAAAAATAAATGTTTTAAATAGCAAGCAAACAAATACTTTGTGTTTTAAGGATATTAATTCCCCAATGTTCTTGTTTTAAAAAATATTTTCTAACAACAGAAACGAGATATTAAATTGTTACGAGCAATGATTAATTTCAGTAACACTCTACTGGAGATTCATAGGAGCGCCGCACCAGTAAGTAATATTCGTGTTAATGCTTACGTACTGCACTAAAAGAAATTGACAAAGGGGATTAATACTGTTGGGTCATGAAACATTTCCCGAACATTTTAAATTTTTCATGTGGTAATGTTCCAGAAAAATTTCGGATCAATTTTTCGATAATTTTCCATTTGATATTCGAAATTTGAAATTTTACTGATATACGGGGTGAATCGAAACTCAGTAGAAAATAGAAATAAACTTTTTCCGGAAATTAGTTTTTTCCGAAAATTTTACATCACTATCCAAACAAACTCTGCCGTAGATACAAGGACCAGATTTAATTCCCGGTCATTATGCACTTATTCAACGACTCTTCAAGTTCTTCATGAACTTTTCGTTCAGCATGCCATACCTACATGTGAGTTGCTGTAGCATTATGACAGTACGAACTCACCTGTTGTCATTCATGGTGGCGATGTCAGGTCGGTGGACTACCGGAAGCTGGTCTTATACGACACTACTTCACGTAGTTTTATCGGTCACGTGGAAATTATCGCGGTTTCACCCAACCACATAATTTTTTTCAGCCTACACCTGTAAAAAGTATATCCAAATTTAATATGCAAGAAAAGTAAATGCTTAAGGTAGTAGCATCTAAGCATTTAAATCAAATATGATAATAAGGTTTTTGGTCTTCTTTTTTGCTAAAAGAAAGAAAATATTTCATTCGATTCCATCTATACATAGCTTTTTTTGAATTGATTCAAGAAACTCCATATCTACTGATCTCTTTTTTTTGAAACGTCATTAAGTTAAAGTACAATCTATTTGTTATCGTTTACAACTTTCAAATCATAGTGTGATAAAATGTAAACAATATTTTTAGTCGAACTATAATCTAGTTCATTAAACCTATATTATCCTCTGTTAAGTATTTCCGCTGCCTATGAACTTAGATCTTAAGTCCATTGCGCTTTGCAGCCCCTTAAAAGGACGGCAGGAGGAAAGGAGTATTTGGATATTTTTATTTGAAAATGATTTTTTTACTATTTACTACTAATAAACTCTCTGAATGTATAAATAGATAGCTATATTGATACTCAAAGATATTAAAATATAGAAATCACTCCTTTGTTTTTAAAAATATGTGATAATGTTATATTTAAAAACCATCCCATACAATGTTAATAAATTAATAACTAGCTGTTTTTCTTAAACTTGCGATGTACCAAAACATAAATCAAACTTCAATACTTGACCACCAAAAAGGTCAAACAACACAGACTCTTTTTCGTATCCATGAGCCATCTAAAAAGGTTGGTAATATATTGCGTGTGCGCTCAGTGGCATTGAGGCGCGAGCTGAGAGCTTACGCGGCGGAGCGAGGCAGTGTGAAGGCTTGCGGCGGTTTGCGCCGGTTATCGCCAGCAGCGCGGGAAGCCCGCCGCCGCGTCACATGCCATGCGTGTGCCGCGCCGAACACTTGCATCTTTCCACTACCAGTTTATATTCTAAGTCAGTTGTCATAAACCGTTATTCAGGAGGAATGTCTGCGATTAAATCTATATATTGTTCGCTAAAAATTGCTAGTTTTTTATGCAAATAACAAGAATTAGAATATTTTTAGCCTTTTGTGATTCGGAAGTTTTTACTAGAATGATCACATTTTGAATAAATAAATTTCTTTATTTTTTTTCAATTTTTAAGTCGTATTTCACTCATTCTTTATTATATTATCAAAAGTAATGATGCTTCTAACTGTGAATACAATAATGTCCGGGTAAACTAAAATGTGAATACCGAAAGATTTAATGTGAAAGAGCATCGTCATTGCACCGGGGGCTTTCTGGCGAAGCTCCAAAAGGTTACGACAGCGCCGGGAGCACTAAAATCATGTTTACGCGCACGCCATTCATTTCACGTGGCCAGTATACACAAGACGACGTAGGCACCTTTATCGCAAAAATAAACTTGACCGAGGGTCTCTGATGGAGTAACTCGTCTAATTTAGATTTTAGACTGCCATATTTTATTCGTGGACACTACTCGGAAAAAGATATATTGATCATTATTTAAGCTTTTCAAAATCAAATTATAACATATTATGTAGATATGTGGTAGAGCCTCGTTACGGCTGATGATAGGTTGGTACGACAAGGATGATCAGTCTCGGACAAAATTGACAACAGGTAAGAAATTAGGTGTTCCTTTTAGTTTGGTAAGTGGGATTTTTGAAAACCCAAAAGCTGGTATGGACTATTATAGATTTATGTTATGTCTACTTTATCATTGAATGTAATTTCACGGGATGGTATCAGATTGCCAAAGATCACTTTTTTCTTAGAATATCCGTATAAAGTCGTTCTTATGTAGACATCACACACTGTCCTTTGCACAAAATTATAGCATGCTATCACTGTTTCATTAATATACTCGTATTATGATGTTGTTTCATCATCTAGCTGTCCAAATAAAAGTGGTCCGATTTCTGTCCGATTACTGCAAAAATGTCTCTCACTTTTAAGATATCCCACCTATCCACACAAATTTACTAAAGAAATATTCAAACCTATATGTTTTTTCGGGTTGACAATTCGACGCAAATCCCTCGGAATTACCAGTACAAGGATGCTTTGTGGGGATATATAAATGCAACCTTTTGTTTTCTAGCTACTGTATCCTAATAAATGTGTAGGAATGCCTATGGAATACGTTCACATAATTTATTTTACAAAGGCATGTGTTTTAACAGTGAGGACACTTCAATAATAAGTTATCTTATTATGGTGCATGCAAAACAATACAGATGATCATAATTTATTTTCTGATAATTGTTCAAGACCGCTAATGCTATTAACGATTTTGTTACACATTGTATTTGGTAGTTTATTCCGTTTTTCATTGCATTGCAAATAGTAGATACTGACACATAATCCATTCCTGCCATCCAAACTCGCTGTACACCGGATGATGTCGAAACACGATAATTTCCAGTCATTGAAATTGCAAATTTGAATTGAATAATTGCAAAAGGTTATTTCAGTTCTAACCCACAACCCCAAAAAAGGAGTGTTATACCAAAATGTATAAATGTAGCGTGTGACATTTGTAATAGTCTGTGGTAACGGAGCTTCAAATCGATTCAAAGGTGATTTGATGGAGAGTGATTTTTTACAATGACAACTAAAATTAGGGATACTAATCTCCACACCACATTTTTTTTATAGCATAAAGCATTCAAGGTTGGTAAATTATTCCTATTCATAACTAATTGTCGTGTCTTTTAAATGCATCTGAGTTGCCCATAGCCGAGATAATTTCTATAATTTATCCATGATTTGACGCGATTTAAAAAAGACACTCAATTATTCTGTCACGGTTAGGAATTTTATTAAAGTTGTGATGTTTTTATTATAGTCTAATTATTTGCTTTATCAGGACTTAATAGTCTAGAATTACACGAAAGTTTATCAAAGAACTTTTCAAAATAGTAGAGTCGCAAGTTGGGTTTTTTTGCTAAGTAACACTGTATTAGACTTTTGACTCATGATTTGTATGGCTTGTCTATTCAGCAGTCAAAATGCCTCTTCTTTCATCATCCATTTCGTGTATGGCGACACATTTTTTTTCCTTCTGACACAGATTATTCCTTACAAAATAAAGATGCACTGCAATGAACAATGTATTACGAGGTTTATTTAATGAAGGTCACAATTATGGTTTATATTATTTTTTCCTTAAAATTAAGATGTTTGTCAGTTCACATTTAGTTGTTTGTGTCGACCATGTGTAAAAATCCCCTTTTTAATACGCTTTTATTAGCTTCAGACGTATGTTAGTATCTTAGTATGTAACGGAATCTTTGAACATGATTTTGACCCCCTTCAAAACGTCGGATTGACTCGAAATTGTGCATACTTATCCAGGACCGATGATAATACAATAATAAAAAATGTGACTTTATCGTATCCAGAACATGCATCCTGAACAAATTAAAAATGTTTGAAAAAAATAAATAAAAGCGGTAATTTGCACGCAGCTGTCTTCCTTTGATAATACAGCCGTAGATAGATGTTTTAGTGCAATCAATTAAGAGCGTTTATACCCTGCACGCGCTTTTTGGCTTAAAAACAGGACTTTTCAAATGAGTTAATAGCCACCAATAAACAATTTAAAGGAAAAATATTAGTACTAACTTTAGAAAAGGTGTCATCTAGGGATTTTGGTGAAAAACATTATAGATTGATGGATAATTTGTGAGTACTATAAGGATTACTGAACACAAGTTTCGTTATTTAGGCTTTAAATGGCAATTTAGAAGCTTAAGATATCCGAAACCACTAAATATAAGATGAAAATAAAAATATTATCAGACTAATAAGACCCTTATGGAGGGATTTGCTAAGAAAATAATCTTTTTGTGTTTAGTTCCTGAAAAATAAAAATTTAAACAATGCGAAATTATTCAGAAACTCTCATCAAGAACATATTTTTTTTCACCAACTTATCGTACATAATTTTTTATAGCCATTGCATATTATAATAGAAGAACATCTTATCAATAAATTACAATTCTTATATTTCAACAAAATTAGTTTTCATGTTTTCTACAAATATTTTAAAAACCACTATAAACATACATGATTACTCAGCATTCAAACAAATTGGTTTGGTTTTGTATGTTTACTAACTAAAGACTGTAAAATATTTAATTTAAATAAAGCTAACATACATTATACATTTATTCTGTTTGTATTTTGAAACATCATATTATAGTTTATGGATATACATACTACATAGCCTGACGTAGTTATATTTTGCGAATAATTTTGTAACCACAACTGTGTTACCAAACACACCCAAGGGTTTTTAAATCCTTTTAAAAGACGTCAATAAACAGGTATAAAAACAACATTTTTATTACCTTTTTCCAAATTTAAGCATAAATGCCCATAAAATATGTAAGATAATGATCAGTGAGAAATATAAATTTACATAACTAATTTCACGGTATACCGTAGCGATTGCCGATTTGTATGAATTTCTATGGCATATACTCGTAAAGTCCGCCAACCCGCACTAGGCCAGCGTGATGGACTATATGCGATAGTAGAGGATTGTAGAGGATTGTAGAGGAGGCCCTTGTTCTACAGTGGGACATAATATGTATATGGGCTGATACAGATATACTCATAACGAATCCTCTGTAGGTATACACGAGGTGTCCTTTAAAGATTCTTATATCACAATAATAAAACTGTACATATGGTAATACAATACAAATCATGAATAAATGAGTACCTACTTGGAAAAAAAAGAAATATGTTTTTATAGAATAAATAATAACTCTAGTATAATACTGGTATAGTACAGCATAGTATAATAACTCTCGCCTGACAACAACTAATTTCGTAGGAAATACAAAAAAGACGGATGTTATAAATTGCACCTGTTGGAATACTTGTTGACCGTGATCATGCCGGGCTTAGGGCGCGCCGAGGGCGGGTAGATGACGTCATCCATATAATTAGAATACCTATGTATAACATATAGCGGAGATACAACATTTAGATCCGCTTTCAGCAGTTGTAACCTTAATTATTACCTAAATATTTAGAAATAATGTAAACCAAAAATATACGAGAGATTTATGAGGTTGACCATTTACGTCAAATTGAATTATAAAGTTACAATATCGGCACGACGACGCCGCCCGCGGTTATGAAGCTCAATTTCAGTAGATATAAGGTGCCTAATGGGGGTAACACTGCAATAGTAGTATTTAAGGAGTAAGAACGTAAACTCATAGAATATAGGAGCTTACGTTATCACCCCTTCAATCCTTGTATGACGGTGTTATCCTAGCGCACCTTAGCTTAGAGACATACGCTGTTAAGTCTCAATATGTCCAGTAGTTACTCTGGCTCTTCAATCCGAAACACAACAGTGCATTTACACTCCTGTTTGGCGGAAGAAATTGACATTGTGGTGGTACCTACCCAGGCGGTATCTCATATATAAGAGACCTACCACCAGTAAAGCCTGATTGAAGAGCTATGACCATTCCTAGACAGGTTGATTTCGATGTAAAATGTTTATGTGGTTCGTGTGTATTTTATGAATATATAATTGATCACGTAATAATAAAGGTTTACCTCTTATCGATAACAATTCTCGACACTGTCTTCGCGTCCGTATCTCGAGAACTTATAATCCTCTTAAAGCTATCTCAATGAACAGAACG
This sequence comes from Hyles vespertilio, assembly GCA_009982885.2. Lineage (NCBI taxonomy): Eukaryota > Metazoa > Arthropoda > Insecta > Lepidoptera > Sphingidae > Hyles > Hyles vespertilio. The sequence goes on from CM042824.1 coordinate 6,682,464, forward strand.
TATAGGTACTTGTTCACGTCAATCGTATCGTAGTGAATACATTTTCGCTACGATAGAGTTGCGTGTAATACATAAACCCATTTAATTATGATTAGTAATTATATTTTTAATTAATATCATTTTCAGACATCCATCTTCCATAACAGCCTCCGTGGCGTAGTTGGTTAGACGCCGCCTGTGAAATGAGAGGCCGTGGGTTCGATCCCCGCACCGAGAGAAATGTTTGTGTGGCCCACAAATATTTCTTCCGGGTCTGGGTGTTTGTGAGACCGAAAAGTCTCTCGTATTCCTGATACCCACGACACAAGACTCGATCTTAGTGTGGGGTCAGGACTATGTATGTGACTGTTGGGTGTTTTTATTTATTTATTTATTTATCTGGTATTTCTGCGTTTTTTCTATTTAATTTTAAGATTTGGAGGTTCACCGCATTATTCACATTTGTGGCCGTTAGCTAGTATCTTCCGAGTTCCCCCATTAGATACCCTATCCGCCCGATGAATCTCGCCAGAATAAATAAATATTTTAAAACCATCAGTACCAAATGGTTATGGTTTAACTCCATAGATACTCCGTAGTATTTTACTCCGTAGACCCAGAGCCGTAACAAACCTTTTCTGTCCTTGTTTTTTTAAATATTACCTTCCCTATTTTACTAATACACCCAATACATCTAAAACTGGGTAGACAATACCTCCTACCCCTGACTTGACTCCAAATAAATCAATCAGGAAAATACGTTTTTATATTACGGCTTTATTCATAGACAATTTTAAACCCTATTTCAGTTATCGAATGTTTTGTCTTTTTCTCCAAACTGAATTCAAAAGTCGTTCGAAAGGAGCAGACATTCGATAACTAAAATCGGTTTTTAAAACTATCTATGAATAAGGCCATTGGACTAATACAAACCAATAAACTAATTCATTTTATATTTGAATGTACTAATTGATATTTTATGTAATTTTTTTATTGCAATGAATGGCAGCACAAGCATGCTTTCACCTGATGGTAAGCGATACGACATCATGGATAGTAGCAAAACCAAACAATACCTTGAATTACGAGGCAATGCTGGTATTCCACTGCGCTCGCCATCCTGAGACATAAGATGTTGGTCTCAATATGTCCAGTAATTACTCTGGCTACAATGTCCTTCAAACCGAAACACGATAGGACACTTACACTGCTATTTGGCGGTAGAAATAAACATTGCGGTGGTATTTACCCAGATGGCCTCTCACATATGAGACTTACTACCAGTATAAAATCCTGAAGTGACATATGCCAAGGGCTATTTCCACGGGGATAATTGTATATGTACATATATCTACCCAAGTAGCGACAACAAATTGCGAAGCATGTCATTTTGCCGGGTCGATGTGAGAAGGGCGTGGTATCTGTCCAGTGGTTATTAAAGTGAGTAGAAGGCTTCGCTAAGGCTTATGCTACACGTACTCGTGTACAATAGAACATTAAGTAAATGAAAAATAGAGGGCCTGTTAGTGCCACATGGTTACAACTCTACGATTGGAGAAAGAGCTTTAATTGGAATGGCACAATTACGAATAGAACATGAATTGTGGAATTATTTTTTGAAACACCCACTATCATTTGTGAATGATGTGCTTTTATTTCTAATTACAATGACGTATCAAATTAAAATGCGCGTGTAAAGACCATACTATAACTACTTGTTTACTTATTTAGTTGCGGACTTGGTTTTTGTAACCCTTATCATAATTATGTGGCAGATTAAGGTTTAATACTGAGCTAATGGGCAATGACCTAACTGTTAAGAAGGTGGTTTTAAACCGTCAAGTTTAGGTTACATTAAATCTTTGACACTAAATGCACCTAATTTGAATAATTCGGATTAGCTGGGAGAGCTACAACTATTGCGTAGCGTCGTTTAGATGACGAATTTAGTCTTGACACATCGCTGCTAGACCATGAACTTATTGAAATAACCAATAAGGGTATACAGAGTAATAACTGCGGTTTGGCGGTAAACTGTAATAGAATGATACATTCTGGAATTTTGTGACGTGAGTAGGGACGCTTCCGACAGAAACGTCATCTAACTCCGTCTAACTGACTCACAGCTACGCAACACGTGTATGATGCATATTTTGTTTCTTTTCCCCTATTTTTGCAGAGCTTAGATAATCATTTGGAAACTTGACAAATCTTTTGGTAATTTCAAGTATTTTGTTCCTATAAACCTCTTCTTCTGCCTTCCCTTATCCCATACCTTATAGTTTCAGGAATTGTTCAGTATAAGTTTTGACTTCATAAATAACAAACAAAAAATCGTGTCGTGTCTTGTTTATTACCATTCTTAGAATTGATTATGTTAGTTGTAGTTGACCTTACCTGTCGAATCACATGCAACAGGTACCCTGTTCAGTAAGTTAGGTCTTTGATTTAAATAGTTATAAAGGACAATGGCGAATATTTAAATATTTTCCTGGTGGATTTCACGTGGTAACTTTTTATCTATCAACAGAGGCCATTTAGGCTGAGGTTTTCCTCTGGAGTTCATTACTTTATCTCGTTCTTTGATATATAAGTATGAGGAAAAAAACAATGTTTTAAACATGCATTTTACAAATCGATTAATGCCAACCTCTATCCATCTCATGCTCTTTTTTTCTCTTCTATTTAATCTATGATTGGTAGAAATGTCCTAGAGCGATAAGACCGCCAATTGTACTTTTGACTGTCTATTATTTCTGTATATTGTTTATTTGTACAAGTAAGTATAAATAAATAATAAAACACTACTTTCTACCAGTACTCTGGTGGTTACTGACAAATTAGATACATGCAACTCAACTTGTCATTAAAAGTTCTTCCTTTGATATTTTTTTAATGATACCTTTCTACTGTAGATCCTAGCTTGAAGGTGTGGCAGTGGCGGGCGAAGAAAAGTTTATTTCAATTAAAAAAGCTAAATCTATAAAAGTGACTAAAGTCGATAAAACGAAATTATGAAGTTTATTTCACCAACATATCTACTTAATAAATTAATCTATGTGTGCGTTTTGTCCGATGATAGCTTAAAATTGATCAGCCAAACTGAAAAATCTAGTATAAAGTAAGAAAATTATATGGTTGTGCTTTCTGATCCATCAGAATCTGAGCAAACAGAAGTTGAAACAGATGAATGAATACCAATTAACACCTTATTCACTTGACAATATATTAAAACTCCACCATGAACACTGATAACTCAAAATCTTATCTAAAGTACCATACGATCCAAGTATAATATATCACATTTGCACGGCTTACGACAACTTGAATCAAGATCATCTCACGCTGTTGTCAGATCCATCGTTTGTTTTGCTCATTTAGTAATTCAAGATCCTATTTTTACCATCACTCGTAGTACGGGTGTACCATTCGGACTGAGCAGGAATTACGTTTATAACTCTCCATTCGTGTAAACAAACCGTTAAAAAATCAAAGATGTGTTATTGCCTAGTTTACAAAGAAAAGAGAAATAGTCATGAGTGACCGTGACCGATAGGGCCTCGGATGCTGTACAATGTTAGTTATGTTCTGCAATACAGGCGGAAATTGAAATAAACCGTCCAGAAACGTTGTCGATGATCGAATTTAATGACAAAACAGATGTGTTATTTTTAATTGGTAAGAAATACTTTTTTTTATTTTTTTATTTTTATTTTATTATAAGGGGCAATAAACGGTTACATGCTAATAACAAACACAAAAAAAATAACTAAACAAGTTTACACACATATAACCCACACCAATGTCCACAGATTACCAGATAGAATAAAATTAAGCACGAAGGTATATACTATAAGTCCACTACTACTATGGTTTTATTATAATATGAGTATCAACCTTTTAATTGGAGATAACATATTTTTCGAAATTTTGAGTTAGTGAGAGAAAATACATCTGCATGGGCAAATTGTGAGTTGTAATTGTGTAAGAGACGGCGGAGTGGCACTCGCGCCCCCGCATTACTCCTACAAGATTGTGTACGGAATAGCTGAGGCACGCGCACCCCTCGCCTAATCACAGTTCTAGGTACTCTATAGCATATTTTGTCCGTCATTCAATACAGTCATATTTATTATTACATAATTTGTAGAGCATCATAGCATCAAGCAATGTTCGTCTTGATTCTAAGCTTAAAACATTGTAACGTTCCAATAATTCATTATAAGGTATTTTAGATTTGTAGCATTTGTAATGCATAGTATACTTGAGTAGATGATAAGTGTAGTATCGTTTTAGAGTACCGACTGGTGATGGACGGTTTGGTATATCTCTTTATTGTGCACAATCACCAAAGCTCAATTCCTTTTACACGATACTCAATTATAGGAGGGAAGGATAACTTGGCCCTGCAAATTGTTCAATACCTATCTGTATCTGTATCAGCCCATACACGTCCCACTAGAGGGCACGGGCCTCCTCTACAATCGAGAGTACGTTTGAGAGTTGTTAGGCCATATAGTCCACCACACTGGCCAAATGCGCGTTAGTGGACCTACATACCAGATAAATTCTTATAAATCAATACCTATATAGGTGGAATTTAATGTGTTACACAACTGAACAAATAATTACAATAAACCTAAATTGAACAGCGTCAACATCTGAATAAATTAAAACATTTTACTCAATCGTATTATAGGCTACAAGAATTTGTGATATTTTTCATTCCTAAATAATTTCTTTAACATATCTACAAGTCAAGTCCATTTTATCACATTCCTATAATAATTTAAATTAGTAATGCAGTATTTAGACACAGAAATACAAATATAATATTCTGTGTGCATATTCATGAATATTTTGCGCTGTTTATTTGTGACATTAAGAGCAACATTTGCAACAATGCTTACGAGTTGATTCGATAGTAATTACCATAATGTAACATGACGGTTTTTCCATAACAATAGGAACATGTGTGTGAACGTGAAACTAATCGGTCGGCGGATTTATGTAATAGTTATTACGACTAAGTTTTGATTTTCTAAAAACAATTTAACTTAATTATAAAAAATATTATTATAGTGCTAGTGGTCAAAATAGTAACTTAAACATCAGTAAATAATAACGTCCATTTATTAATTATGTTCTGGACTAAATCTATTCTGATCAAAGGCGCTACATAACAGTCCTTTTACAACTTATTCATATTATCTTAAACATTTAAACATATCATAAAGTGTAACGCAGTTTTACAATGAGTAAATAGCAGTGATTAATAATACATTAGTAATCTGTTACACAAAAGGCTATTATAATTTCTACTTGTACCTATCATAATATATGGGATAATATTGACATATATTATTTAATTTAAACCACAAATTCCTAACACCAGACGTGACATTGTTCCAAGTTTGAGGTACTACCTGGTAATTTTGTCAAAAATCACGATTTTAGTATTCAAGGTTGAGCGGTAAAAATACTCGTATTAATAAAGGATGGCCAAAACTCGTTAAAACTAAAAACCGCGATTTTTTCCAAAAAATCACCTCTGTTATTTTTTCAAATCTTGTACAATATTACCTGGGGTAATGAGAAACATGTGGGTTAAATTTAATATTATAATATGTCAATATCTACTCGCATTATATTATTTTTAATCGAGCTCGTTGCATGATATCAGTCAATTAATACTATTTATCCATATGTGACTATTGGTTGTTATTTAATTTATTTAATAACATTGAATAAAAAATTAAATATTTTTGGTAGGTATAGAAAATAAGTTCGGTGTGTTGATTAACTTTCAGCATTATACCTACGATATTATTTACTATTTTGAAGTAAATACAATGATGGGTATGTTTTAATGAATAAGCCGAGGTTGACAGAAGACAATGCGAAAACCCGTCCTTAATCGTTATCTTAAAAAGTGTTCTTAACTAAGTTGTTCATACATTCTTAGCCAAATGCTTATTTATTCCTAACATGTTCCTATATTATCGTGCTATTATAAAATTACTGAATGTATAATACAGGAGCTCCCACACAGCAACAGCTGTGTTTTTAAACTTAGATGCATCGTTCGAATTGTATAAGTGTATGTGCCTGCTTGCTGAAATCCGAACTCGGTAAGTTTTTTTGTATTGTGCGCAATCATTTACCTTCGATTTCAAGCAAAAAACGATCCCGGTTCATTCAAACATTGAAGAAAAAAACAGTTTTCAAACAACGAGAATATCTTGTTATCAACACTAGTACAAAAAGTAAGGCTGTACGTTCTTATCTACTTGTTTTTATTGTGTCGGTAGTTAACATTTTACTACAAAAATTAATAGATAATTTAGACCACAAAATAACCACAATGATTGCTCTGTAAATAATTTATGTGACGCCTTAAGAGTTGAGATAACATTTCCTTCTGAATTTTTACTCACCTTATACTGTTTGCAGCCTGCAAACGATGTCACGTTAAAGATATGATAATATCACTTTTTATTGCACTAAAAACACAAATACCGAGAAATATAACAAGCCACTGAACTGGAATATATTTTTAATAATATGTAATTTATAATTAAATCCAGAATAAATACTATATTTTATACGATTAAATTGTTCGCTCCGCGCTATTCAAAATCGAAAACGCGTTGGCGCGTGCGGCCAGCCGCACTGCCACACATTTAGAGTGGCGAAGCCTGCTGCGCCCCGAGTCTTTATAAATGCGAAGCGCCCTTACACTGAAGCAGCCACCGTTGCTAATTAGGACAATTATTATTCTTTCTAGTTAGTGCAAGATATCTGCCAGTTTCAGCGACGTCGCACTCTACTACAGCCAAACTTTATGGCGTTTCTGGACTTATGGGTTATACAAGGTATATCAAGACTGCTACCGAAAACGAAGCCGGATGGTAGTTTAAGCGACTTAAGACACAATGCAACAGAAAATGTTGGAAAGAAAAGTGACATTTTTTTGTTTTCTTTTTTATATGGTCGTATTTGGGTGATAAATACATTTCTTCGTAAAATAATAGTGTATACCCTTTTATTTATAAAGACTAAGGTATAAAAGAGCTTAAAATATTATTTTAGCAAAAACTATGGATTTACCACCCAAAAATGGCGATATTTCAAAAATGATAAAAAAACATTGACTTTGACGCGTTTCTTAGAAATTTTTTTAGTTGCATTGTGTTTGCAGTTACTAAAACTACCACCCGGTTTCGTTTTCGGTAGCAGTCTTCAGATACCCGGTATAGTGTTTATTTATACCGTGTTTATTTTTACTCAATACTGTTCATTATTTTACATTGAACGATACACAAGTGAATCGGCTGTAAAGCATAGTTTAATATACGTCGTACAAACATCTCTAATAATTTTACGGCAACTGCCAGTTAGTAACCGACTACAGGTCTTTAATGACTTACGTAAAATATTGTAGGTACTCATTAATATTTCAAGCATGTATCTAAATATATTTTTAAATTGGAAAATCGCTCTAGCATAACTATGAAAAATGTAAAAAAATAGGTACTTCTTCAAATTCCAAAATCATTTTTCGAAATACCGAGGTAATGATTATCCAGCTATTTAAAACAATCGTTAAAATTATGTTTACCATCTAGTACCAAATTTAACAAACAAGGTAAGCATAGTAAGTTATTTAACAATTGATTTAATAATCTAACAAACAATTACAACTATTATACTTTTCAGGTATATCTCATTCAAAACGTAATAAAGGTCGTAATCTTAAATTTTACTTAATAAGTATTCGTCTGTATTACACGATTTAAAAAGTAACACTACACAGCAAATTAAGGAAAATTGCACTTTGAGGAAAAAGCAAGGTTCACTCGAGCTCAGCCACATCATATTTTATTTTGCCTATAGGCGCACGTATAAGAGTAAAAAAGAAATTCATTACTAGTTTAACTAAAACACCATATTTGTAATTGGTATGTTTTAAACCCTTATTCATGTCATAAGTATATTAGATATACGAGTATAAAATTATCTTCGATCTTTTGGCGTTCGAATCCATTGTTGTCATAAAAATAAGAATACCTTTTCTCTTTTCTCATTTTATTACATTGGACATGTTAATACTTTAAGATTACAAGTATTAAATATTTGTTCATTAAATTTTAAAAACATATATCCAGCAATGCGTTCAATATTATATATACATATTTTTAATAGATATTATTTGTAGTCCCAAATTTCGCCACACGCCGATAGAATTTAGATGATTTATTACAGTCATTAGTATCGCTTGCTTGCCTGTTTCGCCTAACACTAATAAAAATAAAACTATTTTTTACGGATTTTATTTATTTTATATTTAGTTTTTAACTTCCGTTTCGATCACTTTACAGCTTTCGAGATATAATCAGCCATAAAATCCGCATTATAAAATAGTTCTATTTCGTAAATCACTTCACTATGCAACATTCGCGTATTTATAAGAAGTCGATAACAATAATTAATATTTTTGTTATAATTTTAATTAATCAGACTCGTATGTGGAATAGAATGATTTATGTTCCCTGTTCGGGGGCGTAACCAAGCTTTTTATGTCTCGTTTGTATACACGAGCACTGATTCCCGCAAGGAAAATTCCGTATACGATTAAACTAATTATTGCACAGTATACGCTTGTATGCGAATTAATTAAAGAATAATTAAGATACATGATATTTGAATTAACGCAAAATGTTTTCTCTGCGTTCTTAAACGATGAAGTCAACGTGGTAATGGAACCGCCATTAACTGGAAAATAATAAGGACCAGTGACAACATACTCCTAATCACATGAAATTATGAAGCTAGTACTTTTTACATCAATGAATCTTGAATTTTACCCACATACAGCGATAAAGCTCACAACACGGGGTAACATAGTGTTATTAACCACTTCGTACTTACATTTTTCCGTAATCGCCTTTATGTAACTAACCAATAAAGCACAAAGTGTAATATGAGTGAACGTGGTATCAGAATTAAATAAAATCATGTTAATAACTATATCTTTGTTTAAATCCACACCTACATCTTTCCAATAAGACTAATTTGTAAGTCCATTTAGGGCAATAGGTAGCACGCCGAAAAAGGGTCGTCCGACAAATAAACGTTGGAGCAAAGTCTTGGCGTCGTCGTTTCTGGGTAATATCGGCTCCGACCGGATCGTTCCGGCCGCCGGCAGTCTCGAATGATGACTGGCCAGTCATGGAGAACCATGCTGGTTGGAAGTGCACTCCTATTAACCCCCGCAATATTCTTGCTTGTGGTCTCGACCGCAGATAAATATTTTTAATTGGTCTGGACTGGAAGATCTATAATAACTGTGTTGTATTCATGTTCCTTTTATAGTAAGTACGTGGTCTAGTTTTGTTTAATAAGTTTGTGAGTTTTGCCCTTTTACAATATTTCGTGATTTTACTATGAGTAAATAAATGTTTAACAGTGGTCATTATAAAACCTGAAATGAAATTTTCCTAAAGCCAAGGAACTTACACTCCAACGTATATGTACCTTGCCTAAAACTTACTCATTGAGTAGTCTTTCCTTTGATTTAAAACGCCTGATAGTATTTTACGGGCAAATACTTGACTACATAGGTTACTTGTACTTCCTATTTTTCAGAAGGAATGTCCAAGAAGCTTTCTGAATTCCCGAACAGTGATCTGTTACCAATAAATTGCCAAATTGGATGACCAATAATCATCATAGTTATAATATTTCATAGCATCTATTTCTCTGAACCGCATTCTACCGCGCTCGGAATGTCCGTAAATTAATTTGCCGTATGACAAACAAAACGAGATGATTCAGACATAATTATAATGTGAACGACTGCTCATATTTAGTATTTTCTCTGAATTGTTATAAACAAAATCATCAAATAAAGTCATATTGGACTGTTCCTCAGCTTATTAGAGCTTTCAGTTTTGTCGGCTTCAATATCAGCACATATACGTCCCACTGTATGGCACCACAGACCAAGTAGTACTATATGGCACGGGCCTTCTCTCTATATACAATCGAGAGTCCCCCACGCTGGCCTAATGCGGGTTGGCGCCTGACGGACTTTTTTTTTACTTTTTTAACCTTGTATTTTCAAGTCTTGGGGGAGGAATAGCTACAGTCATTTACATGTGTATTAAGCTCAAACCATGGACAGCCTATTTGGTTTTCCGGTCCGCAATCGACTAGTCATTCGCTCTTTTAAAAGACTGTTAAACATCCGCATTTTAACTTAAGAAAGAACCTCAACAAAGTCAGTAATGGCAAGTTCATACGTCTCATCAAAATCATGACGAGTACGTCATGAATTACGGCATAGCAGTTCATGAATATTGTAGGGGCAGCTTGAGTAGGCAAGATAATTAAGATATGGATAGTAATTTGCCATTACAAACAATGGTTATTGTGATCTTAAACTGATTTTAATCGTATTTGTTTGTACTGCTTGACACTGTACGTGTTGTGAAACATCCTTTGCACATTTAGTATCGAAGCGCTGAAGAAAGCCGTGATGTGCTGCTATCTGCTTTTAAATATTATAGGTCCGATTTGATGAATAAGTGAAAGGTCTCTCTAATTATCTCTTTTGCATTCACAGTTCTAGAAAATCGTGAATGGATTGTGTTTCAGTGTGGAAAGTGAGGTAGGAAACGAAGACAGAAATTAAGTGACTCGCAGAACGACTGCCTGTATAACCTCGTCAGAAAGTTGCAAGCGTGTGGTGTTCGATTTAGCTGGATGCCTATATTTATAGGTTTCGTGCTGACCGGCATTATATGCGGTTTGCTAGAAGTTCGCTCTCGATTTATCAGCTCTATTAAACCAACAATCTCGCTAATATATATATAAATACAGGTGTCCCAAGGCGATGCCACGTGTAGAGGAAGTATCTTAAATTATGTAGACAATTTTACTGAGAGAATACCATCATTTCTATTTTAAAAGCAATTTAAACTTCGTAATGGTTTCTTAGACTGCCTCGGTGGAGTAGTTGTACTAGGGTACGGCTACAAAGCTGAGGTCTCGGGTTCGAATCCCGGGTGGGGCAATGATATTGGATTTTTCTATTTATTATACTATATGACGATAGACTCACCCCCTACCACATCGTGAGACGGAACATACATGGCGACATGTGGGATTCCTGGCACCTCCGCCTACCCCTTCTGGGAAAAGGCGTGAGTTTATTATATATATATGTCACAGAACGAAACGCGATAACACGCTGTTAATTATTCACGTCAGTTTTTCAAAACATCGGTACTGATCGTTTTGATTCGGATGTCTTACAGCTCGTTAAACATTTAGTTCCTATGGGCCTTCTTAACCAGGGCAAAAGTACTGTGTCCTAGAAAAGCGTGGTGAAACAACTTGGCCGATTCGTTTCGTTCTGTAATGTCTAGTGCGATTGGAGGCTCCTTAAATAACGCCACCTCTGCACAATGACTGATGCCTCGCCAAAAAGTCGCAAGCATGTCGCGTTCCATATTCAGCCTATGTTTATAGGTTTCGAGGTGCCCGGCATAATATTAACAGCTGGCGAGAGATAACTTGCCCTCGGCTGACTCTTCTTGTACAGGGTTTGCTAGAAGTTTACCAACAATCTTGCTAATAAATATATGTATACAGGGTGTCCCAAGGCGATGCCACGTGTAGAGGAAGTATCTTAAATATTGTGGACAGTTTTACTAAAAGAATAAATTTTACATTTCAATTTTGAAAGCAATTTCAACTGCGTTCAATTTATTTTGAATAATCGCATGTCCGATGTGGGTCTCGAACCTGTGCAATCGAATCCGCATGTGGTAAAAAAATAACACCTATAATTTTAAGATACGAATCAGTCTGAATCTTATGGACTACTTTTCTCCATTTAACATAACATTTCCTCTTGATTTCATGTTTATATTAATAAAAGTAAGGTTCTATTCACTAACGGCCTTATTATACAGTTATAAAACCTATTTTAGCTATAACATGCTTCGAGTTTTCGTTCAGTGAATTCAAGTTGTTAGAAAGGGACAAAAGATTCGTCAATTATAATAGGTTTTAAAACTATTATGAATAAACCCGTAAATCTTTTATTTTAATAGTAAATGGCGAGACGAGCATGCCGTTCGCCTAATGGTAAACGAAACGACCGCTCGTGGACAGTAGCCGAGGCCGAACAACACCATGAATTTGAAAGCAATACTTGGCCTTCCACTGCGCTCGCTATCCTGAGACAAATGATGTACAATATGTGTATGTAAGTTTAAATATGTCCCTTAGTTACTCTGGCTACAATGTCCTTCATTCACACAAAACAGTGCATTTAAACTGCTGCTGCGGGAGAAATAGACATTGCGGTGGTACCTAACTAGGCAGCCTCACAACTCACATATTATGAACAACCACCACTAAATCTTTCACAGATAACATTTTTCAGGGGCTAATAAAGCTAATTGTAAGTCAAGTAGCACAAGGCCATGCTGCAATTCCAAGCTGACAATTTCTAGACTGCACAAAATAAGGTAGGATTTCACTGTTGCCTTCTAAAATTTTTATTTTCTGTGTACTTTAGAAGCTGTGTAGGTAAAGTAGTGTGAGAAATATCTTTAAGAAACAGAAATATGTTCCTGGGTATGAAAAGAGCAATATGTCATTGGCAAAACAGAGATCTATCCACTTTATTACTATTGTTGACTTGTTGGACATTGCTTCTACAGATGCATAAGGTAGTTTAGCTTAAAGCCTTCTTCCTTATGCCTGTTGTGATTAGACGAGATAAGGCTGGATTTGTTTGTAAAGTTATGTGTGAAGTGTTATGATACGTATAAATATACATAAACATACATAAACTCACGCCTTGTTCCCAAAAGGGGTAGGCAGAGGTGCGAGGGCACCCACATTTCGCCTTGTATGTTCCGTCCCACAATGTGATAGGTGGCGAGCCTATCGCCATATCGGGCACAAATTCCTGACTCTGGGCTGATACTGAATAGAAAAATCCAATATCACTTTGCCCAACCCGGGATTCGAACCCGAGACCTCAGCTTTATAACCGTACCGTAGTACAACTACGCCACCGAGGCAGTCGAGTCGAGGTATATAAATATACATATTACTATTTACTGTTTCTAGGAAATTAAAAACATTATTTCCACACCCGATACTTTATTGTACTGATGTGCACATTTTGAAGCTTAGCCTAGAGAAGTGGAGCCATCTACTTGAGAGGAATGAACCTGGAGCTGTGTGTGGCACCAATACCGGGCCTACCGTGCTTCACAGGCTTGTATGTGACTGAGAACTCGCCAAGGTAGTGGCCAATCATCTCAGGCTTGATTTCAACCTAAAACAAACAAATATTAGGTTACTACTATGTTTTAAAGTGAACAATATTTTTTGTAACATCAATAAAATAAAAGATCTAATGGTATTTTACACATTTATCCAAATGGACAAAAATTGTATCAAGTGTATTATGTTTTAAATTAAATAATATGTTAATGTGTGGAAGACACAATACCCGTTTGCTTACATAAAACAATGTGTGAAACATGAGTAACATTTACTATCACAGGGAAATAGTATTTCAAGATATTCAAAACAAGTTGTATATACATATTTAGGTGTATCGAAAATATAATTATTATCAATTCAACTATAAACCAAATTCACGATGGAATTCATGAAAAATGGTTATATATCAAATAATATTGTTATAAATTCATTTACTCATAATTACACATACATTTGCACTAAGAATCAATTTTTACATTTACAAATAAAGTTTAAAACAGGAGCATTGTTAGGATTATGACACTATCACAATGAACTATTCCACTGTGCAGTATCGCATAGGTAAATAAGAAACCCAGTAGTAGAAAAAACATTACATTTCACAGCCAACATTTTAAAACAATAACTGGGATATTAGTTCCATAGATATTAAGCACAACCCACAGTCAACTTTTTAATAATATACAACTTTAAGACCTTTAAAGTGAGAGAACTTAGAGGCTGAACAAATCCATGCATGTATTGAGATGAATTATTATGTAGTAATTTTTACACGCTTTATATTAGCTTCACTTGTATGTTTGTTTGTAACCGACTTCTTTGGGCGCGATTTTGACCCACTTTAAACGGCCAGATTTCATTCAAATTTTGCACACCTGTCAAAGACCGATGACAATACAATAATTCGATTAAAATATATAATTATCCTGATTAGATTCGCCAGGATTAATTATTCTTATAATTGATGACCATTGCTACTGACCACTAGGTGGCGTATAGATGAACATAATTTGCTACTGACTAATATATGGCGTGATCACGTCAATAATGCATATTTCCACTATTCATCGGTAGATGGCGTTAACATTGTATTCTTCAAGTGTCAAATGTTACTACTGACCAATAGATGGCGTTATTGATTGGAAATACAGCCGTAGATGGTTGTTTTTAGTCAAAACAATTAAATAATAGTTAAAAAAACTAAAATACACGCTTTAATAAGATATACAACTAAAAAAGTAAAAATAATTGATACTGAATTTAAGATAAGAAAATGGAGTAAATACATATATTTTATTGTTACAAAGCGTGGGGTGCAGGAGGATAAGTAATTGTAAACACCCCACGCTTTGTAACAATAAAATATACCGGGTATATCAAGACTGCTACCGAAAACGAAGCCGGGTGGTAGTTTAAGCGACTTCAGACACAATGCAACAGAAAAAGTTGCAAAAAAAGCATCAATTATTTTTTTGTTATTTTTTTCCTATGGCCATTTTTGGGTGGTAAATACATTTTTTCCTAAAATAATAGTATATACCCTTTTATTTATAAATACTCTAAGGTATAAAAGAGTTTAAATTATTATTTTAGCAAAAACTATGGATTTACCACCCAAAAATGACGATATTTAAAAAATCATAAAAAAAAATTGTCGCGTTTCTAGGCGAAATTTTTAATTGCATTGTGTTTGTAGTCACTAAGACTACCACCCGGCTTCGTTTTCGGTAGCAGTCTTGAGATACCCGGTATGTATTTTACTCCATTTTCTTATCTTAAATTCAGTATCAATTATTTTTACTTTTTTAGTTGTATATCTTATTAAAGCGTGTATTTTAGTTTTTTTTAACTATTATTTAATTAATGTTACAGGTAACTGCATATGCCAAGCATGATGTAAACATACATGAAATCAGTGTTCAAACACATGGTACTTGCAATGTTCATCTGACTCAAACAAATAGGTATCAAACATTAATAGATTCATTTAAAATTAAACTTTCTGTTCTTTTTCTTTCTTACTAATTCATATTCTGTGAATGGGTGTTTAAATCATAATTCTCCAATTTAATACGAAAACTACATCAATGTTCTATCCTTACTAATATTATAAAGGTGAAAGTTTGTATGTATGTATGGATGTTTGTTACTCTTTCATGAAAAAACGGCTCAACAGATTTTGATGAAATTTGGTATAGTGATAGCTGACACCCTGGATTAACACATAGGCTACTTTTTATCCCGAAAAATGTAGTGTTCCCGTGGGATGAGTCAGGAAACCAAATATACATATTTTCTACTCTTTCAAATTCAAATGTTCTATCCTTACTAATATTATAAAGGTGAAAGTTTGTATGTATGTATGGATGTTTGTTACTCTTTCATGAAAAAACGGCTCAACAGATTTGATGAAATTTGGTATAGTGATAGCTGACACCCTGGATTAACACATAGGCTACTTTTTATCCCGAAAATGTAGTGTTCCCGTGGGATGAGTCAGGAAACCAAATATACATATTTTCTACTCTTTCAAATTCAAATTGTTGGCACGGGATGTCCTCTCCTACGGAAGGGAAATATAGTCGACGGCACGCGGGAAATATAGTTAGTAGACACGCGAAATAATATGTTCTTGATGTGGATTGGACTCAAAAACTATCTGCACCCGGGCGAAGCCGGGCCCGACAGCTAGTTAAGAAATAACTTTATTGTCAAAAAAGCTACACACCTGGTTGAAAGTCTTTCCGTTGTAGATACCAACTATGGAGCCAACCATTTCGGGGACAATGATCATGTTCCTCAAGTGAGTTTTGACGATTTCGGGCTTCTCATTTGGAGGTGCCTCCTTCTTAGCGCGGCGCAGCTTCTTCACCAGCGCCATCGGCTTGCGCTTGAGGCCACGGGCGAATCGCCGGCGAGCGCGAGCGTGCATCAACTCCATGAGTTGCTCACTAAAAAATTTAAGGTTATATTGCAACAATCATTTGACACAAACATTAATCAGCAATGGAGAAAGTGCTCATTATGGCAAAAATGAGAATACAACAATAAACTGGACTTTAAATACGATTAACTGTGATAAACATGTAATTTCAAGTGAGTCGTAAATGCCACCAAGACTAACATTTTGCATTTAAACTGATAACATTGGCATGTTGGTTGGGTACTCACTTTGGCATATCAAGGAGTTGATCAAGATCAACTCCACGAAAGGTAAACTTCCTGAAGGTACGTTTCTTCTTAAGAGTTTCCTCGACCTGCAAAACGTAAACATTGTCGGTCACTTTCTGAAAATATTGATTTCTTCTGGATAAACTAATAGCACTGGCACATAGCACAATAGTTTGTCGTTAAATATGTTCACGATCACCACAATAAACTTGGATAAATTATTAAAAACAATTTACGAACCTCAGCCATGTTTCTAGTTTTTTGACAGACCCGTCAGAAAGAAAGAATTGTACAAGTGATAACCTAAACGTCAAATTCTGTTAGCCACCAACGCCATCTGTTTTATGTGACAACCACTCACTAGTGGTCTATTCTTTGACCACGCATATTTAGTCATTCTACCTTGTATACTTTATACCTCGAACATGCAGAACTTATTATTATTTCTCTTCTTTCTATGTTACTTTAATGTGAATTTCATATTTAACCAAGCTATAATTCATTGCGATTTTATATATAAATAATATTTACGAAGAAAACTTTTTTTAATCAGGTGTACGTTACGTAGAATGGAAAAATAAATATTGTAGAATAGTCCGTATCAAACCATCCCAAGGTAATAGATTTCATGATCTCATCATCATGATTTCATGATGATGAGCCTCACAGTTGTAGAATATGTAATGGAAAAAGAAAAAACAGTCGAGTAGTACAAACTCAGAACAATGAATAGCATAGGAGTGCTATTGACATTTCAACGTACACTCTAATTTTGACAACAAGAAATAATTGTGCTGTGATCTCTTTTGATAGTTTATCGATATCGATAGATGAACTTTATTTATAGCAAATTCGTAAACACAGTGGTAGATATTCATATGTCGTGGTGTTATTGTGTAAAGCCCATATGATAAATAATTGTAAATCGCCCCTTAGGAATCTACGGGTAGTTGCAGAAGTAATTTTATTAAAGGAAACCCCATTGTGGTTCTATTTCACTATCCACAGTCAGAGTAAGGGTGGGAGTATGACAGATTGCAATATAAAGCGCGTCCGGACCGTAGACAAGGCATTCGAGATCCAGCAGTCGGCTGTGAAACAGTGACAAACGCGTGTTTACTAAAGTGTGTGTGTAAAGTAACAAGTTGTCGCAGATATTCGGATAATCCTTTAATTATAACGTGTGGTGATAATAATAATTAAATAATTAACACAATGAGTTTTATTACCGTCATCCGACACATACATGAATCATTATTATTTATTTCTTATTATATTAAAAACTTGTGTCTCATCTTTGTAGCTACAGAACAAAAAATATAATACGATGATCTACTTTTTTTGAAAAGGTGTCCTCTGGTGTCCTCATTTGTTACTAAGATACAAAAAAACTAGCAAAAATATAAAATAACTCCCATAAAAACCCATTTTGAATTAGCAGTTGAAACTTCCGCATATAAATGTAAAAAAAAACATTACATGTGTGATTGCGTTACTCTGGCAGTACCAAGAAGCTTATACCCAAATGGAGATTGCATTCCGTATAAAACACTGAAGCACAAAAAATTTACCTTGAATGCAGTCGCTGTTGCCTGCTATCCTTTTCTTTAGAGTGACAATGAATGAAAATGACATTTTGTTCATTCATTGTCAATCGAAAGAAAAGGATAGAAGGCAACAGCGACGTCATTCAAGGTCAAATTTTTGTGCTTAGCTTTTATATACGGAATGCAATCTCCATTTGGGTATAAGCTTCTTGGGTAGTACGCAAAGCCTCTATAGAGATTTTTTTTGCCATGGACATGATGATATCGAAAATTATGAAGAGTATCCTAGACCACAGCCCTCGCGCAGTGGCCGAGCGCTTTTTACCACTACACTACCGGGTAGGTATTTTAAAGTACAAGCCAATTTATGTAACATGGCTAGTAATCTAAAATATACATTATTTATATTATCGATAAAATGTGCAGCACATCACTATTGAATATGTCGTAACTAAATTATGTCGGCGCTTTGGCCGTTTGTAACATTTGACATGCATTTGACATAACTGCACTTTTTAATTCGGTCGCGTAATCATACCCAACATAGCAATTTGACGTCTCATCAGTGAACATGAGCCGTCCTTAGCACATACTATTTGTCTCATTCTCTCTCGTAATTTAGCCCATTGGAAAAAACAGGATAAGTATATGAGTTATATCACAGGACGGCATAAATATTGTCGACGGCGATCATATTGAGCTTAAATATAAAACAGACCGTGAAATAATATTGCTGAGGTAGACAGGACTCAAAAACTATGAACTCGATAATATTACGAAAGGGCTGGCCTCACGGCCAGAGAAAATAAGCTGGGCTAAATTGGTGCTTAAATATAAAACTAGAATCATAGGCTAAACTAGTATCATAGGCATTATTAAATAGAAACATATAATTTTAAGCCTTTAACATTTAAGGGGTAAGCAAAAAAGCACTAATAACACCAGTGCCATTCAAAGATCGCCGAGCTTATTTTCCTACCAAGATATGATATGAAAACTTGATAATGGTATGGATTGTAAAACTAGATCTTGTTTTTTGCAAATGTTTATAGAAACATTCATAACAATTACATTGTAAAAAATAAAATAATAAATTATGACTGGTCTATAACAGATTCATTTGTTGACCTTAACAATTTGGATAACCTTTTACCAATCAGTTTTGGATATGCCTTTGTTTTAATCAGAAACTCTTTAGATTGATGTGTGACTGCACCATTGTCCAACTGATATTTACACAGCATATGTAAAGGTTTTATTAGATCATAATATTTAGAGTCTTTTTCAAGCTGAGATAAAGCTTCAGCTGCAGTTTCAAGAGTGCTGAGGCATCCTTCTGTAGGCTGTGTCCTTATAATATAACTACTTGTACTGTTAGTCAACAATTTCACTTGCTTAATATTATGGAGAATTGGACTGGATGCATATATTGCTTTTGCTTGTGGCCATGTGCCATCAATTAGAACTATGTTAAAACTATCAGAATCATTCTCTAAATCTTTAATGTCAATTGCTGTCTTACTAGGGTAAAGCAGTACTGTGTTTGGTTGTTTAAGAATATCTTCTAAATGTTCATGTCTTGGTTGTGGGAATCTTTTCCCTTTGAATATAAGGCATTGTCTTGAGCTAGACCTAATTGCAACATTGGGGCGGTGCGAAGGCATCTTTTCTCTTCAGCTGGATGTTGCAGTAGTATTATAATACTTCTTGGATTTAGTCTTTCAGAAGGCAGTGCTGAACACCAACATACCACAGATGGTCTCCTGAAACCAATAGCGTAGTATACTATATTTTAAAGAACATGTAATATCTATATTATAAATAAGGTTATTATGTACTAGAAGAATAAAAGATTCAATTTGAATATATTTCTCTGAGTATGCATTTATTTTTGTTCTTTGGTTTAAATTAAAGAGTACTATCTTGTATGCCTGATGATGACGGGGGACACTGGACTATGTTTGTATTCAATATAGTGCTTTCAAGTGAATATAGGTTACAATAATAAAATAAAACTTACTTGCAGTTTTCACAAAGATTTCGCATTATTGGTGGATCAGCTGGTATGTTTGATAAATCCTCCCATACTTCTGTCTCGTTCATATTACAAAACTGAAAACATATTATCACTACAGTATAAATGTCTTGTTACAAGTTATAACCCCATTGTCAACTCAGATAGCATCAATATAAACCTTAGTGGTTTCTTATGCTATTTACTAACAATTGTTGTATATCTTATTAAGCAAGTTAAATACATACATACATACATACATAAACTCACGCCTATATCCCAGAAGGGGTAGGCAGAGGTGCCAGGACACCCACATTTCGCCTTGTATGTTCCGTCAAATATGTGATAGGTGGCGAGCCTATCGCTATATCGGGCACAAATTCCTGACTCTGGGCTGATAATGAATAGAAAAATCCAATATCACTTTGCCCAACCCGGGATTCGAACCCGAGACCTCAGCTTTGTAACCATACCTTAGTACAACTACGCCACGAGGCAAGTTAAATAAAAGAAAAAATATATATAAATTCTAATTACTTGCATCAAAGTTTTTGCATTTACATTAAACGTATCTGGGGGTACGGCAGTGCCCCCTCCAAGTCGAGCTAAATCATAATTTTACCTGTGAATAACGGCAAATAAGATAAAAGTAATTCTTATTTAGATAAACTGTTTTAATATTAAGAACACGTAAACATTATTAATACGATGTTTTTGTTAATCTGTGAATTTCTTTTGTTGTGATTTCTGTTTGTGAATTTCCGTAAAATAGAAAAAATAATCAGAAAGCAGACTTTTTCAGTTTTCTGCACAGACCAATAAATAAGTTTTCTGCTTTCGAGCGAATGACATATGTGTTGAAGACAATTAAATCGTACCACCATTGAATTGTAAATAATAATTAAATAAATGTTAAATAATTAATTGGTATTGGTATTCTCTATTCAATTTTACGGATTTTTTAAACTTGTTTTAAAGAATTTAAATCTATGTATAAAATATACATATTTATAAAAATTTTACAGAACGCCATCTGCTGTGTATAAAGAATTTAAAATCCAGAAATCAAGTGTGATTGTTAATATTTGTTAGACAGAGATAGCAATGTTATTTTGACGTTATCAGCAATTGAAATTCAATATATTTATGCGTTCAATCATTGTCATATTTAGAAAAATCTAATAATATTTACATCACGCTTAAAAAAACCACTGCAGTTGCTTATTTATCGGGAGCGCTTTCCTAATACGTTGGAAATTTCGAATGCAATTCACATAGTAATATGCGACGCCATTTTGCGCCGCAATTCATATAGCTATAATTGTAATAAGTCTCACTCTATCTATCGTTTAAAATGATCGTATGAGTAAAAGAATAAGCTGCAAAATTGACTGACTTTCTCTCGCTTGAATACATAGGTAGGTAAGTTTGTATGTACAATTTTTATACGAATGATTTGTAAACATGGAGGCCAAGTGTTATGCTGGAGTGTGAAGTATTTTTTGTGTTTTGGCTTCGCCTCGTTAAATTATCCGTGTTTTATGGTGTGGTTAGTGGAATATTTACATAACATTGTCGTAAATATACAAAAGTGTATTGTAACCTCATAGCACTCTTTGAATTTCTTCACAACTATGTAAACGTATGCACTTATTTGGCGCCAATGTCCTAAAAGACCGTTATGCCTTTTTATTATGAGTTGTGTATCGTGAAAGGAGCTAGTTTTTGGATATGCTGAAGTGATTTTCTAACAGTGTATTGAACGCGTGATGTCTCGACATCGGCGACTTTCATCGCCAATAAACTGGTCCTGCGAGTGTCGTCAGATCTGTCATTCCAACAAATTATATTCAATAGAAATATAATATATCCCAAAATAACGTTCAAATAACTCATATACCGCATTAACGTGACGTATTTCACGATTATTTTCAGATTACTATTATGTTTTGATGTGACCCGTGGCTGAAATGAAGGCGTTCATGCTTTTGTATTTGGAAACATCTTGACCAACCTTGAAGTAAGTACTATACGCATTTAGACCGCTATTACAGCGTCATTACAACTACACCGCATAAATTGACAAAAATACTAGTGTGCTGTAAGTTCGGCACAGGAATAATATTCAATTGTATGAAATTCTAATAGTGTCAGTGTGGAGTATATTGTATTATTCAATAAATTAGAATACTGTAACAATGTTTTGCATAATGTTTCACTTAGCTCACCCAAGTTCAAGGCTGTATCAAGATCAAGACTGGCTATTGTAACATTGCATAACTGAGATTAGTTTTTATGCTATCTGTTATAACAATTTACTAAATTATTGTTACATTTTCAGAAATGAGCACTGATTTGCCAAAAACCCACGACTCAAGTGGTGATACGGATTCAAACAGCGATTCAGAGGTTTGTAGTTTGATTACTTCAATTTAGTTCTGGTAATTTCCAGTAGCTTAAATTCAGAAAGGATTAGTTCTGTCATACTTGTTTGTTTAATGCTGCAAGAAGAAAATTGTGTTATGTTTAGGAAAAATATACTTTCAATTTTTTAATACAATATTATTTTGTGCTGTATGAAACTGAATGACTCAATAGATTATTATTTACTTGAGAATTAAAATAGATACTTGATTGCTAATTAGATGTAGGCTTTCCATTGATGTATGTAGGTAATATGTTTTCAAAATCTTTCAGTATCGCCCAATACTGCTTAAATCTGAACAATTAAAGCTTTTGTTAGATAATGAATCATCATTTTTAGTTTTACCAGACAATACTACAGCATATTTTGCAAAGTATAGAAATCCAATCTCTATGTATATTTTATGTCTCTTAATATTTTGGTAATATAAATACTAAATAATAATGCATTATGTTTCAGAATAGCAGCTCAAGTGATTCGTCAGGCAGTGACTGGGAGTGCTCCAGTGCTAAACAGAGTTCAGCACGGAAACCACACTTCTCAGTCACTTCCTGTGACACTGGATTGAAGCTCAAAATTGCAGCCATACCACCCCGAAAAGCATCAACAAAAAAATCAGCTAAGCCAACTGTCAAGAAAAAAATAGACTCAAAACCTTTAAAATCAGTGAAGGATAGACCAATTTCAAAGAAGAGCAAGTCCCAACTCTCTGATAGTAGTTCCAGCTCTGACTCTTGTAGCAAATGCTCATCAGACTCATCAAGCGATGATGACCTGCCTCTCAAAGCTGTGTCAAAGAACCTTATATCGAAATGCTCACCACAGAAGACTCAATCAAGATCTAGGAGTTTGACAGGCAGACATGATAGTGACGATGAGAAAAAAGTTAGTGGTGACATCAAAGACAATTTGAAAAAAGACAGAGTTGTGTCTAAAAATAATAATACTGTGAAAAAGACTAAAAGTGATGAATCTAATGACACTGTGAAACGAGGACGAGGTCGGCCGCGGTCTAAGGTAAGTTGTAGATTTATTTCTAAAAAGTAGATAAGAACTACATCAGTAAACTTAATTTTGGTCTTCAGCTGTCTGGTTCTTTTTGTAATTACAAATACAGCTGATTAATAAGATGCTGTAATAGAATTCATGAAAATGTTCCCAGAACCTATTTATGCAAGGCAAATAGGGAGATATACAATAACAACGATCCTTAGGTGAAATGTGATTATACTAGACAATACATCAAAAGAACAGATGGTTCTAGGTGTGACAAATCTCCCCATATTTTGAATAATGGAGAGATATTCAAAGAACTTACAAATAAAGCTTTTAATGATATTTTGAATGCCATAACTTTTTTATTTTATTAACTTATGGAAGTTTTTATTGTTAATCCATCCCATGGGGGCTTTAGTTGGAAGATGTTTGCAATTGATGTGTGCTAAAGTTTAATTTTATTTTATTGTTGGTTTCACTCTCTACATTTTCCATGGAGGATGCTCATGAATCCCAAAGATTTGTAAAAAAGTTTCTACCTCACGGTTTTCATTGCATAGGACCAGTTTCTATTAGACTCAATTTTCTTTCGGAAAATGTCTGGCGCCTCTTATAATTCATTAGGTGTATGTATTGAAACGATTGACATACTTAGGTCAACGCAACTTGGCGCCAAAATGTAGGTCAGGGCTCTCCTGTTAATGGAAGTACTAGTTTAGGAAAAATAACAATAAATTTGCAATTGTGTTTTTAAAATTCTTGAAAAAGTGATTTGACGCCATATGATTTTACACGCAAAGAGAGAATAGATGATTCTAGATAAGTATTCCAGGCTGGAATCTGAAATTTCCCGGAATTTAATTATCCTCTCTGAAATAATTGAATAACGAAAATATTGAAATGATGATTTAAAATCGACTAATATTTGTCGATGTAGAGTGTAGGATATTTCATGGTGTCATTCAATACCGTTATCGATATAGCAGTGAATGCAGTTTTAAATAACATTATACAAATGTGTAGAAATAAGTGACACGTCAAGAAATTTCTAGTTTTCCGACGACGCAGCACATATTATCCGACAAGGGCGCCAGCGGCAGTAGCCCATTCAACACTAAAGGTTGACGGAAACTATATCAAAGGCCATACTTGAACAATTTCTATGGCAATGAATTTAAACACATAATTATAAATTATATGTTAAATCTTCCTTGAAAAGGCATCATATTTAATTGTTACTGTATAACAGTGCCATACTTAACATTATTAAGGAGTTTTGCGAATTAAATCTATCTAATTGATATTTAAATTCTATGCAAAAAAAAAGTTTGTTGAATTAAAGTATGAGATAATAACTCTGATGTCTCTCTCTCTGAGAACTCTGTCTGGGAACTACATAATTAAATCGGCGTATTACACCTACATACGTACTCGTATATGAGTAATATGCCACGGTATTGAATGCCTGAACGTTATGCAATGGGAACCATATGTGAACACTGTTTATATTTAAGCTCGTTTTTTCAGTACAAAAGGCACGGAGTGGCCAATTGTGCTAGTGAGAAAAATGTGTTCTGAAATACAGATTGAGCGTAAGGATTGTATTATAATACTTGATAATCAATAGCGAAAGAATCTTGTGGTTTAATTTAAAACGAAACTCGCTACGGGGTGACATCTATCTGGACGTGTCCATAATTTATTCCTAAACAAGTCCTATTGGGTTAATCTTGTGTATTGTATTGTATTATTGTAGAAAAATAATATTAATATAATCTTTTATCGTGTGAATCATTTTCATGTCATCATCCGCTTTTAATTAAGACTTAGAGATAATATAACAATCATAATATTATGTGTGTTTTAAAGTTGACCTGCGGTCCGTGCTGGCTTCCCCTGGGTGCAGATATTTTTTGATTTCACTTTACAACAGATAGATGATATTTTTTGTACAAACTCTTGAATAACCAAACTCGACCTAGCTATCCTATCCGCCTTTTTTTACCATGATCCGATTAATTCCGCCTGACCCAACCCGCACCGTACCATCCCGTTCCTTCTTTTTCCGTCCGGTCTCGTCCAGTCCCTTCCCGGCACATCTCATCCCGTCCCGTGCTGACCCACCACACCTCATCCCGTCCTTTCTCTTCGCACCGTA
Organism: Hyles vespertilio; assembly: GCA_009982885.2. Classification (NCBI taxonomy): domain Eukaryota; kingdom Metazoa; phylum Arthropoda; class Insecta; order Lepidoptera; family Sphingidae; genus Hyles; species Hyles vespertilio. The sequence goes on from CM042824.1 coordinate 6,708,068, forward strand.
GCCGGTGCCCATTACATTTCGTCCTATCTTATCAAAAGAAATCTATCAGCTACTCCCGTAATTTTGGCTATGAAAATAGAATATCATTAAGACCTATTTTTGAAGCAGGGTTCGAAAATATCCGATATTTATTATAAACTAGCTGTGCCCGCGACTTCGTCTGCGTGGAATTTAATAAAAACTTTTTTTTTCGATAATACTAAAAGAACTTTTCTAAAATAAATGTAGTTTTAGTTACTCCTTATTATATCAGCTACCTGATAAAAAAAGTCCCGTCAAAATCGGTCCAGCCATTTCAGAGATTAGCCGGAATAAACAGGCAGACAGACAAAATTTTTTAAAGATCATTTTCGGCACAGGTATCGTGTATATGTTATGGGCCAAGTGATTAATCAGGCATTATTCATAATGCCCGGGCAATATGAATAATGCTCAATAAGAGTGGGCAATGTGATTATAATCAATCAATTTATCACATTGCCGGGCATTATGAATAATGCCAAGTGCCTATTGGGCAGAGTGATGTAAAGCGAATTAAAATCAACACAATGAGCCGAAGTGGTAGAATTTAGAATAGGGCAGCACGAGGGGGTGGGTTGGGAGGAGTGAAGGGGGAGGGGGAGTGTTGCACCTCCCCTGGTACCACTCCCATGAAAAGGTAACGCACTATTCCTGAGAAATATCTATTATAGCCACCTAACCCTTAAAACACTTGTTGTCAATACAAATTAGCTTCTGCATCGTCTCCGGCGCTACGGGAAGTTCAGCCCCTTCGCTCTTGCGTAACAAAAGATATAGCCACCCATGCTCACCTCCGCAGCTTCGGCTTGCTGGTCGCCTGTGGCGACCAGCCTCAGCCGCTATGGCTCGCACGGCTGCCTATCCTTCGTTACAGCGGGCGGGGGTTGCTCTCCCTCCGCGCCTCCGGCTTTTCATATACACTCTAGGGTCGGTAGCCAAAAGACTACGTGAAGTCGGGGTGTTCCGAGTCGGTTTTGGGGCACAGTCGACCTAACTGATCCATAAAGTGGGTACACTAATTTTCTTCTGAAGATAATGTTTCGGACGTTAAAAAACAACTAAACATAAGCAGATCAATTCAACCTTTATAATTTATGGGTCTATCGCAGATGCGACCACAGATGCGACAATGCGGCAGCGCGACACCTAAAAAATCACCTATTAATCACATTGCCCGATCATCATGTAGCCATATTCATAATGCCCGGGCAATGTGATAAATAAGTGATTTTAGATTGTAATTAATCACTTGGTCAGATATGGCTCGGCAATATTCATACTGCCCGGGCATTATGAATACTGCTTATTTAATCACTTGGCCCATAACATATATAACGATATGTAGTAGGACATTTTTTTTTATTTTCACTCTTAAAACAGACACTTCAATTTTATTTATATGTATAGATATCGAAATATCGGATATTTATGATATATTATATCAAGTTTGATATTATATCATTTTTTATATGAAACCACATTATTTTTGTATTGTATTGTTTATGAATACTATTTACATAAATGTGTTACTTAAACAAACAAAATGTTTTTTAATGTTTCAATTTATTTAGGTAGGTACTTAAAATCTGACAAATGAAACCAAAACATAATATCTTCTTTTAGATCAAGCAAAATCAATTAAAAAGCATAACATATTTAAAAAAAAATATTTGTTGTTGTTGTTAAAAAACACCTATGAATGTATCATTTGTTCGTGGTGGTGGTAGGTCTCTCATAAGTGAGAGGCTGCCTGGCTGGGTACCACCGCAATGTCTATTTCTCCCGTCAAACAGCAGTTTAAATGCACTGTTATGTTTCGGATTGAAGGACATTGTAGCCAGAGTGACTACTGGACATATTGAGACTTAACTTATCTTGTGTCTCTTGTGTCACGAACGCAGTGGAATGCCAAGCATTGCTTTGTAATTCAAGGTGTTGTTTGGTTTCGCTACTGTTCATGAGCGGTCGCATCGCTTACCATCAGGCGAACGGCATGCTCGTCTCGCCATTCACATAAATAATAAAAATCATCACCATCATCATCATCATAACCTTACTTTGAAGTCGATGTCGAAGACGATGCCTTCCAGACGTGACTGAAAATCCTATTGCTTTCCGTACAGAAAAAAAAGGATCATCAACAACAAATAAAATCGTGTTCTTTATTGAACTAGGATAATTGAAAATCAGAGACTTTCCAGCCGCTGTGCCTCCGTTTTTTAAATCTCTGATATCCATTTTAATGAAATGCAATTAAGGGCAGTTTTGATCTACATGAAATGTACAACGCATGTTATGTATTTAATTAGATAAGGGCTGTATTGTATAAAATAGCTTGGTAACTAACCATAGATGTAGTATAGAACATAGATCGGCAATGTGTGATTTTGAGCGCGACCAAAACTGATTTACGATTGTGTGCGTGAAGTTTACATGTGTGCTTGACATATAGTGGTGTACCATGCACTTTCGATACTATCATATCGATATCGATATAAATGTTATGGATATATGCGACATTTTATTATATATTAACAGAAACATATTGATGTGTTTATTTCAATACAGATTGATAAACACACAAATAAATAAAGATAAATTGTCATATTATTTGAAAACATTTTGTTTGAGATGTTTTGTATCTTTATGTTCACCTGAACAAAATTATTTTTTCATTGTGATGTACACATAGTACATACACCTAATTAAACTGAGAACAAAAAACACTTTTATAAAATAAAACTATAATTTACAAAGTTTTAGCGTTTTCGGTTTATTTTTTTTATTTTTAATTTCTTGTCGCGAAATTTCGATTACTTTACAGCTTTCGTAGTCACAGGGTGGACTCAGTCTGCAACAAAATCCGTGATTATTCGTTTTTTTTCAATGAGTAACATTCGCGTAAGTCTAAGAAACACATTTTTACTATATGTGTACTAGAGTTAAAAAAATATGCTTATTTAAGTCAATTAATTGACTTGTAACACATTGGGGAGTGTAGAACGCCTGCTAGGCCGCGTCGGAGGTGTACGGAGGAGCTTGTAGGAAGTCATTGGATGCAGGCAGCTTACAACAAACTGATGTAGACATTCTTGTGGAAGGCCTATGTTCATTAGTCGCATTCTTGTGGCTGAAGAAAGAGACAGTTTAATAAACTATGAAGCTTTTCTCGATCATGTCACCTAAAGTAATGTTATCCCTATGAGAATTATAAATTTTAAACCTATACCTAATGTTATGATAGATGAATAATTTTGCTTCAAGGTTTGGACGATGATACTGTGCATAGAAGTATCGCATATTTTATAATAATATCTAATATGTTCTTGTTTTACTATTATAAATTGACAGCCTCTTGGCAGAGATTGAAACAGATTCTTAATTCATAAATCACACACATGAAGTTTTATAATAATTATTCCACAAATATAAATAAATGAGTAAAAGTAAAGTAATAAGTAATATTGTAGAATGAATACTATAATAATGGCCGGGATAACGCCAGGTAGAAGAAGAAGAAGAAGAATACACACTATCACAACATACTATAGCTCCATAAAAATGTAGGGAAACATATGTTGTCATCGACTATTTTATCGACAACCTTTTATTGATCGAACCTGTCAGTCAATCCCTAGCAACTTTAGGTTGAAATTATTGTAAACTAGCGGCCCGACCCAGCTTCGCCTGGGTGCATATATTTTTTGATTCCACTCCACACCAAATACATGTTATTTTTCGTATTAATCTCTTGTATACCTAAACTTGACATAGCTATCCTACTGTCTGGCTCAATCCCGTCTCATCCGTCTGTTCAGTCTCTTCCCGATCCGTCCCGTCCTTTCTCTTTTATTATCCATCCCGTCTTATAACGTGCATTTACATTTCGTCCTATCAAATCTGTCAGCTATCCCAGCCCTCTCCCGTACCTTCCACTCTATTATATCCCGTCTCTCCATATACATGTACATATAAAGATTGCCTTATGAAATTTTGACATTAAAAACTTTAGCGTTTTTTATTGTCCATCCAATATTACGTCCCTTATTTCAGCGCCAAAATGCTGTTTTTCCTAATAATATTGCACGCCATTACTTTTTGTTAGTAATAAAGTAATAATAACCATTTAAAAAAAGAATTGGCCAAATTGGTCCAGGCGTTGTTGAAATATGCGCTTACCAACACTTTTTGTGATTCATTTTTATATTATAGAAGAAGATATTATAGTCCACCCTGCTTGCTTAGTGCGAGTTGGCGGATTTTATTTCACGTAGAAATTAATCCGAAAAGTCAGAGGTGTGCCCTGGGATTTGAACCCGTGACCATCGTTAACTTGTTGGCAGTCGCGTCTATTACGTTACCATATACAAATTAATAAAACCTTCATACTGCCTTACCAGGTGACGTAAGTAATAGAACAAATATTTAAAAATATAAAACTGCATATCGTTTCATTATAATGTCTAGATACGGCATCAACGTACCAATATTTTTTTTATTCTTGAGTCTGAAAACAATAATAATGCGAAATTTAAATATGTCCCCCAGCGCATCTAAAAGTATAAATTCAAAAAACAATGTCGTTTATGAAAACGAAAAATTATAATTAGATATATTTTGGTATACTCCGGCAAAACGCTTCGATAGAGTATACTTTGTTTAAAACTGTTGCAATAATCTCAAAAAACAATGGGCGATTTTGGTAGATGTGGACATCGTTTTAATTTACATTTAACAAAATTATGCGCAAGACGCCGTATCTAGATAATATTATATACACGATGGACACATTTTTTGAATTTTGTTCTATTTCGTCAGCCGTCAATAAAAGACAATGGAAAGATAGATCATTTTACGTTGGGTGGTAGTTGAAGCTGGACCGTCTTTTACGTCTCCCGTCAAATAAACAAAGATCATCCTATACTGGCTGGACGCATCACGCTTGAACGATACCCAAAAAAAAGGTTTTTAGTATCTTCCTCAGAATTTTTCCTATTTTTCTCACCCCTAAAACCTTCCCAGGACTTCCACGAATATTTCAAGACCAAAATCAGCCAAATTGGTCCAGGCGTTGTTGAATTATGCGGTTACCAACACATTTTGCGATTCATTTTTATATATAAGATTCACGTATTTGATATTATTTTTTATACGCAATGGATGCTTTCAGCGTATTATATAATAAAATACTATATTCTTTTCTACCATGTATACACGGATTTCCATTTAATTCTATAATATCGTCACAAAATAGTATTGTGCAAAAGTGGCTGGTACCTGTGAAAACTTTAATTATTTCGGATTTTTACGCCTGCATGAACCACACCTTGGCACTGCACAATGCACTATAATAAACTACGTTTAATAAATATAACCAAGTACTGAAAAATTAAATAAGTTATGAAAATAAGCGAATTTTGTTGCTCGCTTAGCATGACATATTTTGACTCTGGGTCACTGCAGGCTACTCCTGTGTAAACGTATGGTCGCATCACGCATCTCGCTTTAACATATGAGTTAAAGTTAATTATTCTATCTCTTTCACATTGCCGATCTATGTTTATACTAAATCTATGTAACTAACACATATTTTTTATAATATGTAAAAGATAGATATCGTTACTGTGGGTTATTCTTTGGAGATCAATACGAGTATATACCACCGCGGATTTTTTTATCTATATTTTTAAGATGTACAGGTTAATCCAGCGTTTGCGATTTAGGCGCACAGCAAAAATATCATGTTGGATACGACATATTACAAAATCTTCCTGCTTTTCTGTATTATAATGTATGTGTATTCTACGTATAAACCTTCTTGAATCACATTGCTGCGTTGAATAGAATAAAAGATCTAAGCACACTGGCAGTAACTTGACTTCATTTTATACTATGTCAAGATAATATAGTAAAACATGGGTTTTTTAGAAAACGTCCAAAGTAATATTTCCTTGAACACATATTACATTTTTCTTTTATTCACAAACTCCATTGGGTCAGCGACCCTACGACAAATGTTATCTTTCACTCTACGTATCTGCTACAAGATGGCGCCACTATGACCAATTTTGTGACTTGTGCCTCTTTCTAGATACAATATGCGAATTATGCTTCAGTCATATTGCTTCAGCAATAATTAATCGCAGCTCAGTTTTTCTACCGCAAAAAGCTGTGAGATCCATGTAATACCAAGTCGATTAATTTATTTAGTCCTTGCTTAAGGGACCTCTCTATAAAGTAATTACGTAAGTTATTATTATATCAATATTAAAAATTCTTTACGTTTTAAATACATAGATTCCCTCTTTATATCCCCCTCCTGTTATGCCTCATATATAACTTTGTAATCCTATCTTAATATATATAATTCACGTGTCACGTTGTTTGTCCGCGATGGACTCCTAAACCACTCAACTGATTATAATGAAATTTTGTAGATATGTGTTATTTGTTCCAACTTAAAGGTAGGATAGTTTTTATCTCGATTGAATTGACGAAAGTATAAAAAAAAGGAAAAATCATTTTGCCATACAAAATGTTCATGGGTTTGTAACTGTCAAAGATTTAATGTTCATAGCGTCGATACGGTAAACTCTTCCCTAAAATAAAATAACGTATTTAAATAAAGGTTTCGAATCGACAACACATAGCCACAATATTCGATTTATGGCGTATTTTAGATTTTAAAGATGTAAATTAATGACAGTAATGAAAAGTGGTTGACATTTAAATTGATTGTCAAATATTTATGCATACGTTCAGGAATTTATTGTAAACTAAAGAGTATATTATGATGCTACATAAATATAGGACAATTAAATAAATAATATTCACATGTATTAAGTTTTACTTTTTCTTTCAAGATAGAATTTCACTTGAAAATGAAAAATCTTTAATAAAATAACACATAAAAATAAAAACTGAACTGGACTGAATAAAATAAAAATTTTATATAATTATGGAGAATATTGCAGGGATTCTCAAATTAGGCGTTGCCTGTGTCTTGAAAAACCAGTTAAATATAATTGTTTCTACGTTAATTGTGTGTGTGTGAGTGCATTTCTACGAAAATTAATATTTCATCTCTTATTACTAACAAGAGTAATGGCGTAATATTTTTGGAAAAACAGCATAGTGGGGGTAAAATAAGGGATGGGATATTGCATGGATAATCAAAATCGATAAAGTGTTTAGAAAGTAGAGAGAAACTGGATATAATAGAGTGGGAGGTAGGGGAGAAGACTGGGATAGCTGACAGATTTAATAGGACGAAATGTAAATGCACGGTATAAGACGGGATGGTTAATTAAGAGAAAGGACGCGACGTATCGGGAAGTGAATGAACAGACGGGATGGGACGGAATTGAGCAGGACAGTAGGATAGCTAATTCATGTTTAGGTATACAAGAGCTTATACGAAAAATAACACGTATTTGGTGTGGAGTAAAATAAAAAAGTATCTGCACCCAGGCGAAGCCGGGCCGGGCCGCTAGTATATTTATATGGGATTACAAAGTTATTCACGCAGTTGGTGTATCTAGAAAACTAGACAGAAATTATGAAATGTTTAAATTTTCTCTTAATTTAGACACTAAATACTAATTATATTCTAAATTTGAAGGTTCTTTGTCTGCTAGAAGTGCCTTAGACTTTTGATGATCGGTCAGTCAGTCAGTGAATGACAAAATTACGAAAGTTTGACAAGTTATAATTCTTAAACTACTGATTCAAATTGAATGAAATTTGAAATCTACCGTGTTTACACAATGCCTGCTTAGTAACTGAAAATTCAGGCTTCTTGCTTTAACCACAACGAAGTTATGGGGGGTTGAAAATGGTCTGAATTGCTTCGAGAAAAGGATGGTACGACTGTGCCGCTTTTTAGCTCGACTTGGAGGTGGCACTGCCGTGCCCCCAGATTTGTTCTTCTAAGAAGGCATCAATTTTTTTGCCGCATGGCACCTGGCAGTTTTTAAACTTTCAGATTTTCACTTCAGGCTCAAATTATTGAAGTTTTCATTATGTTTCTTGCATAATATTGTGTTTGTAGAATATTATAAAATTAATATGATCAAACACTATCGTATCTTAAAGTATTATTTATTTCTATGCTTCTTTAAATTAGGGGCTGTTATCCTATATTATACGGTAACTTGTAAATATAATTTCGATATTGAAATAAATAATGTTTAATTAGAAATTTGTAAAAGTCTTTTTGTAAAGACCAAAGTTTAAAAAACGAGGTTTATAATAGCAAGTCGTTATTGTTACAAATGTGTGTGTATAATGTACTCAGTACTTCTAATATCATGTCATTATAAAGTTACGTTGCCCATCGTCCCTCTTGTTATTAGATCACCTCAAGGGTACTATAATCAACAATTGTCGTACAAGATTAATTAAAAAACATACTGTTAGCACAACGTGTACCTACGTATTATGTCTTGACCAGCAATCAAATACGCGTTGACCGTGAAATAAGATATCTGGCTTCTGGTACCAGGTCTAAGATAATTTCCACGGCTTTTTTCATCTATAAACATCAAGAAGAATAGCGTTAAAAGGGTAGTCTAAGCATGTTTATTGAAGTAACTCGTAAAAACTTTAATGTAACAATAATGTAACAATAGTAGCTAATATTTCCAAAAATGAGTGTTGAGATCACGTATCATCATTCATTTGCATAGTTTCAATAATTGAACGATATTTCATACGATATTTATAATGCTGAATTTAGAAGTAGTCCATCTACGTCGTAGATAATGACGTCAACAGCAGAAGCATTGCGGTTGACGACACTTTTGCCGGTTTTTGGAAGTTATCGAACTCAATAATAGTAGCGCCTAAACTACTGAATCAATTCCAGCGTTTTTGTGGTTTAGAAACTCGAAGATTAATTCGACAAACTGAGTGAAGTAATGAAATTTCTCATTTAAAATGCATTTAGATCCTTAATTATTCGTAAATTATGCACATTTTAGGAATCAACGTTAATACTGATATCCGTTCGTATGTCAAGATTATTACGTCGGGTTATATACTTAAGACTTCATCTTATCAGGACATTCACACTGACGCCGTTCGCAGATAAAATAGAATATATTTTTGACACGGAGCTGTGAGATACTAGATGCTTTTCAGGCATTAAAAATATAATACCGAAATACGATACTGGCTCTAAGATATATAAGATTCTCATCGTACAAAAGGTTGATAGTTTCGACTAAAGGAAACAGATAGCTGGAAAGGTAGCATCTCAGTTCATACCGAGTATATCAAGAGTGCTACCGAAAACGAAGCCGGGTGGTAGTTTTAGTGACTACAAATACAATCCAACTAAAAATTTCGCAAAGAAACACGCCAATTTTTTTTATTATTTTTTAAATATCGTCGAGTTTGGGTGGTAAATCCATAGTTTTTGCTAAATTAGTAAATAATTTAAAGCCTTGGGTACCATAGCGTCTTTAAAAATAAAAGGATGTACACTATTATTTAAGAAAAAAACTATGTATTTACCATACTAATATGACGATAGAAAAAAAATAATGGATGAGTGAGTGAGTGATGATGGAGTTTGGATATACTTTTCAGATTGCATTGCTCGAACCCTCAGGGGCACTGTACTCTAGTCATTTTGGTACACTGGTATGAATATACCTAGTCAGGTCATAAATTCTGTCGCATGTTTAATATAAAATAATTGAAACAAGTTTATTCATTATGTAACCATTTATACCGGGTATCTCAAGACTGCTACCGAAAACGAAGCCGGGTGGTAGTTTTAGTGGCTACAAACACAATGCAATTAAAAATTTCGCCTAGAAACGCGACAATTTTTTTTATGATTTTTTAAATATCATCATTTTTGGGTGGTAAATCCATAGTTTTTGCTAAAATAATAATTTAAACTCTTTTATACCTTAGAGTATTTATAAATAAAAGGGTATATACTATTATTTTAGGAAAAAATGTATTTACCACCCAAATATGGCCATAGGAAAAAAATAAAAAAAAAAAATTGTCGCTTTTTTTTTGCAACTTTTTCTGTTACATTGTGTCTGAAGTCGCTTAAACTACCACCCGGCTTCGTTTTCGGTAGCAGTCTTGATATACCCTGTATACCAAAATGAACTTAACAAAACATAGATTCTTATGACACTAAAGTTTATTCAAAATGACCTCCGTGATTTTGAATACAGGCCTTCAATCTGCGCGGCCAGTTGTCTATCGCAGCACGAACGAGGTCCATGTCAATATCGGCGGCTGCCTTAATCAAGGATGTCTTGAGTGACTCCAAATTGGGATGAGGCTTTGAGCAAGCCTTTTCCTCCAAGTGTTGCCATATCTTGTAATCTAACGGATTCAAATCTGGACTGAAGGAGGGCCAGTCTTCGTGCCGGATGAAGTCGATTTCACGCGCCGCCAGCCAGCCTTGTGTGCTCTTCGCTCTATGAGCTGGCGCCGAATCTTGTTGGAATACCCAGTGCCTGTTATTGAACATGATATGAAAAACAGGTTCCACAAGGTTCGTCAGGACTGTATTTTGATACACAACTGCATTCGGTATTACACCTTTCTCACAAAAATGTACCTCTGTTAAGCCCCAATAAGAAACTCCCAAACCATACCATGAGCGAGGATGGAAAATGACCTCGTTGGACACGCGGAATACGGTTGCTCGCTTCTTCACTACTGTGTGCGTACACCTTATCATTTTGTTTGTTGTAGCTCTCTGTTACGGTAATTTTTTTTTTCATCTGAAAAAAGAATTTCCCGATATTTTTTTCCGCGTACCGCTTCAACAAAGCGCGGCATCTCTTCAGTCTCAGGTCCATTAGACGAGCATTCAAACGATGTCCTGTTTTTCTTCGATATGCCCGAAGCCCTAAGTCTTCATTTAACACCCTTTTCACCGTGGTTCTGCTTAACCCCATCTGAAGGGCCAACAGTTTCTGCTTACGTTTGGGATTTCTTTGAATTCGCGCCTTCACAGTTTTTATCACTGCTGGAGTTTTAACATACCGAGGGCGACCACTTCTTGACCTGTCATCTACACTAGAGTCTTCATTGTATCGTTTGATGGTACGATAAACGAATCTTTTGGTTATATTCAAATTTTTCAGTATGTCAAAAATTTGAATTGGCGCGTAACCGCAACGATGCAACGCAATAAATGCAACACGGTCTTCTTTAAGCGTCCACTCCATATTTAAAAATGATTAAATGAGTAAATTCTAAAAAGTATACATTTTTATTTTCATGAACAATTCGAAATTCGAATTCATTAAACTTTTTTTTGTCGAGCATTCTAAAAGAAAAGTTTTTACTGTGTGACAATACTTATGACCTGACTGTGTATTTTGTTTTTTAAACCATGTAGATGTCATCATAAAGGTATAATAATGATGTAGCATTTTATTTGATCAGGTGATATATGTACGAACTCGGTCTACGAAAGCAAAAGCGAATTGACGTATTTAATATTTATCACATGACTAGTGGTGCACAGACCATATTTTTTCATTTTGTTCTATGTTGTCACCTTTCAATTAAAGACTATTATAAAACAATGTTCGTTTAATATTATTTCAAATAATGAATTTATAACTCATATTGAAGTTAATGTTTACTTTCTGCTTTGGATAAGTAATTAAAAAGTATAACCTCAAACAAATAGCAATGTCAAATCGCGCTCCTCTGCGTGCGCGCAGTATTATATGAAAAGGGTAAGAAAATTGCGTTTAACATAATAATATGTAGGTTTATAATGCATTTTCTGTAACAATCATTAACCTCTGTAAGGCACATCCTCAACAAATGGGAGTTGAATTGAGAGCTTTAGGCAATAATCCACCAAGCTAGCCTAGTACACATGCTAAAGAAATTGTTCTTATAGTACGGACATTTTTCCACGACGTTTTCCTTATTTGTTAAACTGCATTGAAATCAGTATTCAATACGCAAATGAACCCAAAAAGTCAAAGGTGTGTTCTGGGGTTCGAACCCTCCACCAGAAGTTACGGCAGCCGTGTTTGGTTCTTTCCCAACAATAAGACCAACCAATAAGATTTACATGCGTAGCGGGCATGTAAATCTTATGCGTTTTAAAATTCTAATTGCCATAACCAATATAATATTACAAAGCAGTCGAAAAGGTTCATATTACGCTACTGTGCCAAGTGCCAAGAGATATCGAGATTATGTGCACATTTTGGAATAGGTATAATAATAGCAAGTACATAATAATAATAATTTGTACTTATACTTAATACATGAGAACACATTATTGTCGCTAATAAGTCGCATACATTTTCATGTTTTGATGCATACATTTATGACGTATATTTAAATTTCGTTTTTGTATGCTGGTGGATACGGTATTGAAATCAACTTATAGGTGTTCCCTAGATGCATATAAGTTTATTAAAAGTAAAGTTTAACCACTTATTTGATACTAAATATAGCGCACATCATTAACATTATCTTTTAAACAGCGCATATAAATTCGCTAGTTAATATGATCTCATAATCAGCAACATCTCGGTCTGATGTCTGGCCTACAAAAACTATAAAATAATTAAAATATAAAGTCAATATTTGATAAACTAAAATATAGAGCATATTTAACGTGCGTCTTTCGGAGTCCATAACTGCGCAGCTCGTTGCCATTGTTGCGACCCTCAGAAGTAATGCAAACAAGTTAGGGGGACATACATTTCAATGGACTCAGTATAAGATACCCTTACAATTTACCATCTTAATCTGATCCAGTTTTATATACAAAGGTACTTTTATTCTTGTTTACCACACACCCCTCAATGTGTAAGAATTCTCCATTCAGACAAGCTATAATTTATTAATTGTGTCAGTGACGACGCAGATGCAGATGTATTGTATTGTGTGCGGCTTGTGCTTTTAATTCTCATGTATGGGAAAATATCTTCAAATCTGTATGAAGCTTTGTTAAATGCTTTATTAAACATCTGTATTGATATACTTTTAACGAATCAATGATTATTTTTGTCGTGCGTTAACAGTGCTCAAATTTTTTTTTGCTTAAATATTTGTAGCAACAACGTGTTCAATAAACTTTTAAAATTAGAATTAATCAGAGTTCCTATAGGTCTACCAGAATCTCATGGCATTTTGGGAAATTTGAATTTACGCATTGCAACACTGGGGTAATCGGATTAACATATTTTGATACTTTCAATAATTGTAATTAATTATCTATATATTAATACGTGATGCAAAAACTTTGGACCCCTTTTTACGAAAATTGCGCGGACGCAGGAGCATAAAATTTGGCACACTTATAGTTTATGTTTAGGAGAAGTGCAGAACGCTAATATTTTTCAATAATAATGCCTATAAAGTACATTAAATCAAAAATAAAACATTACACACACTACCATGCATTTCACACACACATACATACACAAGTATTTGTACACGCATTCATACTCTGGTGTCAAATTTTTCTTTTCTTTTCATTTTGTCCTTATGACATTTCAAAAACAAGTTTTATTTGCCTTATTTAATATAAAAAAAGATTTTAATAATAATGCATACAAAATACATTAAATCAATAAATAAACATTGCACAAACCAGCATGCATTTGACACACGCATACACAAGTATTTGTACACGTATACATACTCTTCGGCCAAATTGTTTCTTTTATTTATATTATAGACATAGTTGAATGTCAAACAGAAAAGTTTTATTTGACGAGTACTACGTGAAATACTGAGCGCTTATACAAATTGTGTAGCAGTAAGATACATTTAAATGTACACGGACTATCATTATATGCATAAAGAAAGTTCTGTAGCATCAATCTGCAATAATCACATTCAGGTACAAAAAAATATATAATTTGCTATTGCTGGTTCAAAGTAATTATTGTAGTTTACGATTTCGAGAGATACGTACATTTAAATGTGCACGAATTATCAGAATAACAACATCATTATACAGGTAAAAACTTTTTCTCTTCTTGATTTGGTCGAATTTCGGCCGCTGGGCGACCACTAGTAATTTCAAATTGACATTATTTTTTTAGTACAACTATGTAAATAAAGTACATAATGTTTTAAGTAAAATATGTATAATATCTTTCCACTCTTAACACTCCCGCTTGTTCTACCTTTGTTTTCAAACAATTCGCCACTTGTGATGTTAAGAAGACCATCACTCTTTTGTCATCTAACGCTATGGGTAGTGATAATCTTAGTCGTAATATGGTTCTCTATGTCTTAGACGAAACCCTTCCTATCATTTCCCACATCTTAAACCACTCCATCTCCACCGGGATCTTTCCAACTGCGTGGAAGGAAGCCCACATTATCCCTCTTCCAAAAAAAATCCAATGCATCTCTACTTTCCGAATTTCGTCCCATTTCTATACTTCCTTTCCTTTCCAAAGTCCTAGAACGTTTAATCCATACCCAACTTAATGATTTCCTCTCCAAGAATAACCTCTTAAATCCTCTCCAATCTGGGTTTCGTTCAGGGCATAGCACGACCACCACTTTGACCCATATCACAGATGGCATAAGATCCGGCATGGAGGACGGTAAGCTGACAGTCTTAGCTTTGCTAGACTTCAGCAATGCCTTTAATACCGTGGACTATGACGTTTTACTTCCATGCTACGTTCTCTTAACATATCTCCAATGGCTGTTGATTGGTTTCATAGTTACCTGTATGGACGCCGGCAACGCATCCGTGTGGAGGATAGATTTTCCTCTTGGTGCCCCGTAGCTGCTGGCGTTCCTCAGGGCGGCGTGCTATCTCCTCTTCTCTTCGCTGTATTTATTAACTCAATTACTAACTTTTTATGCTCCTCCTACCACCTCTACGCTGATGATCTCCAATATATACTCAGGCACCCTTGGACAAGTTGATTGATGCAATTGCTTGTATTAATACAGACATTCAACACATCTGTGATTGGAGTAGAGCTCATGGTTTGAAGATCAATCCCTTGAAAACCCAAGTCATTGTTGTCGGTAGCTCCAGGATGATCTCGAAGCTGGATTGGACTCAACTCCCCAGTGTTTATTGTGATGGGATAACCATCCCTTATAGTAACACCGTCCGCAATCTGGGATTACTTATTGATAATTCCTTTACTTGGGGTCCTCAGCTTCGTGAAATAAGCCGTAAGCTGTTCATTTCAGCTAAGTCCCTGCGAAGGTTACGCAACTTTCTACCCGTTACCACGAAGATTTCACTTGCTCAATCCCTTCTTCTCCCCATTCTTGATTATGCCGATGTCAGCTATCTTGATCTCACCGAAGACCAACTTAATAAACTTGAGCGACTTCAAAATTTCTGCATAAGATTCATATTTGGTCTACGCAAATATGATCATGTCTCCGAGTTTCGTGCTAAGCTTAAGTGGTTACCTATACGGCTTCGTCGGAATGCTCATATTCTTTCTCTTCTTTATAATATTTTATTTAATCCTGTGACCCCTTCTTATCTTAAAGAAAGATTTATTTTTCTTCATGACTCACATTCGAGGTCCTTGAGGTCGTCAGAGAATCTTAAGCTAAGAATGCCTGTGCACACCACAACATTTATGGACAATTCTTTTACCGTCAAAGCAGTTCGATTGTGGAACGCGCTTCCTGTTGCGGTGAGACAGGCGAAATCGCTGTCTTCATTCAAGAGGCAAATTAAAGAACATTACCTTTCTCTTTAATTAAACTGATTTTAGTAGTTAACATTATATACATCTAAATTATTTTACAATTTGTGTGCATTATATTTATATATATATATTTATTTTTTATTATATATGTATGTATTTATGCTATTTATTATGTATGTATGTATGTTTTTTTTTTTTTATTTAGTATGAATATTATTTAGTGTCCTCTCTTTTAATTATTTATTTACACTGCCCTCTCTTTTTCCTTCTCTTTAAATCCATCCCATGGTTGTCTGTAAGACATTGCTTTAAGCGATAAGACCGCCATTTGTACTTTTTTTTTGTTTTTTTTGTTTCTGAATATTGTATTTGTTTTTATGTGTACAATAAAGATTTAAATAATAATAATATATAGGTAATTTAAACATTAAAATTACTTCAAAATTGTACTTTTAGATTAATAGCCAATTAAAATAGGCAAATAAGATTTTTTTCAGTTTTAAATTATAATATACATACGTGCCTTACGAGTATTTATAATATAGAGGGAGCGCTGGTACTTTCAAAACGTAGATGTACATAAAAATGGTGGTACGGAGCCACCAGTTTCGTTTTAATTTCTTGCAATTTCCAAATTGTAAGTAGTTTGATTATGAGTCGGTTTTATTTAAATAATTATTAGATTCGATAAACGTTATACGAAAGATGCAAGATGTAAAATAAAAACGTATAATTTATTTTCAGTCTTCTTTATTTCATTAACACTTTAGTCAAAGCTTACTTCTAAATACTCTTCCTGTACATCTTCTGATGAAGTCGATGAAGATAAAGGAATAATAATAAACCGTTCCTTATCTAAAATCTCCGGAAATTCCTGTAAATAAGTATTTAATGCATTACTGTTTAGTTTCAAAAAATGATATCAAAGTATATACGATAAAACACATGCACATATCTAACACTAACCAAAAAAAAAATGAAGTATCAAAACTATTCACTCCGACTTACATGTTAAAACAACGTCGATTTTAAAATCAACGATTTTGTTTAAATTTGACCAAATTATTCACGGATCTGGCGATAAACTTTGTAAACAATGTGTCGCACTTAGTGATTGTAGAATTAATTTGTACATTTTCGCTAAGAACGGATAGAAATCTTAAAATATTCACATCGAATGACATAACTCAAGTTTTGAATCAGCTGTTGACCGATGGTATTGCCACATAAAAATCATTGTTTTTTTTTTTTTAATTTTATGCCATGAGATTCTGGTAGACCTATATAATTTTTATGTGCTTGATATGATATGTGAAAGTTTGAAACGGGTGAATGCTATTGTCACAGCATCGCCATTAAAAGCCGGTGATTATTTTTATTCGCGAAAGTAATACGGATGTTAGGCACTGTTTGCGGCATTTTTCATTATGTGTGCGTTTGGAAACGATCATTAGAACCGAACAGTTGTCGGCTATTTCGTTGTTGTTTTCCATGGGTTTATACAGGGTATATCAAGACTGCTACCGAAAACGAAGCCGGGTGGTAGTTTAAGCTACTTCAAACACAATGCAACAGAAAATGTTGCAAAAAAAAGCGACGATTTTTTTTTGTTATTTTTTTCCTATGGCCATATTTGGGTGGTAAATACATTTTTTCCTAAAATAATAGTGTATACCCTTTTATTTATAACTAATCTAAGGTATAAAAGTGTTTAAATTATTATTTTAGCAAAAACTAAGAATTTACCACCTAAAAATGACGATGTTTAAAAAATCATAAAAAATAGTTGTCGCGTTTCTACGCGAAATTTTTAGTTGCATTGTGTTTGTAGTCACTAAAACTACCACCCGGCTTCGTTTTCGGTAGCAGTCTTGAGATACCCGGTATAAAGTTTTTAAATTCTGGAAATGTTAATGTCTAATATGATTTTAGTTTACTGCCTTCGTGACTTAAAATTATGAACCACATTTTAAAATTAGTATAATAGTAATTCTACAACTTTTGAAGTATATTGTTAACCTTTTCTAGTTTTTTCTATAAAAAAGTGTCTTAACTCTAATACCTGTCCATATTAAGTATTAAAAATGTAAAACAACAATGTGAAAGGTAATCATGAAAGCATCCAAAGCGATGTACATTGTACGTGTATCAGATACGATTGTCATAACTAGACAAAGATCGGATTCGAAAGCACTTAGATAGTGCGATATTGTTTGTGGGCGTTATAAACTGTTATTCGCCAGTTAGAATGATTGATTATCTCTTTACTTGCGTCGCGTTTGCTCTCCATGAGCGTTATTTATGCGTCACGGCGAAAGTTGCCGCTACCTTTGTATTTGCATTGTGGTATAGTAGGATCTAAATGGCGTGTTATGTAGCTACATATTATAGTGTGGAATCTATCCTCTCCGTAAAGAGCGTTATTGTAGGAAGAAACATAAACACTCACATAATGAACGCAGATTAATTATTTACTATGAAATGTTAAGATAGTGTTCATAATGTGTGCGAGCTGTAAACCTGCCGAAAAATTGAATTTTTCAGGTTAATGGAGCATGCAGGAAGTTTGTAAAAGTGTTGTTCTGATTTAAACACATTTCAACGTGATCAAATGTTTATCATAAATACGCATGAAAGTATCTAGATGAAGCGAACATTATATTGTTCATGTGCGACCCGGTCGTTCACTCGTGACGAAATAAATCACTATTACCGGTGACGAAGCTACGCTGCTTCCACTCGCCATCATCACCGCTAACATGGAATCCGTGTGGTGTGCAATTCTGAATTAATTAATGTCAGGTGATGGACGATGGTCATAAGTGAGGTGTCGGTACTGGGTGTTTACATTTCGGTAACTAGTGACAATCACGCGTGTGTATTTGAGTGAGTGGTGAGTAGTGACAGAGGCGTGTAGTATGTAGTGTGTAGTGTGTGAGGGCGGCGGGTGACTTGTGCCGTGTGGCGTGGTGTATGCGGCGCGAGTGTGCAGCGTGCAGCATTTAATTAAAGCGGTGGGTGCGCGGTGCTCGCGTGCGGGCGCGCTGCCGCGCTGCACTTCCGGCCGCCCCCGGGGGCTGCGCTTTTTCCTCGCGCTCGAGGGAGGCGTCGCGCGAGGAAAGCGTGAGCGGTCGTCACCCGCGCCGAGGAATTAAATTTTTCACGTAAACTGGTTTGATAGCGCGTACTTAGTAGTGGAGTGGGGGTCGCGAATACGCGCCACGCCGCGCCGGTCATTAGCTGGCTCGCGGCGAGAGGCGCGCGCGTTCCCGACTCTGCGTGCGCGGTGGCCAGCACTGTGGACTGGTGCGTTCGCGTTCGCGTCGCTTAAACCCGTCAAGTGCACACCGCACAACCCACACGCACCGCTCGGTGCACACATACCCCTCGTGTATTTCCATGTGTTGTGTACAGTGTACGTACGATGTCGTCGACGATTGATTGGCCGGTGTGATCATGTGCTCTCGTGTGAAACAGTGAATAATATAATCGGTGCAATTTTAATACGTTCCTCTTTGCTCTGAACACCTCTGATAATTAGTGTTTGTGAATTTATTCGGTAATTCGTTTTACTTGGGTTTCCGGCGTTACGATTTCCGCATGATTATTGTAATTGTCAGTTTCATTATTTTCTCAAAAATATTTATTCATTTTTTAAACATACTTTTTACTTTCTTATCACATCGAAACAGTACATTAATTCGTGATCATGTCACCGTATTATAATATGGGCCGCGACATTAATTTCATGCAAAACAAACATTTCGCGCGATAAGCGGTTGGTGTGAGACAGCGGCGGCGGTGTCTGCGGAGAGGGCGCCGGGCGCGGGGTGCGGGGAGCGGTCGCCGAAATTCCCTTATCAAAAGTTTAGCGGAGCTCAAGGTCGCGCGTTATCACTAGCGGCCGCACGTCTCCGATGGATTCGTTCTGTGATTGCGCGCATCGTTGCATTAGTCACTTTAATGCATTTGTATTACTCACCATGTGCAATTTTTTAGCACTCTGTTTTATACTCGAATATATGCTATAACTAATAATATAAATAATGTAAAACGATCCAATTATCCTCCGAACTGTAGAAAAGATTGGAAGAAATCATAGACATTTATGACTGCTATATTGGATTAGATATGTTAAATTATTTCATAATACGCCTATTAAAAAAATTAAAATCTTTTAATTACAGCATAATTTATATATTCACGTATCTATCAAATGTGGTTATTTTGATTCCGTTCGTGAACATTAAAAAAAATATTATATATAGGAGGTATTTATCTTTTAGATTTGTCTTAGATAAGAGACAAAAATAATCCCATCAGCATTTATCATATCAGACATACCAAAAATAGACGCTGAGTTGTATTTTGAAACACAAAAAATTCAAACCCAAATATAAAACGGAAACCAGTTCTGTTTGTAACGCCCGGATCCCAAGAATAAAACGTACGTGTCGATTGTAGCAAATTAGTTGCAATAAGGTGTGCCGAGATTCGCTCCAACGTAAATCTGTTTGAGCGTGTGTGATGTAGATCGCGACCTAGTTGCGCATGATTGAGGATAAAACAATATAAATAGCTCGTCAACGTTAGTGGACGTGAGCGGCGGCTGCGAGTGGTGAGAACTGAGCGTGTTGCTCCGCCACCGGCCCGTACTCGCGCACTCCTGTGACTAGTGATGTTGGCATGATGCGGCACGCGGCTAACGCAGCAGCGTGGACGGCGCCCGGCGAGGTCTGGGAGTACGTCAGCCAGCTCGTCAGCTCCTACCACGACCAACACGACTGCCAGGTGCACACCACAAACCGCATCAACATTACACACCACACCACGCAAAACGCAAATCACTTCATTACATCCTATTTTTTTGTCTTGAAACGGGTAATTCCAAAGTCGTTTTCGTAATATTCGACAATCCTTGTATACGAATAATGTCACGAGTAAAGGCAATAATACCTGACAAACGTAATGCAATAGACAGAGACCAGCGATTGCGTAGTTAATAGTCGCGGTCGACTTATCACTCTATAATCATCATTTGTTCTTGTAAATATATTTATGAGTTTTTTCTACAATAGTGCAGGTCTTGTGTAATGTTAGGATGACATAGTCAGGTTTGTAATGTGACTTACGTTTGAAATTGTACCAAATACGAACAGAGTCCTACAATTGGTCTGAGAGTGAGTGCAGCTCCTTCCACGGGAGCGGTGGAGCGCATCGATAATAACACTACGCAGGTGTGACTCACGTGTACAATTAACGTCTCTTGTAATTCACATGTTGTTATACACAGTACACACGCGTGAGACCTAGTTAACATCATGGCTAATATGTAGATAATTTGTAACTTGTCTGCTATGAGTGTTACAAATTTCGATCCACTCCAACGTTCTATTTCACTCTTTTATTCAAACACAAGGGACCATTATTCGAGTATGGTAGTTTTCTAGGTTTCCGCCACGCGAATTTTTATTTAACTCGAAGCTATGTAGGCCGCGGAATCTGCATAACGTTCGTACAGTGGTTAAATCCTAAAAATGTTTATATTTAGTTAAATTTATTTGTTACGTAAATAAACACTATAGTAGCATCGAAAGAAATATATGTAAATATTTAGTTCTAACAATTACAAAATGTTGAGGGAATGCCAGAACAGAAAACTTCTAGATAAAAACCAAATATTTTATTGTTGGTTGCTCTTAAAATACATTTTGTAACAAACCCGAAATAAACGATTCACTGCCCAAAATCAATCATATTGAAAACAAATCTTTACTCTCATTAGTATCACCACGAGTAAGGAAAATTGAACTTTGCTTTTAGCTTCTGTTCGTTGAACTCATTTGTACAAATAGCAATAAAGTGCCATCTTAATAGACAAATCAAACTTGGTTTATTTGACCGTGAAATTGTGATCGACCGAGCGTGACCACTTCGCGTGCTTACCTATGAAGGAATGCACTCGCACACGAATATGTGTGCGTACACTGTCTTTCATTAGCCAGGATTAATGCAGATCTACTAACTATCACTTTAGATTCTTTCCAGTAGGTATCAAAGCGGTTGACTACTAATTTATTTCAAATTCCTTTTACGTCTGCGATGACTTATGTCAGCATACACAATTTTTTGCGCTGTTTTGTCTTTTTTTGTAATGAAACGTCGTTCGGTGGGAACGAATTTTTATTTGCGACTATTTATGATCATGTACAATGAAATCATTTCGATGTCGTTGATCGGTTCAAGGCCGACGGCAAAATTAATTTTGAATCTAGTGGTATGGTATATGCTAGCGTTTGGTAAAAGTGTTATTGTGTAATCCGGATGATGTGAACGTTTTGCCGGGCTCCGTGCCCCCGTACATTTCTCTGATTGTAATGAAGAACTTTATTAGCCAGCTGCAGTGCAGACGCAGTCGTGATTGATGTCGTTTGCCGCTGAATGCTTGTTTGATCTTATCGTGCCGATCTAATAGGTTTAACGAGATTACGGTACTCGCTACTATAGTGGAATTTGCATCTTTTCTTGATTACATCCAACCTATAACATTATCTTGTTGAGTTTTGTTGAGATCGAATGTTGGCGGGCGAGTCAAGTGGACGTTATTCTTTTGTTTCAAACTGGGAACCTGTTTACACATGTCAATGCGAGGGATCCCGCCATAATAACGATCAACTTTAATGACCGATTGCGCAACGGATACGGTTTCATCTAATGTCGGCGATGATTCAATGCAGTTTATTCAAGTGTGTTTTGCTTCGCCTGTTTAATACTAACATGCTTTATATTATATAGAACATGCTCGCCGTGTTGATTTAATGTCGCTTTTGTTCCTCCTGTTATAAATTGATCATACCGGCCTGTCATTAGACATGACGACATGCTTAAGCGTCGACGTTACGAAAGGGCTTCAGTGTTCATACTTGATAAAGTTGAAATAATCTTTTCCCTTACTACACATGTATGAACAGCATTTAAAGATGTACACAAAATAGGAAAGCGTATATAAATATAGTTTTGTCGGATGGATAGGCACACGGAAATTTTGTCCACGATCCACACATTAATGGCGCATCGACATAGCGCTTGTATTGCATTTTGCGGTATTTGACGAGTGTTGAATTTGCAGACGCGCTTATGACGGCGGCGGGAGGTGGTGGTAACTAAAACCGGTTGGACACCTTTGTCGCCGCGCAACCGCTGGCTTTTGGTGATATCCGCAAAAAGTGCGCAATGGCATGCGATGAGTTTGGTCGGTTGTTAATCGATGCGCAGATATCGAAGTTAACGACCAAACGTCCCTTGCTAAACTCGATCTCATTATACGAGACATTGATTTGCTGGAATTGCTATTTGAACCGGTTGGACTCCGTCTATTCCATGCGCGTAGATGACTGAGTTGTGTTCCCACTTTCCATAATTGCGCACAGGATACTTATTATATTGAAATTATTCAACGCGAACAGGCAGTAATGAGTTGGAAGTCACCGTTACTCTCCAGTCTCCAGTTAATATTACATTCTGAAGTGGGCGAGGAAGACACATGTCTTGTGTCTCCAGATTGCCAAGTGACACTTTTGTCGGAATGTGAACACAGAACATGTAAAAGCTGGTTCCATAATTTGCGCGGTATGAAAGTGTTTTTGGTGAATCGTGCCTGCCGACTTGTTCACATTGATTTTATGCATCATCGTCGCATCTTTACGTTCAATCGTTCTCTTTATAAATAATTTTCCGACCCTCATATGGGCTTGTTGTATTAATAATAAAAGCGTTCAATGATGCTCGTCCTCGTGTCCCAATTAAATATTTATAAAGAGTATTCGTCACAATATACATTTTTGCTATAACCGTCGCTTATTGTGCATTTATTCGACGGCGACGTTTATTATTTGAAATGTTGATCATTTATTACAAACAGAAGAATATAAAGCTCGTACACGTTAATAATAATGCGTGCATAGCACTTGTTATTAAAATATTTTGTTTAATTTCAATCAGCTTCCCTATGCACCTGCTTAATGTTTTTTATGTTCTCCGTGGAAAGAAAGTCTCTACAATGGAGGTATAACTCGCAGTGTCAGACCGGTCCGGGATACTAAACATGGTAAACCATGTAATTAATATATCAGAATCCTCGTATCTCGGGGAGGTAATTATTAAACGTCAATAAATAAAGTAGACCGCATACTCATTACGCCCATGATACGGGAAATGTATGTATATGTGAAGGTTTAAATTACACTGTGAACATCAAGCGACATTTAAGTTGTGTATGTCAAAAATCGACTACTTTTTACGTCCTTAAATAAATATATATTAGTTTTATGGCACAAAGTTAAAAAACAACACTTCATGACAATGTAAATAATGATATCGCATTATGCTGCAGTGCATGTATCTCTAGATAACTAGGTGGGTAGAAAATGAGCATTGCGTATTGACACTGCGAATAGGCCGGGAATCGGGATAAGCCGGTCTAACGGCCATCTTAGCTTAGCTGTCGTTTAATAAAGCCCCTACGACAACTCCACGCTTCGGCAGGGCTGCCCCGACATTTTCAGATGACCGTATATGGCGCTGCATCCATCTCATTTATGCATGAGTTGTTCATTAATGAACACTTCAGTGACGCGTGTTATAATTTCCCACGCTTTTTCCTTAAACAGAACCAATTAATGCTCCCAATAATAATTGAATTAATATCGAATTCGTAATAATGATTGCGGTTAACCGTTAATAACGTTTATAGTTTAAATGTTTTAATGAGTGTTAAGGTGGATTCGCTGACTATAATCCAGCCCTAGCTTCCGATCGAGTAATGCAAAACAAAACTCGGGAATAAATCGTTTACATGGTTGTCGGCATAAACTGGTCCCGCTGACCACCGCATCGCGCGATGCATACGACCAAGTAGTAGGAAGTTCGCTCAATTACAAGTAATCTTCACATATATCGCTCGCACCGTCTGCTTGTCTAAAAAAATAACTCAAAAGAGCTGTATTGTAAATTAAAGAGAGCGCTGTTAGCACGGGATAAACTTTATGTGAACAATTAACACGGAGGAGACCGGTTGCGAATTGGTAGATACCATATCTGAACTGTGCACTACGCACAATGTTAGTACATTTGTGTGGATGGTAGGGCATGTATCGGCAGCAGTGGCGGTCTTATCTCGCTATTAGAGTTATTATGGGCTGGTATCTCGCCCATCGCACCGCTTCGATTGTTTCTGAACGCGCCACAGCCGAGCGCTACCACCGTAATTGACCACTGTTTACTTCCAACTCCAAGTCTTATTATATACACCATTTTGTGGTTTTGTAATGTATTTAAATCTTTCGTCAACCGGCCAATAAGGAAGTGTTGTTTACGATGTGCATCTTTATTCTTTATAATAATCGAATACAGTGGGTCGGCTTATTAATAATACTAATTGCCCATAAGCCGCTCGTCTTGAACGGCCGTATGCTAATTTTATGAGGTATACCGGGTATCTCAAGACTGCTACCGAAAACGAAGCCGGGTGGTAGTTTTAGTGACTACAAACACAATGCAATTAAAAATTTCGCATAGAAACGCGACAATTATTTTTTATGATTTTTTAAATATCGTCATTTTTGGGTGGTAAATCCATAGTTTTTGCTAAAATAATAATTTAAACTCTCTTATATGTTAGAGTATTTATAAATTAAAGGGTATACACTATTATTTTAGGAAAAAATGTATTTACCACCAAAATAAGGCAATAGGAAAAAAAATTACAAAAAAAAAATTGTCGCTTATTTTTGCAGCGTTTTCTGTTGCATTGTGTCTGAAGTCGCTTAAACTACCACCCGGCTTCGTTTTCGGTAGCAGTCTTGATATACCCTGTATATTACACATTAACGATCGGACATTCGAGTATTTATAGTCGCAGCGGCTGACTTGCCGGACGAGATTAATATAATATTTGGACGCCATGAATGATTTTAATTAGGGGCATACTTCATACAGTCAATCGCTGTTTAATGTTTTGTTGTTTTGACGTTTAAGTGGCACGTCAGGCTGAGAAGGGCACTTGGTAGCTGAATGTAGATAACATCGTATAATCGGTGCCCACGCATCGTTTTGCCGATTGTCCCTGTCTCGTTACTTATGATCAGGGGAACAATGTTGTTTTTTTTATTAATCTCACCGCTAGTATCTCGGTGTTTGTTTTGTTTATACTTCCATTTTGTAAAAATAAGTTTAGCATTTAATAAGTAGTAAAAATTAGACCACACGTGTTTTCTAAATTAGAAAAGTTTGTTTATGTTGATATCAAACGGTGCTCAACTAGTTGCTCGTTTGCTGCTTTTAAAAGGTTCCTACGATAAGATAAGTTGCATGTTTTAAGCGCCGTTCGTGGCAGTGAATTCGTTTTGCTTGTTAGCTTCACCTTGTCACCGCGCTATTGAGATGATCTGCGCACATTTTTCCGCTGTATTAATAGTATAATTAAATTGAATTCCGGACCTGTGTGAATTTGTCTGATTAATTGTATTTGTTAACTCGGTATTGTGTTATGTGAAAAAAATTGGTAATAAATATAAAATAAATACGATTGTCAGGCATACTAAAATATCGTGTTTTAAAAGTTACCCTAGCTTAGACATCCTTAAAAACAAATTATTGATTAGAGAAGCTAAAGTCTGAAGATGAATTTTACACATAATTTCAATCTGAATCCGAACAGCTTTTTTGGTTATCAACAGACTTGACAACTGTTATTAGGTATAGCACATGAGCAATGAGTACAGCAAAGTTCGGTGTAATAGGTTTGTAAATATTTTCGTTTATCGGTCGCGATGATCTGGAATAGAGTGTGAGTGGCGCGTCTCGGCCGTAGCATCGTCTAGTCAATTAGCGCGGGCGGTGATCGGAACCGCCGTATCCGTGTGTGCCGGCTCTGTCGGCTCGCCGCCGCTCTCCCGGCTCCCGCGTGGGAATGCCTTAACATCGCTCCACTCCCTTTTTACACGCGGAACAAAGCAGGCCTTTATTGCTGGGAATCGTTTACATAGCTTTTTAAATTTCTCAATTATACCTTTTAGTCAATATACACAGCGTTCTATCGTACGGTATAATTGTCATTTAATGACTAATATAGACACCATACAATAGCTGCCCTTCAAGCCTACTCTCAATTGGGAAGTAACACTACACTCGTAATTAGCGAATCATCGACGATTGGTGCGATCTATCTTTCAATTAAGTACACTTATTCTAGTGTTACGCCGCGCTGTGCCGCTGAACGTATGCAGCGCCGCGCCGTGTTGCCACTGGTTTGTTTAGCTCGTGCGCATACTTTTCAACGTTCTTTTATATGCACGTGTAAAATCACTGGGAATTTGGGATACGTGCCAAACATTCTTCGGGCATGCGAGCTATTTTAAATCTAGAAAAAGTAGTATCCTGCACTGTTTAGGTTTATTAAAGCGACTGTAGGTTTCGTAATAGCGAGCGAATAGAGCCGTCAGTTCCCATTTAGTGAAAGCCTACAAACTGAGTGGCGAACGTCGCGGCACGTTAAGTTGGGGCAGGTCGGGCACTCTTACGGCTTCGCGCTGATTGTAGGTGTAAGTTTATGATCGCACGCTTCTGCGCGCTACTATTGTTCTAATGGGCCCTCGACCCTCGCTCGCGCCTCATACAAACACCCGTTTCGTTACTCTTCGAGTAGAGGTCACGCGTTCAACTTGATCTCGACCATTTTCTACGCTTTTATTAGAATTCCACGGTACGTTATTTAACACGCAGCAATTTCATAGACGTTACACGTCAGAACCTGCAGCCGGCATCGCATTGTTTACGTGAAATAGTGACAAGCGTGTGCCAATCGAGCGGCAGTGTTTATTATTGATGGTATCAGTGCGCAAGCGACCTTCGTCGATATGCTCTTTGGAGGTGCAAACAGTTGCGGGTGTCGTTGACCTCATTCGGTTCGGGGCTATCGCAGTCAATTAATCTTGCACTTCTGCGACTTTTGACGCGGCATCTCGATTCCGTGTTGGTGTGACGAGGCATGGCAATATTTTACACATGATTAGAGCGGTGCACACCGCACTGTATGGGTAAGCAAATTGCGCCGACGCGACGCGCAGTCACGATCTGAACCTCGCGGGAACCCGGGAGAGTTTCTACAGAATTCCAACGTAAATGCTACACAGATATTAATGGCGGTATCTCCGTTGATATACCGGTTCACATTGAAACGCCGCTTTTAACCAATTTATGTTTCCTAACTTGATTCCCTTAATAAACTTTCTAATCAAAAACAAAAATGTTATGCTTGATGACTCAACTTGATTTAAATTCATATTTTATTATACATTAATTAAATTCCCAGTGTTCTACATGCGAGTGCTTTCCCCGTCTCGCCGATACGTTTTTTATGAGGGATGTCGGTTATAAGGGAATATAGAGGTCGGGAGTTATTCAAATGAGAGTTGTAGGTATCTACCTACGTATATGTATAGCATAGTATCGCATAACGGATAAGGAAGTTGCCTGCTGTCGTCTGACTAAGTATTTACCTGCTAATGAAGTACTAGACTGTCCCGCGTATACTATGCAATACGAGATGACATATTTGTTCAATCATTTAGGTAACTAAATTAATTATTGTACATAATACATATGTATATAATTATCTATTTCACGTAAACTTGTTGTGACAATGTTTTTATCGCAGTTAGTGGTATGTTACTACAATAAATAACAATCATAAAGATTTAATTCTTAGGCTGCGGGCACGAAACTAGCGATGGCGGAGCGGTGGCGAGGCGATGCGGCGGCGGAGCGGAGCGATGAAGAGTAGTATTTCACGTGGGCACGAAACATGACGGTCGATCAGTCGCTTATAGTCCCAGAGATGACGACCAAAACCATGTATCATAGCAATAGTATTGCATGTGAGGCTATTTCTGCTGTGTCCAAAAAAAAGGCAGTCGGTATCATAGCAATACGTCTGATATTGGAAATGTACATAGATTTTATAATTTTATGACGAATAAGTTGGTTTTCAGATTCAGACATTTTGCGCGTAGTATATAGCTGAAGCGAATTTTTGAAAATGTCAAATTTAGCCGACCTGTATCATAGCAATCCTAATGATTTTTTTTCTACCGTTCGTAATTAAGGCAGGATTGCAAAAAAATGTTTTCAGACATTTTAGATGTCGCATGTACTCCCAAAAGAGAAAAGAACGTTTTGGAGTCGCTTGGCCGATGCCTGAGCGTTTCTTACGTTTCTGCTGCGGTGGGAATGGTTTTTTGCATATTATGCTCCTGCCACTCTCTTACTATACATAGTCACTCACCAGCTGTCCTAACCGTTGAAATGACGCTCACTTAAAGTGACAACAAACTATAAGTTGCTAAGCCGGACGTGGGTGTGTTGCTGGTTGTCCGAGGGCTCGCGGACGATTTTTTCTTCTATTCCCAATGATAAGGCATGGTTTGCTCATCTACCATTGACGAAGTTTTCGGGGATGGAAGAGTAGGTTTTTAAGAATTCAAAATTATCAATTATAATAGACGTTTTTATAGCATAGATACGTTGTCCGCGCTCTATTTTGACAAGACAAAAGCAAGGTGATTGCCCAACTTGCAATCAGTCACGCTTCAACACGGTCAATATCGAAAAGTTGTCTGATAAAGGAGGCGCTACACTGAATTCTTTTGATATAATTTTTTTTACATCTGGTTAATTCATTTCATCTATTTCAACAATTTTCAGACATATTGCTATGATACCGACCGGTAAAATTCCTTAACATATTTAAAATGGTCTCAAAATTTGTTGCATCCAAATTTTCTTCTGAAAATATTTTAAGAACATTTTCAGACGGATTGCTATCATCATATTTTTTGTCACATTTTTAATTTTTCTAAATTATTTTTTGGGTTCGCGCTACACTATTAACTTTTGAAAAATATGTTTTCGGTATCTTATAGCTATTATATAACTACAGTCAGAAAATCAGACAGATTGCTATGATACAGTCCGGTAAACATTTTGTTGACATTTTTGAAAATTCAGTTCGGTCAAACGCTACGCGAAAAATATTTGAAATTGGTATTTTCGAGTTCGAAATAATCAAATCTTTGATGCAGTTGTGACCATATTGCTATGAGACAAAAATTTTGGTTGTCATCTCTCGTACTATTAGTTATGACAGGGAAATATAGATCAAGGCGGCATAGCTGCAGATACTACACATCATATATTTGTTACATTTCTACCTACTGTTTCAGAATAATGTAAAATAAAATATAAAAACACAATATGATAATGTATGTTTTTTTTTGTTTAACTACTTATAACATTTTAATTACTTCTAAGGCTATAATATTAGATAGATTTTAAAAACAACAGTACAAATAATTGATGTATTCAGTATTCTACTAGAATATCTGCACCAGTCCATATACGTCCCACTGCAGGGTACGGGCTGTTGGACAGTACGATTGAGAGTGGTTAGGCTATAAGTATATTCCACCACGCTATTAGATTATACTTTTGTTTAAAAAATATGGTTAATTTAAACATATATTTACAATTCCCAATGTATGTAAATAAACGAAAACTTCGATTTTTACCTATTTGTCCGTAACATTAATCTTATTAGTCGCACCCGCGCCGCTGTCGCCCTCCTGCCGCCTGTGCAACGCTCGATCGCCCCGCCGCGCCCCGCGCGCCGTCGCGCGTTTCGTGCGCGTCACCTATACTGTCCATGCTTTTGAATGCATCGCCGCCGCTCCGCCGCCGCATCGCCCCGCCACCGCTCCGCCATCGCTAGTTTCGTGCCCGCAGCCTTAATGTCTCGTATTTAAATGACTATTCCGGTTGTGCCATTATTCTTCAATGCTATGTTATTAAAAACATAAAATAATACACTTATTAGAGTTCATAAGTGTGCAATCATTCAGACATTGAATGGATCTGTTTATTGTGCGTAATCATTTTCTTTATTGTATTGTTATTGAGTTCTGTTATTTTTATTAATATCCAACATCATGATAATTTTGCAATAAAAATATACCTACCAAATGGGTACATGGGTTTCTTTTTGATTATTATTTGGAGTTCCGCGGCCGCTTCACACCCTTCATGTTTAGGATTTAATTAAGTAATGGCGGGGTGCCCCAGGGAGGTTGATTATGCTTGTAAGTATGGTAATGGGCTACCTACCTAATTTGAGTTACGGACGGATTGGCGCCGCCGTGGCTCAGAAAACACGTGTTGTACCGACTTGCCGCGCGGAACGGGCCGCTCTCAGAACAAAAAACCTAATTTAATAAAACATACAGTCCCTAAAAAAGGTAAAACAATATTTTATTTATCTTTATATTGATTTGGAAAAATAAAAAGGTCATTCGAGGAGGCAAACAAGTATGATAGGTCCTAAAATTATGAAGGGTCCATTTGGGTTTTGGGTTTTTGTGTTGGACGTCACATTGACCTGATTTGGCGAAGTACTTGTATTAATAATAAAGTTGTAAATATAATTTGTGTCAAAAGGCATTTATTTTAGACCTGTAAAGCTGATTTAATTAAATTATATGCATAACACTTTATAGTCATTGGAATTCGAATACTTGATATAAAACAATTGGAATCACGTGCTAAAATACTTTAGTGTCTGCTGGAATTAGGTGACCTCCACTAAAAAAAATTCAATATACATACAGTTTTTGTGTAATAAAAACATTAGGTGGCATATTTCAATGTTGTGTGCAGTTTTAATTTTTTAAGTGGTGGCCGTAGGCATGAAAAGGAGCAAACGTCTACTTACCGCATTCATTGAAGTGATTGCTGGCGTCTATGTAAATCATTGTTTGCAGTGCGTGCTCACACCCTTCCTTCGTGTGTAGCGCCTGAGTTAACGATCCGCCTTTGTCAAAGGGTGGACTATAACAGTTCGGAATTACACACAATATGAAAAGATTTAATCGCATCATTACTTTTGTGGTGTACACCGCCTGTTAACCCTTAGGAAAAATACGTTACGTTTTTTTTCAAATACATTTATTTTTTCTCTATAATACGACGTGGCGGAAGTAAATAATCAGGAATAAATATTTATGAATACTAGATTTTAAATTTAATCTGGATTTAATACATATTGTAAACGAATACCATCAACATTCACATTTGTCATAATGTAATTAGGATCCATGTCCTTGGATAATTCTTTACAAAAAGGTTCTCAACAAATTTTGAAAACATTATCATGTTTTTATTGGTGCGGTCCACGGACCACGAGTCACAACACTTGTGCGCACAACGTGACAAAGCGCATGAGTGACATCACGTCTCACAAATGCCTGCGGTTTTCAATGACTTACTAAAATTCGCATTGTTTGACTTTTATAACGCTATCGATCCACGCGTTCCACACGCGGCCCATTAGACAATTTCCTCAGCTGTAATAGAATCCATAATAAACTTTGATTGGTTCAATTACTTAATTCACTAACAACCGTTGAGCTCACGCCCACGGCTGGCTCCTGTATTTTTAAATGTTTTTTGTTTTTCGGTACTATATGATGTTAAATAAATAATATACATCGAATGGTAACATGTGCACTCATTTCAGTTTGTTTTCATTTATGATTAATATATCTTGGGCAAGCGTGTCGGACATAAGCTAATTGGTCATCAAACGGAGTGAATGTATTAAGTTTATATAAATATCGGGTTAAAACATTCATAATATATTCACTCATAGAGACACTCGATATTTATTTTGCATGCATTGGCAGTGAAATTATTGTTGTGAATAAATACATGATGACTTACATTAAAGTAAGTATATAATACTATGTATAAACACGATGTTTAAAGTTTGTGTGTTATTCGTTTATCGTAACATTAAAAGTGGTGTTTATATAATTATACTCATAGTATGCAGTTCGCGAATTATTCAATAAACAGGTAATAATCAAATTGAACTTCCATTTATTCCGATGGAGTACTTTCAGATGTATAACATTGGTCTGAATGTCATAAAGATATGGTTGGACGACCTCAACATCTCAATTAATTCGAACAATCAATAAAAGAAACAACATGCATGTAATCAATTAAACGACAATTTAAAAACAATTAAATGAGCTTGTTTATAGCGGTCGTTATTATTATGAAGTGAATATACAATGCACGAGTTTGAAAATTATACATATTATACGTTTAGAAGTCATGAACGCGCACTTCGCGTTCTATTAATCTTGCGGTTTCTCGTCAGGGCGCATCATGTGAATCGCGCACACTTCATTATATTAACCATAAAATAACAACACTGGTTAATCAAGTGCTCGCTGAAATTTATGATGTCATGTTCGTCTCGTCCCGTCTCAGTTCCAGCAAGTCGTGGCGTAACCTTCGCGCGGAATGGCACATGTGCGTGATTATAATCACTCGCCTCTTTAAGTTTCATCATAATTTTTATCAAAGCATATCTATTTTAATGAATATCGACTTATTTATAAACGGTAGGCATTCGCTCAACGCCATGTGGTAATCGGTTACTAGATTTTGCCAGTAACCGCTAATCTATGTTGTACGTAATGGCATTACAAATTAGCCAATTCTCGAGACGAATATAATATGTAACTACAAGAGTACTGCATTCACTGGAAGTAATAGTTATTTAAGAGGTCTTAAATTGACTAGTATATTCAAACAACTTCAATTCTGTGTAAATAAATAATTCATTATGGCATTCATTATGGTATATGAGTGCACTTCAAATTTGATATTAGCAGGTAGAGGTACCGTCTATTCGTTCGCGGCTTGTCTGTTCTGGCGCAGCAAACGTCTTTGCCTGTAAAACTGCTCAGTTCCGTGTATCTCGGGTTTATATAACAAAAAATCGCGTTTAATGTAAGCAGATGAACGCCTATAAATTATTAGCTACGTGTAAACTGGCCGTTAACCGTTGAAAGCTGTAAACGTGTCAGTCATTTCAATGAACGTGTGAAAAATTTAGAATCTAATAGAAATTTACTACGTTTTTTTCTTGTGTATAATTTGTCATGTTTATGTGACAAATTAAAAGTTACGATAGGGAATGTTGATCATTAGATCAGTAATGTTGTTTTTTTTTTAATTTAGTGCTCTTTAAACTTGCGTTGAGTAGTTTGACCGTTTTAATTGTTGTTTGCATTCGCGTCTAACTTGTTTGAATTGTATGGAATGTGCAATAACACCGCTGCAAGTTGCCGCAGTCCATAAAAAAATGCCTCTGGCCGTTCAAATAGCCAGCAATATACATAATAAATTAGTTTTATCTGGCGTATTTCTCAGTTTCGTGATCCTTGCTCAGCTGCCGTTATCGTTACAAACTATCTGCCATCGATCGCAGAGTATTATTCTACTCCCACATACACGTGCAACAGGCGTTTCCGACAATCCAAATGCGATGTGGCATTCATTTCGATTTCTGTGTATTACAATGTGTTTTATTTTCAAATGCAACGTATTTTAAATACTTATATTTAAATTTATGTATATATCCAATGTTGTTGATGAGGATAATTATATTGTATTTAGTTTTGTGTTTTTCTACCTGCAAATGAGATACAAGTAAGTTTATCTTCATGACATTTATTGTTTTTAACATTTTAAAACTAAATGTAACAACGACGTCCTGTTATGAACACGTTACCTCGTACTTATCGTGTAAACATCTTGAGGTCCTTTTGTCCTTGCGTTGCGTTTGTTTTATTTTTGACCCTGAATCGCGAACTGTGGATGTGACGTTTATTTGCATTCGTTCGGTTGACAAATGATTTGTCAAATGTTTCTCTTTGGATAACAATGTCAAAGTAATGTGGTTAAGGAAAAAGCTGAGAAAATACTGGGAATCCGAATAAGTAAATAATGCCATTATTACTGCGTAATATACTTTTGGTTAAATTACCATCAACTAGCCATATGCCACAAAAACTAACGACAGACAATGAGGTTCGCACATTCGAAAATATCGAGGTGACTGAACCCGCGAACACAATATAGTCGATAGTTTTTGTTGATTTTGCTTGTACACAAAAACTACTTTAAATAAATTGCCTGGAGCAATGAGATCAGGCTGGTCAAGTGAGCTTTGCTCATTTGTATTCAATATACAGCTTAAAAATATTTCAAATGGCATCAGCGCCTAATGACAGCCATTTATCACGACAATTATCAACAAAGATTAATAACGTAATATGTTCAAGAACAATTCAACCTGGTAACAACTAGACGCTTTCATCATACATACAGCTCAAGGAAGAAATATGTGGCCGTTGTATAAAAATAAATCGTAACGTATGCAGGACAAAATGAAAACGGCATACAGATTGCTTCGAGTCTGATAAACGTTTGAGTATTTGATGTTTAGATCTCCATCGAATGGAAATATTTTAATTTATAGAGATAACCGTCGATACGTATCATGAATATAAATGAGTACAGACAAAAACGAGATGTGTCTGTAGAGAAATAATAAAAGGCGTTCGACAGCAACGATCGTCTAGCCGCCATCGTCCTTGAGTGCAGATATCCTTGATGAGTACAATCAACCGCCACCGGATAGTCGTCTTCGTACAGGGCTGCCAATTTATTATTTATCTACATATCATAAGCCATTGTGTACATACTTTAAACGGGGACAGGATCTTTTTACTGCGTCGTCTCATGTGTGAATCATTTATGAAGTTACTTATTTTTTATTGTATCAACGGTATATACTTCATGAAACGTAAGAAAAGGATAAGCTATATTAGATACTCTTTTTTAACCGACTTCAAAAAAAGGAGGAGGTTCTCAATTCGACTGTATGTTGCTTTTTTTTATGTTTGTTACCTCGTTTCTCTGTGCTGTATGAACCGATTTCGATCATTCTTTCTTTGATTTAAAGCTGGTGCTTGTCGTTTGGTCCCATTAAAATTTAGTTAAGATCTGATGAAAATCTTCGGACCTGGAGAGAGGAACTCCTTAAAATTAAGGAGAATTGCAATGGTTCTTTTTGCATTACGTTCATTAGAAAAGTTAAGTTATAGTGAGAGAAGGAAAAAGGGGTGGGGGTGAAGGGGGGTGGGTGATAAAATTAAAAAAAAATAAAAACCGACTTCAAAACAAAAATCCACTAAAAACCAAAAAATAATATAATAACTAACCACTGCAAAGCAAAAAAAAAATTATATTTATTTCATGGA
This sequence comes from Hyles vespertilio, assembly GCA_009982885.2. Classification (NCBI taxonomy): domain Eukaryota; kingdom Metazoa; phylum Arthropoda; class Insecta; order Lepidoptera; family Sphingidae; genus Hyles; species Hyles vespertilio. Next base: position 6,743,979 of record CM042824.1, read on the forward strand.
ACTCGTGCATGTTGATTCATTTGCTTAATGACTTGTAGGACCTATGCCTTATATTAATTTAAATATCTATATGTTTGGTACTGGGCGACCCGCCTTCAATATGTTACGCATATATTTTGATTTGTTGGCTAGTCAAGTCATTAAGCAAATGAATCAACATGCACGAGTTCCATGAAATAAATATTTTTTTTTTTTGATTTGCAGTTGTTAGTTATTATTTTATTATTTTTTGGTTTTTAGTGGATTTTTGTTTGAAGTCGGTTTTTTTAATTACTGGACGAAAGTACTTAATGGAAAAATATAATATATTTAGATATCCAACCCTAGAGTATCAGTGTTACGTAGGTGCCAGCAAGTGTGACGACAAAAAGCTAAAACTGAAAATAAATGTGCTCGAAACGTTTTATTAGCAGTGCGGTCGGCGGCGATACTTGTTCCAATGTGGTCTACTGTCCGTATTTGTAAACGGTTGATTATACTTAACTCCGCGCCGCAATGAAATAAATCCACCTATACAATGATTATTCTCATTCCATATGTCTATGATAATAATTGCGATTTTGATTTTAGTATTTTGCCATTAATTAAAAACGTATTTATGATTTCGCCAAGATTTAATTGAAAATGTCAGGCTACTGATAGATTTATCGTTTCATATTACATACATATCAGTGTTGGTTATTTTTTTTATTTCGAGTGCAATGGATTTTATAATTATTCTAATATTGGCCCAATAACTGTGCTTGTTATGTCGTTTATCTTCTAATGCCAAAAAAACTATCATATAACTCTATCTACATAATTTTCTTTCTTTCTTATGTTTAAGATTATTCATGGGGTGGCGCAACTGGTGTTATCGATTTTACCGATATATTTAGGAAGTACGTGTGTGTACCTTAATTTGTATGTTATTGCAGCATCATGACTTATAAATACAGCTTATGTCCGTTATATTAATATACAAGTCATTGTAAATCTTCTCTATAACGACGTAACAATACCTGCTAATTTAAACAGGAAAGTAAATATGTCACGCTTAAATTCAACCGCAAATTAAATTGAATTCAACTCAAGCTAAGCACTGTCAACTTATCGAATATAAATTCTCTTAATAATCGTTACCAATTACGTGAGCGTTCAGCGTCGCACGGTACGCCACCAATCTCGCTAGAATGCACCAACGGCCGATTACTGCGAAGGATTAAGATCTTTTTGCGCGACCATGTAAGAGAGAAAATGAATTGTCCATTGGGATGTTGATTGGGCCGTAGCGTTCGAGACGACGACGTCGTGACGCGAGCCGGCCGGCCGTGCTGGCACCATGAGAATTCTAGACGTTAAGAAACCATCGGTGACAATTGACAAACGGCTAGTACTGAGTGCTCACTGCTCACTCAGCGTCACACAGTTTTGTCACTATATGCGGAAAATCTGCATCTGTGCGCTTTGCGCAATCACAGTGCCTATCACTCGATACTCTAGTTAATTAGATTGCAGTGTCTATCGGCATCTAACTGGCATTTTATTTTTAACGATATCATTTTTTGTATTGAATGTTATGCGTCATAAAAAGAAAAACGCTTGTTTGGTTTTGAAGAATGACTTGGTTGGTTGGTTAGGATCGGTTGTTATTGGGAGCGAGCGCGCGAGAGGCGGTGCGGTGTGACACGGACGACATCTGCTCCGGGCCGCGACGCTCGATAGTCTGTCACAGTCAAGTTCACGGCCTCCCCGGCCAATGTTCCGCAACATTTCCTCGTTCTGTCTCGTTACTTTTTATTTATCACATTGTATCGAATCGAAAGCATCGTAATTGATATCTTTGTCGTCTTTACGAGTCACGTTCTGCCTACCTATTATTGCATTTAATAATAACATTTTTTGTATGGTTCAATTTAATTTGTCCTCATTTACTGTTCATTAATATAAGAGACTGATTCAATAATAACGTGAACGTAACAATAGAAATGATTTTATTTCTGTAGTCTAAAAGTTTCGTTAGCTTTAAAATACCGGGTATCTCAAGACTGCTACCGAAAACGAAGCCGGGTGGTAGTTTTAGTGACTACAAACACAATGCAACTAAAAATTTCGCAAAGAAACGCGACAATGATTTTTTATGATTTTTTAAATATCGTCATTTTTGGGTGGTAAATCCATAGTTTTTGCTAAAATAATAATTTAAACACTTTTATATCTTAGATTATTTATAAATAAAACGATATACACTGTTATTTTAGGAAAAAATGTATTTACCACCCAAATATGGTCATAGGAAAAAAAAACAAAAAAAAATATTGTCGCTTTTTTTTGCAACTTTTTCTGTTGCATTGTGTCTGAAGTCGCTTTAACTAACACCCGGCATCGTTTTCGGTAGCAGTCTTGATATACCCTGTATATACAGTGCCCTCCAAAAGTTAGTTGAAATTAATTCACCTTAACAATTATGTCACGTAATTTCTAAAATACGCAGTTTCAATAAAAGAACTGTTTACTATTTATGGTCAGATACACTATTCTAATACAATGGGTATAGAATTTTTCGAAATTTATTTTTCTTTTTTTCTTAATCGATGTTTATATTCTCACTACTTAAATTGAGTGTGTCAAAAGTCAGTTGAAATCTTCATTGAAATTGGAAACTTTTAACGATTTCTGATAATCTCGTGGTTTTAAACTCATTTACCAATATTGTTTGGGCAGTTTGGTTAGTTCACTTTTATTAATAAGATATTGAAAGATCATATGACTGTTTTAGAATTAATAATGGCTCTAAAGCAAAAATAACGAGTAAAAGATAGAACAAAGATGAGTGGTAAATAGAAAAAAAAAATAAAAAACTTTAGTGCTGAGGAAAAATTATTTAAAGTTAGTCCCGAAGATAAACGAATAATAATTCAGAAGAGTTTGAAATGTAATGGTCTTGCAGATAGGCCACGGTAGAAGCGTCCTAGGTCTACTTCTTCTGTTGATGATCAACAAATTATGCGGTAGTGTAAAATGAATCCCAAGATTGTGATACGAGGAATCAAAAAATAGTAATAGCAAGTAGGAACCACGGTTTCTATAACTACTACCAGGCGATGTCTGCATGATGCTAATTTACGAGGTCACGTTGCCAGAAAGAAACCTCATAGCATCGATCCATAAAAACAGACGGTTGGAGTTCGTCCGCAAATATTTAGATAAAACAATACACTTTTGGAATATCGTATTCTTTCGCGATGAATTAAAGTTTGAACCGTTTGGAAAAAGAGGTCGACAAATTGCATTTCGTAGGAGCAATGATAACTCTTACGACGACAAGCACTTGTAGCCCGCTGTAAAACACAGCGTTGACAGTATGATGGTTTGGGGATGTTTTTCTTGGCATGGTGTGGCCTGACTGCATATAATTGAAGGCAGATAAGATCATAGATCTATTGTAATATTCTCCATGAAAATTTATAACAATCTGCTGAACATATGGGGTAAAGACAAATTTTTAAGTTCCAACAAGACAGCAATTTGTAGCATACGGCAAGGATAACTGAACAATATTTTGAAAATAACGAAGTAGACTTCTGGGATGACCTTCAATATTACTCGACCTTCACTCTATTAAACATTTGTGGGATAAATTGACACGAGAATCCCTGTTTCTATAAAAGGCAACAGGATTTTTTGAAAAATAGAATTCATGAAACATGGTCGACTATACTGGTCAAAACTTTACAAAATCTTGTAGAATCAACGCCTAGACAATTTAAAACAGTTCTACAGAATAATGGCGGCCATACAAAATATTAAAAGTTAAGACAGTGGCAAATATAACAATCCTTAGAATATTTGTTCAACAATTTCAACTAACTTTTGGCACCGTAATTTTACTGTTTCTCTACATCAATTATTATTAATAACTTTAGAATGGTCCTTTTATTGATACAAATATTATAAATTAATTAAATTTTAATAAACGGTTCTAGAACCAATCTCAAATGATTGGTAGGATTTATAATTCATTTCCTCACATTTATTACATTTTGATAATTTCAACTAACTTATGGAGGGCACTGTATGTACTTTAAACATTTTCTATTGAGTCTAATTTGAGATATTGTGTGTTGATTTATAATCGTTTTGAAGCGCTCTACTGAGTATTGTTCTCGACATTTGGCGCGGGGTCAACGACCACATCTATGAACTTACCAACATTTATCGGCTAAAATACATTTGACCTGGAATTATTTTTGTTGTACTATATAAATATTATAACATCTAGGTACAACAAAAGTTAGGTTAATAGTACTCATTCATTTTTTATTGCTTCGGGCTATGTTTAATAATGTAACGTGTTTTTTTGTTTACATTTAGATATAATTGTGATAATAAAAATTCAACCATTTTATGATATCATTGCGAGAAGTGAGCAATTATACACAATTATATACACAATTTAATGGATTATATTAGTATTTGATTGTGTTGGCATTGACAGCAGCGCGCACTTTGGCGCACACAGCGCTCAGTGAAAGCTGGTCCATCACGTTCACAATTCACACGTACTTAAAGGAATTACAACCAATCATATCGTATGATTTATGACAATCGTAATGGAGTGTTTGATAAAAATTTTATTGAACATCTCTGCTCATTATGTGTTGTTTTGGTTGTAATTGTGCATAAAACACAATCGCGTTACGATAACACGTTTCTGTTTGTTCAGAACTAACTTGAGATATAAATCTACGTCGATCACGATGTCGTTAATGTGATATTCGTGTCGGCGCCGTCTTGGATGTGTACTGTTATCCCATTTAACATTCAAATGCTCCGGCAACATTCATATTTACTCGTAGGTACACCTATAGTATGGAGTGGTGTATACAGTGATTTAGTCATGTACCCCAGATCGTTATCATTTCGGTACTTTCAATCGCCATCGATAGCAATGCATGTGCAATGCATTGTGTTTGTGTGCTCTACAGTTTCCTATACACGTTAAATCATGTTGATTGCTCAATCGGGAATATTTGTGCTGAAATGTTGTGATATTATTGTATCCATGCTCTTACATTGTGTCCTACATTGCAGTGAAAACTGGTTATAATTACTTGGAAGGGTGCTTTAATTGCAGTTGTTGTAGACGATAGCTTTTATGGGATTTAAACAGCTCCGTCATATTAAGAATAAAGATTTTATCTGCTTGAGTCTGACTTATTTTACAGCATTTAGTTATTTAATTTGGTGTTTGATACGGAAATGCAAAGTATAATGAATGTATCTTAGTGTAGATAATTGGCATGTAATGAAGTAGGAATAAGGATTTTTATTTAAGCATTGTGTGGTATCATAATACAGCGGTAAGGCATGAACGTAGTAACCATTTTAATGTTTTTGTTAGGGCTACTAGGGGTGGCTAGTTACCGCCGTATTTGATGCTAGCCGTGATAAGAGCGGTGGCCACGCGACACTTGCTCAACCCCTTGCATTGGCGAGGGTTACTCGCCCTTCCGCCTATTGATTAGCGCCCTCAGAAAATCAGCTTAATAGTGAAAACATACGCCCGTCACCCTGTTATTAACGTGTGTTCAGGTAAAATAATTACTGGCTTTAGCAGTGTGTCCATATACAAGTGCTCGGTGCTTTTTATTAACCCCAGTAAAGTAATGTTTGGTCTTTTGTTCTTAAACAAAATAACTCAAAGTACCAGTTAAAACATTTGTTAAAGTGAGCTTTCTTTCGCGAGAATGGCAAAGTTTTCTTTGGCTTCACAACTTTTATTAAACAATTTTCTGGAATTGCTACGGGCCCGTGACATTTTGTTCCTCGATTTAATTAAACTTGTACATCTCACATCGCGTATTAAATTTCTATTGAGCAAGTAACGCTATTTAATAAAGATAAGCACATTCCCTATTACAGGTTCGTAGTAAACAGTTCTAGCGGCTGATTAAGCCGATCGGGCCGCGTTAGTCGGAGTCAAATAATAAGAGCGTGTTGTAAATCCTTTGCTTTCATTGTGTTATCGTGAATCGTGAGTTGTACAATCATTCTTGTATAGCAACTTGAGAATAGAAGGACGCTACGAACAGTACAGGCGTACACAGCATAGCCATCATTTGCACAATAGCCTAGCGCGTAAACCACTTTTGGTACTGTCGTAGACACTCATCGTTGCTTCCAAATGTACAGCACATGACAAATATGAAATGTTAGTAAAACATAAAGTGATCGTTATATCTAAACGAGCATTTGCGAGTGCAAAGGTGTGTATTGCGGTCAGCGAGGGACTAACTTGCGAGTGTTGCGACACCGCTGTCGGTGCTGGTTGCGCCAAATCAATCTCGCGCGGTAATAACACCTCTCGCCGTCAAAATACTTATATTGAAATATGCAATAACTACTAGTGATTCAGTACGAAAAGCATTTGTGCATTTTTCATGCCGGTATTGCCATATTTAGCAATAAAATATTATAAGAAGAAGGGAACCAGAATAAAATTAATAAGTATCGGAGATCGTAAATCATTTTTGGCTTTTTAATAATCGCGCTATTCCTTTGTTTGTATGCAAAAAGGGATTTCCAGTAGTTTTACTGTTGACATTTCTTTCAGTTTTTAGGTGTCTTCGTTTTTTGCCACATCGTTTTTCCTGTATATTTGCTACGTTTTCCAAACAATGTATATTAGAAACCAAGTGATAAAATTTATGTTTTTGACTACCTATGTAATCATTCTAATTTACTTATCGTCGATTTATTGAAAAGCTAATAATAAAAAGTTGCAGAACGTCTCTTTGTCACAAAAATTGTCATAGTATGTGTGTTAAAATATATAATAAAATTCCTCAGGTCTTACGTGAGCTACCACAAAGATTGTTCTTGCGAAAACTAAAACAATGGCTAATAGAAAGATGCTTTTACACAATTCAGGAATTTTACAGTTATAATAATTAAAATAAAAAATAATTAATGAAAATAGTTAAACTTGCAACATTTGATTTGAATTATTATTAGTATAAAAATGTAGTAAATAGCTGCTACGTATTATTATAATTATTTAAAGTGACATAACATGTAACATAATATTATTGTAAAACTTATGTTAAATTTGACTGACAGCATGACAAAAATTTAAAATTAAAGAAAACCCTCATTAATCATTCATATATGTACGTTTTATTACTTATTACCACAATGTTATATCACAAAATATATTTGCATGTCAAAATTTGACAAAAGTTGCGCCTTGCCAATTTGTATTAAGATCTATCCTGTACCAACTTTTAAGCAAATAAAGATTCTTATTCTTATTCTTATTCTAAAAATATCCTATCGCAATATTAAAGAGAACTGGGTTAATCTTTGCCTTTATAATGATCATGTTGGGAACATAATCATTCAAATTAAATTGTCCATATATTGTCTCTAGCGTAAGCAGTTCGTAGTTCAGTTACACACACTAAAATACAATAGTACTCACAAATGGACATTTTTATGAATAATTTTGATGTGGCGCCTAATTTACAAATTTTAAAGTATTTTGTTTGATTCCATCTTGATTTAAGTGAATAACGTTAACGTTTCCTCCCTTTGTAAAACTATGCCGTTTTGTTTACAGTTTGCATCTCCAGCGGCGGGGAATGTGGCGTGCGGGAGTAGTTCGTCGTCGTCGAGTTCGTCATCATCGTCGTCTTCGTCGTCGTCATCGTCGTCGTCGTCGGACTCGGACACCGCCGACGCCGCCGGCGGCTCGGCCCACGCCTCCGCGGATGACTCTAGCGCGGTACTTGCGGCGGCGTGCCCGCTTCAAGTAAGTTACCAAAATATTAAATGATGTACTATTTTCCTGTTTAATTTTTACGATTATGATTTACCATCTAATCGCGCTAACAAATCTTAATAGCTACACTAGCACGCCATCATGTTTTTATTCTTTTAAATGTTGATAAAAACTATTTAAAGCAATATTTCATACCACACGGTTCGGATTTTATATGTTCTTAGTTGTTACCAGTGAAATAATTTTATGCCTTAGGTCATCGACGATGCGGACCTCGCGGAACTATTTCCAGAGCAAACATCGAGCGCGCCGGCGCAACAGCCCAATTTCTCGACCTTCCCGGTTCACAATCCGCCGCCAGACAACGATGACAAGTCCATCGCCGACAATGGTAGGATTATTTTATATTGAATTGTCTACTTGTTAAATATGAATATATTATCTACAAAAATAAATTGTTGTAGGTGATGGATCGAGTAGTGAGATGGAGCTTACGCCTCAAATTGTGACAGCAGCAATCCAAAGGGCGACTGCAGACTCGTCGGGATCAGAAAACGAATGTTCCAATTCAGATGCCGGACATCAGAACACGACTCACTACGCGTCGAGTCTATTGCAACAATTTGTAGCACAAACGCAACTTTTAAGCAGCACGCCCCTGACGCCTATCAACCCTGCAGCTACACCGTCATTACCTTGTGCTCTGAATACCAACTCGATAGACAGCGTCGGTGCTATAAGTGATTGTGTACTCGGCCAAATAAACAGCTTATCGGAAATACCGCCGATTGCAACCAACTTTTTGAACACAAGTCAACATTTAAGTCCACAGCAAACTGAAGAACTATCACAAATAAACAAGGACTTAGAGGAAATAACTTCGGTTACGAACTCTGTTGATATGCCAATTCCTAACCCCCCTAGCCTAGAAGATTGTGTCGATAACAATGATTTTATGAATCTGGATATATCCAATGGCGGGTCGGAATTGGGAAGCGCTGGCGATTTATTGAAAACTTCACCGCTAACGGTTGTCGGTGTTGATATCAATCCTCTTAGTCAAATAGATACTCAAAAACTTGATACAATTAGCACAAATTCAATTGAATCTCAAGAAGACGTCAAAGATGTCATAGTGGAATCCAGAAGAAAAAGAGGACGACCGCGGAAAGTAAGGAAGCCTGACGAATTTGATACCAAAACTTCGGAATCTCATAAAGAAGATAAGTCAGCAGTCAATGTAATTAATTTCCATAATAATAACGATCCGCCTAATGTTTCTCCAGATTCTGGAATATTATCGAATCATAATTCCCCAACACATTCACCTTTAAGGCGGCACGAAGTAGATGAAACTCAAAATAGGCTATGCAGAAAATCTATTCAAAAAGAAAACGCTACACGAGAAAGGAGAACAATGAGGTCGAAGTCAAAGACCAGGAGCAGGCTACAAACACGATCAGACTCCAGTGACTGTGATTATCAGAAGAAAAGAATAGAAAACGAAGTCAAACAAATTAAGACAGAAGCACCGTCGCCTGTTCCTCTAAAACAGGAACAGAACAAGTTTGAGAAGAATAAGAGGAATGACCACAAATTAGATATTGCTGCATTAGATAGGATGTTATATGCTACTGATAGAGTTCTCTATCCTCCAAGAAAGAAGGCTGGTAGAAAGCAACAGAGTAAGGCAAAATCTTCCACAAAAAACTCTCCTAAGACATTAAAGGACAAAAATCAGTACGAATCTGGCGACAGCGACGATGATTCGTTACCATCCAACAGATCAGTTCTGTCAAGTGTTTATGCTAAACGTAAAGAACTAAACAGTAAACTTGCCAACCTACCCAAAAAGAATTATAAAACATTTGGTAACGCCTGGCGAGACAATCAAAGCGAGAACGAAGCCGTCGCAGACGATCCACTCGACCCAACATGGAAACAAATTGATCTGAACCCAAAATATAAAGATATTTTATCAGGATACAAAAGTGACCACGAATTTAAACCATATAAAAGTTGCAGTCGTTTAATAGAATCGGGATACAAGAGTGATTACGGTTGTAGGTCTGGTTATAAAAGTGATTACTATCGTTCTGGATATAAAAGCGACCATAAATCCGGTTATAAAAGTGATAAATCTGGATACAAAACAGATTACAGTGTTAGAAGTATGCGTCGGCGAATGAGAAAACTGAAAAAAACAAGATCGGTTAGAGATCGTTCATATTATAAGAATCAAAAGCATTTCGTATCTGATCAAGAAATTACTTTACTAACCAATAAAACGTTTAGTTGCTTAACATTGGGACACAGCTCTAGCGATTCCGAATGTGAAAGTTACTTAAGAAAGTCCACTGCTAGTCCAAAATATGTCAGTGTCTGTACCAAATATCCCTTAATGGGTAAATACGACTTTGGCTTCTCAAAGATGAAACAAAAGCACGTACTGAGATTAAATTCTTCCGACCCGTTCGCGCCCGGACCCGTGTTTAGTGGATTACAGCGGCCGGTCACAACATACAATATATTTAAAGTGAGCCATAATAACAATAACACGCTACTTAAATCACCGAGCAAAGCAACTTATATAGGGAGACCATTGCCGGCATTAAAACCTGCCTTTACTCATAAATTTGGTGCGTCACCAATTTGTACGCTTGCCAAATTATCGGGTTCAAAGAAGGAGCATGAAAACAACTTCAGACAATTTCCTAGAACCTCATCTCCGAAAAATCGTAAACAGTCAAAAAACGGCAGTACTATATTTCCAAATAGTACAAAAAAAGACGTGTCTCCGAAACCATTGCCTAGTATATTTGAGAAGGCAAAAAATATTTATGTGCCAAATAAATCTTTGGCAAAGAATGTCTTTCTGAATTTCAAAAAGCCTCATTTAAAACCATCTTTTCATATAAAGAAACATAGGAGAACGGTTGTTTTGGCGCCACCAAAAATAAATTTGAAACCTACAGAGAGGCCGTCTCGAATCACCATAAAAACTGAAAATAAACACCACAGGCATAGAAGCAAACGCCGACATCGATCAAGATCGGTCTCGAAATGTCGAGAGTCATACACAAAGACGGCAGAATCAGTTGATTCAAAATTTACCCAAGAAATGGATTGTTTGATTTCAAGTTTTATAAAACTTTGTCAAGTTGCACCGAAACTGGTCACTACTATTGCCCAAAATCAACCCAAAATTACTGAAAAGCCTGCCGTAGAAGCGGCACCGAACAAAGTAATAAAAAGAGGATCAAAAAAGCGAAAAACTTCTGATAACCAAGAGACAGCAACTCCCACATCAAAAAGACGACATAAGAAACAATTAGCTGAATCTCAAAGCAAAGGTGGCAAAGACACTAACGAACATAAACTACCGCTTAAAAAAAGACATTATCACATAAATTCTTCCACGAGTAATACATTGAGTTTGAGTTTAGTGACCACTGAATTTGACGAAACATCTAAAAATGGCGCGAGCCCCGAAAAGTTTCTGTGTACAGAGACTGATTGTTTAGGAGAAGATGCGGGCCGTATTTCTGGCGAATTCCCTAAAACAAAAACATCGTATGAAAAAGTAAAAAAAAGCGAATCAAAAACCGCCGTGCAATCAAATATATCTCAAGAAACGAAAAATCAAGGGACTGATACCGTGTCTAAGGCAGCTAAACCAAACAGTAGCAATTCTACTGATAATTTGTCTGCTAAAATTAATGAAAATAATACTACTCCTACAAAAAATGCAACAGATGAAGATTTGTTAATAAAGAAACCCACTGCAGAACAATCAGAACTTTCGAAAAAGATTTACGAAACATCAGAAAAGCTTAAAGCAGTACATAAAATGGTTAATGACTTGGAAAAGTCTTTACCAAAAGGCAAAGATGCGGAAGTAAAGGTAGAATCTACTAAGCAAGATACACAAAAAATAGCATCGCCTAGGTCTGAAGCGAAGTCATCGCCTACAAGACATTCTGCACCTATTGTCACGCCGAAAAAAACGACATAGATTGGAAGCAGACAAAGCAGCCTCGCATTCAAGTTTAGACCAAGTTGTGCAATCGTTATCTAAAAAGCTTTCAGAAGATAAAACTGTGAATGCATCAGGTACGAAGGATGTAAAGGAAGTTAGTAATCAAAATCACTCTAAGGATGAAGTCAAAGAACCAGAAAAGGCAGAAACGGCACCCCAATTGCTAAACGCGGCATCTACAAATGCTAATCAATCCATTGATCCTTTAAAAAGTATGTCCGCAAGATCTCTCTACAAAAGTGCTATTCCACCGGCGCAAAAATCTGAAATTATGACTCGCAAGAAAAATAGACTTGAAGGATTAACTAGTAACCTAGTATCTAAAATTAATCCAAGTGCAGCTACGAAAGTTCTAGATACTCTTTTGAATAATAATATACGTAAGTCCATAGAATCCAGAATTTTAGAAAAAGAGAAAAATAACGCTGATGCTACAAATAAAATAGTCGATGACAAGCTTAAAAACAAAGAAGTAAGTCAGATTAGTACTAGAGCAACAGTAATAAAATCTCCGATATCAAAGGGGAAGGTTTTAGAAACTAAAAAATCTAAAACTCTTGAACCCCTGATCGAGCAGTCAATTGTTGTTAATGTGGATAAACCGACAGGAATATTTGAACCTTCAGTAGATTTAGAAGATCAAATCCCTAAGACTTCAATCTGCGTTAGTAACATCTTAGCAGATGCTAATAAAAATAAAGCTAAAATGAAGGGCTGCGATACTAAATCAGTTAATTCGTTGCTCAGTCCAATTGATACGGAATCCGATATTCCTTTAGCGTTAATATCTGAAACACCCGATCCAATAATACGGCCCAAAAGAGGTGAATCTATAGCGTCAGTTTTATCAGATAAATTTCAAGAAACTACAAGTGGTCACAATTTACGTCAGCCAAAGCGAAACTTGTGTAATGAAAATGAAGATAGCGGAGACAATAAGAAAAAGAAAAAGCTTAACAATATATTACGGGAGAGTAAGCTGGTTTTACCCACGAAATTGTTGGTTCCAAAAATACAAGCTGAAAGGCTACCTATACCGGACACAGCCAAGAAATTACCTGTGGCGGTTAAGAAATCGGAAGAAAACGATTCCAGTGACAATAAAGTTATTGACCTTGCTAAGAAGAAAGCACGACGACGTAAGGCTATCAATAGAACTGGATTTCCAAATATCAAAAGGAAGAAAAAGAAGATAGATATAAACAATAGTCATAGTGTGGTATCCGACGGTCAATTGACTTCTGAGGATACAGATAATAATTCTGCATTTGAAAGAGTACCAAAAGATGGTGAAGCAATGAGTAGCTTCTTGGAAAGGACGTCTTCCAAGAAACCTGAACTTAAAGTTGTACTAAATAAAGACGAGTGTCCAAAACAAGGGCGGCTAACAGTTGTTGCTCTTGAAAAATTGCAAGGCAAAGACATCCCGGCAGACAATAACAATAAGACGCCTAATGAAACATTACCCGTCGAGAAGAAGAACACGAACTCGTCAATCTTGCGTGCACCATCCCTTCAATTGAAACAGAATAAAAATGAAAAATTTATTAAAAGTCATGTCAATAAGTGGGAGGTATTTAGTGAAACAGATAGTATTCGGTCGTTGGCCAGTTCACTTAGTAATGATCCAGAAGATAGTATACCGCTAAGTTTATTGAATTTAAAGGCAGATAGGCCTGCGAATCATGTAGAAAACTTGGAAAGACTGAAGCGTAAAACGCGAGCTTTATCACCTTCTCAGGAAATTGAAGAAATATTCTCTAAGAGGAAAGTAGTAGAGAGGAACTGCAAAATGGGTCTGAGGCCAAAATCAAGTTTAGCTATTTTATGTCCTACTGAAAGGAGATTAACGAGGAGTTCTGATAATACCACTGAAGAACCGAAGAGTAAACCTAAAAAGACTGAAAATAAAAAGTTAGCTGCTGAAATTGAAAAACCTATGAAACCCGTCGGAATCGCCGCCAGAAGGAAATCAAGATCGTGTCAAATGAACAAGAAAATGCCTGAAGTGCAATCTAGTTCCCGAGAGAGCTCTCTGGACACTGTCGTCAGTCGGAAGATAAATTCGAAGATAAATTCGCGCGAGCCGTCAATAGACAATCTCCGTGACCACGATGAGAACGACCCATTGCCGCTCAACGAGAAAGAGATCGATTTCGAGAAGAGCATAGATGTGCTCTCGAAGAGCATTATTTGTAAGAAACGGGTCGCATCGTCTCGCGACGACAGTCCAGCCAGCAGCGTTGAGAACAGGGATAAACCAATAGTATCTAAGAGAAATCCACGGCTCAGGAAGAAATTCTTGGCTGCTGGGTTGTTCTCCGATTATTATAAAGAAGAGTGAGTATTTTGATATCCGCTTATTTTATATTTAATATCTGTGTACTTGGTTTCTAATATATATTTTCTTATTTGTAGTCCAAGACCAGAAGGGAAAGGCAAGAATTTGGTGACTCAAACGGAGTTACCGCCGGGGTTGCTGGCGCCGCCGCCCTACTGCGAGCGCTGGGTGCGGCGCCGCCTGCAGCACTTCTCGCTGCCCTACGACATCTGGTGGCAGCAGCACTACAACCAGCCCGTCCCTTCATGGAACTACAAGAAGATACGCACAAGTATGTTTCATTGGGTTTTATTTTATTTTTCGATTTATTAAATTCGAAGTCACAAATTGAACTGCATTCCAGAATTGATCATAAAAAAATTACGAATAAAAGAACATTTATAAATATTTAAGCCAGGCGCTCTTACGTGAGTCCTCAAATACCCTACTTCAGTTAATTGACAATCTGATCAATAGTTTCAAAATGTGTAGAGGATAATTAGAGAAACATTGATTTTATTAATATAGATACATTTTGGATAATTAGACCACTAGGGTGTTTAAAACGGTAATTGAAAGTTTTAACAAATACAAAAGCAAGTACACAATGGTATATGTGATGATGTGCATCGTTTTAGACGTGTACTACGACGTGAAGCCGTCCGCGGAGGAGTGCGAGAGCGTGGCGTGCAACTGCGCGTCGTCGTCGTGCTGCAACGAGGACTGCATCAACCGCCTCGTGTACGCAGAGTGCTCGCCGCAGCTGTGTCCCTGCGGGTCAGTACATTACTTAATATCTATCTCTATCAATACTATGCTATACTTACCCACAAAGGCCCACAGTTTGGACGGCCACAATATCTATGTTAGTACTGTACTATACTTACCGACAAAAGCTCTATACGAACCCACGGTTTAGACGATCACAATATCTATGTTAGTACTGTGCTATACTTACCGACAAAAGCGTTGGAACCCACAGCTTGGACGGAACACGTAACAAAGGATGTGGGGTCTCGTTGATACAGTCTACTTCAAATAGGTTATTGTGGAAATCCTTTTCCGAGGTCTATGTTCGACAGTAAACTTTCTCGAGCTTTTTTTTCTAGATGACACATAGTCATCTAGACACATGTATTTTAGTGAAATTTGCAGAATAAAATAAATAAAATATCGATAGTGAAATATTTCCATTTGTGCTGAGATTGATTTATATTAAGAGCGTATACACCTTGCGCGCAAAGTCAACTATAGGTATTTCTTCGTTAATTTCACGCACACATAAGCGACCAAAGCTGTGTGCGTAGAGCTGCCGCGTTGGCTCGCTATACAATCGGCTCAAACAACTTTGATCCGTGCGCTTCAAATATTCAATTGAAATGTAACTGTAATATAATATCATAAAAATATTTTATTTGCATTATAAGTAGACAAATATTACTGTGCAAGCAAAGAATAATACAAATTTTGGATACTAATCATATTTTCGTTATTATTACATTGTTAAGTTGCATTCAAATCAGTGTTCAATCAGTAGACACTACGGACGTTTTATTAATCATTTCGTGTTCGAACACATAAATAGTGTTAGGGGCCTTACAACCCCTTACAATTACGAAATATATTTAATTTTATATTACAATACATAACATGATTTAGCCTCGGAATGACGTCCCATTATATTACCTGAAACATAATTTATACTCACTACAAAATCATTGTAGGTAATAAAAATAATTAAATATTTTACTACCAAAGTACTAAGATGTGGTAATCGCATTCCGCGCGTGGCTATTTTTACTACGCGCGGCATAATCGACTGCAGCCAGGACGGAGCGACGAGCGATACGTCCTCCCTCTAGAAGGCCTTGCGGCGGTCTGATTTGATCCACGTCGGACAGCGTGTTTTATAGTGGTTTTTAAAATATTTGTAGAAAACATGAAAACTAATTTTGTTGAAATATAAAAATGGTAATTTATTGATAAGATGTTCTTCTATTATAATATGCAATTGTTATAAAAAATTATGTACGATAAGTTGGTGAAAAAAAATACGTTCTTGACGAGAGTTTCTGAATAATTTCGCATTGTTTAAATTTTTATTTTTCAGGAACTAAACACAAAAAGATTATTTTTCTCAGCAAAATCCCTCCAAAAGGGTCTTATTAGTCTGATAATATTTTTATTTTCACCTTATATTTAGTGGTTAAGGATATCTTAAGTTTCTAAATTGCCATTTAAAGCCTAAATAACGAAACTTGTGTTCAGTAATCCGTATAGTACTCACAAATTATCCATCAATCTATAATGTTTTCCACCAAAATCCCTAGATGTCAACCTTTTCTAAAATAAGTAATAATTATTTTTCCTTTAAATTGTTTATTGGTGGCTATTAACTCATTTGAAAAGTCCTGTTTTTAAGCCAAAAAGCGCGTGCAGGGTATAAACGCTCTTAAGAGCGTTTATACCCTGCACGCGCTTTTTGAACACAAGTTTCGTTATTTAGGCTTTAAATGGCAATTTAGAAGCTTAAGATATCCGAAACCACTAAATATAAGATGAAAATAAAAATATTATCAGACTAATAAGACCCTTATGGAGGGATTTTGCTGAGAAAAATAATCTTTTTGTGTTTAGTTCCTGAAAAATAAAAATTTAAACAATGCGAAATTATTCAGAAACTCTCGTCAAGGACATATTTTTTTTCACCAACTTATCGTACATAATTTTTTATAACAATTGCATATTATAATAGAAGAACATCTTATCAATAAATTTCCATTTTTATATTTCAACAAAATTAGTTTTCATGTTTTCTACAAATATTTTAAAACCACTATAAAACACGCTGTCCGACGTGGATCAAATCAGACCGCCGCAAGGCCTTCTAGAGGGAGGACGTATCGCTCGTCGCTCCGGCCTGGCTGCAGTCGATTATGCCGCGCGTAGTAAAAATAACCACGCGCGGAATGCGATTACCACATCTTAGTACTTTGGTAGTAAAATATTTAATTATTTTTATTACCTACTATGATTTTGTAGTGAGTATAAATTATGTTTCAGGTAATATAATGGGACGTAATTCCGAGGCTAAATTATGTTATGTATTGTAATATAAAATTAAATATATTTCGTAATTGTAAGGGGTTGTAAGGCCCCTAACACTATTTATGTGTTCGAACACGAAATGATTAATAAAACGTCCGTAGTGTCTACTGATTGAACACTGATTTGAATGCAACTTAACAATGTAATAATAACGAAAATATGATTAGTATCCAAAGTTTGTATTATTCTTTGCTTGCACAGTAATATTTGTCTACTTATAATGCAAATAAAATATTTTTATGATATTATATTACAGTTACATTTCAATTGAATATTTGAAGCGCACGGATCAAAGTTGTTTGAGCCGATTGTATAGCGAGCCGACGCGGCAGCTCTACGCACACAGCTTTGGTCGCTTATGTGTGCGTGAAATTAACGAAGAAATACCTATAGTTGACTTTGCGCGCAAGGTGTATACGCTCTTAATGCATGAATGATTTCTGATAATTCTATAATACGAATGTAATTATATGCGTTAATTTTTTCAGTGATAAATGTAAGAACCAGCGCATACAACGTCATGAATGGGCGTCGGGACTGGAGAAATTCATGACGGAGAACAAGGGTTGGGGCGTGCGGACCAAACATAAGATCACTTCTGGGGACTTCATACTCGAGTATGTGGGTGAAGTAGTCTCTGATAAGGAGTTTAAGGTTAGTAGTTGAATAACTTTATTGTTTTCGATCATTTTAACTTAAGCTTTAATATCTCCTATAAATTGAATACTTACAGGGAATATTGAATGATGGCAACTATTTTCGGTATTTCCCTGTGATACATTTGAATATTGACTAACTATGTGTACTAATTAAGTTTATCAAAGGAGAATGCCAATTTTAATATGGAACTTAGTATCGGTGCGAAGTTTGTTGTCCTTCGATGAAACCTACTTTTTTGTGTAGGGAAGAATATATATTTTCAATAAATAAAAATATAATTGAGATCCAGGCTCGGATTTCTTGGAGCAATTGACTTGAATTCCATTAAAAATATTTTTTGTATGGGGCTCTGTGAACAAAAAGTAAAGTTTGATAATCATTTTATAAAAATCTGTCGCCCGACATAAAACAGGATAATGTTTAAGGATAAACTTAAAATGGTAAAAGGTTAAATTAAAATGGTATAATTTATTTTAAGCAGTATCGGTATCGATTTTTTTTACAACAATTTGCTATAAATTCTGTTTATGCCCGAAAGTATATTTAGTTTTTATCCGTCGAAAACGAGTTTGAGTGAAATTCAATGAACCCTAAACTACTCATGCATGTTGGACAACCTGTCAAATGTCAGCCAATAGGAGGACGGAATAATGTGGCTGAGCACCGCCAATTTTTATCTACGTTTTTAAGTACCCGTGCACCCTCTACATTATAAATACTCTAAGGTATAATTTTAAATGTATGTATGTGTGTGTGTGTGTGTAACAGGAGCGCATGGCGACGCGTTACGCTCGCGACACGCACCACTACTGCCTGCACCTGGACGGCGGGCTCGTGATCGACGGCCACCGCATGGGCGGCGACGGACGCTTCGTCAACCACTCCTGCAGCCCCAACTGCGAGATGCAGAAGTGGACCGCCAACGGTACGCGTCCACACACTACACACTACACGATACACGGAATTAAACATTATTTATTTATAAGCCACCTACACCTACACGATACATACTACCCGATACATTGAACATTATTTATTTATTTCCAAGCTTTATTATACACCAGTGAAAAAAAGAAACAACATAAAAAAAATACAAAAAGGAAAAGAGTACAATGGCGGTCTTATCGCTCGAGGCGATCTCTTCCAGACAACCAACCATAGCATAGATAATACAATGATGACAACATTATTTATACACATTTACTTCACTATAATATTCATTGACAAAGTAGCTATTATTCTTGGGATAGGGAATTTATAAAAAAATATATTAGTAGTAGTTTATAATGATTGACATAGCTTTTATTTGTATCCGTAAACGAATGACAACTACAAGAAGCGCATGAATTATTATTTTTTACCAACAGACATTTACAAAAAATATATATATATATATATATATATATATATATATCTATACTTAATGTTACAGGTACTTTTAGAATGGCGTTATTTGCTCTACGAGACATCGAGCCGGGAGAGGAGCTCACATATGATTATAACTTCTCGCTGTTTAATCCAGCTGTAGGTCAGGTAAGCAAGCACAACATGAAATTTTAATTTTTCTGATATCTGAACATCGATTTTTATATTTTTTTTCAGTATATATTTTGTTAAAAATGTGCAAAAATAATACCCAACAACCACATACATACATCCTGACCCCAAACTAAGAGATCGAGTCTTGTGTCATTGCTACCAGAAACAACGAGACTTGAAGGTCTCACAAACATCCAGACCCGAAACAAATACTATGATCACACAAATATTTGTCTCGGCATAGGGTTCGAACAGCCAGTGTCTAACCACCTGCACCACGGTAGCTGTGAAATAAAACCAAAATGGGGGATTAATTACACTTCAAAACATGAAAGTGACTGTCACCTGTATGTATTGACATTAATAATTTTATAATTCCAGCCATGCAAGTGCGATTCAGAAGACTGCCGCGGCGTGATTGGTGGTAAATCACAACGCATCACTAAATTGCCCGTCAAGACACAATCGCGGACGCCTTCCAACGCTTCCAACCAATCACAGGGCTCCAACGGCAACCAACCGCGAGTGGGGCGGCCGAGAAAGGCGATGAAATGCAACAAGAAGTCGGAACAACAGACGGTCAGCACGTGCGACATCAAGAACATGACCATACTGAAGTACCAGCAACACTTGAATAAGCTATGGCAGGAGCCGCAAATGAAACCGCTCACGGCTAAAGAGAGGAACTTGGTCAAGGAGCGACACTGTTTCCTCTTTAGGAATCTGGAGACGGTAGGATATATTTTTTGGAAGATTTTATAAATCTGGTAGATTCATACAGCACTGGTAGATTTAATTGACAATATAATTTTCTCTACAATTTATGTAGTTCATTGCACATTACATTTCATTACTTGCAGGTACACAAAATCAAAATTTTTTGAATTATAAACGAATTACATAATGTTAAAAAAAGATACGTGTGGACGGTAATTCCGTTCTGTCAATAGATTGTTATCCTTATTTTAGCGTTCTATGGTAGTAATAAGTTTTATTTTACTACTTGCAGGTGCGTCGTATGCGTGATCGATTATCGCTGGCGATGCCTCCGTGTCCGAGCACGCCTCCGCCCGCGGCCGCGGTCACCCCCACCCCCGTGGTGGCCAACGTCAATCCGCTGGAGCTGCCTGACACAATGAACCCCGAGGTGTTCATATCGCGCCTGCAGTTGCTGAGGTCGCAGCGAGATGATAATGTGAAGCGATTGGTTCGTTTCGACGACGACCCGACGCTGCCTCGGAAAGAGCGGCTAGCTAATGTTCTGAAGGCACTGCATGGTGTCCTTGTGTCTGCTAAAGGTTTGTACTTTTATTGTTTTTTTTTATAGTCTGCTTATTACAGAGATGTTTGTCAAGTAAATACTTATGAATACAAGGTTTAATGTTCATTTAAAATTTATCCATGATTTTTTGTTGTTAGACACAATACATAGTATTTAAAAGTATTTTTAGAGAACAGAAGTGGGAAAGAGCAAAATCACAAATACCCTTCGTATATTTAACTTAAGTTTACATAAATCACAGACTAAGGAAATTTACCTAATTAATAAATAAATTCAATAGGAAACAATCAATTACCAAATGTGTAAAATTTGTAACGCACTAACAAACCCATTACCTAGGTAATTTAAAAATCAACTCAGCTCTTAGAGGAACAACCGACAAAGGAGGTTGCCAACTAAATAAATTTAATCTGATAGATCCTAACAGTATAATATAATGTCAAATGTCAACTAAAGTTTAATTATAATTAACATATTGGTTTCAAGAAAAAACCAGACAAAATATCAATCTGTGTAAATTAGTTCGTATCCACCCTTCTTTATTAAAATAAAACTATTATTTACGGATTTTATCGCAAATTTAGTTCAATTTTTTACATTTTTAACTTCCGCCCCGTGACCACGAAAGCTGTAAAGTGATCGAAACGTCGGGAAGTTAAAATGTAAAAAATTGAACTAAATTCGCGATAAAATCCGTAAATAATAGTTTTATTTCAATGTGTAACATTCGCGTAAATCTAAGAAACCATTACACCCTTCTTTATTTTTTCTGGAGTCAGAGAGGATGGCACTGAAGATTCTGACTACTCGATTTCATGTTCTGACCACTACTATTATGCATAAAAATAAATTACTACACCCAACATATGTAGTGCTGACACAGAATACTAACAGAAGTCAAGCTTCATACAAAGCGCGCTAAATCAACGCACACATAGACAGCATTCACCGACACGATATTCGGAAACAGTTGAGACCACTGCGAGAGCGAGTTTCAACCTTTGCGCGAACGCCGAGCGTAGTGTGAGTGTGGCAACAAAAGTGAAGTACATACACAAGCTTGACTTCTGTTAGTATTCTGTGGTCCTGACCCCACACTAAAATGAGTATGTAACCTTGCAGACGAGAAGGACAGGTCGCTCTTCAGCGCGGTGGTGAAGGCGAAGTGGAGCGGCGGTTCAGTGAAGGCGCTGGAGGCGGCGCTGGGCGCGCGGCACGAGTGCGTGGCGCAGTTCGACGCGGACGTGTGCGCGCTGCTGGGCGCGGCGCGCGCGCACGGCCGGGGCACGCCGCTCGCGCACGCCGCCGCCGCGCTCAAGAAACTGTACAACTCCGTCAAGCCGGAGTTCGCTGAAGTGCTCACCAAGATACTAGGACCCGAGGAACCCTTGCCGCCCGGCTTCCTAGTCAAAACTAAAACTGGTGGGTTATTTTTTTTTGTATACAGGGTATATCAAGACTGCTACCGAAAACGAAGCCGGGTGGTAGTTTAAGCGACTTCAGACACGATGCAACAGAAAAAGTTGCAAAAATAAGCGACAATTTTTTTTGAAATTTTTTTCCTATGGCCATATTTTCGTGGTAAATACATTTTTTCCTAAAATAATAGTGCATACCCTTTAATTTATAAATACTCTAAGATATAAGAGAGT
The DNA here is from genome assembly GCA_009982885.2 of Hyles vespertilio. Taxonomy (NCBI): domain Eukaryota; kingdom Metazoa; phylum Arthropoda; class Insecta; order Lepidoptera; family Sphingidae; genus Hyles; species Hyles vespertilio. Next base: position 6,766,341 of record CM042824.1, read on the forward strand.
TAAAATTATTATTTTAGCAAAAACTATGGATTTACCACCCAAAAATAACGATATTTAAAAAATCATAAAAAATAATTGTCGCGTTTCTATGCGAAATTTTTAGCCATTAAAACTACCACCCGGCTTCGTTTTCGGTAGCAGTCTTGAGATACCCGGTATAGATTTTCATAGTATTTATAAACTCATTTGCAAAAAAAACGGGCACCTAAGCAATGAATGTTACTATTGGTTTGTTTGATAATTATAGGGAGTTTTACTTTCACAATTTTGTAAATTAATAAGCAAATAATAGTTTTTGTCAGTATTATCATAAAATTTTGATAACATTTATGGGTTTTAATGCTAAAGTTCATTAATAGTGTATGCTCGCTAGTAGTGCATATGCTCGTGAAGTAAAAGTTAACAAATATTTTTGTTTGTTTTTTCTTTAATAAAGTAAAAGCAGATAAATGTTTAGTATCGAGTGTGACCCCCTCTAGCTGAAATCACAGCTTGAATTCGTCTGGGTATGCTAGCGAGGATATCCCGGATACTTGCTTGCGGAATACGTTCCCACTCCGCGGTAATCACATTCTTCAGCTCTCTGATGGTCTGCGGAGCCGGTTGTACTGATCTCACGCGTCGTTTCAGAACGTCCCAGACATGCTCTATAGGATTGAGGTCGGGACTTCGAGCTGGCCAATCCAAACGACGAATGCCGACCTCTTGCACATACGCTTCCACATCGCCAGACCGGTGGGCGCGAGCGTTGTCGTCCATAAAAATTGAGTCTTCGCCTAAAGCGGCCAATGCGGGTTGTGCATGAGGAACTAGAACTTCCGTTATGTATCGATGTCCAGTCAGTGAGCCGTTTTCAATGAAGACTAAGGCCCGTATTCACAAACAATACTTTACTCAGTGTTGAAGTAATCCTATGCTAAGTAAGACATTTCTCATAGTGATCGTTCCGCTCAGCCTTTTTATTCATAAACAATACTTGAGTCACCCTTTTACTATGGGAACGCACAGTGTCCAATGCGGATCAGTGATTGGTCAATTACTGTTGCTAATTTCTCTCTGGTGTTTGACAATTGGTGTCCGCGCATGTCCCGCGAATTACTCGTGAGTGACGTCTTTGACAACTTCAAATATTTACGTTCCAAATATTTAATAAAATTTATTTCCCACATTTTTGAACTGTAAATTGTGGGTGTTAACATACATAGGCCTCCCCCCTCCCCAATGATTTCAACAGTGACCTGTTGGAGGCAGCCTGCATCCAAATACGTAGATGATTACTAACCTAAAAACTCCCGTATCTGAATCAGCCCATATACGTCCCCACTGCAGAGCACGGCCTCCTCTACTATCGAGAGATTGATTGAGAGTGGTTAGGCCATATAGTCCCCCACCCTGGCCTAATGCGGGTTAGCGGACTAACGTACCATAAACATTTTTATACATCGATATGGTATACAGGTTTCGTAACGATTTCTTCGTTCAGCGTTTTAGTGCTTGGTAATTGACTATCAAAGAATTAATACACACATGACTCCAAATAGTCAGAGGTGTGCACTGGGATTCGAACCCGTGACCACCGTGAAAATGTTGGCAGTCGCATCTAGTCCGTTTACCAACAGAAAACTCCCAGATGGATAAAATCTTAAGGCCACAAGTAATGGGTAAATAGGCGGTATTGAAAGGTCTCTTTCAGACTAGTGGCAAAAGTGCATGAAGAACAATATCCCTAGTAAATCGATAGCGTCTTCTAAATTGTTTGTCATTGTAAAAATCAAAAGGATTTTGTAAATCTCGAATAATATTTCTTGCACTTATCGTCCTGCGTTCGGTGTCCTTACCGAACGCAGGACGATAAGTATCATCAATATAATTGTCGAACTTCTCCTCGATGCTGTAATCCATTCTATTGAAAATGGAAAAAACTTAATACAAAACCTTAGTGCAAAATACAAAAATGAAATGGCATATATACATTCACAGCTGTCATTTTTACGTTTTCAATCGACACTATGCGTTGCGTAAAATAGAAGTGAACGCATAGTGTCACTCATCACTCAAGTATTGTTTATGAATCAAAATTGACAATTCTGTGCGTTTGGCTACACTATGCGTCCTCATAGTATTGTTTGTGAATACGGGTGTAACTCAGTACGATCCATTGAATTTATTCCTGCCCAAAACATAACAGAGCCTCCACCATAAGGTGTGATTTCTTCAAAACAAGCCTCTGCAAAGCGTTCTCCTCGTCTTCGTAGCACTCGCCGACGTCGATCTTCACCGAACAGAGATATCCTGGCTTCATCGGAGAACAATACCCTATTCCAGTCTTCTTGAGTCCATGACTCACAATTTCGAGCAAACCTAAGCCTGGCAACTCTGTGCTCACGGAGTAACTTAGGGCCGCGGGCCGGGCGATGACTGCGTATATTGGCCGCAAGAAGCCTCCTCCTGACCGTCCATAGACTAATATGCACATTTTTTACTTCTTCGAGGTTGTTCTTAAGGTCCACATACGAAGACTTGCGATTTCTCAATGCGCGACTCACAAGAAAACGATCATCCCGTGGTTGGTTACATGGTTTTCTTCCAGAACTAGGCCTTCTCTCGACGGAACCGGTGTCTTGATACCGCTGCCAGGTCCTTTGAACCGTCGAGCGACTCAAACTTAGTCTCTGAGCCACGAAGCATTGGCTGCAACCCTCTTCGAGCAGCGCAATAATTTTGGTAGCTTTTACCACTTTCTCTAACATTATTGAGACAGCTAAACAGCAATAAATGAAGCTATGACAATTAAGAATATGAAATAAATTCATAAAAATTGACTAAAAGTTATGAAAACCGATATTATCTTTTGGAACTTCGCACCAAAAATGTAGGACAAAAAGTGGTTTTCTGTAAAAACGAGCATCAAACGAAAATTTGAATTTAGAACGTACTGTTTTAAACACCACGGCATTTTTAAAACCGGCCAGTAACATGTACAAATGATTGAAATCATTTTGGTACCATATTTTTTTAAAGAAGAATTAAAATCAAAACCGCCCGTTTTTTTTTGCAAATAAGTGTATTAGTCCTATCTTTTTGGTGGTTATGGTCTTCTTATTGACCTTATTGAATCTTATTTGACCATTTTAATAAATAAGTATAACCATGCTAGTTAAATATGATGTGACTATCTTTTCCATTATGGCACAACAACATAAACTATTATGCATCTCTTAGAAAATGCAAGGCAATCTCGAGTAGAATTTATATGATATATCCATAACACATTTATGAACATCATTTTACTGAGCTCATCAAAACAAGATATGCATGTATTGGTCCAAAAAGGCGACATATTTGGATTAGTATCGGGCGGCTATGGTATACTAGGCCTTGTTATACGATGGAGTGTGATGTGTGTGGCAGAGGAGGTGATAATGTGCATCTGCGGTCTGCACGTGGAGGAGGGGCTGATGGTGCAGTGCGGGCGCGCGCGCTGCGGCGTGTGGCAGCACGCGCGCTGCATGCGCGTCGCAGACACCACCGACCCGCACTACTGCCATCTGTGCGAACCCAACAAGGTACGTGTCAACTTATCTACTATCTTTTTTTAATTTCACTGAATGGCGTGACGAGCATGCCGTTCCCCTGATAGGTCGTATAGCTTACCATCAGGGGAACGGCATGCTCATGAACAGTAGAAAAACCAAACAATAACGAAAATTACACAGCAATGATTGGTATTCTACTGCGCTCGCCATTCTAAGACATAAGATCTTAAGTCTTGTAATGTCCAGTCGTTACTCTGACTACAACTTTCTTCAAACCGGAATACAACAGTGCATTTAAACTGCTGTTTGGCGAAAGAAGTTGACATTGCGGTGATACCTACCCAGACAGTCTCTCACATATGAGAGATGTACCAACAGTAAAAGTATGATAAATGTATATAAATATTTAGGCGAAGGATTACTTTTTGAATTCTTACTCCCTTGTAATTTTACGCATGCAGTATTTAATTGTATGCATGCAGTATATATTATTGAAGGTTACTTATTTATAGTTAGGCCTGTAGACCTGATGGAAAGTTGTAAACATGGGCTATCAAATATGAATATTTTGTATTGTATTGTATCAGCCCATATACGTCCCACTGCAGGGCACGGGCCTACTCTACAATCGAAAGTACGATTGAGAGTGGTTAGGCCATATAGTCCACCACGCTGGCCTAGTGCGGGTTGGCGGACTTACATACCATAGAAATTCTTATAAATCGCTATGGTATGCAGGTTTCCTCACGATGTTTTCCTTCACCGTTTTAGTGCGTGGTGATTGACTGTCAATACACACATGACTCCGAAAAGTCAGAGGTGTGCCCTGGGATTTGAACCCGCGACCACCGTGAACATGTTGGCAGCCGCGTCTAGTCCGTTTACCAACAGGCCACCACGCACTTCTGAATATATTATTTCCCAATGCCAATGCCTTGTAAATGAAATTTTCATATTAAGTATATATTGAATCTAATTTATTCACAAAATAATCAAATCCGGTAAATTTATCTAAACTAACGTCATACTTGTATATTTGTAGGTTGACCGTGAAATCCCTCTAGACGAGTACACGGAAGAAGGGCATCAATTCTACCTAACGTTAATGCGTGGCGACTTGCAAGTGCGACAAGGCGACACGGTGTACGTGCTACGAGACATTCCAATAGACGAAAAACATCCCGACGTCAGCCAGAAGAACGGCGAGAAAAACGAATCGCCCAAGACTAAGCGAGTGGACAGGAAAAAAGTCAAGAATGTAGCCAAAGCTAAAGATAAAGCTGAGGAACCTGCTCTTTCCAAAGTAAGTATAACCAATCTGTAGATTTCTAATGATTTTTTTTTGTTAAGCTAAACTTTTATTGCTGTTAATGACGAGACGAGCATGCCGTTCGCCTGATGGTAAGCGATGCGACCGCTCATGAACAGTAGCAAAACCAAACAACACCTTGAATTACAAAGCAATGCTTGGCAGTTCCACATTTTCACATTCCACACAAATTGTGGCAAGAGGCGAAATGCTATTTAACTAATAATAATTTTGGAATACGTTTTTCATACATTATTGTTTCGTTACAGGAGGGCGAAGTCCGTAAGCACACGTACCAAACGATAGGCGAGGTGCCCGTATCAGAGCTGGATATATTCCGAGTGGAGCGTCTTTGGAAGCACAAGGACACGCAAGAAAGATACGTTTACGGCCATCACTATTTGAGGCCACACGAGACATTCCACGAACCCACAAGGAAGTAAGTAACAGCGATAAAAATATTTGAATGTTTAACTAAAATAATGATAAATGATCCATCCAAATAATGGCAAAGTATTTATATTATACTTTGTCTACAACGTTTTCTTCAACCAGCATTTGAATACTACTTAAATCTTAATAATTACATGGTAGCTTAAAATAATGGTATACTCCATACATACCGGGTATCTCAAGACTGCTACCGAAAACGAAACCGGGTGGTAGTTTTAGTGGCTACAAACACAATGCAATTAAAAATTTCGCATAGAAACGCGACAATTATTTTTTATGATTTTTTAAATATCGTCATTTTTGAGTGGTAAATCCATAGTTTTTGCTAAAATAATAATTTAAACTCTTTTATACCTTAGAGTATTTATAAATAAAAGGGTATACACTATTATTTTAGGAAAAAAATTATTTACCACCCAAATATGGCCATAGGAAAAAAATTACAAAAAAAAATTGTCGCTTTTTTTTTCAACTTTTTCTGTTGCATTGTGTCTGAAGTCGCTTAGACTACCACCCGGCTTCGTTTTCGGTAGCAGTCTTGATATACCCTGTATATGTTTCATTAGATTGATCATCTTCAATAAGAAATAATATTTTTTTTTTCATTTTTTCAGATTCTTCCACAATGAAGTAATGCGGGTGCCGCTGTACGAGGCAGTGCCAATAGAACTGGTGATGTCACAGTGTTGGGTCATGGACCTCAACACATTCTGTAAGGTAAGATAAAAAGTGTTTCCATACAAATATAAATAAATACACCCAACAGTCACATACATAGTCCTGACCCTACACTATGATCGAGTCTTGTGTCGTGGGTAACAGGAACTACGAGAGACATTTCGGTCTCGCAAATACCTGTAGTTCACACAAATATTTGTTTCGGTGCGGGGATCGTTTCCGCGGCTGCTCGTTTCACAGCCAGCGTCTAACCTAACTGCGCCACGGAGGCTGTCGAATATAATAGACAATAAATCAGATTACATTGGTACCATTACTAGGGAAGTTTTTTGTAAGTTGTCTAAACAGAATCAGGTGAAACATTAGCATCACAAATGTTGGTTCTTCAATATGAATATTCAATATAATTATTGCGTAGCATGTCCATTTATCCTATCTGTAGCTTGCGATATTCCACAGTAAAATATTTGTTACTTTATTTTTTACATATTATAATTTTGTGAGATTGACTAATTAGTTGAGATCGTTAGTTATGTTTGATACGATTAAACAGTTTTCAAAATATTTGTCTGTTTGCAGGGTCGTCCGGTGGGCGCTCGCGAGCCGCACGTGTACATCTGCGAGCTGCGCGTGGACCGCTCGGCGCGCCTCTTCACCAAGGTGTCGCGTCCCAAGTACCCCATCTGCACCAAGCCCTACGCCTTCGACCACTTCCCGCAGCGCCTCAAGATCACCAGGACATATGCGGTGAGTTATATAATTATTTTCGTCAAAATATTTAGAATACTATATTCGAAAAAGTGGTATATAATAGTTTTTTCAGCTCGAGTTACTAGTCTGTTAATTCTATATAAATTTTTTTACAGCCTCATGAGGTTTCACCGGAGTACCTTAAAGGCAAGGCGGCTAAAAATGCCGCATTGAACGATAAGAGCAACAAAAATACTGTTAACAAACCCGCAAAGAAGAAGATGCCGGTCATCACTTACACTGATAATACAAAGGTGATCTAATTTTTACCGATTTATTATTTAAAAAGTTTTCATATTGCCGTAATGTAGTACATGGTAGAACTCAAAACAAGTAAGTTACTTTTTCGCTATTTCTTTTAGCGCCCGCTTACTACCGTAAGTAAGTACTTAAGTTGCGTTTAACAACGTTAATCCCGATTAAATTTACTGGCTAAGTGGGCCGTGCGCTGTTAAGTGCAACTTATTATTTGAATGGCGTTCCAGTATTCGGGCGATAGTCAGTGGTCACATCGCTAGTTGTATTCAGTATAGTAATATAGTGTGCGTGCAGCAGGAGCGCGGCGGTGTGTCGGCGGGGCGCGCGCAGCTGCAGAAGGAGCGCGTGAACAGCATCGCGCGGCGGCTGCTGGGACGCGGCGCGGCGCGCGGCACGCTGGACGCGTCGTACCTGCTGGCGCCGCGCCGCGCCACGCGCGCCGCCTCCTGACCCTGCGCCGTGTGCCGCGAGCCGATATGAATCTCTTGTATCATACTGTCTGCCGATATTCTAACCCATTAGTGATGTGTATTTTTATAACGTTAACTGTAAAAAAATCTTTCCGAGGTATTCTTACGTGCGTTATGATCTTGTGCTAAGTTTAGTAGTTAATAATTTATTATATGGAAATATTATTTGTTGGATGTGTTTCCGCCGAGCCGTTCGAGTGGAGTGTTTGTGGGCAGACGTAATCTCAAATATTTTAGTTTATGAGTATGTTTTACGTTTATTGCGCCGACGCTGTCTAGTTATGTGCAGCGATTCGAATTAAATTTATAAGCTAATGATATTTAAATGAATAGTTATATTTTTACATAAGACAACTGATTGATTGTTATGATAGTAATATAAATTGTAGGCTAATGAAATGATTAGTTAACGACCACTGGTGCGAACTGATGTTGAATGTTGAAGAGTTTTAATAGAGGTTAGACACAGAAGCGTTGTTTGAAGGTTGTTAATTTAATATTTAGCTATTAATATTATACTTTATATTCTTCCGTTAGAGTAAGGGTGATGTGAAGTATCAACCATCTGGTCACTTATACACCTACAATGTTGTAGGGTTGATGCACTATCATGCCTTATGTCATGCACTAAATCTCTCTAATTTTTTTTTTATTTTAGTTGTCTAAGTTGTATATATGTTTAGCGAGTAAGGTGGTTGGTTGTTTATTTTCGGTAGCAGATGGAATGGAGAGTGGTTGGTGGTCCTCTCGGCATTTGCGATTCACCGCTTTCTTTACTTTAGTCGTGTGCGTTATGCGGATTTTTTCTTGCTGGCCTTTATATTGTGATCACAGAGAACAAAGTTGTTTTTGTTTCTAATTTATTTGTAAAATACTGTTAGTTTTTATACATTTTTAAATGACTCTTTAACTTTTCAATGACTTTTTGTGTAACAATAAGTTTAGTATCATTAGTATTTTTCTTTGCTATGCTTTTACTCATATTACTATATTAACGAGAAGATATTTACTAGGGTACATTGATCCCAAAATCTAGTACAAATATTTACCTTCATCACTTTATGCGCCTACAGAAAAAAATATCACATTTACAGAATATGGTATTTGTTAGTTTCTTTTATATACTCTAAAACATAATAATAGGTTTAGATGAATAATAGATAGTATTGTTGACAGTAAATTAAATAATAGCCAGGCAGCATGCTTTATTACCACCAATCTAAAATATGTTTGATCTGTAAGTAACGGCAGTTGTACCTAATGTTCATGTTTTATCAATGAAATTAATCTATAGTGACTGTTAGCTAAATCAGCAAGTTTCACTCATGTACTTAATTAGTGAACATAGTTTTCAATAGTCAATAACATAATAATAGCCCTAAGTAATCACATTTTCATTGCTTCATGTTGATAAAGTACGTAATGTAATAGAAAACTGTTAAAATAGTGTAGCTCACTGCAAATCTCTATGCCACACTTATATATTTTGGGATCAAAATTGGATTTTTTTTAACGACTGGTATTCAAATTGTATTTCATGAGATAGAGACCATTAAATCATGTTTTATTTATTTGGGACACAGTTTTAAATATATTTAAAGCTTTTGTTATAAAAATTAAGTATCAAAATCAAAGCTTTTATTGCTATTTATGTTGTAGTCATGAGAGATTTATATGGTTTTTATCTCTTTCGGTATTATCAATTGGTTTACAATAATTACTTTTTAATGTAATGAGCAGCTTTACTATTTATACCTATATTTTAAGATGCCATTTGTTGTAAACTCATGTTTTAATAATAAATTAAAATTTTGGATCAAATCTAAGAACAGTTTTCTTTTGTATAATTTTTAAACACCCTTTGTTAAGAATTTCCTGTTGACCTTCCAAACCCTTTACCTCTAAAACCAGCTACTTTTCATTTTATTCAACCATAAGATTGCTCAATCAGAGATAAATTAGGCCCAAGACCTCAAGATACATAACCAATATTAATATGAAGACTTATAAAAGTTTATCATTATTAATGCTAAGCAACTAAATACTAGCAGAGTGGCTATGAGAAGTTAGCATCACTAGCTTAGATACGTCCTCCACGCCGCAGTTCGATCCTCGCACTGAGACAAATGTGTGTATGGCCCACAAATATTTCTTTCGGGTCTGGCTAATTTTGACACTGAAAAGTCTCCCGTAGCTATTACTACCCACGATACAAGGCTCAATCTTAGTGTGGGGTCAGGACTATGTATGTGACTGTTGGGTGTTATTTATTTAATTATTAAAAGTAACCGCGGTGTGGTAACTTATGAAGCATGTTGGTTCATTTTCTTTTGCTTAACAGTGAACCGGAAAAGGACGAAAACGTGTATAGCTGGTAAATACTGATTACTTATAATTTTGTTTTTTGTTGACGCGGGGAAACCTGGTTACAGCTAACGCCCCACCTCGGCGGAGGGTGGAGCGATTGTGTTGGGTTCACCGATAGGCATACCAACCAAAACCCCGCGTTGGCCTCTTCAGCGCAATTGGAACGGCCCCGGGAACCCGAAGCAAAAGCGCTCCTCCAGCTTCTACCGGGACCATCCCTGCACAATGCCGCTCAATTTGCGGCTCGTCCCATATATAGAAGGCTAAGAAGCCTCCTCATTTCTCAGCAACAGGCAATTGCTTCCTCCTCTTCCTGCCGCCGAACATCTCGAGGTCGCATTGTACTTGAGTACAATGGGCGCAACAACAGCCCCCACTGCGCGCCCGCGACCTTCACTTCCCCATTAGTCGCCTCCTACGACAGGCAGGGGATACCGTGGTGGGATTTTCGAAGCGCCCCCATACCACAGGGCGCAAGTCGCCGATCATGCGTCACGTCGGCGTCTTCTACGTCTTCTTTGGCGGTGGGAAGGATCTGACCGCTCTCGATCCCTCTCGGCATTTTCCTTGTCCGAGATTACTTCCTCACAGAAGTTTGCCACCGCTCGGCAAGACCTTAGACTACTTACCGAAACCACAGCCGGCAGAGAGAGGTCGGTCCCAATTAATTCTGTGAGAGCGCTGCGTTCGCTATCCCAGGATGGACAAACCTCCAGCGTGTGCTGGGCCGTATCTTCTGGACAGTTTTCACAGTGGTGACAAACGGTCAATCTTTCGACGCCAACTATCCTACACAGGTACTCGGCAAAATTACCATGTCCTGTGAGCACCTGTGTGAGTCGGAAAGTCGCCACGCCGTGGCGCCTGTCTAGCCATTGGTCAAACACAGAGCGTACTGCTTCAAACTGATTACTTATCATGGATTTTCTGATAAGTTTAATTTGGTTTTTATAGAGTAATTTACCGTATACATCACTAGATGGCGTTAGTTGGCTGGTTTTAGTACTATGTTTTAGTAACATTCCTAGTGCAAAAAGGAAAACAGTTATGATTTCTCAAAATAGGTGAATGTATTTCACTAAGGTATTGTAAAAATTTTGATAATTACATCAAACTTCGAAATCCGCCTATACTCGTATTTGCTGTCTTACTAGCGATAATAATTTAAGTATTGCTGTTTGTAATATTATCACGCGCTATTTGGTGGGTATAACATAGCTTTTATATTCCGGTAGAATAGTAGATCTGCGATACACCTGATATTATAAAATACCATTTAGTTGATATACTGAACTCCATACCTTAATTCTTCAATCAAATATACACTAGATTATAAGAAACGGCCTAAAAACGGTAAGAGAAATAGAAGTACAAATAGGCGTGTGGTCTTATTTGATTTTAGTATGCTCCAAAAACATAATAAATCTTAAAATTAAAAGAATAAGGTTTATTGTTACCGGAAGTTGATTATAATTTAAGAATTTTTGCAACATCTCGTAATTCGAAATTCAAATGTATAGATAAGCCTATGCAACCTCGGCCACTTTTAGCGTGTGATTTTGTTTCGGACCCTGTATCTAGTATAGATTTGATCGAAGCCTTAATCTCACTTTTTGACACGATTAGGTCACTCTATTCAAATTCATTTTCATACCCCTTTTAACCCAGATTTATAGGAATAGAACATGGGATGGCTTACAATGCGTGATGTTTGGCAGAGATAGAACAAGGAGGTTTGGAGCGAGATGATAGAAACCACTAAGGTGAGGTTTCGTAATAATACGCGTGGTACTGATGAGCCAAGAAATGAATTGGTTAAACATATAGTCAATGCATCAAGCATTGACTATCTTTTTAATCCTTAATGTGTGTGAGACCAAAAAGCCTCTCTTAGTTTCTGACCCACGCTGCTGTGTCAGGAATATGCACATATGTGACTGTTGGGTGTATTTATGAATAACCTGATTAATGACGATGATAATGCTGTACTACTTCCATTATATTTTAAAGGATGATCCACAAATAGTAAACAAAATAACCCAAGTGTTCGCATTTACGCACATTTCATGGTGTTTCTGCACTGTAGGAGGTGTAAAGTAAATAAAAGAATTCTAATATCAAAACAGCTTTTGTGTCACCTTAATTTAGGCTTGAGTAAATTATACGATAAGATACGATTCATTGTGTTTCTCACTCTGTAATCATTTAAGGAAAAAAAAACAACAATTCCTTCTGCTGAAATATATTATTAGTAGGCGGTAGTATTGGTTTAAAAACCGAGGATAGGCGATTAATTACACTTGGAGTTTCGTAAAGATGACCGTAAAAATGGTGCTTAAGCAGATATTAAATTAAATTAATAGATTTCGTCTAATCGGTGATAAAAATATGTTCATTTTTATTCAACTTTCTGTCATAATACAAGCAAGCATTTTCAAAATATTTGCGAGGGATGACTAAGTTTAGTAACGCTCCACTAGATATGTACCTACTGGAGCGCGCGCACCAATTACGTCGTTACTGTCCATATACAGGGTATATCAAGACTGCTACCGAAAACGAAGCCGGGTGGTAGTTTAAGCGACTTCAGACACAATGCAACAGAAAAAGTTGCAAAAAAAAGCGACAATTTTTTTTTGTTATTTTTTTTCCTATGGCCATATTTGGGTGGTAAATACATTTTTTCCTAAAATAATAGTGTATACCCTTTTATTTATAAATACTCTAAGGTATAAAAGAGTTTAAATTATTATTTTAGCAAAAACTATGGATTTACCACCCAAAAATGACGATATTTAAAAAATCATAAAAAATCATTGTCGCGTTTCTTTGCGAAATTTTTAGTTGCATTGTGTTTGTAGTCACTAAAACTACCACCCGGCTGCGTTTTCGGTAGCAGTCTTGAGATACCCGGTATTTATGTCAATGTTAGTACGTACAAAGTAGAACTGGGGATCACGTTCACATCTATGGCACCATACTGCAAAATTATCTCTCGCCACATTCACCCCTTTGTCAGTTCTTACCCGGAAAGCCCTAAATAACATCACATGACCGGAAAAATTAAAATACTCTTCCCAGAAGTTTGTCAATGTAACTGATCTTTGTAATCCAACCGTATCATACTGCGAAATGTGAATAATTAGTCGCAATAGTTTTAAGAAACGTAATAAAAACAAAGCACTTGTGCCGTGCAAGCAGGCCATACGGAAACGAGACTTGCCTGGTAGTTTCGTCACCCGAAGAACATGATACAGCCGGCATCCTTTCCCACGCCGCTATGCTTTCAACAGCATATCTTGCTGCGTAAGTCGGACGACCCTATCACGCCACGAGTTAGTAGTAATTTGCTAGTAAACAAATCGCCTAAGTTCATTCACCTTAGCTTGATACGCGCCAGTTAAAGGTATCGCTGGGCTTGTGGTTTTATTTACGATGGCTGATGACTGCTACCGTACTAGATACTACATATATATATATATATATGTATAGTTCTTAATACTTGTATGTGAGAATGCTAGGCGCAGTACCTACATAAGTAGGAATATGATAGTTGCACTTACATATACGATTTTCTTTACGTCAGATCGTAGTATTTTTTGACGTAGGTGATTGATTTAGAATTATTACTGGGTAAACTATGGGTCACATTGTGTGAAATTAGAATAAATAATGGAGATTCAGGATAACTAACTTATAAGTAAAATTTCCATAGACAATATAATTTATACGTCAGTTATTATTAGTTCAATTAGTCGTTAAGTCAATTTGCAACCAACTAAGTCTTGTCATTCAAAGTGATAATGTAAATAAGGAAGACTAGTAATTCTACGTCGTCGCTGAATTTTTATATAACAGTAATTATATTTGATATCTATTGTCTCATCTGTATAATTTGTGATAGAGGAAGGGCGGGCAAGACGGAAGACTAACTTTATGATGCTAAAAGTACAACGCGGTAAGAATATTTTGTTTCAATCAGTTTAGACAGACTTATGTACCAGCATCATCCTTATCAGAATAAAAATGTGTAATCAAAAATAATTAATACTAAATATACAATCTGTGAACGAGAAATGAGATAGATTTCATCTTGACGACGAATAGACGGATGTTCAGTGATGTCTCTGTGATCAACAGGGTGAAAACCGGTAGTTATCACCGAATGGTTAGGGGCACATTGAATATCAACGTCCAATTAGAAAGGCGCCGCTTGATGAAGTCTACGCTCCGACCTACTCGCGCCCATATCCAAAACCCCGAGAGCTTTCAACTCGAGTTGACAAATCGCTTTGATTGTCTAAAAGAAAACCTTGCAGTGGACGAGTTAAACAGCGGTTTGGTAGAAGCTGTCCATACGGTGGGATCTAAGTATTTTAGACCTCGCCGTAGAGATAGACCACAAAAACTCTCGATCCACACTCTTGACCTCATGGCCGAACGTCGATCTTTGACGCTGCAGTCTTCCGTTGACGCCGAAGCATATCGGCGGCTCAATAGACGGATCTGGAAGTCCTTGCGACACGATGTCCGTGCTCACAATACTGTGAGCATTAAGGAGACAATTGAGCGGAACGGAGGCTCCAAAGTGTTTGCAAGAGACTTGTCTATTGGGCAAAGCCAATTGTCTAGGCTGAAGACGGAAGACGGCCGCGTGGTATCGACGAGGGCAGAGGTATTAAGGGAGATCGAGAGGTTCTACGGACAGCTTTACACCTCGGTTGCCAAACCTACTGTTAGCTCGGCCGAAGACCCGAGAGCCGAGCTAATCCGACACTTTAGCGATGATATCCCGGACATCAGCCTGTTTGAAATTGAGATGGCCCTCAAACAACTTAAAAACAACAAGGCGCCGGGTGAGGACGGAATCACTTCAGAGCTTCTGAAAGCAGGCGGAACGCCGGTACTGAAAGTCCTTCAGAGGCTCTTCAATTCCGTTCTCCTCGAGGGCTCAACGCCGGAGGCATGGAGCAGGAGCGCGGTGGTACTGTTCTTCAAAAAAGGTGATAACACTTTGCTGAAGAACTACAGGCCCATCTCGCTCCTGAGCCATGTTGTATAAGTATCATACATCCTTATGTCGTTAATTTACCATCGATTCGCACGAAACGATTTGCGTCCTCTTTCATCATGCGTACGGCAAAGGTATGGAATGCCTTACCACGATCAGTGTTTCCTGAAAATTATGACCTGGGTATCTTTAAGGCTAGAGTGAATAGGCACCTTCTAGGTAGGCGTGTAACAACGTAGACTATATCGACACTTTCCATCAGGTGAGATTATAGTCAAACGTCTAACCTACAAAAGTTAAAAAAAAAAGAAAAAAAAAAGTATAAGTTGTTTTCAAGGGTCATCACAAATCGTCTCGAAGGCAGGTTTGATGACTTCCAGCCTCCCGAACAAGCCGGTTTCCGAAAAGGCTTTAGTACCATAGACCATATTCATACGCTACGGCAGGTTATACAAAAACCGAGGAGTATAACTTGCCGCTTTGTTTAGCGTTTGTGGACTATGAGAAAGCCTTTGATTCGATCGAGACCTGGGCTGTGCTACAGTCTCTTCAGCGGTGCCACATAGACTATCGGTACATCGAAGTGTTGAGATGTATATACAACAACGCCACCATGTCGGTCCGAGTACAGGATCAGAGCACGAAGACTATTCCACTACAGAGAGACGTGAGACAGGGAGATGTCATATCTCCGAAACTGTTCACTGCCGCGCTGGAAAATGCCTTCAAGCTCTTGCAGTGGAAAGGATTCGGCATCAACATCAACGGCGAGTATATTACTCACCTTCGATTTGCCGACGATATTGTAGTCTAGGCAGAATCGCTGGAAGACCTTAGCACTATGCTCGAAGACCTTAATCGAGTTTCCCAACAGGTGGGTCTTAAAATGAACATGGATAAAACGAAGATCATGGCGAATATCCATGTTGTGCCCACCCCCATTGGAGTTGGGGGCTCGACTCTCGAAGTTGTAGACGAATATGTCTATTTAGGACAAGTGGTCCGGTTAGGCAGGTCCAACTTCGAGAGAGAGGTCAATCGGCGAATCCAACTCGGTTGGG
Source organism: Hyles vespertilio (assembly GCA_009982885.2). Taxonomy (NCBI): domain Eukaryota; kingdom Metazoa; phylum Arthropoda; class Insecta; order Lepidoptera; family Sphingidae; genus Hyles; species Hyles vespertilio. The sequence continues at coordinate 6,782,234 of CM042824.1, forward strand.
CAGCGTTCGGGAAACTTCGCGACGTCTTCTCGTCCAAAATACCTCAGTGCCTAAAATCGAAAGTCTTCGATAGTTGTGTGTTACCAGTGATGACATACGGCACCGAGACGTGGCCTCTCACTGTGGGCCTCATTAAAAGGCTCAAAGTCACTCAACGAGCCATGGAGCGGGCTATGCTCGGTGTTTCCCTACGAGATCGAATCAGAAATGAGGAGATCCGTAGGAGAACCAAGGTTACCGACATAGCCCATAGGATTGGCAAGTTGAAGTGGCAGTGGGCCGGGCACATAGCTCGTAGAACCGATGGCCGTTGGGGCCGAAAGGTTCTCGAGTGGAGGCCACGTACAGGCAAGCGAAGTGTTGGACGCCCGCCTACAAGGTGGACGGACGATCTGACTAAGGTCGCAGGAAGTCGCTGGATGCAGGCCGCTTCCAACAGGTCATTGTGGAGATCATTGGGGGAGGCCTATGTTCAGCTGTGGACTTCCTGTGGCTGATATGATGATGATGATGATGATGATGATGATGATGATACAATCTGTGAGTACTCAACAAGTAATACTGGAAAAAATCTATCTTACCCACACCTTTCGGGCAAGGAGATGACAATCAAAAAGAGATATGTATATGGATACTCAAAAACTGCCTCGACTGAGCCGTTTTTTATCCGAGTGACTCGAGTGAATTTGTCAAACTCGTAACTTGAGTAAAAAAAATTGACTCGAGTTCGTTTGCATTTGAGTTATAGAGTGAACAGAACTCGGCGCGCCGAGTAGATTCGGTGTTTCATATTACTAATATAATATTATACTTTAATTTAGAAATTCCCGCCGCAGGGCGTCCCACGCTACGTTTACCAAAACGCGTCAGGGCTGGTAGAGTTTATAGTACCATTATTATTCATACAGACAGCTTCCGTGGCGCAGTCGGCTAGACGCCGCCTGTGAAACGAGAGACCGTGGGTTCGATCCTCGCACCGAGAGAAAAGTTTGTGCTGGCCTCAAATATTTCTTTCGGATCTGGGTGTGTGTGAGACCAAAAAGTCTCTGGTAGTTCCTGATACCCACGACACAAGACTTGATCTTAGTGTGGGGTGTTATTTATTTAGATATTATTTATACTTTACTAATAACTCTCGAATGATTCCATCAAATAAGATGTACCTCTTTTCCTTCACTATTATTAGTCATATTTATTCACTAACAATAAATTTCAAAAATCAAACGATTTTTAAATATTGGATTAACCTTTACCATGCATTTTGATTTTGAACCAACGATCGTCATTTTAGTATGTCGCGTCCGGTCCGCACTTCATTCATTCAAATGCTTATAAAAATAAAATACTCTCAAATATGTAATGTAACCTAATATTTGATATCTTTTACCCACCAACTTTATTGAGAAGCAATTATTCGGCAATCCCAAAACGGGGGTATTTCTAGTTCTTTAACTTTATACAGACCTTCGAATTGGTTTATTAACAACATGTATGCAAATCTTGAATTTCTGTGTTCGAAACTCAAAGGATACTTCTTGGCTCTTGATATGTTTCGGTTTGAAAACTTAATATGAGTTGCCCGGAACTGTTTACGAAATCGCGATCGACTCGCTCCCTATTAGAGAGCTCAGTGTAGGTACTAATAGCAACCTGCTTACCCCTTCACAGATGAACGTTTGAGCTTAAGATTAATCAAAAAAATAGATTATAGATTTATGGCTAGATAAAAAAATAGGAATCTCTGTACTAATGAATATTCATGGATCTGTACTAATGAATGAAAAGGAAATCATTTTATTCACAATTCCTTCCTGTAAGATGAACTGTCATACTTTTATGAAAATTCAAAACTATGTTTCACTATAAATTACTACATTTTAAAGTATGTAACATAATATATACCTATCTATGTATTTATTCTGGTCTAAAGTAACTCTATTAAATGCAATAGGTACAATGTAACTGTAGCAGTAAAGGAATTGTTGGATCAGATATAGTCAGTCGGTGACGGACTTCCTTCCAATCATACTATCTTCTAACATACATACGAATGTAGACACGTATTCGACACAAGAATGTGCGTCAGAGATGAGAAACGTGGACAATTGCACATAGGTAGTGTAACCCGAGTTTGTAAGGAGTCCATACTGGCACGTAGTATGAATTTAATAATTATGATATAGAGATGAGTTGGTTACCAGATTTTACGATTGTTATATCCTCACTGATTCTAAATAGTGTTGCTAGCCTCAAGAAGTTCTAGTCCGCGTTAGGATCACAATTCATGCGCCTTCGGGATGGTGGCTGTCTGCTACTCACTACTTGGGTATTTGTAATACCCGAAAATTAGTAATCGAACCTGTATTCACTACCAGAGCAAATGATCGTTATAATAAAAAATATCAACGCCATCATTTAACTAACTACAATAATTATGAATGTACCTAAATAACCCAAAAATATAAAATGCGTCAGCGATAAATTACTTTTTTTTTAACTGCACACATTTTAGCGAGACCTTGTGCCACCATTTTGTTTACACAAAGCGACTGCTGCCATTCGAACGAGTTACGGACGAATTATTGAATTAAGACTGTTGTTACAGTTTCTCCTATTGTGAGACGAAGGCTTGATGTATTGTTCTCTCCCCTTGCATCGCATACTTCAGTATGCTAGGCTTAACATTGACCTTAAATGACAATTTACGTTTACGATTTGTCCTGGTACTGTGCCGGCACTCGGCCGCGCTGCTGCGTGACTGGGGTCACTCGCAATGAGAAGATTGGGCCTGGCGTCCGCCCGCATTCGCCGTCGCCACGCCGCACGCATCCTATATTGTTTACTCACTTCCAATATTATCGTGTCTTCCCTAAATGCGTGAAACATTTCCGACGAAACTTTATAAGGAAACAAAATGAATGTATTAAGGTGTATGTTACTCATACATGACTTTTGATCTAAGACTAAACGACTCTTATTTATGACTAGGGTATAAAGAAAAGTATTCAATATCCTCTAGTTTGGTTCGAACGTAAAAATGTGTCCGGCTCAGTTGAGGCTCAGTTAGATTGCTCCAATACAGTGTGTGAGCGGAAGTGAGTGATTGCTCGTTGAGTCAAGTTTCGTTACATCCACCAAACAATTACTCCTATTATCTTAATGAATGATACCTACCGAGGTGTAAACATCTAGGCTTAATGTGGGATGTCTAAACATTGCATGACAAATATTGTTGATATATTTATTATATTCATTACAATGTTTCTTTCCATTGCCTACTTATTGACTTAATAAGAGTATATCCTACTAACCTAATAAGATTAGTGCGAATTATCCAGTAACCACAAGAAATTTACGTCACACTCAAAAACTGCTCGCAACAGCAGATGTGTTAAATGATAATTTACCAATTAGATAGCCGATGGCGTGTTTATTACGTTAGAATTGGCACGTAGCTGTATCTATTGCGAGATGCCCAAACGAATTACAGACGTAATGTGGATCATAAGAATCATATTATTTCATAAAATGAAACGATGTAGGGTCGACGAATCAGCAGGACGTGCAATCCAGCGCTATTATTGAGTCAACGGCTGCGCAGGCGCTCAGTTCCACGGCACGGCATAGCGTATTCGAAAGTATTGACCAATTGCAATCGACGTAGTCGTATCCTCACGAGCCCGGAGCACCGCTCCTGCGTTTACAGTATACGCGTTTTTTTTAATAGATTCAGCATATTTGAAGTAATTCGTGTACAGTTCAGTGTCGGAGGGCTTCAACAAGGCATGAACAGTGCGGGTGCGCCCCCAGAACTATCACACGGCGTCTTCAAGTTTCACCTGCCTGGGTTGGAATTATGTATTCGTAAGTCACTCAGATATTGTACGTGAGCTTATCATACATTTCGTGCGAGATGCAAAACATACGTCCTCTTCACGTGTTCAGTAGACAGCGATTGCATGTTATCTATCGTTTGTTTTTAATGCTTCAAGGGTGGAAATGCTTTGTTAGAAACATGTCTTGTTTTATTTTCTGTAAAACACGACGCGGTGATAACTGCATGCGTAAATATGTATGTACGAGTTTAATTTAGTATGCTGATAAAATCCATTTAAGTTAACTTTTATGAAATTGATTTATGTAGCGACAAATTTTGCTACATGTTGAAAATAAATGATATGACAAAAACAAAGGCTTACAATATGCAAGTAAGCATACGCTAAAGTAAGCATACGCTAAAGACTTTTTTCTGACTCTTATGTTAAGGCAACAATATTTTCTTCTTTATGTTAAATATTGCATGTAGCATCAACTAAAAATTGCATCTACATATTATGTACATAATTTAGTGCCATTGGTCACCCAATAAATGCGTGACCAACTCCAGATAAGTAATAACCTTTCACACTTTCCATTATTTCGTTAGTACAAACAATTTTGTAAAAGAATGCTATTTGTATTTTACTATGTTCAGGCGATAATTAGCTATTGTTCACGTTATTAATATATTAGATACAGCCTCAATATATGCATTGTGTACCTAATATTATAAAATAGGACGACGTAATTACAATTCTACTCACAATAGTTTATGCTTACGTTTCATAAATAATACACTGCAAATAACCTTAATCTTATCGTTTTAAAATGAATAAATAAGGCTTCAGTGCTACTTTGTTACTAAACCTACTGTTGATAAATTATATTTGCATTCTGTGACGTATATTTTTTAAAGATTTGTCTGAAAATATTTTACGTACGTTAGGAGATGTAAACACGGAGTAAATCTTCCTATCAGATAAAAGTATTCTTTAAAAGCAAAAATTAAATTCGCCCTGAAAGGATTTTACAATAATATTTGAATGTGTACTGATATTTTTATTATCGTTCACTATAAATAAGTAGATATTATTCAGCATATCAGGCACCATTTCCAAATACAGTTAATATAGAATTTGATCGTACAATTTTGGATACAAGTTTGTGTTGTTTTAATATGTACGTGTTGTATGTTTTATTTTAATTTTATGTTCAATTTCATTTAAGAAGTATATCTCATCTCCCAAGGCATAAATTAATTAAAAACGAAATGCCTTCTAACATATCTTGTTTGCTCAAGCTTGCAGAGAAGCTAGTTTTTCGTTAGATTTATTTCCCATTTCACTATCGAGAATAACATTAATGTTCAGGAAATAATTTAGAGACTTATTGCACTGAATTGCGAGACGACAATGCCATTCGCCTGATGGTAAGCGATATGACTATTTAGTGTTTATGAAGAGTAGCAAAACCAAACAACACTTTGAATTACAAAGCCATGCTTGGCATCCCACTGCACTCGCTATCCTGAGACACAAGATTTTAAGTCTTAATATGGTTAGTAGTTATTCTGGATACAATATCCTTTTAACCGAAACACAACAGTGCATTTACACTGTGTGCATAGTGCATTTGGCGGAAGAAATAGAAATTGCGGTGGTCTACCCAGGCGGCCTATGAGAGACCTACCACCAGTAAAGACTAGTTGATAGCTTCCGTATGTTTAAGAGGCTGTCGGGATTGGTTTCGTCGCTTTGTATGTTTCTGTCGATGAGTAACAGTATGCTAAAACCGTTGATTTCCCGTTTAAAGACATTTTGGATAAATAAAATTACTTTTTGTTTATTTATGTTCGTTGCGACTGTCACTAATACATAGATTTTCTTCTTTCTTTCTCGTTTGTCGATCCTATGCAATAAAAACCATCCTGTGTCTATAACTAGATGTACCAATTTTCTTATTTGTCGATCCTATGTAAAAAAACCCTATGTCAATATGAACTAAGTGTACCGACTGTGTATAATGTTAGGCATCGCGTGATCCCTACGGAGCGGCGCGACTCGTCGGCCACACGGCGCGGTGTGGCGTGTACCGCGTGTATCGCTCGGAGGATGGAGAACGATGGCCAAAATCACCTCGCACGCCAGCCGGAACACTTCATACTGTCGTTATTGATAAATTGCCACGTCAATTTGCCGGTGCTTAATCCGTCGCCTCGAGTGCACCGATACTTACGGACAGAAACACCTAGCTAATTTGCCAATGTCACATTGCGGCACTAAAGATAGAGCAGTGAGCACTCGTAACTCCGCCGCAGTTGGCGTTCGATCTTTCTTAGCAATCTTCGCTCAAGCACCTCATTGTGCCTGTCTAGCTTGTCAACATTTATTAAGACACTTCTTGTTGGTACATACGCTATTTTCATATAGCACGTACCTATGTAACGTCACGCATTGTTACGATGTTGTTTACTAGACCTCTATTAGTCGATTGTCTATTTGTTACAGAGATTCTTTCTACATTGATTATGAATTCATTCATCAACATGTTTTAGTAGTACCAACCAAATTTGCCCACACTTATTTCCGTTTCATGATGACTCTTGGTGATATAAGACGAGTCTATGGTTCCACTGAGCTCCGGGCATTTCGAACGACGGTGTTTAACCAAATGCCGCCGGCAAAATTAGAAGAACACGTGTAAAAAATACTTTTATTTTATTTTGTTGGGTGTTTGTTCAATCGTTTTGTTGTTTTCGAAATGCATCTTTCTTTTGAAAGTAGAGTATGACAAAAACACACAATTTCAACAATAAAAAGGTCATTTAAAGTGTTTGTAGCATGCATTTTGCTTTTGTAAACGTTGGTAACGAAAATTAAGCTTATTTCAATGTTTAGGGATAACTTTACTTTTTTTTATGATGTTTAATGGTATTGAGGGACAGAATCAAAATACCGGAAGCGGTGACAATTAAAAATTTAACGCAATTAAAGTTTTGGTGACCAGTTTATAGAGGCGAAAAAAAAAAAATTTAAAAAATCATTTTATAATAGCTATGCCTTCTGCAAATGTTTTAAAAGTCTGTAATTCAAGTGTTGATCGAATTAAAGTGAGTGGAGGGTTAAAAGAAGCTGACCGAGACAGAATGAGCTGAGACCGAACATCGTTTGTTCAACTTGCAGTTGTGGATCACGAGGTGCAGTGCCGGCGTAGGGTAGGGCGCGCACGGGCGACCGCCCAGGGGCGCCCCTTATATTAGCTTGTTTGTTGAGCAAGTCTCACTTATTTGAAATCACTAAATCTAGATACAAAATCTGTCAGAATGAAATCCACTTTTCGGTTGGAGCCCTGCTGTTAATTTCACCAGGAATCCTAAATAATAGCATATACTACAAATCTAGTTACATATTTTTGAGTATAAATAAGATGGCCGTGAAAATCGAGCATCTATTAAATACTGTAAGAACCACTTCAAAATAAAAATGCTGAAATTAATATTATAGATTTTTTCGTAACGATGGTATAGAATTAAAAATTTTTATTTAAGTAATTTTTTTGTCATACTACAATCAACCATTTTCAAATTCGTTGTGAGCGACTACTAATTTCAGTAACGCTCCACTGGATATACACTGCAGCGCCGTCCGCACCACTTACGTCGGAACATTTGCACGTCGCGTTTCTCCATGAATCGCGCTGGAATAGTGGCAAGTCTCGGGATATCAGGCAGGGCTACAAGCTGAATTACAGTAGATATCCTACTGGCCGGAACAGGGTTGCCGTAGTGTTGTCGTCTAGCATCCGGGAGAATATTCTTTAAGTCGACATACGGGGCGACCGGCTTGTACGGGTTATAGTAATGATTGATAGGGTTGTTGCCAAGTTGATCAGCGCTTATTCCCCGTAGGTGAGTTGCTCGGAGGCGGAGAGGAAGCCTTTTGGACCCTTGTTGATGACACTATGTGCAATCTGCCATATATTTTTTTAACGATATTATAGTTCCTTATGCCTTTCTTCCGGTACCGCCGGCGATGGTCGGAACAGGCGTGTCGGGGTCTCCGGCCTTTTAGCCTGGCGCACGTGGACGTTGCAGCCATGCTGGGTCTATCTCTAAAAAGATATTTTGCCGGCATACCGCCTAAAATCCTCTCGGTGGCCATCGCGCGCATTACGGACGGTAGGCGATGTGGATGGGCGAGTAGTGCCTAGTTGATTTGCCGTGCCATCCGGAGCATTGGCTCCTCACAACTTGGAAGGGCGCAGATGTCCCCACTTTCCCTACTTCAGACGTACATGGTGAGTCGGATAGTCGACACGTCGTGATCCGCGACAGATAAGAGACCACGCGTTCTGCTGCCCATATCAATGTTGCTCCTAACATGAGCGCACGGACGTACGCACTCCGTTGTGTGCCCAGTGACTCCGACGACTTCTATTAGTCGCCTCTTACAATAAGCAGGGGATATGGTGGTAGAATGCTGACACCCCTTAACCACTGAGCGGGGACACCGAGTAAGCCGTGGTCATTTACCGGGCGCCTCCTTCACGGTTGTCGGCAGCAGACGTTATCGTTCCGCTCATGATCCCGCTCCCTGCTCTCCTTCTGCGGCGATCATGGCCTGCCATGACCTCGTACTCTCGACCATGGAACGAATTACGGCTGAGAGCGAGAGGTCCACTCCGGCGGCATTAAAAAACGTTTTTTTTTTGGATGCATTTCAATGGGAGCCAGGGGGCGCCGTATAAATCTCGCCCAGGGCGTTGGTACTGCTAAAACCGGCCCTGACGATGTGCATTGTCCAGTGGGCAGGTTAACGTTAGTGCGTCAGCAGCGGGATTGGATAGAGGTGTAGACTTACTTTTTGAAGTTTAGCTTAATTCAGTAGATTTAAGAATACTGGATGCAGGTATCAAAAAGAGTAGTTCAAAATCGAGACATTTGTATTAGAAAAGTACCCTTTGACTGCACGCTGTCATGAAAGTCTTACGATGGCTTTGTTTCAATGCCAGAATACTGTTTAATTAACCTACTGCAATAGATTTTTCTTCTGACGGTGATAAGAATTAACATACTTTTTAACGTAACTTTCTGTCATAATACAAGCAGGTATTAACAAAATCGTTGAGAGTGACGATTAATTTCAGTAATGCTTCACCTGAGATTCATTGGAGCGCCGCACCATTTATGCTTATTCAGGAAAAAACATATTTTCACTTATGTTCAAATAATTAGAAAGAAAGGAAAAGAAAGAAATACGATTTATTTGTCACAGTCGCAACATACACAGGTATTGTTAATAAAAAACACAGAATAAAAATACAAAAAAAGACTGGTCGCGGCTGTGACTGGTATCCACTCAGCTTATGCTATGATGTGGTGCAAACCACAGCATAACGCTGATTTTCAGTGGACACCTTAAGTGACGTCCGCGCGTCAAGCCAGCCAAACAGTGCAAACAATTATGCAATCGATGTAAACGCCTCATGTGCACACAGTTCTGCGTTGATAATAAAAAATATTGTACTGTTTTTAATTTAGTTGCGACGTGCACACCGTCGCTGGCGCACACTATGCAGTACACGCGGCGTAATTTTGCCGGCTTGTTTGTAATTGGATGGTTTGACTTGTACACTCGTAAAAATGCCCTCGATTGACTAATGCGACGATCATATTTAATAGATTTGTGTCTGAAGTCGAGAGCTCTCTGGGGCGGGCCTCCGAATGGGGTGAATTGAACCTAGTTCAATTTAACCCTTCGAAGACACAAGTTTGCGTGTTTACTGCGAAGAAGGACCCCTTTGTCATGGCGCCGCAATTCCAAGGAGTTACTCTCCAAGGATCCGAGAGTATTGGAATCCTTGGCATCGAAATATCAAGCAAGGTCGAGTTTAGGAGTCATTTGGAGGACAAAGCCAAACTGGCGAGCAAGAAGTTGGGAATCCTGAACAGAGCCAAGCGGTACTTTACGTCGGGTCATAGATTGACGCTTTACAAAGCGCAAATCTGGCCCCACGTGGAGTACTGCTCCCACCTCTGGGCAGGTGCCCTAATATACCAGCTCGACCCACTTGACTCCTTGCAGCGACGAGCTTGTCGAATAGTCAATGATCCCGATCTCACGGACAAATTGGAACCGTTAGGACTGCGGAGAGATTTCGGATCTCTCTGTGTTCTATCGTTTGTTCCATGTGTCGCAGTAGAGTTCATTCCTACCACCTGGAGGCGTACCGCTCCCGAACGGTACGTTTCCAGCGTTCTTTTCTACCACGTACGTGCAAGCTCTGGAATGAACTCCCTGCATCGGTGTTTCCTCAGCGCTATGACCTGTCCTTCTTCAAACGAGGTTTAAGGAGAGTACTCTCCTCGAGGTAGGCAGCGACTTTGTTGTGCTGGCACAAACTGGCTCCCCTGGCACTACGGAGGTCCATGAGCAGCGGTTGCCGCTTAGCATCAGGCGAGCCGCTAGCTCGTCTGCCTACAAAAAAAAAAAAGATTTTCTGATAAAGGACCTAAAAAAATACATAAATGTATTTTGAAATGTCGCCGGATGTAGGCCGCTTCCAACAGGTCAATGTGGAGATCCTAGGGGGAGGCCTATGTTCAGCAGTGGACTTCCTGTGGCTGAGATGATAATGATGATGATGATTTTGAAATTCTCACGTCATTAGTCCTCACCCACTTTTATCAAAAGATTGTCCGCCTATTTTTTATTATTTAAACAAACTCGAGGTCGAAAGTTAAATAATCTCCGAAGCATGGTGCATTGAGGCATTAAAAATCCGGTTTGAACTGTTGTTATAGAATAAGATAGTAATGGAAATTGGTCCAGAAATTATAGTTTATTTATTTATTATTTTATATACTTTATTGCACACGAAAAAAATATACAAATAAAACCAAAATCACAATCATAAAAGTACAGTTGCCGGTCTTATCGTTCAAAGGCAATGTCTTACAGACAACCATGGGATAGATTTGATAAAAGGATTATTAGAGGGCAGTCTAAAGTGTAAAGAATAGGAGTTAAGACGGAAAATATATAAGAAATACAAATAATTACTAAATAATATATATATATATATATATATATCCATCCATCCATCAGCCAAAGGAAGTCCACTGCTGAACATAGGCCTCCCCAATGATTTCCACAGAGACCTGTTGGAGGCAGCCTGTGTCCAGCGACGTCCCGCGACCTTTACCAGGTCGTCGGACCATCTTGTGGGTGGACGTCCTACGCTGCGCTTTCCGCTACGCGGCCTCCATTCGAGCACTTTCCGACCCCATCGGTCATCAGATCTCCGCGCTATGTGCCCTGCCCATTGCCACTTCAACTTGCTAATCCGGTGGGCTATGTCGGTTACTTTAGTATATATATATATATATATATATATATATATACATATGTTACCGGAAATGTATGAAGTATAGGAATTGTATACAGCTCCTAGGAAATGTATACAATTCCGAAGCTATTTAGGAAATGTATAAAATATTCTTTCAATTATTATTTTATACATACATATCCTGGGAAATGTATACATTTCCTAGGCATTGTATAAAATTCCAATATCGTATTAGGAAATGTATAAGAATAATGGTTTCTGTAATAAAACGCGTTGTTCAAATGAGAGTAATATTTTTTATCACAGGTAACAATCATAGCGTTAAATTCTATAATACTTAACTATTATAGAATTTATATTATTAATTTTATTTTTTCTATATTACTAACCTAACCTACCACTTTACTGGTGGTAGGTCTCTCATATGTGAGAGGCTGCCTGGGTGGGTACCACCGCAATGTCTATTCCCGTCAAACAGCAGTTTAAATGCACTGTTGTGTTTCGGATTGAAGGACATTGTAGCCAGAGTAACTACTGGACATATTGAGACTAAACATATATATGTCTCAGGATGGCGAGCGCAGTGGAATGCCAAGCATTGCTTTGTAATTCAAGGTTTTGTTTGGTTTTGCTACTGTTCATGAGCGGTCGCATCGCTTACCATCAGGCGAACGGCACACTCGTCTCGTCTTAACAGCAATTTAAAAAAATAATATAAAAAAACCTAACCTAAACCTCTCCTAACCTACACGCATTGACCTTTTACGATCGGATGATGCAATACCCTCCCCTCGCTCCGCTATCCCCGCTTACCCCTTGATATCTTAAATATCTTACATTTCCGATTACTATTTAGGAAATGTATAGATTTCCTAAGAAATGTGTCTAATGTAATTTATTTTAAACATTTCCGGGTGATTTTAGGAATTACATAGATTTCCTAAGAATTGTATACAATGACGGAGTACATACATTTCCGTTAACATATATACATATAAAAATATGTGGAATAGTTCTGTATGGGGTCAAATGAAATAAAGATCGTCTTGGTAATATTAAATATATGAAGTGAAGACGAGTTTTAAGACGATATCCTAAAACTCGTCTTCACTTCAGCCGTCCTCCACGTCTTCCGGACTGTTCTCATTCCATCCTTGCATACATCAACATCTTAATCATTGATCCTCGTACTCTTTCCATCTTAAATACTTTCATTAGTCATCTCTCTCACACAAACCACGTTCCATATCAATCATTCGCCCAACGTTCCATTCTACTTATCTTTCATCATAACGTTCAAATCCTACATCTCGGCCATACTCATATCTGACTGCCCTCAGTCGATCCTATTTACAACACAAAATATACAACAACTAAATACAACGTCATCAATAAATTTACATCACATCTTACAAAAACATCTTATCCTAAGAAACAAATGACAAATTACACATCTTAAACACACAATATCCAGATACAAAACAATTTAGAGTTTTCTTCCTTTGCCTCTTGTAAATCATCCAACTATCTTGAAATGTTCTTGGTCGGTTTTCAATTAGGTCATTATACTGGTTTAGCAATAACTCCCATCTCAATATATCATCTATCGGTTTAACAAAATCTTTCAGTTTCTGTTCTGTTCTTCTGTACCAGCCCATATACGTCCCACTGCAGGGAACGGGCCTCCTCTACAATCGACAGTACGATTGAGAGTGGTTAGGCCATATAGTCCACCACGCTGGCCTAGTGCGGGTTGAACGAAAATCTTTAATACGTTTTCCAAAATACTGTCCTATGAAATCCTGAAGCTGTTTTAAAGTCTTTAGTTCAGTATGCTTGCTCACAAACTCTCCTGTTCCTGACTTTGACACGTTTGATAGTGGTTGCACCTTTACATCACTTATCATCACCTTGTCAACCATTTTCCCGCCTTCTAAAGAAATCTGTCTTGGTAGCTGAGCCACTAGTATGTCGTCTTGGTACACATTGCGCAACATGATAGGCTCCTCTTGTTTTTGCGCAGTGTTATCATTTGCAACACAGCGAAATACCTCATGTTGGCTCTGCTCTTCCTCGATCTTATATTCCTCAAACTGATCATCTTTCACGACACAAGAAATGTTCGGAGCACAATCGTCTTCATTGTAAACATTTCCGAAATTTACCTTGTCGTAAGCGTCTTTAACATTTTCGTCGTTTCTCGTCGTATTTGCAATTTTTTCTTCATCTCCAAATTCATCACTGTTGCACTGTGTACAACTGACAAATACGTTGTCATGGCAATCGTCGTCGTTGGGAGCGCTAGGTTTGCACTCGGTGACACATGAAGTTCGCAAAACCTCATTATTAATCGCACTTGGAAATTCTTCTGTGATTGCTGCTTTAAACTCCTCATAAGTCTTAAACGGATCCTCAGACCTCAACCATAATTCCGCAGTGCGCGTTAAAGAGTTTTTAGCAACAAACAACGTTTGTCGAGGCGTAAACTTGAACATTTCACATACGTCTTCAATTTCCTGTATCCATCTCGTGGACTTTTTTTTTATTGCAGTGAATGACGAGACGAACATGCCGTTCGCCTGATGGTAAGCGATGCGACCGCTCATGAACAGAAGATTTTGCTTTATGAACATATTCCAAAACATTTGAAAAATATACTTTTTTGTTGCTATGAATGACGAGATGAGCATGCCGTTCGCCTGCTGGTAAGTAATACGATTGCTCATGAACAGTAGTAAAACCAAACATCACCTTGATTTACAAAGCAATGCTTGGCATTCCACTGCGCTCGCCATCCTGAGACATAAGATGTTAAGTCTCAATATATCCAGTAGTTACTCTGGCTACAATGTCCTTCAATCCGAAACACAACAGTGCATTTAAACTGCTGTTTGACGGGAGAAATAGACATTGCGGTGGTACCCACCCAGGCAGCCTCTCACATATGAGAGACCTACCACCAGTAAACGACGAGTACGTTAAGTCGTTTCCGTTAAATTTCGGTGTCATCTCCAACCTGAATTGTCCCTTAAATGCCGCCATCTTCTTTCTTCTTCTTTTCTTCATCTTTTCGTTGTATCTTCTTTGCGTCTTAAATAGCAAAATGTCAGCTTTCGTCGTTGAAGTCGATTTTCTGCTCGTCTGCTTCTTCTTTACCATTGACCCGAAATACGAAACTATCCCGGACGAGCCCCCAATAATATATACATATATATATATATATATATAAGAGTATCAGTACATACATACAAACAGGAAAGTTTTAAGTTATCCACATCAATGTATAAATGTAGTAGACAGGTGCTCTTTAACCATTTTTAAATGATGGTAGTGATCGCGCGTGATTATAGTGACCGTCTTACCACAACTGGTAGGGCGTTCCACAATCGGACAGCTTTGACGGTGAACGACCCGTCCATAAAATATAGTTAATTTGAAGAATATACAAAAAAATATATAAATTGAATATGGAAGCTCCTAATCCGGTTAAAATTTTAATTGATACCAATAGTAAGAAGTGATATGGGTTCAAATGTAGTTCCAATTTAGGAAATTAACTATTTTAGGAATTGAAATCTTCCGTCTATCTGTTCGTCCGTACAAGAATCATTGTTATCTAGATACTATAGTATTCAGTCAGTAAAGCATTATTTTGAAGCTATTGCTTTCTTATCATATTCCATCAATGCTCCCTTATACACAACTCTGTTTAAACCATTGGTGAGAATTATTATTCTTTTTTTATAACAAAGGGAAACCGAGTTACCGCTAACGTGCCACCTTAGGGGAAAGTTGAGCGATAATGTTGGTTCATCGGTCTAACGTCTACGGGATACCAACCAAAAACCCGCTTGGTCCTTTTCAGTGCAATTGGGACGACCCTGGAAAACCGAAGCAAGAGCGCCCCAGTTTCTAACAGGACCGCTTCTACACATTGACGCTTAATTTGCGGCCCGCACCATATGTTGGGCGTTAAGAAGCTCCCTTATTCCTCGGCAACAGGCTTTTTTCTCCTAAGACATATTATTCTGACGCAAAAGCAAAGTATGGATAGAAGGATATTTTGTATGCACCAGTTTGTTTAATCATATCGTGTTGAAAGTTTGTTGAAGGTATTAGTACGAGAGATGACAACCAAAATTTTTGTCTCATAGCAATACGGCCACAACCGCATCAAATTGATAGATTTGATTATTTCGAACTTGAAAATACCAATTTCAGACATTTTTCGCGTAGCGTTTGACCGAACTGAATTTTCAAAAATGTCAACAAATTTTACCGGACTGTATCATAGCAATCTGTCTGATTTTCTGACTGTAGTTATACAGGGTATATCAAGACTGCTACCGAAAACGAAGCCGGGTGGTAGTTTAAGCGACTTCAGACACAATGCAACAGAAAAAGTTGCAAAAAAAAAGCGACAATTTTTTTTTGTTATTTTTTTCCTATGGCTATATTTGGGTAGTAAATACATTTTTTCCTAAAATAATAGTATATACCCTTTTATTTATAAATACTCTAAGGTATAAAAGAGTTTAAATTATTATTTTAGCAAAAACTATGGATTTACCACCCAAAAATGACGATATTTAAAAAATCATAAAAAATAATTGTCACGTTTCTAGGCGAAATTTTTAATTGCATTGTGTTTGTAGCCACTAAAACTACCACCCGGCTTCGTTTTCGGTAGCACTCTTGAGATACCCGGTATAATAGCTCTAAGATACCGAAACCATATTTTTCAGAAGTTAATAGTGTAGTGCGAACCCAAAAAATAATTAAGAAAAATTAAAAATGAAACAAAAAAATATGATGATAGCAATCCGTCTGAAAATGTTCTTTACGGGTAAATTTGGATTAGTTAATAGGAAAAAAAATATTATCAGAAGGAAATTTGGATGCATCAAATTTTGAGACCATTCTAAATATGTTAAGGAATTTTACCGATCGGTATCATAGCAATCTGTCTGAAAATTGTTGAACTTGATGAAATTAATTAACCAGGTGTAAAAAAAAAATATATCAGAAGAATTCAGTGTAGCACCTCCTTTATCAGACAACTTTTCGATACCGACCGTATTGAAGCGCGACTGATTGCAAGTCGGGCAATCACCTTGCTATTTGTCTTGCCAAAATAGAGCGCGGACAACCTATCTATGCTATAAAAACGTCTATTATAATTGATAATATTGAATTCTTAAAAACATACTCTTCCATCCTCGAAAACTTCGTCAATGGCAGATGAGCAAACCATGCCTTATCATTGGGAATAGAAGAAAAAAAAGACGTCCGCGAGCCCTCGGACAACCAGCGACACACCCACGTCCGCCTGAGCAACTTATAGTTTGTTGTCACTTTAAGTGAGCGTCATTTCAACGGTTAGGACAGCTGGTGAGTGACTATATATAGTACGAGAGTGGCAGGAGCATAACATGCAAAAAACCATTCCCACCGCAGTAGGAACGTAAAAAGCGCTAAGGCATCGGCCAAGCGTCTCCAAAACGTTCTTTTCTCTTTTGGGAGTACACGCGACATCTAAAATGTCTGAAAACATATTTTTTGCAATCCTGCCAAATTTACGAACGGTAGAAAAAAATTCATTCAGTTTGCTATAATACAGGTCAGCTAAAGGACATTGTTCAATTTTGGCCTAAGAACCGAAGTGAATATAAATTATACTATAATTTTCATTTATTTTTATATTGTTTGAAACATATTTTAGTATTCCACGGACACTTCAAATAAATAAATTCCAAATAAAAAGTTGGGTCACAATAGGGTATTTGACTATGATGAAAATATGAAACATGTTGTTACTAGACTAACTGTAAATATTTTTTTAAACCAAATTAACTAATAAAGTATTAAAAACAATGTTGGATTGTCCTAAGAAATCATTTTCAAATTAAAATAATAGACCGCGGGTTCGATTCCCGCCTTATGGCATGTAGATAGCTAGGTAACTGTCTAAAATAAAAGTAATGACAATCATTTAAATAAATAATTTTCTATCGAAATAATATCGATATTTTATGAATTGTGGTGAATTTCTTGTGTTTTATCACAAATCCAAAGTGGATTCACTATATTTTAAGAAACGTAACGTTGAAAGCAAAAGCGTTTAGGTAGTTGTTTTACATAAAAAATCTAAGCATTTATGAAAACTAGCCACATGCCCCGTCTTCGCACGGTGGCAATGTAAAACCTTGGTGTAAACCTTCCTCTTGACCTACTTTATCTATTAACAAAAATCGCAACCAAATCCGTTGCGTAGTTTTAAAGGCCTAAGCATTCATAGGGACAGACAGAAAATGCAACTTTGTAAAATGATAATTGTCAAAGAATTATATTAAACTTGACTAGGTACTATCTCTTTTCCTAGTATCTAGTAGAGTAGTCCTTTCCTAGTTCTAGAAGAGAACATATATAGCTGTATTGTTAATATTACTTTGATATTACTACTCTAATATTTCACGCAAGCTTGGTTATTTTTTATTTATAACCTCAAAATATTAACTTTTTTCGTAATTATTTTAGTTTCCTGAAGTGTCCGTTCGTGAAAACTTATTTCATAGGATTCCATATAATTTTAAGAGTTTATATTAGTCACTTTCGATTCGAACGGTTCTTAGGCAGAACATGTATGGAGCCGGAACAATGTCCTTTGTTGACATTTTCAAAAATTCGCTTCAGCTATATACTACGCGCAAAATGTCTGAAAACCAACTTATTCGTCATAAAATTATAAAATCTATGTACATTTCCAATATCAGACGTATTGCTATGATACCGACTGCCTTTTTTTTGGACACAGCAGAAATAGCCTCACATGCAATTGCTACACTTTTGACCGTTACTACCTACCTAGTCGGGTTCAGAATCACATAATCTAACGATTTTATACAGTTTCGACCGTATTGCTATGATACATGGTTTTGGCCGTCATCTCTGGGACTATATGTTCTCATGGCGAGCCCGAAACACGACACATTAGTACATCATCATGAGTTTTCCACTATTGTGTATGGTGGCACGATCCTGGCGAATATGACAATTTATTATTTTTAATATATGTACATTTACTGGTGGAAGGTCTCTCATATGTGAGAGGCCGCCTAGTTAGGTACCACCGCATTGGCTATTTCTCCCGCCAAACACCAGTGTAAGACTGTTGTTATCCGTTTTAAAGGACATTGTAGCCAGAGTAACTAGGAAATAATGAGACTCAACATGTTATGCCTCAGGATAGCGAGCACAGTGGAATGTCAAGCATTGATTTGTAATTCATGGTGTAGTTTGGTTTTGCTTCAGTTACAGGAGTCGAGCGGTCGTATCATATAAGGCGTATGACTTGCTAGTCTCGACTTTCCTTGCTAATTTAATTTGAATTAATTTTAGAGATATTCTATTGGTATTAGTTTTTGTAACTCATAAGGCCTTATTCATAGACAGTATTAACACCTATTTTAGTTATCTAATGTTTTGTCCCTTTCGAACGATTTATGCATTTAGCTTGAGCGAGGAACACAAAAAATTCAATAGATAATTTTTTTAAAACTGACTATGAATAAGGCCTTTAAGGTACATTATCCACGTATCCATATATTTCTACCCCGTGTGTATACTGCGTGGTTCAAATTCCCGGAAGTATCATTATCCTATTGGAACCACTCGTACACGTATTTGGATGTGAATCATATTCTGAGATGAGTCAAGCATTAGCAACGTTAGCGCTCACAGAAATTGTAATGGACCCTTTTGGTTCGTGCGATCCTAATACGTATAAGTACCTAAAATTATGAATAAATAATAAATACACCGAACACTCACTTACATAGTTCTGACGCGACAAGATCGAGTCTTATGTCAAGGGATTAGGAACTATGAGAAACATTTCGGTCTCACAGACATCCAGAGTTGAAACAATTACTCCTGGATAACACAGATTTGTCCCGGTGCGGGGATCGAACCCGCGGCTACACCTTTCACAGCTGGAGTTAAAACAACTGCACGGAGGCTATCGTAAAAAATATATTATCATTACTTTTCATGATGAGGAAAACGTGACTATATCAGATCCTTATTGCCGGTAGTAAAACATTAGCCCGTACAGCGACTGCCACGGAACATTATGAAAATGTTTAGTGTTCGGCGACCACTATACCTACTGCATGGTGGAAAACTCATCGTAGTAAACCTTGCAAACGTGACGCGGTTCAAGTTCCAGCCTGTGTACGTGTGGTATCGAGCAGTTCGGCATTATTGTCCTAGCCGTTATGGATGCTTTTTGGGCAACTGTTTATTTAAATTCAACTTTATGAAGAATGGATTCGTATATCGTATGCAACTTTATAAAAATAAATTAAAAAAGAATTCGTATATCATGGATATACATATATTGATATTAAATAAAAACCGACTTCAAAACAAAAATCCACTAAAAACCAAAAAATAATAACTACTTACCACTCCAAAGCAAAAAAATAATATTTATTTCATGGAACTCGTGCATGTTGATTAATTTGCTTAATGACTTGACTAGCCAACAAATCAAAATATATGCGTAACATATCGAAAGCGAGTCGCCAAGTACCAAACATGTAGGACCTATGCCTTATATTAATTTAAATATCTATTGTTTGGTACTAGGCGACCCGCCTTCAATATGTTACGCATATATTTTGATTTGTTGGCTAGTCAAGTCATTAAGCAAATTAATCAACATGCACGAGTTCCATGAAATAAATATTATTTTTTTGCTTTGGAGTGGTAAGTAGTTATTATTTTTTGGTTTTTAGTGGATTTTTGTTTTGAAGTCGGTTTTTATTTTTTTTATTAAAAATTTGAGTTATTTTTATCTTTTTAGTGTTGATAGGCATTTAAATGAAGAAGATTTGGTCCCCACAAGGAATATGTTCTTTCCGATGACAATGAAATCGCTAAAATCGGCTAAAAGCTGCCAAAGATATTAGAATATTCACATGTTTACTATTTTTGCTCCCCCCCCTCCCTTCGCGCCTACCCCTTTTTCCCTCAACCACTGTAGCCTAGCTTTTTTACTGAACCCAATGCAAAAAGAACCGTTGAAATCCTATTAAATTTTGAGGAGTTCTACTCTCCAGGTCCGAACATGATAATCAGATCTTAATGTTGTGTTCCTGGGATCAACCTGTTAATACGTTCTTTCCAATGAAAAAGAAATCACTAAAATCGGTTATAAGCTGCTGAAGATATTAGTATTTACGTGTATTTTAACGTTAACACCCCCCCCCTCACCCCCCCCCCTCACCCCTACCCCTTTCTCCCTCCCTCACTGTAGCTTAACTTTTATAATAAACCTAATGCAAAAAGAACCATTGGAATCCTACTAAATTTTGAAGAGTTCTATTCTCCAGGTCCGAACATAATCATCAGATCTTCATGTTGTATTCCTGGGATCAACCTGTCAATACGTTTTTTCCAATGAAAAATAAATCACTAAAATCGGTTTAAAGCTGCCGAAGATATTAGAATTTACGTGTATTTTAATTTTATCACCCACCCCCCCTCACCCTCACCCCTTTTTCCCTCTCTCACTGTAACTTAACTTTTCTAATGAACGTAATGCAAAAAGAACCATTGCAATTCTCCTTAATTTTAAGGAGTTCCCCTCTCCAGGTCCGAAGATATTCATCAGATCTTCACCATATTTTATGGGACCAAACGACAAGCACCAGCTTTCAATCAAAGAAAGAATGATTGAAATCGGTTCACACAGTACAGAGAAACGAGGTAACAAACATAAAAAAAAAAAAAAGCAACATACAGTCGAATTGAGAACCTCCTCCTTTTTTTGAAGTCGGTTAAAAAAAAGGGTTTGTGTAGAGTTTATCGAACATATATTTCGTATGGGAAGGTTGAAAAATTATTAAAGTATTATTTTACGATACGATAAAAAGTGGAATGTTAAAGTTGAAGGAACCTGGAACACATAAAAATATTTGTGGATATGTCGACTGCACTGTTAACTCTTAACATCGAGTGCATCGTATTTTGCTGGTATAAAAAAGCGACGCGATGCAATTGGCCAGCTGCAAGTTGTAGACTACACAAAAGTACCTAGATACTCCTACTTTATATAAAATTGCTGATACAAACCTGCTAAAATATATACAAAATATTGAAACGTAGTATCATATAAGTAACAATTCAGGAAACGCTTATGTAGACGAGTCAATATAAAAAGCAAATTTTCCGCCCGGAAGTCCACTCTTAAAATATTTCCGGATATTTTGTTCTTGCGAATTAATGTTTGATTTTTGTATTGAATAGTTATGGCTATGCAATAAATAGAAATGTGCCAATAGTGTTTTTCTACAATCAAGAGGCCACAGTAATGGAATACGCATAGATAATGAGTAAAGTTTTAATATTTAACAACCATAATAAATTACCATACCAGCTCGCCACGTGTATTACTTAATTACATTGTGACGTGTTGGGTTTGTTTGCCAATAACATACAACTTTTATCCCCGTCTCTCCCTACAAATTATGTAATAATAACTATTCAGTAGAACACCTATCTTGTATCTTGTACTTGTCAAATATTTTCCACTAATAGTAATAGCGTGCGTCCGCACAATCGGCTAATTAGCGTTAAGTAGACGGATGATTCATATCATAATAAGATGGTTTATGAGAGCATGTGAACATTCTCATAACGACAAATTCTGACGGATCAAATAATTTTCGTGCAAAATTAGTCAGCGTATATTTGGTTAGAAAATTAACAAAGTAAATGACATGTAGCACCCTACGTCATGGTAAATGGCAGCCGGTTTTAAAAATATAAAGATTTGACAGCCTCCGTGATGCAGTTGGTTAGACGCCAGATGTGAAAAGAGAGGTCGCGGGTTCGATCCCCGTACCGAGACAATTGATTGGATGAACCACAAGTAGTATTCAAGTCTGGGTGTTCGTGAGACCGAAAAGTCTCTCGTAGTTTCTGATATCGACGATACAAGTAGTGATCTTAGTGTGGGGCTCAGGTCTACGTATGTATGTGATGGTTACGTGTATTTATTTATTTTTATTAAAATATCGCGTAATTAGCCCAGAGCATTGATAGTCTTTATGATATATACGCCCTATGCCTCTGGCAGCGGCTAAATTGTAATAATTAATGATTTTAATTTAAATACTTGCATGTTGAATTTAATTTAGAATAACCATTTTTGTTTTACATTAAGATAATCATGAACATAATGATACTAGAAAGATCGTTTGTTTTTTTTTTACGTTACTTTTATAAGTACAATAAAGGCGTTTCAAATCATGATATGTTACAGCTTCAGCGGTAAATGGTAATACTTCTTGTATTATTTATTAGCGATTCTCACTTACATAGATTAGATATATAACTTATAAGTGGTGAAGTCCGTTTTTTATAAATTTGGTAGGTATAAAATATTAATAAGAAATTAAAATTTGTCTTAATGTCACCTCGACGTTTGATATGCGGCAGTTCATTTTCTTAAAAAACAATAGATTGTAAAAAATCGAACGGAAGTTGACTAGTTAATAAAAACAGAAAACTACTAAAGTTATTGCTATTATAACTTGTATTCTTTGAATAAACTTCAAGTACAAATAGTAAGTTATATGTAATGTTAAATGTTGATGCCTAACGTTTTTTGTTATGATTCATTTTTTCTCTTTTTAAACCCTTTCATAATGACCACAAAACAAGAAGTTTGTGTACCAAATGATATCAAGTATCAATTATAAGATAAGAGATACTTTTAGTCACCGAATTTTATGAATCCTCTTGAGAGCAAATAAACGTAGTTAGAAGCGGCCAATGTATACTCACTTTCATAAATAATACAAGTGAGCGGTTTGTCACTTGAAATTATTGAACCGATTCTGAGGAAACTCTATACCGAGATGGATTGCAGTGCAAACTGCAAAACGAGATATACTTGAATACTTGGTATTACCTATGGACTATTTGTGACATTCTAACAGTTGTGTGCAGAGTTCATATAGGTATTATGCAAAGTATTTTTAAAGTCCAAAAAACAAATATATGTACGTAAGTAATTTATTTTCTTTTTTATGAAGGAAGTAACTACAATAATAAATATTGATCTCAAGAGTTAGTTCAATGATGGTAAAGCGTTCATGCCGACAGAAGCAGATAATAATTAACAGTTGACAGATTCGCTACCAAAATAGTCAAGATATAAAATGATGCTCATATCCTTTGTACTATCGTAAATGATAATAAAACAGACAGATATAAAAGAATCTTAAAGGAATTTTGTTACTTTCATTAATATCCATTTTATAAATTCATCGTCTACAATCTTTCCTATGTTTACAAATTCATTGCTTTTTTAGCTAGTCTCATAATGAAGGGTAAATATGTACTTTAAATTAAATACAAGAATTTGTGGCTAACTGCTAATAACAACTTAACAACATACATACTGGAAGCTTGCTTCAAAAACAATGATATCACGAATGTATCCTCTAACTTCAATTGATTTGCTTTTATATTATAGTAAACTGTCAAATTAATGTTAACAAATCGACGGAATATAACTGAGGTAATGCAGTAGAAGTTAGAATTATTTGGATGTCAACAATTTGGCGAGCATAATAAATAATAAATAAACATTTTAAGTCAAGACCTAAAAACTCGCTGTTAAAACTGATTTATATGCCGACATCTGCTACAATGTTATTAATAGCAAATCAATTTGCGAATTTCGCGAAAACTTATTGACGTATTCGACAAATTCAAGGGAGAAGTCGGTGTTGCGTTCATGCTCGTTTTAAATCTCAACACAAACAGTATTTAGGTGTTTTTGCGCAGTATTTGCTGTGAGATCGAGTATGTTGATTTGACGAGGCCTACAGCCTGATATATAGGGGTAACGTCGTGAGAAACGCTCACACTCTTTCGAGAGTGTTCTCTGTGACGACCGCCGTAGTGTTAAGTTCACCTCACTTCATCAGCATCGTTCATAGCCACTTCAGTGGCGGAACACTCACACCTCAAACAACAGAGACACATCAGACCGTCGCGTCGCCGGTAAGTGAACCCCGATAATTGGACAGTCACGAGCGCCTGTTAGGCCTCCAACTCAGAACAGCTGGCCATCGATTAGCACCAATTTTACTCATCGTGGTTTTTGCAACATCACAGTCATTTAAATAAATATTTTAAATTAGATTTGTAATTTCAGCAAAAAAAATATTTCGATACATAGACGTGATGTTCGATTTCGTTATAGTAGGTAGTGCCCCATTTCCACAAGTGAAGTCGTACACACTACCTATCATTGCGTGGTTTATAAGTCGAATACTATTAAGAATGGTATTTAAGAACAAAAGAACAAACGTTTTTTCCTATTATTTAGCCATATTTTAAATTAAGTACAGAAAAAGTTCTTGGTAGAGTCAAACAACAAACTCTTTAATGCGTTTTAATGGCAAAATTTTATATTAATGGATTTGTAATAATCACAAATAAAATAATTTGCTTTTTCGAACCAAAGGATTAATTAAGATGTCATATTTTAATGCGCATCATATATTTTATGACGATTTGTATACTCGTTTTCAGCAACAAATACTATTTATATGAACATTAAATCTCTCATCGTCTTTATTCTCATTACTAGTATTATTAATAATATATGTATTTAAATACAGTGCTATTCACTCCCAATAGCCATTATATCGAACCTCGTAATATTATTGATTGAAAATTTGTTAAACCTACTTTTAGTTCGAATGTTTTGTCCTTTTCGAACGACCTTTGCATTCAGTTTGAGTGAGGAAGACAAAATATTCGATAATTAAGTAAGTTTTGAAACTGATATGAATAAGGCTGTTAATGCAAATTGATCTCTTATAGTAGTTTATTTCTTAAAAAATGATTTTCCTTCTAGCTTCATATTATCGAATTGTGTACATTTATTATCGTATTTGGTCCCACTCACATTTTAAAAGCTTTTGTCTGTTGCCTTCGATTTTTCTAAATTTCGACGACGACATTAACTTTTTATAGTTACCAATATTGTATTTTTTCTGGTGTATATGCATTTAGTTCTTTGTGTAGTATAGTAAAAACAAACTTAGCATGAGAGTTTCGCAATAGTTACAGGTGTTGTCTACAGAGATTGGCCACGTCCGGTCCGCTTCAACTATTTCGTTTCTAAATGATAGTAGTTATAACAATTCTGAAGACAATTTTAAATAATACACAGTGTATTATTTAAATAAGTCACATTGGCTTCACTAGTATGCACAGTAATAGTGCGTAATAGTTAGATTTTTCGATATATAACTTATATATTGCTGCCATATCACAAAGATCACTATGTACATATGTATGAATGTGGTGATTGTGGCGTAGAAATTTACCTTTTTCCACGGTATGTAAATGCATTGTAATAAGTAAACTTATGTTATTTACTGCCATTTATAAATACTATGCTGAAGACAATAAAAGAGCTATAGAATACGTGTCATCGACTTATTTTCATTGACTAACAGTCGTTAGTATTCTACGGTAAATTTGCATGTTTTGCTCGTGTCCGTATCATGTTGATTCAAGCGCAGCTCGGCGGCTGACAGCATCCTTCAAGCTATCTCTGATGAGAGCACAAACAGGAATATTATTGTAAACAACGATAAATCACCTTGACATACGGACATTAAGTCAATATTTGATTTTCGCTTACAGCGCTCTAAGAAATTCGATGAGTTTAGATGAAAATAGAGAGAATTATAAGTTTTCTGAAATGTTTTCCTCGTTCGCGGTTTCCATATCACAGGAACAATTCATTGTCTTTTAAGATTTGTTTGTTCTTGTAGTTATATCTACTTATAGGTCCATCGTGTCATATCCACTTAGTTTGTTTACCTTAGATAACGTTATTTCTATGTTTAGGTTCTTTTAAAATTATTACGGCATGTATGACTTAAACATTCGAGCGGCATACCAGGTAAAAAAATGGGTGCCTTCGTTGAAGAAAGATCACAAAACTGTTGGACCGTGGTTGCTTAACGGCTTATAAGGATGTAGTAAAAGGGTGGGGATGGTAGAAATTATGTAATCTGGCGGATCAACTAAAAAACGACAACAATGCCGATACTTTTTACCTATTTATTATAGAGGAGACCGAGTAGTAGTAATCAGATAAATATTAATTTGTTATACAGAAGCAGATGATGTAATATTTATTGCAAATCAGTCAGCTAAATTAAGTAGAACTATAGTTATGTAGATCAGGTCAGATTAATTATATTTTTTCATTCATTGATTTCAATTAGTCGTTTTTACGCTGTCAGAGAAATTACAAAGTGTTTGCTACGACAAAAGGAAGAATCATGAAACAATAATTGCTCTTTTCAACACTTTCTTTCTGGTATTTCTGAATTCCCAAAGAAAATGCTGTTGTAGTTTAAAAGTTGTTCGTTTCTTTATGATGGCTTTATAAAGTCAGTGATATTATTGTGACGTCACAACATAATTTATGGCCAGTTATAATTTTCTCTAAGCCGGGAAAACATCATGTGACGCTTCTAATTCGTATAAAGTCTTAAGAACGCAAATATATTTAATCTCGCGCCAAACACTACCGTTTATTCTACTCACTACCGTTTTTTAAAGTTTGTTTAACTTTTATCTCTAATTGTCAGTAAACAATGTTTTAGTTTGTTTTTTTTAATATTGGCATAAAAACGAATGACTCGGTATTATGTAGGTTAATCTAATAAGTAAAATTAAAAGTTAATATTTAAGAGAATACTCATCATTTTTTAAATTAACGATGCTTTGGAGTTGATATTGACAATGTTCGTAATGTTTTAACGGTTTACTATAAATTGCAGAGCTTTAGAGTTACACTTAGATATTCGAAACATAATTATGTGATAAATTACATGGTAGACGACTTGGTATATGTTGCGAGAAGTCCCTGGATAGAGGGCGTTGCCAATAAGTCGTGGTACAAAACGTTCAAAAGCCTTAGTACAATATAGGTATATATTAATGTCCTGTGACTGACGGTAATGTTGATGATTTTCATGGACAATATTTGTGGTGGGTATCCACAACACGATACATTAGGAATACGCAATGTAGTGTAAATTTGATTGTTTGGGTGGAAAAACCAATTAATCGTTGCGGTAACTTGTAGTCCAGGCAAAACCGGCGGTACTGTTGACTTTTGTTATAAGCATAGTAACTTGTGGTAGGTCTGTGATTGTATATTATTTCATCGAAATATTTTATTATATCAAAAAAGAACCAATTATCGGTTTATTCGTCCTACCTCCGTGACTGTCTCCGTGGTACAGTTGGTGAGACGCCGCCTGTGAATCGAGAGGCCGCGGGTTCGATCCCCGCACCGAGACAAATGGTTGTGTGATCCACATGTATTTGTTTCGGTTCTAAATGTTTGTGAGACCGAAAAGTCTCTGGCAGTTTCTGATACCCACGACACATGATTCGATGTTAGTGTGCGGTCAGGACTATGTATGTGATTGTTGGGTGTATTTATTATGTATTTACCTGGCGTTATCCTGACCATTGTCAGCGCCAGCCTTAGTAATCAATCTCCTTCACTTTGTCCGATCTGAGGCGTCCTCAGTTGTGATACAATGTAACGGACAAGCTAAGTTGAATACAATGCAATGAAATGCCGCTCAATCTGATTGCATTATGTCGCGATTAAGTGAAATCTTCATGAATAATGGTTCTTTGAAACTAATCCATATTCTGCGAATGGTGTCAAATTGAAAAATATAATCGCGTGGCATAAATAAAAATAGGATACATATAAACTCTTGCATATATGTGTGCACGAAAGATATTTTCTTTTTTAGAAAGGGTTATTTGATGGCTCGATTTTCACGGCCATCTTATTGATACTCAAAAATATGTAACTTGATTTGTAGTATATGTTATTTTTTAGGATTCCTGGTGAAACCGAAAAATGGATTTCATTCTGACAGTTTGTGTATCTAGATATAGGGATTTCAAATAAGTGAGACTTGCCCAACAAACAAGCTAATATAAGGGGCGCCTGCGGCGCCCCTCTTGGTCTGGCGCCCCTGGGCGGTCACCAGTGCCCGCCCTATCCTAACGCCGGCCCTGGATAGACAATTTATAATCAATTATTTCGATTCGTGATAAATGGCGTCTTTGTTGAACGGTCATTTTCTCGTGACGATATTTCAACTATTGATATTTGTAACCTGTAGACTATTCAAGAGTAGGCACGAAAATAATTTATTTAATCTGCATTTTTTGCACGCGATTACGCCTAATTAAATATTGCATATTATTTTCGTAGTGTCGAAGCCTTTTCGGTTGGTAATAGGTGTGGTGCCACGAAACTGTATCGTATTCTGGTATTCGATTATTAATTGTTTATTACGAAAAGCCAAAAATATAAAACACAACAGGGAGAAGCATTTTGTTTCCAAGAAAAAGCGTTAATCACAAGTAGCTTTAATCAAAAATGATTAAATGGCGTTCCAGTATTCGGGCGTTAATGTGAAAAAAAAAAGCATTTCAGAAATAGTTATAAAATACATGTGAATAATTTTAATTTTGCTCGTCAGAGTTGTATTAAGTACCTATCAGTTATTTACTTTTCTAATGTAAATAACTATGTTATGTTTATTATATTCAGATGGCGAACTGCCTCAGCAGCGTAGTTTTAGTAGGGTACGGTTACAAAGCTGAGGTCTGGGGTTTGAATCCCGGGTTGGGCAAAGTGATATTGGATTTTCTATTCATTATCAGCCCAGAGTTAGGAATTTGTGCCCGTTAACGTTGCTGAGTTAACGTATGTATGTATGTATGTATATACATATGTATGTTGTAAAATGAATAAAATAATGGTTATTATATCTTATTTTTGCCTATACCTATCATACTCGTACATGGCCGCCGTACAATGATTCAGGCTATTTTAAAGATTGCGATAACAACCCTTATGTGGAATTGGTTTTTTGTCAATGGCACTGACCTAAAGCGTGTTGGAAGGCTTTCAATACCTTGAAAAATTTGAGGCCAACAGATTTTTAGGCTTCCCCATGTTTTCACTTATGGGGCATTCCACGCGAAGCGGACAGGTAAAAAATCTCGATGTTTCTGATTTCAGAAATATTTGAGTATGTTCTACCTATATATGTCCTTGATTCGTGTATCAAATATTTTTCTAATATAGTGACTGGTTAAAGAATTAAGGACCTTTGAAATTTTGGCCAACTGGTAGGCATACAGTACTTCAAAGCCGATTATCTAGTCATAAAATTATTGATTAAAATAATTAAACCACTGGATTTAAAACTTCATTTAATGAGCTTTTTAATTGCATTTTTGGATATGAAAATAAATTGTTTTTTTTCATATATTTTTTATTTTATTTTTTTTAACTTCGATTTTCACAAACTTAGACCATTTCGATTTTTTTTATATTTTTTATGAAAATAGCTAGTATTGTATAGAACATCCTTGCCAAGTTTTATTATGAGTTGGGAAGTGGTTTACGAGCTATACTGGAAATATGCGCCGCACCGCGCCAAACGCCCGTCACGTGCGTGAGCTTGCAGACATTATTTCTTTAGTACTTTGATATAATATTTAAAATAAAACGAATTATTTTTATGTGACTAACTACAAATTTATTTACAGGCTTTTACAACTTTAAATGTCACACTGTTAATTGTGCGTGTTACCATAACACCTTCAGTAGTAGGAATGAAGGCATGATATTTTTTTGTGCCTGGTATTGTCGCTGCCGGCTCAAATCTGCTTTTGAATGACTCTTTTCGAGCATATAAAATGTGCGTTTGTGGAATTGATTTTCTCGCCCAGTGATACAAACGCTCAGCTGTGCTTATTGCTTCGTTTGTAGTCTTGGGTAGTTCGCGAACGACCTAGGTGGGAAGAGCGCTCCTTTAGGTGAACTATGCGAACTAGTTCATTGAAAATCCCGCTGTTAGTTCTTTTTATATTTCTTTTAGCGTCCATTTTACTAGACAGTGGCGCTATGTTTTCGATTATTTCGATAAAAGATTTTATGTGCCATAACAAAAAAGTCAACTTTAATTCATACTTTTCAAGTATTCTAATATAATTACACATTATACTAGGAACTAGCCTAGCTGTTGACTAATCATTAATATAAATTATTTTATTTTTCATTATTTAAATAAAAAATCTCATATTACATAAATGGACGTGTAAAATTTTCATGTAATACTTTGTATTTTTTAAATAAAAATAAATAAAACTTACAATAAACATAACTATATTTTTTTCTTTATTTATTGTTCTTACTAAATTATTTCAAAAGAAGAACTAATGAACTAATAGAGCGAACTAGTTCATCCTTGGATTATGAACTAAATTGAGCGCTCTCTGTAGTGACCGGTTAGGCCCAAGCCTATTCGTTTGACACCGATTGTAGACTAACTCGAGTCGCTAGACGTTTTAAGTTGCCCCCAAGTCCATCACATGGCCCTTTGCCGTGAGCAGTGGCATGAAAATGAAATTCTGCTTCTTACCAAAATCCTGTTTAAAATAAAACAGCTAGTCTACAATCGGCGTCAAACGAAGCAATTGCACAGCTGAGCGTTTGTACCATTGGGCGAGAAAATCAATTCCACAAACGCACATTTTCTATGCTAGAAAAGAGTCTTTCAAAAGCAGATTTGAGTCGGCAGCGACAATACCAGGCACAAAAAAATATCATGCCTTCATTCCTACTACTGAAGGTGTTATGGTAACACGCACAAGTAACAGTGTGACATTTAAAATTGTAAAAGCCTGTAAATAAATTTGTAGTTAGTCACATAAAAATAATTCGTTTTATTTTAAATATTATATCAAAGTACTAAAGAAATAATGTCTGCAAGCTCACGCACGTGACGGGCGTTTGGCGCGGTGCGGCGCATATTTCCAGTATAGCTCGTAAACCACTTCCCAACCCATAATAAAACTTGGCAAAGATGTTCTATATAATACTAGCTATTTTCATAAAAAATATAAAAAAATCGAAATGGTCTAAGTTTGTGAAAATCGAAGTTAAAAAAAAATAAAATAAAAAATATATGGAAAAAAACAATTTATTTTCGTATCCAAAAATGCAATTAAAAAGCTCATTAAATGAAGTTTTAAATCCAGTGGTTTAATTATTTTAATCAATAATTTTATGACTAGATAATCGGCTTTGAAGTACTGTATGCCCACCAGTTGGCCAAAATTTCAAAGGTCCTCAATTCTTTAACCAGTCACTATATTAAAAAAATATTTGATACACGAATCAAGGACATATATAGGTAGAACATACTCAAATATTTCTGAAATCAGAAACATCGAGTTTTTTTACCTGTCCGCTTCGCGTGGAATGCCCCTTAATTTTATTTCATTAACCACTGTTGCCTTATATTGAAAATTTATAAGTTATGAACTTGCATAGATAATAGAATCATTTTAGGCATTGCAATACACTTTCAATAAATTTAATTATTATTTAAACATACATTATCCGGCGTGGTACATTCGCGTGATGTTTACAAGCTGCGTATACGATAGCATTTGACTAAATAGCCTTCACCTTGGAGGACCGGTTCCCTGCGCACTCTCGGGACACTCGAGGTCACCCATGATTCACCATAAAGTCACACGGCATTGGCAATGCACTGTTACTTTCTTCGCCTTTCGATATTTATTGCATTTACCAATGAATCAATATAAGATAACTAAAAATGGTCTTTGTGGCCGGCCTTCATAAGATGTAGCTGTAGAGTATAGGTGAAAAGTATTGCAATGTTGTTTTATGCTTTTTGTTATCCTACTATACTAAAGAAGATATTTAGATTATCATTCAACAACAATTAAAAGTTAAAGTTTTTATACTGATTGCATACATACCTATAACTTGGCAAAAAAGAGTCCGATGCGGTGACAATTGGCTTTTAAGAAGAACAATTGTGACAACACTATTAAAAATATCAATGTCTTTGTTGAATAATTTTACACGTAGGTATTTCTATACATTTTCGTACGATTTTTGTTTTATTTGTGATATAAAATAAACAAAGGCCTATTAATAACAATCATTAAAAATAATAAGTAACTAAACCTTTTCTGTCGTAGTATAGCGGGTTGCCATATCTTATATCTTTAAATGAGAAATTCTTGTATATATATATATATGTTATGGGCCAAGTGATTAATGCGGGCAGTATTCATAATGCCCGGGCATTATGAATATTGCCGGGCCATATCGGGCCAAGTGATTAATTACAATCTAAACTCACCTATTTATCACATTGCCCGGGCATTATGAATATGGCTACATGATGATCGGGCAATGTGATTAGTTGGTGATTTTTTAAGTGGTGCGCTGCCGCATTGTCGCATCTGCGATAGACCCATAAATTATAAAGGTTGAATTGATCTGCTTATGTTTACTTGTTTTTTAACGTCCGAAACATTATCTTCAGAAGAAAATTAGTGTACCCACTTTATGGATCAGTTAAGTCGACTGTGCCCCAAAACCGACTCGGAACACCCCGACTTCACGTAGTCTTTTGGCTACCGACCCTAGAGTGTATATAAAAAGCCGGAGGCGCGGAGGGAGAGCAGCCCCCGCCCGCTGTAACGAAGGATAGGCAACCGGGTGTGCCGTAGCGGCTGAGGCTGGTCGCCGGACGCGACCAACAAGCCGAAGCTGCGGAGGTGAGCATGGGTGCCTATCTTTTGTTAAGCAATGCTAAGCCATGCGCTATATGTCAAAACATTAAAATAGTAAGTGAAATTGTAATTTGGCGTTTAATTTTGGATATGGCTATTTGTTTGAATCATGGATTATTAAAGATATACTGCCGGATTGAGCAAGTATTGAATCGAGAGAGAATATATTATATAAAGTACGGTATATATCGCGGAGCGTTACTAGGAATAATTTATAAAAGAAAATAAGACCATGTTGAACTGTATTGTAATTATAAATAGTAAAAAGTACAAGAAGACTTTTAGTGATGTAATTCCTACAAGGGTGCATTTTCTTAAGTCCAAAAAAACCGAGATAACTCGGTCATCTAGGTACTTAATATTAAATGCGTTCTTAGTGCCCTCATTAAAAACAAACACTTTTTTGCCAAGCTATAATAATTTCTATTCTTCGGGCTGTATAAGATAAAGTTAATAATAGACGGAAAAGTTTTATTACTAGTGTCCTTATACAAATCACGAAAAGTGAAACAATACAATCAACAATGTTGTGTGTTACTCACCTGTCTCGATCAAACACTGAAACATGATAATTCAATACTTCGGCTTGTTAGAAAATCATTTGTGCGTGTGATACCTTTATATGCTTTATTTTTAAACATTATATTATCATTACATTGCATATTCATGTTTCTTGCACATATAGTTATGTAGATAAACTGATTCTACCTAATTAATTTTAATAGATCTGTATCAGCCCATATACGTCCCACTGCAGGGCACGAGCCTCCTCTACAATCGAGAGTACGATTGTGAGTGGTTGAGAGTTTAACAGATACTCAAAAGGAAAGTAATAATGTAATGTTAATAAACATAGCAAATGAATTATTACTTGTTGAATTTCAAAATTTTAGCTGCACAGTTTTAATTCCATGTTAGGTATTACAAGATAAATTTAAAATATATACATTTAATATTAAATTTACTTATGTGGTAGAGTGTTTGTGGTTGTGGTTTTGGTTTTATTTTAAATGATTAGCTACCACCATTCATGCTGGTATGGTGAATCACACGTGTTATAAGATGTAACACGTTCACGGTTTAATTTATATTTTTATCAACAGCCTCCGTGGCGCAAACGTCGCCTGTAAACGAGAAGCTGCGGGTTCGATCCCCGCACCGAGACGACAAATGTTTGTGTGAATCATAGGTATTTGTTTCAGATTTGTGTGTTTGTGAGACCGGAAAGTCTGTCGTAGTTCCTTATATCTACGACACAAGGCTAGATCTTAGGTTGGACTCTGAGTCGGGACTATGTATGTGACTGTTCGGTTTATTTATTTATTATGAAGCAGCTGACCTATTTTTTCGACTAATGAGATATTTCGTTGGAAAGTCAATTTTCTATTTGATTCCGTTTCATCCTATGCATTGTAGTCATCTTCTTTAATACATACATTATAAAAAGCTGATGATATTATGATATCATTACTTGGAAAAGAGGTACAAAAAACGTAAATTGTTTCTTTACTTGATTCATTATCATTACCAAAGGGCATATATACTTGACACTTATGTACATAAGTAGATGACAACGCAAAGTTTTTACAATACTTTAATGAAAAGTCCCTACATATCATTGTAATTTACAAAAAGCTAATGCTTCTGCATTAGTATTATGGTAAAAACTACACTTATACGAACATTATGATCAAGTTCATTACGAATTATATTATAAGGAAACTAGCGGTCCAGCCCGGCTCTGCTCGACGGCAGATACACTTTTTAAAATGGCCGGAATTTTTTTCAATTCTGACTATCAACTTAGAATATCAGAGCAAAAGATCCCCCAGATATCTATTTTGAGAGATAATAAATAGCCTATAGCACTCATCGATGAATTACCTATCAAACAAACTCTTCAGCTTTATACATATATTAGTATAGAATTGGCAAACAAAAGCCTGTTCACAACAGACTTGTAGATTTGAAGAAAGAAAAATGAAATTGTCGTGAAATAAATACAATACTTTCTTACAACCATATGCCGCCGTTTACGGAAGCGAATACATTGTAAAAGTAGATTATATTTAGTTGACAAAGTAGCCATTGCGTGGCATTTATAATCGTTTAAGCTTGTAATTGACGTATTTTTTACAATTATTACTGTTATTAACAAACAATTAAAGAATTGTACAGTAAAAATAGGCTTTTTATATCTTATAAATAATATAAAGGTCGCAAAGATAAAGGTTCTCCAGAAATTCTCGGATGATACAATGAGGATCACGATCCATCGCGTGCAGAGGGTTGCTCCTTTATCGAAGTTAATTTATCCATTGTTTATCACAGCCATAATCACAGCTACATTTAGTAAGCGAATCGAGATTAACATTTACTTCGATCAGACAATAGGCCACATTGACTTGAATATAGTTCTTATAAATGCTCTATAAAAACAACTTGACTTGAGATGTCGTTGAAAATGGTGACTTTGTATAATAAATAATACATTTGTGCTAATAGAAAGATATTACTTTCGAGGACGAATGATTTGTTATCATTCAGAATGTTCCAGTGATATTTTTGAGTCATCCAGAGTACCTACTGTTAGTCAGGCAATCGGCATTTCAATCAACAGTTGTGCAGGATGTTTCGAGCATTCTCACAATTTAACGCATCTTACCAAATTAAGTCGCTACAGGGCAACTTTTTTACATTCAACCTAATAATACTTCTTATTTACAGAGAATAACTACCGTAAATAAGTTTTGAATAAAAATTATTGCTAAAACCGTGTCTCTTTTTTTTACTCACACTTAAAAATTAATTAAAAGGCATTGAGATATTATACTAGAGGGGACACTGCAAACAAAATGTTTGTTACAAAATGAGCGGTACATTCTATTTCTGTCTCTGTCACGCCTACGAAGTAACATATCTTCCCTCTCGCTTCAATGTGTACCCTTGTGCACGCACCATACGCAGAGATTTTGTTCCCGATGTCCGCTCTAGTATAATACAATGTTAAAAGGCGTCTCGTACAAAGACTTAAACTTAATAATATACTTGAATATTTAAAGAGGCTCCCATGCGATTAAAAACCGACACAAAATCGATCTAAATAAGTTTGAAAACATACCTTCCCCATTTAATGAACATGTTTAACAATAACATGAAAACGAGCGACACAATCCATTCAGTATTCTGTAACAATCATTGACGGAACATATTTGGAAAATTTCACTAATGGGAAATCCCAAAGACCTGCCATATTTGTAAACTGTGATTTCAATTAAATTATACGTGTGTTTTTGTCAAGCATGATGCTCAAATATTGTGGTTATTTGATTTCGGACGTCGCTAACGCGCGGTTGTATTAATTTTAACCATCACATGCTAAATTGACGACAAATATTCTGCTTTATGGATTCATTAAGGCATTGAGAGGTTGCGCCCCCTAAATCCTTATACTTTTTTTTTTGTTTTCGCTGGGAAAAACGGTTTATCGCTGCCGCTGCCTGGGGGGAAAGGCAGGCGGTTATGTTGGTTTCGCCGGTCTTACGACTCAACGCTGAACCACCCGGAATGGATGTTAACATCCAGGCAACCGTTGAGTCGCGTCCCTAACAAAATTCCTACACCGGCATACCAACCAAAAACCCCACGGTGAACCTCTTCAGCGCATTGGAGCGGGTCCGGGTTCCTAAGGCTTAGGCGCCCTAGCCTCGCCGGATCCGATCCTGCACGATGCCGCGACACGACACACCCCACATATTTTCTTCACGTAGTCGCTATTAGTGGACGTTACGCAGCCCCCCGCTGCGTTCCCGCGACTACCATTGCCCCCATTAGTCGCCTCTTACGACAGGTAGGGGATACCGTGGTGGAATTCTTAAAATAGCCCCCAGTCCACAGGGCAGGAGTCACCGGTTAATCGTCCCCCCGGCGTCTCCTATGTCTCCTGGTGCGACGACAGGGATCGGATCGATCTCTCTCCCTCCCTGCTCTTTCCTTCTGCGAGATCACCCTCTCGCAAAATTGGGACATCGCCCTCCAAGATCTCGGGCTGCTAACCATGGATGACACCACGGCCGACAGCGAGAGGTCCCGACCGACGATCCCAACGAGAGCGCTACGCTCACCGTCCCAGGCTGGACACACCTCCAGAGTGTGCTGAGCCGTATCTCGCGGACAGTTGTCACAATGGTGACACACGGTTGACGATTCCACGCCGACAACTCGACACAGGTACTCGCCAAAGCATCCATGGCCTGTGAGTACCTGCGTCAATCGGAATGTCGCTGCGCCGTGGCGCCTGTCTAGCCACTGACTAAAAACAGGGCGCACTGCCGCAACGGTCCTCAAACCCGCAGTAGGGTTGTCCAGCCTGAGACGCCACTCCTCCACGGCATCACTACGGAGGGAGTTACGAATAACTTCAACCTCTCTACGGGCCGGTCTATGCCCACGTCTCAAAGCATTCTCTCGCCAGTTAAATACCCTGGCGAGAACCTTGGCTTCAAGGTCCCAAGGTAAATAACCGGCTAAAACGCAGGATGCTTCAAAAGAGATGGTACGGTAGCCCCTGATCGCTCGCTGCGCCGCTACTCGCTGTGGCTTCCCCAGGAGAGCGGCGCATCGGTCGCTCAGAGACTCAGGCCATACAGGACTACCATATAGAGCTATGGACCGTACAACTCCGGCATATAGCCCTCGGCAAAAGCTGCCAGGACCCTCCAGGTTGGGCAGCAGGGCACCCGCTGCCCGGGACAATTTTGTCCCCAGCTGTTTGAAGTGGGCATGAAATTCCCATCGGCCGTCGAGAACTAATCCTAAATATTTCATTGCAGTACCGATAGGAATTCGCACACCATCCACAACAATATGGGCACCAGCCGGTGGCCTCCTACGAGGCCCATAAAAGCAAAGGGCCTCGGTCTTCTCAAGGGCCACCTTCAAGCCAAGTCGGCGGATGCGATCGACTATTTGGCCGGTACCGACCGCCGCCTTCATTGCAGCTTCCTGGAAAGATCTGGCAGATGCTGTTACCAGCGTATCATCGGCGTAACATATAACGCGGACACCCCAGAGATTGGCACCACGGAGAACCCAATCATACCCGATGTTCCACAAGAGAGGACCCAACACAGAGCCCTGTGGAACACCGCATGTCATGGCTCGTCGGTGCCACCCGTCCGTGCCGGGGTACACAACGTCCCTACAGGACAGGTACGAGTATACCAAGCGCCTCAAATAGGGTGGCACCGCGTGGTACCGCAGTGCTTCATGGATGCAGGCCCAGGGCAAGGTATTAAAGGCGTTGGCGATGTCGAGGGATACCGCCAAGACGACCTTGCCCCGTGCAACTGCTTCCTCTGCCTCCGCTTTAACCCGCAAAATCGCGTGGATGGTTGATCGGCCTCTTCGAAATCCAAATTGGCAGTCGGCCAAATCAGGACCGATCCTCTCTAAGTGCTCGACGAGGCGTGCGTGAATAATTCGTTCAAAAAGTTTACAGATCTCGTCAAGCAAGACTATCGGCCGGTAGGCCGACGGCGAGCTGCGGGTTTTCCCGCCTTTTTGAGCAGGACTAACTTCCCAGTTTTCCACCGAGACGGGAAGATGCCCTGCAAATCCTTATACTAATTTAAATTACGTCATTGCCACCACTTCTATTTTCTGTCAACAGCACAAAAAAACTTAAGGTGTTTCAATTTATTATTAATTTATAG
Organism: Hyles vespertilio; assembly: GCA_009982885.2. Taxonomy (NCBI): domain Eukaryota; kingdom Metazoa; phylum Arthropoda; class Insecta; order Lepidoptera; family Sphingidae; genus Hyles; species Hyles vespertilio. The sequence continues at coordinate 6,820,888 of CM042824.1, forward strand.
GGTCCTACTGCCAACTGAATACTAAATAAATAATAGTGTTTCTACTATGTTTTTATAAAGTAATTTATCCCCGATAACGCAATATTGGCTCTACATAGAGCCACTTGTTGGACGTCCCACAAAGTGGACGGACGATCTAATGTGGGTTATAGGAAACTGGACACAGGTCGATTCTAATAGAACACTAGGAAATATTTGCGAGAGGCCTATGTGAGACTTCATGTGACCGAGGATTACGATGGTCACAAGTCACTTGTTCAAGAGCCACAGTTCTGCGAACGCTGACTATCCGTCAGCTCAGTTATAACGAGTATTTCCATAATTACCTATTTGTTACACAATAGAGCTTGATTATAATTTAAATACTTACCGTGTACGTTTTTGTAAATGTCATAAGATGGTTGGGTTTTGAACTTATAATACGTTAATCTGTTAGATTAATGATCATTAAAGTATTAACGAAATGTTTATTAATATCAGCTAATTTAGCCAGTTATACATGCTTCGTAAGTTGTATTTACGAAACATGCTGGAATCTGTCCTGGTATATGGACACAGCCCTGCTTCGGAAGTATCACTTTGAATAATCCAAAATGGTATCTCAAGGAAAAATCATTTAACTTAATGTATTTGTGATTTTTACATCGTATATTTTTATTCGTGTGGACGATAATCTTAAACTATATATACCTCGGCAACAGACCACATTCTATACTTGAGTTTATTGACATTTACTTGGAGAATTCAAATAAAGTCAAGTATGGTATTCGAGACAATCTTCCAATTCCGCTTAAATACAAAAAAGTAATTTAAATATTTTTAATTAGAGTTTGTTAATACGCATATTTAATGAGTCGACCATTTGACATTTTAAATAAACAATGGTCTTAACACATTTTTATAAGAAATGTTTAATAATTACATGTTGGCTATTCTATTAGATGTGAAATCAAAGTAACCGCTATAATACTTATCTTATAAGATGGATGGCGCGTGTTAAATACGTCTAACATCGTTTGCATAATGAAGCCATATAGGTATGGGCTGAGAACACAGAGGTCGTGGATTGACTTACCAGGCTAGGTTATTCTTCTAGAATCAAAATCTTGCCTTATAACGAATATTAGAAACTCAAAATAACAAACAAATGTGAAAATTTGAACTTTTATTAAATACTAGCTGTACCCGCGACTTCGTCCGCCTGGAATTTAACAAAAAAGTTAATTAGCTTATTTAGTTTTTTAGGGTTTTGCATTTTTATTTTCATATTCAACATATTCACGGTGGTCGCGGGTTCAAATCCCAGGGCACACAAACTCATGACTTTTCGGAGTCATGTGTGTATTGTTAGTCAATCACCACGCACTAAAACGGTGAAGGAAAACATCGTGAGGAAACCTGCATACCATAGCGATTTATAAAAAAATCTATGGTATGTAAGTCCGCCAACACGTACTAGGCCAGCGTGGTGGACCATATGGCCTAACCACTCTCAATCGTACTGTCGATTGTAGAGTAGGCCCGTGCCCTGCAGTGGGACGTATATGGGCTGATACAGATACAGATTTTTATTTTAATTATCAACCTTTGTTACGAAACCATACGCGATCTTATTCTACGGTGGCGCCATCTCCTAGCGAGCGGCGGTAAACTCCCGTTACACATTTATTTTCAGTTTTTTGTATTAGCTTTATTGAAAAATTTCTTTATATACAATATCTTGTAAATGTGATATTGATTCGTTGGTGGGAGAGGTGGTGGGAAGGCGCCTGACGTGACGGCCCAGTGGTGGCATGCGCGTGAGCTGCGCGCGGGACTGGACAGTACTACTATATTTTTCTAAAAAAAAAGATTTCTTCTAAAATAAATGTAGCCTAAGTTACTCCTTATTATATCAGCTATCTGACAATAAAAATCCCGTCAAAATCGGTCCAGCCATTTCAGAGATTAGCTGGAACAAACAGACAGACAGATAGACTGACAGACAAAGAAAAATCTAAGATCATTTTCGTTATAGGTATACACAACGATATCTAGTTGGAAATTTTCTTTAATTTTCACTTTACAAACAGACACTTCAATGTTATTTATCTGTATAGATTATTAAATGTCTTTTGACTCTTATTATGTGATATGTCTTTATAATACAAAAAAAACAAACCCTTATGTTACCAATGTTATAAAATGTGAAGAGAGATCAACTATTAAGATCGCCGGAAGATCGTAGGCGATCTCTACCTAAGTTCTTAAGTTTGTTTGTTTATATTACGTTAAACGTTTCATCGCTATCTTAAATTTAGAGACAAATTACAAACTGCTGTTTAAATTGCTTTTTTATTTGTTGCAATTTGATATAATACACAATCACTGAATCATGGTGAGTCAGGCGCATCACTCAATTATTTGGGAATCCTTTGTGACGTTTCTGATTGTGCCTTTAATTCGTTTTAAATTGATCAGTCTGAAAGATGCAACTAGTAAACTGTGCGATGAAAATTCTGAATTTTCGAGATATGTTTATAAAAAAGGAAATACACCCAAATATACATATATGTACATAGTCCTATATAATCTGTAGTTAGGTCGAGTCTGGTGTCGTGTCGTGGATATCAGAACAATGAAATATTTTTCGGTCTCCCAAACACCCAGACCATTACCTTTAGATCACAGAAATATTGTTCTTGATGTGGGACCGAACCAGCGGCCTTATAGATAGAAAAGTTTAAAACACCTTATGTTTTATTGAATTGCATTTATTTAGATTTAAATTTAACTTTGTAGTTTATCACCTAAGTTGATACATTTAACCGTGAAAACTGGTTATATCTTTAATTTATGTTAAGATATACGTACTTACTATGTGGTGCTCTGTTCAAATTTTCGTATTATAGGAAACTCAAAAGTATTTTAAATTAAATTATAAAAAATAATATAATGATATGAAATATTATTTAGAATAACTAACACCGCTTAAGATTTGAATACGGTAGTAAAATTAATAAACGTTGGCCTTAAATATAATTTTAATAATGTAAACGTAGTTCATTATCTTTAACGCGAAATACAATAATAAGTAAATGTTTTAGTCGTCTTGTAAAGTTAGTCTACCTCAATATACTTAAATTGTATTAGGTCTTGATTTACAAAATTAACAACCATGTAACAACTTAACATAAACTTGACATAAAATCTAAGCAGGCGCCGCTATTTGCATTATAAACAAACGTAATATTAAATTCCCTGAAACAGGCAATGCTTTTGGCGCTCGCGCGTAATTGACCAAATGCCATGTTTCATGAAGCGGCGGAAATAAAACGTACAGCCTTAAAACTAGTTAATCACCAGGAACAATACAGTGGGGGGTGGGGCGGAGGAGTTCGGCAGGACTGCAAAACCATAGTCGCAAGCCTTCTCACGTCACAAACCCGCGCTCTTTCTGTCCGAGCACACGTCCTCACCGCCTCTACACGAGTAACCGCGAGAGACGCCAATATTGAGACGCCAATATTTCGGCAGCGGTCGGTAAAGTGCCAACATTAGCACCTCGAGGAGTAGCTGTGCTCATGTTAAGGACTCCAAGTGTCGTGTTATGTTCCTATGTTGTGATATTTGACGCCAGTTCATATAATTGTTTATGATTTTCAATCATTTTTTTTCACACAAAGATTTTTTTAGAAAAATCATGCTTTTATATGGAACTTTTTGCTGATAGTTACTTGTACAGTCCCCGCGTACCTGTTTCCTGGTAAGTGTTTTTACATAATATATTTAATTTCTAAACTTACAATTTTAATGCTGTACGTTTTATTTTTTGTTGACAATGCATTTTATTTTATTAACGATAAAGAATATGGAATATAAAATAAAAAAGAAATAAAATGGAAGCAGCTTGATGATAATGATTTATGATCAGTTAAAAATGAATCAGTGTAATAACATCGACTAATGAAGTAGGTAAATTACTCGCACTCGTGGATTTTAAATAGAATACAAACCATTACCGAGTTAAATCTGTAATTACGCTACTCAACGATTCATGAATAAATATAACCTATTAAGCATAATAAAAATGATACACACATATTAATGTTGTGTTATAAAAATGTCAATTTCTTAAATATTATAAATAGATGACAAAAGTCATCAAAAGTCTTTAATTTAGTGACCAAATATATAATAGCTCAATATAAAAAAACGTAGATATAAACACAAACTTCGATAAGTTGTAGGTAGACAACTCTACAATTATAAACAAAACGCGAGTTCACATAATAATATGTAGTTTGTTGTCGTCATTAACAACTTAATTCACCACATCAGTTGTTCAAAAATACACATTGTTCAAAAATGATAATATCACAATTGAAGAATAATCAAACTTAGCGAAGCACTGCTTTTATCAGTTCTAACACTTGAATCTTCTCTTTCTTGGGCCGATACTAAGCATTTCTCTTATCCCTTCCATCGGAGTCCCTTAAGGCCCAGTGTTGAGCATAGGCTTCCTCAAAAGATGTAGCTGCGAACTAGGAAAGCATTTATTGGCGTTCAAATTTAACATTTATTACATCATGTATCCACCATAAATGAATTAATGCCATGTAACTACTGGACATAATCATATGTCTTAGGATGGCAAGCGCAGAGGAATACCAAGCATTGCTTTGTTATTCATGGTTTTTGGTTTTGCTACTGTCCATCAGCGGTCGTATCGTTTACCATCAGGCAAATGGCTGCTCGTCTCGCCCTTCATTGCAAATAAAAATAAATGACAAACTAGCTAGATCGTAGTGTCCAAATTAAAAAAAACGGCATTATTATCCATTAGATTTGCACGCTACGTTTTGTTTTGATAGATGCCTAAAAACACGGTTGTGGGAATTCCCTTCATGCTCATCACTTTTTCTAAGATTATTTATAGATTCCAAAGATTTGATACAAAGGATGTTTTGAAATACAATGTTGGTTACGTTTATGAAATTAATTGATTTTGTATGTTAGGGCTAAATGAAACATGCTTTCATTTTTGTGTGTATGATCAGTTGTAGATATTTATAATAACGGGAATATGTTGACAATGGAAGAGTCTGAATAAACATTTCTTATCAACAATCCTACATATATATTTTATAAAACTTTTATTTATTGCAAATCAATATGGTAATTTTTCTTCATGATTTGTTTCCTCACAACGATAATTGTTATTGATATTAGATATGGCGCCAACAAAATCAAACTTGTATGATAAATTGTCATTTGCTAACTCGTCTTATTATAAAAACAATTTTTCAAATTACTATCAAGTTTTATTATTATTACCTTTTACGAACCAATTATCCTGACACGGCTGTGATCGTTACTCGTATATTTTATTCACTTAAATATCAGAAGTTTATTTAATAAGTCACATGACGATGTTCACTACATATTAAATAAAGAACCTAAGAATATATTGTTTCTCAATAGTTAATCAATACAGGGTACATCAAGACTGCTACCGAAAACGAAGTCGGGTGGTAGTTTAAGCGACTTCAGACACAATGCAATAGAAAAAGTTGCAAAAAAAGCGACATCTTTTTTGTTATTTTTTTCCTATGACCATATTTGGGTGGTAAATGCATTATTTTCTAAAATAATAGTGTATACCCTTTTATTTATAAATAATTTAAGGTATAAAAGAGTTTAAATTATTATTTTAGCAAAAACTATGGACTTACCACCCAAAAATGACGATATTTAAAAAATCATTAAAAATAACTGTCGCGTTTCATTGCGAAATTTTTTGGTTGCTTGTGTTTGTAGTCACAAAAACTACCAACCGGCTTCGTTTTCGGTAGCAGTCTTGAGATACCCAGTATATTTGAAAGCAATATTTTTAAGTGAAGAGCGCTCTTTGTGTATTGCGACATCTACGTCGCCTAAATTACCATTAAGATTTGCAAAATAAGAAAAATAATTGAATTTTTATTGTTTTGCAAGTCTGCTATCACAGTCAATGTCTAGCAATTTACACAGGTATCTACATATGTTTATTACTAGTTTAAAAACCTACGTAGTACACGCCTAGAATATGTGTTCATCTTTTATTTAAGACACGTCCTTAAAATATTCAGCGAATTGCTAGTTTAATGTGTTTGTAGTAATTATTCGTGAGAATTTACTCAACGTATGGTTTGATTCAATGAAACTTGTTTGTACTTAGTTGATAATACGCTGGGTCATGGTAATATATTCGAGTCATTTTGACTCTTAATTCGTAATATTTGAATCATCTTGCAAACTTTTTAATTATCATTTATAGTAAGTAATCATATAAAAAACGTGTCGTAATAGATGATCATACCTAGATGTGGATAAACTCATACAGAACATAATGAGACGAATGAATTATGATCGAAAAAAAACCGGCCTACAATGATCACGGCATTAGTCACACATTTCCATTACTTTTTTGCGTTATAACAATATTAATATTATGGATAATTGCAATAAAATTATCACTACGTATTTATTATTTCAAGTAACAATTACAAACTTAATATCGTATATTTATTTTAGCCACATTGATGCTTTTCTTTTCGCTTTCGGTTTTTCTTAGTTCTATGTTTCCTATCAATATTTTTTTATAATAATAAATTAAAATTGTAAATAGGTAAGTATATTAGATAGGCACCATTCCAAACAATGAATATTTTTTCTCATTATCAATTGTAATACAAGTTGTATATTTAAATAATGCGGAAGTGATAGGACATAATATTACATAATGCATATCTCATTTATTTCATTGTATTTTTAAATTCGATCGGTTAGTTATCTATTGTAATTGGAAGTAATTAATATTTACATACAAAATATATTCTATATTTAATTTTATTTTATACTGCATAATATGCTTCTTCAATACGGCACGTTTTCGTGATGAAACATTTTTATCGCATAATTGATGCATGGGCCTTGAATATTATACATAATTTATTGTGAGACCAAAATACAGTCATTTAAAGGTAAACGATCAGATGGATGGCGCATAATTCCGCAAATTTATTATTGAGGAATTATTCGATAATTTTTATAACATTTAAAACAGTTCGTATCTCCATTTTCAACCTTTAAGAATGAAGGAGCATTGTTATTTACTAGTGAATAGATGTGTTTGCAAACCGTATGTTATTTTTTCCGCTCTATTTAGACGAGCGGCCTTTCTTTAGGGCCCCTAGGTCAACCGGCGACCTACGCCCACCGGCCGGAAGCTGTCACGAATAATTATATTATGTACTTACACTTATATATTGGCATTGTACATATGGTATGGTTTATTATTCGAGTAACGGTATCCAATCTATTTGAGGTCGATTAGCAGTAATAAATGTTAGCAATTTTATTTGACATCTATAAAATAATAATTTCTGAATCGTGTCAAAACCGCCAGTCAAATATACCAGTTACTAGACCGAGCCAATTTTGAACGGCGGATTAATTGAAATTATCATGTCACCTAATAACACACATAATGCATTTGTATGATGAACTATCTTCCTTCTTGTTAATCTCAATACTTGCAATAAAAAATTTGTTTATAAAAATAATGGAAAAAATGAACAATAAAATTTAACACCTTAATGCAACATTGTTATGCGCATTGTTTTGATGAGTTATGTTTCAAATATTTTAAAATCCATAACCATTTTATTTCCATTTAAATGTTTACTAATAATAGCATAAATTTCTTTATATATACATGTACATATCAAGGTAGACTGGGAGTCGAAAGCTATGGAGGTGACCACACATTAACAAATTCGTTGTATTGTAACTGCTAATAAACTTGTTATATCATTTAATTGATTATGCATTTCATTATAACATTTATCTACAGTATTCTAAACGTGTTACACATATGTAAATATATTATATTAATATACACTTCGTTCAAGTAATTTGTTTTGCTAGGTATAAGTGATGGTATATACCGCTTATTTTATTCCTAATATGACAGTATTATTCCTATAATATAATCGATTTTAATAATTATATCGACTTATTAAAATCGATGTTTATATACTAAGTATTAGTTCAAAAACACATTTATAACAATTAAAGGTTTAACAATATTGTCTTCTTTTATACTTTCAGCTTTATTTATAATCGAATTATTTGTCCCTTTCGAATCACTTTTTAATTCAACTTGCGCGCAGAAGACAAAACATTTGATAACTAAAATATATATTTTAACTGTATCAATAAGGCCTTTTATTTTGTTTAATAATTTCACGCTTCAACTTCCATCGCATGATGCTCTGAAAAATAAAATACAAGTTTGTCGAAAGGAATGCTATATTAAACTTTATTGAAAGGATTAAGTCACTAATTGACATTGATTATTCCGTGTAAGAAATAATCAACTGAATTGTTAACTAACTACAGTTTCAGCACTCAATTTCTTGGATAAATTGTATCGTTTAATGCTTGGCCGCAGCATTATGTCACATTAGTCATGATTTATTACTATTCATTTTGCCTTTCCATTGAACTACATATAATCACGTTTTTTCTACATATGAACAAATAAATCACTTTTATCATGGACAGTTAGGTGTAACATTAGTTTTATTCCTCTATTTTAAATTCAGAATGAAATATGAAAATTGTTATTACACAAGTATATTCCGTTACAACCTAAGTCCTAAGTTAGGGAATATTTTTTGTATTAAGGCTTGAATGATTCGAAAACTCTTCAAAATAAATAGAAAATATTACCCATGCTAGTGCATCGCGTTTGGGTTCCACATGTGTTTTTGACCAAAACGGCATGTTAGTGTCATAATAATCAACGAGCAATAGATACTACACGCCAGTGGATTTATAAACTATTTGAATGGCACAACAGTTACCATCTAGTAAATTGCCTCTTGTACGGTAAATATGAAAGGTTGCATCCAATTTGTCTTTCATTTGATCTATTTATTTTGCAGTCTATTCAGTCAAGTCCATTTAATTGTAAGATATTTTCAATATTTTATCTAAGCGGCGGATTTAATTTGGCATAGGGCTTTGTCTCCTTGTCTTTTCTTTTTACTTACTATGAAATTAATTTATTGTAACGAACCATACATTCCAATATAGATAGCATATAATTTTGATTTGCACGTACTTGGTACTTGGTGGGCGATTGTTTACGCTCAATATTATTAAGTCTCTACAGAAAAAACTGTGTTTTGGCCTTATGTATGCTTTCCAATTCTATTAACAACTATTAGAGCCTGGCACAACCGGACTGTAAACACGGAATCACCTTAAATATTAACAATACATCTAAACGGGTACAAGGAAACTAATAGAAGGGTCACTTTTATTATTTTATCTGTGTAAATAACTGAAAACTTTAACAGTTCACAAAGTGTGTTTACAAAAGAATTTTAAAAACCACCTTTCTCGTTAGACACACTGTTTTAATAACAATGAGAAAATGAATTACTCACGGTACGCCGATTAATATAATCATATTGTATGAAATTTGATAAAAACGTAACTAAATAACAATGAATTTAGAATAATTAAGCCACTATGGAATTTCTGTCATTAAAGATAAATCACAGTTTCACCTTTAATTATGATTTTCGTGACCAATCTAACTGTGCCGGAGCTGTGTACTTTTGTCCTGAATAATGTGTACCTATACCTTTTAGCACCACCCGCTCAATTACGTTTTCATGAATAGATCACGACTGTCAAAATATATGAGCTATGAATCGGTATAAACTCCGTATTAGTTTTGTTATAGTCTAAAATATTTTTGTGTTTAAATTATGAAGAAAACTAGTTAAATAAGTCAAATCGAAAAAAACAAGAAGTATTTGACCAACTCGTATAATCACGTTTTACGTTAAAACATTATACAAACAGCCTTTACCTCTATCTGAGTTTGAAAATTGTTATAATAACTACTCACATTGGTAGTATTTATTGTTTGTCCAAGAAACCACCTTCATGGTAACACGAGATTTATTATTTGTTAAAACATGTTTTATTTTTAATAACTCAATGAATATCTCTATGTACAATCGAACAAGGTTACCGAGTAGACTTGCTCGTGTATTCCTGCGAATGTGCTTTAGTAAACATTGCAATATTGTTCGAAATAGTTTTTTGCTGCTACACGCAACCGGTGTGCCGGCGGCCAAGTTTATTGTATCAAACTAGTTTGCGAATATTAATTGCATGCATTGATTAATTCATAATTCCTAATTCAGACCTGTTATTTTGGTTTATTTGTAAATAGTGGTATATGGAGCGATAAGGAACTGAATTGTCCTCAATAAAGAGGTTTTGTGTGACATTCACTTATATACTAAAAGAGGGAAGATGAAGTCTCATAATATTGATGCCCTTGACAGAGCTCAAAGAACTTGTTTACAAGTAAGTCATAAACTAAAAAAGGGTTACGCTCGGAATTTAATGTCAAGGAAGCCTAATGCTAAAATTCGCTCCACATAAAATAAAATAAACGTTTAGTTTGAAATTCATGTATCACTAATTGTATGATGATAATTTATGAAACATGACTGCCAAATTCTCATGGATTTTCAATAAACAATTATTAATACAAAAGTGCAATGAACATATGTATATGTACATACATAACAGAAGATTTTCTGTCACTGATTAGTGAACCATGCTTTTGTGTTCATCATTCAACTGTTTTTTCAAAATTTCTACGTCTATTCGATAGCGCTGTGGCTGCAAACCCACTGTTTGATAAAATAAATGTAATTACCGCTATTAATTGTGGCTTTCAGATGACCCACTAAAACCTTGCCTTATTGAAAGGCTTTGACATACAGATTTGTTATTGGGCATCTGTATACATATAGGTAATTAAATTTAAAAAATCTTTTGAATTAGTTATATAAGTTGACAAATGGGATGTGATATTTGCTAACCAATTTCCAATATAAAATAAGGCAGTAATTCCAATCTTGTCAGTATTCTTTTTTTCATCAATATCGGATTTAATATTTTCAAAGAGTCATTTTCAACAAAGCTTCGCAACGCCTTTCAGTTTTCTTAAACTGAATTGGGTAGTAACTTGAAAATATAATAACACGCTATTTTTCAGAAATTCCCTGCTCAAACATCTTTTCTAGCCTTCTTTCGGTAATAATTATTATTTTAATATAATAGTTAAAGTATTAAAGTTTTATTTAAGCATTTACCTTGCTTAGTAGACGAAAAAAACGTGTTAAACTGTAGTAAGTGTCTACTTACTACAGTTTACAGTAACTCCACCCTCTGGTCATTTAGCCCTGACATGGAACACGCAAAAAATACAAACTCCGCGTCATTCATATCATTAAACTTGATTAAAACTGGTGGACGAAACACGTGATGTGATACCGCTAAACCTGCTCCTATTCTGTAAACTGGTAACATAGGCGACCTATTCATTATAATGGCACGTGTGCAGTATACACGTCAATATTTTTTAGATACAAGATAATCAAAAATATTTTGCTCGGAGCGAGATTTGTTTGCATTAAAAGTATATTTCAAATTACAGCTGTTCATGACCAATGCAAATAATCTAAATAACCTTTACTTACTATTTTTTAACGTTTCGTAAAGGAAAATAGAACATGCGTTTCATTTTCTTCTTTCTTCTTCTATCAAACACTATTTCATACTTTCGTTGAGTCAATACATTGTTTTTCATATAATAATATAAAATTTATTCTTTGATGTAATATCCAAATAGTTATTATTTCCAAAACAAAAACATCGTAATAAATAAACTTTCCTACCTACAAGGCTTCATTTAAATACTAGACCAATTAGGTTACGATATCCTGCGATAACTTTCTCAATGCATGTTTATTTATATGTATAATATACCTATTCATAATAGTCTACACTCTACATTCCTCAAGGAAATAAATCATAGTTAAATCAAAACTGACCTTTTAAAATTCGAATTACGCTTACTATAAAAAGTAGCAGCAACGCAGCAAAAACCTAAAATGTATCAATAAATGTATGCAAATGGTTTGCTTCGGACTGATAAAGTAACTGGAATGATGTCAATGTTTTATTTTGTCGTTTTGTAAAGAATTCCGTCTAATAAATTATCTGCATCGCAATGTTATAGGTCACAGTATTGTTAATTTTTTCAGCTAAACTATACATTGCTATCTATTTCAATTTCTGACAACCACAAAATGAATCACCTTTTTTAGTTTGTTAGGTGTAGGAAGTAGGAACACTCTTATATGTAGTGCAAACGATTTAAAGGTTCTCAAAAAGCCATTCCTTTTTCATTAGCACATATTTATTTCCATATAAAAATTACATTACATTTTTCATAATAGTGTATTTATATTATTAAAAATGAAAAATCTACCCTAGCATGTTTGAAAATGAATAAATGTAATTCTGTATCTAATATTTGTCTTTGTGAATAAGTTTGGCCCGAGCTGCTTTTACAAGAGTTAGATATTATTAGTATTTATAGACACAAAATAATTAATAACAAACGTTTTTTTTCATTTTGTGACCGAATTAATCATGATAACAACCTCTTCACAATCCAATGACTAATGAAATTAATAACTACCACTCCAAAGCAAAAAAATAATATTTATTTCATGGAGCTCGTGCATGTTGATTAATTTGCTTAATGACTTGACTAGCCAACAAATCAAAATATATGCAGAAATTGCAGAACATATTGAAGGCGGGCCGCCAAGTACCAAACTTGTAGGACCTATGCCTTATATTAATTTAAATATCTATATGTTTGGTACTGGGCGACCCGCCTTCAATATGTTACGCATATATTTTGATTTGTTGGCTAGTCAAGTCATTAAGCAAATTAATCAACATGCACGAGCTCCATGAAATAAATATTATTTTTTTGCTTTGGAGTGGTAGTTATTATTTTATTTATTTTTGGTTTTTAGTGGATTTTTGTTTTGAAGTCGGTTTTTATTTTTTTTATTAAAAATTTTAGTTATTTTTATCTTTTTAGTGTTGATAGGCATTTAAATGAAAAAGATTTGGTCTCCACAAGGAATATGTTCTTTCCGATGACAATAAAATCGCTAAAATCGGCTAAAAGCTGCCAAAGATATTGGAATATTCACATGTTTATTATTTGTCCCTCAACTACTGTAGCCTAGCTTTTATACTGAACTCAATGCAAAAAGAACCGTTGAAATCCTATTAAATTTTGAGGAGTTCTACTCTCCAGGTCCGAACATGATAATAAGATCGTAATGTTGTGTTCCTGGGATCAAACTGTTAATACGTTCTTTCCAATGAAAAAGAAATCACTAAAATCGGTTAAAAGCTGCTGAAGATATTAGTATTTACGTGTATTTTAATTTTATCACCCCCCCCCCCTCACCCATACCCCTTTTTTCCTCCCTTAATGTAGCTTAACTTTTATAATGAACTTAATGCAAAAAGAACCATTGGAATCCTACTAAATTTTGAAGAGTTCTATTCTCCAGGTCCGAACATAATCATCATATCTTCATGTCGTATTCCTGGGATCAACCTGTCAATACGTTTTTTCCAATGAAAAAGAAATCACTATAATCGCTTAAAAGCTGCCGAAGATATTAGAATTTACGTGTATTTTAATTTTATCACCCACCCCCCCCTCACCCCCACCCCCTTTTCCCTCTCTTACTGTATCTTAACTTTTCTAATGAACGTAATGCAAAAAGAACCATTGCAATTCTCCTTAATTTTAAGGAGTTCCCCTCTCCAGGTCCGAAGATATTCATCAGATCTTCACCAAATTTTTATGGGACCAAACGACAAGCATCAGCTTTCAATCAAAGAAAGAATGATCGAAATCGGTTCACACAGTACAGAGAAACAGGTAACAAACATAAAAATAAATTAAAAAAAAAAAAAAGCAACATACAGTCGAATTGAGAACCTCCTCCTTTTTTTGAAGTCGGTTAAAAAGAACGTGGAACTGTATTTTTATAGATGATATACAAACATTACTTCAAATATTAATATAGTAATTATATTTAAAGGCATGTTTGTGAACATCAAAGAAACTATGTTTTACCATAATTATATTAATACCATAATTACCATAATAATATCAATGTTAATGTGATAATCTCACACCTTGATGTGTCTGTTAACGCTCTAATTATTTTAAAACCATGTAATTGTTATTTATTATGTTTAATCCATATTATTATAATTATGTAATTCAATGCACAATATTTTATGATCCTAGTGCAAGAAAAGTTAAAATGTTATTAATATTCATTTACAACCTTATTCATAGACAGTTCGTAAACCTATTTTAGTTATCAAATATTTTGTGATATTCTCCCAAATGAAGTCAAAAGTCGTTCGAAAGTACCAAAACTTTCGATAGCTTAATTTGTTTTTAAAACTATCTTTGAATATTTTATGTGTATTAAAAAAACATTGTTTCCCGCGTGGCAAAGCCCTGGTTTTAAACATAATATTTATAAAAACTCTGGAATGTAAATCATTGTTTTTAGTAAACAAACATAATGACTAGGAACAGCGTACGCAGGTCATTAGTGCGTGCATAACTGCAGTCCATTTGCATTAAACGTCGCTCTATCATATGTCTATACTAGTTGATACAACTTGTTTAATTTTCTGTTTTGAAATCTGCTCTAGACTAGTTTGAAGTGCCTGGGATCTAATGGATTGTTACGCGCCAAAACAATCGTCACATCCCGTGGTGTGATCACTGTCTCTATAACATCTCGGATGAACACTCATGTTTTGATGTCCCTCTGTCACAATTTTCCTTTAAATAATATGCATCCCTCTTGACTTTGGTTACTACATTTCTTATTAATTGTCGTCATGGATGAACGTTATTTCTTAACTACATAAAACGATGCATCGCGCGTAGTAGTTCAGTGGGCACTATTTCCCATCGATCACAGTCAATGAAATGTTGTTCATTTTGTAAATTGTCCGACGGTCGATTTTACGCATCAGACGTTGCTAGGTCATCAGGTGCATTGAATGAATGGCCGTCGGATATAATACATTCATTGACATTTTGAATATCTTCTCAATGTTACACATAACCGTTAATATTATATTCTTCGAGCCACGTCAAAGCACTATGTTTACTGACTGTAGTAGCCTGGATCCACGAAGTTATTCACAAAATAGAATTTACGCTCCTTATGCTTCATGCCTTTATCCGACAGCTTATATCTTAGCATAGCTACAATATTCGCGTTTGTAAATATTTTAAATGTATCGTCTCGATAAACGCTCTTCTTGATCATCGACGATTTCGATTTTAACGATCATCTCACGATGCTTTAAATAATTTGTGTATTACACACCGTGGTATACATGAGCTGCCGTGATTCAATGCCAAGGACTTGCACTGAGTTATTACACAAACTGACGTTGCGACGGTTGTAACGCTAAATACTACATCACAACAGGCCGAACAATCTCCATTATCTGCATTCAATGCAAACTAACGCGGAGGATTTGCCAAACGTTTCCTACTTGTTTTAAAAAATATATTTCAATTTGTATTCGCTTCAGTATTGTTTTCGCGTCTTACGCTCTCGCATTCGTTATGTATGTTTGAAACGGCTGAAATGTTTGTAAATGTAACCGTTTCTTATTAAAACTTTTTGAGAGGATGCTATTTATAACCTCTGGTTGTTTATGTCGAATATCCATATTTTCTTACGTTACAAGTGCAAGTTTTGTTGATAAAAATGTGAAATGATAAACAATAGATTCTACTTCCTAAGCGATGTGTTATTGATAGTGTCCCCTGTTTCTAGGATGTGATTAATGAAAATTCTTATAATGAGGAAGTGTGTGTACTCGTTCGAGCCAACTCGGGCTGGTAGAACATGAGTAGTTTACGATGCGACCCGGTGACGGACACTTCCCGCCTTTTGTTGTCGCTCATCAGTGCGCGTTATTATAAAATTCACTCTCGAACCAGTTTCGCATTACCTCACCAATTATTCAACGATATCTCGCAACCTTTAATTGTCTATAGACTGAGATTTCATAATGACTTCAGTATACTTCTCTACATAAAATTATTTAGGTTCTAAAACGTATAATACCCTTATTTCAATATAAACAGAAATATGCGTTGATCAATATATTTTGTAAAAATATACATGACTAGACACAAAACGTGACAAAATTGTTCCAATGCTTTAAGCATCGAGATTTTGCAATAAAATTCTAATGAGATGCAATTATAAAAGTATGAATTGACACGTGATTGTATTCTGATTTGCATAAATTTAAAAGGACACTGATCCTAGTTGGCATTTTATATAAATAAAAAGAAGAAACTAAAAAAGCCTTTTTATAACATAAGAAAAAAGCTATTAAATCGAGTAAATATTGACGCGTTTGATGCCTTGGTAGCCTTTCCTACACGCTCTTTCAAAGGACAATGGCAGATTTCCATACATGATTTTAGTTGATGTAAATTTAGAGCGTTTATTGGTCAAAAAAATATAAATGAATTCCGCTGCCGTTCCTAAACAATAATGTGTTGAGAAATACTGGTGAAAAAGTCTACATTACTTACTAAACGTTTTTAATTTACAGATTTTGAGGTTATGTTCTATTTGTCATTTTCAATTGAAATATTATTGTTTTCTTAAAAATGTTATTTGGTGAACTAGGGCTATGATATAAATATTTACCGCACTTGTTTTACCAAATAACGCTATTTTTTATAACAGATTTTGCGAGATTCAATGAAAAATATTTTTTGTCGGCTTAAAAGACCTTACGCCATTGCTGAAAAAAAACTGATTCCCATACAAAATAGTCAATAAAGCTTTTTATTTTATTGTGAAACTTAAACATCGTTACACAACTATAATTAGTATTCTGAAAAGTCACGAAAAATAATAATATTATTATTTGCAAGTATGGCATTTCTAAACGCGTTGTTCATGCAAATACGATTTCGCCATTGTCCTTTAGAATTCTGTATTCGAAGAGCCGAAACTCTACTTTTTGTATAATTGCAGGTTTTTGTGACCTGCCTGTGCTTTATATTACTATTTACACAAAAAAGATTCAAAAGAAATAACTTTTAAGAGTTACAAAACAATGTAGAATTTAAAGGACTTCTGATTGATCGGGGTAACAATTGCTAGTGACTTCATATGTGATACAGAAAAAGGTTTACGCTCTACCGTCAAAAATCTACCCAACCCCATCATATTTATAATACTTTCCAGTATTACTAAAATTAACGTGATGAACCTTGAACTGAACTTTATTATTATTTCAAAATTTAAACAACACGTTCACCCACTTTAAAAAAGAACGGACGTATATTTAGTATCTCTTATTCGGAAATTGCGTTTTTATGGTTCAATTAAACCGCTAAAACAGTCTTTTTAATTAGTATTTTTTTGATATTAAAATAAACCGGCTTTTTTGAACCGAATAAAAAACATCTAAGAGGTTTAAAGTAAATAATAGGTAATGTCCACTCTTTCGTACTGGCATTTTTGGTTCTCGAATGAAGGTTATATTTCAAGGTTTCTTGGCAGCATAGCATATTTTAATGAATACTTAATTGGTTATTTACTTTCACCAGAGTGGCACCTGTAGGTAGAGCATCAAGTATCGAAAATTACATAATTTTAAGAACCTACAATCATACTACTAATACTCAGTTGCGCCCATGTAGAGTTTTGCATAAAGTAAGCTAAAGCGCTCTATGGACCAAAGCCGACCCGCCGGCCTATATCGGTAACTTTTTGTTGACGACATAGTCGGGCGGCTTCACTTTTTGCAAGTCGCCAAACTTTGTCGCCGACATGATAGCGGCTTGAAATAATGAGGAAACTTTTTATACCATTGTTAACATTATTTCGAGCAGAGCGCTTGTCGCCAACTTGATTCTTGTCTTATAAGCCGCCGGGCTGTGTCGCCGGGCCGGCGGCTTTAGCGTGTAGTGCGCTTAAAAAGAAGCGCTATGACGAGGCGTTTCTGCCTTTAGATATAACTTATTATGTCAATGTATATGTAGATGGTCCGACGACCTGGTAAAGGTCGCGGGACGTCGCTGGATGCAGGCTGCCTCCAACAGGTCTCTGTGGAAATCATTGGGGGAGGCCTATGTTCAGCAGTGGACTTCCTGTGGCTGATGGATGGATGGATGGATGATATGTAGATGCTTAAAAGCATTAGGTTTAGCATTAACTTATTGCTATATTAACGACCCATTATAATGATCATGAGTCGTCAGTGGCGTCACGCACCAAGAACACATTACTTATTCCAAACTTATTCTAAGGATTTCACGTTTGATGTTTTCGTTTCAATTGAGATTAGGTAAAATTGTTTCTAAAAATTATCTATTCTGAAAACTTCTACATAAATATTAGGTGAGGTATAGGTACTAAGTACTTAAATATTATTATCTCCTAAAAATATTTGAGGAACATAAAAATCTTCTTCTTTATGAAGATATGATTCTATAAAAAGTCAGTAAAAGAAAATATTTGAATTGTATATTTTAGGCATGCTGCCTTTCAACCTAATGTCCTCTCTTTGACACCAACGACTTTTTATACGTGCTGTAAATTGCACACATTGCAAAGGAGCATATGGAAATAATCGTATTAGTTTTAGCTCGCATTTGGCAGATGCAAAAGTAAATACAATCTCTATATTCCTGTATTTACTTACAAATTTATGACTCTAAGCTGCGTCTGGTGAAAAAGCTAACAGCGGGAAATATATTCAAAAACTTCATTTATTTTTACGAGCGACGTTCCTCGTAATAATTTCAATGTTAAGGTTATAAAAACGCGATTGATGTTCCGAATTTAGAACCGTTTTACAGAGGCCGGGATATGTTTGATTTTTGCGCCGTACACATGATGTTTGCGCGAGGGTGCCAACTGCCAACTCATCGGCGCAGATACAATTTTCCACAACACGACTTGTCCAATTGCTTTACACGTGGCCATCTTAACAAACAATTTTAACGGTTGAACAGTAAACTCTATGCATAACATTTTTACTTGAACTGAAAGTTCGGTTACTCTTATTAAATTATATCTTCCTATGCCCATTTCCATAGTTCATCATACCATAAAAATATACCGGGTATCTCAAGACTGCTACCGAAAATGAAGCCGGGTGGTAGTTTTAGTGGCTGCAAACACCATGCAATTAAAAATTTCGCATAGAAACGCGACAATTATTTTTTATTATTTTTTAAATATCGTTATTTTTGGGTGGTAAATCCATAGTTCTTGCTAAAATAATAATTTAAACTCTCTTATACCTTTGAGTATTTATAAATAAAAGGATATACACTATTATTTTAGGAAAAAATGTATTTACCACCCAAATATGGCCATAGCAAAAAAATAAATAAAAAAAAATTGTCGCTTTTTTTTGCAACTTTTTCTGTTGCATTGTGTCTGAAGTCGCTTAAACTACCACCCGGCTTCGTTTTCGGTAGCAGTCTTGATATACCCTGTATAAAAGTTATTTTAACAATAGTATGCATGGCATAAAATAATTTAATTAAAGCTGCTGAAGCATGTCAAGTAATTTTGAATAGAAATGAGTTAGTCCATTATTAAAACTGAAGCAAGCACCAAAATTGAGGAAACCTGCATACCATAGCGATTTACAAGAATATATATATGTAAAGTCCGCCAACCCGCATTAGGTCAACGTGGTGGACTATATGGCCTAACCACTCTCAATGGTACACTCGATTATAGAGGACGCCCTCGCCTTGCAGTGGGACGTAAAAGGGCTGATGCAGTACAGTACAGTAGTCCATTATTCCCTTGTGAAGAAATTAATGGCGTATGTTGGTTGTTGCAGACGAGCCGAGAGCTGTCGGAAGCGATCCAGCCATCACTAAGTAAGTGCTAGTCCGCGAGACCGCCGACATATACCGCAGCCCGCCCGCATAGGATGGTAGAAACTGACCCCGGGCCCAAGAAACTTCACAGTGAGTATAAATCATTCGAAAATCAAAATTAACCGGTCCAACTGTTTCAAATTAGAAAAATTACCCTTTTTTACGACATTTACGACAGCCTCGAGCTTCGAGCCTCGAGAAACGAGAGGCCGCGGGTCCGATCCCCGCACCGAGAGAAATGTTTGTGCGGCCCACAAATATTTCTTCCGGGTCTTGGTGTTTGTGAGACCGAAAAGACTCGATCTTAGTGTGGGATCAGGACTATGTATGTGACCGTTGGGTGTTATTTTATTTATTTTAAAAATACCATAATAAATAAATTGGGAATTTAACAAAGCTTTGTTTTACTGAAATTAGCTGCGGGTATGCATTTTTCATTAATTAAAGAAAATATTTTTTTGAATATCACTCTTGTTTGGTTTTCTTTAAAATAATGATATCATCAGTTTAGTTTAACATTAAGCTTATTTTACGGATTGATTTACACGAACATATCATATAATTTTATAACTGATTGATTTTTATTGTTTCTTTAAAGTTTACACTCCTCCTTCCTTGCGCAGTTGTATATATAAACAACGTCAGTACAGTAGATAAAATGTAAATAAAGCTTGAAACAAAAGGAACATTATCAAAATTCTAATTTTAGAATACATTTGAGATACATATTTCATCGCATTACGTTTAAATGTTGTAAAATATTGTGCAAATCTACGGGTGAGGCAGGGGTGTTATTTTCAGGTTCGTGTTAATGGCGAAATGCTTAAACGCACTTCTTTTGGGGTGTCTGTCCACTGGAAATAGTTACGAACTCGTAATAATTAAACAACCTTTGTATAGGAAAATCAACCGGAATATTAATTAACATTGTTTGCCACAATTTTTTGCAAATTGTTCATAAATAAATATTTAACAAAAGAGTGCAAATACAGGAATATTAATTAAAATTATTTGCCGCTTTATGCCAAATATTCATAAAAGGGATGAGATGGGTCAGAATTAAAAAATACAAGTGTACAAATACAATGGCTATGTATGCTTAGACGGATCCGCTCGTCTCCAAAATAAATATTGCTTGATGCTACAACACACTGTCTTTAAATGAACAGCTGTATTCATTGTATTTTACTTTAGTTACTAATTATTAGTTACTAGCTGTTCCCGCGACTTCGTCCGCGTGGAATTTAACAAAAATGTTAATCAATTTATTTAGTTTTTTTTTTGGTTTTTCCATTTTTATTTTAATTATCAACCTTTGTAACGAAACCATAACGCGATCTAATTCTACGGTGGCGCCATCTCATAGCGAGCCGCGGTAAACTCCCGTTACACATTTATTTTCAGTTTTTTGTATTAGCTTTATTGAAAAATTTCTATATATACAATATTTTGTAAATGTGATATTGATTCGTTGGTGGGAGAACTGGTGGGAGGCGCCTGACGTGACGGCCCAGTGGTGGCATGTGCGTGAGCTGCGCGCGGTACTGGACTGTACTACTTAATTTTTCTAAAATAAAATATTTTTTCTAAAATAAATGTAGCCTAAGTTACTCCTTGTTATATCAGCTACCTGACAAAAAAAAGTCCCGTCAAAATCGGTCCAGCCATTTCAGAGATTAGCCGGAACAAACAGACAGACAGACAGAAAGACAAAAATTTTTAAAATTTCATTTTCGGCACAGGTATCGTGTATATAACGATATGTAGTTGGACATTTTTTTTTATTTTCACTCTTAAAACAGACACTTCAATTTTATTTATATGTATGTATGTATAGATAGATAATTACATTATCCATGACAGTAGGCACTTTTTCCGAGGATAAATTCTTCGCGCTACGTGCCCGCTCGATTGCCACTTCCACTTGCTTATCCTGTGGTCTGGACACATAGCGTGAAGAGCTAGTGGCCGATGGGAACGAAATGTTCTGGAGTAGGGGCCACATACAGGCAAGCGAAGTATGAATCATCCGCCTACAAGGTGTACGGATGACCTGGTTAAGGTTGCAGGAAGTTTCTGCAGCATGCCACTTCCAACTAGGCGATGTAGACATTCTTTTGGACGCCTATGTTGGGCAATGGTCTTCTTGTGACTAAAAAGAGATATAAGTATAGCTTATAGAGGTGGACTACGAAGGGTTGGGATACAATCCTAACAAGTGTTTTCTTTTGTTACAGATTGTGATGTAAAAAGGGACCTCCAATTAAACGGCCCAGGTTCCAAAGCCGCCGAGCTTGGTATGTAAATACAATTTAAAAAACCTTTTTTTAAATTAAGTACATAGATTTTGTTACATCATTGTATACCTAAAATGGTATAATATTTTTCCTAGTCATATAGGAACACTACGCGCATCGTCACAAAAATGACTTCAGAGATGGCTTAATTTCGTGTATATGTTATGGGCCAAGTGATTAATGCGGGCAGTATTCATAATGCTCGGGCAATATGAATATTGCCAAGCCATATCGGGCCAAGTGATTAATTGCAATCTAAACTCATCTATTTATCACATTGCCCGGGCATTATGAATATGGCTACATGATGATCGGGCAATGTGATTAATAGGTGATTTTTTACGTGGTGGGCTGCCGCATTGTCGCATCTGCCCAGACCCATAAATTAGAAAGGTTGAATTGATCTGCTTATGTTTAGTTGTTTTTTAACGTCCGAAACATTATCTTCAGAAGAAAATAAGGGTACCCACTTTATAGATCAGTTAGGTCGACTGTGCCCCAAAACCGACTCGGAACACCCCGACTTCACGTAGTCTTTTGGCTATCGACCCTATAGTGTATATAAAAAGCCGGAGGCGCGGAGGGAGGGCAGCCCCCGCCCGCTGTTATCTATCTTTTGTTACGCAAGAGCGAAGGGGCTGAACTTCCCGTAGCGCCGGAGACGATGCAGAAGCTAATTTGTATTGACAACAAGTGTTTTAAGGGTTAGGTTGCTATAATAGATATTTCTCAGGAATAGTGCGTTACCTTTTCATGGGAGTGGTACCAGGGGAGGTGCGACACTCCCCCTCCCCCTTCACTCCTCCCAACCCACCCCCTCGTGCTGCCCTATTCTAAATTCTACCACTTCGGCTCATTGTTTTGATTTTGATTCGCTTTACATCACTCTGCCCAATAGGCACTTGGCATTATTCATAATGCCCGGGCAATGTGATAAATTGATTGGTTATTATCACATTGCCCGCTCTTATCGGGCATTATTGATATTGCCCGGGCAATATGAATAATGCCCATAACATATATACCCTCGATTATACTAACACATAACTTATTGTGATAAAGTTGTTTAGTGATATCGTATATAATTTGAAATTATTTTATCAAAGAGAAGAAGGTGGGCAAATAGTGTGACGTACTAACAGGTGCATCATACATTATTCGGTATAAATTTGATTATGTCGTATGCTATTTAATTTGTTGAAATTGAAGCTGTACAGGTGCTTAAACAATAAATAAAATAAATAACTCCCAACAGTCATGTGACATGTGTGTACATATGTATGTATGGGCTATGTAGCCCTGACCCCACACTAAGATCGAGTCTTGTGTCGTGGGTATCAGGAACTACGTGAGACTTTTTGGTCTCACAAACACCCAGACCCGAGAGAAATATTTGTGGGCCGCACAAAAATTTCTCTCGGTGCGGGGATCGAACCCGCGGCCTCTCGTTTCACAGGCGGCGTATTACCGACTGCGCCACGGAGGCTGTCAAAAAACAATAGTCGGTGCATTAATAATTAACTCTTTTATTGAATATAATAATTTGGCGTATAGCGTATATTAATATACACGTTGATACCGAATTGTTCAAACAACTTTATTTGTTGTCAAGTGTATGCACGACTTGAGATCGTCTTAATCGCCAGAAACATATTTTATTTTTAATATAAATCTATTTTGTGCGCACTCGTAAATCTTTTACATGTTGGCACAGTTCCATAGTGCTTTTTATTTTCCATAAATTGCATTAGTAGATAGATATCATTTTAACACGGTATTTTTATAAGTCAACCTTGGTCAGCTATAGCACGGTTTTGCGAAAGCCGCACTGATTGCTAGCATTTTACTTAAATAACTTCGTTCTTTAAGTTTTAAGGAAAAGATTGGTCATTTCAGATATAGAGCGGTATTTTCCTTTACTTCATAGATTTGTATTGCAGTAGTAATTAGGTAACACCTGACTGTAAACATTAGCAGACACTTACATATTTATTAACTGGTTTATAAGTTATGCCGAAGTTCTTCTTAATACCTATATTTATGGTTTAAAATGTTATTGAATAAATACCTGAATATAATATTCATAATATTAAGTAAATTTCAATCTCTCGTTACATACGTATTGTGCATTCCATTGACTAATACCATATAAAGGAACTTCATATTTTAAATCGCACAGCTTACTTAGTTATTTCCTTCCTTGCTTGTAAGTTGTAACAGGTCGCGACGCAAAAAAACGTGGTGATTTTATAAATATTCCTTATGGATTGTAGGAAGTAGATATTTATTTAAGTAACATATTATCTTCTCTTCTAGGCGTCGTACCTTCCCTGAAGAAATCGGGCAAACCCGATCCAGAGAAAGGCTCCAACTCGGAAAAAGCTGACTTCGAAAGGGCTATCGAATTAACCGGTGAGTTTATTTTATATAAAGTAGATATATAAGATTATTTTTATTTTATTTTTATTTTTTAAATTGAGTACCTCCAACGAAAGGATACACGACATATAATGAATATATATATTATCGTTACAGTTAACCCAAAAAATGATGATCGAATGTTGAAAACAAGAAAAAATGTATTTTAATCGTAATTGTATAAAGTGTCTACCTCTCCTAACGAAACACAAGCATAGCTGAGAATATGTAATAACATAAACATTGATTTCAAAACTAAGGATAGGCCCATCAGTACATTGGGCACGTCAAAAAGATGCCCGTAAATATCGCGCCATCTGTTGGATTTTTACGTCAATGGCGGCCATGAAATCGTTTTTCAATAATGCTAAAATAAATGTTATACTGACTTAAAGTAATATAATTCTTACTTAGCGATGATAAGAAAAGTTATCTTTTTTTTGTGAACTTTCGGTCATTTTTATTGCAACCACGATACGATACAATTAGGCATTTGTCGACGACTTACAGACCGGTGCGCTGTGATGTCACAACCGTTACATTGGTCCGCGGACCACTTTCGTGACAACACTTTTCGTACTCTCCGCCCCGTCCATATATTTTACGTCAAGAAACATAAACGAATTGTTTCGTATTTGCATTATGATGTCGGAATCTGGACAAATGGGTTCTCATACAGTAAAATAACATCATTATGTACATACAGTACTAATTCTCTATTTTTTGCTGTAATAAAGTCATACGTCCGTAACACACAGTTTAACATTGACGAAAACTTTACAAAACTAAAAAACAAACGGAAAATTGATGAAATCTCGGCATACGATTTTGTTTTGTTTGTTTACATTGTTGGCGACAATTTGCCTCCTATTAGAGAACGCATATTATGTCAGCACATTTTTTGCATTTTAGGATTATTTTGACCTATACGGAAAATAGGAAATGATATTAACGGAAATTATTTTTCTCTGCACAACAGCCTTCCATGTGTATCCAGTTAAACACACATTACATATTGACTACTTTACCATTCGACAAAAACAAAAGATATGAAAACGTTTATTTATTTTTGGGTATGGAAGATACCTACTGGTAATGACCTTCTAGGCTTCTACATATTTTTCTCATAGCACGTACGTTTTAACAATGTTTAAAACTCAATCGAACTTTTTACTATTAACCTGCAAAACAAAGCCTTAATAAACAATATCAGAGCATTTCGCTGTCTAATGCGTAATGTTACTAACTTGGTATTTGTAAATACGCAGTAATATGAATCGAGGATGGCTTTATGAATGAGCTCGTGTTTCGTTGCATGCACAAGGTAGTCGCGCGACGTAAACAAACCTTTTCTCAGAAAAAGCATCGAACGATTAGGGTTATGAAATACTTGTAATTTCCGTTTACACTCTTTCCGCTTCTCGTTACACTTTTATGCTGTTTGTCAGGGGATTTCAAAGAAGCTATTCACCTAACGTAGTGAATGTGACAGGAAACCTTAATATCTCGTTTGAGTTCATTAAATTTTAAGGAGCTGTGTCTGTTACATGATATGTTTTACCATTCAACATGAAAATTAGTGTATTTTCACAACTTAATAGATATTTGATATTGTGATAAAAATACTGTACCTATAAAATGACATAAACCTCTTTAAAGTAAAGGAAGCATACTTGGATCGACCAACCGGTCGTCGGTCGCTGGAGCGATACCGTGGAACATGACCTGCGCCAACTTCGAGTCAGTAATTGGCGAGAGGTGGCGGAGAATCGTGATAGCTGAACTCTCGTTTCGGAGGCTAAGACCCACTTTGGGTCGCTGAGCCAGCGGAGTTAAGTTATAAACCTCTTTACGAACTGTAATGTTTCTGCATTCAGGATATGGACGCTTCCACTACCTGCTGCTGGCAGTATGCGGTCTCGTCAGCACCTCCGAGGAGATGGACGTCATCTCAATGTCGTTCATTCTTCCCTCGGCGCAGTGCGACCTAAACCTTACTACACAAACCAAAGTGAGTATATATACATACACACATAAACTTACGCCTTTTTCCCAGAAGGGGTAGGCAGATTTCACTTTGTTTGTCCGTCCCACGGTGTGATAGGAGGCGAGCCTATTGCCATATCGGGTACATATTCCTGACCCCGGGCTGATAATGAATAGAAAAATCTAATACAACTTTGCCCTACTCGGTATTCGAACCTGAGACCTCAGCATTACACATTCGTATATATTGTTATATTATTTATACTTTTAGCATAACTCATCTTCGCCTCTTATAAATACCCACAACACTTTGGACTTAATGTACATATGCACAAGGAAATAAGACGATAATACAAAGATTTTGACTATGGGCAATCTTCCCCATTGATGAAAAACCAATGTATTAAATTTCCATTAAATTTCCATTGCAGTTGAGGCACCGCTTAGTAGCCCATTCATACTATAGTGTAGTCTAAGGTACTATAATGCTGTAGGTATGTACATACGTAAAGGCTCATTGCATAGAACAATAAATAAACACACCCAACAGTCAAATACATAGTCCTGACCCCACACTAAGATCGAGTCATGTGTCGTGGGTATCAGGAACTACGAGAGACTTTTCGGTCTCAGAAACACCCAGACCCGGAAGAAATATTTGTGGGCCGCACAAACATTTCTCTCGGTGCGGGGATCGAACCCGCGGTCTCTCGTTTCACAGGCGGCGTCTAACCAACTGCGCCACGGAGGCTGTCACAATGCATACAATATACGATTTATTTTAGTAGCGTAATCAATATAAAAAGGTAAATAAGCCGGGTATATTGAGACTCTCCTGCTCTACCTGTCATATGCGTTATAATTAGATGTATTTTTTATTGCATAAATTCGGCAAACGAGCAAATTTATGTCTCCTGATGGTAAATGACCACTGCCGCCTATGAAAAATTACAACGTTTGAATCATAGGTGTGTTGCTGGACCTTCAAATCGAGAGGGGAGCGGGGAGGAAAAAGGATGGGAAGAGAAAAGGGGTATTAGGCATCCGTCTATCTCATTCACCTAACGCGACAACGAATCTGTCGTTTTACATCGATTTCTTTTGAGACAGTGGTACCGCCCCGGATGAGCCTGCCCATCTATGCTGAGTCATGACTCATGACTGACAACAGCATCGCTCTACCACTTCTAGTTCTAAGTTTTTCAGGTCGGCTGTGCACTACAATATAATAAATACTTAGGCTGGTTTTAGAGTCACTGATCGCTGATCGCGCGCTGACTGTCAGCGCTGACAGTTGAAATGTATGAGCTTCTAAGTAGCATTTTAGATTGTAGTTGTCAGCGCTGACCCTCGACCGAAAGCTACGCGCTGAGCTGTCAGCGCTGACGGTCAGCGCTCAGTTAGCGTGACTCTAAAACCAGCCTTAGTCTATCTGAAAACTCAATGGTCAGATAACTAATAATGCAAACTTCACCTAAAATAAAACTCAATAAAATAACATTTAGTTTCACCTTAAAATGGCAAAATTGATAATTGATAAAACATATTTATACCTAACATTTTTACTTACCAATATTTTATTTAAAGAAGTACCAAGGAACTCGATATGTTTGTACAGAAAATACTTAATATATTACGTTTTATCTAATTAAAGGTGGTCGTATGTAAATTTTGCTAATTGACAATGAGTTCTATGATGTAGGTACAAACTTATCTAATCGGGAAATTCCAATTCAATACTTAACAATTAAGAATAAAAAATAATATTGAAGAAATAGCGATGACAACCAGTAGCAGTCTTGATACCTATATCCTGTATAATGTAAAAGTCGTCACGCCTCCCAATATAACCATCAATCATCTTTATTTGCGGAAAATTCATCAAGTGCATGAATTCAAACACTGAGTCACCGATGAATGGATTACGGGAAAGATCTTCAAAAAACATTAACTGGCTTACTGACGTTACGTAACTCAAGGTTGATTTAAATTGAGATTTACAAGTTAATGATGGCAGAATGGTATATGTTACAGCGCCTATTTTCAACCGACTTTAAAAAAAGGAGGAGGTTCTCAATTCGTGAAAAAAAGGTATATTTATACCTAGCATAAATGATAAAAAACACTAACGCACGTATTTGCGTGTAAGCTTAGAAATAGAAACTAGTCCCACATTCAAAAATACTTAATACGTATGTTTTTTGGACAATAACGGGAAACATGTGCACCAATTATAATTTGTAAAACATTAATAAAAAAATAGTTTAGATGTATTAAATCCCACTCATACTCGTTTTAGACGGGTAATTACCAAATCTGCTTTTGGTTACCTACCGAATTTATAGTAAATTGGTGTGAAAAAGATTAGATAATTTTCACTATTAAAGCAGTGCTATCAAAATTACGAACAAAAAAAAATCTACGTTTTAGAAAACGAAAATGTATGACAGCGCTCCCCTATTTATTACTAGCTGTGCCCGCGACTTCGTCCGCGTGGAATTTAACAAAAACTTTTTTTTTCTAAAATAAAAGAATGTTTCTAAAATAAATGTAGCCTAAGTTACTCCTTATTATATCAGCTACCTGACAATAGAAGACCCGTCAAAATCGGTCCAGCCATTTCAGAGATTAGCCGGAACAAACAGACAAACAGACAAAAAAAATCTAACGTCATTTTCGTTATAGGTATCGTATATATAACGATATGTAGTTGGTCATTTTTTTTAATTTTCACTTTACAAACAGACACTTCAATTTTATTTATATGTATAGATATACTCTAAGAATAGGTAAAACTCAATGTTATAGTCCACAATACAATTATGGAAGTAAAACATTTACACGTAAAAGGGACGATAATTGAATTTTCAAAGTATGTGTACAGTTACTCACGTCAGGTATCAATTCCTTTTGAGAAATGATTATTCGGAAAGTATACAAGTTATGTAATTTATTAAATAAACAGAATGTGATGTCATGCAAAACCCCGTTTCATATAGTGTAAATTATTTTACTTCCAAATGTTATATGAGGAAACTGGAATTCTAGGTCTGTATTGCACAACAAAATAGACGACGACGAATTTGCACATATTTGGTAATTAAACTGTTCATAAATTGACCATATTATGCGAGTGGAAAATCTTGAAGTTCCCATCTTTGTTTCTTTGAGTTTTATATCATGTGGTTTGAATACGTATAGGTACTTCAAAATATAATATTAATAATTCGTCTTAATCACGAACTCATAATTTTCTTGGCGGTTGGTAAAGACGTCAGTTGTGATATGAGAGGCAGCGGATTCGGCACTAATGTTTGTTTATGCCACACATATCTATGGCTGATACGGATGTAGAGATCGAAAATTATCTCATAGTTTCTGGTATCTATGAAACGTAGTCAGCAATCAGGATTATGTATGTGATCACTGCATATAATGATTTTATACGCAACTATTTAATAGCCCGTATCTACTGTGCAGTTGGTTTACGAATATGGAACTGGAAGCCGCAGGTTGGATTTAAGCAAATGACAGGACATATTGAGATTTAACTTCATATATCTAATGATGGCGAGGGAAGTGTTTTTTTTTTTTAATGCAATGCATTGCTTTGTTATTCATGGTGGTGTTTGGTTTTACTACTTTCTATGACCGTTCGTATCAATTACCATCAGGAATGGGATGCTAGTCTTGCATTAATTTATTGCATTGCAATAAAAAAGTAGAAGCCGCGGGTTTGACCAAAACAATTAATGTTCGTTTCAATTGTGACTATCGTGTCTCTCATCGGTCAAAGTTTATGTTTTGTAATGCTCACGACACAAGACTTGCTATCTTACTGTAGGGACAGAACAATGTGTGTCGGTTGACTGTACTTATTATGTTATTTTGTTATTTCAGGGATGGCTGAACAGTATAATCTTCATCGGCATGATGGTTGGTGCCTACGCGTGGGGTTCTGTGGCGGATTCTGTTGGTCGCAAGAGAGTCCTTATAGCCATATCCATAGTGAACGCGCTCGCCATCGTCGCCTCGTCCTTTAGCCAAAACTATGAACTCTTCATGCTCTTCCGCTTTATCAACGGTGCCGCGTAAGTATCCATAATAATATTAGTTACCTACAATTAATATATTTTTAGGACATTAATGCTTTCCTAAATAGTTTATTTATTGACTCCCCCCTCTCGCACTACCCCTGCTTAGAACTTACCCTTTGTTTTATGTCTACATACAAAAAAAAACGTATGTTTCATTGGTGATCTTTTCCGTTTTTATTTTCTGCTTTGTCTTTGACTTCTTGGAATGGTTGTCTTCTTTATCTATTTTTGACAACCTCCGTAGCGCAGTTTGCTAGACGTCGGCTTTGAAACGAGAGTTTGCGGGTTCGATCACCGCGCCGATAAAAATATTTTTGTGATTCATAGTTATTTGTTTCGGGTCTGGGTATTTGTGGGACCGGAAAGTCTCTCTCAGTTTTTGATACCCACGACCCACGAATCGATCTTAATGTAGGGTCACAACTTTATATGTGACGGTTGGGTGTATTTATTTATTTATTTTTCTCAACAGACTGGGTGGGTCTGGTCCTGTGATCTGGTCGTACTTCGCGGAATTCCAGCCGAAAAAGAAGCGTGGCGCTATGTTGAGCTTCATGGCTGCTTTCTGGACGCTTGGCAACTTGTTCGTCGCCGGTTTAGCGTGGGTCATTATTCCCAGTGGTAAGTTTATTACCTTTACTTTTGTCCAATTTAATAAAACATAATATACATATCATCCCAGAATAACAATGGAATTTAAATGTGATAGGTATTAATTAAAAATTGTTATTAAAATCCGTCTACGTCGCAATTGTCGTTTATTTCTCATAATTATTTTATTTTCAGAAATCGGTGGAACAACTAATGGTTTCGTTTACAACTCGTGGCGTATATTCCTTCTTGTTATGTCACTGCCCTCGTTCGTGGTGGCCGCTCTGCTATTCCTTCTGCCAGAGTCGCCTAAATTCTTAATATCAACTGGTCGCCACGAAGATGCCCTCGAGGTGTTCCGCGGTATCTACATGATGAACACCGGCCGCAGTAAAGAGGAATATCCAGTCAAACAGCTGTTAATAGACGAACCACATCACACCAAGCCAGAGAAACAGATTGACACAAAAGAAACAAAACAAAAATTCAAGTTAAAAAGGATGTTCAGCGACATAATCGAACACAGCAAGCAGTTGTTCGTTCCGCCTATACTGAAATTTACAACGATCTCTATCACAATCAACTTTACATTCCATATCGGGTGAGCAATAAAAATCTCTACATTTTTTCTATACCGTAAAGGTTTAGTAAGTATCCCCTGGAAATCTAACACATTTTAGCCCAAGCAGATAGTGACCTCTGTACATGATTATGGAAAAATCGTTATAGATACCGACATAAAGGTGTCGGATTCAGCATCTATACTAATATTATAAAGCTGCAGAGTTTGTTTGTTTGTTTGAACGCGCTAATCTCTGGAACTACTGGTCCGATTTGAATGATTCTTTCAGTGTTGGGTAGTCCATTTATCGAGGAAGGCTATAGGCTATATCATCATCACGCTGTGACTTATAGGAGGAAAGCAGTAGTGATATTTCTAGCAAATACGAGGAAATTTTGTTCGTTTTTCGTGGTCCGATTGGTCGATATTCTAAACTGATAGTCAGAATTAAACATTTTGACCGCCATTTTAAAACGTGTATACACCCGGGCGGAGCCGGGCCCGACCGCTAGTGTAAATATAAATCCGCCGAGGGATAACCATCTTTCATCGGTGGATACTCTATTTGAATCACTGCGAATTTGCCATCAGATCCATAGTATCCACGTTGTCACCCTCATATAACCTAAGCATCATCTAGTAAATAACTTAATGCTGGTTTCCTCACAGGTACTACGGTCTAATGATGTGGTTCCCGGAGATGTTCAACCGCTTCGACGAGTGGTCGCGCACGCACGACAACGCGGAGGCGGACATCTGCCAGGTGACGGCGTACGTGACGCAGCTGGGCACGCACTCGGCCGAGGCGCAGTGCGACTCGCACATACACTCCGACGTGTTCATGGAGTCGCTCATCACCGTCGCCGCCGCCATACCATCCAACATCTTCGCCGTGCTCGGCATGGACAGGCTCGGCAGGAAGTTCTTCCTCGGTAATATAACCTTACCTTTACATTCAGCAGGGTTATAGTAGAATCAGATTTCTTCGGTCGACCTAGGTTACCTCTTTAGTCCATTAATTAGTCACCCGCTTTGATACGGAAGGAAGTTGACAAAATATTTCCAACTCCTCCTATTATTTACTTCATGATTAATTTCGTTGCCAGTCAAAGACAAGTTAGACATTCTCGAGACTCACCGAACTTCAATGCTCGGTGTCATTAAAATGCGTGGCACTGTTGATCCTGGCATACAGGAGTCGTAGGAATGAAGGAGTATCGCAGATCTAGCTTTATTCACAGGTTTTTGCATAGATTCGGATGGTAGATAGAATGCCATAGCAATTCCACGGTATCTTAGCGAACTTATACATAACGCTCTAGCATTATCGCTTTAGGATCCTGGTAGTGTTAAAACCTAACTTAGCTACGCCAATAACACGATAACATAGAATGATTGTTATAATTCTAGCAAATGTGTATTTAATAGCAATATTAATTTCAAATGTTTTGGTTACAGTGTTCGCGACATTTTCTGCCGGTTTGTGCTCAGCAGCCATGTATTTTGTGTACAATAAGACCAACAACCTAATCGTGAGCGCCATATTCAGTTCTGTAATATCCTGCGGTAACGCCTCGCTCGACTGTCTCATCACTGAAGTCTTCCCTACCAACCTAAGGTAAATTATACTGTTATATATTCCTATTATTTTAGGTTTTGACTTTCGATGTAAACTATAGTAGAATCTACTTACAAAGCTAAATATAAATATAAATAAATCATCTAGGTAACCTTATCTTTGGTAGGTTGAACCTTAGGAAGGGTGAACCTTAATTATTGCTCTAATCTAATCTATTCTCAGATCTTAAATACGATATTTGGTAACATAATGACAGCAGTCGTTAACCGAAGTCGACAGCCAAATGTTACGAAGTCAGACGCAAAAAAGCTCGGCAGACTATAAAATATGATAATAATGGTCACTATACCATAAAGAAATTAAACAATCGTACATACGTCTTACGTATGATTCTATAAAGTATCTTATATAGAGCGAAGAAGCGGCCATAGATACTAGATGCGTCTAACTAGCCAATTAGGACAATGGAACGTACAAGGTTTGACTTAAGCGTACGACTGATAATGTGCACATAACAAAAGTATCCAATGTTCAGATCGGTCTAAAGCTCAAAACACATTAAAGGTTTTCGTCATACGCATAGAGTAAAGAGCGGTAAGTACGGGGCCAACTGACCAATTAGGACAATGGAACGTTACGTTGAACGTTGTTACTCTCGATTGTAGACGAGGCCCGTGCCCTGCAGTGGGACGTATATGGGCTGTTACAGAAGATATGAATGTATTGTAAGTAAGAATGTGTGTTGTGCAGAGCTACCGGCGTGGCGGTGTCGATGGTGGCGGCGCGGCTGGGCGGCATCATCGGCAACGTGGTGATCGCGGCGCTGCTGGACACGTACTGCCCGGCGCCCACCTTCATCGTCGCAGTACTACTCGCCGGCGGCGGCCTCATGTGCCTCTTCCTACCCAACACCACGCGCCAGGCGCTGCAGTAACTTATAACCTCAGAGTATCTCCCCTCGACTGTCATAAGCGCCATATTGTGGTCTTGATTTAAAATAGGCCCTATTTCAATGATATTAGGCTGCTTTATGGCTTGAAATCCGAAAAGCCACAGTACGGCTTCCGAGACAGTCGCAGGCATAATATAGAGTGAGCGCTGGTACTTCAAAAACGTAGATAAAAATGGTGGTGCCGGTCAACCTTTTCCTGCCCTCCTATTGGCTGATATTTGATAGGTTGGCCAACGTACATGATTTGCTTGGAAAAGAAAATTAAAAATAAATAGTTTAGGACTATTTAATTCCACTCAAACTTTTCAAGTTTTAAAAGGATAATAGTGAAATATATTTTTGGTTATCAAAGGAATTTATAGCAATTTATTGCTTAATAAATAATTCAATTTTCACTAATATACGAGCGCTACCGACATTACGAATAAGAAAATATTTTTTCAAAACGTGAATGTATGACAGCGCTCCCTCTATATTATAAATACTTTAAGGCTATATACCTGATACCTCCCAACTGCACCCAGCGCCTGTGATATCGATTTATGCATTGTCATCGAATTCATGTAATTAGTTATCGCTTTAGTACAATATTATGTTTTTTTATTTATGGAAATGTTACTATTGAAGATTTTAACACATACGACTGTTGTAGTTGAAAAATATTAACGCGGAAACAAAGTTTCGTATACCATTTTAAAATATATTTACGAGTATTATAGGATAAGATGAAGTCAGCTATAGTAATTTTGTTGTATATTAAAAATATTTTCATATTTCGAATTTATAAAATACCATTGTTACGTAGTTTTTAGTGATGTAGCGTTTAATGAAATAAACCATCGGAGTTGTGATATGATAGGAAAGTAAATATAAATCATTTGCATTGTAAATAACGCATTTCAGACTTTATTCAACATCTTTTAATACTACAATGCAATAAATGTATTTTCCTAAAATCATTTCAGTCGTTAGTTTATAGATGTTAGATATGTATGTATCAAACACGGTCAAAGTAATATAAATCATTTTAATTACTTATTGTTTGGTTTTATTTACGTGTTTTTGTGTATTTGTGTACCATTATTCATTAAGACAAAACATTGATTGATTAAATTTTATTTATTAAAACTACACAGAAGTATTATTACTAGACTCGATATTTGTAATCCATCTAGATTTCAATATAGACCACTCACATAAACCAATAAGTGTATCAGACAGTTTTAAAAATGTATTTCAACAATATTGTACTTAACAATTATAACTTACACTATGATATTAAGATTTAGCAATCAGTTATAAATGCCGATATATCGGCGTCTTTCATATTCTCTCGGATCTCGATCTGGGCCACAGCTCCTGAGCCGCGCCTGCCCTGACTCTATGTTAAACATATAATAGCACAACTCTCAATGTATCAGTTGGTGACGCGTACACAATACCACCTCGCTACACGTTATAAAAATACTATGTACCTAATTTTTATATATTACACATACTTTCCAACAATATCATAAATTTACACTTGTAAATTCTTAATCTAAACGTATCATGCCATAATGCATTGTATCTAGATCACTTAAAAATGTCAGCTCCTGACTGGGTAGTGGGCACACTCGCCACCCAAATGTTACAAATCTACGAATATATTTACATTCATCCAATTTGGCGTGCGTTTCAAACACAAGCCTACGCTCACAAACGGCGGCACCAAAACACAACACAACTCATTAGCTACCGACGTAGCAACGCTCCGTGTATCAAAACAACATTCAATTAACACACTATTGGGAAAGATAAAAAGTAATCTATTGCACGTGAAATAGGACCAATATTTTTATAATACATACAATTTTATATTTCATTTTTGTGGCAATTCGAAATAAATAAAATTACGAAGACTAAAACATCCGAATTCGTCCCGACTAAAAGAATCGATCAGCAAAGTCCGTCTGGTAGGCGACACTTATTTAGCTATGACGAGATATATCGTTGACTGAAAGCTGGATGGCAGGCTGCAGAGGTATTTCGGCCGAGGCTTCGGAGATGTCGGAGCCGGGCGTGAGCAGGCGGCGCGACCACGGGCTCGCGTGCTGCGCCTCCGAGTCGCGCGCCTCCACTGACGCCGGCGAGCCCACCGGCGACTCCGCCGACGACACGCTCCGCTCCGCAACGTCATCCGTCAATATAGGCATCGACTTGCCCACGGATTCCTCTTCAGTGAGCAACGGCATGGATATCGGGCCCACTAATGACGCGTCCGTCTCCTCCGTTGTCACGAACGATAAATCCGTATTCGGTGAAGGTAATAATGCCGGTCCATAATTTGGACCGCTCAAAGGGTCTGTCGTTTTAGGCGCTATTCTAGGATCCGTTACTGTTATTGGCAACTCTAAGGACGTCGGTACTGTATGTGGAGTTACACCAATTACGGCTAGTCCGTCTTCTAAATTTGAAGGTATAGTTGTAGGCTCGGTGTCAACTTTGCTCGGGACTTCCACTGGAGTCATTATGGGTTGATTTATAGTACTAGTTTCGGATACTCGGCTATGTACTGAAACGTTTGCATTTAAGTCTCTAAATTCTCGTATATCGTTTTGCGGCGGTTCTGCGTGAAATACGTCACTGTTAGCCAACGCAGCTTCCAATATGTCTCTGCGCTCTGGCTGCGGTGCGAGAACTTGTAATGGTTCTACGGGCATCGGGACTAACTGGTTATTTTCCAATATTAAAGGTCTGTTATCAATTGGGGTTAACGTACCGTTTTCTTCTACACAAAGATAAAAGGAACCCGGCGGTCCCCCAAATGGTTCGCCTGGCACGGCCAACAGCTGACCATCAGAGAGGGGCGCTTGTGGTTGGCCTGGAGTTATTTCTGGTTGTGGCGCAGCAATCTCCGGCTGTCGAGAAATTGCATTCGTCGGCAATAATTCTTCGAAGTTTTCGTATTCTGAATAAGCGGCGCTTGTTGTAACTGATACGGTATTTGAAACGGGCGGCACAATAGATGTGGTTGTTGCGTTCGATATTGGTGTCAATGCAGGCACTGGAACACTGGGAGTTCTAATCGGAGCCGGTGCTATCGCTATCTCTTGTTTAAGTTTCTTTATAGGCGTGGGAGAATCGGCAACCGTTTTCCTCGCCCTGGGCTTTGGTACTGGTGTAATTATGGGCTCATTAGCGGGCACCATGGTTATCGACTTTTGCAAAATAATTTTATTATCGGTAACGGGTACAGTTTTCTGTATGATTTGTCCAGTTTTCTGCAAGTGATCAAATTGAGCCGCCGTCAATTGCATCATAGCACCAGATTTTTGTTGTAAAAATATTAATGGCTCTGTGGTCTTTTGCAAGGTTTGAACGATTTTCTTCGGTTCAGCTCCTACTATTCGCTTCGGAATGAGCCGATTTTCAGGCATGGGAGCTATATTTTGGGCAGTAGTGGCTACCCGCCCCCCTACTATCAACTGACCTTTGGATGTGATTATGGCATTCTTTTGTTTTGGTACAATTCTTGCATGAGTTTTCACAGATGGTGTTTGTGATTTTATCGTTCCGCCAGCACTCACAATATTCTTCTGCGTAGTTGTAGTAATTCTTTGTGCTATCGTTTTCAATTGTGATATATTCGCTTGTTGTTTGTTAGGAAATAATATCTTCTCGTGTTCTGGCGTAAGAAGTATTTTGGATTGTGTTCCCTGAGCATTAGTGATTATCATAACTGTACTGCCGGGTGTGGTGGCATCACTTGCACCAGCAATAAGTTTTGCTGACACAGGTTTATTATCAGAGAGATTACTTTGTGGATCTGAGCTTTTCGTTAATAGGACGTGCGCTTTTCCGGTTTGGGGGTCGATTACAATTTTTTGAGCACGGCCAGACCGCGGGGAGCTCGGTGTGGGTACTATAAGAAACTTCTCAGTTTTCCC
Source organism: Hyles vespertilio (assembly GCA_009982885.2). Classification (NCBI taxonomy): domain Eukaryota; kingdom Metazoa; phylum Arthropoda; class Insecta; order Lepidoptera; family Sphingidae; genus Hyles; species Hyles vespertilio. Next base: position 6,859,220 of record CM042824.1, read on the forward strand.
CGTTGGGGAAACAGTTTGCACTACCGCCGTAGTTTGTTTTACTTCTTTTAGAGCCGGTTCGCCTTTTGACATTATAATTTTTTGTTTGCCTGTAGTTTTATCAATTAATAGCATTGTCTTGGGTGCGCGTAATTTTGAAGATTTGGATAAAATATTCGGCGTGGTTACACTGCTTACTTCACTAACGGGATTCATCAACAATGTTTTAATTTCTGATTTATTTTGTATAGGACTTATTGCTATCTTTTCACATTCTAGTGGTGGTTTCGTTTTAACAAGTTTAGGCGGGTTTATAGACGAATGACTTATAATATTACCATCGGACATAACAACGGGCATTTTTTCAATACTCTCTGCAGTTAATAGATCCTCGGACAACACAATCGGCATTGAATTTATGTCAAATATAGCATCATCGGTAGATGTTGTTGCTTTGGTAGTTTTAGGTTCATTTAAAGGTGCTACTAATGAATTATGCGGTTTTATTTTCTGCAGTTTAGCTGGAGGCTTCGCGATTTTTCTAATTTTTTGTTGTATAATTATAGTGTTAGTGTCTGACGGAGTATCCGGCGAAGTTTGAATCGTATAAGTTTGTACAGCTGAACCATCTTGTGTTGGATTATTACTTCTCGAAAGTATTATCTTTTCTGGGGCCGTGACAACATCGCTCATATTGTTTATGGTATTCTTGTTGGGTGCTGTACGTCGAATAATGATTTTTTGCTTTGGAGATGGCGTTTTCCCTTTCAAAGATGACTTTGCCACATCAAAGTTCAAAATTTTCTCTTTTCGCGTTCCTATAACTGGATTCGCTGATGAATTTGGAGACGGTTTTGGTATCGTTGGCTCTTCAAGAATTTTTAACAACTTAGATGAAGAAGTTTCAAACTTGGTAGCCTTCGATACATCGCTTTTGTTTTCATTAGATAATAAAGCCACCTTTTGTTCTACTGTCCTATCTATTCCATTATTTTGTTTAAGAGCAAACACACCAGATTCGTTTTTTTTCGCACTATTCATCACATTGGGCTCCATTATATTAATTTTATGATCGACTGACTCAGACATTTGTACTAAAGACTGTGCAGCGTTTAAATTTTCACTTTTTTCCTGTTCAGTTTCATAGCGAAACTTAATGTTTTCATTGGCTCCAATTAAAAGTGTTTCACCTGAAACATTAGTATTATCTACTGAAGTTTTCACATTTATGTTGGGTATTTCTACATCAAGTGCCACATTGTCATTGTTGACATCTTCAATATTATTAAAGGTTTCATTTTGTTTTGGCTGTATTTCCGATGAAACAGGTAATGAGATATTTTCTAGGACTTCATTCGACGTCTTACTTTGAATAGCAGTTGATGGAAGATTAATTAAAGTCTCCGCAATTTGAAGGTCTGATTCCGACGGCAGGTTTTCAATTAAATTTTCAGACTGATTTGGCTCATTTTGAATATCTTTTTGTTCCTGTGATACAGCGTCAATCTCTGCAATTTGCTCGTTGTCATCAACTTGCATCTTATCCGATTCGTTCACTTCTTGATCTTTTGGCACAAAATTAGCAATGACTTCATCATTATTTTGTTCATTTGATTCACTTTCCACAATATTATTTTCTTTAATAGCTTCCTTATCTTCACTAAAATCATTTGGTAATAGTACAATTTCATTATTATTAACATTATTGTTCATAGCAGTATCTTTGTTGTCATCCTCAAACAACTCCTCCGGTGGATCATTGCTGATGATTCTAGTTACTCGGTCGGTTTCTCGAGAAACACTCAACAAGGCATCAACTGCTGAGGCTGTTGATTCATTCATATAACGTTCTGTTGATGGATCAAATATTTTGTGAAGAGTGGTTTCTGGAAACTTCAGTTCGGGCATTCGATTTTCTGGTTCCTTTTCTTCCTGATTTTCAGAATTGACATTTTCCACCTCAGTGATATCGACCGTACTATCAATGGTTTCAACTGACTTAATTTCGGGTGTTTCTTGGATTTTGTTCTCGATGCATTCACTATTCAATATTTTTATTGGTTCTGGTGATTCTGAGACTACTGGTTTTATCTCTTGCGTGGGATAAATAACGTCCTGAGAAATAGCAGGCTCTAAAGGCTCAGAAGTTTCCTCGTCTTTTTTACTAGATGATTTTTCTGATATGCCAACTGAACTCGATGTAGTATCTCCACATAAATTTGGGTCTTGCAAATCACCTAATGACTCTTGATTATATTTCTCTTTTTCACGTAACTGAGCTGCTTCAGCCTTCATTTTTTTCAGTTGTATTTTAGGTGCTAACTTTGCTACCTTAATATGTTCTATAGGCGGAGATTCTCTCGCTTCTGGCGAAGATACAACCTCTGACCCATTAAGTTCACTTTCAGATATATCCATTCTTTCGACAGCATTTAACTGTTCGGCGACGTATTTCCCGATTGCGTCTTGGCTTCTTGAATGTCGGCTACGAAAAAATGTTTTAGTTTTAAAAATAGCTTTTGATGGTGGAGGGTCGTGTGCAGGACTGTCAGGTAATTTATCTGGAGATTTTTCTGAATTTTTGTCTGGAGATTTTACAATTGAGGGTTCAGGAAAATTTTCCTCAACTTTCAACGATTCAGGAACTGACGGCAGTTCCGGTAAACTAGTTTTATTGAGTAATTCTGCCACCTCTCTGGCCACATCGTCTTCGTCCAAACTAAGACTTTTAGAGTCTTCTTTTCGTTTCGGATTTTTAACGCGTGGAATTTTCCTGCCAGCATCTGCTTCTAATGGCCAGTCTTCATCTTCGCAAAATTCATACTTAGAATCACTAGATGATTCAGGTTTGTCACTAGCAGGTGAACTATCTGGTTTCTTTTCAGTAGGTGATGATAATTCTACAGGTACTTGTGCACTCGGCAACTCAGTGGGTGTTGGCACCGCAGCTGACTCTGCCGCCACAGCCATTTCAGGAGATCCAGCCATAATCATAGCCGAAGATTCGTCATTAGATTCATCGTCAACATCATCCCAGTCAGCCAATAAACTGCTTTTAATTTCCTCATTAGTCTTGGGTTTCTTTACCTCGTTATCCGCTGCCTGTTCCTCAGCCACTCGTTTTTTACCTTGCGTTTTAATTTTAGGTAACTTTTCTCTTTTTTCAGTACGTATACGACGCACTTTAGGTACTACCCGGGCTGTTATCTTAGTTGTGCTCTTTTTGACCGTCGGTGATGGTGTGTATGGCGTAAATGAAATGCTATGTGTCTTATTGTGGAGAATTAAAACATTTAACCTGGACGTCGTAAACGAACACGCGTGACAAGAATAAATGCCTGAGCTTGAAGCAACCGGGGTTGTGAAAGTTGATACAGGTTTTTCCACAGCTTCAGCTTGATCATCATTAGTTTGAGGTTTTTCTTCAATGTTTTGCGATTCTGTGTCCGTACAACTTGTGGATGGTGTTGATGGCGCCTCAGCTATATTATTTTCATTAGTTCCCGTTGATTTCGATCCTTGCACCAAGATGTGGACTTTGTAATCCGTTTTTTCCTTTATCTGGAAATAAATATAATAATCTCGTTATTTAAATATAAGATATCAGATTTGGTTTTATTCGGAAAAAGAAAGAAATGTGTTGGTATAATTGAAAACCAACCCAAGAATGAGTTATTCGGGTTAGTCACCAGTCATACAATATAAAAAATCTAATTTTGCTACTGAAAGTATATAAGAATCTTCCCAACTATGCCCAACCATAATTATGTAAAATGCAAGGGTATGGAATAAATTAAACTAGAAGTACATATTTTTATAGGCACTTTGTTTACCTTTCTTGTAGGTGTGAAACTGGGTGATTCCACCAACTTCCCTCTGCTGCTCTTGCCTAAACATAAAAGATTACACTAAGATACTAAGACTAAATTATTGAAATGTCTTACAAATTATTTAGCAAATTAAACCTTTTCTACCAGAGCCTGGAGTCTTCTTTGCGGGATCACCAAAAAGTCCAGCATAACTTTGTTTTTTAGTTTCTTGGAATTCTTCCCTTGAGAGTATATCAACATCGCCATCAACTGCATTTTCAGCACGTATAATATCTTCAGGAAATTTCTCCATGTGTCCATGTTTGGTTCTATACATGTCTGAAATGTTAAAGGTGTTTATTTAAACAATCATTGGTGATAGTACTTTAGTCATTTGAATACAATTTCATTACTCACACAATCCCTTACTGATGAACTCATTTTTACGGCTGCAGTTGTATTTGTAAATGAAGTTAATGTTTTTAACATATTCACTGTAAAATAAAAATATATTATTTGTTATTAAATTTAATTTGAAGTTCTGATTGTCATGAATTAAAGTTAAGGATAATATGCAGTCCCATTTAATGGCTAAAATCTTATAAGTCTTATAAGTCAGAATTTCACTCGTATTTGCTTCAATTACAGTGGTATTTAATGAAATAAAAAGGAATCAAATGTCAATAGAACTAGAGCTGGGTTACACTGATATTTAAATTTGTATAGGCTTTAACAGTTGCAGTAAAATTCGAGGATTGTTTAAATATTTTTATACATTGGCTAAAACCTTCTAAAAAAATAGTGGGATGTTATTATTGATATTATCTATTAACAAGGATAGGTATAAAGTAAGATAGAAAGTGTACCGTCAGAAGAATATTTTATGTATATTTTATCAAAAATAAGAATATACCTTAACGGGAAACATTATAGCATAAAGAAACATTGTCATCAGCTTTCCAAATTAAATAAAATACTTTAATGGGTCCAAGAATCCAATACTATAAAAAAATAAAATAACCACCCAACTCAGCCCAATAATATCCTTATGATTTCTTAATAATTTTGAAACTTCATTGATTTCAAACAAAATAAACTAGTTGTTAGTAGCACCTTAAAACGGGTGTTATTTATGACAAAAAATGACTTATAAGTACTAAATAAAATAAATACAGCCAACCAACACCTACATAGACTTGGGTCACATAAGATTGAGTTTTGTGCCATCACTACAAGAGACTTTTTGGTCTCACAAACACCCAGACCCAATAAAATACTTGTAGATCACACAAATATTTGTCTTGATTTGGGGATTGAACCGGTAGCCTCATCGTTTACAGCTAGTGTCAAACCTACTAATGAATATTTTAATATATTTGAATTAAGACAATTTTCCTAATTTTTTTTTTTTTTATTGCCTTGTAGGCAGACGAGCTAGCGGCCCGCCTGATGGTAATCGGCTACCGCTGCTCATGGACCTCCGTAGTGCCAGGGGACCAGCACAACAAAGTCGCTGCCTACCTCGAAAAAAGTACTCTCCTTAAACCTCGTTTGAAGAAGGACAGGTCATAGCGCTGAGGAAACACCGATGCAGGGAGTTCATTCCAGAGCTTGCACGTACGTGGTAGAAAAGAACGCTGGAAACGTACCGTCCGGGAACGGTACGCCTCCAGGTGGTAGGAATGAACTCTACTGCGGAAACGTGTGGTGCGATGGTACATAGGCGACGGTGGTACCAACTCAAACAACTCCTCGGAGCACTCCCCATGGAACAAACGATAGAACACACAGAGAGATCCGAAGTCTCTCCGCAGTCCTAACGGTTCCAATTTGTCCGTGAGATCGGGATCATTGACTTTTCGACAAGCTCGTCGCTGCAAGGAGTCAAGTGGGTCGAGCTGGTATTTTGGGGCACCTGCCCAGAGGTGGGAGCAGTACTCCACGTGGGGCCGGATTTCCGCTTTGTAAAGCGTCAATCTATGACCCGACGTAAAGTACCGCTTGGCTCTGTTCAGGATTCCCAACTTCTTGCTCGCCAGTTTGGCTTTGTCCTCCAAATGACTCCTAAACTCGACCTTGCTTGATATTTCGATGCCAAGGATTCCAATACTCTCGGATCCTTGGAGAGTAACTCCTTGGAATTGCGGCGCCATGACAAAGGGGTCCTTCTTCGCAGTGAACACGCAAACTTGTGTCTTCGAAGGGTTAAATTGAACTAGGTTCAATTCACCCCATTCGGAGGCCCGCCCCAGAGAGCTCTCGACTTCAGACACAAGTTGACTCCGTCTTTCCATAATGGAATCCCGAGAGTGGCTCCGTTGGCCGATGTACCGCGCGTCACTCGTACTGTCATCTGCATAACAATGCATGCTATCAATGGACAACATGTCATTGATATGCAGGATAAAGAGTGTCGGCGATAGCACCGATCCTTGTGGAACACCAGCATTAATGGTCTTGGTCTCGGAGCAACAGCCGTCCACTACGACTCTTATGCTCCGACCATCCAAAAAGCTGGCGATCCATTTGCAGAGCCCCTCAGGAATTCCATACGCAGGTAGCTTCGCCAGAAGGGCGCGATGCCACACTCGGTCGAACGCCTTCGCAATGTCAAGGCCGACCGCAATCGCCTCACCCCCACTCTCCAAAGCCTCCGCCCAACGGTGCGTGAGGTACACAAGAAGATCACCAGCCGAGCGACCGTGACGGAAACCGTACTGGCGGTCACTAATCAACTGGCGATCCTCAAGATACCTCAGGAGCTGAGTGTTTATAACTCGCTCCAAGCCCTTGGAGAGTAGGGATGTGACAGCAATCGGCCTGTAACTCGAAGGGTCCGAACGGTCACCCTTTTTGGGGACAGGGTGTACATTGGCGACCTTCCACGAAGCCGGTACCCGGTTGGCTTTATAGGAAAGACGGTAAAGGCGCGTGAGCACGGGTGTCAACTCAGGGGCGCACGTTTTAAGAACCACTGCGGGGATACCGTCTGGCCCACTCGACTTATGGACGTCTAGAAGCCTGAGCTCCCGTCTGACAGCACGCTGGGTGATTTTTACGTCAGATAGGACGCTTTCACAACGCGGGATGTTCGGCGGTGTGGCGCCCCCGTCATCCAAAGTCGAGTTCGAGGCAAAGAATTGGGCCAAGAGATCGGCCTTCTCTTTTGCACTGTGGGCCAAACTGTTATCGGGCTTGCGCAGTGGTGGGAGACTGGACAGGCAGAAATTACCCTCCACAGCCTTAGCGAGCGACCAAAAAGCACGACTCCCAGAGGGATAGCTCTGGAGTCGCTCGCCAATTCTGCGGATGTGCTCCGCCTTGGCCTTAGCTAAGGCTCTCTTGTTGGATCTAGAGGCGGCGTTGAATCTCCGTTTCTCCTCCTTTGAGTTTGGATCCCGACGCCTTCTTGCGTCTTGCCACGCCGCGTATGCGGACTGCTTAAGGCGCGCAGCAACAGCACAGGCACGATTGTACCAAGGCCGGCTGCGACGCCCTGCAGGTATTTTTGAGCTGGGTATGAAAGCCTCCATACCCAAGCTGATCGTATACGCAACGCAGTCCGCACAGGCGTCAGGATCATCGGAGGAGAAACAAAGCCGCCCCCAAGGGTAGGACGCAAAGAATTCTCGCAGTCCATCCCAATCTGCTGACATGTACCGCCAAACTGTGCGAGTTCCAGTCGTTGAAGAGCGGCTAGAACTCGCTTCAGGAGCCCATGAACGGACCAGGCAGTGGTCAGAAGATCCAAGAGGAGCATCAACCACTATCCTGTATCCGTCCGGGTGGGTCGTCAGCAGAAGATCCAACAAAGAGGGCTCATGGCTCTCAACGTCTGGAACACGGGTGGGCTGTGTTACCAGCTGCGAGAGACCATAAGCCAAGGCCATCTCATAGACAGCCCGACCGGGGAGATCAGTGGTCCTGGATCCCAACCACTCTTTGTGATGAGCGTTGAAATCACCGAGGACCACCACCTCCGCGGAAGGGAACTGCTCGAGAATCTGGTCAGTCCCCACTTGGACGCTCTCAAATAATTGAGTAGATCCCGTATCACTGGCGTGGGACCTGTACAGGCATGCGTAGACTCGGGTCCTACCCCTGTGTTCTACCCGTAGCCACAATAAGGACAGGTCCCGACGCTCGAGGCTCCGAAGGCGGTGACAACAGATATCACCCCTGACGAAGACGCACACCCCAGCTTTACGTAGGAATCAATGTTCTAATACGTAACCGGGGTAATTTAAGTACGATACGTCGTCAGGGGCGGATATTTGCGTCTCCGTTAAAAAGAGCAGGGCAGGCCGCGCCGTCTCAAGATGGTGGTGGACGGCGTCGAGGTTGCTATGTAGACTCCTGACGTTACAGAAGTCCACAGAAAATGTGGATGAATTTCCCGCCGTGGAGAGCCTGCTATTCTTTATCCTTCTCATTTGTTTTTTAAGAGAGTGGGATAGGGTAAGGACAAGCGTGGTTGAACCAAGACGATACCCGAGATGGAAGGATATAGTGCGAAGCGGACACACGGCATTGAAGGAACCAGTGTGGAGCACGGAAGGGCCCCCGATGCCCCCCCGCGTGCAGTCGCCGGGATCCACTCCAGTCTCCCACTCTGGCACGACGACTGCACAACGGGATTTTCGCCGGTTGGCGGGACAGCTTCCCGGGGATGGAGTTTGACAGTTGTGTATCCCCGGGTTCAGGTCCCCTACTAACCGGCAGGCGGCCGGCGGTGACCGTTCCCACCGGGTCTCCCTGTACTCCAGACCAGCACCTCCAACCGAGCGCCCACTCCGACACCCAACCACATCAACGAGCATCGCCTGCAACAACCAACACCTATTACCGAAGAGGGAGGAATGGATGAGGGAACGGTTATCCAGCCCTTCAACCGGAACGCATTTCTACTTAGCGGTAGAAATAGACCAGACGGTGGTACCAACCCGAGCGGTTTTAGCATTGAGTAAAAAATATGACTCGACACCAAAATCCTGCCACCAGTAGTGGGGAGGGAGGGGGACGCCAAAGTCGCGGATTGGGAAGTGGAGTGCGAGAATGGTGGCTCGAGGGGCCGGGAGCGCGTGCCCGTGCCATTCTGTAAGACAGCCGGACAGGTTGCCAGAAGAATGACCCTCTGACCTATGCCAGAAGAATGACCCTCTGACCTAACTTGCAAACATATTGTATAGAATTACAACTCTTGACTCTTATTATAAAAAATTAGACACAATTTGTAACCCTCGACTTATAGAGCTTATTAGGTTTATGAATTTCCCTGTACATTTTCAGTTTTTAATGTAAGTAAAGATTCTGAATCTAAAAAAATTGAAAAAAATTGAAATTGTATTGTGCATCTACTGTATTCTAAGAATTTTGGCAGTGATTTGGTCAACACTACCTCATTCTCAAAATGTTATATAAGTATGTCTGGCCTTTACAATAGATTGCCATTTCAATTGTTTTTTGCTATTAATTGCAACCATTCTGACCTCACCATACAAACAGGTTAATAACCATCCATCTCGATTACTATTCAATTACTTTATTTGACACACCGGATGTCAAGTGCTCAACATTAATACAGTATCCATCAACAAAAGATGTTTTTTTCTTTCTTTATCAGCACTGTTATATATGCTGAATTATTCCAAACCAAATAGACTAAAACCAAAATCAAATCCACTCCTTTTTTTCATTATGATGGGTACAGACCCATCATACATGATGATTACCACAGGGCAATCATCATGTGGGAAAATGACACCATATCATCAGTTTTCATTGTATTGGAAGTTATTTCCTTTTGACACAAAACAATGGAAAATAATTGAATATTTTATATAATTAACAACTTACAATAAATGGAGAAGGTTCTCAGTTCATCGGAATCTTTTTATTAAGAACTACTTCTATTGAATAGACATGATATTTTTGTTTAATATAAATAAACCATGTTTTATTTTTAGAATATTTGTTCTCTATCTTTGTAAGGAGTCACTAACTACAAATATATGATGTCAATGGATTCTTAATTTATGGGAATTTTAAAGGTTTGTAAACTATAATTTGGATACTACATTTGTTACATGAGAAGGAAGCATATTATGACAACATATGTGCCAACTACGCTATTAATGTTTAGTGTTCTGATATGGTTGTAATTGCCACTAGGTCTCAGAGGAACCTCATAAATGGTTTTGAGGTTGTAGTCTTTAATGACTATAAATAGATAACCCTTTTGTTAATAACTATAGAATTAGAGGTTTGTTAATTGTTATAGAAATAGAATGGCAAATATGTATATTAAATATTAGATACTGACTGATAAAGTCAATAAGTATTGGGCAATTACGATCTGTACAATAATTGTCTCATTATTCATACATTAGTTTTGACAGTTGTTACAAAATGAGAATTGTATTGATTTTCATAATTAAACAAAATGTGTACGGATGGAATAATACATTGGTTACCAAACAGGAATTAAACAATATACCAAGATAAAAGTGTACCTTAAAGGAATCCCAAAATTTGCAATAATTCTTGGGTTTCTTTAATTACCATACATTGTGCACAGTTTTAGTGTATGAAACATTGTACATGAATATTAGGTAGGAACATGGGAACAGAAAGATATCATGTAAATATTGAATTTATATAGTAATCAAGGTTTATAAAACAAATAAATACCAAACCAATTAATTACTTATATTTTGAGGACAACCAATATATTTCTTAAAGTTAACTGGGGAGTAGATCTGATATTAGTAAATTAAAATGAAAAATTTATTGGAAAAATGTGGTTTACCGAATAGGCGCCTAAATGCGCCTTATGTCATAAAATTATGTAAAAACCAATGCAGGAGTCTAGACACTTGTTCATAACAAAGACAAATACGCAAAATGCCTCTGCTGTGCATACAAGCTTTCAATACATACAAAGAACATTATTTGAGGAGCTTTCAGACTTACTATTTGTCCTCCTGGAAGAATTTGACGACAGCTATAGGTGGCTTCCGAAACGAACGGAGGACATCTGGTGGTAGCTTCTCAAGAGCAATCACCTCGCCGGGCCACCAGCAGGAGCCCAGCTTTACCCATACCACCTCCCCATCCAAATAGTTAATTTCAGTCTGTTCACACATCACCACTTATCTGTTCAGGCCAAAGGCACGACCATATTTTGTCAAGTAGTCACTGTACGCCGAGCGCAACAGTTACCACAATATTTTCTGTGTATTAACACATAATTTGATACCAGTCACAATTGTTTAGAACAGCGTTAGTTCCACATACAAGAATTATGAGATTGGATCTTTTATTTGTCAAAACAGTGGCAAAATATTAGTTGTAAATATCACCGACTGCGTACGAAATATTTCGTTTTGTACTTTAGGTGGCAGCACTGTATTTGTGAAATTAATATTATTTTTACAGATGTCAGCAGAATTCTATATATGAATATTCAAAACATTATTAATTATGGAATATCTTGTATTCCAAATATTATTTTATTGGATAATAAATATTTTTTAAAGAAAAAAGACATGAAACTTGAAACCGGAAATAGATAAAATGGACGGCGTCAGCAGATACCAATAGAAGAATAATATTAATGTTGCCAAACCAAAAATGTTGCTAGCACACGAAAAAGAAATGCAACTGTCAGCCCATTGTTTGCATCATAGATTTAGTTATGGTTTGCATCATTTTGCACTTTGAATAGCAACACGAAATAAATACCGGGTATCTCAAGACTGCTACCGAAAACGAAGCCGGGTGGTAGTTTTAGTGGCTACAAACACAATGCAATTAAAAATTTCGCCTAGAAACGCGACAATTTTTTTTATGATTTTTTAAATATCGTCATTTTTGGGTGGTAAATCCATAGTTTTTGCTAAAATAATAATTTAAACTCTTTTATACCTTAGAGTATTTATAAATAAAAGGGTATATACTATTATTTTAGGAAAAAATGTATTTACCACCCAAATATGGCCATAGGAAAAAAATAACAAAAAAAATTGTCGCTTTTTTTTTGCAACTTTTTCTGTTGCATTGTGTCTGAAGTCGCTTAAACTACCACCCGGCTTCGTTTTCGGTAGCAGTCTTGATATACCCTGTATAATAGAGTGTAAACTACAGCTGGAAAAAAAATGACCGAAAAATTTCATTTTTAATTTTTCGGAAAAAATTGGAACAGATTCCGTATATTTTTCCATTTGAAATTCGAATTTTGAAATTTTCCTGATTTACGGGTGAATCCAGGTGAATCTGAAACATTATCACAATTTTATAGATAAATAGTAATTTAAGATTCTTTTTGTTCAAGAAAGAGTTGAAGCCCACCGTGAACTTTATTTTACAGGACGGATTTTACTTTACAGTACGGATGTTTACTTTATTAGCAAATTAATCAACGATAAATTCCTGAATATTTTATCAAAATTACCAATTACTAGTGTAGACTGTAGACTGAACATACTTATATATTTAACTAATACATTACTTCTTAGCTATGAGTAATACCTACTCACCTATTCCTTTATGCCCTTTGGATACACCTGCAGAAACGATTAATGTTTAAAGTTTTCATGATAATATCGACTATCTTATAAGCAGACTATTTCTATAGATACATAAGTTAACAATGTGAAATTTATGAAATAATTAGCACAGTACACTAAAAATACTTTATAATTAGGATCCTTATAGACCATAGAACCAGTCCTTCGTTATTAAGCTATTGCATAGCTTCTATCGCGGGCCTTGAGCTTGGAGACCGAATCCAGAAATTCCGTAACGAAAATAACCTAAGTCCGACCGAAATTTAAAGAGGCATGCCCACTCCCCATACAGATGTCGGCTCCATCTGCCCACGTTTCAAAATACACTCAAATTATTATATACAGTTCATTAAATAACTTTTAAAAAGATTGGATGCAATAAAACTTGGGGGTTCGAAGGAAAAACACTTTTTATTTTCTCCTTATTCTAATTTTTACAACGTTGTCATACTTTTCTTTATACCATATTATGTATTCACATTTGCGAAACTTATTTTACTATATAATAATATAATATGTTAGGCGAAATTATACATATTTAATACACAAAATACCTCTATGTACAGGAGTATCATCGATGTCGAACTCTTACTATGGCGTTTTATTTTATGAGCGGATTTGTTCCATGATAAATATTGACATTATTTGTGTTAATATTATTCCATGTCATAAACAATAAGGACATTGTCCAGATATTAAGCAGGAGGAGAAATGTTGCTTTGCCCATCCGAGATACCATATAACTGTCATAACATGGGCACTTCTTTAAGGCGTTTGTACCAGAATCATTACCATCAACCTTAGAGTATTTATATATAGAGGGAGCGCTATCATACATTTGCGACTTCAAAAACGTAGATATTTTCTTGTTTGTAATGTTGGTAGCACTGCTATATTAATGTTACCGATAAATGACTTTTCCACCAAAAATTAATAAACAAACGGAAATTAACATATTCACGTTACATTGTTTTTAGCTATCATAATACAAAATATTAATAATAAATGAAAAATAAAACTCATCCTTGGCTTATTATAATTTATTATGGCTTATTTAAATTATTTCGCTCTAAATTCAAATATTTTATATTTTTTATCTAAAAATTATTCCGGAACTTTTTCGGAATTTCAACAATTTAATTACTTGCAACATTGAATAAAAAGGCGTTCGAAAATTCAAAAATATGAATGTTTTTCTGTAAAATAATTTAAATAATTTCTTGTTAATTATTAAGAAATTGGATTTATTGTCGATGATAAACGAATACGCAGTTAATAATTAACCCCTAAAATAAATGTGGGTGGTATTCGATAGCGCTAAACTACATTTTTTGATTTTTCTTTTTCATGTAAGTCATGCGTATTCCAAGCTGTCTCAATTCATACTGGATGTGGGGAAGAAAAAGGTGGCCCCGGGACCACCATTTTTATCTACGTTTTTGAAGTACCAGCGCTCCCTCTATATGTATATACTCTAAGCCATCAACTAATTAATATACAAAATATTTTTTTCTGCTTATGTGCCTACTTGAAATTCTGGCTCTTAGTAAGAAGCAGCTCGGACCGAAGTTATTTCCTTCCGTTACACTAATTCTGTGGTTATTGCATACCTCTATATTGTAATAACCATTAAATCTTATATGCTCACCGTAATATGAGCTTGCTTGTTTTATGTGGTATGTGTCTAGAAATCATTATTTTGTTGGTTTGAATGTTTATTATAGAAACATCACACAAAACCATCAGCTTTTAGTTATAAAAACATTACGAACTAAAATAATATCTCACAACTACACCAAAATCCTCAATTTGTAAAAGAAAATTAAAAATTGGCAACACTTCATGGCGTTTGATCTGTAGTGCGATTCACGTATTTTAATAAGTTCAGCTGCAGTGCAGTTGCGGTTAAGTTTCGATCAAAACAGCCCTTTTCGTATTCTCGTAATTTTGACAACCGCTGTCAAATACGCTCGCGTGAAGTTCGCGTCACGCAAACGTTTTAGCGTATTCTACTGCTGCGCGTATATGTCAATCTCAAACAAATTTCATACATCTGACGTACAGTTGACGCGCAGCTCACGCGCAGTTCACGCGCAGCTAAACACTTACAAGAATACCATTTTGTACCAAAGCGTAAACTTAATTGTAACCGCACCGCAACTTGATCGGCGCGTCAAAAAGTTACGTGAATCGCACTGCTGGGAATGTATATTGTATAAAACAAATAGTCATGTAACTGTTTTTCCGATAGCTACTTTTTATTATAAAAATAATATTCCCAGAGTATTTCAGTAAACAAATGATACTATCATTGTGGATAAATTGAGTTATGATTTTGTAATAAAACGGTAAAGTGGGCAGGTGTAGGGCCAATTTTGGGCATTCCCCTTTAATATTTTTATTTTGATTCAAATATGTGCCAGTACTTTTAAATGCGAATTGCAAAGCTATTGCATGATTAATTGTAATCTAACCTCTTTCGATATTTAGATTTGCCATCTATCGATGAATAGCAGAACTTTTAATGACTTTTTGAAATATCACGCTTGTCTCTTTAGTTCAGCAACTCGCCTCTAGGTGGCATTGGTTGTATCGGCGTTACTGCGCATGCGTAATCCCCTCTTCGCCCCGCAATCTGGTGACTAATGCCTGCTTAGAGTTTCGGCGTTAGGGCACCTCCTCTTTCTATTTACTTCATGTTACGACTCTACGAAGCTCGCACGTACAACAGTGAATATCTGTACAATTAATATCAAAGAAAAACAAAGGAAAAAAAATACTGCATAAATAAAATAAATAAATAATTATAATTACATAAGTTGATAAAAAATGCTATGCAATAGCTTTACCGCGGCAGCCTCCGAGTGCCACATGTCTTTTTTTTATTTTTAACTGTAAGTTTGTCTGCGCATATTAGCGACCGACTGCTAAGGAAACACTTTTTGAACATTCCACAAGAAAAAAATATAATCTCGCTTTAACCGCTACAATTTCTCATGAGGCGACTAGCACCTTGGCTGGATCGCTCTCCTTGGATGTCGACATGAAAGAGCCCCTTGAGAGGTAGCAAACGAGCGTCCCTGCGCTTGGTATGGTAATGGTTTTGTGAGAACGTGATGTCGCGGTAAGGGAGCACAAGGGCCCTACTCCATTAATCCGAAAATTGAGTCTTCGTGACATTATTCGTTTCGAAACCTACTCTGTGACACGAAATTCGAATCTTCGGATTGAAGAATGAATTATTTAAATATATCAGCAATAAGACATAATATGACAGGGAGATGTCATATCTCCGAAACTCTTCACTGCCGCGCTGGAAAATGCCTTCAAGCTCTTGCAGTGGAAAGGATTCGGCATCAACATCAACGGCGAGTATATTACTCACCTTCGATTTGCCGACGATATTGTAGTCTTGGCAGAATCGCTGGAAGACCTTAGCACTATGCTCGAAGACCTTAATCGAGTCTCCCAACAGGTGGGTCTTAAAATGAACATGGATAAAACGAAGATCATGTCGAATATCCATGTTGTGCCCACCCCCATTGGAGTTGGGGGCTCGACTCTCGAAGTTGTAGACGAATATGTCTATTTAGGACAAGTGGTCCGGTTAGGCAGGTCCAACTTCGAGAGAGAGGTCAATCGTCGAATCCAACTCGGTTGGGCAGCGTTCGGGAAACTTCGCGACGTCTTCTCGTCCAAAATACCTCAGTGCCTAAAATCAAAAGTCTTCGATAGTTGTGTGTTACCAGTGATGACATACGGCACCGAGACGTGGCCTCTCACTATGGGCCTTATTAGGAAGCTCAAAGTCACTCAACGAGCCATGGAGCGGGCTATGCTCGGAGTTTCCCTACAAGATCGAATCAGAAATGAGGAGATCCGTAGGAGAACCAAGGTTACCGACATAGCCCATAGGATTGGCAAGTTGAAGTGGCAATGGGCCGGGCACATAGCTCGTAGAACCGATGGCCGTTGGGGCCGAAAGGTTCTCGAGTGGAGGCCACGTACAGGCAAGCGAAATGTCGGACGCCCGCCTACAAGGTGGACGGACGATCTGACTAAGGTCGCAGGAAGTCGCTGGATGCAGGCCGCTTCCAATAGGTCATTGTGGAGATCCTTGGGGGAGGCCTATGTTCAGCAGTGGACTTCCTGTGGCTGATATGATGATGATGATCAGCAATAAACCTACCATAATCGTGAACGGAACCATCACGCTCGCTGCCGCCTCCAAATAAGGAAGCATCAGGTTAGGAAAATAGAGGGCGTAATAATTCCACCACGGTATCCTCTGAAAGCTGTAGGTAGCGACCCAAAGAGGTCGTTGGAGTCACTTGGTCAGTGAATCCTCTTTAGCTGTGATTCTGAGATCGACGATAAACTGCGTGGCCTCGTATCTATCGTTGACGTTCAGAACAAATTAAGCTGACGTCCTAACGCATTTGTAAGTCAGGAGCAACTTTAAGGGAACTCTAATGAAACTGCGCCTGGCGGTGGCAGGGATAGAATCGAGGCATTTCTCGGGAATTTAAATTAATATGTAATTTTGCCAGCGTTTTAACAGATGTAAAAGCTGATTTTTACAGTATACAGGAGACTGTCCCGCCCTCACACCCGCCACTGCAACTCCTGTAAGCCAGGATCAACAGTGGCACGCAATGTAATGACACCAAGCATTGAAGCTCGGCGAGTCTCCGGGAATGTCTAACTTGTCTTTAACCCGCAACGAAATTAATCAGAAAGTTAAATTAATAGGAGGAGTTGGAAATAAATAATGTCCACTTCCCTCCGTGCAAAGCGGGTGACAAAATATTGAACTAAAGAGGTAAATAACCTCACAAAAAGACTTTTACAGCCGGAGAAGCCAGCTGTAAAGCACCACGGAATTCATTATTACATTTAAATGGGACCTATTGTGTGAGCTGTTATACTTGATTCCAGTAATAGGTATGGCAAAAACGCCGGAAAGCACGGAAATTCGTCCTAGTCTCCACTAGGTCCATGTAGTATACGACTCCGGATGATATCTGCATATTATCAAACATGATTTTACGCTCATTTTGCCAAATACTACACTCCCAAAGTATATGATGCGCGGACTGTTCATACTCGCAATTAGGTGTTGAACATGGGCATGCAGGCGAATCAACGAGCTTAAAAGAGTACAGTTTAGACCAGTGATTCTCAACCTTTTTTTGTTGCGGCACATATTTAACGATGTCAAAATTTGGCGGGCACACAAAGAGCGCCTTGAGACATATTCCTATTGCTATGCACGCCGCTTCATCACAATTTGGCACTAAGAAAAAACGCGTTGCAAAGCAAATAATAAAATAATTAATTTTTTTGTGGATTTAAATACATATTCATGTTAAAAATATTTTTCTTTTTAAATGATATAATTTAATAATATTAACATTATATATTTGCAAAATTTGGCGGCACACTTTTGAAATTTGGCGGCACACAAAAGTGCCGCGGCACAGTGGTTGAGAATCACTGGTTTAGACTTAAAGTTACCATGGCCCGTAAGGAACTGTGATACGCAATAATCGACATCTAGCCAAGTCTTTGTCAAACGATCACGCACGCAAGGAAAATATTGATATAAATGACGTCCCTTCAAAGATACCTCCCATCTATTTTGCCATTCATCTAATAGTTCGCTATATACTACTGAAAGCGGTTTAAATAATCTGTCAACTTTTAAAAGTTCACGTGGAGTTAAAAATCTTTTATCCATATTCTCCCTAGTAGAGTAATACATGGCGGCGCGACGTTGCACCTCCAGATCGACTACACCCGCCAGGACAGGCAATGCTTCGGTACTAACAGTTCTATATGCCTTACACAAGAATATCAATGCCAAACGTTGGCTCTGGAGCAGTTTTCTTCGCACAGCACCGATAGTAGCCCTATCAGCCCATACGGGGGATCCATAACATATACACCCTAAGTAAGTTGCTCCATAGATGATTTTTAATGTATTAAAAGATAATCCCCACGTTGATGTCGATATTCTTGTCAAAGCGAAAAAGTTCCTTTTCGATTTTTCCCCGACGTTCTTAATATGCTCAAGAAAAGAAAAATTCCTTTCCAAAAATAAGCCAAGATAGCAAAAAGATTCCCTTCGCTTGACAGTTGTATTATTAAACTTGATACGTGGTGGCGATTTTAAGATCCCTTTAAGAAGTAATTTGAACGTTTTTTGTGGTGCAAACTTTAAGCGATTTCGGTCACCCCATTCAGATATTAATTTTAAACACGTCTCAGCCATACTTTCTAGTCCCGACCTACTATTAGACTGTATAAGTAAGAGGCCATCGTCAGCATAGCCCGTTAGTGAGCATCCTAATGGTAAGGGAATAGACAAGAAGTCGTCAAAGCCAAAATTCCACAAATATGGACCTAGAACCGAGCCCTGTGGGCAGCCCATTGTAAGTGGCTTCGACACGGCATGGTGGCCAAGTTTTAATTTAGTTGTTCCATGCAAGAAATACGAGTAAATAATCGAATAAATATTCCTAAAGCAACCTCGTATTTTCAATTTAAGAAGCAGCATTGGCCACCAGGCATTATCGAATGCACCGGAAATGTCAAGAAAGATACCAAGTACATACTTGTGTTCAGATGTGCTCACCGCCCTACGGACCGATATCGCCGCGTCTACGGTCGATTTACCGATAGTAAACCCGAACTGCTTCTCGTGGAAAGTTGGACCTCCCGGTAACAGTCGAGGAACAATAAGGCGTTCGAGCAGTTTTCCTAATGACGGCAAGAGCGTAATGGGTCTGTATGATTTAGGATCTTGAGGGGATTTATCCCCTCCTTTAGGTATTATTCGTATAAAACCAAAACGCCATACGCGCGGAAATACACCCTCAACAATACATCGATTAAAAACGGCTAATACGGCATCACCGGCAGATTTACACGCTGTACAATTTTTACAGTATATTAAAATTGCCTAAGGGCAACTATTAAAAGCTGTTTCCTTGGCAGCCGGATAGTGTCAGACATATTGAAGCTGATGCTTCGAAAGCCACCACGATCCAATCTTAATAATTTCTGATTGTGTGATACTTACGTTAGAGGCATGCGCAGACAAACTTTCAGCTTTTATAAAATTACGAAGGTCTTGCGGCCACGAGCTCTTGGTCTATTATCTTTATAAGTGAGAAAATACTGAAATATAGACTAAGCTCACAATAGTAGTAAACTGGTGGTAGGTCTCTCATATGTGAGAGGCCATCTGGGTAGGTACCACCGCAATGTCTATTTCTCCCGTGAAACAACACTGCTTAAATGCACTGTTGTGTTTCGGATTGAAGGACATTGTAGCCAGAGCAACTACTGGACATATTGAGACTTAACATCTTATGTCTCAGGATGGCGAGCGCAGTGGAATATTGCTACTGTTCATGAGCGGTCGTATCGCTTACCATCAGGCGAACGGCTTGCTCGTCTCGCCATTCAATGCAATAAAAAAAAAAAGAAAAAAAAACTTCCGAAGGCATGACGGCGTGCTATGTCTAGTGCCACCCACAATGTCGCTGAGTTTATTTCGTTTCCAAAACGTGATAGCGAGCTTTCCACCATGCCGAAAGTAAATTATAATTCCAGTCAGCAGTATGAGACTTTTCAAATAAAAAACTAACAATAAGTATACGTTTTATGATGTTGTGCCTTATGAGTCTATCAAAGGTTTTTTAGCATTTCGGCCGAAAGATTTACAATCTCGGATATCGTACTAATCATTCAATTAAAGTATTTCATACCTAGAGCTTATATTATTACATGGGAGTAAAAAAACAAAGGCGATTGGTATTATGTACAATTTATTTTCAACATATTTAATCAAAAATATTCCTTGGTGTGGATCCTACCGTACAAAAACATATTTATAAAGAATAAAGTATAAATGACCACAACTATTATTGTTAATTTACATACTTGTGTTTGTACCTACTACGTATGTATGTAGGGATGTAGGTCATTAGTAATTAAATACTTTGATTTTTATGATGAGTGATACCTCTCAAAAATAACTTTGTTAATGAAATAAGGGTTAGTTTGAATTCTATAAAATTTATTAATTTAGAATCTATATTATCGATTATTTTTTCCATTGACTACCTACTTACCTAGTACCTATGTACCTATGTGATGAATTTATAAAATCTTATTCTAGTTTTGAGCACCAATAAAACAATCTGTGCTCATTCATATGACATTGAAAGGTTCAGAAACATAGACTTATAATCTACAATGCCTAAAGTAATTTCAAGAAAAACATATTTAAGTTAGCTTTATTATTTTGTGGAGGTTCTATGTAACATATAGTGTATCCCTACAAATTCATTAAAATACGTTACCCTTCAATTTTAAAGGAATATTAGAAAAAGGCAATATTCGCTACCAGGTATATAAATATTGTAACAGAATAAGAGAGCTATAACTATTTTTTCATAGTCCCCTGGACAAATTAAACGTGCATAGCTAATTTTGTCCTAACACCTTTACTTTATTCCGTAACATTACCATGTATTGAATTATTAACCAGCATACTGGCGAACAATTTTTGCCCATTGTTGTGGATAGTTTCTCTGGACGTAAGAAAGAGTTCTTTGGATTTGCTTCGTTTCTTGCGGAGAGCACTGTGGACAGGCACCGCGCAGCACTAGAGGAGCCAAAGCTGTAAATAAAATAAATACATAATTTTAAAAACACATGGCTTTGGCAAAAAATAGTTGCAATGTTCGTTATTATGTTTGCCTTTAATATAACAACGATTCTGTTTTTTAACTGTGATCTTCATTTATTTTTTGTAATATGTTATTGATGTTATGGAAAGATAGGTACAGTGTTACACCAACATACCCTATCTGACAATAAACTATACAATAATTAAATATTTCCACGAATAAGTGAAAAAAAAACGAATAAGCCATACATATGTACATATTAAAAGGTATGTAGATTCTCATGTAAGTTCTATGATTATCAAACCGCCCGAAAAGTAACGTGCAGGGTCTAAATAAATTAAATTGATGTTCCGAGAATAGAAGTTTGTATAGCGGAAACTTTCCTATCGGTCACCATCGATCTGTTTTTTTGGCTGTTTTATTCATAAGCCACGGGCCGTCGACAAATGCCATATACTTTTTATATTATTTACTAGCTGTGCCCGCGACTTCGTCTGCGTGGAATTTAACAAAAAAGTTAATTAGTTTATTTAGTTTTTTTTTTGGTTTTTACATTTTTATTTTAATTATCAACATTTGTAACGAAACCATACCGCGATCTAATTCTACGTTGGCGCCATCTCTTAGCGAGCGGCGGTAAGCTCCCGTTACACATTTATTTATAGTTTTTTGTATTAACTTTATTGAAAAATTTATTTTTATATCTTGTAAATATGATATTGATTCGTTGGTGGCAGAACTGGTGGGAAGCGCCTGACGTGACGGCCCAGTGGTGGCATGCGCGTGAGCTGCGCGCGGGCATTGCAACATTACTTTATTTTTCTAAAATAAATGTAGCCTAAGTTACTCCTTGTTATATCAGCTACCTGACAAAAAAGTCCCGTCAAAATCGGTCCAGCCATTTCAGAGATTAGCCGGAACAAACAGACAGACAAAAAATTTTTAAATATCAGTTTCGGCACTAGTATCGTGTATATAACGATATGTAGTAGGACATTTTTTTTTTATTTTCACTCTTAAAACAGACACTTCAATTTTATTTATATGTATGTATAGATAACCGCGCAATACAACGGCATAAGGTCAACACTCAACTGGTGTCATTTGCTCTCCCTTGAACCGTAATTTATTTTTCCTGAGTTTAAGCTGTGACGCACTGAAAGTAACTGCAGTCACCGCAGATTTAATACCACACAATTCTATTTTATAGTCACAGATTGTATGTGAAAAACAAATAATTATTTAACTGGTCATAGGTCGACTGCTACATGTAGATGTTTTTTAATATACAAATGTTTTCTCGTTTACAGATATAAAATATAAAAACGAGTTGTAGGACCTCACCATGGATACCAGCATATCATAAGAATATATCATTTTAATACAAAACGCGCTTATTAAATATTACGTAAAAGTATCTGAGCATTCCGCATTCAGTCTTTTCATCGGCAAAAATACATCCTTGGTAGAGTAAGATTTTTGACCAGTCCACCTAATACACTAATTTAATGTTCCAGTAAAAATGAAATACGAAAAGATTAGAATAGACTTATTCTTATGACATTAGGCTAGAAAAGTACAATGCTACGTACTCTTTAATCGTTTTCCTATGGGATCACAAGGTGCTTCGCCGAGAGCGCATTTCAGCTGCCTTTGAATGAAACGTTTGTCATTGAGAGCATCTTCTAAAGCTGTGTCCGTTACTTGTGGCCTCTGTTGTTGCGCCACACACATCGCGACCAGCGCGCACACCAATACAGTATATACCATCTGAAAAAAATAATAATAAATATAAATAAAAAAAATTAAAAAAAAAGTTAGTCAATTCGAAAGAAGCTTATTTGTAAGACGTTTACATCATATAGCCAGCCGGATCGGACAGTGTGGGTTTTTCCAACTACGACCTAGATCGAAAATTTATTGCGCAAAGATGTTGGTAAACTAGACATACAAGGAAAAAATTATTGGGAATTCTGAAAAGACGATCAGTTCAGTGCTTTGGATCTAGTTATATTTTTTATACTTGATCATGTCACTACTATGCATCTAGTCATCAATGCAATTCAAATGCAGTAACCCACGAGATATTACCATATGTTGCCGACCGACACAGTTTAATCGGCTGCTCAAAACCGAATAGATCCTAACATATTGAACTAGAATATGAACACATTTGCGTTGCCCTTTAAGCTGGATTTTTACAGTACTTACTATTTCTTATTTACGCGACATGGTTATCGCTGCGATTACAAATACGTATTTTACCAACAAAGATCTTTCGGTAATTTCAAGCACCGAACAAAACCTAACAGCAAAGTTACTTTACAATGCATATCGCTTTTATAAGAGACAGTGCTACCATCGAAGAGGAGCCGTCTCATTGGAACTGTAGGTTTTACGGGCAACAGCTTTAGAAAGTAGAGCTATTCTAAAACAGGTTGAGGCTAAGTACTAACTCTTGATAGAGGTTTTACCTCATCGAAATCAGGTAAGTAATTGCTTTTATTATTCGATTGTAATGTTTACTTTTATCGTAGGTTTAGTAATTGTAAAGCGGAATAAATAGAGACGCATTATCCTTTCCAAACAAATGCTTAAAAGCTTTAACAGTACAAGCAAACAAAACAAACAGCCTAACTTTACAACGTGTTGATAATAGTTCAAACAAAAGAGCTTAACAAAGGTTACAGATAAAAGTAACAATGTGTCTACGCTTTTTTAAGTTTTATGGCGCAGATTTCCCAAGAAAGCTTTCCAAAGTAGGTATAGTAATATAGATATTACGTTAATAAATTTGAGTTAAAAAAATAACTATATAAATAATACATATTTAGCATCCCTGAATCTCTCCTATGACGAACCGATTCGTGATTTATAAAAATATACCCAAGATTAAAACACATATTCCTTACCCCACACTAAATACAAATTTTGTGTCGCGAAAAACATAAATTACATGACATTTTTGGTCTCAAAATAACCAGACCCGAGACAAATATTTATAGGCTGCAAAATCATTTGTCTCGGTGCGGGAATCGGACCCGCCGCGCCGCGCCGCGTCGCGCGCGGCTTGTCGTTGCCCAACCGGCTCTTAAAGTGCGTCATGGGGGCTCTCAACCTACATTCAGTGGTCTGCATTTAAAATGCTCGTCTTGTTCCCTGTAACTTTGTACTGCATATTATTATAGTACTCGTACCTATTCGCCAATTTCGACTGTGATAAATTTTGTTACTCGAGTAAGGATGGTAAGAGGCGACGAGACAGGCCTCGGGAAAGGTTTCGTGACGACCTCAACCAATTTAGCAAAACTTGGATGGCATCAGCAACTGATAGGGATAAGTGGAAGGAGTTGAGGGAGACGTTTGCCCAGCAATGGGACAAAATAGGCTAAAAAAGTGACTATAGACTACCGAGAAAAATATTTGTGCGGCCCACAAATATTTCTTTCGGGTCTGGGTGTTTGTGAGACCGAAAAGTCTCTCGTAGTTCCTGGTACCCACGACACAAGATTAGGTCTTAGTGTGGGGTTAGGACTATGTATGCGACTGTGGGGGGTTATTATTATTTATGATTAAATTATTAAAAGTGTGGTGTTCACACCAGGAACTACGAGACTTTTCAGTCTCATAATCACCCAGACCCGAAATAAATTCTGTGGGTCACACAAATATTTGTCTCATTGGATTGAAGTCCCAACCTCTCTTTTCACACCCGATGTCTAACAAACTGCGCCACGGAGACTGTCATATGCGTAAATCAGTGTTTTTAAGAAAAGTCAAGTCAATGTCGAATACAAAGAGACCTTGTTACCTATTTATGTTGATCAACTTTTAATGTATTCAACTGATCAATTTATATCTGGTTATTTTTGGAACTAGCCACAATACGTTCAGTGAAAATAATATGAACAGCCGGTAGTGGACTGAAGTGAATCTGGTGGTTCTAATTAAGAAAATATGTAATATACAAGCCCATACATAATTCGCTAGAATTAGCGCTACTGTTGTCCCGGGAAATATCGCAATAGGAAGTATGTAGAAGTAAAAGTGCGTGGTGGCCTGTTGGTAAACGGACCACACGCGGCTGCCAATATGTTCACGGTGGTCGCGGGTTCGAATCCCAGGGCACACCTTTGACTTTTCGAAGTCATGTATGCATTGATAGTCTAACACCACGCATTATAACGGCGAAGGAAAACATCGTGAGGAAACCTGACAAGTATGTAAAGTCCTCCAATCCACACAATGCTAGCGTGCACTTTGTGGCCTAACCACTCTCAATCGTATTTTGGATTGTGGAGAAGGCCCAGGCCCTGCAGTGGGACGTATACAGGCTAATATTAGTAAGACTTTTCAGTCTCACAATCTCTCAGACCCAAAACAAATACCTGTGGATCACAAAATTATTTGTTACTGTGCGGGGTTCGAACCCGCGGCTCGCTTCACAAATCACAGTCGGCGTCTAACCAACTGCGCCACGGAAGCTGTCTGAATTACTAGTTATTATAAACTGGAGAGGATAATATGACAATATTACGAAGTTAATTCAGATTGTTTCTTATTCTTCGTACAAAAAAGCAGCCTCGATTCGAAAGTAAAACGTTGACGTGTTACTCGTATGGAAATGTTTCTCACCTATATTGTACTTGGCCATCGCATGAAAACATAATTTATCGTACAATTTATGCATAATGCTACTGGCCAAGTCGATCTATTTATTTAAAACGTAAAGAATTTTTAATATTTATATGATAATAACTTACGTAATAACTTTATACATAACGTCCCTTAATCAAGGACTAAATAAATTAATCGACTTGGTATTTCATGGATCTCACAACTTTTTGCGGTAGAAAAACTGAGCTGCGAGACTTGGAATTTTTTTACAGGATGTTTTTGATGGGATCTCACGTCTTTTTGTAGAGTTCTACTTTATTCCTTTTCGGTACTTTTTATTTCTAGAATATATATAATGATTTATCTTAAAGCCTCTGTCTTATGGTTTTTTCTTATTTTTGTAGGTATCAATTTATCACAAATATAGCGGATTTGATTATTAGTGTTCTTTCTTTCATGGTGATTAGTTTTCGAGCTATTTAGTCTATTTATTTGCAAGGTTATCTTTGTCATGTTTTTCTAGAGAAATGTTGTACAGTTTAATGGGCTGAATACACCCTTTCCCTCTTTATACACCCCTCCTGTTATCCCTCATATATAATACATATAGATACCAATCTACAACTATTATTCCATTATATACGGGTACAACGAATCATTAACTGTAAATGTATCTTTGTAATCCTATACATTTATATGAGATTACAAAGTTATTCACGCAGTTGGTGTATCTAGAAAACTAGACAGAAATTATGAAATGTTTGAATTTTTCCTTACTTTAGACACTAAACACTAATTATATTCTAAATTTGAAGGTTCTATGTCTGCTAGAAGTGCCTTAGACTTTTGATGATCGGTCAGTCAGTCAGTGAGTGACAAAATTGCGAAAGTTTGACAAGTTATAATTCTTAAACTACTGGTTCAAATTGAATGAAATTTTAAATATACCGTGTTTACACAATGCCTAATTAGTAACTGAAAATTCAGGCTTCTTGCTTTAACCACAACGAAGTTATGGGGGGTTGAAAATGGTCTGAATTGCTTCGAGAAAAGGATAGTACGGCTGTGCCGCTTTTTAGCTCGACTTGGAGGGGGCAGTGAAATAATAAATTATTATAATAATTGTGTGTGTGTGTGTGTGTGTGTGAGAAATTTTAGCAAAAATTATCGTTTTCCAATATCCATCCCATATTTCCTTGTTAAACAATGCCTAAAGTAATATTAAATGGCTATTTGCATATATGTAATATTTGTTTCATAATTTCCTAAATAAAGGATAAATAAAAGTGTTTTAGTAACATAGTATTCAATGTGGGAAAGAGGACAAATGAATATAAACAGCAACTAATGTAATATTATGGTAGAAACGTGTACGGTAATTTAAAGCAGTGATTGCGTAAGGATATTCGCGCGAGGCGTAGGAACAGAAAGGACGAACTGTCGGACAAACCACTATGCTTGCGCCGAGTGACGACATTTGTTTGTAAACGTACCGTCGCCAACATAACTCTTATCAGCTGAAAGTAAAACTTTGAATAAGGTACTCATTGGTAAACAAGCCCTCTGCAAAGACAAATTTCGTGGATTCGTTACGTTTCTTCAAAAATTAAACACGAGATGGGGACAAAGTGTAGTAAATATACAAGGGTAATAGAACTTTAACGAGATTTTGAGGTATTTTAATATCATCTTTATTTTTCGCCACGACCCAGGGGAAGAGTCATGTGCTCTAACCGATGCATGAGAGAGTTTTGCTAATATTTGCTACGAATGGTAAGTGGGTTGACAAGTGCAGGCCCTTGTCTCGCGCTGATAAATCTACTGCCTGTCATCATGCTGTTAATTAGTTACGTCATTTCTGAGATCGGTACTTCCGTCATCAGTCAGTCGCCTGAGCCTAACACGTTGGCCAGTAAAGTGTAACGAAAGCAGGTGAAGATGGGCTCAAAAGGTTTTTTATACAACTGCAGAGGCAAACAAGCATACGCCGTGCCTGATGGTAAGCATTTACCGTAGCCTATAAACATCTGCAATACCCATAAACTGATAGAGCAACACCAGAGGTGTCACTTGGGCGTTGCCGGCCCTGTAAGAACCTTTTAACTCCTATTTTGAGAACTTAAAAACTTTTTTGATAGAAACCTCTTCTACGGTCTACCTTATAATGTTTGTATGTTTTAATATAAGGATAATAATTTGTATATGTATCAGTCCATATATATCGCACTGCAGGGCACGAGCCACCTGGCTCCTCCACAATCGAAAGTAAGATTGAGAATAGGTTGGCCTGGAGTGGGTTGACTGACTTTACACAGGGAGGAAAAAATATATTCTAAAATTAATGAATAATTTTATCAGTTCTGAACGGAATTGTACAAGTTGCGAGTCCATAGAAGTAACAACGTTAGTAACGTCGGCGATACGTGCTCGGTAAAATAATTGGCGTGTAATCAATGCGTCGCCAAATCAAATAGCGCGGCACTGTATCGAACTACTACCTGTCATCATACCTATTACTATTCGATAACGTATGTAGTTCAGTTATTTGTTACCACAATTATTATCCAATTCATGTGTCAAACATACCCGTGTTATTGTTTTTGAAACATAAAACCTTATTAACTCAAAATCTTTGCTATTTTTATTCGACCGGAAAGTAATGAATAACTTTCCTATACATATATTCTTATAATCACTGTACCTAATGGAAAAACCAGGGAAACCCGTCATATTGTGTTAACCCGTGGATATACTTTATTTGGATTTCATTTAAATTATTATGAGAGGTGCATTTCAGTTACTGTATCATATCAGTTTAAAAAAACCTTCTTTCCTATATGTACCGTAATCGGAATGTGACTTGTTGATTTGTCCTTTTTTTATATACAATTAGCAACTACGAAACGGATTTGCATTTTGCAACATTTTCATAATAGACCGTGACACAGGCTGTAAAGTCTAGAAAGGCATAAACTAAATTTTTTCTCTCAGAACTGTTTCTATAGCATAGTCTAGATGGAGATGAAAAAAAATTGTCTGATAAATGGGTCACCTGTTAACAATATTATAATACATATATGAATTAACCAAGGAATCTTCGGAAAGGGCAATGTGGTTATCTCCAACAATGGACTCCATGTAAGTAAGTGTGAACATCAATAAAGACCTATTGTGATGAGGATTTACTTCAGTAAATCCAATCCTCAATAAAAATAACTCATTATTTTAAACTTTATACACATTTCCAAATTAATCTCTCTTTCTTAAAAAATACATATTATGTACCACTCTCGGCTTATACATTTTTTTTTTCGTTTTTTGTTTATTGTTTAGTATTTATACTTTAGTCTTCAAATCGATCAATTCTCACTTCACAGTATAACTAAGTATATTTAGTTACGTAGGCCACTGAACCTTATCTAAATCCTTCTATCTAATTTAACGGATTCGTTCTTCAATTGAAGCTACGTAAATATCAAGTAATTTACTGTGATTAATAATTTATTTAAATAAGAATTAATCGAATTCGGACCACAAACAATTAATACTTGTTCCAAATTATTTATTGCTGACCCATTTATATTAGTCGTGTTAGAAATATTTATTTTATTTACCGATCAATGTGCAGCTTATTGAGTATTGTTAACTTAACAGAACTTTCAAAGATTTATTGTTAAGATAACTGTGTCGGAGTCTAGAGTTTAACTAAATGAATAGAATTTGCATGTGAAAAGAATTTCTTCCTATAGATTTTAAACGTGATTTGCAATATTATTAACGACTTAAAGATATTTTCGCAGTATTTGATCATAGAATAGTCTACAAAAGAACTTATAACCGTTAATAATCTAAATATTCGAAGTCCTACTTTTAATATTTATGAAACTATGAAATAATATTGCTAAAAACAATTGAATCTTTATTTTGCGTCAATTACACAGTCAGTTATCAATTAACAATGCTTTTGATACCATTTAAAATTATATTATTTTATGATTAAAATCTTAAATGTTTTATTTTTTCAAAAATGTCATGAATGCGTCACTTGACACTGGCAGTAATAGTGTTAGAGAAATAGTTGTCATTAAAAAAAAAGAAAATAATTGAATCTTTCTTATATTAATAATAATAATAATAACACCCAACAGTCACATACATAGTCCTGACCCCACATTAAGATCGAGTCTTGTGTCGTGGGTATCAGGAACTACGAGAGACTTTTCGGTCTCACAAACACCCAGACCCGAGAGAAATATTTGTGGGCCGCACAAACATTTCTCTCGGTGCGGGGATCGAACCCGCGGCCTCTCGTTTCACAGGCGTATATTATGTATATAGTGTTTCTAAATTTCTATCTCTATTTTATTACTCCACGTAGGTCACAAAAATATCTTGCATATTTACAAATAGTTCAATAAAAAACTTAGGCAACAATAAATCCGGCATCCTTATTAGCAATCAACCTTATTGGAAGAGTTTGAATCATCGCTGTTGCATCAAGCCGATGGCATCAACCGCAAAGCCACAACACCTTTTATTGTTTTGATGACAAGCGTTGAAGGCCCGCGTATTTCGTGATGCGGTGAACTTTAGCCATGCAACACGTACTTCGGAGATAATTTTTATACTAAATCCACAGCAAATTCACAAGATTAAAAAATTACAATAACGTGATAGATCAACGAAATTGTCGCCCTTCGCCTACTTCACGCGCAACAATACAAACGGCAATGGACGCCTTTAGAAAGCAAATTGTGAGAAACTTGTGATTTCAATAAACGGATATACTCCGTTTAACAACTTCTGGTTATGTAATGCACGTATGATTAAGCTTAATGTCATTGAGCTATATATTAACTGGGCTGAAAAAAATACGAGAATTATAACGTTGCGAGGACAGAAAAATGTCATTCATCAATCTCTAACGAACTATTGGGTGAAATTTTCATTAAAGTTTTAGTGATTGCCTAAAATATATCCAATTTATATTAATTATCTAAGATGATAAGTAGTAATTACTAATTTCAGTAGTAAATATTCTTTCTCAATAAGGAGAGTCGATGCCCAATCAGACTATTGATATGTGATGACCGAAATCTTTTTTACTTAGTAAGTAAACGTGTTCCACTTTAGCAAATGATTGTTTACCAACCGCAGTTACTGTATTGTTTGTAGATATTACGTATTAAAACTAATGTGTTGTTACGCAAATCGGAAGTACGGATACGATGAAGAATGGCGCCAAATTAAAGTGGGACACACCTTAATGCGTTTTTAACTAGGATTCCGTGAGCCATATTATGCAATTGTGTAACACTTTGCTTATTAGTTGAGCGTGAGATAATCAACGCAACCGACCCCTTGTGCCTTAGTCTACCATGTCTGCTGTTCTATTACTATAACATTAATTTACCATAAACATATAACTAAAATTTTCGACGTAAACGAAAAAAAACAAACAGCTTAACTTAAACACACGTTTTCCTTGTAACTTACTTGGCCAAAGCAGGTACTAAAATCGAGAAACCCACTGCCCTTCGCGAGTTCAACAATCTATCAATGTACCACTTCAGGCTTCGAGCAGGTCGTGGAAGGGTTCAAGAGAGAAATTGCAATGCAACTTACCTGCATGTTGTTAGATACTCCGAACACTTTTACTTTCGGTACACTGTGCGATTGACCCGGATCGCGGAATGAACGATTCAAAAATGTTTCACAGTGTTGTAGCCAGTGAAGCGTTTAAGGCTGCGTCTTGGTAGAGAATGCTGGGGCGGCTCGTGGTGCCGTAACCTCTTACTTAACTCTGCACTCCCCTCTATTCGAGTTGGCTGTGCATTTCGACGCGAATGCTGCTGTGATTGTGCGTTTGAGCGTTACGTGAGCGAATAAAGGCGAGAATAAAACAACTCTATACGTTCATCATTTATTTCTTTGGTACATCAAGTAAATGACGTTTCGTATTACACTGTTACACTTTACGCACGCAAGAAATCGATTAAAATAAGATGGCATACATTAAAAATAGCTAAATAATAAGTATAATTGGAATACTATGACAAGAATTAAATATTGTTTTAAACAAGTAGGTTACAGTAGCAAATTGTTCGATTAAAACTAATTAGATAATTTTACGTCAATAAAAGATAATAAGTCAATAGCTAGCAAATAATTAAAATAAATATTTATTGAATAAACTCGAATTGGCCGTGATTACAAATATACCTACTCAGGTATCTTATTTTATTTTTTTGATCCCTAAATGGTGAAAAGAAACAAATTATTAATTTATCGACAGCAAGTCACAATTGATGATATCTCATTAATTATTGCAAAAAGATGAATAAATGTAAAGAAGCAATTACAGATTATTTAGGTATCTATGAAACTCGATCTGTAAGTCAAACATACCGTATAACGAAGTTATTAATGATTAAAGCACAATAAAGATGTAGAGAATAATCGTGAATGAAATATTATTTTATAGAATAAGAATTGAGCTTAAAATAAAGTAAGCAAAAGCAGTGATCTATTTTCAGAATAATTAATCGTAATTCAACATAATTCAGAATACAGAATTATGTTGTCTTAATGTATTTAATTTTAATTATACACAAACATTTCCTTTACTTAAAAAGGACACAAAATATAGAAAATGCAAAACTTGGTATGTGTGAGACCAGAATATTTATCCAACAAGCAAAGGGGAATGCCCAATCATAGTATCGGTAAAAAATATCGTAAAATAAAATTGTTACACTGTTCACAGAGCCGAAGGCAATTTTTTTTTATTTATTGGTCTTCAAGTTAATTTCTCTAAGAACTCTGGGCCTGGGTCGCAATTATGTTTATATTTATTGAAAATATAAATTTTTCCCTACACAAAAAGTAGGTTTCATCGAGGGACAAAAATCTTCGCACCGAAACTAAGTTACATAGTAAAATTGGCATTCTCCTTTGGCAAAAAAATAATACAAATGTGTATATTTTAAAATCGTAATTTCAATTTACCATTAAGTAAATACAATAGCTGTTCCTTTAAACATCATCTTTACCTTTTTTTCTCTTTTATCCTGTCACAATTATATAGAGTCAGTTTTGTTTTGCGTCTTATTGTTGAATGTAGATCTGCCTTCAACCGTATTGCCTAATGATTCTGGCCCACTCCCAAGGGTAGTTCTTTTGAACGTAGGCAAGCGTTCGACGAATATGACGGGTTTCTTGTGGCGAACACTGTGGACACGCACCTCGGAGCACAAGAGGGGCTAATGCTAAAAATAAGACAAAAAAGTAAGTAAATATTTAAAAAGAAGGTCCCATGTTTATTTTTAAGACGAGGATCCTAAAACCTGTTTGTGGATTATCCCCTCGTTCCATGAGCATCCATAAATTAAGAAATATTGTGAACTGGTTTATCAATTCATTGTTGAAGATGCCAAAATCTATATTATTACTTTCTGATACACTGCTAGACTAGTGAAAATTTGCGCCAGTGAGCCTTGCCAAAAATATTGTTGTTATACCTGCCCCAACAGAAAAAACAACTACCTAGTGGATTGTATAAATATTTCTGACCTGCGACCTCGCACTTTGCTATGAAGGCTGTCACTTGTTTTGTCAGAATTTATGAGGAATTTGTTCACCACATGATAATTCGGTAAAACTGGCAGTTCTTTACAATTTTTACGTGGATACCTACAATTACTTTTACTCATGTATATGTAACAAATGTGCAACTTCTCTCTGTTAATTACACGAAGTATTTTCTTCTAGACCAGCTTTTACTTATAATGGATATTATTAAATCCTGAACACTATCGTTTCGAAACACGGAATAAACTAAGCCGGTTTACAACTTTGTCGTAAGAAAATGGTATATGAATACCAATAAATAAATTACTAAAAAATCAAAATATAGTTTTACACAGAAGATGAATAAGTGAAACAAAACTAAAGCAACATAATTTCATAACGTAATAGGAAACCAAGGAATACAAATAGTATTATTCTTAATATTTCGTTTCACAGTTTGCCATAGTACTCAGTACTTAGATTCCCCCCACGCACCGACTAACATCCCACCACTAATTATGTTCAATAAACTACACCCTTGCGATGTATCTCATTGCCAGAAGAATGTCCCTTTAATGTACAGACACAAAACGGTCTATACAATTTACGCTCATCATTTTGTACAGTTGATTTTTAAAACTTCTTCAGAGTATGATTCCGTCAGTATAGCATGGACATTTTATAAACAATTATTCGGATTTGGACCCATAGGGATACCTGACAGCCTCTGTGCAGTTGCTTCAATGCAGGCTGTCAACGAGAGGCCGTGGGATTCATTCCCGTCCTACACAATTATTAGTGTGATCTGCGAATATTTCCTTCAGGTCCGCGTGTCTGTAACTCCGAAGTCTCTCGTAGCTACCCACGATAAAAGACTTTTATTTCAATGTGGGGATGTAAATTATACGATAGTCATGCAGGGCCAAACCCAAAAGCTTTATGATAATAATCTAAATTATTAGTCGTCATACGCAATGTCTTAAAGTAAATAATGGCATCTATTAAACTTACTTCTTAATCTTCTTCCAACAATATCACACGGTCCCTCGCCAAGTGCACACTTCAAATGTCTTTGCATCGTCGGCCTGTCATTCAGGGTCTGCTCTAATTGTGCATCTGTCATATGTGGCGCGCTGTTGATTGCTAATGGCAGGATCCACACGCAAACACATAGCACCACCAAGCTCTGCAAAGAATAAATTGTTAAACCCTTAATTAAGGTTCTCTGCTGTGCGAGGAAAAAATAATATTAACAATTAAAAAATATTTCACAAGGTCTTTCATATGTAAGAGGCCGCCTGGGTAGGTACCACCGCAATGTCTATTTCTCCCGTTAAACAGCGGTGTAAATGCACTGTTGTGTTCCGGTTTGAAGGACATCGTAGCCAGCGTAACTACTGGACATATTGAGACTTAATATCTTATGTCTCAGAATGGCGAGCGCAGTAGAACGCCAAGCATTACTGTGTAATTCAAGGTGTTGTTTGGTTTTACTACTGTTCATGAGCAGTCATATTACTTACCAGCAGGCGAACGGCATGCTCATCTCGTCATTCAAAGCAACAAAAAAGTATATTTTTCAAATGTTTTGGATATGTTCATAAAGCACAATGTAATTAAGCACCTTCGCCCACTTACACAAACCTCAATTTTAATTGCACTAATTTGATAATTTTGTTCATGTCAGGCCGATGTCAGCTAGCAATTCATGAGATAGCGGGGTTGGATTAGCATCACGGAAAAGAAGTCGACTTCAGACAATAAATGGGCAAAACAATGTTCTGTGCCTAACTGTTTATTATAGTCATGTAAATTGTGTGTAAATTGAACATGACTAAGAACTGTCAGCATCTCAAAATGATAAAGATTAGTTAAATACTCTAATGTATGGCTAGGTAACCTTTGATTCATATTTTAAACTATAATATATGTATGTAGATAATGAGTAAGGACATTCGAGGCCTCAACAAAATAACGTAATCCCCGCTCATCATATTTCTGACGTATAAAATGACACCACGGTATCCGGAAATGTAGTAATACCCACGCAAAACTAAATACTACAAAAATCGTGTTAATTGAGAAAAACAGAGCAAAGTTAAGATTAAATGAAAGCGAATTTGCAACATCAGATTAACCTCACATTAAACCATTAATCGTATTAAGTCAAGCTTTCTTTATTGTCACAATTAGACGGACCGTGCAAAATTATTTCACAGAACTGTAAAATCTGTAATCAGAATACAATCAAATGGAATTTAGTTAATTTACCTGCATTTTAATTAAGTAATGGCACTGTTAAATCACTATATTGTCACACAGCGTTCGTATTACGTGAAGTAGATTTTCGGGTTACGCCTAACCGACGATTAAGGAACGACTGGACACAATCATCGTATTAAATAAGCCGACCGGGATCGTCATCCCTCCCCTCCTTGTGGTTATTATCTGAATAGACCTTCTTAGCGATAAGCAGTTACAACGAATTTTAACAAAGGCACGATGAGTTAACGGAACCGTGTTCAAATAATGAGGATAATTGTCAGCAACTCCTGACCCCATTCAACACGTGGTACTTTCTTAGGATTATTACTTTACATTGTATTATTATATTTCAACTATAACAAATCCTACCTGCTTCTAATGATTGTTATTTAAGCTAAACAAATGATCCCTACCTACATAACGATTTATTTAGAGTATTCCCATTCTATTATTTCAGGCAGTACGTGAAAATATAATATCGGGCATACGAGTATTAAAAGACTTATTTGGCGAGTCAAAACATACAAGACCAAATTTAGTGATCTGAAATAAAAATGACATACATTTAAAATGTATATCCATATTGAAGCCATAATAGTATTGGGGATATTTCTAGTGTACTGTGTTAGTACATCTAGCGCATTTGGGTTATACACATACGCATGTTCAGAATGAATATTATCTTCAAATTTCTGGATTGATTCTCTGACTTAATTTTAGTAAATGACTTACAAGTATTACTATTAAGACATATACCAAATAATGAATTATCTTCAGTAATGATTAATATAACAACAAAAATTTCCTCAAATGTCCCCTTCTGTGGACTGTTCGTAAACGCACTTGGCATATTTTGATAGATATTTCTCATACTTGATATGCGTTATCTATTTAAGTTATATTAAATATCATTAGTATATATACTGACTATTAAAATTTTACTTAGTAATTAATATATGTTAAAGTGACTCCACAAAAATTTCAATAAACTGTTGGTTACACGGTACTGCGACTTTTCTGTGGACCTTAAATTCAACCGAATAAATTGGCCTGAATAAAATACTATTTTACAAAAAAAAAATAAACTGGCCACACTAACGGGTGGCATCGGTCACGTTGAATTTAATGACTGAGCCCAGCGTAGGTTGTTCATTAAGATATTGAGATCTTTAATAGTGTTATTGTCAAAGATCGGTGCTTCTTTTCTGTTCCTTGTGTACTTGAGTAAATAATTATTAGTTTTATTAATTCACATGCTGCCGAAATAGCTTAAGGGGAGTAGTTGTGGAATAAATTTACCTACTTGGCTATCCTCAAAACTAAATTAGCATTGCTAATTTTTTTAAAGAATGTGAAAATCCACAGAAAAGATGTCCTTTCTGTGGACATCTTTTCTGTGGATTTATAAGTCCACACGAAAGACAATGCCTACAGAAAAAATTAAGTAATAATGTTTTAACAAGTAAAGCAGTATTTTGCTTGCCTGTAAATGTAGACGTGGAGTGCTGTGGGCTCGATAGTAATGTATTTAGCTTATAATAATATTAAATTATTACTCAGTATCGGAATAAAACCATGTTCCATATGATAGCGAATTATGTGATGTCCGTTCATCATTCTTTAACTTTAGTGATTCAGATAACTCAATTGCACCATCGAAAAAACAAAAAATAAATTCAGCGATGGAGACACTTGCTTTGTAACTATTTTTGATATGTTTGTTCTTTTGTGTAAACTCAAGACCCTTCTGTGCTCGAAAAAAAATATTATAATTTCATTTTTTAGCCTAATCGAGGAAACGATCTTGTTTATGTTTTAATTTTAATATTCTGATAATATCATATTAAATGAGACTGATTTTGTAAAAATCCCGACCATGTTTTTTTTATACAATTTTTCGCCTCGTTTTGTGTATGACCCATTTAATTGAAACAAAAGATGTAATCGGCCTGATGGTAAACGTTACGGCCGCTCATGGGAAGTAGCAAAACCAAACACCCTAGGACGGATCCAGGGGGGATGTCATGGGGGTCATGACCCACCCCCTGGGCTGGCTCCAGATAGACAACATTTATTAATTATGTTGTTGATAAACATTGTAAGCACAATTAATTCTTTGTATGTAGATAAATAAAGTAAAAAGTAAGTGTGTGTTCACAAATCAAGGCTGTAACAAAGTTTTAAACTTTGTCATTATTAAGAATTGGAGTATTGAAATCGGCCAAGTGTTCTGACATGAACCATAATGTGACCCCTCCCCCTGGCGTAAAAGCTGGATCCGCCCTTGACAACACCATGAATTACAAAGCAATGGTTGGTATTCCACTGCGCTCACCATCCTGAGATAAAAGATGTTAAACATGGCCGGATCTACCTAAGGGCTTTTTAGGCTGCAGCCCCGTGGATACAAAAGGCCCAAAGCCTATTTTTTAAATATATTTATTGTAACGACATTATAAAGCAGCGCTAAATCATCACTACATAGTATAAAACAAAGTCGCTTTCTCTGTCCCTATGTCCCTTTGTATGCTTAAATCTTTAAAGCTACGCAACGGATTTTGATGCGGTTTTTTTTAATAGAGTGATTCAAGAGGAAAGTGTATACCGGGTATCTCAAGACTGCTACCGAAAACGAAGCCGGGTGGTAGTTTTAGTGGCTACAAACACAATGCAATTAAAAATTTCGCATAAAAACGTATAGTTGCATAGTTTTTGCTAAAATAATAATTTAAACTCTTTTATACCTTAGAGTATTTATAAATAAAAGGGTATACACTATTATTTTAGGAAAAAATGCATTTACCACCCAAATAGGGCCATAGGAAAAAAATAATTAAAAAAAAGACGGGTTGCACTCCGGGAGTGCCGGCAGAAGTGAAAACTTGATTATTAACGTTGAGCATGTTTGATATTTTGGAATGGTTAGGGAATAATTTTGCACCAATTGCTTTATCAGTATAAAAGTACTATCATTTATGTGGTAGAATACAATATTCATTTATTGCGCTATCGTACACAAACATGACAATTTATATTAAAAATTTAACACTTTAAAACTATTACAATTATTTTACATTAAAAAGTTTATCTCTCCGAAAAATCAACTTTCATTCATAATTTCAACGACTTTTTCACCATCATCATTACCAGAACTATCATCGCCAATCTCTAAAACTGATACGATAGGTTTATGGTAGCTGAAGTAAGAAACGAACAGTTTTGATTCGAACCTATTTAAATGTCTAATAAAGACCGCATCAATAGTAGTTTTGTATTTCGTTGTGCTAAGATTGCGATCATTCGACATAGTTAAACCAAATTCATTATTTAAAATTCAATTAATAGTTGATTTTTATCGTCTGCGAAGTTTATGTTGAAATCTCCACTCAAAATCATTGGCAATTCATCAAAGCTTTATAAACTGACAGCTAACTGACAGCTGTCTACTCTCCATCCGTCTTACGCTTTTCGTCTTACGATCAGGTCACGTGTCCTGACGTGAGTTTAAGATTTTATACCCATTACAGAAAAAGTGCTCAACGCCGCTAAAGAAGTTTTCACTTCAAAAATTGTCGCTTTTTTTGCAACTTTTTCTGTTGCATTGTGTCTGAAGTCGCTTAAACTACCACCCGGCTTCATTTTCGGTAGCAGTCTTGATATACCCTGTATGTATAATACGTACCTACATATTATTGTACAGAAATCTTTTTGTACCCGGGCGAAGCTGGGCCGGGCCGGTAGTTAAGAATAAATGGTTATATTTTAATAAAAGAAATAACTCGTTTTATTGTCCTATTTTTTATTTCATTTACAGTAAACCTAGATCAATCAGCAAAACAGTTTTGTGACGAAATAACAATTAATTGAATAATTAGTGGGCCTCTGAGTTATA
Organism: Hyles vespertilio; assembly: GCA_009982885.2. NCBI lineage: Eukaryota > Metazoa > Arthropoda > Insecta > Lepidoptera > Sphingidae > Hyles > Hyles vespertilio. The sequence goes on from CM042824.1 coordinate 6,898,620, forward strand.
TTAGCCCAGGGCCCCCCAATTTCATGGTCCCTCCCTGACGTTAAGTCTCAATATGTCCTGTTGTTACTCTGTCTACAAACTGGAATACTGCTGTTTGTTGGGAGAAATAGACATTGCAGTGTTGTATGTTATCACTACATAGTATAAAAGAAAGTCGCTTTCTCTGTCCCTATGTCCCTTTGTATGCTTCTGTATCAGCCCATATACGTCCCACTGCAGGGCACGGGCCTCCTCTACAATCGAGAGTACGATTGAGAGTGGTTAGGCCATATAGTCCACCACGCTGGCCTAGTGCGGGTTGGCGGACTTACATACCATAGAAATTTTATAAATCGCTATGGTATGCAGGTTTCCTCACCATGTTTTCCTTCACCGTTTTAGTGCGTGGTGATTGACTATCAATACACACATGACTCCGAAAAGTATATTATTTGTATGCTTAAATCTTTAAAAAACTACTCAACGGATTTTGATGCGGTTTTTTTTAAAAGATAGAGTAATTCAAGAGGAAGGTTTATATGTATAATACGTACATATTATTGTACAGAAATCTATTTATACCCGGGCGAAGCTGGGCCGGGCCGCTAGTGTGTTATAAACAATTAAACAGATTTTACATCGAACACTAACACACGAAACTTTACCTAAGACTTTAAACAACCCTCTCTCTAATCCTTTATTTAGCCCTGTAGGGCGATTCACGTATTATAATAAGTTCAGCTGCAGTGCAGTTGCGGTTAAGTTTCGATCAAAACAGCCCTTTTCGTATTCTCGTAATTTTGACAACCGCTGTCAAATACGCTCGCGTCAAGTTCGCGTCACGCAAACGTTTTAGCGTATTCTACTGCTGCGCGTATATGTCCAAATCAAACAAATTTCATACGTCTGACGTACAGTTGACGCGCAGCTCACGCGCAGTTCACGCGCAGCTAAACACTTACAAGAATACCATTTTGTACCAAAGCGTAAACTTAATTGTAACCGCACCGCAACTTGATCGGCGCGTCAAAAAGTTACGTGAATCGCACTACTGAATTTAATTAAATAAAATTTTAATATACCATCTGTCTCCCTCACCTTTTCTTCACTCGGTCCCTCATTATTGTTGTTGATCTCTCAATTATCCCACCGGCTTCAATCTTGTATACCTGATATATTTCTACCGGATGTATTCCTGCATTGACAGGGACCTTAAGCGTATTTATATATGCACTATTGTGTTCCGGTTTTAAGGACAAGATAACCAGAGTTTTTTTTTTCAAGAGGAAAATCCTCTTGGATTCCCGCACTAGGAGGGAATGCCGGATTTTTACCGATTAAAAACACACCGAAGTTCCTCCAGTGCGTAGCTTCTAGAAGCACTACTCAGAGAAGTTGTTTCTTACTCCCTTTAGCTTTTATCTTTAGCCAGGGCGATGTCTGGCACCACCTCGGCGAATTCGTCTCCGAGCAGGATCGGCTCTCTCCCGATCCCGCATTGCTGCCTCCTTCTTCGCCATTACGGTTTCACAGAAAAAGGCTACGGCTTTCCACTGGCGTTCTCCCCCCAGCATTGTCACAATGACAGCTGGCAGAGAGAGGTTTTGGCCAATCTCATTTGTTAGGACTCGCCTCTCCACATCCCAGGCAGAACGCTGCATGAGGGTGTGCAATGCGGAATCCTGGTCTCCAGTACTGCAATGGTGGCAAATCGCCGTTGCTTCCCGTCCTATCTTATTCAGATAATCACCAAAGCACCCATAACCGGTGATTATCTGAGTAATTCTAAATGTGAGTCGTCCGCTCTTGCGTCTCATCCAGCTTTCGAAGACGGGCAAGATTGCCTCGACAACGCGTTTGTGCACGTGGGGCTCGCAGAGCCTCGAGTGCCACGTCGCGAAGGCAATCAGTCGTTGCTGCCGTCTGATTGACACTTCAACCAGAGTAACTTCTGGATTATGTGTACCCAATATAAATTTAAATATACATATATATTTTAAAATACTAAAATTAGTATAGTTCGATGACCAAATTATGAATTTCCATACAACGGGACGGATACCTAGAAAACCGTGTTGCGTACTGTGGTTATTGCAGGCGAGATAGTTTTTCTAATCAAAAGTATTGAATATTTTTTTCCTCAATATTTGTATACCAAACATTTATGTTGTAGGTCAGGTAGAAAACACACGCAGTGAATCATTATCTATATGAATCATTCGACGCAGCAATAAGAAAGTATCGAGTTCATAATTCGTAACATTCGCAGTAAGCATACAAGCATTCAAATATAAGGTTGAAATTAAGGAGAAAATAGTCATTCATCCATACACTTTATGACAAAGGTACAATAATTATATATTTATATATTTTTGTAATGAGCTACGTTATGATCATGTTATTATCAAATTTAATAACTGATTTCGCTCGGAATAGCATTTACACAAGAGTTGCGTAATGTACTGCGATTCAAACTTCGCGGTCTAAATATCGGACACACAGCAACCACAGACTAGAGTGCACTATTTTTTGCACAGTTTGAAACGTATTTTATTAATGTTTAACATAAATAATGTAAAAATATCTCGTTTATAACAAAAAGAAAGTTCAAAGTGTAGAATAAAAATACACCTAAACAATTTTTAACGGGTAACGATTGTGATTTCTACTTCTTGAATTTGCCTATTGGAAGTTATCTACAGATCATAAACCTTGATGAATAAAACGTCAATTTAAGTAAGACAGTAGTCGAATCATTTTATGTTTGGTGTAATAATTTTTAATAATTTAAATAGTTAAAACTATTTGTAAATGAATTTGTATCAAAATTAAGGTATCATAGCACTGAATTATTTTTTATTACTATGTTTGTTTAAACATTTCCCTTAGCAAAACAATAATCATAATTAAGCACTTGTCAATCATATGTTAGTAATTAAGAATGTCACTTGTTTGTTTACTAATGATCTTGGCGAAAGTTTTGTAATTTAAATTCAGTGATGAATAACACAAAATCAAACGGAGAGTCGTCGTGTAGAGGACAAGAAAATGGCGACTCATCAACTGGTTCCGAGCGCCCACTTAAGAAAGCACGATTTGCGTGGCAAGTTAAAGGAAAATATCACTTGAAAAACGAATTAACCGAGCCTGCTAATAATGTTGCATCGACGACCTCGTCAGACAGGCCTACATCTTCCAACGCGCAAGACATGGGCACAGAACAAAACCTTGAGATGTTGGGCGACTACTTACTTAAACAAGACTTTAATACATTAGACTCGGTTATCGCAGACTCTGAAAAATCTCTCCTAACTCCCAGTACCAGTATATCAAAAGAAAAAATGCAATATCCACGATATGTGAGCTCCTATGATAATAATGAAGCTAGTAGAGCAAGTAGGAATATAAATAGTCAAGAGAGTGGTGATGTTGTTGCCTTACCAATGTCAATGGTGGTGGCACAGAACTACACAGAAGATGAGTGCATAGCTAGATGGCAGGCTAGACAGGTAACAGTCACTCAAATACTTCTTTTTTCTGTAATAACTATCAGACACAAAGACCATCTATTGTGATTTTCATTCACTAGTGAAACCTATTACCTTTTTATTTATAAATAATTAATTTACTAATGTTCATACACAGCAACTAATGCTATTTTTGTAACATACATTAAAAAAATCTAGGTTGATTTTTTTGTGATACTATTTAGATAAAGAACTTTTTTATATCTTACAGATGGCAAAAGGTTTTGTGGACAATACAATAAACCGTGTACTGGAATCTTGGGTCCCTGAACCATCACCACCAGAAGACAACTCCAGGTACTTAGGATGGGATGTGGCTGAAATTATAAACAACCTTCCACCTGACAACAGCATTGAAAATGAAGGCATTCTCATGGCTATATCTGCCCATGGCTTACAAAATACCAGTTCTAATAGTAATAGTGGATCAAAATCTGACGATAACAGTGATTATGGTGCTGGCTATTGTAATCTACCATTATCAGTTAGAAGTTTATCCCCAGTCCAATCAGAAGATGAAAACCTAACAACTCCAGCAACAAGTCTTAAGTGTGAAGAATCAGATTTGAACAAATCTCTACTGTGCAATGATCAGCAGAATGACATGGACAAGTTTTCTCTATTCCCTGATTCATCTCTGTCATATCAGTGCTTCAGTGAGAATCAAAACTCAAGTATTGAATATGACGAAAATGTAAATGACAATCATTATGATTTCCTGGATGCAGCAGTAATGTTTGCTATACAAAACAAAGGCTTGACAACATTTGGCACTGACTATGGTTAACAATCTTCTAAAGTAGGTATTAAAAACTTCATACAAAGTGTAAAATAAAATGCCATTATTTTAGTTGCCACATTCCTGATATTTGATAAATAATAGATTGTTATAATGGTATGGAGCTCTAACAAACCACAATGGCCTTGGCTGAATAGCCTTTGAATATGACTTATTGTCAACAACCTCGCATACAGTGTGTTCAAAGTAAATAGTCAAATAGAAAGTATTCTGCTTCATATAAAGAATTTTGTATTCACCATCCCATAGAGTAAAATCTAAAAGTTGAAAAAAAAGAAGGTTCTTTAGTTGTGATGTACTTGGATATTATTAGACCAATAATATTTGTATATTGTATTTATATATAGTATGTTAAAACTTTCAGAGTGGAAGTTTTTGAACATTGAGAATCAATAGTTTGATCATCCATCAGATTTGGTTTTTTTTTAAGATATATCAGGTTCTTTTTTAATTAACAACCTTGTTAATTGTTACCAAGTTATGTGTGCATGTAGTCTTTTATAATGTCTGAAATTTATCTCAAGAATATATTTATTTAAGTAATCATGAATAAAACAATAATTATGTTATGGAAGTCTATCTTTGGAGGAAACCATATGCAACCCTATTACTTTTTGGCTAGTAATGGATTTTATTTTACACAGTGTTTTGTAATAAAGACAATTATCGTAAAAAAGACTTAATGAGCACAAAATTAGTACCATACATGGTTGGATGTGGTGTGTTGCATGACTATCCTGCCGTAAGATAACAGTATACATTAAATATAATTATGTCTTAATTGTTGTATTGTGTTGTATTAAATATATGTGATATTGACACTGAGAAGTTTAAGGCAGTGTAGAATATTTAATATAGTACAAAAGTTTCAACATTATTGAAACATATCAAGTGACTGAGCTTGGGCACAGGGAATAATTTACTTACTGAAAATTGTCCAACTTAATTTTAATAATTTTACACTTTATGAAATGGGGTCTTTTAATTTTTATTTATTAGATTTTTTGTAATATGTGTTATAAATATACTTTTGTAGTATTTTTGTCACCATCAATTTATATTTCAACATTTGTTTAATTTACACTATTCACCATTACCTTTAGTATTATTGCTTTGTATAGCGTACTTTACATGTACGATATATGTAAAGTCACTTATGGAGTTGCCTCTTACTTATTTACCATTATGGAAAGGACACATTTATGTTGTATTGGAGGTACAAATGGCGTTAATATATTATTTCGATGTCACTTGGTTTGGTAGGATATTTTACGGATTGTAATTAATGAGTAGCTTCTGTGTATCCATGTAATTAGTTATTTTTAGTATATAAAACTTATTTACTGTTAGTAAATGTAATGCCATAATGACTTACCGGTCAATAAAATGATACTCATGACTTGTGTAGATTTATGTGTGAATTAAATAGTCCAATGAGTCTCCACATAGCTTTCCTTTCCTAATTGCCAAGGTTTTAACAGGCCTGGATCTAGGGGGGGGCAAGACGGGGTCTGTGCCCCGGGCGGCAAGTTCAGGGGGCGGCATATTGAATCTTGGGAGATAACTACACAACTGACCAATAACGTAACACTACTTACAGGGGCACTGCAGAATGTTTTTCTCCCGGAGCGTGAATTTTGATGAATACTTATGCGATAGAGCGCGTGAAAAAGAGATGAAGCTATATTTGGAAATTCCTTCATCGATCTCAATGACTACGTTTGGTTTCAAATATTCAATTTGTGTTTACTAGTTAGTTTTGTTGATTAACCGAACGAAGAAAAATATTTTATTTGGTACAGGACATTACATTGTAAACTCTACGAAAGCTTTTTACAGAAATCAACACAAAACATTCTCTTGGGTCCTTCCCATCTTCTTTTCAGCTATGAAAGTATCCTTTATGTCAACCCCTTATAGATAATATTAAAAAACAAAGCATACTTTTATTTTGTTGGAATTCATGACAATTCGATTTGTATCTAAACAATTCAAGGGAGTGGTTACAATATTAAATTTCTAGTACGGAGAGAAGAAAGAGAAATTGTAGCGACTCTAAGTTGCTCTTAACGTCTGCATCATACATAATGTGGATGGCCCGCCGCTGCAATCCATCCAAGGCATCGAGCATGTACAGAGCGGATCTATCCTAGAGGTCCGAGCAGTATTCCATACCCGGCCGGACTTGCGCTTTATACAAGCGATAAAGTTGACCGGGTGTGAAAAACTGACGCACCCGATTCAGGACTCCAAGCTTGCGTGCTGTGGCAGATATTACGCCCTCGATGTGATTCCTTGGATTGAGATCACAGCCAGATTGATATCCAAAGATATTCAGGTCATTCTGCATTGAGAGGGGAGCACCCTGAAAAATTGGGAAAGGGAGAGAACGGGTATTTTTTGCACGTGAACGCACCCCACCTGGGTTTTCTTGGCGTTGTACTCAACCATATTCCTGGAAACCCATGTGAGCTCAATGAGAAGATCTTTGCGTCCCCTAACAATGTCGACCCGGCAAGCCTAAGGCATATAGTGGTATCGCCCAAGAATGGGGCTGTCATCTGCATAGCAATTAATGTTGCCTAGCGACAACATATCATTGATATGGAGAATAAACAGCGTGGGCGGCAGCACCGAGCCCTGAGGAACTCCGGCATTTACCAACATGAGCGCCAAAGCGTGTTCGTCGACGACGACACGTATTCTACGCCCATGCAGAAAGCCAGAAATCAACGAACACAGGTTGTCGGGCAGACCGTATGTCGGATCTTTGGAAAGAAGACCACGGTGCCAGACCCTATCAAAAGCCTTGGCTATGTCATAGCAAGAGCCTCGCCACGCCAGTCAATCGCCTCACCCTAGCGATGCAGGACAAACGCAAGAAGTTTCACCTGTTGATCGATTTTGACGGAATCCGCGATGTCTGTCACACCGCGACATCATACGGGTACGAGTACTCGTTGATACGAGTGATCAAGTAGCGGATCAATTGAGAGTTTATGATCCGCTCCATAACCTTACACATCACTGAGGTGATAGCGATAGGGCAATAGTTGGTAGGGTCTGACCGATCAACCTTTTTGGGGATCGATTGCACATTGGCTTCCTTCCAAGATTCAGGCACAACTCCTGCGCTGTAGGACGCTCGGTAGAGGCAAGTCAGTGCAGGAGTGCTTTCTTTCTTTCTTTCTAATGCGGGTATCCACCATTGAGAAACCGCAATCAGAAAGTGTATGCAGCGTCTGGAAACAAGGGTCCTCGAGGCGGGAATGAGCCACAAAGATATTTGCTAGTAAGGCAGCCTTCTCTTGCGGCTTGTGAGCCAGCGACCTTTCCGGACACCTCAGCGGTGGCAACGCTGGACGGCAGAAGTTAGAATGAGCGGTCCTGGCCAAACTCCAATAAGTACGACTGCTAGTTGGGTGATTGGCCAACGCACGCCCAATCCTGCTAAGGCACTGGGCATCCGCTCTAACGTAGGCCTTTTTGCACGCCTTGGTGGCTTGGTTGTAGGCTTCTTTGAGGGAACTAATATTGGCATCCTTCATGACTGATGATCTAAGCGCGTTATGCCGCCTGCTTGTCACCGACAAAATCGGTGCACGATTGTACCAGGAGCGTCCACGGTCTTTACTGGCGATCTCAGATGAAGAAATCTAGTATTCCATTCCAAGCCTGATCTCGTCAGCAATAGCGTTGGCACTCGCTGAGTGATCTTTACCCTCAAAGCAGTGCTACCTCCAAGCGATGGATGAGAAATAACCTTACACACCATTCGAATCTGCAGACGAGTAATGCCAGACCCTCCGTTCAACCTGCATGGCACGTGGAGGTGAAGCGAACGGTACTGACGACCTAAACAAGCATTGATCGAAAGTACCCAGAGGCCAGAGGAACCAGCATGATCAGTCTTGGAGGAGCCCAGCCATAGTTCATGATGTGCACTGAAAGACTATCAAAACCCTCAAGAAGACCCCCATTTCGATCGACGGGAACTGCGCCCGCGCGTTCGGACCGAGCGACGGGAGCTGCCTGGCTAAGATACCTGAACAGCCGAGTCGTCTCATCGTCCTTTGTGAGACCTGTAAAGGCACACGTAGATGCGGCTCAGGGAAACTAGATCCACGTGCACCTACAGAGCGGAGAAGGAAAGTCCCTTCATGCAGCGCAAACGGCGACAGCAGATGTCCGACCGAACATACAAGCATATCCCGGCTGTCGGCTTCAAGTTTTCTTTAAGCGAATAACCAGGGGACAGCAGGAAAGAATTTTTGGCTGGACGAAAACCAAACGAATCTGTGTCTCCGTTAAGACGAGCAAAGCAAGACGGGCTCTCTCGAGATCATGGTGGTCGGCATTGAGGTTCGTATGGAGTCCGCGGATGTTGGTAAACTCAGTGAACGTGGTGGTGGTGTTATGCACCGCTGAAGAACATGCTTTGTTTAATTGCACTGTCATGAGGTTTGTTGAAGAGGCATCGAGTAGCCTAAGTCCGGACATTAAGAAAGCCGAATGGGCACCGGTACGAAAGAGTCGGCAGGTGGCGAATTGAACGCCGATGGCCCCGTACCCTCACGGGATGAGCCGCCAGGACCCCACATCCGGTCACCAAATTGTGCGCGGCATGGTGAGGCAGCCTCTCGTGGTGATAAGTCGCGATTGGGCCCCTGTACTGTACCGCGGGCGGACAGCGGACAACCGTTTCTACGGGTCTCCCTGACTGCGGATCAACACTCTTCCCTTCGACAGCGACTGATAATACCCATATGGTACAACCTCGTGCCCGGAGCCAAACCCCTCGAAAAACCGGAATAACATGGGCTGATCTCGGAAATCGGTCCCTTACGGGGATCACTATGGCGGTCTTTACGTCCGTTGGACAGTGGTCGCTGCCCGGGCGTACACTTAAGTCCTACCACCACGAACTGTGTCACTCATTTGGCACTACCTCTGGTCTCGTGTAGTGAAACTAGAGTAAAAGCCTACGGACGCGAGTGACGTTAACCCTTAAAAGTGAAGCTACATAGGTACAAGTGAAGTCAATATAAAGCGTGTAAAAATGCTTGACTTGGTAAAATAGCGTTCCTTCCCGAAGGCCTATTTCATATGGTTGCTAAAAATGATGATGATGATTAAGATAAAAATATAGGCAGGTAGGGGTGGCATTTTTCAGTTTTTGCCCCACCTCGAAAAATACCTAGATCCGGTGCTGGGTTTTAAAGTACATTTTTGCAGGTGTTCATCAAAATTCGACCAGTTCTTCAGTGCATAGTTACCCACGCAGGTTTGTGACGTTTTATGGTCAGCCTTGGCGTGAATTCGAGCAGGCCAATTTAAAGTTACTAAATACACATAATGTACATAGTCTTGACATTACAATATATTACTGCCATGTGATCAACATTTTTCTGGGTGGGGGAATCGAACCCACAATCTGACGTTCAACCGTCTGCTCTTTACATTTGTGCGCCTCTAGGGCGAATCTAGGGAAAAATTCACAGGGGTCACGACCCCCCTGTTGGCTTGCCGCTTGAAGGTTTATACATCAATCAGATGACTAGTGTAAATAAATGGATAATTTAAATAAAACATTGTAAGGATGTAATGAATCGTAGTGGACACACACGTTTCCGCGTCCATAGAAGCTTACTTATTAGTGTTAATATAACATAATTATATAAATCATTTCGCAAGAAACCATAGTATAGAGCCACAAAGTTATCTGGCCCGGTGGCCAAAAGTGGAAACAATAACGTCATTTGGAATGTCAGTCTATCTGCCAGTCGCTGACATATCTGCCATTGGTTGTTTACTCAATGTATTTATTTTTCCTGCATTATTTAAAACTAGTGAAATATGCCGAGAACTTCATAAAGTGACGCTAGGAACGTTAGACTTCAGGTATTACATTTTATGAAAGAAGAAAAGCATCTCAAGCACCAATAATACCCTTAGAAAAATTGTATTAACGCGTAGTTGCCGCCACAGGTCTGTGTTGTCAGCTTTTCAAAATAAATACCACATAAACAAAATTTTGTACGTACTAGTACAATACATGTAAGTACATACCGGGTATCTCAAGACTGCTACCGAAAACGAAGCCGGGTGGTAGTTTTAGTGGCTACAAACACAATGCAATTAAAAATTTCGCATAGAAACGCGACAATTATTTTTTAAGATTTTTTAAATATCGTCATTTTTGGGTGGTAAATCCATAGTTTTTGCTAAAATAATAATTTAAACTCTCTTATATCTTAGAGTATTTATAAATTAAAGGGTATACACTATTATTTTAGGAAAAAATGTATTTACCACCAAAATATAGCAATAGTAAAAAAATTACAAAAAAAAAATTGTCGCTTTTTTTTGCAACTTTTTCTGTTGCATTGTGTCTGAAGTCGCTTAAACTACCACCCGGCTTCGTTTTCGGTAGCAGTCTTGATATACCCTGTATAATAAACTAGAATTTATCGTTACGTTCGTGGGGGCCTGTTGATGAATGGATCAGACGCGACTGCCAACATGTTCACGGTGGTCGTAGGCTCGAATCCCAGGTCACAAATCTGACTTTTCGGAGTCATGTGGGTATTGATAGTCAATAAACACGCACTAAAACGGTGGAGGAATACATAGTGAGGAAATCTACATAACATAGCGATTTATAAGAATATCTATGGTATGTAAGTCCACCAACCCGCATTAGGCCAGCATGGTGGACTATATGGCCTAACCACCCTCAATGGCACTCTCGATTGTAGAATTGGGCAGTTCCCAACAGTGGGACATATAGTATATGGGCTGATACAGATATACTTGTTTAAGGGTATGGGGAGCGATTTGTTAGAAATCTTGGGAAGGAAAAATAACATGCAAAGGAAACTGGTCCACTCATTTTCCTGACACTATTGATCGAATTGAAAAATCTTACTTCACCCACTTTATTGCTATATCTATTTTTAATGGCAACACCAAATTCGACAACAGCGACTCTCTCACCGGGTCAGATAAGTTTGTGGGACATTGAAATGTTACATGAGCTTTGCATTTTTTAGAGGACGCAATTTTATTTTTGAGATATGTGTGGGCGGACAATAGAAGCTTAACCTCAAGTTTGTGGGGTCGCCACCCTTGTCCCCCGGCCGCCATCTTGGAAAAAGGGGTGAAAACACTTTTTTCGCGTTATCTCGGAAACTATACGTCTTACGAAAAACATAATTGTAGCTAATAGTATTGCCTACAAATATGTTCAATATATCTTTTTGCCCTTAATTAAAAATTAAAGAAGTTATAAGCAAAAAAGTGTAGTAATTTTTTATAAAAAAATCTTTTTTGCTCTATAACTTTTTATAAAAAAAACTCACTTTTTTGCTATTTTTTTATTTATATTAACCTATTCTGTGCCACTGATGGGCAAAGGTCTCCCTCAACTCCTTCTACTTATCCCTATCAGTTGCTGATGCCATCCAAGTGCTGCTAAATTGGTCGAGATCGTCGCGCCACCTTTTCCGAAGCCTGCCGCGTGGCCTCTCGCCATCCTTAGGCATCCATTGATTGGCAATCTTTGCCCACCTCTTCGGGTGCATCCGGATGACGTGGCCCGCTCAATCCCAGTTTAGTTTAGCAGATTTCTGTGCAACATTCTTGACTCTGGTTATGGAGCGCAAGGTGTTAGTGTACTCTGTCCATGCGTGTTACGCCTAGCATCCTGTGCTCCATAGCTTTTTGACAAACCCGGGCCTGGACCTCTGAAGTTCGGCCAAAGACCAGGATTGAGCACTGTATGTGAGAATTGGTAAGATACTTTTAAAAGTAACGGGAAGACTTTCGTCAAGAAATTTTCCTTCTTCACTTTTTTGCTTATAACTTCTTTAATTCTGAATTTAGGACAAAAAGTGAAATAAACATATTTGTAGGCAAAACAATTTGCTACAAATTATGTCCTTAAAATGTTTTTGTAAGACGCATAGTTTCCGAGTTATCGCGAAAAAAGTGTTTTCACCCCTTTTTCCAAGATGGCGGCCGGGGGATAAGGGTGGCGACCCCACAAACTTGAGGTTAAGCTTCTATTAACCCCCCAAACATGTCCCAAAATGCGTCCTCTAAGAAATGCAATATTCGGTCCTTAAATTGTAACATTTCAATGGACTATAGATCATTATTAATTTTGTATATTGAATAGGCACTTGAATTTTGCAGTGTCAATGGAATTGAAATTAGTATGTAGTTGCTATGTATTTTGTTACGAAACAAGTGCTTAAAAGTAAGGTATAATATTTTATTATTGTTATTATTTTAGGACCTATCTTGTGGACCTCGACTGCATGACCACCAATATTCGATGGCTGCATCCGTCCTTGATCATCATCACCGCCACCTAAGGAATAATTGGTCCGTGAAATACCGAAGCATCGCTTGCCGGCAGGCAAGCGCGGATCCAGCTTTTACACCAGGGGGGGGGGGAGTCACATTATAGTTCATGTCAGATTTTACGCCAGGGGGGGTCATATAGGTCACGTCAGAACACTGGGTCCGATTTCAATACTCCAATTTGTAATAATGACTTTTAAAGTTTGTTACAGGCGTGATTTGTGAACACCACAGATCACTCACATTTTTATATCAACACTTAATTTGGGTGTTTCGCCATTATGGTATACAAAAATACAAGGTGAATAATAGAAATAAAACCGTTACATAATAAAGTATAAATCTCAATCCTATTTTATTCTTAGTTAGCGGTTGCCGGTTGGTATAATTTATCAGATCCGGCCGATAAAAAAATATCAAACATTTAACAAGTTGGTATTCAAGTTATTGAAGCGATCATAACACATGAACTTACTGGCAAATCGAACTATCGATACATTTTTTTTATTTATCTACTTATGTCTCATCTCTCCAGTGACGAAGAAGTCCACGTGACTGCGCTGCAACCCGCCCACCCCCCGCGCAGTGCCTTGCGTTGGCGTTTTCGGTTCGAAACAAAACTATCGTAATGCGGTATTTATTGGATTGATTGATCTGTGGTGTAAACCCACATTCTTTTTTACTTTATTTATCCACATACAAAGAATTAAATGTGCTTATAAATTTTATCAATAAGATAATTAATAAATTTTGTCAATCTGTGTTCAGTCCAGGGGGGTCATGACCCCCATGACCTCCCTCCTGGATCCGCCCTTGCCGTCAGGCCTTCTATTTAAATTGCACCGCTTTTACCATCAAATGCGGTATAGGCCTTTCATTGAGTCAATGCGAAACAAAATGTAGTTAGGTACCTACATCTTTTTCGGGTCGGTGCTACATGATTTAATGGTATAGTTGACTTTTGGGAATATGGTTAAAAGCTAGGTCAGTAGCGACGTTAGCATAGCGTGGAGAAGAGGATTATGTTTCTTTTTTTATTGCAATGGACCCCGACCCGAACATTCGATTTGCCTGATGGTAAGCGATACGACCTCTCTCATGAACAGTACCAAATAACACCAGGAATGACAAAGCAATGCTTACACTGCGCTCGCCATTTTTTGAAACATAAGATACTAAATCTCATTTTGTCCAGTAGTTATTCTGGTACAATATCCTTCAAACCGAAACACAATAGGCATTAACGCTTCTATTTGGCGGGAGATAGACATTGTTTTGTGTGGCCCGCAGATACGTCTTTTGCGTCTGGTTGTTTTGAGACAAAAAAGCCTCCAAGACGTGACTAAACATGCATCATAATAAGATATGCATGTGCCCGTTGCGGTCGCCTAAATCTTACTTTAAGGTCACATTATTACCTATGGGTACCTATATGATTGAAATAAAATCTCTCAATAACAATTTTATTATTGCTTGTTATTATTCACATAATACAAAATAAACTATGCACAAGTTTAAGACCACCGATTCTATTTTAGATTTCATAAAATCTGTAACTTACAATCGAACGGATCGCTGCAGATGGAACTATTTGATTGCCTTTGCAGAATAAAATTCGACAAGCACTGGGCGAGAGTATTACATCGGTTTAGGAATTACAAATACCTATGAAATATTATAATAAATAATTGTTCGAAATTAATTAAAGCATTGCAGTACTATTTAAATAAGTTACAACGTCCGACAAGTGCATAAACAACGAATTCTCGATAAGCGGAAAAATGTTTCAGCCAATCAGCACGCGTGTAAATACGCGCGAACTTCATCCACTGGTCATTTGTACACGTTACTATGGCAACCGCTAATTGTTATCATTTTCACATATCGAAGGCATGTAACGTCATCAAGTACTTGGAATAGCATGAATCTGTGGCTTAGATCTACACAAAAGGCAATAAGATATATTATAATTAGCTGTGACAATCGTTTTCAGTCGATAGTATGTTAGTTCTCTTCGGCGTATGATCGCCGATGTAACTTTATTTATTTTCATTAGCCAATTAACATAACATGGAAAATGCATATTTGTACTTACTTCACTAATTCACTAAACTCAATGCAACACCGTATGTACCGCAACAGCACTTGCCGTGAAATAATTGTGATGTAAACTCACGATGTTAAATTTATCATTACATTACATTCATGGCCGAATATTCTATATAGATTCTAATTATAAGTAACTGTACAATCATCGGCAATTATTCGTCGATCCGTATTTAAATATATTTACAAATAATGTTAATTATTCATATCTCTCTCAACTGCCAATAGTTTTAATCAAACCTTTGGCGCACAAAATGTACGATGTGTTCATAACATTTTGTACAACGAATCTCGCATGACTTCTCTCAATACACATTTTACATACAAAGTGTTATTCAACAAAAATCTTCAGGGTCAATTGTTTACTTAAATCAATGTCATGGCTGTTTAAATTGATTAATATGGAAAGAGTACGGACCAAAGGCAGCATAGCTGAAGTATTGTTGCTGAAATATACTTGTTATTTTTTACATTTGCCAGACAGTTTTCATTTGATGGATTTGTGCATTGTATGGCCGTACTATAAAAAAAGGTTAAAGTAAGGCAAAAAATGAAAACTTTACGGTTAAACTTAGCAAAATTCCTACAATGTTGGATAAAGAATTCACCTAAACTACATTCTGCTGCATAACTAACGTAAAACACAGTAACATAGAATATTTAATAATCTCCTAAGCACAACAACCTGGCTTGCAGTGTATTAAACAAATTACTTTTATATCAAGTATAAAAATCACTCCGAAGGTATTGCAAACAGATAGAGATGCTCTAAAACATTACGCCTAGACTAAAATTATTCAATTGATTCCTTCATTAGAATATTTTAAACAAAAATTTGAGTTTCAATGAAAATGTATTACAAAATAATAAATACAAGCATTCCATAGTTACAAAAATATGAAATTAACACAACCTGAATACAAATTTAAGTGCATGTGCAGCAGTTCTAAGCTTCTATAAACTAAATGTTTACAAATATATATTTCATTCCTCTTAAACATATTTAAGATAGTGGCCAATTCAGAAAATAAATATAGTATTTCACAAATATTCTATTAAGTTGGGCCATTGTAAAGTTACAAATTACTTTTTATTCAACTGGTTAATAATACTAAAATATGACATGAATTTAATATTTTAAATTTATATAATTAAAATGGAAAACGTGTACAGGCACTCAAATATATATATACATTTTATAATTTTTTGCATACTGCATTTATACATTTGTTCTGAAACTGCATTTATACATTTTTTTATGTCCCACAGTACATATGAATATTTGTAGCAAGAACGCGACTGACTCCAGATCGTTTGACGCTCTCGTGCAAAATGTAAAAATAACCGCAGGCTATATCACGCGTTGAATAAATCACAACCAAGCGCACTGGAGCCCACTCACCGATTGTATAATCTCATGTCATCAAAGCTACACAAGTATTTACACAACTTATATTACATTTCTTTTATTTAAAAAAAAGTCTCCAAAAGTTAAAAAATTGACAAACACATTTAACACCCTTATACTTAACAAAGCGTATGGATTCATCATATTTACAAGTACGTACAGATAACGCGCGTAATGTTACATGCAAACTAGGGCACCGAAATAATAAGTACATTATTATCAAAGTAGTGAAACTAAAGATCGCCTCAGGTGCGTTTGTACCGCAGCGAGCACTCCCGCCATCCCGCGGCCGCTGCCGACACTCGCAAACCGAGCGTGGCCACCGACGGTACTCTACGTATCACAAGGCGGAAACTTACACTTAACGTCTAGGAGATATTTACATTATGCACAAAATCTAAAGCGACACACATAACAGGCATCGAAAAATTTCCTCGGCCGACATAATTATTGCTTATACCTTGAATTTAGTGTATATCAAATTGTTACTACGTCAACATTCAACACGCTTTTATTTGCTCAAACAGATATGCGTTACAAAGGAACACGTGCCGTCAATATTCCGTACTAATTGTACTGCAATCGTCACTTCTTAGCAATAGATTAAATATAAATAAGACAAAATGACAATCATAACAGACTAGACATAACAGGACCGTCTGCAGTTTCATAGATAACATGTTTCCATTCATTTCGTATTTGTTCCATTCAAATCAGTAAATAGGCAAATAGCGATTTGATAATTTTATACTGATATTAAACCTTCAATACACATAACATTCTTAATTGTAACTATCCAACATGAGATCTTTCTTAGCAAGACTAACGACAGACCAATTCCTTACAACCGATAGACTGACATCACGCCCAAGTCATAAATAAACGTTAAACATTTTAAGGCTGATACAGACTAGGACGGTTGGAGGCACTAAGCTATGCGGATCGCGCGTGACGCCCCGCTGACGGACTTGGTGTGCGCTAGCCTTCAATGTCCGTTTTAATCATGAGATAAAATAAATACTTGTGATGTTACGAAGTGGCTTTTGACTCAAATGTGTGGCAGGAATAGGGGTGAAGGCGGCGCAGCGCATCGCTATGGCTTAAACTTCACCAGCGGGATGTTCTTTGAGTGCAGGCACTTGTCGCACACCCACTCCGCGTACACTTCGGCAGTCAACAACTGGAACGCTGGCTCCGTTAGGCCAGGTGCACCCCCTGGAAATTTAAAAAATCATGTTGAAAAACTTACTATTTTTAAGAAGCAAACAGCAGTATGAATGCTCTGTTATGTTCCCTTTTGAAGGACATTGTAGCCAGAGTAGCTACTGGATATATTGAGACTCAACATCTTATGTGCAAGGATGGCGAGCGCAACGAAATGCCAAGCATTGATTCGAACTTCATGGTGTTGCTTGGATTGGCTATTGTCCATGAGTTGAATTCTGGGATCGCTAGTGTTTACGTGTTGTGAAATGTACTATCTTTGTTGTGGAATGTCGTATACATTCCATGCGGCGCGGCGTAGTTGTACTACGGTACGTTTACATAGCTGAGGTCTAGGGTTCGAATCCCGGATCGGGCAAAGTATTATTGGATTTTGCTATTCATTAGCCCGGAATTTATGCCCAATATGGCGATAGGCTCGCCGCCCCCATTAGATCGTGGGACGGAACATACATGGCGAAATGTGGATTTCCTGGAACCCCTTAGGGGCCGTCCATGGACAAAAATCACGAAATATCACAAGATGGGATATTATTTATTATTGACACATAATTTTGATTATAGTATTTACGATTCTTTTATTATATCGTGGTCCTTAATTTCAGAATAAAAAAAATGGATTATACTATATACCCGTATTTAAAGATAATAATCGAAAAAAAATAAGTTTTATTTATAGGTATTTAAAATACACGTGATGTTCGAAAGGCGGGGCGGGGGGTAGTCTTAAATCTCACCCCATATCACTAACGGGCGGAAGGGGGTCAAAAAATGTAAAATAAAAGATCACGTGATTAATGGACGACTCCTTGGGCCCTACTATATAAATCCGAAACGAAGTTCGAAACTTCGTGACGTTTTTCGTTTCGAAACCTACTCTGTAACACGAAATTCGAATCTTCGGATCGGGGAATGAATTAATTAGAGTAGGAACATTCGTATCGTCCCAAACTTCGTTCGTCCGAAGTTTCGAACTTCGTTTCCGATGAATATATCTTATATATAAAAATGAATCGCACAATGTGTTGGTAACCGCATAATTCAACAACGCCTGGACCAATTTGGCTGATTTTGGTCTTGAAATATTCGTGGAAGTCCTGGGAAGGTTTTAGGGGTGAGAAAAATAGGAAAATTTCTGAGGAAGATACTAAAAACCTTTTTTTTTGGGTATCGTTCAAGCGTGATGAGTCCAGCCAATATAGGATGATCTTTGTTTATTTGACGGGAGACGTAAAAGACGGTCCAGCTTCAACTACCATCCAACGTAAAATGATCTATCTTTCCATTGTCTTTCATTGACGGCTGACGAAATAGAACAAAATTCAAAAAATGTGTACAACGTGTATATAATATTATCTAGATACGGCGTCTTGCGCGTAATTTTGTTCAATGTAAAATAAAACGACGCCCATATCTACCAAAATAGCCCATTGTTTTTTTAGATTATTGCAACAGTTTTAAACAAGGTATACTCTATCGAAGCGTTTTGCCGGAGTACACCAAAATATATCTAATAATAATTTTTCGTTTTCATAAACGACATTGTTTTTTGAATTGATACTTTTAGTACGCTGGGGGGCAAATTTAAATTCCGCATTAGTATTGTTTTCAGACTCAAGTATAAAAAAAATGGTACGTTGATGCCGTATCTAGACATTATAATGAAACGATATGCAGTTTTATATTTTTAAATATTTGTTTTATTACTTACGTCACCTGGTAAGGCAGTATGAAGGTTTTATTAATTTGTATATGGTAACGTACTAGACGCGACTGCCAACAAGTTTACGATGGTCACGGGTTCAAATCTCAGGGCACACCTCTGACTTATCGGATTAATTTCTACGTCAAATAAAATCCGCCAACCCGCACTAAGGCAGCGGGGTGGACTATATCTTCTTCTTCTATAGTATAAAAATGAATCGCAAAATGTGTTGGTAAGCGCAAAACTCAACAACGCCTGGACCAATTTGGCCAATTCTTTTTTTAAAATGTTTATTATTACTTTATTTACTAACAAAAAGTAATGGCGTGCAATATTATTTGGAAAAACAGCATTTTGGTGCTGAATTAAGGGAAGGAATATTGGATGAACAATAAAAAACGCTTAAGATTTTAATGTCAAAATTTCATAAGGCAATCTTTATATGTATATGTATATGGAGAGACGGGATATAATAGAGTGGAAGGTACGGGAGAGGACTGGGATAGCTGACAGATTTGATAGGACCAAATGTAAATGCACGTTAAAGGACGGGATGGATAATAAAGAGAAAGGACGGGACGGATCGGGAAGAGATTGAACCGACGGATGAGACGGGATTGAGCCGAGCAGTAGGACAGCTACGTCAAGTTTAGGTATACAAGAGTTTATAGGAAAAATAACATGTATTTGGTGTGGAGTGGAATCAAAAAATATATGCACCCAGGCGAAGCTGGGCTTGGCCGCTAGTTTAATATAAAAATGAATCGCAAAATGTGTTGGTAAGCGCATAACTCAACAACGCCTGGACCGTTTGGCTGATTTTTGGTCTTGAAATATTCGTGGAAGTCCTGGGAAGGTTTTAGGGGTGAGAAAAATAGGAAAATTTCTGAGGAAGATACTAAAAACCTTTTTTTTTTGGGTATCGTTCAAGCGTGATGCGTCCAGCCAGTATAGGATGACCTTTGTTTATTTGACGGGAGACGTAAAAGACGGTCCAGTTTCAACTACCACCCAACGTAAAATGATCTATCTTTCCATTGTCTTTCATTGATGGCTGACGAAATAGAACAAAATTCAAAAAATGTGTACATCGTGTATATAATATTATCTAGATACGGCGTCTTGCGCATAATTTTGTTAAATGTAAATTAAAACGATGTCCACATCTAACAAAATCGCCCATTGTTTTTTTAGATTATTGCAACAGTTTTAAACAAGGTATACTCTATCGAAGCGTTTTGCCGGAGTACACCAAAATATATCTAATAATAATTTTTCGTTTTCATAAACGACATTGTTTTTTGAATTGATACTTTTAGTACGCTGGGGGACAAATTTAAATTCCGCATTAGTATTGTTTTCAGACTCAAGTATAAAAAAAAATTGGTACGTTGATGCCGTATCTAGACATTATAATGAAACGATATGCAGTTTTATATTTTTAAATATTTGTTTTATTACTTACGTCACCTGGTAAGGCAGTATGAAGGTTTTATTAATTTGTATATGGTAACGTACTAGACGCGACTGCCAACAAGTTTACGATGGTCACGGGTTCAAATCTCAGGGCACACCTCTGACTTATCGGATTAATTTCTACGTCAAATAAAATCCGCCAACCCGCACTAAGGCAGCGGGGTGGACTATATCTTCTTCTTCTATAGTATAAAAATGAATCGCAAAATGTGTTGGTAAGCGCAAAACTCAACAACGCCTGGACCAATTTGGCCAATTCTTTTTTTAAAATGTTTATTATTACTTTATTTACTAACAAAAAGTAATGGCGTGCAATATTATTTGGAAAAACAGCATTTTGGTGCTGAATTAAGGGAAGGAATATTGGATGAACAATAAAAAACGCTTAAGATTTTAATGTCAAAATTTCATAAGGCAATCTTTATATGTATATGTATATGGAGAGACGGGATATAATAGAGTGGAAGGTACGGGAGAGGACTGGGATAGCTGACAGATTTGATAGGACCAAATGTAAATGCACGTTAAAGGACGGGATGGATAATAAAGAGAAAGGACGGGACGGATCGGGAAGAGATTGAACCGACGGATGAGACGGGATTGAGCCGAGCAGTAGGACAGCTACGTCAAGTTTAGGTATACAAGAGTTTATAGGAAAAATAACATGTATTTGGTGTGGAGTGGAATCAAAAAATATATGCACCCAGGCGAAGCTGGGCCGGGCCGCTAGTTTAATATAAAAATGAATCGCAAAATGTGTTGGTAAGCGCATAACTCAACAACGCCTGGACCGTTTGGCTGATTTTGGTCTTGAAATATTCGTGGAAGTCCTGGGAAGGTTTTAGGGGTGAGAAAAATAGGAAAATTTCTGAGGAAGATACTAAAAACCTTTTTTTTTTTGGGTATCGTTCAAGCGTGATGCGTCCAGCCAGTATAGGATGACCTTTGTTTATTTGACGGGAGACGTAAAAGACGGTCCAGTTTCAACTACCACCCAACGTAAAATGATCTATCTTTCCATTGTCTTTCATTGATGGCTGACGAAATAGAACAAAATTCAAAAAATGTGTACATCGTGTATATAATATTATCTAGATACGGCGTCTTGCGCATAATTTTGTTAAATGTAAATTAAAACGATGTCCACATCTAACAAAATCGCCCATTGTTTTTTGAGATTATTGCAACAGTTTTAAACAAGGTATACTCTATCGAAGCGTTTTGCCGGAGTATACCAAAATATATCTAATTATAATTTTTCGTTTTCATAAACGACATTGTTTTTTGAATTGATAATTTAAGATGCGCTGGGGGACATATTTAAATTTCGCATTAGTATTGTTTTTAGACTCAAGAATAAAAAAAATATTGGTACGTTGATGCCGTATCTAGACATTATAATGAAACGATATGCAGTTTTATATTTTTAAATATTTGTTCTATTACTTACGTCACCTGGTAAGGCAGTATGAAGGTTTTATTAATTTGTATATGGTAACGTACTAGACGCGACTGCCAACAAGTTAACGATGGTCACGGGTTCAAATCCCAGGGCACACCTCTGACTTTTCGGATTAATTTCTACGTGAAATAAAATCCGCCAACTCGCACTAAGCCAGCAGGGTGGACTATAATATCTTCTTCTATAATATGAAAATGAATCGCAAAATGTGTTGGTAAGCGCATGACTCAACAACGCCTGGACCAATTTGGCCAATTATTTTTCTAAATGGTTATTATTACTTTATTACTAACAAAAAGTAATGGCGTGAAATATTATTAGGAAAAACAGCATTTTGGTGCTGAAATAAGGGACGGAATATTGGATGGACAATAAAAAACGCTAATGTTTTTAATGTCAAAATTTCATAAGGCAATCTTTATATGTACATGTATATGGAGAGACGGGATATAATAGAGTGGAAGGTACGGGAGAGGACTGGGATAGCTGACAGATTTGATAGGACGAAATGTAAAAGCACGTTATAAGACGGGATGGATAATAAAAGAGAAAGGACGGGACGGATCGGGAAGAGACTGAACAGACGGATGAGACGGGATTGAGCCAGACAGTAGGATAGCTATGTCAAGTTTAGGTATACAAGAGATTAATACGAAAAATAACATGTAAGTATTTGGTGTGGAGTGGAATCAAAAAATATATGCACCCAGGCGAAGCTGGGTCGGGCCGCTAGTAGTGAATAAAAATGTAAATGTTCGGATTGCCGATATATTTGAATCATTCATTCTTCGATCCGAAGTTTCGAATTTCGTGTTACGTGTTCGAGACGAAAAACGTCACGAAGATTCGAACTTCGGATTTATATAGTAGGGCCCCTTATAGGAACAAGGCATGGTAGGTAAGTTTAAAAATTTCAGACCCTTGGAGGTTTAATCCAGATAAAAACCTTTCGAGTAGATATTAGACTATAATTACAGTAACATAGGCCATATGTAATTTGTATGGGAAATTAAAACATAAATATCATTATGGAATCTAAAATTAAATGTTGATAGTCATGACATGAGTCTGAGTAAAGCTTTACATGATAAGATGGTTAATTAACTGTGCCATCAAGAATAATAAATTAATCCTTTTTAACCATTCCTTTTTTGATTATTTCAAAATACATATATTTTTATAAATGGCAACATAAATATACATATTTGAAAACATTTATATAGGTAGCATATAAAACTCTAACGCCCAAATACTGGAACGCCATTCAAATAATAAATTGCTCTTAACAGCGCACGGCCCACTTAGCCAGTACATTTAATCGGGATTAACGTAGTTAAGCGCCATTTATATTTAAGTTGCAGTTCCAGTATTTGGGCGTAATAGCAATAAATAATTGACAGAGAATAAACAATTATGAAATTTAGCACAATCTTAAAACATGATATAGAAGAGAATATGGGACTGAATTTAAAAAATTACACGTCTAGCCTATCTACACTGTAGTCATTGGATGTGTCAGAAATATAAAAGTATATGACCATTCGCAAAAAATATGTAATATGCTGTGCATAACTATGAATCCATTTTTAAACATAATGTGTATACATGGCTATGTGATATTAGATTGCATAGAACTACTTTGACACAAATTCCTCATTATTGTTAATTATAGTGATTACTAATAGTAGAATGTTGAACACTGAGAAATGCTAGTTCTATAATAATTAAAACTTTTAAGAAACAAATGAAAATTCCTATTTTCTATGAGTAGTAAACTTATAAAGTATGAGTGTGAAGATTTATATGCCTCTATGAAATCTACTTTTTTGTAAAGGGTTTTTTTTCTAACAATATAAACATTTGCGATACAGACCAATATTTGCCGAGTTCTTAGATAAATGAACTTGGAGTCCAATAACAAAACTATTGTTTTCTTTGGCTTTGTGAATAAAATGTGAAATACCTTATTTTATAAAAATCTGTCACCCCAGTTAAAAAAAAGCATAATGTTTTAGGAAAAATAATAAAAATGCTATAATTAATATTAAGGCAGTATCACTATTGCAATCAATTACATTTTTTACCAATACTATTAATGAGCATTCTCCTTTGTAATAGGAATATCTTTGTATAAAAGTAATATTAATATTTTTGTTGTTTTAAGAAATACAAAGCATGATTAAATAATGAGATACATAATTTTTATTATGTTTTCACACACTGAATTTTCTCATTCAATATGCTCAACTTATTTTATGTAAACCTTGTACTATTAGCATATAGATAAGAATTTTACTAGTTTCATTAAAGAAAATAGTTAAAATATCTTGTTAAAAATTGTTTAAATTGAGAGTTTTGTTTGCAGCTATAAATTATATTTTTTGCTCATAGTTAATTATTGTGACTGAAACATACATATTATTGCAGTTGATAAGTGATAATGTAATTATATAAAATTAAAATTCTCACCTGTGAAACCAAAAGTTGCAGCCAGACTCGCATAAGATAGCTTGATCATTGTCATGCACCTCTTTGTGACACACACCACATGGGTATATTGGTGGAGCATTAGGGTTCTGGGGGTTAAACACCATGGGTTGATCCGGTGGATATACTTTGCCAGCACTCACTGGCATGGGTTTGGGTCCAAACATGCCCATTCCTTGACCCATTGGTCCTACTCCTTGTCCACCAGGGCCACCCATTGCCATTCCACTCATGCCTGCAAGGGGACCACAGCTTCCCATGTTACCTGGTCCTGGCCCCATCCCCATTGATCCATTTCCAGCCATTCCCATGGGACCTCCGTGACCCATGTGACTGCCACTATATGGTGGACCTGGTCCCATAGAAGTCATTGGGCCATTACCACCCATGGGGCCACTGCCCATCCCTGCAGCCATAGGACTACCGTGTCTCATAGGACCACAATGTCCAGGACCCATTCCACCACTTTGCATTGGATTAGAAGACATTATAGAACTGGTTGGGCCCATAGAACCATTTGAACAACTAGGTCCCATTGGACCATTCATGCGGGGAACATTCATGCCAGGCCCTCCTCCGCCCATTGGGCCGTTCATAGGCCCATTCATTGAGCCTGCCCCCAAAGGACTGTGCATAGGTGGCCCCATGGGACTGTTGCTCATGTGACTTCCTGTCATTGAACCCATGTTCATGGGACTTCCCATTGGACCGGATGACATTGGTGAACCCATTGGCATAGAATTCATAGGGCTCATTGGGCTGCCCATCGACCTTGATGTAGGCCCCATTCCTGGCCCCATACTGTGGTTACTCATTCCCATATTTGGGCCACCCATTGGTGACATACCTCCCATGTGGCCCATGGGACTCATATTTCCCATTGGGCTTATTCCTCCTCTAGGTGGCATTTGCTGATTCATAGGACTCATACTGTGAGGTAGAGGGCTCATGTGCCTCATTGGGGGTCCACCCATCCCATGCATTGGCCCCATCATTCCCATTGAGCTGTTTTGATTCATCATTGGTCCATTTTGGTTCATCATAGGGCCATTGTGAGAAACTGTTGATGGTGAATCATCAAAAGGATTGGATGCAACAATAGTATCTCCATACCCAGTTAGGGGGGGTGGCAGTAAGTCTTGTGCTGTTGGTGGTGGCTGAGGTGTAAGAGCATTGTTGGCATTTGAAGTTTTTCTGCGCTTCTTAGGATTACTGGGCGCCGGTGCCGGGGGAGTCGGGGTGTCCATGGGCGGTTTGAAGTCCGGAGGCCCCAATCCCGAGCCCGGCAGCCTGTATGATGGCATTCCCGCCAGATTGTGACTCATTATGACACTATTCACTTACTGATCTGACAACCATTATGGTTCATCAAAAACAGGTCCTTTAGCATACATTCTGTCTTTTAAGGCACCACATCCTCACGAGGAAGTTTGATAATGCAAAGAAAGACTTGTCGACTCTATTTCTGTAACAAAAAAAATATATATCAAAAATAATATCAATGCAGACATGTTGATGACAGACATTTATTTATATTTATCGTAGTCAATGAATTCAGTGCAATATTTGTCAAAACTATGTTGACGACGATGGTTACGATTACGAAGCTCAACTACGGCCACTAACGCAAGTAACCTGCCAATAATAAATGCATATTAAAGTAAATCTCCATATAAAGAGATACACTTTTAGTCACCAACGACGTTATATATGAAAAACAAAAACATAAAACTTACTGCATTATCAATTTAGCATCGGAATTACTGATTATTTTTTTTGTCTTCTTCGAGCTCCCAAGGCAGGCGTGCAACATATGACAAAATACCAAACGTTTTACACCTTTTGGCTTTCGTTATTATCATTCACACAAGGTTCCTTAGTAGCCTAATCTTTTAACACAATTGAAGCTCAGTTATAACTAGAAATAGTAATCCATTGGAAGCAATTTTATTTACGACTCGCAATATTCCAAACAACACACGCCACATTCACGATGTATTTTTGTGAAGAAATTGCCACTAGAGGGCGCCCTACTTTTTTTTCATGAATAGTGGGGCGAAGAAAATAAAAATGTAGAGGCTTTTTATTTATATATTTCATGTATTTGTATATCACTTTAATTGTATTATTATAATATTAAGTACATTTCATTGTGATTATAAATTTTTCATTTGTATAAAAAAAAATACCCGACGCAACGACTCGGCGATAAATAGTTTAATTATGATTATTGTTTATATTTTGTACATTCTAAAATACATTACTCTAGCAGCCCGACCCAGCTTCGCCCGGGTACAAATAGATTTCTGTACAATAATATGTACGTATTATACATATTAACATTCCTCTTGAATCACTCTATCTATTAAAAACCGCATCAAAATCCGTTGCTTAGTGTTAAAGATTTACATACAAAGGGATATAGGGATAGAGAAAGCGACTTTGTGACTCGTTTTTAGTGCCATTCCAAATTACATTATCAAATAACATTGAAATAAAACTATTATATACGAATTTTATCGCGGATTTGATTTAATTTTTACATCTTTGAATTTCCGGCGCAGCGCGGCGCGGCGTATCGATTGCTTTACAGCTTTTGTGGACACGGGGCGAACTGAGTCTGAGTAAATAATTATTTTATTTCAATGTGTAACATTGGAACAAATCAAAGAAACCATTATTATTAAAGAATAAATTCATGCACATTACTAAACCTAAATGTAAGAATTTACTAAATCAAACTCTATTTTTCGTATATTATGTGATATCTACTACACTCGACATGATTTGAGATTCTACAAAAGAAGAAAAAATACCTACCTATCGGTATTCTATTTGATCAATAGGTAAAGCATTTAAAAACTAACAGTAACTCAAAGTAATTAATTAATAATGATTTTGTTCTTCTCAGAATTTTATCCATCATGAAACATGGAATATAATATGTTGATTCCCAAAACAAATAAATTACTGCAGTTTATAATTTGTACTTTGTTAAAATTGGTTTAGTCATGATTGAGAGAGACAGCTACACTTGATACTAAAGCATGTTAATGTTAAGTAACATCAAGATCCAATAGGGTCTGTTATGGAACACAAAGTGCTAAACATGTTTTAGGTTATGTGCTCATAAATTTATAATTAATAAATAAGCAATCATGGCATTAAATCGGCTTTTTTCTAGTTTATCAATAACTCCTGCCATATTGTGTAGACGAGCCATTCATCTTACCGCCTTAAATTCAGCTAGCAAACCGAATATCGTTAAGCCCAAACCAGGTTTTGGAAAAAGTTACCGAAGAATCGTTCATTTTCCTGAGGAATATACTGTCAAACCTTTAAATGTTACTAATTTAGCAGGACGAGACCCTGAAACTGGTAAGTACACTTTAATAAACAGAATAAATAGCCTATGAGTTTGGGAGGCACGAAATTTGAATTCAAATTTAATTTCAGGAAGATTAGTAGCAAAAGGTATTGGCGGAGGTATAAAACACAAATACCACTGGATTGATTGGTTCAGAACGGGGCCAGTGGAGGGTCCACCACAAGAAGAAAAAGTTATACAGGTATCGTTTTACATATTGCATTAGTCCTATTGGTACCAAATGTGAAGGGCTCATTAATTATTATAAGTAGCTAGTCTTTATAAGTTTAGCTTAAAATTATATGTTTCCATAAATGATATATTCCAACAGTAAATAAAAACAGATGTTAACCAAAGGAAAATAATTAAAATCATTCAGAAACTTTTCTTATGCTATTGTGATATTACAAAGCTTTTGATAGCTAAACCACCCAATTTTATTTACACTATTTAAGATTTGTTTATGTAGATACCTTTATGATGTATCCGTCTCATGCAGCTTACTTCTACACTGTTAGTGAGGACCATAGATGGGGCACTTACTCCTACAGTTCTCAAGCCCATCACTAGAGGGGGTCCTTATGATAATTATTATTTGTAGATTATGGAAGATGGATGTAGAACAGCACATATTGCTTTAGTGGCTGTTGGCGATAAATTAAAATATATATTAGCAACTGAAAATATGAAAGCAGGAGACATTATAAAAACATCTCGAGAACTGCCTAGGATACCGGGTTAGTACCATAATTATTCATATAATTAATCATTATACAAAAATATATCAAAAAAATCAAATGAAGTCAGTACATTGATATAATTAATTGAAGATAGCACTCAAGTTATTGCAATTAATTTATTTTACACTTTATTGCACCCACATAAAAAACTAAATACAATGAGAAATCACATACATAAGAAGTACAATGTACAATGGTGGTGTCAACTAAAACCAATACTAATTAGTTTTGCTAGCCTATTCACCGACACATTAACATTTTTGTTAATATAACTATTTTTATTTTCAACCACCACGTCAGTGTCGCAGTTTTACTATGGTATGATACAAAGCTGTGGTCTCAGGTTCGAAACTGGATTGGGCAGAGTAACAGTGGATTGTACTATCCATTGTCAGCCCAGAGTCGGGAATTTCTGCCAATATGGCAATATCTTGGATGGAATACACAAGGCGAAATGTGGGTGTCTTGGCTTTCATCATCAACATCAGCTTGTTGTTGTCCACTGCTGAGCATAGGCCTCCTTCTAGATACCCCAAAGAGCCTTGTCTGCTTTATGCATCCAGATGTTGAGGCCCTCTTGTACAATTGCTATAGGCTAGAGGTTCCACGATACATTTGCCAAGATGCAGTCACACTGCAGCACCTTTGTCTACTTCTTATGGAAAAAGACATGAGTTTATGTATGTTTATTTTCAGTCAGAGCTAATGAAGGAGATGCTTATGTGCTTGGTGCTCTACCTGCTGGAACTTTAGTGCACTGCATTGAAAAAGAACCAGGTAATGTGTCAGTACATATTTATTAGATTAAATGGAAATTAAATTTTCAGTAATCCACTCTTATTTTATTCTCTTATTGAGTTGTTCGGGTTCAGCCTGTGTATATGGGCTACTAAGTAGGCTAGTATCATTGTGGAGAAATTAAGCTGCCTCTCACAAGTGGGGACTAGGGATGTTGCGGATGTCGATTTTTTCACATCCGCGGATGCGAATGCGGTGCGGATGTTTTAGATCTTATATAAATATAGTATATTAATGAATATTGTAATTAAACAATTATTTTCGGATTTTATCAGTTACTAATATTTATCGATTTATCTATGTTATTTTTTTTTATTTTTTACTTCCCGATATTTTCATTAATCTAAAGGATTCATGGTCATGGGACGCAATTTAACTACCCGTAATTTACAATTATTAAATTAAAAAGTTAATTTAAAACGTTAATCTGTTTTTTGCATTTCGGTCTACGCAGAAGAAGCTCACTGTGTCTTGATGTCGGGCAATTGGTCTTTTGGGTTCCGATTTAATTAAGTGTAGAATTCGATCCCATGCTTGTGCAAGGTTCTAGCCATCTTCTCTATTGATAATTAATTAAATGACAAAAACCTTCGTTTTGAGTAGCCCCAAGACCTCGCATTTATTAAGTAATAACGCCGCGTCGCCTTTTCTGATAACAAGGTTAGAATTGTTCGCTAGGATCACTACTTACGGCCGTTCTCTACATCCTATCTATCTTTAACAGGGGGTTAAAATGGATATCGTTACTATGTCGATACCACTGTATGCTTCAATAAACAAAGATAGACATACATTATTATCTTGCCTAGATATGTATAAATATATGCACCTTATCTAAATATCTCTGTCTTTCTTTACTGAAGCAAAAAATGTATCGAAATTTCGAGAGAAATCTCTTGTTAAAGATAGATAGATTATAGAAACCGGCCGTTAGTGGAGTGGATAAAAATCTTTGTGCTATCGGCAATAATATCTTTAATTCCTCTAGATAAACACCACTTAAGAGGATTTTCATACACATAGACTCTCTTTTTAATGGGTAAGAATGAAATTCTTTTTGGAGTACAGCTTCAGTGCTACCATTTTCTGGTATTTCTCGACCCTCATTTTCACTAGAAGAATCTAACATCATAGCAACAACAAACGCGTCGGATCATGTCACTGTTTCTTTCGCTCCCATTGGTCAATGTCACGTGCGAACGGCACGCGCCATTCGCCGGCACCGCCAAATTTTTGAGAATCACAAGTGATTACATCCGCATCCGCAAAAATATCCGCGTCGATTATTGCGGATGCGGATGCGGATGCAGATGTCCAAATCTATGCGGAAGCTCCGCATTTGCGGATGCGGATGCGAATATTCGCAACATCCCCGGTGGGGACTAAAGCAGCAAACTATTAGTATAATATGTATTATAAATAGTTTTAAAGTGTGTAGCATAACATGTTGAGGATACTTGAATACCTGAGATTTTCTCAAAATATTTTGTTATGAGTGGTCCCTATGTATTTGTGATTAAATATTGCAGGTCAAGGCGGATTATACATTCACGCCGCGGGAACCTATGGCACAATCCTCAGGAAGCAAGATGACCGAGTCATCGTGCAGATGCCATCCAAGAGACTATTCAGTTTCGACCAGCACTGTATGGCTACTGTCGGTACGTGTATTCGTAATTTTTAAAACTATATTTTACTTTTGCCTAGACCGTAGACCGTATCTTATATATAAAATTCTCGTGTCACAATGTTCGTTCCCGTACTCTTCCGAAACGGCTTGACCGATTCTCATGAAATTTTGTGAGCATATTGAGTAGGTCTGAGAATCGGCCAACATCTATTTTTCATACCCCTTAGTGATAAGGGTTGTCCACCCTTAACATTTTTCTTTAATTTTGAGACATTTTTTAATTTCTTTATTGTTTTTATTATGTCGCATTAAAAAATATATACAACCCTTAATTTTTACCCTTTTATCACCAACCCCTATTTTTTAATAGCCATTTTAGTAATTTAATCATTTTTCATCCCCGGTCGATAACTGATCAATCGACATTTATAGTCCCACAAACTTATCTGACCCGGTGAGGGAGTCGCTGTAATCGAATTTGGTGCTGCAATTAAAAATAGTTATTACAATAAAGTGGGTAAAGTAAGATTTTTCAATACGATTAATAGTTTCGGGAAAATGTTTCATCTGCATGTTATTTTTAAAGAAGTCAAAACCCTTAAACAAGTGTATCTGTATCAGCCCATACACGTCCCACTGCAGGGCACGGGCCTCCTCTGCAATCGAGAGTACGATTGAGGGTGGTTAGGCCATATCACAGGCCATATAGTCCGCCACGCTGGCCTAATGCGGGTTGGTGGACTTACACAGGTACCTTAGAAATTCTTATAAATCGCTATGGTATGCAGGTTTTCTCACGATGTTTTCCTTCACCGTTTTAGTGCGTGTTTATTGACTATCAATACACGCATGACTCCAAAAAGTCAGAGGGGTGCCCTGAGATTCGAACCCGCGGTCACCGTGAAATGTGGTTGTGAAATCTGGTCCATTTACCAACAGGCCACCACGCACGTAACGATAAATTTTAGTTTATGATATGAACTTACATCTATTGTACTAGTACGTACAAAGTTCTGTTTTCGTGGAATTTATTTTGAAAAGCTGACGACACAAACCTGTGGCGGCAGCTACGCGATGATACAATTTTTCGAAGTGTATTATTGGTATCTGAAGACGCTTTTCTTCCTACGTAAAATTTAATACCTGAAGTTTAACATTCCTAGCATCACTTTTTAAAGTTTTCAGCAATTTTCAATAGTTTTAAATAATGCAGGAAAATAAATACATTGAGTAAACAACCAATGGCCGATATGTCAGCGACTGGCAGGTAGATTGACAATTGCAAATGACGTCGATGTTTCTACTTTTAGCAGCGCGGGATCTAGGTATTTTTCGAGGCGGGGCAAAAACTGAAAAATGCCGCCCCTACCTGCCTATATTTTTATCTTAATCATCATCATCCTTTTTAGCAACCATATGAAATAGGCATCTTCAATCTTCAAGAACGCTATTCTACCACCAGGTTAAGCATTTTGTACACGCTTTATATTGACTTCACTTTTAAGGGTTAACGTCACTCGCGTCCGTAGGCTTTAACTCTAGTTTCACTACACGGGACCCCTGGGTAGTGCCAAGCCAAATAAGTGACACAGTTCGTGGTGGTAGGACTTAAGTGTCCGCCCGGGCAGCGACCACCGTCCATTGATACCCGTAAGGGACCGGTTTCCGAGGTCAGCCCATGTTATTCCGGTTTTTCGAGGGGTTTGACTCCGGGCACGAGGTTGTACCATGTGGGTATTATCGGTAGCTGTCGAAGGGAAGAGTGTTGACCCGCGGTCAGGGAGACCCGTAGAAACGGTTGTCCGCTGTCCGCCCGCGGTACAATACAATACATGTATCTCAATCGTGGCTAGTCACCACGATAGGCTGCCTCACCATGCCGCGCATAATTTGGTATCCAGATGTGGGGTCCCGGCGGCTCATCCCGTGACGGTACGGGGTCCCTTCCATCCGGCGGATCAATTCGCCACCTGCCGACCCTTTCGTACCGGTGCCTATTCGGCCTTCTTAATGTCGATGCTTCTTCAACAAACCCATCCCATCAACCTCATGACAATGCAATTAAACAGAGCATGTGCTTCAGCGGTGCATAACCCCACCA
Source organism: Hyles vespertilio (assembly GCA_009982885.2). NCBI lineage: Eukaryota > Metazoa > Arthropoda > Insecta > Lepidoptera > Sphingidae > Hyles > Hyles vespertilio. Next base: position 6,931,796 of record CM042824.1, read on the forward strand.
CCGCATTCACTGAGTTTACCAACATCCGCGGACTCCATACGAACCTCAATGCCGACCACCATGATGTCGACAGAGTCCGTCCTGCTTTGCTCGTCTTAACGAGGACACATATTCGTTTGATTTTCGTCCGGCCAAAAATTCCTACCGGCTGTCCCCTGGTTATTCGCTTAAAGAAAATGTCAAGCCGAAAGCCGGGGTATGCTTGTATGTTCGGTCGGACATTTGCTGTCACCGTTTGCGCTGCATGAAGGACCTTTCCTTCTCCGCTCTGTGGGTGCACGTGGATCTAGTTTCCCTGAGCCGCATCTACGTGTGCTTTTACAGGTCTCACAAAGGGGACTATGAGACGACTTGGCTGATCAGGTATCTTAGCCAGGCGGCTGATGACGCGCGGGCGCAGTTCCCGTCGATCGAAATGGGGGTTTTTTTTTTGGGGGGGTCTTGGTAGTCTTTCAATGCACATCACGAACTATGGCTGGGCTCCTCCAAGACTGATCATGCTGGTTCCTCTGGCCTCTGGGTACTTTCAATCAATGCTTGTTTGGGTCGTCAGTACCATTCGATTCACCTCCACGTGCCGTGCAGGTTGAGCGGAGGGTCTGGCATTACTCGTCTGCAGATTCGAATGGTGTGTAAGATTATTTCTCATCCATCCCTTGGAGGCAGCACTGCTTTGAGGGTAAAGATCACTTATCGAGTGCCAACGCTATTGCTGACGAGATCAGGCTTGGAATGGAATACTTGATTTCTTCCTCTGAGATCGCCAGTAAAAGCCGTGGACACTCCTGGTACAATCGCGCACCGATTCTGTCGGAGACAAGCAGGCGGCAAATCGCGCTTAGATCAGGGGTCGCGTCATGAAGGATGACAATATTAGTTCCCTTAAAGAAGCCTACAACCAAGCCACCAAGGCGTGCAAGAAGGCCTACTTTAGAGCAGATGCCCAGTGCCTTAGCAGGATTGGGCGTGCTTATTGGAGTTTGGCCAGGACCGTTCATTCTAACTTCTGCCGTCCAGCGTTGCCACCGCTGAGGTGTCCGGAATGGTCGCTGGCTCACAAGCCGCAAGAGAAGGTTGCTTTACTGGCAAATATTTTTGTGGCTCATTCCCGCCTCGAGGACCCTTGTTTCCAGACGCCGCATACACTTTCTGATTGCGGTTTCTCAATGGCGGATTTCCGCATTAGAAAGAAAGAAAAAGGAAAGAAAGAAATCACTCCTGCACTGAATTGCCTCTACAGAGCGTCCTACCGCGCAGGAGTTGTGCCTGAATCTTGGAGGCCAATGTGCAATCGATCCCCAAAAAGGATGATCGGTCAGGCTCTACCAACTTTCGCTCTATCGCTATCACCTCAGTGATGTGTAAGGTCATGGGGCGGATCATAAACTCTCAATTGATCCGCTACTTGATCACTTGTTGATCACTTGGATCACTCGTTGATCAGTGACAGACATCGCGGATTCCTTCACATCGATCAACAAGTGAAACTTCTTGCGTTTGTCTTGCATCGCTGGGGTGAGGCGATTGACTGGCGTGGCGAGGCTCTTGCTATGAGCCTTGACATAGCCAAGGCTTTTGATAGGGTCTGGCACCGTGGTCTTCTTTCCAAAAATCCGACATACTGTCTGCCCGACAACCTGTCTTCGTGGATTTCTGGCTTTCTGCATGGGCGTAGAATACGTGTAGTCGTTGACGGACACGCTTCAGCGCTCATGTCGGTAAATGCCGGAGTTCCTCAGGACTCGGTGCTGCCGCCCACGCTTTTTATTCTTCATATCAATGATAATTGTGTTGTCGCTAGGCAATATTCATTGCTATGCAGATGACAGCCCCGTTCTTGGGCGATACCATTATGGGCCTCCGGCTTGCCGGGTCGAAATTACGAGGGTACGCGAAGATCTTGTCATTGAGCTCACATGGGTTGAGTACAACGCCAAGAAAACCCAGGTGGGTGCGTTCACGTGCAAAAAATACCCGTCCTCTCCCTTCCCAATTTTTCAGGGTGCTCCCCTCTCAATCCAGAATGACCTGAATATCCTTGGATATCAATGTTGCTGTGATTTAAATCCAAGGAATCAAGCACGCAAGCTTAGAGTCCTGAATCGGGTGCGTCAGTTTTTCACACCTGGTCAACTTTATCGCTTGTATAAAGCGCAGGTCCGGCCGGGTATGGAATACTGCTCGGACCTCTAAGATGGATCCGCTCTGTACCTGTTCAATGCCTTGTATGGATTGCAGCGGCGGGCCATCCACATTATGAATGATGCAGACGTTAAGAGCAACTTAGAGTTGCTACAATTTCTCTTTCTTTTCTCCGTACTAGAAATGTAATATTGTAACCACTCCCTTGAATTGTTTAGATACAAATCGGATTTGTCTTGAATTCCAACAAAATAATAGTATGCTTTGTTTTTGAATATTAGCTATAAGGGTTTGATATAAAAGATACTTTCATAGCTGAATAGAAGATGGGAAGGACCCAAGAGAATGTTTTTTGTTGATTTCTGTAAAAAGCTTTCGTACAGTTTACAATGTAATATAGTTGTAGCGGTATAACGTTGGTTTACTTTTACAACCATATTATCATAATATAAACGTAGACGAAGTCGCGGACAAACTCCTGTACCAAAATATGTTTCTTCGTTCGGTTAATCAACAAAACTAACTAGTAAACACAAATTAAATCTTTGAAACCAAACGTAGTCGTTGAGATCGATGAAGGAGTTTCCATATATAGCTTCATCTTTTTTTCACCCGCCCCTATCGCATATTCATCAAAATTCGCGCCCTGGGAAAAAACAAACCCGTCTTGATAGGGACGGCGACCCCATGTGGCCTCTGCGGCGCCGGGTTAGATGTTGTCCCGGCGCCTCCTACGTCTCCTGTGGCGACGAGCGGGATCGGTCTGCTCCCGATCCCGCTCGGCGCTCTCCTTCTGCGACATGACACGTTCGCAGAAGGAGAGCATGGCCCGCCACGAACTCCGGCTGCCGACCATGGCGGCGACCACGGCCGGCAGCGAAAGGTCGCTTCCCACGACCGCGATGAGAGCGCTGCGCTCCTCGTCCCAGGCTGGGCACTCCTCCAGCGTGTGCTGGGCCGTGTCCTCACGGCAGTTGCCACAATGGTGGCACACGGCGGACTCCTCCGCTCCGGCTATGCGACACAGGTACGCACCGAAGCAGCCGTGCCCGGTGAGCACCTGCGTCAGCCGGTATGTCGGCGCGCCGTGGCGCCTGTCCAGCCACTGCTCGAGGACAGGCAGCACTGAAGCGACGGTCCTCGTACCAGCAATAGGGTTCTCCAGCCTGGAACGCCACCCCTCCACAGCAGACCTGCGGAGGGAGGCCAGCATGGCCTCCACCTCTCGGGGGACCAACCTCTGCCCACGCCCGGATGCCTCCTCTCGCCGGAAGAAAGCCGACGAAAGGGTTTTTGCGTCCAGCACCCAGGGCAGAGTTCCCGCCAAAACGCAGGCCGCCTCGTGCGAGACCGTGCGGTAGCCCCTGACTATCCGCTGCGCCACCATGCGCTGCGGACGATGCAGCAGGCGGACGCAACGATCGCCCAGGGACTCGGTCCAAACGGGACACCCGTAGAGGGATGTTAGCTGAGGCTGGGCCAACGTCTACCAACTCCAAGCTATTAACTATGAAATACATAATGCCAGCCGAGCCAAACACTCCGTTTACACGCTGGCGTTGGTGGAGGCTGGCTGAAGTTGGCCAAGCGTGTAAATGCAGCATAAGAAGTTATGCTTACTCCTTTTCAAGATCGAATGCCATTTTTATCACGAATTTTTACAGTGGCCTTTCCTTCACTGATAGAAATGTACATCGTATCGGAGTGAGATAGGTTATATTATACCTAAAGGGGGTAAAAAAAGGGTTGAAATGTCAAAAAAAATCGAAAGCACTGAAGTTATGTCTATGAAATTTTATATTTTAACTCTTTATTACTAATAAAAAGTAAGGGCGTGCAATATTTTTTGGAAAAACAGCATTTTGGTGCTGAAATAAGGGAAGGAATATTGGATGGACAATAAAAAACGCTAAAGTTTTTAATGTCAAAAATTCATAAGGCAATATTTATATGTTTATGTATATGGATGCATATGGAGAGAAGGGACATAAAGTAAAATAGGTACGGGAGAGGGGTGGGATAGCTGACAGATTTGTTAGGACGAAATGTAAATGCACGTTATAAAACGGGATGAATAATAATTAGAAGGGACGGGATGGATTGGGAAGAGACTGAACTGGCGGATGAGACGGGATTGAGCCGGACAGTAGGATAGCTACGTCAAGCTTAGGTATACAAGAGTTTATACGAAAAACAACATATATTTGGTGTGGAGTGGAATCAAAAAATATATGCACCCAGGCGAAGCTGGGTCGGGCCGCTAGTATACATATAAATTATCCCACACCAAGCAAATGTTTTTGAAATGATAAACCATAACATATGGTAGACTTACCAGTGGTAGGTCTTTCATATTTGATAGGTAAATGGGTAGGTAAATGCACCATTGTAATCCGATTGGAAGGACATTTTATTCAGATTAACTACTGAAATAATATGACTTATCATCTTATGTCTCAGGATGGCGAGCGCAGTGGAATGCTATTAATTGTTTTGTAATTCATGGTGTTGTTTGGTTTCATCCATCGCACGAATGAAATGCTCGTCTTGCCATTTATCCCAATAACAAATTACCACAATAACAAATAACATGTATATTTGAACTATGTGGGAATAACGAATAACTTCCTGTTCTATTCCAGGTCGACTGTCAAATGTCCTCCACGGGTCTACTCCTATAGGATCAGCTCAGCGTATGAGATGGCTCGGCAACAGGCCGCGCTCAGGTTTGTGGCAGAGGAAGTCGGGCCGCCACGGTAGGAAGATCAAGCCACCAAAACCTGTGAAGGAAATAAAAAACCCCGCCGGAAACCAACTTCCGCCCGTGCATTTGTCCATGCATCCTTAATTGTGTAGATAATTTAATAAATATTTGTTAGTTGAATTAATCGTTTTTATTTCGCACCTTTAGCATTATAGATACCTAACTAAGAAATTATTTTTTTTGGGCAACGTTCATTAAAGATTTGTAACATTAGAAATTATGGAAGATATATTATGTATTACGCGCGTCCATAGATGTAGTATAGAACATAGATCGGCAATGTGTCATTTTGAGCGCGACCAAAACTGATTTACGAGTGTGTGCGTGAAGTTTACATGTGTGCTTGACATATAGTGGTGTACCATGCACTTTCGATACTATCATATCGATATCGATTTAACTGTCGGCCTGTAGTTGTGAAATAAAATGTTATCGATATATGCGACATTTTATTATATATTAACAGAAACTTATTGATGTGTTTGTTTCAATACAGATTGATAAACACACAAATAAATAAAGATAAATTGTCATATTATTTGAAAACATTTTGTTTGAGATGTTTTGTATGGGCCTTTATGTTCACCTGAACAAAATTATTATTTTCATTGTGATGTATACATAGTACATATACTAATTAAATTGAGAACAAAAAAAACCTTTTATTAAAATAAAACTATAATTTACAAAGTTTTAGCTGTTTTCGGTTTATTTTTTTCATTTTTAAATTCCCGTCGCGATGTTTCGATTACTTTACAGTTTTCGTAGTCACAGGGTGGACTCAGTCTGCAACAAAATCCGTGATTATTAGTTTTTTTCAATGAGTAACATTCGCGTAAGTCTAAGAAACACATTTTTACTATATGTATACTAGAGTTAAAAAAAATATGTTTATTTAAGTCAATTAATTGACTTGTAACACATTGGGAAGTGTTGGACGCCTGCTAGGCCGCGTTGGAGGTGTACGGAGGAGCTTGTAGGAAGTCGTTGGATGCAGGTAGCTTACAACAAACTGATGTAGACATTCTTGTGGAAGGCCTATGTTCATTAGTCGCATTCCTGTGGCTGAAGAAAGAGACAGTTTAATAAACTATGAAGCTTTTCTCGATCACGTCACCTAAACTAATGTTTTTCCTAAGAGAATTATAAATTTTAAACCTATACCTGATGTTATGATACATGAATAATGTTGCTCAAGGTTTGGACGATCATGCTGTGCATAGAAGTATTGCATATTTTATAATAATATCGAATATGTTCTTGTTTTACTATTATAAATTGACAGCCTCTTGACAGAGACTGAAACAGGTTCTTAATTCATTAATCACACACATGAAGTATTATATTAACTATTCCACAAATATAAAAAAATGAGAAAAAGTAAAGTAATAACTAATATTGTAGAATGAATACGATAATAATGGCCGGGGAAATATGGCCGGGATAACGCCAGGTAGAAGAAGAAGAAGAATGCACACTATCACAACATACTATAGCTCCATAAAAATGTAGGGAAACATGTGTTGTCATCGACTATTTTATCGACAACCTTTTATTGATCGAACCTTTCAGTCAATCCCTAGCAACTTTTGGTTGAAATTATTGTAAATTCACGTATTTGATATTATTTTTTTATACGTAATGGATACTTTCAGCGTATTTATATAATGAAATACTATATTCTTTTCTACCGATATGTATACACAGATTTCCATTTTATTCTATAATATCGTCACAAAATAGTATTGTGCAAAAGTGGCCGGTACCTGTGAAAACTTTAATTATTTCGGATTTTTACGCCTGCATGAACCACACCTTGGCACTGCACAATGCACTATAATAAACTACGTTTAATAAATATAACCAAGTACTGTAAAATTAAATAAATTATGAAAATAAACGAATTTTGTTGCTCGCTTAGTTTGACATATTTCGACTCTGGGTCACTGCAGGCTACTTCTGTGTAAACGTATGTTCGCATCATGCATCTCGCTTTAACATATGAGTTAAATTATTCTATCTCTTTCACATTGCCGATCTATGTTTTATACTAAATCTATGCGCGCGTCAATAGATTCCTTCTTTTTTTAATGACGAGTCGGTGGAGATAGTAATTTTGAGCTAATATAATTATGATTTAAAGCCAAAATCAATTTTTTTTTTGGATAAGGTCACTTGAATTCTAAATGTGCGATTTGCATAAAAAAACTCGCCGTTATGTACCTAAAGGTTGGTTGTATCCGCCAATCCCAAAAACACGGACTAAGGTTCTGTAGTGTACTATGGCTATTGGCTAAGTTATAAAGGAGTCTCATATTTATTGGGGTAGTGAATAGTATTACTCTGAACTTCATGAGCTGTAGATTAACGGCCGATGCCAATAATCAATCGAAAAAATTAGATTGAAGTAAATCTGGATTGTTTTCTACTTTTTGATTTGGTTTTTTCACTACTGAGATTGATTATTGCCAATACAGTATCAGAAAAAAGACGGAGCTGTCAATCTTAAACGGCAAATTTTGGATTGGGATTGTTTATTGGCAGCGGCTGTAAGACGAATATAACGAAATATTTAATATTATGTACATATGGGCCCAATGAAATAAAACAAAATTCATGACATTTAAAGCCTTTATTGAAAACAAATAATTGATATAAATTGGAAAGATTTTAAAAAGTATAAATAAAGCTTCCGTTTAATTTTTATGCTTAGTTAAAACTAAATGCAGTCTAAAAGCGAATTTTATTAGAAGACATTAATGTCGTCTTTTTTAATCCTCTTCGTCCGAAAATGTAAGAATCTGAAAATTAAAACGTTATAAATATACGATATAAGTTTGTAATAATACTTCCAAGATTTGCGTTGGAACTATTGAAAGTCCCTCGAAATTAGTCAAATACGAATTAAATATGTTACGTCGGGAAGCTATGTAAGCGCAAAAACGAGTTTCTTAATAACGTCGACTGATTACAAAATCCTATCAAATATAGACCTTATTCCCTAATTTTAAATTAAAATGTATTTATTTAAATTTGAAATACAACCGATTTTTATAGTACGTATTATTCCATAATCCGCGTTCAAAATAACCAATCATAAACTGCGCGTAATTACGCACGCGATTGGCTAAAATTTTGGTAGGTATGTAATATACTCATACGTTATTTAAATAGTAAACTGAATGTACATAAATTCTATTAACGTGCGCGAAATTCGAAACTAAAAACATAACTTCAAATTTTGCATATATTTTCATTATTAAGATTATTAGTATAAAATAATTGAAGATTATCTTAAGAGCGTATACACCTTGCGCGCAAAGTCAACTATAGATATTTCTTCGTTAATTTCACGCACACATAAGCGACCAAAGCTGTGTGCGTAGAGCTGCCGCGTCGGCTCGCTATACAATCGGCTCAAACAACTTTGATCCGTGCGCTTCAAATATTCAATTGAAATGTAACTGTAATATAATATCATAAAAATATTTTATTTGCATTATAAGTAGACAAATATTACTGTGCAAGCAAAGAATAATACAAATTTTGGATACTAATCATATTTGACAGCCTCCGTGGCGCAGGCGGTAAGACACCGCCTGTGAAACGAGAGGCCGCGGGTTCGATCCCCGCACCGAGAGAAATGTTAGTGCGGCCCACAAATATTTCTCTCGGGTCTGGGTGTTTGTGAGACCGAAAAGTCTCTCGTAGTTCCTGATACCCACGACACAAGATTCGATCTTAATGTGGGGTCAGGACTATGTATGTGACTGTTGGGTGTTATTATTATTATTATTTTCGTTATTATTACATTGTTCAGTTGCATTCAAATCAGTGTTCAATCAGTAGACACTACGGACGTTTTATTAATCATTTCGTGTTCGAACACATAAATAGTGTTAGGGGCCTTACTACCCCTTACAATTACGAAATATATTTAATTTTATATTACAATACATAACATAATTTAGCCTCGGAATAACATCCCATTATATTACCTGAAACATAATTTATACTCACTACAAAATCATTGTAGGTAATAAAAATAATTAAATATTTTACTACCAAAGTACTAAGATGTGGTAATCGCATTCCGCGCGTGGCTATTTTTACTACGCACGGCATAATCGACTGCAGCCAGGCCGGGGCGACGAGCGATACGTCCTCCCTCTAGAAGGCCTTGCGGCGGTCTGATTTGATCCACGTCGGACAGCGTGTTTTATAGTGGTTTTTAAAATATTTGTAGAAAACATGAAAACTAATTTTGTTGAAATATAAAAATGGTAATTTATTGATAAGATGTTCTTCTATTGTAATATGCAATTGCTATAAAAAATTATGTACGATAAGTTGATGAAAAAAAATATGTTCTTGACGAGAGTTTCTGAATAATTTCGCATTGTTTAAATTTTTATTTTTCAGGAACTAAACACAAAAATATTATTTTTCTCAGCAAAATCCCTCCATAAGGGTCTTATTAGACTGATAATATTTTTATTTTCATCTTATATTTAGTGGTTTCTGATATCTTAAGCTTCTAAATTGCCATTTAAAGCCTAAATAACGAAACTTGTGTTCGGTAATCCTTATAGTACTCACAAATTATCCATCAATCTATAATGTTTTCCACCAAAATCCCTAGATGACAACCTTTTCTAAAATTAGTACTAATTATTTTACCTTGAAATTGTTTATTGGTGGCTATTAACTCATTTGAAAAGTCCTGTTTTTAAGCCAAAAAGCGCGTGCAGGGTATAAACGCTCTTAAGAATTATAATAAGAAGAAAGTTAAAGAGAGAAAAACTGTTCCTAATATATTGACAACACAATAACGCATTCGTACGCCAAAAGATCGTAAACGTTCTGTAACTACAATTAAAATAACTTACATCAGTCATTTCAGCAGCCAAATGTAATTCTGTCAGTCCAGTGATTTCTTCAAGAAACCTTCCGCAATTGAACGCATTCATGAGGAATTCCAAGTTATCTTTCCTGTACAAGTCTACCACCACATCAGAGCAGGCCATACACTGCTTGAACTTGGTGCAAGTTGGCGTTACAGTCTGGTAGGAGTGGAGGAATCCTCTGATGCTGTGGGGAATTGGGCCTAGCACTCCTTGTGTGTCATCAGGCAAATCGCTGTCGTTATTTGAGTTGTATACCGCTGGTGCTTCCACTCTAAAATGAAATATTGGTGTGTTATACATGCTATTGGTAAGTTGTTGAGAAATGTTTTCTATGGTAAATTATCGTATTTTAGCTACTGTTACATTACATTTACATCAGGTCTGCATATCATGATTGTAAAGTAAATGTCACTGAAAAACATTAATCTAATTTCCCAGCTGATTGTCTGAGAGGTGACATACCATTCCATTAGTTATGAAATGTCGGGTAGATCAATTTTAACGATAAACAGACTAGTTTTATTTTTTTATTTTATGGAACCATTGCACTATTAATGGCAGTTTTATTTTACCTCATTATATTTATATTAGTTTATATTATATTAGTTTACCTCAAAGGATGTTGCAGCAATCCGACTAATATTTCAACAGCCAACGCGCCAGCGATGGCCGCTACGCCAGGCCTCGTCACTGTGCATTGTTGGTCCAATGTGCGGTCTTTTAACGACTGTCAATGAATAAATGGTATAAACACTCTAAATATGAAAAATCAAAAGACTTTTCAATCGCACAACAGCATGCAACATATACTAGGTTTTTACTCTTGTGATCTTCACCAAATGCGTCAAGGGGGATTCCGAAACCACTATGATTTGAGTAAATGAAATAAAAATGAAAATAGTTTAGTGAATCCATTAAAATGTTCAACATCATTTAGATTCAGTCATTTTTTTATCTACCACCCGGTTCGGAAAGCGGTTTTCACTAGAGAAGAACGGGCAAGAAACTCTAGTGTTGCTCTTTTCAAAACCAGTTTACAATGTAGTGAATTATTACAAAATTTACAAGTTGGTTTAAATCAGAGTAGTTTAATAATAATATGTTGTAAATTTGCAATAAATATTTTTGATATGAATATTATTATATTATAATTACTATGGCTGAGTGAAGTGAAGTCGCCTAGAACGAAGAATCAGTATACTCTTTTTCGCCAACGCAGTGAATAATTGCGAAAGCTTTATGTAATCCATCAATCAATCCATTACAATGTAAGCAAATCGGATAGACCAGTCTACGCAAGCAGCACCCGTTCACGAGTATGACGCATGTGCCAGCCTCCTCAACCATGTTGCAGGGAAGTGACCGACCTAATATCATTTAATGTTGAGGTTTTCAAGAATTATAACATCTTTAGTATTAGTAGAAACTTTCATCACCATTAGCATCTTTAGCTACAGTTAAATAATAATAATGTGATCGACTTACATTCCCCGGCGCGGTGACATCGTTGCAGAAGTAGCAGCCGAGACTGCCGCCGGGTACGTGCGTGCTCGTTAGTTGTGCGGGCGAGTGCGTCGAGTGCGTCGGCGTGTGGATGCCGTGCCGCATCACTAGGTAGCTGTCGAACCCTAGCGCCGCGTTTATTACTATCTGAGGATAAATGTATTTAATATATTAATGAAAGCTTGTTGTTTTGTGGATAGTAAACTGCTTATTGTGGTGTTTGATTTGTTTTTTTTTTGTAATGTTAAAGGTTTAAAAAAACAGTTAAATATAAATAAGTGTCATAATCATCGCTGTAGTTATGTGACAGATCTTAAAATTATTTTTGGTTTAATAGTTTGATATATTTCTTGTACTATTGTAATTATATAAAATTATTGTATTGAAGTGATTTTTTAACTTTGAAAGTACTTTTCAAATAATTGTCAGTTTGTTACATATTTATATTCTCAAAACATTGGTCTGAACTACTCAAGTCAATTTGCCCACAAAGTGTCTGCCTATTTCAACCATTATTGTAAATTTAGATTAATGGAAATCCAATAATTTCTGTATTATTATTGCAAAGGACAAAACAACATCTACCAAATAAAATAGTAAACTTTTACCTTTCCATAATGAGCTGCAATGACCGTGGGCATCCATCTTGCCTCCCGCGTGTCCAACAACAAGAACACAACGTCGTGTTCCGCTATGGCTTCTGTTATAATCTTAACGTTAGATAGAGTTTCCTCCTTCAAAGACTCGCCGATGGGATGACCCGGCATTGGAATGTGTGCTACTATGCCTTTAGAGTTCTAGAAAAAAAAACACAACAAATTGACCTAAAAGTTGTTTATCTGACTATAAGCAATATAAAATAGATATTAAAAAACACATTTTTAATTATAAATCTAAGCACGCACACACGCACGCACATACGTAAGTTGCACGCACACATAATCGCAGCGACACACATCCTTGTAAAAGGAAAAAAATTATAAGCAGGCGATATCCTGAGAAACAGGTGTTGCTTAAGTAGATTTAATTTAAAATAACCTTTTATTGTTAAAGAACACTATACACCGAAGCCGACGACCCGCCGCACAGTGGGACGGATTTCGAGGCTCCTTTACATAGGATTTTTCAAATTTTTTTTACCTTTTTTCTCAAATCTAAGTATGAGGTATTATTGTTATTACCATAACATTAACTAATATTAGAATTTTGAACCGATTGGCATCTCAAATATTGAAAAAAATGTCTTTGAAGATTTTAAATGTATGAAAACGGATTTTGTTTTCGCCCTAACTATTTTTTATATCAAGATGTAAAGCTGAAACTTTTAAAGATTATAACTTGAACCCACACCAAGCCATACAAATTTTGACCTTGACCCCGACCTGTCCCGTTTAGGAGATATGGGGTAAGCAAATATGCACATTTAGCCCGCATTTTGACACGGGCTAATGTGTTTGCCTTTTACCTTTTTTCGCAAATTTAAGTATAAGGTATTATTTTTATTACCATAAAATTAACTAATGTTAGAGTTTTGAATCGATTTTTATCTAAAATATTGAAAAAAAAATGACTTTAAAGATTTTAAATGAATGAAAACGGATTTTGTTTCCGTCCTAACTTTTTTTTATATCAAGATGTAAAGCTGAAACTTTCAGGAATTATAACTTAGACCCACACCAAGCGACACAAGTTTTGACCTTTACCCAGCCCCGTCCCGTTTGGGAGATATTATGGGGTAAGGAAATGTGCACATTTAGTCCGCATTTTGACACGGGCTAATGTGTTTTTTTTTTACTTTTTTTTTCGCAAATCTATGTATGAGATATTATTTTTATTACCATAAAATTAACTAATATTAGAGTTTTGAACCGATTCTTATCTCAAATATTGAAAAAAAATGACTTTAAAGATTTTAAATGTATGAAAACGGATTTTGTTTTCGTCCTATCTTTTTTATATATCAAGATGTAAAGCTGAAACTTTCAGGGATTATAACTTAGACCCACACCAAGTCAAACAAGTTGTAACCTTGACCCCGACCCGTCCCGTTTGGGAGATATGGGGTAAGGAAATGTGCACATTTAGCCCGCATTTGGACACGGGCTTAATGTGTTTAAATAAATTAAATTCTTACATTTTTCTGACTGCTAATGGATATTGAGCTCAGGTGCTGATTTTTTCAAGTTTTATGAAAAAATGTGGTACGATAATCCCTAACTAATTTATGACTTCATAGTAATTCATTATAACATTAAAATATAAGCAACCAGGTGACGTGGATTACTTAGCTTGATTAATAGAATTTTCTAATATCATACAGCTGCACTCGATATCCATTGTTATTCTACAGATGTGGCCGACTTTTGATAATGTTAATTGGGGGTAATTAGCCCTTTGTTTACCATGTTTTGCCGGCCACCTTTTATTCTAGGAATTTTGTTGTTATTGTTTGTGTAAATAAATGTGGTGGGAAGGGTAATATATCCAAATACTTTAAATACAGTGGTCATCCTAAATTTATTTCACTTATCTTTACTGATTCGTATCACTATCTTTTTGTGCGATTATTGAGTTGTTCAATATGGAAGGATTTGTGTCAAATCTTGATATATTTATATTCATGAGACAAAATAATTTTGACGGAGACATGCTATTTAAAAAAGTGATAAATTCTGTGACTGTTAGTTTAACCGAAGAAGAAAAGTCAAAACTGAAGTCGTTTTGTACTTCTTATACTTCTAACTTGAAACGTAAATGGAAGTCAGCTAGCAGTTTTTTAAAAAAGTTTGCTGATTGGTTAGATACGAAAATCAATTGGCCAGAATGTATTCAATTGATCATTAATAATGATCAGTTCAGGAGTGAAGAGATACCACCTATTGAGATGGAATATGAAGATACGACTGCTAGTACGTCTACAGTAACCGAACCCGGTTCATCATCGGAGCTTACTGTGCCCCATTCTGTGTCAGTGTCGACATCAACTACTGTATTTAATCCACGAAAAATGTTGTCACAACTAAGCAGTGCGCAAAAGAAAAGAAGGTCAGCAACTCTTATTGAGGAAAACGATTTCGAGTCCCTAGCCTATGCGTTGGCCAAAAAAGCAGAAGAAAACGAAAATTTGATCGACTTCGCTGCATTAATAAAGCATCTAATTAAACATCCCGAAGATGCTCCGATGCTCCGATCTTGTTTGAACTCCAAGCAGCGGGCTTGCTCCGCTGACAAAGCATTGGGTATTGCAACTTCTTTAAAGTTATCTAAGTGGCAATACAGTGCCCTCCAAAAGTTAGTTGAAATTAATTCACCTTTACAATGATGTCACGTAATTTCTAAAATACGCAGTTTCAATAAAAGAACTGTTTACTATTTATGTTCGGATACTCTATTCTAATACATACAGTATCGAATTTCTCGAAATTCCATTTGCTTTCTTTCTTAATCAATGTTTATATACTCAGTACTTGAATTGTGTGCGTCAAAAGTCAGTTGAAATGGAAAACTTTTAACGATTTCCGATAATCTCGTGGTTTTAAACTCATTTACCAATATTGTTAGGGCAGTTTGGGTAGTTTATATTTATTATTAAGATATTGTGAGGTGATATGACTGTTTTAGAATAAATAATGGCTCCAAAGTGAAAATAACACGTAGAAGATAGAACAAAAATGATTGGTAAATAGAAAATAAATAAAAAAATTTAGTGCTGAGGGAAAATTATTCAAAGTTAGTGAAGAAGATAAGCGAATAATAATGCCGAAGAGTTTGGAATGTCCTAGTCTTGCAGATAGGCCACGGTAGAGGCGTCCTTGGTCTACTAATTCTGTTGATGATCGACAAATTGTGCGGCAGTGTAAAATTAATCCCAAGATTGTGATACGAGTGATCAAAAAATAGTAATAGAAAGCAGGAACCATGGTTTCTATAACTACTACCAGGCGATGTCTGCATGATGCTAATTTACGAGGTCACGTTGCCAGATAAAAACCTCATAGCATCGATCCATAAAAAAGACGGTTGGAGTTCGCCCGCAATTATTTAGATAAACTAATAGACTTTTGGAATAAAGTATTTTTTCGCGATGAATCAAACTTCTAACCGTTTGGAAAAAGAGGTTGGCAAACTGTATGTCGTAGGAGCAATGATAACTCTTACGACGACAAGCACTTGCAGCCGACTGTAAAACACGGCGTTGACAGTATGATGGTTTGGGGGTCTTTTTCTTGGAATGGTGTGGAACTGACTGCAAATAATTGAAGGCAGATGACATCACAGATCTATTGTAATATTTTCCATGACAATTTATAATAATCTGTTGAACATATGTGGTAAAGTAAATTTTTTAAGTTCCAACAAGACAACAATCTGTAGCATACAGCAAGGATAACTGAATAATATTTTGAAGATAACGAAGTAGACTTACTGGGATGGCCTTCAATATTACTCGACCTTAACTCTATTTAACATTTGTGGGATTAATTGACCCGAGAATCCCTGTTTCCATAAAAGGCAACAGGAATTTGTTGAAAAATAGAATTCATGAAACATGGTCGACTATACCGGTCAAAACTTTACAAAATCTTGTAGAATCAACACCTGGACGATTTAAAGCAATTCTACAGAATAATGGCGGTCATACAAAATATTAAAAGTTAAGACAGTGGCAAATATAACAATCCCTAAAATATTTTTTCATCAATTTCAACTAACTTTTGCCACCGCAATTTTACTGTTCTGTACATAAATTATTATTAATAACGTTATTATGCACCTTTTATTGATAGACATATTCAAATTGATTAAATTTTAATAAACAGTTTAAAAAACAATGATTTGAATTGGTTTTATCATAATTTCCTCACATTTATTACATTTTTGATCATTTCAACTAACTTTTGGAGGGCACTGTATATGACATTGAGGAAAGAAACAAAGGATTTAGGATGTGATATTTTCCCATCCTATAATTGTGTGAGAAATGAGAAACAGGAATGTTACCCTGAAAAAGAAGAAATGACAATAACCGAATCTGAAGTAAAACTTAAGCTGCAGTCAATTTTAGATATTACTGTTAAAAGATTATTTAAAACAGTAGAAACTGATTCTACTAGTTGCAATTTGACTCTTACCACTAAATGGGGATTTGACGGTGCTTCTGGATATAGCAACTATAAACAAAAAATGGACGGTGACGATTCCAACGTATTTATGTGTTCATTTGTTCCATTGAAGTTGACAAGAGATGACACTGCTGAAGCGGTATGGGAAAATCCGAAAGCTTCTTCAACGTTTTACTGTCGGCCAATATATTTCAAGTTTGCAAAAGAAAATGATTTAAATATTAAGGAAGAAATGGCTTCAGTAGAGAGAGAAATTGCTACTCTACAGCCAACTTTGTTTGAAGATGTAAGCGTTAGCCACAAATTTCACATGACTATGATTGACGGAAAGATATCCTCGAAACTGACTGATACATCTATGGCAACATGTGACATTTGCAAAGCAAAACCCACAGAGATGAATAATATCAATATGCTTTCACAAAAAAGTCATCCCGTAGATATGCTTAGGTTTGGTTTGTCTTCTCTCCATACACTTATAAGATGCATGGAATGTATATTGCACATAGCTTATCGCCTCGACTTTAAGAATTGGCAAGCTAAAGGTGATGACTTAAAACAACAATTGGCTAATAAGAAAAAAGCAATCCAAGATCAATTTCGAGATGAAATGGGACTTCTCATAGATGTTGTGAAGCAAGGTTCAGGGACCACCAATGATGGAAATACTGCAAGACATTTTTTTGCCGATCCCGAAACTACTGCGCGCATCACAGGTGTAGATGCACAATTAATTAGCCAGTTGAAAGTCATCATCCAAGTAATTACATGTGGAGAATTTGTTAATGTCGAAAAATTCCGGCAATATTGTACTTCAACAGCTCATAAATACGTCGAGCTCTATTCATGGTATTATATGCCATCTACTGTGCATAAATTACTCATACATGGTGCAGATATTATTGAGTTCAATAACTTCATTCCAATAGGGAAGCTCTCTGAGGAGGCACCCGAAGCTCGAAACAAAGATTTAAATATTTCAGAACTTTCCACTCACGCAAAAACAGCAGAATTGCTACAAATGAAGACATTATCCATAACCTACTAATTTCATCTGACCCATATCTGTCCAGTTTCAGACCTAGAATAAGTCAACGTGATATTCAGCCACTTTCAGAGGAAGCCAAATTATTGTTAGAATTGTCTACTTCTAGTTCAGACTAGAAAGTAATAGCTTAAATAATGGATTTTACCTTACTATGATAGAGTAATGTTTTTTTTCAAACACCCTTTCATCCACTATTGACATAAACTTTGTAGAAAATATGATTATTTCAAACCAGACAACTAGTTTAGGCTATGTTTTTCTCGCTCAATAATTCTATTCTATAATTTTCATATTCCTGTAATTTTTGATTTGTACCTTTTGAATGGAATTCTTCAAGATTAAGGTCAAAAGTAATAATTTAGGGCCTGAAACTGACGTGTTACAAAATCTCCTGTTATTTTGGATCGCAAATTTCAGGTATAGGCTAGTTACGAGAGCCCATGTAACAACATACTCAGAAAATGCACTTTTTAATTATTCATATCTGTAAAACAGTGTCGTTCAAGGTCAAGGTTATGAGTTGCAGATGTTTTTAGATATCATATGATACTATCACATAGACAAATTTAAGAATTTAATTTACTTAAACACAAAAAAGCCCGTGTCCAAATGCGGGCTAAATGTGCACATTTCCTTACCCTATATCTCCCAAACGGGACGGGTTGGGGTCAAGGTTACAACTTTTTTGACTTGGTGTGGGTCTAAGTTATAATTCCTGAAAGTTTCAGCTTTACATCTTGATATAAAAAAAAGTTATGACGAAAACAAAATCCGTTTTCATACATTTAAAATCTTCAAAGTCATTTTTTTCAATATTTGAGATGCCAATCGGTTCAAAATTCTAATATTAGTTAATGTTATGGTAATAACAATAATACCTCATACTTAGATTTGAGAAAAAAGGTAAAAAAAATTTGAAAAATCCTATGTAAAGGAGCCTCGAAATCCGTCCCACTGTGCGCCGGTCGGTGGGTTAATGAGAGGCTCCATCCATTGCAAGTTAAAAACTTTGTCGGCGACATGTCGATAGCTTGCCATAACATGGACATTTTTATAATTCTGTTGCAACTGAGCTGTTAGTATAGCTCTTGACATGCCGTCGAACATATGGGCGGGCTACATATGCGGGCGCTTGTTGACGACATAATTATTTTCTTATAGGCTACCGAATTGTTATTTTACATTCATGGCATCAATTTAGCCACAGAACAGTTGAATATGGTTAGAAAGGCAATAGCCGTCAAATTGTATGAACACCAGCGTCGTCGTTTTCGGAACACAAAACCTCAACAAAATCCAATACATAAAGCTTGCAATAGTCGATTTAAAGTATCGATAAAATCAAGGTGTATTTTTTTTACTATTCATGAGCGGTCGTATCACTTACCGTCAGGCAAACGGCATGCTCGCCATTAATTGCAATAAAAAAAATGGTTGCCTGTAAGTCGGTTTTACGGGCGAAGATTTTACGTGACAACGTCTTTTTCTCGGTAGAATATTTATTGATATGAATATAATTAAATTGCACAATAGGAACAAGGAATTGAATGAAAATAAGAATTGCACAAATTTTAACTATAGAAATATATTTTGTTTACTAAAACATTGTACATGTAATGACGAATCTAAGCACTCCATATTTTCACTACAGACACAGCTGACGATACTTTAACCACACGTGTGAACTTGTATTGTGACGCTTTCTTGTTTTTCCAACGCCAAGAACGTTCGAGAAAGACAAAGACAGAGACACAAGCATGCGCCGATTCAATGCGCCTAATTCTCTAGTGCTGCGCGCGCGGCAGACCGATCATAGTTGAGTGGGAGAGAGACGCAAGGCATTCGGCGGGCCTCCCTCTCGTTCGGTGACTCATCGTAACGTTACCGGGCGTTACACTTTTTCATAAGTGACTCCCAGCCGCAACCTAATTTAAGACGTTGTCACGTCAATAAATTTTTTGGAGGTAAAATATTTTTTTTTGGGGGGGTTATTTTTTGCGTAATTTGGGATTTCTGGCGGGGTCAATTTGTAGCCCTCACCAAGACGGTTCCGAGGATACCAAACTCGGTGGGTCTACGATCTATATTGGCCGAGATAGGATTGGGGGGGTGAGGTAAATTTTCGGGGTGGGGGTAAGGGAGGGGGGGGGGGGGGGGGAGGAAGGTTTCGTGGGGAGGCTAACTTAAATTAATTGTTTTGGAGGTAAAATATTTTTTTTTGGGGGGGGGTAATTTTTTGGCGTAATTTGGGATTTCTGGCGGGGTCAATTTGTAGCCCTCACCAAGACGGTTCCGAGGATACAAACTCGGTGGGTCTACGACCTATGTTGGCCGAGATAGGATTGGGGGGGGGGTGAGGTAAATTTTCGGGGTGGGGGTAGGGGAGGGGGGGGGGGGTTAGGTTTCGTGGGGAGGCTAAAAGGCACTATTTCGGAATAAGGGTGGGGGAAGGCAGGGGGGGGGCTATGGGACAATTTTGGAAAAAAGTGGGTGAAACTGAAAAATAATTCTCTAGTGCTGCGCGCGCACCGTTACGTTACCGGGCGTTACACTTTTTCATAAGTGACTCCCAGCCGCAACCTAATTTAAGACGTTGTCACGTCAAAAACGTGACGGATTAGATCGTATGTGCATAGATTATCGTGAGTTGAACGTCAATACATACCGGATCGTTATCCATTACCATTAATATCCGACCAAATTTCACGGCTTCATGGTGCAAACTATTTACGAAGTTAGACTGTGCAAGTGGTTTTCATCTAATACCCGTCCAACCAGAGTCCATTGAACGCACTGCTTTTATAACACCAGACGGTCAGTATGAGTTTTTAACGATGCCATTTGGGTTGCGTAATGCCATCTCAGTGTTTCAACGAGCAATCATAAACGCACTGGGCGACATCGCGCATACATATGTGGTGGTGTATGTCGATGATGTTTTAATAGTATCAGACTCAATTGAGCAAGGGTTGTCAAGGTTGCACGTCGTGCTGGAGATGCTAACAAAGAATGGATTCTCTCTTAATCTTAAAAAATGTTCTTTTCTTAAGACATGTATTGAGTTTTTAGGGTATGAAGTTGAAGCAGGAAAGATAAAGCCCAATAAGCGAAAGATTGAAGCGCTATCGTCATTACCTCCACCACAGTCGGTAACTCAGGTGAGACAATTTATCGGTTTGGCCACTTATTTTCGCCAATTTGTTCCTAATTTCTCACGTCTTATGGGGCCGCTTTATAAGTTGACGTCCGGTAAGCATCCTTTCGAATGGTCTTTTAACTGCGAAGAGGCACGGCAGAGAGTGGTTGACATCTTAACCAATGAACCAGTCCTCGTAATATTCGACCCACAGTATCCAGTCGAGCTCCATACAGATGCCAGTGCCGAGGGTTATGGTGCTATATTACTTCTAGTCATAAAAGGTAAGCTAAGGCCCGTTGCTTACTTTAGTAAACGTACGACACAAGCAGAGTCGCGCTATCACTCTTACGAGTTAGAAACTCTAGCTGTTGTAAACGCGGTAAGACACTTCAGACAATATCTGCACGGCCGGACTTTCACAGTAGTGACAGACTGCAATTCTTTGAAATCATCGCATCACAAAATCGACCTAACACCAAGGGTGCATCGATGGTGGGCCTTTCTCCAGAGTTTCGACTTTAATATTAGGTACAGAAATGGTAAGCAGATGGCACATGCCGATTTCTTTTCTAGGAATTTATTACCCCACGCACAAAAGCAGCAATGTCGGAGAGTCGAACAGAAGCAAGTTAACATAGCTGAACTTGGAAATAACTGGCTCCTGGCAGAACAACAGAGAGATGAGGAAATTAAAAAGATAATTTCCGATCTCAACCAGGGGTTACTCAATGATGAGGTTGCTAAAACATATGAAGTAAGATCAGGTGTGCTTCATCGTAAAATACAGCGGAACGGCCGGACAAAATGTTTGCCCATTGTACCTCGTGCTTTGCAGTGGTCGGTGATCAATAATGTACACGAGTCAATTATTCACCTCGGATGGGAAAAAACCCTGGAGAAACTGTACAATTATTATTGGTTTCATTGTATGAATCGGTGCGTCCGCAAGTTCGTCGACAACTGTGTGACTTGCAAAGTTACTAAATCTCGTTCAGGTAAAGTACAAGCCGAACTTTATCCTATACCTAAGACAGCGATCCCCTGGCACACGATCCACATAGATGCTACTGGTAAGTTAAGTGGTAAGAATGACAATAAACAGTACGTATTCGTGTTGATTGATGCGTTTACAAAATATGTGTTTCTAAGCCACACTAAAAATATTGACAGCAAGAGTAGTATTCGAGCTGTGACAGACAGTGTTGCGTTATTCGGTACACCTGTTCGTATTATCGCGGATCAAGGGCGCTGCTTCGCAAGTAAAGACTTCCGTGATTTCTGTGAAGGTAAGAACATAGACCTTCACCTCATTGCTACGGGATCGTCCCGCGCCAATGGCCAGGTGGAGACGATTATGAGTGTTTTGAAAGGTATGCTTACGGCAATAGAATCCCAAAAGGATAGGTCATGGCAAGACTCGTTAGGTGACGTTCAACTCGCGCTTAATTGCACAGTAAATCGAGTCACGAAAGCTAGCCCTTTACAACTTTTAATAGGCAAAGTCGCGCGTCCCTTAGATTTGATGACTACTGACTGTGAAGATATTGTTGACTTAGACGAGGTTAGACGCTTAGCTACTGAAAGTATATCGAAACGTGCGCAGTATGATAAAAAACGTTTTGATAGGTCGAAGGCTAATGTTTGTAAATTTGCGGTCGGCGAATTTGTTCTCATAGAGAATGAAGAACGCAATCAAACTAAGTTAGAACCAAAATATAGGGGACCATTTGAAATTGTTAAGCTGTTGGATGGTGATCGGTATGTCCTGAAATCACTAAGTAATAAACGTACTTACAAGTACGCACATGATCGTCTAAGAAGGATGCCTAGTGCACAAGTCATTATTGATGATGTATTAACTGATATGAACGCAAAAGGAAAGAATTGATTTGTGTAGGTAAATGATGCCAGGTTCCCAATTCGCTGGGTAAGTCTATACCGGAGTGCCGTAGCCGTAGCCTGATAGAAATCGGAATCTACTCGTAGTAGTCCGTGGGTAGGCGGTGGGCGGTAACTCTGGGTGGTATAGTTGGGTCTTGTGGCAAGACCAGAGATACATGAAGTACATCGCTGTTCTGTGGCAGAACCGTAGCGTTGGGTTGATGTAGTCGGGCCCTGTGGCAGGGCTGCGAGTCGTGTTTTGACTCGGTATTCTGTGGCAGAATATTTTAGTGTACATGCGACTATATTGCTCAAGCTACGTTGGTACCGACCGCGAAATGGGATACCTGTAATCATTTAATGAGGTGGTAATAAAACTAAATTGCAAGAACTGATGGGCTGAGTTTTATTTTCTTTGCCTATGTGGTTGATATATCCCAGTGTTAGAATGACAACACAAGATGACCGCACGAAAACTGTGCTGTGGTATTTGTTTATTGCAGATTAAACACACGCGGACGTGTGTCAACGCAGGATGGCCGTGTCGCAGCATGGTCATGAGTATGGATTATTTTAATATTGTCATGAGTACGGATGTGGAATAGAAAGCGCCCCACCCGCTAGATCGACGACTTCACTTCGATGTGGTACGGGTGAACTTCAGTGCGCTTCGACAGAATCAGGATGTTATCGCTGGAGGGATCATTCAGTTGGTGATAACCGAAGAGTGAAGACGTCTTGGGACTGTCCTACTACCTTAGTGCCTAGTGTTTGTGCTATTATACTGAGAAAGGGTCTATTAAAAATAAAAGTGAGTGATTATAATATTTTCCGTGTGTTGTGTTTTACATAGTAGTTAAATCCTCCTCCGATAAGCAATTATTATAATCAAATTACGATTTTTTTACGTCAATAGTTCAGTCGTCAATAGTTCAGTCAGTAATTCAGTGGTTTTGATTTTTCATACAATATTTAATTATTTTATCGCCATGATACAGTTTTTCCATAAGCGTTGCACGTAATTATTTTTGGTTTGTATATTACTTATGATACAGATTTTTTTATTGTCTTCCGTTTCACGAAAATGAATACTTAGAACAAATCGTACTGGATTTTGTAGGAATCCAGTTGTCTCTACCTATTGCCTTTATCGACTCACTCTTGGAAACGTATAAATGAATAAGTTACTATATTATAATGTATTTTCACACAAAAATATGTTGTTCTCATGTTGGCAGAGGTATGAAATTAGAACATAAGGATAGGTCGTCAACGTTATCAAACGTTACTACAATTTAAAATGACTAAAAACTGATTTACGAGTATAGGAAATCTATAACTACATCGATATAGTTACTATGTACAAGACTACAACACTACGTGACATGTGCCAATTTTCGCTGTTGACATAACCAAAAATGAGTCGTATGCATTGCGTAGGAACTTGGAATTCGCGAGCATTGTATGTACGCGTAATCAGCAATGTATATTTTTGATTTATCGTCTATCATATTATCGAATTTTTCAAAATGTCGTAATTAATAACCGCAATTTTTTTTTTTTTTTTTTTTTTATTGCAGTGAATGGCGAGACGAGCAAGCCGTTCGCCTGATGGTAAGCGATACGACCGCTCATAAACAGTAGCAACATTCCACTGCGCTCGCCATCCTGAGACATAAGATGTTAAGTCTCAATATGTCCAGTAGTTACTCTGGCTACAATGTCCTTCAATCCGAAACACAACAGTGCATTTAAGCAGTGTTGTTTGACGGGAGAAATAGACATTGCGGTGGTACCTACCCAGATGGCCTCTCACATATGAGAGACCTACCACCAGTAATTTTGGAAAATACAGGTGAAAAATCAATAAAATCGAGTTGAATATTGGTATGAAATTCTTCCTCTATTGATATTTGATGCTTTAGTATTGGAACTGCAAGATAAAATAGCACAAATCTGCATTTTTACTCTATTTCGCCGGAGCACCTCTCTCCAAGGCATTTCGACAGCGACTAATTTGACAAATCATCCGTTCCGCGGCAGTGATGCTTTTTATGCACCACCTTGCGACGCGTCAAACGCTTTTATTTCCCTTCTAACTATATTCATCTGTTCTGTGAATTTAGCATAGGTCAATACTTACAACAGAGGGCAATATTTTCTTCAAATTATCTGCGGCCGCTTCTGCCTTCTTGCGGCCTCCACCGAGACAGTCTTCAAAGGTGAACAATACTTGCCGCGATGGATTAGAATACGCAACAATGCCATTATCTATGAACGTGATGTTTCGGAATCCCCAGGCCTAAAAAAAGGTTTTTCATATAATGTAATGCCTCAAGCGATTATGATAGTCTCTGAGGTAAGTTCTGCCATTAAACAGCGAGTATTCTCAGCTATTTGTGGTATTGAACTCCGCACAAATAATGCTGGGCAGCGACAGTTATTCATTTTCCATGTGGATATTCGTAGATCTAGGATTTTTTGTGAGTTAGAGGACGTAGTTTCTTCTTCATAATCGAACTATGGGATAATCGTAACATTACATAAAAATGGAAAAACTTTAGCACAAAATAAAGTTGCTTTATTGCCCCACAATATCACGTGTCTAGTTTCTCTCACCAGCAAGTCCCTCGCTACGTGGCAGCCAAGTGTACCAGCACCCAGCAACAAGCATTTAGTATTCTTCATGACCTCAACGTCTATTTCCGGAACCAGTCTCCATTTCATCAGCTTTATATTCAAATCGGATGACGTCGCCGCTAACCTGTAAAAAACATTACTATAATGACGGCTATAGATCTAGAACGTTCCCGAACGTATCTTTACAGCTCCTTCCCCCGCAGTATAGCGAAGCAGCGCGCTTACTGCCATCTTGCGCTGATCCAGACCTTTGTCGGATGACCATGAATCGTACGGACCTATTTTATAAAACTTTTGTGTTTTTGGTTTAAGTAAAACAGTTTCTCGTATTGTGTTCGTATCAAGAACAATATTGTCATTTAACCACGCGCTGAGATCTTCTCAAAAATGAGCTAGGCGTATAGAAAGTACGATTAAATTTTTTATTTATTTGAAATATCAAAAAATATACCTAATGATAAAATAACTGTACATTGTAAGGTGTTCTAGCAGCGAAAAATAAGTAACATCGGTATTATGGCGAACACCCGTTGTTTTATAAAGTAATGCTAATAAAAGTCAATAAATATTTTCAATTTTCTTTTGTTTGTGATGAAGGTACACTTACATCACAGGGTCCATAGATGCAGACATATTGGCCAAGCGCGGTCCAAAGTTTCCTTTATCGTTCTTCTCCCATCCTACCCAACCAATCTCTTCTGTTGTATTGGCAATCTGAAATATATTACAAAAAGGGCACTTGACTCATTTTTAAATTGTTTTCAAGAAATAGTTACAGTATCTGAAATATACCAAATGCATTCAGAATTAAGTTGCACAATAAAAAAATGCATAATAATAATGACGTCATCGCCGTTACAGTGCGGGCGAAAGAGATAGCGAGATGCTCCCACTTTTACTTTTAAAATATCAACAGTTACCTCACTTTATATCTATGGTAATGTTGTTTGAACAGAAGTGCGTATTATTTTATTGGTATTCGTTTTTGTTTGCGAAATTGTATAAATTATAATATTTAACCTTATGGTTCGGTTTTGAATGTTACCCAATGGTCTCAAACCCCTATAAAATCTATATTGATAAAAAACGTTCATTGAATGATGGAGTCCTATCAGCATCCACTCGATTCACAGCCGACTCCTTAACTTTGTGCCAAATACCTTAAGGGAGTCAAATACATAACAGCTTCAAAAATAAAATGTTACGCTTACCTCAGACATTCTGATATTGAATAGTAGGCTGTTGTCGATTCCACCATTGATTGTGCAGCGAAGACCTATCACCCTAATATCTGTGTTTGACAAAGTCGGACAATGTTCCAATAAAACAGCTAAAAATATCCTGAGAGGCCATCCCGGATTATGGCCATTACTGGGATCCGCAAAAGCGAAATAAATATTGGCCATATTAACATGATTTTTAAAACCTGAAGGATCTAGAACATTTAGTATATCCGCTAAGGTTTGAACTTCAATTTTTTCGTCTTCTTTTACCACTACAAAGAAACATTTTTGTGCTCTGGGTAATAACCTAAAGCCTTCAGCGAGATCATTTATTTGAGTACCATTCAGATGTTTCTTTATTTCAGAGCTCTTAGCATTGACACGCATTGCTGGCATGCTCGGAGTTGGAAACGCAAACCAGTAGAAATAGTGAAATTTCTTCAAATCCTGTAACAAATTATTATTTAATTTAAACTAGTGAAAGATTTATAATTTATGTAAGTATTTTATTTGTTAAAGTTATGTCTATATATTTTGTAAGTATACACAGTAAAAAAAAATTCTTCCCTTTAAATTTTTTTTTGTTGCAGTGAATGGCGAGACGAGCTTGCCGTTCGCCTGATGGTAAGCGATGCGACCGCTCATGAACAGTAGCAAAACCAAACAACACCTTGAATTACAAAGCAATGCTTGGCACTCCATTGCGCTCGCCATCCTGAGACACAAGATGTTAAGTCTCAATATGTCCAGTAGTTAATCTGGCTACAATGTCCTTCAATCCGAAACACACCAGTGCATTTAAACTGCTGTTTGACGGGAGAAATAGACATTGCGCTGGTACCCACCCAGGCAGCCTGTCACATATGAGAGACCTTCCACCAGTAAATTATATTAATTATAAATATTTGCATTTAGAAATTAAATATTTTGTAATTTGTGAAGAACCTACATATACAAAGTGTCGGTGTTATAAATGCTTTAAATTGCAACATCATTAAATAACGTCAATTAAAACAAATTAAAATGATTAGATTTTATATTGCAATAAAATAAAAAAATGATATTTTCAAAGAAACTAAATAATAAAATAATTTAGTTAAAATACAACATGCCTTATAATATGTTTACCTATTGCCCTCAGTTGACCCAGACTTAAGAGCGGCAACGCCGCATTTTTCGTCACCACGCACTGTGATTCGCCTAGAACAAGCTAGCTGGACAAAAGTCACTTCCAAGAATCAACTAATTAGTGGTCACATATTGTAAACAACACTCCCAATGTCATAAAAACAAGTAGAAATGGTGAATAACATTTCACAGGGACGAGTCATTGACTAGCGAAGGTAAGTAATGTAATATTTGCATTAAGTTAATTTGAGTAGTTGCATTTTTGCAGTGCTTTAGATAACATCTCATTCAATTTGTGTGATATATAACCGTGATTTTTGTGATGGATACTACTGTCGAGGGTCAGTGCTTTTATATTTTACCACCCATAAGATTCTAATATGAGAAACTTTGGTCCATTACGACTTGGAATATATTATTGAAAAATACTATTTTTTTGTCAAGTTCCGAAATTTTAATCGTATTTATCTTTTTGTATCCACATGTATCCAGTCCAATTTTTTTACAGTATATAGTAGTGATACTCACCTTTAAAACGAGATATAATTTTTCACCGCATTCCCGCACTAAAGGGTTTTATTTCATTTTTCAGAATGTGTCGTCTCCATTTCGAAAAGTGAATTTTTTGAAGAATGACGAAAACATTCCAATGAAGAGCGGAATATTCGTTTATTGGAACATATAAGTCTTAAATTTAGTGTTAGTGATATAACCAGTGATTCGTTAAGGGCTATTAAACAGAAAGTATCTAGTATGTCGTCAAAATTAACTGAAAAATGGGCGGCATCATATAAGTTATTGGATCGGTTTTTAATTAATAATAAAGATTGCTTAGGAGACAACATAAGTTTTACCATTTCTGTGTGTCGACCTTGCTCATCCAGGTCATCAGAGGAAAGCAGGCTTCAAGGTCATATTGATTTAATTAAAAAATCGATATTTTGTTACGACTTTATCTTCGGGTTACGAAATAAATATAAATATACTTGAAAATTTTTGTTCAGAGACTAGGGCCCTCTATCTAAGTTTGTATTCGTGGTACTATATGCCTGTCACTGTGCATAAAATTCTTGTGCATAGTACAGAGGTTGTTAAATCTTGTATTGAGCCCAATAGGGCAACTATCCGAAGAAGCTCAAGAGGCTCGAAATAAAGACTGTCGTAGATTTTGGGAACATCATAACAGGAAACAGTCACGTATTGCCACGAATACAGATTTATTGAATATGCTTTTAATAACATCAGATCCTGTAATTAATTCACTCAGAGAACCACCCAAAAAGAAAAAAGACTGTTTACCATCAGAAGTGCTAAATTTGGTAGTCCCGCCTTCAATACCAATACCTCGGGCATCAAGTAGTCTAACGCCATGTGACGTTGATGATTACTTGGTACCTGACTCGTCTGATTGTGAGAGTGATAATTCATCTGGTCAGGATTTCATTTATTTTTTTTTATTTTAACACTGCATACAATTTATGTATAGGTGAACTTAATTTATCTATTAGTATATAATTTAAAATGTTATTAAATAATTTTATATTTTTTTACTACTAAGTCGTATTATGTACATATGCTTTTATTTTGTTTTTTATTATATATTAATTTATTTTCTATGCTGCCATTTTTATATTTAAGTTTTTCATCGATTGTAATTTGTGTTTTAATTACTATTATCCTAAAAGCCTCCTCTCCATTCCTAACCAGAACCACGCGTGCTGGCTTGCGAAGCCATGGCTTGACTGTCCACACCATCCCTCCTTCCTATAATCCTGGGTCAGTGCGAAGAGGCATCTTAGCAGGCCGATGCCAGTAGACACTCTGCCTGGGTGGTATTTGCACTCACCATCAGGCGTAATGGGGCAACTTCGCCGGGCCAGAAAAAAAAAAACTTTAAAAAACACATTTCTCCTTTAAAATATTACTGTACATAGCCAAAACAACCAATATACGCACTCAATGTTTTTGTCCAGCTAGCTTGTTCTAGACGAATCACTGTGCCACGTAACGAATGGTATCATTTGAATTGGCGCGGTGATTTCTTTGTAGTTATTAGGCATAATTTTATTCGTTTAATAACAAATGTAATAACGATTTATTCAGCGGCGTAAGTTGTTGGATGATCAAGTACTTGAGCGGTTGCGCACGGACTTATGTGTTGTCCAGGACGTCAATGTCCCATCCGTCACCGTAGATCAAGCAGCAGACACACCACCAACACCTGCTGCTAATATCTATCTGACGGACAACATGAACAGCAATGTAAGTCCCCAAGATGAACAACGTCTGAGAGGGGCTTTGGAACATGCGATTTCGGAATTTGTATCTCTATCCGCGTCTTGTAGACCGCGCTTGCCGCGTTTGCCGACGCATAGACGAAATTTGATGCTGGTGGGAGCTCTGGACTCCATGTTACCTACGTACTTGGAGTCCAGTCGGGATCTTGTTGATACGCATTCGATCCTTTTCTGCGCGGCCGTCGCAGCATGTCGAGTGGCTAATGTAAAATTTCCAAGTGATTTTAAAGCCACTCGAGGTGTTGTGACTGTGCCTGCTTGGCAATGTAGGATCGAGGACCGTATCAACAGGGCCCGAATTCTCATCGGCAAGCTAATTTCCTTCAGAGAAGGAAATAGCAGGCCGAAGATTATGCGTTTTGTTTGGCTTTTTCGGGGACCAATACAAGTCCTCGGAATTATAGGCTTTGCGTCACAGAACCAATGATAAAAGAATTATAAAGGATGACGCACAAATATAGCTATATATGTCAAGTTATAGTTATGTTAAGAATATCGACGCGGAATGTACATTTATGTATCTGTCTCATTTACACAAAGCTGACTTGTCCCTTAATGAAAGAGACAAATAATAATTCCTTTGTTTCGAATATGGCAATATTTTGTTCACTAACCACACTGGGACCGCCCATAGACCAAAATGACGCCATTTTAGTTATGCTTTCGAAACCACAGACTATTAAACCAAAAACTGCATGAAATGTCAAACTGTGGCGTTATCTGTCAATCGGAGTAAACAAATCTGCACAGTCAAAGAATTTCGGATTATTCATTGGTTAATCTCGTTTGTTAAGTTTGTTTAGTTTGCTTATTAGTTTAGTTGTTAAGTTTTTAAAATGCCTCAGTGTTGTGTTAAAGGATTCGAGTCGAGTTCAAGCAAAAAGGACCCTAACATTTCTTTTCATAGGTTAGTAACTGTTTTTACGAAATACTAACAAATATGTGCTAAATTTACATTTTGGGTTTATTTTTATCATTTATAAATGTATTTGGATCTTGTTGATTAAGTTTTAGACTCTTCTAGGCGTTATTTATACAAGTAGTGTAAATAACAACCTCATTGTTTGTTTACACACAAGTTTAGAGATGAGTGGATTCAATACGAAATTATTCATATCGATATTATCATTTTTAAATATTTTGATCTTTATTTTTCAAAAAAAGAAAAAAATAGTTTATATTTAAATATATATTCAGACCGACAAACAAAGTGAAATTAAAAATATTTTTTAGATTCCCTATAAACATATAAACCAGGACAAAATGGATACAAAAAATTGGAAGCTATTGGAACCCTGCAATAAATACATTTATTTGTTCATTACATTTTGAAAAAGAAAACAGCTTTCCAACAATATTCCCGGTAAGTGAAATTGTAGTAATTATGATATTTTACCTAATAATCCTATTAATAATACAACTGTTAATCAATAACAAAGATGACATGCAAGATAATTTGGACAATTGGTAGTCTATTGTCTAATGTTCTGGAGAACCTTTTAATGAACAGAAATAGTTTTATATTTTATTATTAATTATTATAATTGTTTATCTTAACCAACACTTTCATATTCATTGATTGAATTCTAAGTGAGACATAATGATTTTCCTCAGTCAAATAATAGCAATAAAAATCTACCTATGTTATTTTATTTTATTTGGTATGTATTAAATATCCTGATAGGTATTTTTGATTTTAGCAAAGAATGGTGCAACGTAATAATGAACGAAATGTATTAGATGCAACTGGGTGTTTGTCTCGACAGGTATAACCTTGTAACGGTTGTAACATGTAAATTAGTATTAGTTGGTCATATGTTTACATTATGGCGACTAAAAAAGTAACGATAATTGTAAAGTATAAGTATATTTTTAGGAATATCAAGAAATAATTACCTCCAACCGTCACATACATAGTCTGACCCCACACTAAGATCAAAATGTTTAATACATCATATTACTATTGTTTATGTAGCAGTTGCATTTTTATTAGTTTTGTTATTTATCATAATATTAATATTTATACATACATAAACTCACGCCTTTTTCCCAGAATGGGTAGGCAGAGGTGCAACCAGGACACCCACATTTCAGCCTCCGTGGCGCAGGCGGTAAGACGCCGTTTGTGAATCGAGAGGCCGCGGGTTCGATCCCCGCACCGAGAGAAATGTTTGTGCGGCCCACAAATATTTCTCTCGGGTCTGTGTGTTTGTGAGACCGAAAAGTCTCTCGTAGTTCCTGATACCCACGACACAAGACTCGATCTTAATGTGGGGTCAGGACTATGTATGTGACTGTTGGGTGTTATTTATTTATTTCGCCTTGTATGTTCCGTCCTACGATGTTGTGGGTGGCGAGCCTATCGCAATATTGGGCACAAATTCCTGACTGTGCTGATAATGAATAGAAAAATCCGATATCACTTTGCGCGACCCGGGATTCGAACTCGAGACCTCAGCTTTGTAACCGTACCATAATACAACTACGCCACTGAGGCAGTCAATATTTATACATAAATTAAAATCTATAGTCCACATTATTCACCGCTTGTATGTTTATGTATGTATGTATCTTATGTTTTTTTTTTGTTTGATTGAATTATTCGAAAAATATTTTTATTCTAGTGCTGATTCCTGCCTTCGTTCGCGATGTCCGCTACAATTCCTTTATTCAAAATCAAAATCAAAATATTCTTTATAGTTTAAGTTCATTTCATTTGGCGATCTAGTGTTGTTACATAGTTTATTAAGTCTTTTAATTATTTTTATTTTTTTCGAGTTTCATATTTTTTTATATAAAGCAGCTGTTAAATAAATAATTGTCGAAAGAGACTGACTTCTGTTATACAGGGCTTCCTAGTTCAGGAGTCAGGGTGTTATTATGTTGTAAACATGTTGTAATGAAATAAAGATTAATTATTATTATTATTATTTATTCAAATAGTCTTTCAAAAGATCTTTTGGATTGTTCATTTCTGCTACCACTGCTTCGGAACGTGTTGTAGCTGTGAAGAAGAAGTGGCGCAAGAAACTTCGTCAGCAACACGAACTGTCTTCTTTTTTCTTTTTTTATATCGCCATTTAAAATTACAATAGTTCATGTCACAGAACACAATAATGTCAGTTTATTTAGTTAATTGTGTTTATTTAGTTAATTGTTTAATTTCTATTTTTACATTTTAATTGTTAATTTTGTGTAGATATTTTATTTCTATTTATATATTTAAGTTGTTAGTTTAGTGTACATATTTTCATTGTTGTTTGCTAAATGTCTGTTTTTTTTTAGATTTTAGTTATAATTTGGCAAAAGAAATATTGACATGGTGAAAATTGGTGCTTAAGGAAAAAAGTGTGGTGTATTCGAAGTCGCAAACCGAATTCTAGCTATTAATAAAGTTGTATTTTATCTCACGTGTGTATTATTTGACAAATCCAATCCAATCATCAGGTAAAACTTACCCATCAAATAAATCATAGCATGAAAAAAATATCAAAACATTGACCTATTATTATCAGATTTAATTTTTAAAGACTTGACTGTCAAGTCCTAAAATCCCCTGTTTATACTCAATTAACATGTAAAGCAAAAATTAAAAATGTTATATTAATGTTAGTCGTATGCCACTGTTGATGATCGATATCGATAAAAAAATTTGGTACTAGCGTATCACTATTTTTAGGGGCGGAGCCGCCGCCATGTTTGTGAATCAAAGTGGTACGCGTCACGTGACCTTATGTTTCATCCCCTCTATTCTTTAATCATTGCACAGAACGCATAGACTTCTACAAACAAAAAGTCTATGCGTGGGCGAACCGCATTCGCCGCTATAGGAAGCGATGGGATCGTTTCCAACAAAATCGTATGTTCCAAAGTGACCAAAAAAAGAGTTTATAGATGTTGGGAGAATTCCCAACAAGGTGTGGGAGATGGGCGGCTGCCAAGTGTTCACGAAATGCGTGAGTACTGGGCGAATATCTGGTCGTCCCCTGTCTCTCACACTGAAGCCCCTTGGTTTGGTGTTGTCGATCGAGCTTGCGAGGCAATACCGGCTATAGAAACCATTTTAATCAGTCCGGAGGATGTTCCGGCTGCGATCCGTCCAACCCAAAATTGGAAGTCTCCGGGTCCGGATGGTCTGCACAACTTCTGGTTAAAATGGTTTTCAAGTTTGCATGCTCGATTAGCAACACAGTTCCAGGATGTGCTTGAGAGGGGATCGCTCCCAACATTTATGACGACAGGTGTCACTCACCTGCTCTTTAAATCCGCTGTTACCACGGAACCAAAAAATTATAGACCCATTACATGCCTTCCAACTATTTATAAAGTTTTGACTTCCATTATTAGATCCAAAATTACAGACCATATTTCTTTTAATCAAATTCTCTTTTCCGGCCAGATTGGTTACATGAATGGGTCCCGTGGTACAAAGGAGCTCCTTCTCATTGACATGACCATTTGCCAACAGGCTCGTCACAACCGAAGGAATTTATCGGCTGCATGGATAGATTATAAAAAGGCCTATGATTCAGTGCCCCATACATGGCTCATGATGATTGTGATGAGCCGATTACAATTAAGCGGGGTATATTCCAGGGCGACAGTCTGAGTCCACTGTAGTTTTGCATGGCCCTGAATCCCCTCAGCACGCTGTTGTTGGATTCAGGGTTAGGCTACCGTCTGCGGAGAGGCTCTGAGCCTGTTTTTCACTTGCTCTACATGGATGACATCAAATTATTTGCATCAAAACAATCCGAATTGATTGAGTTGTTAAAAATAACTGAAAGATTTAGCAACTCAATCAATATGGAGTTTGGTGTCGATAAATGTGCGGTTATTCATGTGAAGCGAGGGGAGGTAGCGGTCTCTGATGACATACAAGTCTCAGAGACTGTAAGTCTCAGGTCCCTCTCTGTGACGGAAACCTACAAATATTTGGGTATGCCAGAGGCTCTTGGTATCATGGGTGCAGATGTAAAACAATCGATGAAAGAGCGTTTTTTTAGCCGCCTGACAAAAGTACTTTTTTTTGTCAGGTGGAAATAGTGTTGAGTAGGACATGACTTGAAAAAGAGTTTGTAAGAGTAGGCTCATTTTTGTACTGAGCCAGTACAATGTCCCACTTCAATTGAAGTGAGGCGTACTGACGCTTATTTGTGTGTCATAACTTTGCCTCACGGCTCACGCCAATGAAATGACATTTCTTGTTTATTACAGACCAAGTAGTACACCAAATATGAAGTAGTACAAATTAAAAAGTTGAGCCGCTCTTACATTTTGACGTCATGTACGGGACAAATGTACTGCCTCTTGTATGTCCTACTCAACACTAGGTGGAAACAAGATTCGCGCTTTCAACGGTTGGGTTATGCCTGTACTCATGTACTCTTTCGGCATACTCAAATGGATCGTAAAGTCCGAACTCTCCTAACAGCACATCGTATCCATCATCCACGTTCGTCAGTGATGAGATTGTACATCCCGCGTAGATGTGGGGGCCGAGGTATTCTTAATGCTAAGGACCTATATAATCGCGAGGTGTGCAATCCCAGGGATTATTTCCTTCACAGTGACGTGGATATGCATAGGGTTGTAGTTATGGTAGGTAAAGGATTTACCCCGCTGTCTTTGGCGATTGAGAACTGGCGGAAACCTCTGGTGGTAGGCATTAGGGATCGCGAGGACATATGGAAGAGCAAGGAGCTGCACGGTCGGTTCTATCGAGCCCTTCATGGGCCTGATGTGGACCGACTAGCGTCTGTGTCTTGGCTGCGCTTCGGTAACCTCTTTGGGGAAACCGAGGGTTTTGTCTTTGCAATTATGGACGAAGTTATTAAGACGAACAACTATAGGAAATACATCCCGAAAGAACGGTACGGTCGACATCTGTCGGGCATGCCACCGTCCTGGCGAGTCCATCAGGCATGTTATCTCCGGTTGTTAACGGCGAGTATTTGCATAGACACAACCTAGTAGCCAAGATCATACATCAGCAAATTGCTCTTCGATATGGACTGGTGACTTCTGAAGTGCCATATTACCAGTATGTTCCTCAACCAGTTCTTGAAAATGGTCATGCAACGTTGTATTGGGATCGATCTGTTATCACAGACAGGACTATTGTCGCCAATAAGCCTGATATTGTGATAATAGATCGATTGGCCCGCCGGGCTATACTTGTTGACGTCGCCATTAAGCATGACGATAACCTCGTCAAAGCTGAAAAAGATAAAATGTCTAAATATTTAGATTTAGCTCACGAGGTTACCGACATGTGGGATATCGATTCAACAATTATTGTCCCGATTGTTGTTTCTGCTCATGGGTTAATACCAAAGAGCCTCGACCAACACCTACCGAGGCTCTCAATTGGCTGTTGGGTCAAAAGTCAAATACAGAAGGCAGTATTATTGGACACGGCACGCATTGTGAGGCGGTTCCTCACTTTGTCTCCCTAACCGCCGGTGGCTTGGGTCTTGAGCCTCACCACCGGAGGGTAAATAAATATTTTTTTATATTTTTATATGTATATTTTGTATAATAAATAAATTGTAAAAATAGAAAAAATATGTTAGATAAAATAAAGAGAATAATAATGTAATAAAACTTTCTTAATTAAGTCCACTTTTACACAAATAAAGTAGGTCAAAATTGCTTCGTCGGGGGATCAAAATAGCACATCGCGTAAAATATTACTGCCACTAAACAGACCTTCAAACAAACCATATCGATGTATTCCACAGCTGTAAATCGCGACATTATGAACATGAATAAAATGCTATCGTAATTCATAACGTGTTGTGAGCAACGCACGCGCATTCGCAGAGAGCAAGCACGGCGCACTGACTAGGCGACGCGACGAGTGGCGCGAGTACCGACTCCCGAGTCGCCACCCTCACCCCCACCCCTGACCCCCGCAGTGTTGCTAGGTTAGATTTAAAAAAATACGGGAAAAGTTTCGTAAATAATAGTAGACGTATGTAAACCACAGTGGATTATTATACTGTTCATTACAGGGATATTTACATAGTAAGCGATAATACACATACATTATTAAAAATTACAAGTAAAAAAAAGACTGTTAATCGCTGTATGTATCACTATTCTATTTGTTCATAAAGTACTGGAGATATAATAAATAAGTATTAAATACACGCAACAGTTAAATACATAGTCGTGACCCGACATTAAGATCGAGTTTATGGTTAAGTTGAAAATTTAAGGATGGCTCGGTGAAATAAAAACCCTATAAAATTATTTTATAGTGCTAATTTTGTTTTTGTGTTTGTAAGTTACAGAAATAGGTTTATTATTTATTTTATTAATCATATTGCAGTACGTTTTATACTTACTGAATACTATGTTTTGTTTCTTGACAGTAAGTGTAACAAATAGTTTTAGTTTAATTACGGCGCACCTTGCAACACTGCCCAGGACTCAGGAGTCCCGTGTAATCCCAGATTTCGAACGGTCAACGTCGCGTCGCACAGTGGGACGATTTCGGGGCTCCTTTACATAGGATTTTTCAATACTTTTTTTACCGTTTTTCTCAAATCTAAGTATGAGGTATTGTTGTTATTACCATAACATTAACTAATATTAGAATTTTGAACCTATTGGCATCTCAAATATTAAAAAAAATGACTTTGAAGATTTTAAATGTATGAAAACGGATTTTGTTTTCGTCCTAACTTTTTTTTATATCAAGATGTAAAGTTGAAACTTTTAGGGATTATAACTTGAACCCACACCAAGCCATACAAATTTTGACCTTGACCCCGACCGGTCCCGTTTAGGAGGTATGGGGTATGGAAATGTGCACATTTAGCCCGCATTTTGACACGGGCTAATGTGTTTTTTGTTACCTTTTTTTCGCAAATCTAAGTATAAGTTATTATTTCTATTACCATAGAATTAACGAATATTAGAGTTTTGAATCGATTCCTATCTAAAATATTGAAAAAAAAAAATGACGTTAAAGATTTTAATTGTATGAAATCGGATTTTGTTTTTGTCTTAACTTTTTTTATATCAAGATGTAAAGCTGAAACTTTCAGGAACTATAACTTAGACCCACACCAAGCGACACAAGTTTTGACCTTGACCCAGACCCGTCCCGTTTGGGAGATATTATGGGGTAAGGAAATGTGCACATTTAGCCCGCATTTTGACACGGGCTAATGTGTTTTTTGTTACCTTTTTTCGCAAATCTAAGTATAAGTTATTATTTCTATTGCCATAGAATTAACGAATATTAGAGTTTTGAATCGATTCCTATCTAAAATATTGAAAAAAAAAATGACGTTAAAGATTTTAATTGTATGAAATCGGATTTTGTTTTTGTCCTAACTTTTTTTATATCAAGATGTAAAGCTGAAACTCTCAGGAACTATAACTTAGACCCACACCAAGCGACACAAGTTTTGACCTTGACCCCGACCCGTCCCGTTTGGGAGATATGGGGTAAGAAAATGTGCACATTTAGCCCGCATTTTGATAAGAGCTTAATGTGTTTAAATAAATTAAATTCTTACATTTTTCTAATTAAACATCCCGAAGATGCTCTGATGCTCTGAGCTTGTTTGAACTCCAAGCAGTGGGCTAGCTCCGCTGACAAGGCATTGGGTATTGCACAACTTCTTTAAAGTTATCTTAGTGGCAATATATGACATTGAGGAAAGAAACAAAGGATTTAGGATGTGATATTTCATCCCATCCTATAATTGTGTGAGAAATGAGAAACAGGAGACAGGAGTATTACCCAGAAAAAGAAGACATGACAATAACCAAATCTGAAGTAAAACATAAGCTGCAGTCAATATTAGATATTACTATTAAAAGATTATTTAAAACAGTAGAAACTGATTCTACGAGATGCAATTTGACTCTTACCACTAAATGGGGATTTGTCGGTGCTTCTGGATATAGCATCTATAAACAAAAATGGACGATGACGATTCCAACGTATTTATGTGTTAATTTGTTCCATTGAAGTTGACAAGAAATGACACTGAAGCCGTATGACATGCCGGAGCGACATGCGTTTTGACTGCCTGTGTCAGGGAGAATGAGGGCGGATACCGGACCGAGTGCACGTGCGCCTCCGCCTACTCAGGGCCACGGCGGTGTTGTCGAGATTTTTTGCTGTAATAATTTAATTGTTATTACTTTATCGGCTTTGGATTTATTGTGCATTTGCAGATACTTGGTCTGGGTCGCCCTCTGTCGGCGCCTGCGACTTTGTTTGCCGATTACCTAATTACTATAATATGAATTGGTTATCATCGTTATATTTTATTTTATTTTTATTTTTTTTACTTTTTTTTGTGTCTGGATGTTTTATGTTTACTATTTATTTTGTATAAATTATCAGTCTTTTCTAAATATATGTACAAGTACCTATACTGATTTTAATCTTAACACCGACATAGTGCCCGGATGTCACTAAGGTCCCTCATTGAAAATCAGTGCTGTGGTACTGCTTATGCTGTGCTGCAGTAATAAGCTGAATGAGGGTTCCTGTTGTTGGCACAAATAGTAACAGAATGTTATAGTCTTTCTGTTATTCATTATATAGTTAAATAATGTATATTTTTTGTAATAACTAATATTTTCTATGTTCTCGAGTTGGAATGTTGTTATTATTATTATTATTTTTGTTTATTTTGCTTTTGTATATTTTGTACCAACAATAAACTTTCTTTCTTTCTTTCTTTCTTTCTTTCTTTCTTTCTTTCTTTCTATGAGAAAATCCGAAAGCTTCTTCAACGTTTTCGTTCGACTTCGACCTTCCAACCACCGACCAACTTCGACCAATATGGCCGACAGTACAATTTTAAGTTTGCTAAAGAAAATGATTTGAATATTAAGGCATTAAAAATGGCTTCAGTAGAGAGAGAAATTGCTGCTCTACAGCCAACTTTGTTTGAAAATGTAAGCATTAGCCACAAATTTCACATGACAATGATTGACGGTAAGATATCCTCGAAACTGACCGATACGTTTACGGCAACATGTGATATTTGCAAAGCAAAACCCACACCGATGAATAATATCAACATGCTTTCACAAAGAAGTCATCCCGTAGATATGCTAAAGTTTGGTTTGTTTACTATCCATACACTTATAAGATGCATGGAATGCATATTGCACATAGCTTATCGCCTCGACTTTAAAAAATGGCAGGCTAAAGGTGACGACTTAAAACTACTATTGGCAAGTAAGAAAAAAGCAATCCAAGATCAATTTGAGATGAAATGGGACATCTGATAGATGTTGTGAAGCAAGGATGAGGGACCACCAATGATGGGAATACTGCAAGACATTTTTTTGCCGATCCCGAAACTACTGTGCGCATCACAGGTGTAGATGTACACAGGGCCGTCTTTACCTATGATGGGGCCCTGGGCACACAAGAATTTGGGGCCCTTTTGAAAAATAAAGAAAAAAATTAATCTAACATTTATCTACTATGATCATTTCTTTTTTCATCATTTTTTTTAAACTGGCTCGGCATAGTGGCGCCATTGCACCTGATGGTAAGCGCAAATGCCGCCCAGGCAGAGTATCCATTGGCATCGGACGGCAGTCCCATGCCAATGGGAACAATTATGCCGGCCTGCTAAGGTGCCTCTTCACACTACGGCGGAAGGACCCAGGATTGTAGGAAGGAGGGAACACGTGAGACGGCAAACAATTCCACAGCCTGACGATGCTGCACAAAAAAGAATTAGAGAACCGTTTGGTTCGAGCCGGGATGGTGTGGACCGACAAGCTATGGCTTCGCAAGCCAGGACGCGTGGTTCTGTTTAGGAATGGAGAGGAGGGGATCAAGTTGAACAATTCCTCAGAGCATTCACCGTGATACAGGCGGTAGAACACGCTTAGAGAGGCGACATCCCTCCGGAGTTGTAGCGACTCCAAGTTGCTCGTAACGTCTGCATCATTCACAATGCGGATGGCCCGCCGTTGCAATCCATCCAAGGCATCGAGCAGGTACTGGGCGGATCCATCCCAGAGGTGCGAACAGTACTCCATACCCGGCCGAATCTGCGCTTTATACAAACGATAAAGCTGACCGGGCGTGAAGAACCGACACACCCTGTTCAGGACTCCTACCCTGCGTGATGTGGCAGATATTACGTCCTCGATGTGATTCCTTGGATTGAGATCACAGCGGATATCCACACCAAGGATACTCAGGGCATTCCGCACTGACAGGGGAGTACCCTGAATAATGGGGAGGGGAGAGAACGGGGATTTTTTGCACGTGAACGCACACACCTGAGTTTTCTTGGCATTGAACTCAACCATATTCCTGGAACCCCATGTGGAAATGAGATCCAAGGTCCAGTTGAGGTCAATGACAAGATCTTCACGTCCCCTCACAGTTTCGACTCGGCAACCCGGAGGCCCGCAGTGGTATCGCCCATGAACCGTGCTGTCATCTGCATAGCAATGAATGTTGCCAAGCGACAACATGTCATTGATATGCAGAATAAACAAGGTGGGCGACAGCACCGAGCCCTGAGGAACTCCGGCATTTACCGACATTCATTTCGAAGTTATGTATCAATCTTGTCGGAATTGTCCCTCTCACAGGCTCACTAAAATGTTTTTATTAGTGAGTACTGATTACCATTAAAGTGGTTAATAAGTTTTTTTCTACAACGATGTATTATTTGCGATTGTTTTTTTAAATTTATATGGTATTAATCCTTATCAAAATAATTTCGTTTTTAATCTACTTAAAAAAAGAGATTACGTATTGAAATGAAATGAAATGAAATGAAAATATTTATTGAAACCATAAAATGTCATACACTATTTAGATTCACTCATTTTTTTTTTCACTACCACCCAGTTCACAAAGCTGTTTTCGCCAGAGAAGAACGGGCAAGAAACTAGCGTTGCTCTTTTCAAAATAAGTTTACAATACAATTACAGTATTCGATGTGTATGTATGTTATTTTGTCAGAGATGCACAGTTGTTGGATATGTTAGTCTATGCCAGCGCCTGAACACGAATTTCAAATTAAAACTGTATGCATGTTTGTATGTTTATCCACACTTATCTCAAAGAGTATGTCGGATTTAAAAAAAAATTTTGCTTTCAATTAGATATAGTCTAACTTAGGAGTTGTATAAGTTTCATCAAAATTCGTTACTTAGTTATTTTTTATTTATTTTTTTTTTTATTTTTTTATTTTTTTTTATTTTCGGAAGGCTTACAGACTAATAACAACTACAAAATAAAGACACTAATATACACTTTTTGCTAATTACAAACCTCCACTTATTAATAACCATATTGGTACAACCACATGTTGTATTTTATTTTTATTTACATATATGCATTTTAATTATTGTTTGCACAATAACATTACCAATATTTAGTCTTCTATGAATTTACTTTATGATAACCTTAAATATATGCTACTTTAAGATAATATTAAATATTGAATTAGTGTGAGCTATGATGAGTGTGTCTCAAAGTATTCTCTTGCCAGGATACGTTTGACTTTTTCTATTTTAGTCCAGAATAAATCAATGTTCAAGTTCCAGTGCAACTAACCATTGAAATAATCAGAGGCACGAATAATAAAAGCATTCTTCCTATAATTTGTGTGCGCGAAGGACGTATGTATTATGGGTCTTTGTCTGAAGCTCAGCTGATTTGTTCGTATCTGTAGCTTTGATAAAAGAGCAGGACAGTCAATGGATCGCCTAGCTAATTTCATGAAGAAGCATATATCATTTATACATCGTCTATTTTCTAATGGTAAGAAGTGGTACCGCCGACAACGAGTATGATAGCTAGATGTTAATTGTTGGGCTTTGAAGTATAAAAATCTTAAAAATTTCTTTTGAATTTGCTCAATCCTATTAATATGTATCCTATATTGGGGATTCCAGACTTGTGATGCATATTCTAATTGGCTTCGGACAAAGGAACAGTAAATAATTTTGATAGGTTTCAGGGATCTGAAGCTGGCAGTAGTCCGCATTATAAAACCTAAGGATTTCGTTGCCCGGCTTACGATGTGATCAATGTGTTGGTCGAATATCAATTTTTCATCATGTATGACACCTAGATCCTTAAT
The DNA here is from genome assembly GCA_009982885.2 of Hyles vespertilio. Classification (NCBI taxonomy): domain Eukaryota; kingdom Metazoa; phylum Arthropoda; class Insecta; order Lepidoptera; family Sphingidae; genus Hyles; species Hyles vespertilio. The sequence goes on from CM042824.1 coordinate 6,974,694, forward strand.
GCTAGCTACTTTCCTAATTGTGGTATTATAAAGAGCGTAATTAGTAGTAATTTTATTTTTTAACCTAGAGAAAGTCATTTGATAACATTTAGAAACATTAAGCTGCAGTCTGTTGCGATAACAGTAATCTGAGAATCTATCTAAGTCTTCTTGTAAGTCGATTGCATCTGAGGTACTAAGAATGGGTTTCAAAATTTTCATATCGTCAGCATACAACAAAACTTCGGAGCTACGAAAACAGTGTTTCACATCAAAGATAAATATATTGAATAAAAGTGGTCCTAGAATTGATCCCTGCGGAACGCCTGATGGTACTGTTTTCCAGATAGAAGTGAAGCCCTTTATAACCACGGCTTGCGTCCTATTTTCAATATATGATTTGAACCACCGTAAGAGATCGCCATGTATGCCAGCAGAGCACAGTTTTTGTAAAAGAATCAAGTGATCAATGCGATCAAAGCATTTGCTATAATCGGTGTAAACAACGTCCACCTGAATGCGGCTATCCATATATCCGGAAATATAGTCATTAAAGAGAATTAGGTTGGTAGTGGTTGAGCGACCCCTCAGAAACCCATGCTGCTCATCACCCAACTTGGAAGCCAGCGCGGAGTATACCTCGGCATGGATAAACCGCTCTAAGATTTTTGAGAAGAGGCATAGCTTAGAAATTGGGCGATAATTGGAGACATCGGCTTTATCTCCACTTTTAAATACCGCTTTTAATATTATTATTGAGATAAAGGGACAGTATTAACGTACCTAATAGAAAATATATATTTTTTAAATATTTTTCTGTTTGTCTGCGATGAACTCAGAAACGGGTTAATGGATTTCGATAAAAATTGGTATGGAGATAGCTGACACCCTCGATTAATAGGCAACTTTTGATCCTAAACTAATTGTTTTGTATATAATTAATCTAATTTATGGTTTGTGAAAATTAGCGTTCTCACGATTCAATTAGTTATTTATTAGTGGGATGAGGAAGGAATTCAGATACGTATATTTGTTTTTTTTTTTATTTATAAAAAATAACGTGCTAAATGCATTTAAAAGTTTAATACACTGTTAATAACATTGCCAAAAAAATAAGCCCTGATAATTTGCAAGTAAACAAAAGTGAGTTTTTAAAAACAATGCCGGATTAGGCATCCTGACCTTACCCAAAGGTATAGCATGGGACTGGATTACATGCCGCGAGTGACAATGAGGTGGGACAGGACGGGATATAACGGGACGGGAGAAAATAGGAAAAGAGTTAACAAAAAAAAAGCAATATCACCCAGCAGTCACATACATAGTCCTGACCTCACACTAAGATCGAGTCTTGTGTCGTGAATATCAGAAACTACGAGAGACTTTTCGGTCTCACAAACACCCAGACCCGGAAGAAATATTTGTGGGCTGCACAAACATTTCTCTCGATGCGGGGATCGAACCCGCGGTCTCTCGTTTCACAGGCGTCGTAACGTCTAACCGACTGCGCCACGGAGGCTGTCAAACGTTTTGATATAAATAATATGTTGCTGATTTGGGACTGGATTCATCATTCAAAAAGGATCTGCACACGGGCGGAGCCAGTTGGGTCCAAGTGTAGAAATAAATAGTTATTGACATTAACTTATACATAAATATATCTCCTCTAAAATATTGGTACCGTGGTAATTATTTTCACAAATTTTAAAATTAATTTATATAGTTATTTACTTGTCTTACTGGCTATTTTTGAACTGATCATCGGAAATCTAGTTTACATTTGATCGAACTCCATAGATAATATTTTTTAAACATCACACAACAGCATATAATCTCAACATACATGTTGAATATTTAAAGAATAAAGATTTTCCACTTCCAAAATCCAAACCACAGCAAACCCAAGGACGTGATAATTGAGAAAATATGGAAATATGGATTAAACGATTGTGAAGCAGTACATCTGGTTTACAGAAACCACGCATTACAGACGTAAAACATAGTAAGTAGTGTCTTAGGAATTATTTAGATTTTTTCATATTGAACTGTTTTTTTTAAGTGTAACTAAAGTCTTTCAGTAGCGTAGGTAACTCTATACTATCTGAGGCCCGTGGCAAAATCATCGAATGGGGCCCTCCCTTACTATAAAAAAACTTAACTTTATAAATTCTATGAATAATTATCCAAGAATTGGTACGCAATCCAGCAAATTGTTGATTGTATTTTACTAATTTTATAAATCAATGTTACATTCCTTCTCTGCTTACGGCATCTTGAGCCGAGGACCCCTTCAGGCCTGAGGCCTTTCAAGCTCGGGGGCCCCCTACCTTGGAGTTAAACAAACGTTTTTATGATGCATACCTACCTGCATAGTATAATTACTATTTCTGTGACAGAGAACACATTTATAGCATTTCTCTATTAGTTTGGAGGGATCTCTTGGATGTGGAGTTATATTATCACTAATCTACTGAAATAGATGATGATTACTTCTTACAAGTTACAAGTTCGTAAATATACGTACATACAAAGGTGATAGGAGTCGTGAAACGTGTGAGTAAATGTGTGAGGAAAATTTTCGGTTTGTCTTTTTTTTTACACTGGCTCTTCTTCGGGGCCCCCCTGATGATGGGGGCCCTGGGCACGGGCCCCGTGTGCCCTTAGTGTAAAGACGGTAATGGATGTACAATTAATTAGCCAGTTTAAAGTTATTATCTACGTAATTCCATGTGGAGAATTTGTTAATGTCGAAAAATGACGAGGCAAGTGATGGATTAAATAATGGATTTTACCTTTCTAGATAGAGTAATGTTTTTTCAAGCACTCTTTCATCCACTATTGACATAAACTTTATACAACATATGACTACTTCAAACCGGACAACTAGTTTACGCTATGTATTTCTCGGTCAATAATTCTATATTTTTCATATTCCTGAATTTTTTATTCGTACGTAACTTTTGAATGGAATTCTTTAAGATTAAGGTCAAAAGTAATAATTTAGGGCCTAAAGCTAACATGATACAAAAAATCCTGTTATTTTGGATAGCAAATTTCAGATATAAGCTAGTTACGAAACTCCATATCCATGTAACAACATACTCAGCAAATGCACTTTTAAATTATTCATATGTGTGGAACGGTGTCGTTCAAAGTCAAGGTTATGAGTTGCAGGTGTTTCTTAGATATCATATGATATTATTACATAGACAAATGTAAGAATTTAATTTATTTAAACACTTTAAGCCCGTGTCAAAATGCGGGCTAAATGTGCACATTTCCTTACCCCATAATATCTCCCAAACGGGACAGGTTTGGGTCAAGGTCAAAACTTGTGTCGTTTGGTGTAGGTCTAAGTTTCAGCTTTATATCTTGATATAAAAAAAGTTAAGACAAAAACAAAATCCGATTTCATACAATTAAAATCTTTAACGTCATTTTTTTTTTCAATATTTTAGATAGGAATCGATTCAAAACTCTAATATTCGTTAATTCTATGGTAATAGAAATAATAACTTGTACTTAGATTTGCGAAAAAAGGTAACAAAAAACACATTAGCCCGTGTCAAAATGCGGGCTAAATGTGCACATTTCCATACCCCATATCTCCTAAACGGGACCGGTCGGGGTCAAGGTCAAAATTTGTATGGCTTGGTGTGGGTTCAAGTTATAATCCCTAAAAGTTTCAACTTTACATCTTGATATAAAAAAAAGTTAGGACAAAAACAAAATCCAATTTCATACATTTAAAATCTTTAAAGTCATTTTTTTCAATATTTTAGATAAGAATCGGTTCAAAACTCTAATATTCGTTAATTCTATGGTAATAGAAATAATACCTTATACTTAGATTTGCGAAAAAATTTAAAAGCAAACACATTAGCCCGTGTCAAAATGCGGGCTAAATGTGCACTTTTCCTTACCCCATATCTCCTAAACGGGACCGGTCGGGGTCAAGGTCAAAATTTGTATGGCTTGGTGTGGGTTCAAGTTATAATCCCTAAAAGTTTCAGCTTTACATCCTGATATAAAGAAAAGTTAGGTCGAAAACAAAATCCGTTTTCATACATTTTAAATTTTCAGTCATTTTTTTTAATATTTGAGATGCCAATCGATTCAAAATTCTAATATTAGTTAATGTTATGGTAATAAAAACAATACCTCATACTTAGATTTGAGAAAAAAGGTAAAAAAAATATTGAAAAATCCTATGTTAAGGAGCAGGTGGTTAAATATGAAAAACTAAAAACCTATCCTGTGGCTAAACGAGTGAGGATAAATTAATAATATTTGGTGTACGGGCTGCTGATGCGATACCCTGTATGTGGTCAAAAAAAAGAACTTATGTCACCAACATTTTGTATATGTGGCTAACTTTTTTACGAGTGCCCATGTGTTTGTCACTTACCGCAAACGATAAAACAAGAAATTTCACAAGTGAGTTGGGACTTGTGACCCACAACTTTTTATTTGTATCAGCCCACATTCTCTGTCCAATTGTATTCAAAAATGCAGCTTTGTCAAGATTTTTGAACTCTTCAATAGTGTTTTTATTGATAACTGTGCCAGTGACATTTATGTAATAATTTTCTGATTCTGGTGATCTAGAATATAACATCAAAATAATAGAATACATTTTTTAATTTATTGTAATACAACATCTTCAATTCCTAATATCTTAGTTATAAAATAAACTTCATCAACTGAAATTTATTTATAAAAACTGTTTATATTCTTGTAGATCCCAAAAGTTAATCAGGAACAATCCTTGCATGCCTTCACTTAATACAAGTTATAAAGTTGTATGAAAGTCTTAATTATATCCAGTTATTATTTGCATATAAATACCAATAAACCTAAATTTAAAATCATTTTTAAAAATGTACAAGTTGATAGAGACAATCTTGTATTGGAATCTTTTATGACCTATCTTATTTATATCACATGTCAATGACCTTTACTTGAAAGGAATCTATTTCTTACAATATCATATTAAATACACAACCTGTACAATGAAATCAGCAGGTTTAGAATGATATATTTAAATTCAGTGGTTTGATTGTTATTTTTGTAAACAATTATTTTCTATCTATTAATTTCTAATCACAGATCACTTCCAATAGATACCGCATTACGATAGTTTTGTTTTGAACCGAAAACGCCAACGAAGGGAACTACGCGGGGGGTGGGCGGATTGCAGCGCGGTCACGTGGACATCACTGGAGAGATGAGGCATAAGTCGATAAATAAAAAAAATTATCGATAGTTCGATTTGCCAGTAAGTTCATTTGTTATGATCGCTTCTATTACTTGATTACCAACTTGTTAAATGTTTGATAATATTTTTTCACCAGCCTGATCTGATAAATTATACCAACCGGCAACCGCTAACTACGAATAAAATAGGATTAAGATTTATACTTTAGTATGTAACGGTTTTATTTCTATTATTCACCGTGTATTTTTGTATACCATAATGGCGAAATACCCAAATTAAGTGTTGATATAAAAGATCAGATAAAAATATGAAATAGTAAATAACTAAACCTCACGCCCTAAAGGGCTTCAATAACTTATTCCGTTTCTTGAGTTCTGACGGCGGCTGTAGTAAATGTAATGTCGACAAGTGACGATGAAACCTACTTGACGAACTATGAATGTTTTTGAGACAATAGCTACTGATTCTCAATAAACTTAGTATACTAAAACTTATGATAAATACCCTCCCATTATATTTTAAAATGTATACAACTAGAGGAAAAAAAGGAAATTTAATTAAGCCAAAGATAAAAATAAAAAAAAAACATTGTAAAAGTACCTTGTTAAAAAATTTAACTATTTCAAATTACATAAAATAACGTAATTATGGTAATTTGCAATTTTTATTTAAATCAATATATATTTTGTGACATAGTCATTTAATAAAATTAATTTACATTATTGTTTTAAAATATCGATATTTCTGGGAATTATATTATAAACATGCGTCAAACACTAGAAGAACGCGTGATTTCGCCAAAAAAAGATGGCTTATTACGGTTATTGCTATGCGAAAAAGAGATGGCTGATTCTCCATCCGAACTCGACTGTTTGACATTGATACATTAACCAGTATAAATTGAGCTCGCTCGGGACCAAATTAATTTAAAGAATATTAGTTATCGATGAAAACTTATTGCGTTTTTTAGATACTTTATTTTTTTGAGTTTTTTGCACACCATTTTATTGAACAAATCATTTTTAACTGTAATACTATGTTCCCAAAATGCAATTTTCGCCAACGTGCGACATGTGCGGGTCCACTACTTGGACGACACTGATGACGCGACATTTGGCATCAGTTTATATATTTCTGATAGCTTATATGTGTGGCGCGCAACCGCTGCCTTGCATTAGGTATCTATTGGGAGTGATCAGTGTTTCTAATACACATATTTTTTCTAAATGCAGATTTAGGGGACAATGTTAAAATAAATAAGTATGGGAAACCAGCTACCAGAAAAACACAATTGTAATTAAAAACAAGGTGCTGGAAAACAAGTCAAAAGGAAGACTTTATAGAAAGGCAATTTCATTCTAGTTAGATATAAGTAGATAATAAATGGATATGGACTGCTCAGGCCTGGGATACTGGCACTTACTTGGTGAAGTTTATGTCCAGCAATGAGTTGCGAAAATCTGAGTTTAAAGACTATATTAGGAAGATATTTGGCAATGACCACTAAAAAATATGTAATCTCAATTTTATTTTCCAACAAAATATAATTATAGTAGCAATCCAGCTAAATTAAATTAATAATTACTTATTTCGGTGCTTACTACCTATACTATTGCTTGATATTTTTTACCCATAGACAGGACTAAGCTAAGACTCATTTAAATAAGGTTCAAGAAAGCTCATATAAATGTATCAGGTGTTTTAAGGTTGGTTGATATAAAAAGTGTAAAGACATGACATTGCTAAAATTTCAAGTCAATCTACAACTGTAAAACTAATAAAATATGCCTTAGCTTTATAACAATATAACTATATATAACTTTGTAACAATTAATTTATTTTAAAAAAATCATAGGATTAATAAAATAATGCTTAAGATGAAAACAGGATTTGAGAATGTCTTAATAAGCCTTACATTAAAGAATTTTAGCAATTTGAATGATTGGACAATGGACTTCTTTGTAAGGGTATGCAAAATACTCTAGATAATTCAGCGCACTATTGAGATTTTAAAGTGCCTTGAACCGTACCCAGGCTATTCAGTGGCAGTTCCATAATGATACAAAACAACTTGAGTGGATGGTTTCTTAAAGTAGTTTCAATAATAAAATAAAGTCGATATTACCTAGTATCAACTACTTATACCATAACTAATAATGCTATAAATTGGAAAAAGATTTAGTTACTTACTTATTAAATGAAGTACCATCCACTTCGAAAACCGGCCCAATATCGCAGCGGTACGAGTAACGACCAAATATCCTTTTTTTAGTTTCATTTAGTTTATCGATCTCTAATTTCAGTTCTGTGAGATTATGCCAAAAAGATGGATGCACAAAAGACATAAATGGAACATATTGTATTATTTCAGGAGGACTTCCCATATAAGCCATTTTTAAATCTTATTCAAAATCACATTAAATCGATAGTCCACAAACCAAACTGGAATTGACATTTGTCAATAGACATGTGTAACTCAGGAGCAAAGAATAGACCACTAGCTCAGGAGTGATTTACTAAAAAGATATATATCCGGCGTACGGAGCGATTATATCTTTATATCCCTTGCACTCAAACTAACTCATTATATCCATACGCGTAAAGATCATTATTGGTTCAATTTCACTGCAAAGATTAGAAAGAAACAGATATAGACTTTTATATTTGTGTGAGCGGAAAAGAGAATATTTATGTTCACAATGTAATACATGCGCCATGCGTACGATCGTGGAATACGATCACAGTAGTAAATGGAGTGTAAGCGAAAACAAAGCTATTTACAATGAATTAAGGCCTAATTTCGCTAGCATGTTTTCAAATTAGCAAAGATATATGTATTCATTTTTTTTATCAGATTTGTATTTTGTTTCCGTGAAATATCTTGTACCAGTGGTGACCATAGCACAAAAGTTTTAATTACAAAACTATCCAGTTTATGCAGTGTTTAAATGTCCATGAATTTTTACATATTTCAGTACTCCTTATTTATATTTCTAAACACAATTTATTTCTGTTGATAAATGTCAGCAGAAAATAATTAATCTCTTTATCTCACTGTAACAATACTATATCTACACCACAAAGCAATTTTTACTCGAATATAGCCTCTTGAACGTCCACCCAAATGTTAATTTTAGATATAGATATTGTGGAAGACCATTAATAAATTTCTAATCAACAACATTTCTAATCAACTAATTTAAACTCATCTTTTAGCTCATGAATCATTAAGATATAGGGATATAAAGATATACTCCACCAAAATGTCAATCTTAGATATAGATATAAAGAAAGACTCATAACTCAATTTTAATCAACTCATTCTTTAGCTCATTGATCATTGTGAGATAGAGATATAAAGATATAAAAGAATGATATATATCTTTTGACTCAAAAAGAGAGATATATATCATATCTCTCTTTTCTTTACAGTGATTCATTTTGCGCATGACTATTTGTCAATAAATTGTCATTTGTCATCAATGATAAAAGAATTATAAAGGATCACGCACAAAAGTAGCTATATATGTCAAGTTATAGTTATGTTAAGAATATCGACGCGGAATGTACATTTATGTATCTGTCTCATTTACACAAAGCTGACTTGTCCCTTAATGAAAGAGACAAATAATAATTCCTTTGTTTCGAATATGGCAATATTTTGTTCACTAACCACACTGGGACCGCCCATAGACCAAAATGACGCCATTTTAGTTATGCTTTCGAAACCACAGACTATTAAACCAAAACTGCATGAAATGTCAAACTGTGGCGTTATCTGTCAATCGGAGTAAACAAATCTGCAAAATCAAAGAATTTCGAATTATTCATTGTTTAATCTCGTTTGTTAAGTTTGCTAATTAGTTTAGTTGTTAAGTTTTTAAAATGCCTCAGTGTTGTGTTAAAGGATTCGAGTCGAGTTCAAGCAAAAAGGACCCTAACATTTCTTTTCATAGGTTAGTAACTGTTTTTACGAAATACTAACAAATATGTGCTAAATTTACATTTTGGGTTTATTTTTATCATTTGTAAATGTATTTGGATCTTGTTGATTAAGTTTTAGACTCTTCTAGGCGTTATTTATACAAGTAGTGTAAATAACAACCTCATTGTTTGTTTACACACAAGTTTAGAGATGAGTGGATTCGATACGAAATTATTCATATCGATATTATCATTTTTAAATATTTTGATCTTTATTTTTCAAAAAAAGAAAAAAATAGTTTATATTTAAATATATATTCAGACCGACAAACAAAGTGAAATTAAAAATATTTTTTAGATTCCCTATAAATATACAAACCAGGACAAAATGGATACAAAAAATTTGAAGCTATTGGAACCCTGCAATAAATACATTTATTTGTTCATTACATTTTGAAAAAGAAAACAGCTTTCCAACAATATTCCCGGTAAGTGAAATTGTAGTAATTATGATATTTTACCTAATAATCCTATTAATAATACAACTGTTAATCAATAACAAAGATGACATGCAAGATAATTTGGACAATTGGTAGTCTATTGTCTAATGTTCTGGAGAACCTTTTAATGAACAGAAATAGTTTTATATTTTATTATTAATTATTATAATTGTTTATCTTAACCAACACATTCATATTCATTGATTGAATTCTAAGTGAGACATAATGATTTTCCTCAGTCAAATAATAGCAATAAAAATCTACCTATGTTGTTTTATTTTATTTGGTATGTATTAAATATCCTGATAGGTATTTTGATTTTAGCAAAGAATGGTGCAACGTAATAATGAACGAAATGTATTAGATGCAACTGGGTGTTTGTTTCGACAGGTATAACCTTGTAACGGTTGTAACATGTAAATTAGTATTAGTTGGTCATATGTTTACATTATGGCGACTAAAAAAGTAACGATAATTGTAAAGTATAAGTATATTTTTAGGAATATCAAGAAATAATTACCTCCAACCGTCACATACATAGTCTGACCCCACACTAAGATCAAAATGTTTAATACATCATATTACTATTGTTTATGTAGTAGTTGCATTTTTATTAGTTTTGTTACAAACAAATGTATAATAATATTAATATTTATACATACATAAACTCACGCCTTTTTCCCAGAATGGGTAGGCAGAGGTGCAACCAGGACACCCACATTTCAGCCTCCGTGGCGCAGGCGGTAAGACGCCGTTTGTGAATCGAGAGGCCGCGGGTTCGATCCCCGCACCGAGAGAAATGTTTGTGCGGCCCACAAATATTTCTCTCGGGTCTGTGTGTTTGTGAGACCTGAAAAGTCTCTCGTAGTTCCTGATACCCACGACACAAGACTCGATCTTAATGTGGGGTCAGGACTATGTATGTGACTGTTGGGTGTTATTTATTTATTTATTTATTTCGCCTTGTATGTTCCGTCCTACGATGTTGTGGGTGGCGAGCCTATCGCAATATCGGGCACAAATTCCTGACTGTGCTGATAATGAATAGAAAAATCCGATATCACTTTGCGCGACCCGGGATTCGAACTTGAGACCTCAGCTTTGTAACCGTACCATAATACAACTACGCCGCGCCACTGAGGCAGTCAATATTTATACATATATATAGTCCACATTATTCACCGCTTGTATGTTTATGTATGTATGTACCTTATGTTTTGTGCTGATTTCCTGCCTTCGTTCGCGATGTCCGCTACAATTCCTTTATTCAAAATCAAAATCAAAATATTCTTTATAATTTAAGTTCATTTCATTTGGCGATCTAGTGTTGTTACATAGTTTATTAAGTCTTTTAATTATTATTTTTTTTTCGAGTTTCTTATTTTTTTATATAAAGCAGCTGTTAAATAAATAATTGTCGAAAGAGACTGACTTCTGTTATACAGGGCTTCCTAGTTCAGGAGTCAGGGTGTTATTATGTTGTAAACATGTTGTAATGAAATAAAGATTAATTATTATTTCTCTTTATTTTAAATATTTTTTTTTACATTTTTATATATACAACGTGTAACAGGATTAATTCACAACCTCAGACACCCCAACTTTAAAATATTATTGCAATCATAGTTTATGCTTTGAAATCGTACTATCATAATTACAAAATCTTTTATTTATGAAATTAGTTATACCAAATGTAGGCACTTAACATGGTCACCTTACGAGTTACAAATAAGAGTGTACTACTACACACGCTCGCCGGACACGCACACATGTACACAAGACACATTCACACGAGTACCTAACGCCGGTCGCCGACCGCTGCGCCGCGCCGGCAGAAACAGCTGACAATAAACGAAATACAAATTACAAATTACGTACGTAACTGATTACTGGGTGGTTTGGTAAACAAATTATTATTTATTTAATCTGTAAGCATAACATTTGTGTTTTAACTATAAAATCTAAATATTTTACTTACTAGATATAATGCGTACGAACCCAACATAAGACAATATTTTGCATGAATCGGCTATAAAATATTATTAATTTCACTTCCCCTAAACTTAGTTCCTACAGGCGGGCAGGATACGGGCGTCATTTATTTTGCATTATTATTGAATAAGATAATAAGATAACGCAATATCTAACAACGAATACTAGATTGGGAATCACAACCTAATCACAACACAAAAAAATACAACAAAATTAACTTACGTGTTACATGGCACTCATGAGGCGATTTCTTTTTAAAATATGTTCGACATGTCCACCACCTTGATACACTTTGATGCACATTTGCGTAATTGTTCACGTAATTTATGTAAAACTTCAGTGTCACTCTTCACTTTTAGGAATTTGCTCCACATTACCCTCCTCATCCTGGATCCTCCACATTAGTACTTTCACTGAAGTATACCAGAGATTTATTACGTCCCCACAAAAAAAGTCAAGAGACGTCAAGTCAGGTCAGGTGACCTAGGAGGCCATTGCACAGGTTCGCCGCGACCTATCCAGCGCTCTCCGAACTCAGCATCGAGATACCGTCAGACATGCCAATGATACATTATCACCACACAGTGCCAAAGTTCTCACCATTTCAGTGTATTTGAATATTCGAATACCGATAAGACATCGCGCGCGAAAGTTATCGAAATATCTACTTAACACTTAAACACAAGTAGACACAGATAACTGCGGTGCACGACTAGATTTTTTTCACATATTCGGTGCCCATTTAGGGATTGCAATAACGGGATATCTGACACACCGGGATTCCGCATACATTGTAGCAAAATTACAAACCGAATTTAATCACCATTTTAACGTTCCCCGAAATTATTTTTCATAGAAATACCTATTTGTTGTTTCTTTTCATATTGATTTTGTTACATTTAATTTGTTTCATTTAAGTGCATGTATTGCGCGGGATTTGGATCGCCCGGCCTTGCAAATACCGGGAGTAATTTTTTTCGCGGCGCATCCCTATACCGCCGCGCGCGCCATCGTTTGTCGGATGGATCAAATTGCATTAAACAATAGCTGCATCCTGCTCTATCTAGTTGTAGTTAAATGTGCGGAAAAGAGAATATGATAGTTATTTATTTTGGTAGCTTATTACGTTTATTGAGGCCTATCGTTGTGTGCGTTTGATTAATGATAGATTGCTTAAATAAACTTTATGACTATCGAAATAAAGTTCATTTTTGTTCATTATTTAGTTTATTAGAGTATTCGTTTAGTGATTCATTTAAAAATGATCTTATGTGCTGGAGTTACGTTTCAATTTCGTTTGTTCGGAGTACTAAACGAAGGAGTGTCTGTAATTTACTTGGTCTTAACTAATTATTTTGAAAAAAAATACCTACCGAAAAAAATGTTGATATCGGTTCAGTAGCTGATTCTGAACGTACTACTTTCCGCTTTTACATTTAAATCTGTTACATGTTGTATAGTAAAAAACAAAATACATATAAAAATATAAAAAGTTATCCAACGATGGCGAGGCTCGAAACCCAAGCCACCGGTGGTTAGGAGCCCAAAGTGAGGAACCGCCTCACAATACGTGCCGTGTCAAGCAATACTGCCTTCTGAATCTGACTTCTAAATAAATAATAATAATAATTATTATTATATATTCAAATAGTCTTTCAAAAGATCTTTTGTATTGTTCATTTCTGCTACCACCGCTTCGGAACGTGTTGTAGCTGTGAAGAAGAAGTGGCGCAAGAAACACGAACTGTCTTCTTTTTTCTTTTTTTTATATCGCCATTTAAAATTACAATGGTTCATGTCACAGAACACAATAATGTCAGTTTATTTAGTTAATTGTGTTTATTTAGTTAATTGTTTAATTTCTATTTTTACATTTTAATTGTTAATTTTGTGTAGATATTTTATTTCTATTTATATATTTAAGTTGTTAGTTTAGTGTACATATTTTCATTGTTGTTTGCTAAATGTCTGTTTTTTTTAGATTTTCGTTATTATTTGGCAAAAGAAATATTGACATGGTGAAAATTGGTGCTTAAGGAAAAAAGTGTGGTATATTCGAAGTCGCAACCAAATTCTAGCTATTAATAAAGTTGTATTTTATCTCACGTGTTTATTATTTGACAAATCCAATCCAATCATCAGGTAAAACTTACCCATCAAATAAATCATAGCATGAAAAAAATATCAAAACATTGACCTATTATTATCGGATTTAATTTTTAAAGACTTGACTGTCAAGTCCTAAAATCCCCTGTTTATACTCAATTGACATGTAAAGCAAAAATTTTAAATGTTATATTAATGTTAGTCGTATGCCACTGTTGATGATCGATATCGATAAAAAATTTGGTACTAGCGTATCACTATTTTTAGGGGCGGAGCCGCCGCCATGTTTGTGAATCAAAGTGGTACGCGTCACGTGACCTTATGCTTTATCCCCTCTATTCTTTAATCATTGTTTGTCATGCATGTCGTATCCTCTAGCAAAAGGCCTTTCATAAAAGTGACATCTACATTTTAATTTCCTCAACTATTTTTCTATTATATAATAACGTTTTGTATACAGGGTATATCAAGACTGCTACCGAAAACGAAGCCGGGTGGTAGTTAGAGCGACTTCAGACACAATGCAACAGAAAAAGTTGCAAAAAAAGGCGACAATTTTTTTTTGTTATTTTTTTCCTTTGACCATCTTTGGGTGGTAAATACATTTTTTACTAAAATAATAGTGTATACCCTTTTATTTATAAATAATCTAAGGTATAAAAGTGTTTAAATTATTATTTTAGCAAAAACTATGGATTTACCACCCAAAAATGACGATATTTAAAAAATCATAAAAAATCATTGTCGCGTTTCTTTGCGAAATTTTTAGTTGCATTGTGTTTGTAGTCACTAAAACTACCACCCAGCTTCGTTTTCGGTAGCAGTCTTGAGATACCCGGTATAAATCAATCATTTACGATTATATGTATAATTAAAATAATATTATACTCGTAATCATTCATTTTATATTTATATCTGTCTAATGACTTAAGGCATAATTCCTCCTATCCTTAGAGTATTTAGGTATATATAGAGGGATAGATATGGGTCGTTCGCGGTTGAACGGGTCAAATAAACCAGCTCGCAAGAACCACGTGATCGATTCGATCTTTATGTACAATAAAACTCGTTCATTCGATTGATCGCGATAGGAGAATCGCGTCGGTTCAAACGAACCGAGAACCGAAAACCGAGAGCCGAGAGCCGAGAACCAAAACCCGTGAACAACGGTTCGCGAGCCGTTAACGTCCTGTGAAGTGCGACCCGACCCGAGTCGAGCCGAATCAAGCCAAACAAACGTTCGGATATCATCGGTTTTAGAGACGAATACAGACACTAAATCGTTAGAATGTAAATGACAAGGTTAATATATGCTTTGAGTGGTAGGCTTTAAAGTTTATTATGCGTTACAATTTTAAAGTTTTGTCTTTTTGAGTGAGTTGAAGTTAGTTATAGCACGACATAAAAGAGTAGAAATTAAATAATTGGGAACTAAAAGCAAAACATTTCCTAGCAACACCAGAATGGAGTACACGAGCTGTCAGTCATTGCTATTATTCGACATTTTTCACGAGTTTTTTTAGAATAGTGTGTTAATTTCGAATCGTGAACAATAAAACTAAGTTATCATGAACAAAGTAATTTGAGGCGGTGCCCGTGAAATAAAATACAAAGTTTTCATGTGGTGTATGGACGAATATAAAGCCGAGAAGTTGTTAACAAATTAAGACGATGTTTACAAACGAAGGGCTGATTGTACTGGTAAGTAATAGTTGAAAATTGTACAAAACACTGAAAAAAACGAACTAACATATGCATATTATGGATATTCTTGTGATTACCAATAAATATTGTTTATTTAACCATATTTTTGAGGTAATACAAACATAAACATAACCTGGAGTATTTATAGCACGACTGCCACATTTTGAGGATCGTCACTTATTCTTTCATTTATTAAAAAAATATACACAAGTACAAATAATTCAATAAGACGTAAACTATTTCAAGAAACATTATTTTTAAAATAACATTCTTTGTTTGTACACATTAGTCTAAAATACATAGTATAACGGAAACAGGAAATGTAAAATATATTTGGTGTTTTTTTCTAAATTATTTATTTCTTGATTGTACATCTCGGTGTAATAATATTTTTTTGTTATTGTTTTAGGTGTTTCTGATAGTTCATTATGCACGGAAAGCGTAACATGGTGCTGAAAAAGGTGGAAAGTTTTCGTCGAAAGAAAAGAAAGGGTCGTCCTACAAAGGCAATAGATGATTTTGATACATGTGCGATTCGACAGAAAATTTATTTCTTTTATATCGTTCAAAAAGAAGTGCCTACAATTAGTTAAATATAAGCCAAATAAAGGGAATACATTTGTTATGATGAGCGATACTGCAGACTATTGTATAATAAATAAAATATTTTTAAAGAAACAGTATTTTTTATTCTCTTATAACTAATTAAATATATTTATGGCGATTTCATATGTTTTGTCAGGAAAAATAACCTTTATTATTTCTTATTTATACGGTCTACCGTATAATAATTTAAACAAAGTATCAAGATAGATTGTATCGCCCTAATTGTGTTGCCACACAAACGATGGTGGCGCCCTCATTTATTTTCTACTCTTTTGTGTCGCACTATACGTCTTGATTTATGATTACTTGCGAATTGCGTTTGAAAATATTGTCATCAAGTAATAACTCCTTTTTGTTCGTTTTTCGTAATTAGTATCCCATTTTCCTAATATTTTGCCTATTAAGTTTGTTGTAAAATTGTTTTTCACGTGTTTCAGTTGTAAAAGTGATATTTTTGTGTAAAATAAAATAATTTAATTAAAAATTAAAAGACCGACTTCAATGTGCACTACAAAGTAATAAATAATATATATTTCATTGTGCTAGTAGTAGTAGTACACATTGATTAATTTTCTTATTGACTAGACTAGCCAACAAATCTTAAATACGTAATATTTTGAAGGCGGGTCACCAAGTGACGAACGAGAGCAAATTTAAGTAATGTAACACAGTTGAATATTACCTACTTGTAGATGTATCGTTGGCGCTCAGTTAGGTCCATATGTAAACTAGAAACAAATTAATTTAACATATTGATCCTACGTGTACATTTGTTGAAATTTTAATAGAATTAATATGTGTCATATGTGTAGTCTAATTTTAATGTATTGCATACGATCAAAGATACAGTGGTCAAGGGTTTCAACTCCAGGGTACACCATTGACCACACCATTGACTTATTGGAGTAATTTGCATATTTATATACAATTACTTTAACAGTGATAGGAATCATAGTGAGGAAAGTATAAGAAAGGGAAGGGTTGTTAAGTTTGTATGTTTCACTCGATTGTATATAAGTCCGATACTCAACAATGTTGATTAAGAGCTGATATATTAAGAACGGGCGATTTTTCTATTAGTTATCAGGACAGGGACTGGAATTTGCACCCGATATCACTATAGACTCTCGCCCCCAATCACACCGAGGGACAAAACACGCAAGGCGTAACGTGGGTGTCCTGGTTTATACCAGGAGAATCTCTGCATACCCCTTCTGGGAAAATGAAGAAGGGGTATCCCTTCTGGAAAAATGGCGTAAGTTTATATAGATTAAGACAAATTAATATTGCGTGTGAAATTGCGTGTTTTACGCTAGGATGTTTTACACAAATTAATTTTTTTGTGTAGGTCGTCGTGTTCGTCACTTGGCGACCCGCCTTCAAAATATTACGTATTTAAGATTTGTTGGCTAGTCTAGTCAATAAGAAAATTAATCAATGTGTACTACTACTACTAGCACAATGAAATATATATTATTTATTACTTTGTAGTGCACATTGAAGTCGGTCTTTTAATTTTTAATTAAATTATTTTATTTATTACTTTTTAGTTTTCATAAGCATTGTAATGATGCCAAAGGTAATCATATAATGAAAACTGGAATCAATGTATATAAAAAATGAACCATTGTAATCCTTTATAATTTCAAAAACGAAATTAATATTTTATGATTTTTAAGGAAGCTACACTGTCATTTCGTTTTTATGATAAAGAAAATACTAAAATCGGCTCAACCTGCTAGAGATATTGAGTACACTTATGCGTGGTATTAATTCGTTACCCCCTCACCTCTACACCTTCTTCACTTCCTATTTTTTAATAAAACACATACATATACTTAACCTAATGGACGAAAAATCATTGCGTTTCTGCAAAGTTTTGTGGAGGTCTGCTCTCCAGATATGTACCTATTCATCAGATTATATGACCAACATTATGTATAATTCGTTCCGAAGAAAAGTTATTAAAATCATTTATTTACTGTCGCAGATATTTAGTATTTATATTTGTATATATCCCCCCCCCCCTTCCCACGCCCCTATCTACTTTCCCCTTTCCACCCCCCCCCCTCCCTTGTAGTAATAAACTTATACTGAACCTAATGTAAAAAGAATTATTGCTGTCCTGTTCAATTTTGAGGAGTTCTGCCCTTCAGGTCCAAAGATATTCATCAGGTCTTCACAATATTTTTTTTGGTCTTACCTATCATATAATACTCTTTGACAAAAAAGTTATTTTTAAGTCGGTTAAGAACTGCCGGAGATATTGAGTATTAACAATTGTAGCTATTTTCCACCCCCTCACCCCCACCCCCACCCTTTTCCCATTTTCACCCACCCTTTTTAATAATATACTTATACTTAATCTAACGCAAAAAGAATTAATGCTGGACCGTTTAATTTTGAGGAGTTCTGGTCGGCAGATCCTAAGATGTTCATCAGGTCTTCACCAATTTTATATGGGACCAACCCTGTATATCATGCTTTCCGACAAAAAAAAATATTTCAAAATCGGTACACAATTGCCGGTGTAATCGCGTAACAAACATACAAAAAAAAAAAAATTCAGTCGAATTGATTACCTCCTCTTTTGAAGTCGGCCAATAATAGGTAATATGAACTTTAAAACGTGTTTACCTACCTATACTTCTACTAAGGGCCTATTCATTTATATCAATGATTTAAACGGAACCAATCGTTCGATTGATCGAGTCATTTGAACCGGTTCATTTCATAGTTGGATCAGTATTGATCCGGGTCTTAAAAATTGAACGAATTGCACATTGCTATAGAGGGAGCGCTGACATACATTCGCGTTTTGAAAAACGTAGATATTTTCTTGTTCGTAATGTTGGTAGCGCTCCTGTATTAGTGAAAATTGAATTAATTATTTAGCAATAAATTGCTATAAATTCCTTTGATAGCCGAAATTATAATTAGCTATTATCCTTTTAAAACGAGTTTGAGTTAAATTAAATATACCTAAACTATTTATAAAAATAAATAGTTTATGTTAATTTTTTTAAAGTAATTTATGTATGTTGCACAACCTGTTCAAATATTAGCCAATAGAAAGGCAGAACAAGGTGGCCCGGCACCACCATTTTTATCTACGTTTTTGAAGTACCAGCGCTCCCTCTATACAGGGTGGACAAGAAAACGGCGCACCTGCCAATATACATTATAGTATATGGTGAAGGCATCTTAATTAAGACGGATTTGCATGGCGCTAACGAATATTAAGAAAGATGCCGAGAAAAAAAAACTAACGTTACATATGCTAACCCTTAACACATTACGCTAAAGTGATTGAACCTTACAACTGAACGGTAGACGCTCAACAATAAATAAGCAGAGCTCATTATTTACTTATAAGTCGTGCGATTGTGTACATAACGCTCAGGGTACATAAAAAGATATTAAATTAATACTGTCAACAGTCACATCCATGGGTACTAACCCCACACTAAGATACAAATCTTGTGTCGCGGGTATTAGAAAAATAATTATGGTTCCTGGAAATTATTTGTCTCGGGGCAGAAACCGAACCCGCGGTCTCTCATTTCACAGGCAGTTCTTACCAACTGCGCCACGGAGGCCGTCGGTGACTCATATGGGCTGGTTAGTTGTCATTAGTGACCACTAAAATAGTTAACTGACCTTGTAATGTAAACCGTAATGACCTTGATAGGCAAGGATGGAAGCGCAGGATCCGCCAAAACCCGCACGAAAACACTGTCACCCCACCCTTATTCCGAAATAGTGCCTATTAGCCTCTCCACGAAACCTACCCCCCCCCTCCCCTACCCCCACCCCGAAAATTTACCTCACCCCCCCCCCCCCCAATCCTATCTCGGCCAACATAGGTCGTAGACCCACCGAGTTTGGTATCCTCGGAACCGTCTTGGTGAGGGCTACAAATTGACCCCGCCAGAAATCCCAAATTACGCAAAAAATTACCCCCCCCAAAAAAAAATATTTTACCTCCAAAAAATTAATTTAAGTTAGCCTCCCCACGAAACCTTCCTCCCCCCCCCCCTCCCTTACCCCCACCCCGAAAATTTACCTCACCCCCCCAATCCTATCTCGGCCAATATAGATCGTAGACCCACCGAGTTTGGTATCGTTGGAACCGGCTCGGTGAGCTCTACAGATTGGCCCCAACCAAATCCCCAAATTCCTCCCTCTCTCCCCTAAAATATTTGTCCAGGCATAACTCCGTCATTTCTTAAAGTAAACCCCCCGTGTTTGGAGTCAGAGGAATCGTCTTGACGAGCTCGACAATCGAGAGCAGGCAAAATACGATTTTTCTTATTTTTACTTTATACCGGTGGTACGTCTCTCATATGCATGATCGTAGCCAGCCGTGGGGCTGGGGCAGCAGTCTAAAATTATATGTAATTTGCAATCTGTACCCACGGTCTTCCCCCGGTATTTTTGAAGTGAAAACTTCTTTAGCGGCGTTGAGCACTTTTTCTGTAATGGGTATAAAATCTTAAACTCGCGTCAGGACACGTGACCTGATCGAAAAAGCGTAAGACGGATGGAGAGTAGACAGCTGTCAGTTAGCTGTCAGTTTATAAAGCTTTGATGAATTGCCAATGAATTTGAGTGGAGATTTCAACATAAACTTCGCAGACGATAAAAATCAACTATTAATTGAATTTTTAAATAATGAATTTGGTTTAACTATGTCGAATGATCGCAATCTTAGCACAACGAAATACAAAACTACTATTGATGCGGTCTTTATTAGACATTTAAATAGGTTCGAATCAAAACTGTTCGTTTCTTACTTCAGCTACCATAAACCTATCGTATCAGTTTTAGAGATTGGCGATGATAGTTCTGGTAATGATGATGGTGAAAAAGTCGTTAAAATTATGGATGAAAGTTGATTTTTCGGAGAGATAAACTTTTTAATGTAAAATAATTGTAATAGTTTTAAAGTGTTAAATTTTTAATGTAATATAAATTGTCATGTTTGTGTACGATAGCGCAATAAATGAATATTGTATTCTACCACATAAATGATAGTACTTTTATACTGATAAAGCAATTGGTGCAAAATTATTCCCTAACCATTCCAAAATATCAAACATGCTCAACGTTAATAATCAAGTTTTCACTTCTGCCGGCACTCCCGGAGTGCAAACCGTCTTTTTTTTCTTTTACATTTCACATAACACAAGTTACATCAAAAGCTATCAAATTGTGTAAAGTTCAAAGCATAGTGAAATTAATAAAATTTACTCAAAATAACTGAAAACGAATTTACAATAATATGCACACGACTAATACATGCACACGCGATCGCAATCCGAATTCAACTAATAAAAAATGAATTATTATTTGGATTTTTGAAAGATAAAGGCCTGTTCACATTAGATACAAAGCTTTCCTATTCGAGTTCATAATAATTCATGTGAACAATTAGTATTAGTATTGTATCAGCTCATATACGTGCCACTGCAGGGCACGGGGTCTCCAGTGCAGTAAATTAGTGCTTAGTGTTTATTGATTTCACTAATTTTATCTCACAGAAGTCTCATATGCAAATTCTATGCTATAATGGTAGACGACATTTCTCTAGGTATAAGAATTTAGAAGAAATTGTATCACTTTAAAGTAACATTATTTTCAAAACA
Organism: Hyles vespertilio; assembly: GCA_009982885.2. Classification (NCBI taxonomy): domain Eukaryota; kingdom Metazoa; phylum Arthropoda; class Insecta; order Lepidoptera; family Sphingidae; genus Hyles; species Hyles vespertilio. The sequence goes on from CM042824.1 coordinate 6,996,371, forward strand.
CATTAAATTAATGTTAAATACAATAACAAGCAAAATTAATAGGCAATGTGTAACTGACTGGATCGGTTGATGACATATTTAAATAATATTATAAGCTCTTGAGCAAGTAAGGACCATTCTATCAGTCCAATAAGATCTTTTTTTTTTAACGTAACTTTTATATCGGAGTAGGTACTTAATCAAATTAAGTTATATCAAGTGTGTAGTGTGAACACACCTCAAGATGTCGGTCTTCTTTTGCAAAATGCTAAAAGTTACCGACAAAGAAATTGCCGCCTTTCGGCTCGCGCTCACAAAGGGCGGCGGCAACCTCAAAGGAAGAATAATCGAGCCGCGTTGGATCCGACGAAGTACACAATGACCGGCGGCTTCCTTTGACTAATAGGGCCGAATTGGGCCATCATTTTAAAAATCTTATTTTTTATTTATCAGTGTCATCAGATTATTTTTTCAATGAATATTAATTATTTAGAAAATTTAAATGTTATGTAGGTATTACCAAAACTTTTCTAATTATAATTAAATTCGCAATCTTACATGATTTAAGCGATGACCAGTGTGATTTCTTGGTGTCTTTCAGTTTGGATTTGTGACACTAAGGAAAATAATGACAAACAAAATAGTCAATCCATACACGATGCAACTGCACCTAAAGTTATTATGTTGTTAATTTATTGACGTTTAAATCTAAGTACGTCCCTGTTCAACTGATTGATTTATTTGAAATGAAACAAAAAATATCCTTTTTTGAAGTTAGAGAAGGATAAATTACACAGCTAAGAGTTCATGACCTTACCCATGTGTAAGCAACGGTTAAAGCGAAGTCTAAGAAAGTTTTGATGCTGTTAAAAATGGTTTTCGTGGTATATTTCGTTAACCATTCAATTAACGACAAAACGAAAAAATACGTAGGTGTGTTTAAATCTTGTTCTTCATCCATTCCAACTGGTTTTATGCGAAAAAGTGGTGATTAAACTTAAAACTTTAAACGGTCATAACTTCAAAACGGATAGGTATTTTCCAAATATTATTTTTTTATAACTATATTAATATTATGCCCTTGTACCCAACTGAGCAAGTGCGCCATTTTTTTGCTCTCCTTGTATATACAGGGTATCTCAAGACTGCTACCGAAAACGAAGCCGGGTGGTAGTTTTAGTGGCTACTAACACAATGCAATTAAAAATTTCGCATAGAAACGCGACAATTATTTTTTATGATTTTTTAAATATCGTCATTTTGGGGTGGTAAATCCATAGTTTTAGCTAAAATAATAATTTAAACTCTTTTATACCTTAGATTATTTATAAATAAAAGGGTATACACTATTATTTTAGGAAAAAATGTATTTACCACCCAAATATAGCCATAGGAAAAAAAATAACAAAAAAAAAATTGTCGCTTTTTTTGAAACTTTTTCTGTTGCATTGTGTCTGAAGTCGCTTAAACTACCACCCGGCTTCGTTTTCGGTAGCAGTCTTGATATACCCTGTATACAACATGTAACAGATTTAAATGTAAAAGCGGAAAGTAGTACGTTCAGAATCAGCTACTGAATCGATATCAACTTTTTTTTTGGTAGGTTTTTTTTTTTCAAAATAATTAGTTAAGACCAAGTAAATTACAGACACTCTTTCATTTAGTACTCCGAACAAACGAAATTGAAACGTAACTCCAGGACATAAGATCTTGTTTAAATGAATCACTAAACGAATACTCTAATAAACTAAATAATGAACAAAAATGAACTTTATTTCGAAGGTCATAAAGTTTATTTAAGCAATCTATCATTAATCAAACGCACACAACGATAGGCCTCAATAAACGTAATAAGCTACCAAAATAAATAACTATCATATTCTCTTTTCCGCACATTTAACTACAACTAGATAGAGCAGGATGCAGCTATTGTTTAGTGCAATTTGATCCATCCGACATACGATGGCGCGCGCGGCGCGGCGGTACATCAAAAGGTTTGGCAAGTGGGTATAGGGATGCGCCGCGAAAAAAATTACTCCCGGTATTCGCAAGACCGGGCGATCCAAATCCTGCGCAATACATGCACTTAAATGAAACAAATTAAATTGTAACAAAATCACTATAAAAAGAAACAACATGTAGGTATTTCTGTGAAAAATAATTTCGTGGAACGTAAAAATGGTGATTAAATTCGGTTTATAATTTTGCTACAATGTATGCGGAATCCCGGTGTGTCGGATATCCCGTTGTTGCAAACCCTAAATGGGCACCGACTATGTGAAAAAAATCTAGTCGTGCACCGCAGTTATCTGTGTCTACTTGTGTTTAAGTGTTAAGTAGATATTTCGATAAATTTCGCGCGCGATGTCTTTTCGGTATTCGAATATTGAATACACTGAAATGGTGAGAACTTTGGCACTGTGTGGTGATAATGTATCATTGGCGTGCAGGACATTTAACAACAGGCACGGCCGCGGCACCAGTGTAGTGCCCGAGAGTATCTCGATGCTGAGTTCGGAGAGCGCTGGATAGGACGCGGCGGACCTGTGCAATGGCCTACTAGGTCACCTGACTTGACGCCTCTTGACTTTTTTTCTGGGGACTATTTCTATCGGTATACTTCAGTGAAAGTACTAATGTGGAGGAACTAAAAAGTAGAATAGTGGCAGCCTTCCTAAAAGTGAAGAGTGACACTGAAGTTTTACATAAATTACGTGAACAATTACGCAAATGTGCATCAAAGTGTATCAAGGTGGTGGACATTTCGAACATATTTTAAAAAGAAATCGCCGCATGAGTGCCATGTAACACGTAAGTTAATTTTGTTGTATTTTTTTGTGTTGTGATTCCCAATCTAGTCTTCGTTGTTAGATATTGCGTTATCTTATTATCTTATTCATTAGTAATGCAAATAAATGACGCCCGTATCCTGCCCGCCTGTAGGAACTAAGTTTAGCGGAAGTGAACTTAATAATATTTTATAGCCGATTCATGCAAAATATTGTCTTATGTTGGGTTCGTACGCAGTGGCGTAGCTAGGGGGGGGGCGGCAAGGGCGGTCCGCCCCGGGTGTCACCCCAACAGGGGTGACACCCGAGCCCAACTTTGACCATCAGTTATAGTTCTTTCTACTTCTACCTATAAAAATCAAAAATTTGTGGCAGAGACCATAACCGCTACTAATAAAATAATCTAGGTACCTAAGTACAGTATTGTACCACAAGCATAATAAATTGATACCTATATAAATAAAAATAATGTACCCACCTTAGACTAAGGAATAACTAGACAGAGCAATAAAAACTTCATATAGTAGTACTCCTTACTCGTGAGCCATTTTGTCATTAAGGGATTTCGTGGGTTCAAAAATCGTTTTTTCTTGGCTTTTTAATTTCTACAACATCTCAAAAATATTATCCTAAATTTTCAAGTCGATCCGAATAATAGTTTCATTCATCTGAGGTGCACGTTGCACTGTGCGTTGCACACTGTCAATCGATCAGGGATTCCCCTAAAATTTAATACTCCGTTCGCGTACAAGAAGCTTATACCCAAATGGAGATTGCATTCCGTATATAAAAGTGAAGCACAAAAATTTGACCTTAAATGACGTCGCTGTTATCTTCTATCCTTTTCTATCGAGTGACAATGAATGAACATAATGTCATTTTCATTCATTGTCACTCTAAAGAAAAGGATAGAAGATAACAGCGACGTCATTCAAGGTCAAATTTTTGTGCTTCAGTGTTTTATACGGAATGCAATCTCCATTTGGGTATAAGCTTCTTGTTCGCGTATAACCAACGCTACTTAGGGGATTCCCTCGATATAGAGCTCGTCACTTGTATTGTGGATTAGACAAATTCTTTTGTTTTCGACCGCATTCATTTCAATATTCTTTTGCGTGAACGTGTGAACGTCTAGTGCAAAGTGTTTTTTAATTATTAGATATTATAAACGACAATTTTCGTATCTTATATTTATAATAAATAAACCTAGTTAATAGTCGATTCTTGAAGAAAATAAACAAGGTAAGTGAAGTATTTTTTATTAAAGGTGATACTAACTTTTTTAATTCGTTTAGTATCTAGTAGCAGTATCTTAGATTATTTTGATCTACAAGTTTTACGATCATACTTTAGAGACTTAAGGTAATAATGTTTATTAATTATTAATATACTTATTAATATACTTATTTATTATTATTTTCTGATCCAAACGGATTATATTAAGTTTAGATTAATGATAAAAAGTAGGTAATTATAATCATACATCTTCACGTACATTGATTCGGCTCCGAGATGAGTAGCTCGAGCACTACCACGAGTATTTATACGGATATCACCTAAGGATATCACAATTAACGGTGGAGTATTTAACTAGTATTTTCTAAAAATACCTACTTAAATACATATTTACACCCAGATGCAGGATTGTTAATTTATATAAATATATATTTCACAAAGCTAGTTACGTAACGTGTACCTAGGTGTTTATTTACCGTTACAATTTGTTTATAAAATCAACGTATCACTTACAAACAAAAAATATTTTTTAGGATACCCAGAACGAAATATGCCTCGGGGAATTCATACTTCGAAAAGACAAAGCGGGTTTCAACAGAGAAAAGCCAAAAAGGCTAAAATGGATCAAATTCAGAGCATGTCTGGATCTCTTTTCAAATATGTCACAAAAGCAGATAGCGGCCAAGGTTCAATTAAAGTACCCGAGTCTCCTGTTGACGAAAGTAATGATTCACATCTTGAAGACTCACATTCAGATAGCAACAGCGACAATACAGAATCATTGAAGACAACCCATTTCCTCGACGGAACCAAATCAAATAATGACAATGACACCGTTAATGCTACTTTTGGAGACAGCATTAGCTTCGAAGAATCTGTGCAACACTTGAGGGATATTTCACATTGGAGTTTACCGGTTCCCAATAATGTTCGCATTGACATAATAAAAAAGGGCAGTGAACATTTCCAGAACAAAGAAGGACCGTTCCCTACTGTATCTCGTCATGGTTCAAAGATTAAAGGAGATTCTCGTCATCTTTCACAGGAATGGTTTTATAAAGAGATGCCTAGTGGTGAAAAAATTCTACGATCATGGATGGTATTTTCTCCTATATCAAATAATCTGTACTGTTTTTGCTGCCGTTTATTTGCTGTCAGTAACATACAAAGAACATTTACAACTGGATTTCAGAAATGGTGGAAACTAAATCCTAAAGTATTGGACCATGAAACTTCATGTGAACATTTAGAAAATTTCGAAAATTGGAAAACTTTGGAAATGAGATTAAAATCTCACACCACAATAGATGACGCAACCTTGCAATTAATGAATACGGAAAAACAGAAGTGGAAAAATCTGTTATCTAGATTATTTGATATAACTTTGTTTTTGGCGAAACAAAACCTAGCATTTCGTGGACATGATGAAACCCAAGGGTCATCCAATAAAGGTAATTTCTTAGAACTAGTTAAGCTGCTTTCAAAGTATGATGTTGTACTTAAAGAACATATATTATATTTGGAGCAGGAAAAATCACATAAAGTAACATATTTATCGCCCGAAATACAAAATGAGTTCATAAATGTTTTAGCTAATCACGTTAAATGTCAGCTTGTCAACGAAATTAAACTGGCCAAATATTTCGGAATTATGTTTGATAGCACACCTGACGTTTCACATGTCGATCAAATGTCTGAAGTAATTCGTTATGTAAAAATTAATAATAGAAAAGTAGAAGTCAAAGAAGTATTCTTAGGATTTTTTCCCTTGCATGGAAAAAAAGCAGCTGATTTAAGCGCTGAAATACTAAAGAAGCTTGAAAACGATGGCTTAGATATTATGATGTGTCGTTCTCAAGGTTATGATAATGCTGCAGTTATGAGTGGTATACACGGGGGAGTGCAAGCTATTATAAAAGAAAAAAACAATAAAGCAATTTTTATTGGTTGCATTGATCATTCAATTAATTTATGCGGCCAGCATTCGTTCGCACAAAATGTGACTTGTGTTACATTTTTCGGAGCAGTGGAGACAATATTTAACTTTTTTTCAACGTCCACAAGCCGCTGGGAGGTGCTCCTCAATCACAGCAAAGCATCTGTTAAAAGACTTTCAACAACGCGCTGGAGTGCTCATTATGGTGCAGTAAAAGTATTGACTGAAAATTTTGATGGAATAATATCTGCAATTGAGGAACTATGTGACCAAGACGTAAATTTAGAAACAAGAGGTGGTGCACAAAATCTTATCCCTGCTGTGTGCAATTTCACATTTCTTTGTTTTCTTTTCTTCTGGAATGATGTGCTAAGGGAAGTGAACTATGCTCAGATTGCATTACAAAGCAAAGGATTATGTGTTGATGAAATAATCATAAAACTAGAAGCACTTCGTCTATTCATTGGAGAGAAACGGTTGCATCTAGCAGAAGAGGCAATAGATTTTGCTGTACGAAAATCGGAAGAATACAACATTTCGATGGAACGACGAATTCGTCGCAAGAAGCGCATGCCCGGTGAGTTAGCATCGTCCACAGATGCTGGACTAACACTTAGAGCGGAACTTCAAAAGGACATGTTAGAATGTCTTGACAGATTCAATATTGAACTCGAAACAAGAGTAAAGTCCATTAAAGACGTAGTTTCATTATTTGAGGTTGTACAGTCGAAGACTTTGCTTTCGGCAAACACTGAACAGTTAAAATTTGCAATATCAAAATTTACTAACCTTTACGATGAAGTATCAGAAACAGAACTACTTTTAGAAATACCAAGATTGAGAAGACATATAAAAGCGGCTAATATTACTGTCTCTAATTGGGTGACACTGGACTATTTAAAATTCATTGTGGAATGGGATTTTACAGAATCTCTTCCGAATCTAACGGTCGCACTAAAGTTATTTATAACAATATGTGCATCAGTTGCTTCATGTGAGAGAAGTTTCAGCAAATTGAAATTAATAAAAAATTACTTGCGGTCTACAATGACTGAAACCAGATTAAATAATCTTGGTATTTTAACAATAGAACATGAAGCAACACAAAATATAAATTTTGAAGACGTGATTTCGGAGTTCGCAAGTGTCAAAGCTAGAAGGAAGAAATTTTAATTTTGGCATACTGTTTTACATAATATACTACTATTTGTAATACTCTTATTTTAATAAAACGTAAACGATTATTACTTTTTATTTTATACATTGTGTTTGAGTTTTGGGGTGACACCTACAAAATCCGCCCCGGGTGCCACCTATGCTAGCTACGCCGCTGTTCGTACGCATTATATCTAGTAAGTAAAATATTTAGATTTTATAGTTAAAACACAAATGTTATGCTTACAGATTAAATTACTAATAATTTGTTTACCAAACCACCCAGTAATCAGTTACGTACGTAATTTGTATTTCGTTTATTGTCAGCTGTTTCTGCCGGCGCGGCGCGGCGCAGCGTTCGGCGTTAGGTATAATATATTACTCGTGTGAATGGCTCTTGTGTACATGTGTGCGTGTCCGCGAGCGTGTGTAAGTAGTACACTCTTATTTGTAACTCATAAGGTGACCATCTTAAGTGGCTACATTTGGTATAACTAATTTCATAATAAAAGATTTTGTAATTATGGTAGTACGATTTAAAGCATAAACTGTGATTGCAATAATATTTTAAAGTTGGGGTGTCTGAGGTTGTGAATTAATCCTGTTACACGTTGTATATAGTATATATGTTACCGGAAATGTATGAAGTCTAGGAATTGTATACATTTCCTAGGAAATGTATACAATTCCGAAGCTGTTTAGGAAATGTATAAAATATTCTTTCAATAATTATTTTATACATACATATCCTGGGAAATGTATACATTTCCTAGGCATTGTATAAAATTCCAATATCGTATTAGGAAATGTATAATAATAATGGTTTCTGTAATAAAACACGTTGTTCAAATGAGAGTAATATTTTTTATCATAGGTAACAATCATAGCGTTAAATTTTATAATACTTAACTATTATAGAATTTATATTATATAAATAAATAAATAAATACTAACCTAACCTAACCTAACCTACCACTTTACTGGTGGTAGGTCTCTCATATGTGAGATTTACGATTGGATGATGCAATACCTCGCTCCGCTATCCCCGCTTACCCCTTGATATCTTAAATATCTTACATTTCCGATCACTGTTTAGGAAATGTATAGATTTCCTAGGAAATGTGTCAAATGTAATTTATTTCACACATTTCCGGGCGATTTTAGAAATTATATAGATTTCCTAGGAGTTGTATACAATGACGGATTTCATACATTTCCGTTAACATATTATAAACTACCAGAAGTGGTTTTACATTATTTAATAAAATTAGGTATCCGCTTTGCACAAAGTCACGATCAATAATAATCCAAAGACATTCAAACTACTGTCACATGTGTTTCGTCTTCTCTTGAGAGGGTGCGTGCCAACGAGGTAACATCCACGGAGTTCACATATAACACGGCCTCTCCTGACACCCTGGCGTCCCGACAGGCTTAGTCGTCGTCGACCAAAGATGTAGAAATCAACCGAAGTAATGATCCAACGCCATCGGCAAGTTCCTTTTCTTGCAAAGACGTTGAAACCAGGCGTGGCAAAGGCCTAGTTGTTCAGTCAAACGTTGAGGATGGGCCAGCCCCATTGGAATCTATTTATTTAGATTCAAACACTCATCATCCACACCATGATTAGTCTCTGAAACCAAAGTCCAAATTACTTCAGAGCTCCATTGCTACATGTAACAAAGTAAATTTGTTAGAGATTGTCATAAAAGTCAAACCAGTCAGAAAGTCAAAGTCAAATAAGTTTATACAAGCTAAAACATTCAACATATAAAAGTCTAAACATATGCACATACACAGGTCCTCGGTATGGGCCCCTACCGAGGAAATACTTAAATCTACACTAGGGGTCAGGGTGCATTTAATCCCCCTAGCGACTCTCCGAACACGGAAAGCTTTCACACCGAGGGAAAAGGAGGCTGTACTCCCTCGATGACTCTCCGAACACGGAAAGCTTTCACGCCGAGGGAAAAGGAGGCTGTACTCCCTCGACGACTCTCCGAACACGGAAAGCTTTCACACCGAGGGAAAAGGAGGCTGTACTCCCTCGATGACTCTCCGAACACGGAAAGCTTTCACGCCGAGGGAAAAGGAGGCTGTACTCCCTCGACGACTCTCCGAACACGGAAAGCTTTCACACCGAGGGAAAAGGACACTGTACTAGAGTTGTGTTATAACAGGTCAAACTCAATATCTGTTCCTCCTGTTACTGTTCCTTCCAAATCACAGTTCCTAATAACTGTTCTTAAATAACAGCCTGTTATTTTTATATCATTTTGTATGTATGATTTCTTCTAGCGCTGCATATTGTATTTGTCAAATAAAATACTAGGTGCTTCTCGTTCTAGCAAAGGCCTATTCAGATGGTGTGAGGGAGACGGAACGTTATAACAAGTAACACGACCTAATTCAAGAAGTATTTTTTAAAGACGATTTGTTCGTACATGACTGCCAACTGCTTTTTTTCGCATAAATACTAGGTGTGTCTCGTTTTAACAAGTGACATTCGTGTGTACATTTAAAAGAGACGGGTGATGAGAACAGTTTTGTTAATACCAACTGTTATATTTTAAGAACAGATTAGGCCTGAGGAACAGATATTTGTTAACAGTGAGAACAACTGTTATCTGTGATTTGCTTCTACCTGTTCTTTTGAACTGTTACGATAAATACGCATCACCCCTACACTGTACTCCCTCGATGACTCTTCGCGAAAAGCTTTTAAAAGGAACAAACCAAGGTACCAGCTTCAATCTAAGACAGGTACTTAAAGAGTGAACACACACCTTCAAAGAATATTGCACACGTCTCAGGGGTCCATTCACCTTCCATGGAATCATATACTGAGCAGCCGCATAAGTAGACTTTCCATATGATCCAGCAAGTAACTTTAACTCATATCGGTGATTAGAGAGGGTTTTCACTACCCTATAGGGCCCCCGCATGCCAGAATCCAATTTACCCTGAGATTGAGCAAACTTGACAACAAACACCAGGTCACCCTTCTGGAATTCACGAGGAGGCTTCCGGCGCTCATTGACCATTATGTCTTGACGAGTCTGATTGTTTTTCAACCGTTCGGCCGTCCTTTGTCTGAGCATTTCCCGTTTTGCTTCCCGGTTGCCTTTGGTTAAATTCAATGCCACATCTCCCACCAACGTTCGGATTGCAGGCGTTGCGCTTTCATGGCCAATTAAAAGGTTAAGAGGAGAAGTCTGCGTAGTTTTCTGCTTTGTTAGGTTAAGAATGAGCTGTAAATGCCATAGTTCTTCAGCCCACTCAGCTTTTTGATGATTGACCGCAATACGAAGCATATTCAAGACCGTACGGATGTAACGTTCAACCTGTCCGTTTGCATGATGCATTTCAGGAGTTATGAAGTGAAGCTGTACACCAAGGACCTTCATCCATGAAGTGAAGCCCGTCGACTCAAACATGCGTCCCCTATCTGATACAACTAACTTAGGAGTACCAAACAACGATAACACAATTTTAAATACTCGTTTCAGTTCATTTAAATCTTGTCGACATATAGGTGTCAAGAGACAATATTTTGTGAACGCATCTACCACAAGCATGACAAACTTATAACCCTTGGACATAGGGAGAGGCCCGAGAACATCAACATGTAAGGTTTCAAAGGGAACTTCGGATTTTTCCCAGGATGTAATTGGCTGTAAAGGTGCTCGCGGTACACGCTTGTGGGCGACACATGTTAAACAATGAGAAGTATATTTAGTGACAAACTTTCTAAGACTAGGGAACCAAAAATGTCTTAAAATTAGATCCACTACCTTATCTGCGCCTACATGGCCATGCTCATCATGAAAGATGCGGAGGAGGCTCAAACGGTTACCTTTAGGTATAAAGCAAAGTAGCCTCGGGTCGTCACCCGTCGGCATATATCGGTAATATAATATGTCATTGTGTACTTCATACCTTGACGCATCCAATTGACCTTGTTCAAGCAATCGAATCATATTTTGAGTCTCCTCATCACCTGCTTGAGCAATTTGAGCCCAATTACGTGGGCGTTCGACATTGTTAACATTACATGGGTTTCTACTTAAATAGTCCACGTGCGGCATCATGGTGCCCTTTCGGTAAAGAATGGTGAAATTAAAATCTTGTAGATAAATCCACCATCTCGCCACACGCGGTAACAAGTCTTTCTTATTTTGGGTGGATTTTAAGGCATTACAATCCGTTACCACCAGAAACTGAATACCAATGAGATAGTGCCTGAAATGCTTTAATGCATTTACTACCGCAAGGGTTTCGAGTTCATAGGAATGGTATTTCGGTTCAGCACCTTTGTGACCTGACTATAATAGGCCACAACACGCCGACTACCATCCCTATGAACCTGTTGTAGAACCGCACCATACCCAAGACTACTTGCATCCGTATGAACTTCCGTAGGTAAACTTGGATCGAATATCGCAAGTACGGGTGCACCAGTTAAAATTTTAATAATTTCTTGACGTACAGTTTCATGTTCCGCAGTCCAGTGAAACTGCACGTCCTTACAAGTCAGGCGCGCAATGCAAGCAGTTCTGGTGGAATACTCTGGGATGTATTTTCGAAAATACCCCGCCAACCCAAGAAACTGTCTAACCTGTTTAACATTCTGTGGTGCAATGGAATCTGAAAGAGCCTGAACCTTACCAGTAGCGGGTCGCACTTCACCGTTAGATATCACCCGCCCCAGGTATTCTACTTCTGTGCACAAAAAGAAACATTTGTTCAGATTTAACGAGAACCCAGCTTCCGTCAATGTTTGTAGTACTCCCCGCAAAGTTTGCAGTCCCTCTTCAACGGAAGAAGACAAGATCAAACAATCGTCGATGTATACCAGAACTTTCCCATCAGTGATGAATTTCTGCAAAGTTTTACTAATAATGCGCTGGTATACAATCGGCGCGTTTGCTAACCCAAATGGCATTTTTACGTACTCATAATGGGCCTCTGGCGTCACGAAGCCGGTGAGTGGTATGGATTCTTCATCAAGCTTTATTTGATGGAACCCAGTCGCCATGTCCAAAGTCGTAAAGTAGGTGCTTTTACCCAAACGGTCAATGTGGTCATCAATTAGGGGTAGCGGAAATCGATCTTTTACCGTTCGGGCATTTAACGCACGGAAATCGACACACATCCGGTCAGAGCCGTCCTTTTTCTTAACAAGCAACACTGGGCTTGCATAAGGCGACTCTGACTCACGAATGATACCCTTCGAAAGTAAATCTTGAATAATTCGACGTACCTTCAACTTTTCGTCATATGACATCTTGTACGGTCTATAATGAACTGGTGTATCGTCCTTTAGACGAATGCTCATGGTACCTGTTGTAACCGTGGAAGTGGCCGTACCTGAAATCATGTGTTCGGAGAACTCGTCCAAGATCCTATTGAGATCAATCAAATGAGGACCGCTTAAACTGGTTTTATACGAGCGTTGTCGGTTATCATGCACAGAAGAAACAGCACATTCAGGAGCCCGTATGATTCTCTGCAAGTCCTTGGTACGTACATATGTGACGCCCTCCCGATTCAGCACATCGGTGCCAATAATGACTGGAGCATTCATACACTCACTAGGGACAACCAAGAAGTCCACATCTAATGAAACGTCTTCCAGCTGAACCACGAGAGAGACGTAAAAATTAACATGCGTAATTAACTTACCTACGCCTTTTATTTGTCGACTGGTGGGTTTCTTGGTACAAGAAAGATGATTTACTACCACTGAAGAGATAAGCGACACCCCTATAGCACCACTATCTATAAGTATGTCAACTGGAATTCCATTGATGACACCAACAACGACGTCTTTTTGTTTTTGAGCTGAGTAACTTGAGCAAAAGTTGACTTTACCTGAATCCGCACGCTTCCTTACAAAGCAATCACGTATGTGATGGCCTTGTTTTTTGCAGTATGCACATGAGACGAATCGATCAATCTTAGCAGCGGTCGGTTTTAGGGCCGGCTCAGTTGCAGAACCAGTGGCAGCAAGTTTCGACTTCTTAGAACATTGCAACTGTTTGTGTCCCAACTTACCACATAAATAACATTTAACGCCTATTCCAATTCCCGGAGTCGGTCGGTTGGTAACTGTCGTTTTCTCGGTACCACTTTGCGCAATCGGATAGCGCATAGCACGAGCATCTGCATTTTCCGATTTTGAGAAGGTAGCCAAATAACCTACCAGGTCCCGCGGAGCTAAATTTGCGTTCATAGCCGCTGCTTTAACTTGGGGATCCGTAACACCCCGAAGCACAATATCGGTGATTAGGTCATCACTAAGGCCCTTAACAACCCACAACTGAAGTAATGATTTTCGTGCATATTCAGCATAAGTACGTAAACCATTAGAATTAGTGGACATTACCTCATACAAGATTGTTGCTCGATCTACCTTTTTGGTACATAAACATCTAAAGTCCTCTTTAAAGTTGGTCCATGAACGGTCGTTGGTAACCCACTCATCCAACCATGACCTTGCATCACCTTTCAAACACTTACCAACACGAGCGAGGCACTCGCGTTCATCCCACCGATTTGCAACCTTGGCCCGATCAACTTCCTCAAACCAGGAATCCACGTCATGTATATTAGGGTTAAAAATTAGACACATAATAGCTATGTGTACTTACCGATTTCAATGATTGAATCGCTTCGACAATCTGTTCTGTTCCGCTCGGGTTGCGTGACTCAGTAGAGGCTAATCGACCTGATAAATGCGAATCATACGCTTGCGACTCTAAAGCCTGAAGACGCGACATTATAGTGTGCCAGGATTCATAACCACTAAACTCACGATTATCGTTTCGCCGATTACTATCACAGCGGTAATGGTTGTGGCCACGACTGCGCCCGTAGTCACAACTCCGGCTACGATCGCGACTGCCCTTGCGACTGCTATTATGATCTCGGCGCGTGTGACGTTCACCACGACGTTCATTGCGGCTTCGGCTACGGCTGCGACTACAAGTAAAGTGTCGTTTTCTTACCGGAGGGGTATACCCTCTACTTGAACTGCGCGAACGATGTCTCACCAAGCGTTCGCCGCGCGAGCGGCTGGTAGTAGAATAACACCGGTCACGAGATCGGGATCGACCCATTTTCTACTACAGCAATACAAAACAAGCTTACCAGAGATTATCAATCGCAACCTTGTGTTTCACGGACACTCAAACAAAATAAACCAACTGACTTTTGAAAATTTCAAAGTGGACGTAGTGAGCAATCTCACTTCTGATATAAACTACCAGAAGTGGTTTTACATTATTTAATAAAATTAGGTATCCGCTTTGCACAAAGTCACGATCAATAATAATCCAAAGACATTCAAACTACTGTCACATGTGTTTCGTCTTCTCTTGAGAGGGTGCGTGCCAACGAGGTAACATCCACGGAGTTCACATATAACAATATATATATACTCTAAGGAGTATATATACAGGGAGCGCAAATAAATGGCGCACTTGCTCAGTTGGGTACAAGGGCATAATATTAATATCGTAATAAAAAAATAATATTTGGAAAATACCTATCCGTTTTGAAGTTATGACCGTTTAAAGTTTTAAGTTTAATCACCACTTTTTCGCATAAAATCAGTTGGAATGGATGAAGAACAAGATTTAAACACATACGTATTTTTTTCGTTTCGTCGTTAATTGAACGGTTAACGAAATATACCACGAAAACCATTTTTAACAGCATCAAAACTTTCTTAAACTTCGCTTTAACAGCTGTTTACACATGAGTAAGGTCATGAACTCTTAGCTGTATAATTTATCCTTCTCTAACTTCAAAAATGGATATTTTTTGTTTCATTTCAAATAAATCAGTCAGTTAAACAGGGACGTACTTAGATTTAAGCGTCAATAAATTAACAACATAATAACTTTAGGTGCAGTTGCATCGTGAATGGATTGACTATTTTGTTTGTCATTATTTTCCTTAGTGTCACAGATCCAAACTGAAAGATACCAAGAAATCACACTGGTCATCGCTTAAATCATGTAAGATTGCGAATTTAATTATAATTAGAAAAGTTTTGGTAATACCTACATAACATTTAAATTTTCTAAATAATTAGATTCATTGAAAAAATAATCTGATGACACTGATTAATAAAAAATAATATTTTTAAAATGATGGCCCAATTCGGCCCTATTAGTCAAAGGAAGCCGCCGGTCATAGTGTACTTTGTCGGATCCAACGCGGCTCGATTATTCTTCCTTTGAGGTCGCCGCCGCCGTTTGTGAGTGCGTGCCGAAAGGCGGCAATTTCTTTGTAGGTAACTTTTAGCATTTTGCAAAAGAAGACCGACATCTTGAGGTGTGTTCACACTACACACTTGATATAACTTAATTGGATTAAGTACTCCGATATAAAAGTTACGTTAAAAAAAGATCTTATTGGACTGATACTGATACTTGCTCAAGAGCTTATAATGTTATTTAAATATGTCATCAGCCGATCCAGTCAATTACAAATTGCCTAATTACTTTGCTTATTATTGTATTTAACATTACATTAATGTATTTTGAAAATAATGTTACTTTAAAGTGATACAATTTCTTCTAAATTCTTATACCTAGAGAAATGTCGTCTACCATTATAGCATAGAATTTGCATATGAGACTTATTTGAGATAAAATTAGTGAAATCAATAAACACTAACTACTAATTTACTGCACTGGAGACCCCGTGCCCTGCAGTGGCACGTATATGGTCTAATACAGTAGTAATACTAATTGTTCAGATGAATTATTATGAACTCAAATAGGAAAGCTTTGTATCTAATGTGAACAGGCCTTTATCTTTCAAGAATCAAAATAATAATTTATTTTTTATTAGTTGAATTCGGATTGCGATCGCGTGTGCATGTATTAGTCGTGTGCATATTATTGTAAATTCGTTTTCAGTTATTTTGAGTAAATTTTATTAATTTCACTATGCTTTGAACATTACCCAATTTGATAGCTTTTGATGTAACTTGTGTTATGTGAAATGTAAAAGAAAAAGTGATTTGTGCTACCAAACTGTGACAGTGTTTTCGTGCGGGTTTTGGCGGATCCTGCGCTTCCAGCTTTGCCTATCAAGGTCATTACGGTTTACATTACAAGGTCAGTTAACTATTTTGGTGGTCATTAGTGACAACTAACCAGCCCATATGAGTCACCGACGGCCTCCGTGGCGCAGTTGGTAAGAACCGCCTGTGAAATGAGAGGCCGTGGGTTCGGTTCCCGCCCCGAGACAAATAATTTCCGTGAACCATAATTATTTTTCTAATACCCGCGACACAAGATTTGTGTCTTAGTGTGGGGTTAGTACCCATGTATGTGACTGTTGGCAGTATTAATTTAATATCTTTTTTATGTACCCTGAGCGTGATGTACACAATCGACTTATAAGTAAATAATGAGCTCTGCTTATTTATTGTTGAATGTCTACCGTTCAGTTGTAAGGTTCAATCACTTTAGCTTAACATGTTAAGGGGTAGCATGTGTAACGTTAGTTTTTTTTTTTCTCGGCATCTTTCTTAATATTCGCTAGCGCCATACAAATCTGTCTTAATTAAGATTCCTTCACCATATACTATAATGTATATTGGCAGGTGCGCCGTTTTCTTGTCCACCCTGTATATACATAGTATATACTATATAAAATGTATATACTATATATATACATTTTATATAGTATATACTTCAAAAACGTAGATAAAAATGGTGGTGCCGGGGCCACCTTTTTTTGTTCCTACATCCAGTATGAATTGTGACAGCTTGGAATACGCATGACTTACATGAAAAAGAAAAATCAAAAAATGTAGTTTAGCGCTGTCGAATACCATCCAAATTTATTTTAGGGGTTAATCATTAACTGTGTATTCGTTTATCATCGACAATAAATCCAATTTCTTATTAATTAACAAGAAATAATTTAAATAATTTTACAGATAAACATTCATATTTTTGAATTTTCGAACGCCTTTTTATTCAATGTTGCAAGTAATTAAATTGTTGAAATTCCGAAAAAGTTCCGGAATAATTTTTACGTAAAAAATATAAAATGTTTGAATTTCGAGCGAAATAAATTATAATAAGTCGAGGGTGAGTTTTATTTTTCATTTATTAATAATATTTTGTATTATGACAGCTTAAAACAATGTAACGTGAATATGTTAATTTCCGTTTATTTATTTATTTATACAGGGAGCGCAAAAAAATGGCGCACTTGCTCAGTCGGGTACAAGGGCATAATATTAATATCGTAATAAAAAAATAATATTTGGAAAATACCTATCCGTTTTGAAGTTATGACCGTTTAAAGTTTTCAGTCTAATCACCACTTTTTCGCATAAAACCAGTTGGAATAGATGAAGAACAAAATTTAAACACATACGTATTTTTTCGTTTCGTCATTAATTGAACGGTTAACGAAATATACCACGAAAACCATTTTTAACAGCATCAAAACTTTCTTAGACATCGCTTTAACCGTTGTTTACACATGGGTAAGGTCATGAACTCTTAGCTGTATAATTTATCCTTCTCTAACTTCAAAAAAGGATATATTTTGTTTCATTTCAAATAAATCAATCAGTTAAACAGGGACGTACTCAGATTTAAGCGTCAATAAATTAACAACATAATAACTTTAGGTGCAGTTGCATCGTGTATGGATTGACTATTATTTTGTTTGTCATTATTTTCCTTAGTGTCACAAATCCAAACTGAAAGACACCAAGAAATCACATTGGTCATCGCTTAAATCATGTAAGATTGCGAATTTAATTCTAATTAGAAAAGTTTTCGTAATACCTACATAACATTTAAATTATCTAAATTATTAATATTCATTGTAAAAATAATCTGATGACACTGATTAATAAAAAATAATATTTTTAAAATGATGGCCCAATTCGGCCCTATTAGTCAAAGGAAGCCGCCGGTCATAGTGTACTTCGTCGGATCCAACGCGACTCGATTATTCTTCCTTTGAGGTTGCCGCCGCCCTTTGTGAGCGCGAGCCGAAAGGAGGCAATGTCTTTGTCGGTAACTTTTAGCATTTTGCAAAAGAAGACCGACATCTTGAGGTGTGTTCACACTACACACTTGATATAACTTAATTTGATTAAGTACCTATTCCGATATAAAAGTTACGTTAAAAAAAAGATCTTATTGGACTGATAGAATGGTCCTTACTTGCTCAAGAGCTTATAATATTATTTAAATATGTCATCAACCGATCCAGTCAGTTACAAACTGCCTATTTAATTTTGCTTATTATTGTATTTAACATTAATGTGTTTTGAAAATAATGTTACTTTAAAGTAATAAAATTTCTTCTGAATTCTTATACCTAGAGAAATGTCGTCTACCATTACAGCATAGAATTTACATATGAGACATCTGTGAGATAAAATTAGTGAAATCAATAAACACTAACCACTAATTTACTGCACTGGAGACCCCGTGCCCTGCAGTGGCACGTATATGGGCTGATACAGTACTAATACTAATTGTTCACTTGAATTATTATGAACTCAAATAGGAAAGCTTTGTATCTAATGTGAACAGGCCTTTATCTTTCAAAAATCAAAATAATAATTTATTTTTTATTAGTTGGATTCGGATTGCGATCGCGTGTGCATGTCGTCATAGTCGTCATAGTCGTGTGCATATTATTGTAAATTCGTTTTCAGTTATTTTGAGTAAATTTTATTAATTTCACTATGCTTTGAACATTACCCAATTTGATAGCTTTTGATGTAACTTGTGTTATGTGAAATGTAAAAGAAAAAGTGATTTGTGCTACCAAACTGTGACAGTGTTTTCGTGCGGGTTTTGGCGGATCCTGGGCTTCCATCCTTGCCTATCAAGGCCATTACGGTTTACATTACAAGGTCAGTTAACTATTTTAGTGGTCATTAATGACAACTAACCAGCCCATATGAGTCACCGACGGCCTCCGTGGAACAGTTGGTAAGAACTGCCTGTGAAATGAGAGACCGCGGGTTCGGTTTCTGCCCCGAGACAAATAATTTCCATGAACCATAATTATTTTTCTAATCCCCGCGACACAAGATTTGTATCTTAGTGTGGGGTTAGTACCCATGTATGTGACTGTTGATAGTATTAATTTAATATCCTTTTTATGTACCCTGAGCGTTATGTACACAATCGCACGACTTATAAGTAAATAATGAGCTATGCTTATTTATTGTTGAGTGTCTACCGTTCAGTTGTAAGGTTCAATCACTTTAGCGTAATGTGTTAAGGGTTAGCATATGTAAGGTTAGTTTTTTTTTTTCTCGGCATCTTTCTTAATATTCGCTAGCGCCATGCAAATCCGTTTTAATTAAGATGCCTTCACCATATACTATAATGTATATTAGCAGGTGCGCCGTTTTCCTTGTCCACCCTGTATATTTTTCGTGGAAAAGTAATTTATCGGTAACATTAATATAGCAGTGCTACCAACATAACGAACAAGAAAATATCTACGTTTTTGAAGTCGCAAATGTATGACAGCGCTCCCTCTAATAAATACTCTAAGCTCCTATCCTATGAACATCCATATCTATGAGTTCGAAATAAAGATTTATCTGAATATCTTCGAAACTCAGCTTCGAAAAGATACAAGAGTACTTCTTGGTCTGTGGATTCTGTGGACAAGTGATTTTTTTTATTCAACTCAGTGAGGTATTATACTAGAGCGGACTTTGGGAATAAAATTTTTGTGCATTGTGCTGATATACTTAGGTACAGGATTTCGCGAAGCGAGAGCATTATTGTTACTGCGTAGGCGTGAGATAGAAACAGAAGGAGTGGTATAGTTCGTGTCACGTAAAAAGAACGCTGGCGGTAAAGCTGCGCAGTAGGCGATTTATGTTTTTAATTCTACGCGTACGCGTGTTATAGTTCGTTTCGCGAACAACGCACACACTATGTTTTGGTTACAGAAACGATTACGTTTACTTACTAGTTACTACATTGCAGCTATCGGATGAGTTCTTATCTTGAAATCGTCGGCTCGCAGCAAGTTTGCGAACCACGTAGGTATATATTTTTGGTTTGCAAATAGTTAGGGTAAAGGCTCGCTAGTGAGTACTCGACTTAAGAGAATCATAAGAATGTACTTTTCTCGCGGTGGGCAGCGAGCTACTTGAGCTAGACCACTGGCATTGAGACCGATAGGCCATAAGTGGTCACCACTTGTTATACAGCGCTGCGCGGCGCGACGGCCGCCTTTATCGTCGGCCTGGGCAGTCACTGTGGCTTTTAACTAATAATAAATAAAATAAATAAATACACCCAACAGTCACATACATAGTCCTGACCCCACACTAAGATCGAGTCTTGTGTCGTGGGTATCAGAAACTACGAGAGACTTTTCGGTCTCACAAACACCCAGACCCGGAAGAAATATTTGTGGGCCGCACAAACATTTCTCTCGGTGCGGGGATCGAACCCGACAACTACATTAACTACATTTAAAATTGTCCCTGTATTTAATATCGTAATCCATTAAATATAGTTATAATGGTTTTATGTGTATCCGATCAAAAATAATAAACCTGGCCATGGCTGTCCAAATGAAAGTTCTTTTTTCAATAATCATGATTGAAACTGTAATGCCAAACTTTGTATCAATGGCGTACTCTATTTGTATTTTTGATTTGATTTTGTAATAAAATTTGCCTATAATTTTAGCTATTTTTCCATGTCGGGGTGTTAACGTTTTAGTCAGTTTATCGAAATTACCGTGAAAATAACTGCAAGTAAATAAATAATTAGCTAGTTTAATGTTAATTTATAATTTTCGTTATATATTTACCATAAATTTATTTTTTCATGTTCATAAATTGTAACGCATAGAATATTACGCTATCGAACATGGCAATAAACACATTTACGGGATCAAGTGATAAAATTCCTCACTTGCCCCTAAGTTCGCTGAACAGTTCTAAAGGTAACATTATACAAAATCGATTGGTGAAAACTAATTTTGGAACTAATAGTAGCACAACAAGCTCCAACAAATCTATGAATCGAAGAAATGGAAAGCCCTCGTCACCATATCTCAATAGTGAGAAGGTGCATGTACTTTCTCGGGTCACAGAAAAGAGGGTACTTCAGAAGAAAGCTACAGACTTTGCATCTTCATTTCCTTTAGCTGTAAATATTTACAAAGCTAACTCTGATGAGTTTAAATCCGTAAAAAAGAACCGCAGGACTAAGAAATCTGTGTTAACTCTTCCCAATGAACAAGCGCCAACTCCACAAACATGCACCGTCAGTGATATGAATGACTCTGAAGAATTAAGCAACAACGACACTCGTAGAAAAAGACCTAAAAAACGACCTGTGGGGCAAAATAGAAGATTTCGTAATGATTTCGAATTCTATGATAGAGACGCCAGATATTGTTCACAATTCAACATCCACCTGGATTGTAGTTCCACGGACGTCATAAGAAATTTTAACGGCGATGAAAACAAAAAAATGGGTAGAAAGAAACAGTACATGCAATCAAAGTCCATGGTGGATGGCAATTTTAATGGTCACGACGTGTGGAGAATTTTAAGAAACATAAATAGGTTTCAGTTTCAACCTTCTCCCCCTATGTCTGACGAAGATTCACCTCTACCTCGAAAAAAGGGTAATAAAACGCGGTATAGCAAAAACGATACAAGGTTATGCTTCCTATCTTTACATATTTTTTTTCTCTATTTAATTCGTGCTTTATTTAGGTAATAAACATTTTAAACGCACGAATATTATTTCAGATTTATCGAAACATGCCGCACTGAAGAATTTGCATACATATCTAGCATCGAAGTAGATAGCAAATCACCGACATTTTCACATTCATCTAGTTTTGATCGTATTACTGTAATTGATAAGAAGGATGAATTTCAAAGGATTTGCGAGAAATTCGAAAAAAAGATTGTCAAAAATCAAAATGTTGCAAAGAATCCAAAGCCTCAAAAAAATATTAGAAATAAAAATAAACCTGTTGGTAAAAAAACGTTTAAAACGTGTAACAAGGGTCCAGGATCAAAAGAAAGCAATCAATTTAGAGCCCCTACTATTCCTGGAATAGAGTTCAAAAATTCGTATGAAAACAATACTATTGGTACAATGTCGACTTACAGCAGTAGTAATGTCAACGAAGACTCGTTAACTATGAATGCTCATGTTGATGACGATGTAAGGAATTCCAATTCTGCAAATTTCATTCCAAAAAATCTGACACAAAATTCGCCAAATCCTTCCAATACTATCATACCGTCAGTGAATACAGTCCCAAGTAAGACAGCACTTCAAGTAACGTTGAAAGGTACTGTTCAATAATATGTAACTTTAAATAACGTGCCAATCCATTTATTCCACCAATTGCAAATATACTATATGCGATATAGGGTTTAAATTGTGTACCTGTTTTTATTGTTTTATTTAAATTTATTGAATTTGTAGGTCATAATAAAGGCTTGAAAACGTCTGAAGAAACATCTAATCTACCGATTACTGGTATAACAAAAGTTGTATTAGGTAAAGCTCAAGATGTAGAGCTTTCGAAGCGTTCAGTAACACCGAAGCGAAGATCTCGTTTAGCCACTACCCTGGCAACCGCCCCTGTTATACCTAAATTAACACAAACTGATATAAGAAGAAGACTATTAAATATGAAATTTCCAATAGTAATTTTAGGTAAAGACCAAGTCAGTTCCACAGTGCAAGTCACGGACTTCAATCCACCTCAATTTGAAGGCTTAGATAAACATATTTGGCCATTTATGATAGAATGGAGTGATGACTGTAGTAGGCTAAAAATTGAGTCGGAAAGTATATCAAGCTCAAAAGAACTATTAAGTACCGTTTCAAAATATGATGACGATAATAGGATACCAAAGCAGAATTTACGTAATTTCTATGGAGATCACAATTATAATAATATGAAATTTGGTACAAAGGCATGTAAGCAATCAATCAAAAGAGAACAAAAATGGTCAAATGACAATAAATCAATTTTAAATAAATGCGATAGAAATCCAGTGTCTCCTTCAGATATTATTAAAGAAACACAGCAACAGCTGCAGCCTAAAAAGCCAAAACCAATGCGTCAACTTAAAGATAAAGTACTCAAATTGTTATATAAAAAACCACGAGAGGTCGATGTGACTGAAAGAGATCCAATTGTTCCACAAAAATGTGAAGCAAAACATACACCAAATGGATTTACTGCATGTAAAAACGATGTTTCGTTTAATAAAACCATTAAATCAAATGCTATTCATGATGCAATGACGAGACGAAATTTGAGCGCTTCAAATTCTAGGTTGATGAATACAAGCCCGATACCAACCAAGCGACCGTGGGCTAAAGCGAAATGGGCCAGTGATTTTATTGAGAATGTAATTAAAAAGATAAAAAATGGTGCTTATTACAATCAGGATGTTAATAATGAACACAAAATTGGTGAGTATTAAAAATAAGTAAGAAATTTTAATGGTATCGATATTCTTCATTGTTATCGTTTCTTCATATGAAATTCAAAGTAAAACGTAATTTTTTGCTGTAATGATTGTACATATACCTAAAGTTTGTTTACGTGTACAATCAAAATATTTCTAGGTACATCATCAATACCGGTTCCCAAGGAGGTTTCCGTGCAAACAAAGCCAAGTATGGACAATGCAAATAAAGAATATAGGAACGAAGCCACCCAGCCATCTGATCAACTATTGGTAAAAAGGAATGAGATAATTAAAGCATTACCTGGTTTTGATAACAGTCTTCCTGATATAGAAGTACAAACATTAGGTAGAAGTAAAATAGAAATAAAAAACCGTTTAACGAATGTAATTGTGCAATTTGATATATCAATACCGGTGGAATCAGATAAACTGAGTTTACATGTAAAGAATTCATGTTCGTTGATTCCGGTTGAGAAGAACGATAGCAACACAAAACTATTCAAATGCAAAGCTACAATTCTGAATGCCATGCTACCTGCCGAGCTTTGTACTATATTCCCTAATATGATGCGAGAAATAGCACATCCAGATGACATTACACTAAGCCATCCTTTACCAATGAACAAAACTGATTCACAATTGTCAACGATATCAGAGTTATCCCATTATGAGGGATTGGAATATTTTAAACCAATATCAATAATATCCCTATTATCACCAGAACTAGGTCGCATACTTTCAGGAGAATTTTCATGTGGGCTGAAAAGTAAAAAAAATAATCAAAAAATTAAAAGTAGTGCCTACCATTCTTTGGAACCGGAAGTATGTTTGTTACCTGAATTTCCAGATACACTCTCAATCCCTTTAATGATAACACCAATTGGAAATGATTTTAAAAGTATCAAGTATACAAATAGTATCCAGCAGATGAACAATAACGTAAGCAAAATAAACAACAGTGCTTGCCGAACACTGCAACCATACAATTTGCAAAGACATGCATTGATACCAACCGTTCAGGCTTTCAATATAGTGAGTATATTCAAAGATATGTGGACATCTTATGTAAAGAACGGATGCAGATGTTTTCTTCCCATGCCAACATGTACAATCTCCCTGCATATCAGAGAAGAAAATATGGGTACAAGAATTTTTTTTATGAATATTGGTAACTTAAAACTTAATTCCATATTTGAAAACTTTGCGAAAGATAATAACGAGCTAAATAGCAAAAAGTCTTGGAATGAAATCCAATATTTATCAATGCAATTGCGTAAACCTGTAGATGGGAAAAGTAAATTAGATAAAAATACAAATCAAAGTAATTTCATCAATCACAAAGTAAAAAGGAAAGGTTTTATAAAACTTTACAAGAAATGTAAATCTACTACTAACATACCTAATGAAAAGAGCAGTTTGCTTTTAAGTAAAATTATAACTCTAGATGATTTTTTCCAACTGCTTGGATCGAAATCTTTGTGTTGCGTATTTGATGGCAATTCCGGTAAAAAGATTCTATCTTCCATAATAACGGTAATTATAAACGTTTTTTTAATATCAAGCTTCAAGATACTTACATGCTTAATTTGAAGATCGCTTACAAATACATTAGATGAGTTTGGGATAAAAATAAATTCAGTGACTTAAATCGCGAATGTACTACGTACCATAGTTTTACATAAGTCCATTAAGTTATTTATTATTGAGTATAATATCATAAGTATTATATTCACATTAAATACAATCTCAAACCTATTTGCATTGCACTTACCGATTTAAATTATATTTTCTAGAGCAGCGGTACTCAACCTTTTTTTATACACGGGCCGCAAACACGTTTTAGTTATTTGCAGGCAATCTCATGCGGTATGTTTGTCTAGTTACTAGTACCTAGTCTAGGTAGGTACCTAGTTTTCTATGCGAAATTTTAAAAGATTTGAAATCCCAGGCGGGCAGTTTGTTGAGTATGACTGTTTTAGAACATCGTAACCGCTTTTAATTTTCTGACCTGCATTAAATATTTAGTACCATAATTGCGTTACAGATGAAAAACTGGATAACTGAAATTAGTTCACGGCAGGCTCTCCTTGTGCTTCTGTTGGCAAACAAGAAAGACACGCCTAACTTAATACGATTCAGAGCTGTTCTTTTGCAAGGCATTGCCGTTAACAGAATCACTCGAGCTTCTGAGTTGGATATGGAAATAGAAGTCATCGAAAGAGAAAACTTGAATGTGGCTTCGCAGGTATTATTAAAACAGAAAGATATTTTCATTAGGTATGCTACCTATAGTGTTATATAGAATTTCTATTGCTCAACTCTCTCTCTCTCTCTCTCTCATTGTGTCTTTTTACTGTAGCTTATAAACAGAATAGCTACTGGATGAATCGGGGTGCTAGGAAAGTTAACGAAATTATATCATCCCACATTCCACAACAAACATTCTTTTAGATTTTAAGTTTGATGCTTCATTATTACGAATCACACAATTTGAAATATATATTTTTTTTCTTAGTTTGAAGGAATATTCTATGTACCAGCATCAACTGAAAATAAGGATAATCTTTTGGAAGAGCTTAACTGGATTGCTAAAACTACAGTAAGATTTTTGTTTATCTTTTTCCATTTTTTGTGCGATGGATTAAAAATAAATAGGTCTGACGAACCACCTGATAGTCTGTGCCGATGTTCTTAGATACAGAACTTGGGAATCGTATGCCTAATGCCTCCTCTACACGTCAACAGATGCATCTGCAGACGTCGTCTTCGGATGGGTGTTGCGAATTGCGATTGTAAAATGAAACGCACGGTTTAAATAAAATATATTAAACTAGCGGCCCGGCCCAGCTTCGCCCGGGTACAAATAGATTTCTGTACAATAATATGTACAGTCAGCGACATAAGTCGCTGAACACTTCACATTTTTTGATAAGCTTTTTATGAATTAAAATTTGTACGTACTACTCTGTAGTCGTAAAATATAACCAAGTAAAGTCATCTATGCCGAGAAGTGCCATACGATATTGAAAATAATTATTATTTTGGATGATAAGACAATTTCAAATCTCGTGAATGTGTAGCGACTTATGTCGCTGACTGTACGTATTATACATATAAACCTTCCTCTTGAATCACTCTATCTATTAAAAAAACCGCATCAAAATCCGTTGCGTAGTTTTAAAGATTTAAGCATACAAAGGGACATAGGGACAGAGAAAGCGACTTTGTTTTATACTATGTAGTGATGCATGATAATTCTGTATCAGCCCATATACGTCCCACTGCAGGGCACGGGCCTCCTCTACAATCGAGAGTACGATTGAGAGTGGTTAGGCCATATAGTCCACCACGCTGGCCTAGTGCGGGTTGGCGGACTTACATACCATAGAAATTGTTATAAATCGCTATGGTATGCAGGTTTCCTCACGATGTTTTCCTTCACAGTTTTAGTGCGTGTGCCCTGGGATTCGAACCCGCGACCACCGTGAACATGTTGGCAGCCGCGTCTAGTCCGTTTACCAACAGGCCACCACGCACTTACCAAATGTAATTGGTATGATAATTATATGACAAAAACGGTGCGTTCCACTTGACGATTGCAATATTCGAAGACAACATCTGCAGATCAACATCTATTGACGTGTAATGGAGGCATATGAAATAACCGTAAGGGATAGTGTAAAGAGAGTGTAAAAAAAATCTACTTCCCACTGCTCATCTATTGGACGAGACGCAATATTGGGTTTTCGTTCCAAAGTGCTAGATCGATCTAAAATAATCGGATACAAACTGACTTCTTTGGAGATCACTAATTTGCAAGGAGTGGGGTCAATTAAGTACTTTGGATTTAAAGTGAACCCAGAACTAGTTTAATCTGGTACTGCATATGTGATAAAAAATTTATTCATTTTCTATTACAAATAGCATCAAAAATATATACATACATAAACTCACGCCTTTTCCCAGAAGGGGTATGCAGGGGTGCCAGGACACCCACATTTCGCCTTGTATGTTTTGACCCACGATGTGATAGGTGGCAAGCCTATCGCCATATCGGGCACAAATTCCTGTCTCTGGGCTAATAATGAATATTACATTAATATCACTTTGCACAACCCGGGATTCGGACCAGAGATCTCAGCTTTGTAACCGTACCCTAGTATAACTACGCTACTGAGGCAGTCAGCATAAAAAATACTAAAAATATTATACTTGCCGAAAATTCTTGAATCGGTCCATATACGTCCCACTGCACGGGCACGGGCCTTCTATACAGCCCAGAGTGGGCAGGCCATATAGGACACCTTGCTGGCCTAATTCGGGTTGGCGGACTTGACATACCATAGAGATTCATACAAATCGCTATGGTATGCAGGTTTCCTCACGATGTTTGCTGTGGTGATTGGCAATCAATACATACATGACTCCGAACATTCAAAAGTGTGCCCTGGGATTCAAACCCGCGACCCCCGTGAAAATCTTGGCGGTCGCGTCTTGTCCGTTCCCAATAGTCACCTATCTATTAAAAACGTTTTTATTTTTAGGCTTCAGACTATCAAAAACCCTTCGACGAGTCCTCGGAAAAACTTCTCAAATCATTGTTAGAAAAGAGGAAAAAGCTAAGCCCGTCGTATCTTCGCGTCATGGCAAGATACGTAGGCCTTGGACTTCTGAAGTCTTCGTCGAAGAAATAAAATATTCGTCATATTAAATTGCGGAATTGTTGTGGTTTATCTGCTTAAATTATTGCGACTTAATTAGTCTACAATATTTATAATTTGGAAATTAATACAATTTATCATTTAGAAATACCGAGTTTCTTTTCTTTTTCGTTTAGAAAATTTGCCACAATAAATTAAGTCCCATCCTGGTGTTATAAAAATAGATATAAATGTATAAATAAACTCATTTGCAAAAAAAACGGGCACCTAAGCAATGAACCATTTCAAATGTTACTATTGGTTTGTTTGATAATTATAGGTAGTTTTACTTTCACAATTTTGTAAATTAATAAGCAAATAATCGTTTGCGTCAGTATTATCATAAAATTTATGGGTTTTAATGCTAAAGTTCACTAGTAGGTAGTGTATGCTCGCTAGTAGTACATATGCTCGTGAAGTAAAAGTTAACAAAGATTTTTGTTTGTTTTGTCTTTAATAAAGTAAAAGCAGATAAATGTTTAGTATCGAGTGTGACCCCCTCTAGCTGAAATCACAGCTTGAATTCGTATGCTATGAGGTATGCTAGCGAGGATATCCGCGGATACTTGCTTGCGGAATACGTTCCCACTCCGCGGTAATCACATTCTTCAGCTCTCTGATGGTCTGCGGAGCCGGTTGTACTGATCTCACGCGTCGTTTCAGAACGTCCCAGACATGCTCTATAGGATTGAGCCTGGTTCTGGAAGAAAACCATGTACCCAACCACGGGATGATCGTTTTCTTGTGAGTCGCGCATTGAGAAATCGCAAGTCTTCGTATGTGGACCTTAAGAACAACCTCGAAGAAGTAAGAAATGTGCATATTAGTCTATGGACGGTCAGGAGGAGGCTTCTCGCGGCCAATATACGCAGTCATCGCCCGGCCCGCGGCCCTAAGTTACTCCGTGAGCACAGAGTTGCCAGGCTTATGTTTGCTCGAAATTGTGAGTCATGGACTCAAGAAGACTGGAATAGGTATTGTTCTCCAATGAAGCCAGGATATCTCTGTTCGGTGAAGATCGACGTCGGCGAGTGCTACGAAGACGAGGAGAACGCTTTGCAGAGGCTTGTTTTGAAGAAATCACACCCTATGGTGTGGGCTCTGTTATGTTTCGGGCAGGAATAAATTCAATGGATCGTAGAGAGTTAGTCTTCATTGAAAACGGCTCACTGACTGGACATCGATTCGGAAGTTCTAATTCCTCATGCACAACCCGCATTGGCCGCTTTAGGCGAAGACTCAATTTTTATGGACGACAACGCTCGCGCCCACCGGTCTGGCGATGTGGAAGCGTATGTGCAAGAGGTCGGCATTCGTCGTTTGGATTGGCCAGCTCGAAGTCCCGACCTCAATCCTATAGAGCATGTCTGGGACGTTCTGAAACGACGCGTGAGATCAGTACAACCGGCTCCGCAGACCATCAGAGAGCTGAAGAATGTGATTACCGCGGAGTGGGAACGTATTCCGCAAGCAAGTATCCGGGATATCCTCGCTAGCATACCCAGACGAATTCAAGCTGTGATTTCAGCTAGAGGGGGTCACACTCGATACTAAACATTTATCTGCTTTTACTTTATTAAAGAAAAAACAAACAAAAATCTTTGTTAACTTTTACTTCACGAGCATATGCACTACTAGCGAGCATACACTACTAGTGAACATTAGCATTTATCAAAATTTTATGATAATACTGACGAAAATGATTATTTGCTTATTAATTTACAAAATTGTGAAAGTAAAACTACCTATAATTATCAAACAAACCAATAGTAACATTTGAAATGGTTCATTGCTTAGGTGCCCGTTTTTTATTTAAACGGTTTTATATTTAGTTCACCCCGTTTGTTTGGGTCAAATTTAGTAATTGAAATTTAACCCTCTTCCCGTTAACCGATTGATCTGAAATTTGGTATACGCCTTTGATTCTGGTGACAATACAATTATCCATATTCAATATTATTGTGAATCCAAGATGGCCGCCGCTACAAGATGGCGGACAACTTAGTTTTTTTCAATCCCATCAATATGGGTATCAAATGAAAGGGCTTGTAAAGTAGAATTCAGTGCACTATGCAAAATCAAAATCAAAGATGGCCACTGCTACAAAATGGCGGATAATTATTTTTCAATCCCATCAATATGGGTATCAAAATAAAGGGCTTGGTAAGTATAATACAGTATACTATACAAAATTACAATATGAATCTCCTACCCAAGTCAAGAACTCAACGAATTGAATATAATGAGAAATAAAAACTAAAAACTTAAAAATAAAAAAGTAAATAACTTTTTAAGTTAAACGGTTTTATATTGCAGATAAATGTACTAAAAGCTAAAAAATAATTTTAAAAAAGTTTTTTACATTTTTATTTTACAAATGAGTTTATATCATTAGTTTAAACTTTTTAATCGATAAATTAATTCGTAGGTATGGAAGAATAAATGAAACTGCCATGTTTCATGTTGGAAGTTATTTTTAATTAGAGTTAAGAATGGGTGGCCAGTACATTTCCTTGCCTTTTCCAGATCTCGATTTCATCATGCTGCGTAGTATATCACGTACCTGTTGTAAATAAATACGTAGATAATTAATTAAGTATTTAATAGCTTAAAAAAGTTACTGCAGTGTACCTGATGACAATAATGAAAAAGTGCAATAATAATGAAAATTTTAAAAGACATACTATATTATATCTTAATATATATAATTCACGTGTCACGTTGTTTGTCCGCGATGGACTCCTAAACCAC
Source organism: Hyles vespertilio (assembly GCA_009982885.2). Taxonomy (NCBI): domain Eukaryota; kingdom Metazoa; phylum Arthropoda; class Insecta; order Lepidoptera; family Sphingidae; genus Hyles; species Hyles vespertilio. The sequence continues at coordinate 7,027,409 of CM042824.1, forward strand.
TCAACTGATTATAATGAAATTTTGTAGATATGTGTTATTTGTTCCAACTAAAGGTGGGATAGTTTTATCTCGATTGAATTGACGAAAGTATAAAAAAAAGGAAAAAACATTTTGCCATACAAAATGTTCATGGGTTTGTAACTGTCAAAGATTTAATGTTCATAGCGTCGATACGGTAAACTCTTCCCTAAAATTAAATAACGTATTTAAATAAAGGTTTCGAATCGACAACACATAGCCACAATATTCGATTTATGGCGTATTTGAGATTTTAAAGATGTAAATTAATGACAGTAATGAAAAGTGGTTGACATTTAAATTGATTGTCAAATATTTATGCATACGTTCAGGAATTTATTGTAAACTAAAGAGTATATTATGTACATAAATATACATAAATATAGGACAATTAAATAAATAATATTCACATGTATTAAGTTTTACTTCATTTCAAGATAGAATTTCACTTGAAAATGAAAAATCTTTAATAAAATAACACTTAAAAATAAAAACTGAACTGAACTGAATAAAATAAAAATTGTATATAATTATGGAGAATATTGCAGGGATTCTCAAATTAGGCGTTGCCTGTGTCTTCAAAAACCAGTTAAATATAATTGTTTCTACGTTAATTGTGTGTGTGTGAGTGCATTTCTACTATTTGGAAAAAACAGCATAGTGGGGGTGAAATAAGGGATGGGATATTGCATGGATAATCAAAATCGATAAAGTGTTTAGAAAGTAGAGAGAAACTGGATATAATAGAGTGGGAGGTAGGGGAGAAGACTGGGATAGCTGACAGATTTAATAGGACGAAATGTAAATGCACGGTATAAGACGGGATGGTTAATTAAGAGAAAGGACGCGACGTATCGGGAAGTGAATGAACAGACGGGATGGGACGGAATTGAGCAGGACAGTAGGATAGCTAATTCATGTTTAGGTATACAAGAGCTTATACGAAAAATAACACGTATTTGGTGTGGAGTAAAATAAAAAAGTATCTGCACCCAGGCGAAGCCGGGCCGGGCCGCTAGTCTTAATATATATAATTCACGTGTCACGTTGTTTGTCCGCGATGGACTCCTAAACCACTCAACTGATTATAATGAAATTTTGTAGATATGTGTTATTTGTTCCAACTTAAAGGTGGGATAGTTTTTATCTCGATTGAATTGACGAAAGTATAAAAAAAAGGAAAAAACATTTTGCCATACAAAATGTTCATGGGTTTGTAACTGTCAAAGATTTAATGTTCATAGCGTCGATACGGTAAACTCTTACCTAAAATTAAATAACGTATTTAAATAAAGGTTTCGAATCGACAACATATAGCCACAATATTCGATTTATGGCGTATTTTAGATTTTAAAGACATAAATTAATGACAGTAATGAAAAGTGGTTGACATTTAAATTGGTTGCCAAATATTTATGCATACGTTCAGAAATTTATTTTGTGTAAACTAAATAGTATATTATGAAGTTAAATAAATATAGGATAATTAAATAAATAATATTCACATGTAAGAAGTATTACTTCTTTTCAAGATAGAATGTCACTTGAAAATGAAAAATCTTTAATAAAATAACACATAAAAATAAAAACTGAACTGAGCTGAATAAAATAACAATTTTATATAATTATGGAGAATATTGCAGGGATTCTCAAATTAGGCGTTGCCTGTGTCTTGAGAAACCAGTTAAATATAATTGTTATTACATTAATTGTGTGTGAGTGTGAGTGTATTTCTATGAAAATTTATATTTGATCTCTTTATTACTAACAAAAAGTAATGGCGTAATATTTTTGGAAAACAGCATAGTGGGGGTGAAATAAGGGATGGAATATTGCATGGATAATCAAAATCGCTAAAGTGTTTAATGTCAAAAATTTATAAGGCACACTATTTGGATATGGAGAAAAGGGATATAATAGAGTGGGAGGTAGGGGAGAGGACTGGGATAGCTGATAGATTTGATAGGACGGAATGTAAATGCACGATATAAGACGGGATGGTTAATGAAGAGAAAGGACGGTACGTATCGGGAAGTGACTGAACAGACGGGATGGGACGGAATTGAGCAGGACAGTAGGATAGCTAATTCATGTTTAGGTATACAAGAGCTTATACGAAAAATAACATGTATTTGGTGTGGAGTAAAATAAAAGAATATCTGCATCCAGGCAAAGGTGGGTCGGGCTTTTTTGCTATGCTTAATAATTGAATATAAAATTAATCATATAATAACTAAGCCATAGGGAAGCGTGGTCGGGTCAGCTATGGTATCTTTTAATTGATTTCAATGAATGTCGTCGGAGTAGTAACAGTGTTATAATATCTCCATAGCAAAATAATGATTTGAATCTGGAGAGATGGGATAGAATAGAATATAAGGTGGATAAAATGGGACATAAGAATAGGTACAGGATGGGATTGGAATTGGATAAGCAGTTTAGAAAAAGGCTGTCATATTGATTTTAAATAAAATATGGACTGGAATCTGTATTTGCACCCAGGCGAAGCCGGGCCGGGCCGCTAGTACATAAAATGTAACCAAAATTTAATAAAAAAATAAAAACCGACTTCAAAACAAAAAAACCGCTAAAAACCAAAAAATAACTAATAATAAGTACCACTGCAAAGCAAAAAAATAATATTTGTTTCATGGAACTTGCGCTTGTTGATTAATTTGCTTTATTTTTCTAAACTAAATGTAGCCTAAGTAACTCCTTATTACATCAGCTACTTGACAATAAAGTCCCGTCAAATCGGTCCACAGCCATTTCAGAGATTAGCCGGAACAAACAGACAGACAAAAAAAACCTAAGGTCATTTTCGTTATAGGTATCGTGTATATAACGATATGTAGTTAGAATTTTATTTTCACTTTACAAACAGACACTTAGTACAGGCAACGAAGCAACGGGTTACTCTTGTCCGCAATGCATAATTTGCCAGGAGTTTTTTTTTCATGAAGAGGTGGCATATGACCCCACTAAGTAAAAACCCAAAATACTTACAAAAATGGCGTCCGCTAGAGCCGCCATTTTGGAAAACGCGTTTGAAGCCATATCTCCGGAACCGTCCACTTTAGGCCCATCATGCTAAGGACCTTTCTTGTAGATAATTAAATTCCCATCTTTTTGTTCAATTTTTTTTGTACCATTAACCGTTCGCGATTTACAATGTTATTAATTTTCATTTTATACCTTTTTTACAATAAATTTTACATGGATTTTTAACAAAATTTACTATTTCCTCATTGATTTGTTCCCTTATGCCATCAGTATTTAATTAATTACGTGATAATCATGGAGAAATCATTGCATCCTTCGTTTCCATTGACCTTGATTCGGTAGTACACCATTCAACGCGCGATAACTTGTAAAATATTGATTTTAGAGAAAAAAAGTATGGGTGAAAAGTTGTTAAGAATTTATTGATTTCAAAGTTTAGTCATTAACAATTTTTTGTTTAAACAATTAGTAACAAAGATATCGACAAAAAGGCATGAAACGAATATTAATAACATTGTAAATCGCGAACGGTTAATGGTACAAAAAAAATTATTGAACAAAAAAGATGGGAAATTTAATTATCTACAAGAAAGGTCCTTAGCATGATGGGCCTAAAGTGGACGGTTCCGGAGATATGGCTTCAAACGCGTTTTCCAAAATGGCGGCTCTAGCGGACGCCATTTTTGTAAGTATTTTGGGTTTTTAACTTAGTGGGGTCATATGCCACCTCTTCATGAAAACAAAAAACTCCTGGCAAATTATGCAGGAAAAAATGCTTCGTTGCATGTACTACTTCAATTTTATTTATATGTATAGATTAAACCAAACTTTTAGTTAATATCAGATTATCTTTTGTTATACCTGTGTATTGTGGTCCATAAGTTTAATAAATCTTCATCTTTTATATCAAATTTATCTTGAATGGATTTTAAAATATCTCCCATAATTCTCTCTTTCTCTTTTAGTCGGCGATTTTGATTTTTTATTTTTATTATTTTTATTCTCTGTTTCTCAATAATGCTTTCTGGGGTCGTTCCTGTATTAATCACTGTTTTCTTTTTTTTTGTTGGTTTTGTAGCTATTACTAAGCCATCCTGAAAATAATAAATATCATACTTTATTTTTTCATACAATAAAACATTTATGTCAAACAGTATTAAAGTAGTTTTTAACATCAGGCAAATATTAATATAATGAATTAATATTTTAAAAGGAAGAATGTGAGTCAGATGCCCCAGCTATGCATCTACCACCTGTTTCCCACGCACACACAGACCACTATAATGCATATTAGGACTAGTCATGTCAATAGTTTATGATTCAAATATTTTATGATTTAAAACGATCCTAACTTGCTTAATTATGATTGTATTTAAAATTATTATTTTTATTATATGTATATATATTTTTTATTGCAATGAATGGCGAGACGAGCGTGCTGTTCGCTTGATGGTAAGCGATGCGACCGCTCATGAACAGTAGCAAAGCCAAACAACACCTTGAATTACAAAGCAATGCTTGACACTCCACTGCGCTCGCCATCCTAAGACATAAGATGTTAAATCTCAATATGTCCAGTAGTTACTCTGGCTACAATGTCCTTCAATCCGAAACACAACAGTGCATTTAAACTGTTGTTTGACGGGAGAAATAGACATTGTGGTGGTACCCACCCAGGCAGCCTCTCTCATATGAGAGACCTACCACCAGTAAACATTTTGGACATAGATAGACCTTTTGATAAATACCATTAAAAAAAGGAAGACAAGAACCCTGTGGTAAATATTGATATTATGTAATGAATAACTCCAAAAATATAAGATACCTCTAATAAAGGATTGCAATGAAAAAGCTAAATAAGATTTACTAAAAACTGACAAACAAAAAACATCTTCAAAAATATTCGCGATTTTATGGCAGTCCCAAACAAAGCGTTTCACTTTTTAAAGTTTACAATAAGAGTATAAAGTAGTTATCAAAATTAGAAATTTAATTACTTGGGAGAACATAATATTCTGTCCTGTAGAGGAAACATCATTTCCTGGTGTTGGTGAACTAGCTTCAGGAGGGGGTAATAATGGTGTGTTCACAATCATCTGCAATTACAAATATTATATGTTGAGAAATAAACATACATTATAGACAATTAATATCACTTTATCATATAGTACACAGGGTGTCTTAAAACTCGATTATAAAACATGTAGCATCATAATATTTACTGTAGTTGGACATATGTTGGCTGATATAATGACAGTTACAAGCTTTATCATCCAAATTCTGATGCTGGTTTATTGATAATTTTTGGGACACCCTGTTTACAACTGAAATGCCACTTGTACCTGAAATGCATGTATTGTTGTGTTCCTGCATCAGTGATGAATTAAAGTCTTCATTTTGCAAAAACCCCTACAGTACATGATTTGACTGAAAAATGTATTAATATTATTTATTATTATTTATGTAATCATGTCCTTTAATTATAGACTACAGGCCCGTGGCAAAAAGTGACGGGTCAAATGAACCACAAGGAGACCTATTTAGTAAGATACAGGGGCTTGAAAAAATAATATTTAGCACTATGCCGTCACTTGTAAGCTGTCCGTCTGGATGCAGATGAGACTTCAAAAGTACAGGGAGAGGGTGTATATTTTGGTCATATATTTTTGTACGGCATTCCTACCATCGATAGATCCATGAAAAATAATAAGAGAACACGTAGTGCCGTACAAAAATAGTGCGCCACAAATTCAGCAGAACGTTAGATAATCTGGCAATTTTCTTGGTAAATTTGGTCATTTGATTTTATACGGCATCGTTTCCATACAATTTCAATACCTCTTCTAATCCATTATTCTGCAACGCCGTACAAAAACAATGCGACAAGGGAGAAAAATTGGCGGGTTGTAACCCACTCCCCTTCAGTGGTCAGGGGGGTGATTTGACGCAACATGAAATTTATTTATTTTGAAAGTATTTAGGCATAGTTAACATTTTTTCACATGCCGTAATTTTTTTTGGTCTAAACTTCTGTAGGGTGAAAAACACTCTCGAAAAATCCACGTAACTATATACTTGAAGTTGATATTTAGTATGAAAATTTTTGGACGGCATTTAGATTCTTTATTTGTTTTTATTGCAATAGTCCACAAAAAGTCAATTCCGTATAAATCTCAATGTTCATATTGATAAAAAGTTGTGATGTGTATTGTTAAGTGGTCGCTATGAAATAGGGTTAATGAAAAGTTATTAAACTCGTACTCCGTATCAGCCCATATACGAGTACCTCCCACTGCAGGGCACGAGCCTACTGTAGAATAGGCCCATGCCCTGTAATTGTAATCTCGATTGTAGAATCTAGAGTGCGATTGAGAGTGATTAGGCCGTATAGTCCACTATGCTGACCTAGTGCGTGTTGGTACTCGTACTATTGCTATAATATTAAGATTATTTTATTTTTTCATTAGTTGCTATTTTTACTATTTTATTATACATACTTTGGAAAAGAAATAAGATGTTACATATTTTGTTTCATTGTTTTATGTCACTAAGGAGACTACCCTAATCATTTATTATTATTTATTGAAATTGTGCAATATGGTGTCCAGACATTGCCTAGCAAATTTCACCTCCTCAAATTCTCACAAAATATATCACGCAAATTGTGTCGTATTATCTTGATAAAAAAGTACATTTTAGATTGTGTCAGCAGAAGAGTTTATTTATAATTAAGGAATAAATGCATAAGGTAATGTCACAGACATGAGATCATGATTTTTTTTATTGCAAGGAATGACGAGACTAGCAAGCCGTTCGCCTGATGGTAAGCGATACGACCGCTCATAAACAGTAGCAACATTCCACTGCGCTCGCCATCCTGAGACATAAGATGTTAAGTCTCAATATGTCCAGTAGTTACTCTGGCTACAATGTCCTTCAATCCGAAACACAACAGTGCATTTACGCAGTGTTGTTTCACGGGATAAATAGACATTGCGGTGGTACCTACCCAGATGGCCTCTCACATATGAGAGACCTACCACCAGTAGTTGTCTAACTTTTCAAAAATTTCGATAACTATATGTACAAAAAAAATGGAGTAAAATAATTAAAAATTATAACATTCTTGGAATTTTTTATGATCGGTATCAGTCCATATTCCGTCCCCCTGCAGGGCACGGGCCTCCTCTACAATCGAGAGAATGATTGAGAGTGATTAGGCCATATAGTCAACCAAGCTGGCTTAATGTGTTTTGGACGACTTACATACCATAGAAATTCTTATAAATCGCTATAGTATGCAGGTTTCTTCGTGATGTTTTCCTTCGCCGTTTTAGTGCGTGGTGATTGACTACCAATACACACATGATTCCGAAAAGTCAGAGGTGTGCCATGGGATTCGAACCCGCGACCACCGTGAACATGTTGGCAGCCGCATCTTTTTCGATAATATGTGTAATACTACTATATCTATACTGTACTGGTGGTAGGTCTCTCAGACAGGGTATATCAAGACTGCTACCGAAAACGAAGCGGGTGGTAGTTTTAAGCGACTTCAGACACAATGCAACAGAAAAAGTTGCAAAAAAAAAAGCGAAATTTTTTTTTTGTTATTTTTTCCCTATGGCCATATTTGGGGTGGTAAATACATTTTTTCCTAAAATAATAGTATATACCCTTTTATTTATAAATACTCTAAGGGATAAAAGAGTTTAAATTATTATTTTAGCAAAAACTATGGATTTACCACCCAAAAATGACGATATTTAAAAAATCATAAAAAAAAATGTCGCGTTTCTAGGCGAAATTTTTAATTGCATTGTGTTTGTAGCCACTAAAACTACCACCCGGATTCGTTTCGGTAGCAGTCTTGAGATACCCGTATGTGAAAGGTTGCCTGGGTGGGTACCACCGCAATGTCTATTTCTCCCGTCAAACAGCAGTTTAAATGCACTGTGTGTTTCGGATTGAAGGACATTGTAGCCAGAGTAACTACTGGACATATTGAGACTTAACATCTTATGTCTCAGGATGGCGAGCGCAGTGGAATGCCAAGCATTGCTTTGTTTTGTAACTCAAGATGTTTGGTTTTGCTACTGTTCATGAGCGGTCGTATCGCTTACCATCAGACGAACGGCATGCTCGTCTCGCCATTCACTGCAATAAAAAAAAAATCATGAAAATCGATCGTATTTTAGACTTTATTATCCGTTAAAGGGCATAAATATCAAAGTTAGGGCAGGTGATGGTTCCTATTTGTTTTCATTTTTCATATATATCAATAAACATCAGAAAATAAGATAATAAAAAATATATGTCATGTATAAAGTATATTACAACGAAATTATTCAAGAATATGAATACTGAGATCGATAGTTTTCAATTGTTGAATATAATATACACTCAGTTTCGCTTTAAATAGACGGCATAATGATTTATACATATTAACACTTGTTCTCTTCGAAAATATGTTAATGCCGTACAGGAATCAGATGACCATAAAGTTACCCCTGAAATGATAGTGTCATTTTAGTCAGCAAAAGTTATGATCTACATTAAAATATACGGCATCATTTTTCTTCATTCATTTAACTGGGTTCTATTTAAAACAACAATAATATTCAGAAGTTGCTGTATTTCATTAATCTACGATAGTTTAAACTTTACCAAATAATTTGAAAAATGTCATATTTTGTTTTCCTCTCAATTTCTTTTAGAACATTTTTTATTGAATGGCAATGTTATATAACAATTGTATTTAGCAATATAATGTTTAAAAAGTAGTTGCCGTACAGGGTCAAATGACCTTACAGCTTTCAAGGTCAAGATTTATGATAAATTTAGGTATTATTCATTTTATACATTCAAATGAACTATATTTTTGACGGCATGTTTTATATAATAGTTCTTTTGAGTGCTACATAATGTTATGAAACCGATGCCGTACTTTTTCAAATCACCTCCCGGACACTGAAGAGGAGTGGTTGCAACCGCCGATTTTTCTCTCTTGTCGCATAGTTTTTGTACGGCGTTTGCGGAATAATGGATTAGAAGAGGTATTGAAATTGTATGGAAACGATGCCGTATAAAATCAAATTGACCAAATTTACCAAGAAAATTGCCAGAATATCTAACGTTCTGCTGAATTTGGTGGCGCACTTTTTTTGTACGGCACTACGTGTTCTCTTATTATTTTCATGGATCTATCGATGGTAGGAATGCCGTACAAAAATATATGACCAAAATATACACCCTCTCCCTGGACTTTTGAAGTCTCATCTGCATCCAGACGGACAGCTTACAAGTGACGGCATAGTGCTAATATTATTATTTTAAGCCCCTGTATCTTACTAAGTAGGTCTCCTAGTGGTTCATTTGACCCATCACTTTTTGCCACGGGCCTGTAGTCTATTAATTCGTAAACTAAAATAATTATTGAAAATAATCAAAATCGAAACACTGTGAATAGAATGTGCAGTACATTGATATACATAAAATGAAAAGTTTTGTATGTATGAAAATACTTACTGCAGACAGATCTGGGTATGTATTATGTTCAATGTTTAGTGTTGGAATTGACCAAGAGCGTAAAAATCTACTTCCAGATTTTTAATATCATAATCACTTTCACAAAAATGGGCAGAACAAATGGTGCTTGTTGGTGTGGGAGTCCAATTTTGTCTTCCTGTTGCTTTTATCCATACATTTCTTATTTGGGGATCTCTTGGAAACCTACAAATTAGGAATTATATTAAACAGTAAACTAAAAAAAAAGCCCAGATAACAACATTCAGCTAGCTAGCTGTGATCGTGCTGTGTGTGCTACAGCATAGACCTGAGACACACTTACCCATATCTGGGTGTTTCTATTACGCAAAGGTATTATAAATTCACATATGGCCTTATGTCACTGTCCACACATACAAAATGTGTAATGAGCTTAATCAATGCTTTTTGTATTCATGCATTATAGTGGTGGCCTGTTGGTAAATAGACTAAATGCGGCTGCCAACATGTTTCACCATAGTCACGGGTTAAAATTTTGCAGTCAGGTTTGTATTGATAGTATCACCAGACACTAAAACTGTGAAGGAAAACATCGTGAGGAATCCTGCATACCATGTCGATTTATGGGAATTTCTATTGTATGCAAGTTCGCCAACCCGCAATAGGCCAGCGTGGGGGACTATATCGTCTGCTTACTGGTAAAAAAGATAAATGCATTTTTTTACAAAAATCGAGTTAAAAATGCAGTTATATGGAATTTTTTATTCTCTATCTACTGGTAAAAACCCAAATAACAGCAAAGTTCAATATCTTCTGAAGATAATAAGTTGTAAAAGTGATAACTTCTTACATTTTGGAAAAAATATACAAGTAAAACATAATAATATTCTTATAGCATAATGCATTCAATTTTAACAGGTAAAAAATAATAAATACGGTAAAGTTTTTTACTTTGTGTTGTGACAATGTCTTGTACGCATTTATTATTATAAATCTACAATTTAAACACCATCACTATATTAAAGTTATTTATTCCATTGTATTTATTGATTTTTGTTTATTAAGGATCGATGTTGGTTGCCATAATTACGTGATAAAAGAAAGACAAACTGCTGCCGAGAGCCGAGTTGATCCGACACTACAGCGAAGACATCCCGGACATCAGTCGGTATGAGATTCGGATGGCCCTTGATCGACTTAAAAATAACAAAGCTCCGGGCGAGGACGGAATTACAGCCGAGCTTCCGAAAGCGGGTGGACGCTGATACTGCAAGGCCTTCGGAGGCTCTTTGATTCCGTCCTGCTTGAGGGCACAAACGTCAGAGGCATGGAGCAGAGGTGAGGTGGTACTGTGCTTCAAAAAGGGTGATAACAGCTTCTTGAAGAATTGCAGGCCCATCTCACTCCTGAGCCATGTCTATAAGTTGTTTCAAGGGTTATCACAATTCGTTTGGAATACACATTGATAACTTCCAGCCTCCCGAACAAGCTGGTTTCTGAAAAGGCTACAGTACCATAGACCACATTCATTCGCTCCGGCAAGTTACATAAAAATCCGAGGAGTATAATTTGCCACTGTGCTTAGCGTTTGTGGACTATGAGAAAGCCTTCCGATTTGATAGAGATTTGGGATGTGCTGCAGTCTCTTCAACGGTTGCCACATTGATTATAGGCATATCGAAGTGTTGAAGTGTTTGTACAAAAACGCAACCATGTCAGTCCGAGTACAAAATCAGAGTACGAATGCATATTCCCTACTACAGAGGGTCATGAAACATGGAAATATAATATCTCCGAAAATGTTCACTGCTGCGCTATTCGACATTCGGATTCGGCATCAACATCAATGGCGAGTATATCAGTCACCTTCGATTTGTCGACGACATCGTAGTCTTGCGAAATCGCTGGATCCTGCGCCAATGCTCAAGGACCTCAATGGAGTTGCTCGACAGGTAGGTCCTAAAATGCACATGGACAAGACGAAGATTATGTCGTGCCACCTGGATTGCGGTTGGAAACTCTACGCTCCGGAGTTGTGGACGAATACGTCTATTTGGGACAAGTTGTCTGGTTGTAAGTTGTAGTCGCAGTGGGCCGGACACATGGCGCATAAAACTGATGGCCGTGTGGGACCGAAAGGTTCCATTGTGGAGGCCACGTACAGGCAAGCGAAATGTCAGACGCCCGCCTACAAGGTCGACGGACGAGCTGGCTAAAGTTGCAGGAAGTCGCTGGATGCAAGCCGCTTCCAACAGGTCGATGTGGAGACCCTTGGGGGAGGCCTATTTCCGCAATAGACTTCCTGTAGCTGAGATGATGATGATGATGAAATACAAATGACTGATTATTAAAAATCGTTTCTTTATTATCGTTTAAACACTAGAAGTGCGGGCGTTCAAATTTTGACCCATTGCAATGTTCTTACTGTTCTAGTTAATATATTATTATGCGTATAATCGTAACTTTTATGACTTTTCATTAAATGGGATGATTATTATTTATACGAGATTTCAACCACTGTAATTGCAAAATAAATATTTTTTATCCGAAATTTACCTCTAAGCGCTATTGGGTCACTTTGACCCAGTCATGGATGTCAGAGTTTAACTTTATATTTCTTCTAAATAAATCAAAACGACGTTGAATGGTAAATTGTAGGTATGCGCCGTAATAAACATTCGCGGCGAAGCGGCGAGGGGGTGTAGGGAGAGGGGCGGTGTGACATTGGTCATTGGTCGTAATCGCTGCATCATTAGTAAGCGGGCGGCAGTAGGCGAGAGCGTAACGTGTGTTTCGTTTCTGTCACACGGCACACCGCACTTACGTATCTAGTGTTTTTGCTCATTATGGCTAAACGTTATCTAAGAACCTGCGGAAATCACGCAAATGCTTCAAGATATCGATGAAGACACTCGGAAGGCGAGCCGTTACATTCATCCGATGAAGAGTGGCAACAATTACCTGCAAATAGTGACTTATCGTCATCCGATGATGAAAACTCTATGAATCAGGTTCAAGATCGGCCTGGGTAAATATTGATATTCACAATAATAAATTTATACCTGTATATAGGTATGAGTCAATAAAAATATTTCTAATTTGTATAGTAGGCGTTGTCGTGCCCAATTTTAGTTTTGGTTTTCGTAATTTTCGTTGTATCTAACTTAGTGATAAATAATTATTTTTTAGGTGAAGACATAGCGATCGCAACTTCTGACCATGAGAATGCGACTACGCAATGCAGAGGGCGTGGAAGAACCAGAAATCGTGGTGGATCACGCGGTCGAAGACGCGGCCGAGGCCGGAGCCAGTTGTTACTTTCGTTTACATGATACTTACAATTCATTGAGAGAAATTCCCTTGGAAACAGTAATTACTGCACCTGATGGAACGAATTGGAAAGTTGGAACCACAAACTGCGCACTGCCAGGTAGGCGATGTCAACAAAATCTGTTCAAAGATCATGCTGGGCCTACTCCGTATGCAAAACGTAATGTAGATAGTAGTAGTGCTTGACGACTTATGATTGACGAAAAAATTTTGAAACATGTTTTATCTTGTACCATAGCTGAAGCTCGACGAACTCACTCTCCTGACTGGGTCATGACATCGAAGAGCTCGAAGCTTTTCTGGCTATTATTTATGTACGTGGAGCAGTAGGCGCTAATGTTTAGACCTGGATCATTGTGGTCATCAAATGGGGTAATGATTTTGTAAAAGCCACGATGTCTCGGGATAGATTTGGGAGATTATGAAGTTTTTGAGATTCGACGTGAGATCTACAAGAACACAAAGACCTGACAACTGACAAGTTTGGATTGATATCTGAAGTGTGGTACAATTTTATTTCCAACCTTTATAACGATTGATGAACAACTTTTTCCTTCCAAATGTCGATGCAAATTACTCCAGTTTATGAGTTCAAAACCCGACAAATACGGACAAAGTTCTGGTTGGCTGTAGATAAAGACTCTAAATATATAGTAAACGCATTTCCGTACCTAGGCAAGGATGACGTCAGGTCAAATGACGAACGTCTTGGGGATTACGTAGTAAAAAAATTGATGCAGCCATACCTCAAGAAAGGAAGAAATATCACTTGTGATAACTTTTTACGTCTCTATCCCTTGCTGAAACTCTAAAATCGAACGGAACAAGTATTGTTGGTACAATAAATAAAGCACGTCGGGAAATACCTGCATGCGTAAAACAAGCAAAAGAGGAGTTGTACAGTACAGTGGTACTGAAAAAAGACGATATCACTTTGACAGTATACCAAGGAAAGCATAAAAAGAATGTTCTTCTCCTTAGCACTATGCACCCAGATATTCAAATAGAAACTGGTATAAAAAAGAAACCGGATGTAGTGTGATTTTACAACAGTTCAAAGTATGGGGTAGATGTTGTGGATCAAATGGCTCGGAAATACTCTGTGAAAGCCCATCTAGGCGTTGGCCAATACACACTTTTTTATAATTTGCTAGACTTAGCAGTAATAAATTCTTGGTTGTTGTATTGTGACCTAAATGGAAAAAAAACAGCAGAAGGGAGTTTATCTTACAGTTAGGAGAAGAACTAGCTCAGCCTTATGCAAATAGCAGGAAAGCTTCTAATACTCGGATCAATATACCAACGAAATAATAGGACATCAAGAGAAACGTACTCGTTGTCAGGTAAAGTCTTCTTGTGCAGGTAACAAATCGTGTGTAAAATGCCAAGCATGTAAGAAAACGGTTTGCAAGAAGTGCACATCGAAAGAGTTTTCCATATGCTCAATATGCGATTCCGAAGAGTAATAATTGAAGTACCTACTATTTTATTTTTATTTTTGTCGATTGTGATTTCTATTTAAAGCCAAAGTTCATCCAAAATATGTGTAATATGATAATAAAGACATTTCATCAAAAATACATGTTTATTTATATACACAACTTCACATTATTGTAGCGAAAATAAAATGGCCAAAATTGACCCATCCGCGCTTACAGGGGTATCAGGATATACCGCGCTTCTAGTGTTAATAGATTACCTATGTAAAGTTAATTTCTTTTTATAAATTAATCACCTTTGTATGATGTAATACTTAATAAGTGACACGCTTACACTAAAAGTATACAAGTAAAACAGGTTAAATGTATCAAAATATCATTATTTCAGCGAATTTGGTAAAAAAAAATCTTTCCACTTAAAGAATTGGTGTAAAGTACAATAAGTCTTCACACCAAAAGTAAAATAAGCTTTTGAAATCATTGAATTTAGAAGATATAACACCTTTGATAAGTTCTGGTAAAACATGTTAAATGCAGCTCTCCTTTGACCTAAATTTGATTTTATTCAATTTTTATTAATACCAAATATTAAATAAAAGTAAATCTCAAAAGAGGGGTAGTTAGCCCTACTTTTGCTTTAACAGTTTTTTAATTAATTAATTTGAAATAGATCAAATTACAACTCAAATTTTAAAAACTCATTTACTCAAATTGGCACTGACTGCATTTATTACTTTTTACCAGTAAGCAGACGATATGGCCTATCCACTTTCAATATTACTGTCGATTGTAGAGGAGGCCCGTGCCATGCAGTGGGACGTATGTGGATCTAAACAGGTTGCTCGTGAGCGTAATCACAATGTATATTTTTAATTATTTGTCTAAGTACAATTATTTATAGAAATAATATAAGATTCGTAAAAATAAATGTAATATTCGGGACAATTCAATGTAAAGCGGCTTACTTGTGGTATGAAACTCTCCTATCTTTGGATTAGACTTCCTATCGTAGTTAGGGCATAGTATAACAGCACAATTCGGCATTTTTTATTTAATTTTGATAGAGGACAATAATATAATGCAGTTGAGATGCCACCACGTACTATTGGAAAGTTAATATACAGGCCACTTAATATATTCAGACCACCGATTCCTATCATAAATTCAAAATATAAATTGTTATTTGATACAGCTGATTGCTGCAGACAGCAGATCCAGCAGATTGCTGTCAGAACTGTACCAACTTTGCGTACCTACCAACTTCAGACTCAGTAAATCAGAAATTTGACAGCTTGCGTTTTACCAACGTTTAACCGTTTTAACTAAGTGGACTGGCAAAGGTCATCCTCATGTTCAGCCTTGTTGTGTTTCACTTTAAGACATATTTATATAGGCGTACCAGAATCTCATGGCATAAAATTAAAACTAAGAAATTATTTTAAGTGGCAATACCAACGGTAAACAGCTGATTCAAGCCTTGAATCAGCTGTTTACCGTTGGTATTGAATTTCAAGGTAATTACGCTAAGGATTCAAAACTTGAGTTATGTCATTAGATGTGAATATTTAAGATTTCTATACTTCCTTGGCGAAAATACACAAATTAGTTCTACGATCACAAGTGCAATATTTTGTTTACAAGGTTTATCGCCAGTTCCGTGAAATAATTTGTAATATTCGACGTCGTTTTAACAAAAAGTCGGAGTAAATAGTTTTGATACTTCATTTTTGTTTTGTTAGTATTAGATATGTGATGTGTTTTATCGTATATACTTTGATATCATTTATTGATACTAAACAGTAATGCATTCAATACCTATTTACAGGAGTTTCCAGAGATTTTAGATAAGCAACAGTTTATTATTATTCCTTTATTTTCATCGTCTTCATCAAAAGATGTACTGGAAGGGTATTTAGAAATATGCTCTGACTAAAGTGTTAATGAAATAAAGAAGACTGAATATTGTACAATTATACGGTTTTTATTTTACAATCTTACTTCTTTTGTAAACATTTTTGGAATCTAAATAATTATTTAAATAAAACCGACTCATAATCAAACTACTTACAATTTTAAAAACATGAAATTATTTGATTATGTGGGAACTATAGATAGCGCGAGTTGAATGCAGTCGGGGCCTGAGGTGCGGAGCGGGAGCGTTTCCGCCCGCCGCGCCGTCCGCACGCCTCACCTCGCACGCCTGCAATTTAGTGATGTGCTGTCCTAGCTAATTGTACGCTTACCCTGTTATCGTGTTAATAATCAATTTGCAATCCGTGTTATTAGTTTTATTATTTTTAATCATTCATAATGACTGATCCGATTCCATCAAGTTCTGTAAAAAAAAAACGAGTTTTCGTTCATCGCCAAGCACGAGAAATGGCGAAAAAAGATCCTAGATAATATGTGTGTTGAAGAAAGGCAAAACAACAATTTGGTATTTCTTTAAACAATGCTTTTTTTGCAATTTCTGAATCTGACTAATTTTTTTTGTTATTTGTTTTATTTTATTTTGATGCATAAAATTATCACTTATTAAAAATTTGTGATAATTATTACCTAGATTTTTTTTAATTTTGTTAACCTACTGTGAAATTAAAAGTTAAAACAATGTTAAAATTTATCACATACTTATTGTGGTCATAAATAATTCGGTCACAGCACCACCGCATTCCTAAGCTCTGCATTCAACTCGCGCGCTATCAGTAATAAGAAGAGAGAATTAAAACGAAAACTGGTCATGGTGACTCGGTACCACCATTTTATCTACGTTTTGGAAGTACCAGCGCTTCCTCGAAATTATATATACTCGTAAGGCATATATAATATGTATAATATACATACGATATTATAATTTAAAAACGAAAAAAAATCTTATTACCTATTTTAATTGGCTATTATCTATAGTTTGTCGATTAAATGTGTTTACATGGAGGATAATAAGGAGTTTTAAAAACCCTCTTGGCAACACCATCAAAAGTGTGTAGTGCCACTGACAAATCTAAAAAACTGATGTAAAAATTACTTATTTCTAATGTTTGGAAATCATGCCACAACCCAAGATGATAATGAGAACTCAATGACGAAATCTATGTGATTTTAGGATAAATCAGTGTAAAAAAAATCAACATCAAAGACCGCCATTTTTATTAGGAATCATCAATACATTATTAATCAAAAAGATCTAAATAATTTGAGTGACAATAACAGTCCCAGTCAACCAAATAACCAAGTGATAGCAATCACAGCCAACAAACTCCTACAGTAGAACAGATTCTGCTCAAACAATCTGAAAAGATAGATTTGCTCCTACAACAGATCACCACACTACTTAACCTCCTTACCTCTATAATTCTAAACCTTACTAAAAGTAAATAGAAATGGCGTCACTTAGGATTGCAACGTGGAACATAATGGCCTGTCGTCTAGTATAAATGAACTTGAAGCCCTAATAGTTGCCAACAAACTGGATGTGGTTCTCATATCCGAGTCACACACTACCAGTAGGAGCAGTCCTTCGTCTAAAGGGCTTCCAAATTTACCACTCACCACACCCAGATGGTGGTGCAACATGCTGGGTCTGCGCTGGGTGATCAAATCAAGCCTTAAATATTACCTTCTTGAAGCCTACTCAACTGACCACCTACAGGCTACCAAGCGTACGACTAGAAGAAAGTGCAGGACCAATTACTCTCTCAGCAATATATTGTCCGCCTAAACACAGCGTAACAGAGAGAATGTTTTTCGACTACTTCAAACTCTAGGTTATAGATTTATTTCTGGTGGCGACTGGAATGCTAAACATACTTTCTGGGGCTCCAGGTTGACTGTCACAAGGTCACAAGGGGTAGATATCTAAAGAATTGCATTGACCAACATTATTTCCATCCTCTGTCAACTGGAGAGCCTACATACTGGCCAACCGACCCAAACCAAATGCCTGACCTGCTGGATTTCTTCGTGACTAAAGGCATAAACTCTCTATTCACAACTGTGGAATCTTGCTTAGATGGGTCATCAGACCATACTCTAGTGATATTAACTTTGTCTTCAACTATGGTGGAATGCGAGCAAACTCCATTATCTTTACACAACCAGAAAGACTGACTGGGAGTGTTTCCGTTCATACCTGGTTGTCCACATTAACCTGAAAATTCCACGAAAACATGTGAAGACGTCGAAGATGCTTGCAAAGATATCACAAATATTATTCAGGTTGCAGCTTGAGAAAATACGCCATCGCTAAACATAAATTTGAGTTCTATAATCACTCACCCACTGGAAGTCAAAAAGAAACTAGCCGAAAAACGGCGTCTCCGACGGAAATGGCAGACATCGCGTAAATCGATCAGACAAAGCCAACTAAATAGAGCTATAAAAGACTTAAAAGTAATTCCTAGAAGAAAACAAAAATACTAGCCTAAAGAAAACTCTAGAGTCGTTATCCACCAACTTGCGCGACCAATTCCTTATGGAAGGCTTCTAATACCTAAATAGGCCCCAGTTATCATTTCATCCTATAAATTGGCAGTCAACCTGGGCACGTACAGACCTTGAAAAATCGGAGGCTTTTGCTGCACATTTAAGTGAGGTATTTAAACCAAATGAAGGAAGTGACAAAGATGACTTGGATGACATACTCAAACAAGATATCCAATTGTGTTTACCTATCAAACCAACATCACCAAGAGAAGTTGCGAGAGAAATTATATTTTTAAATCCTAATAAGGCGCCAGGCTTCGACCTAATCACCCCAAGAATCCTCAAGGAGCTTCCAAAGAAATGTATCACTTACTTGACTTGCTTGTTTAACGCCACTTTTAGGCTATCCTATTTTCCTAAGTTATGGAAGGTCCCGGAGATAGTCATGATCCATAAAGACGGTAAGCCACCACAAGACTGTTCCTCATATGGGACTGAGACTTATGGGTCAGAGGTTACAAGACTGGTCTTGTCAAAGCTATGGGAAAGGATTTTCCCTCAAAAGACTGGTTGAAGTAATGAACGAAATAAACCTACACCAGAGCATCAGTTCGGGTTCCGTAAAGCGCAACTCCACCATCGAGCAGGTACATTGTGTATACCATTGCGTCAGGCAATGCTTCGAGACCAAGAAATATTGCTCTGCTGCATTTCTAGATGTACAGCAAGCATTTGACCGGGTCTGGCACAAAGGATTGCTATCTAAGATCAAGAAAAACTGCCACACTCCGTATTTTTTATCCTTGAATCATATCTCTCTGATAGGGTTTTTCAAGTTAAGCACAGGGATGCTAGATCCTCTCTGATTCCCATTAAAGCTGGTGTACCTCAGGGGTCAGTGCTTGGTCCGGTCTTGCATAATATTTTCACATCAGATCTACCAATCTCAGAGGATGTTACTGTCGCGACATATACTGATGATATTGCGTTTCTTGCTGTGGATAATAACCCTGTAAAAGCTAGTGAAAAGCTTCAAAACTTCTAGACGACACATCGAAATGGCTTCAGATGGTGGCGCATCCAAGCAAGCGCGCAGAAGTCCATCCAGATTTGCTTCACACTAAGAAAAGGAGAGAGTGTCCCCCAGTGCGTCTAAAAAAACAACGTTTTACCTCGTACTGACTGTGTGAAGTATCTGGGCTTCCACCTGGATAAACGCATAACGTGAAATATCATATCAAAGCCAAGAGAGATCATGTAAAATCACAAATTTCGAAGCTTATATTGGATGTTGGGCAGAAACTCGGTGCTTTCCTTGGATAACAAACTCATGATTTATAACGCTATATTGAAACCCATTTGGACATTGGGATTCAAATATGGGGAGTGGCCAGCAAGAGTAATATCATGTGCTTGCAAAGGGTGCAAAACAACATTTTAAAAAATATAGTGAAAGCTCCGTGGTTTGTAAGGAATGATGAAATACACGAATATTTAAACATACCAACAGTGGCATCAGAATAGAGCGTCATAAGAAACAGCACATTGAACGCCCTCAAAATCATCCCAACCCACATGCTTCAGGCTTACTCGATAATGTCAATGTGGTTAAAAGACTAAAAAGGAACCACATACTTGAGGTGTCAGCAAAGCAATGGCTTGCTGCTCTTAAAACCATATTTCCCTTAACTCAGTTGATAAAAGTCTGGCGACTGATTGCAATCAATTGTAAAAATTATCGTAACTTTTTCACGATTGAGTTTAAGAACGCTGCTAACAAGTCCGATGAGAAAGAAACAAAAATACGATTATTGTATAGCGCTATCTCTTGCTAGCATACGGATCATAGACTTTTGCGTTCACTCATTTGGTTAGCTTGCGACTCACTTGCGATCCAGTATAAACATGGTCATGGTACGAAACAAAATGACAACCAAAATTCATTTTTTTTTATTGCAGTGAATGGCGAGACGAGCATGCCGTTCGCCCTGATGGTAAGCGATACGACCGCTCATAAACAGTAGAAAACATTCCACTGCGCTCGCCATCCTGAGACATAAGATGTTAAGTCTCAATATGTCCAGTAGTTGCTCTGGCTACAATGTCCTTCAATCCGAAACACAACAGTACATTTAAGCAGTGTTGTTTCACGGGAGAAATAGGACATTGCGGTGGTACCTACCCAGATGGCCTCGCACATATGAGAGACCTACCACCAGTAATTGCATCGGAATTGAATCGCTTAAACAACGGTCATGGTAAGGCTGCAGATCTAGAACCTTTTTCCTTTGCCTGGAGTCCGCCATACGCCCTTGATTCACCTGTCCTTCCTTTTAATCTTGCTTACTGACTACACGAGACAGACATAAAAATATATTGTTATTAAATATACAGTAATTTAAAAATATAAAAAATCGTAAGTATCAAAATATGTTTAGTTGAACAACAAACCAGTCATGGCGGCGACACGTTCTTGCACTTTGTTTATGTCGATAGTTAATTGCCCTGAGGCCTTCTCCTGCTCACAATATTGCAACAATCTATGAACGAGTTTACGTTTTCCACTTTTAATAGCTTTTGGCATTGTTTAAATCAATTTGTGACAGCAAAATTCGAAAATATTTACGTCGCAGAAGCGTAACTGACAGCGTAAGTACCACAGAACCACGAATGAGTGTGCTGCCAGCACCCGTTTTTTAAAAAAGACTACAAAATGTCATGTAAAACACATTTATCTTGCATTTATCCGACAATCTATAAAAGCACAATTTAAAAGTCATTTTAATATTATTTAAGCGATGACCTATATTATATTTAATTTTAAAACATTATGATAAACATATATATATTTATTTACAAAGGTGTACTTTAAAAAAAGTATGTCAATTTAGTGCGTGGTGGCCTGTTGGTAAACGGACTAGACGCGGCTGCCAACATGTTCACGGTGGTCGCGGGTTGCGAATCCCAGGGGCACACCTCTTGACTTTTCGGAGTCATGTGTGTATTGATAGTCAATCACCACGCACTAAACGGTGAAGGAAACATCGTGAGGAAACCTGCATACCATAGCGATTCATAAGAATTTCTATGGTATGTAAGTCCGCCAACCCGCACTAGGCCAGCGTGGTGGACTATATGGCCTAACCACTCTCAATTGTAGAGTAGGCCCGTGCCCTGCAGTGGGACGTATATGGGCTGATACAGACATACAGATGTCAATTTAAAATATTAATTAATTACAATTATTGAAAGTATCAAAATATGTCATCCAATTACCCCAGTGTTGCAATGCGTAAATTTAAATTTCATTAAATGCCATGAGATTCTGGTAGACCTTATACTAGCTTTTGCCCGCAACTTTGCGTGATTCTGTAATTAAAATATGTTTTATATTTGGAACATACTCCCCTAGATAAGATATTACGTCTCCGTTTTTTTTATTATGTAGTCTATTGGCTATTAATCACTTTATCAATAACGATTTCCCGCCATATCTCCACTTAAAACATAAAATCGAAAACCTAACATTTGGTAAGTATCTATGTATCTATCTATAATGGGTAGGTAAGTTAATAAACATAATTCCTATGTCTAAATATTCTAATCCCCGAGTGAACTAATTTGTTTTTTCAAAATTAAAGTATTAGCAAAATTAGCCATCTTGCAGTGAGTCTTGTCAAAATCGGTCCAGCCATTGTAATTTGCTGTTATAACTTGACATTGGCAGAATTGCGGGGTGGTTTAGGGGGTGGTAATAACGCAAAGGCCAAAAAATAAAACTGAACTAAACTGAGATTAGCGGTTACGAACAGAACTCTTGTTTATTATAATATGTCTGTGAACAGAACGACAGACAATCTTTTTTTAAGATCATTTTCGATATAAGTATCGCGTAAGGTCAGGGTGCTAATTCCGGCATAGTTTATAAAAACTCACATTTGTTTGCTACAAATTATGAAAGTTTAATTGTTTTGGCAATTTCATTTTATTAGGGTGTGGGGGCAATATTGAACGGTTTTTTGATAAGATGAATAGGGTTTGATTTGTAACTCTATAGAACAATACTTATTGAAAATATACAAAAAATAAAAATATTCGTAAACAAGGGAAGAGTACATTTTTCAATCATATCAATAACATCCTGGTTTACTGGTGGTAGGTCTCTCTAGGGCTGCTTGGGTGGGTACCACCGCAATGTCTATTTCTCCCGCCAAACAGCAGTTTAATGCACTGTTGTGTTTGGGATTGAAGGACATTGTAGCCAGAGTAACTACTGGACATATTGAGATTTAACATCTTGTGTCTCAGGATGGCGAGCGCAGTGGAATGCCAAGCATTGCTTTGTAAATCAAGGTGTGTTTGGTTTTGCTACTGACTACTAAAACTACTACTTAAAATTCTACAGGGTATTCTACTAACACTGAACGGATTTTTGAAATAAATAACACCCTGCGGCCAGCAGTCACATACATAGTCCTGACCCCACACTAAGATTCAGTGTTGTGTGCTGGGTATCAGAACTACGAGAGAATTTCCGGTCTCACAAACACCCAGACCCAGAAGAAATATTTGTGGGCCCCATTTCGATGGATCGAACCCGGGGGCCTCTCGTTTCACAGGCGGTGGACTAACTAACTACGCCACGAAGGTGATCTAATTATATTAACCCAGATAAGCCTACTGTCCTATATATAGGACAGTCAAATAAAAAAATATATTGAACTAACCATTTAAATGGTTGATTTTATTTGCTGTTATTTGAAGTAAGGAGACTATTTTTTTATTATAAAAAATAGAATATCAATGATATAAATACATTTCATAGAAATATTTCACTTCAAAGTACGCAATAAAAGTGTGCCCCAGACAAGGTGCACGAAAGGTAGGTACTGTATATTACAGTAAAGTTTTATATTTCACTATTTTCTTATTAGATATCTAGATAGCCTGTTCCTTATTTTCGAAAACTCGTTCCTCAATATAAATACTTCGGAAAGTGGAAATAATTAGGGATAAAAAGTAGTGTCCTATATATAGGACGGTAGGATAATACGGGGTTACTTTATATTCCCACTATTACAGGCGCATGTCATAATTATCGCGTGGATTATGATGTTGAAATCTTTTCTGATGATGGAAAAAATACTGAGAGGTAACTCAATATATATATGATCACTTTTGACTAACATTTATTGACACACTAATGTAGATTTTTGTATAAGGACTTTTGTAAGTGGTAGAGTTTTGCTTGTAAGTCGTTAAAGCTACGAAACACATGTCTCCTCAGCCAAGGAGGCTCTACTAGCTCACAGATGAACTGTATAGCAGTATCTTCGCTGTTGCGTTTCATTCGTCGAGTGAGATTGTCCAAGAACCAACAGCTGGCAATGTGCTTGATTACCATATTGCCGGGTGTTGGTTATCGAACCGTGTAGGGCTGTCATCATATACACTGGTGGAAAACTCGTTGATGACCCATGCAAGTGTATCGCATTCAGGGATCAGCTTGTGTATATCCGTTAGATACCCTGTTTGGATCGCGCTAACCTTACATCAAGTGTACTGGAACAGTTTGATAGGCCAGAGTAAAAAAACGACTCAGTGGTTGAGAATGTGACGCTGAATAACTAGCCAACAAACACAATAATTCCAGTAGCAGTTATCTTTGTTCAAAGACAACACGGTAGAGATCACATTAGTAATCGCAAAAACAAACCTACAAGTCAGACAGCTTCTTGCGAGAAATAATATGGTCCGAAATAATAGGTTCTGAAGTCATTTTCAGTAGATTAGCTTGAAATTTAAAAATTTTATGTGGGTTAGATTTGACTTTTCTTTCACGACATTCATGTCCATGACTCATGTAGATATTTAGGACACTTTTGATCAGTAAATATACAATATCATATCAATATCAATACTAAACTATACTTGCTACCTATTATCCTACTGTCCTATATATAGGACGGTCATTTCCCGGAAAGCCTTATGGCAGATAATTTTTTTCAACATTTTTTTTATTCGTCTTGAGGTAATGAAATTAAAGAAAATCATTAGTTCTGATGATTTACAAAAAAACTTGTTTCAGGCTTATCTGGGTTAAGGCTTCTTTGTGGGTCTCTGGACTAGGGATTCTAATGCATTTGATACGTGAAATATAGCTATCCAAAGAAATAAAATTATTTTGGGGAAAACTGATACCATACGGATTTTCTCGTCAAAATCAGGAAAATCAGTCAAACATCAATATTTCATAAAAATTATTGTTTTAATTGCCTTTTTAACTATAAGAAATTATCCTGTGGTATTATCTCCAGGCTCAATGTTTGCGTGATATGGTGCTTGTAATGTTATTAAATGAGCCGATTTTAATTTTTTTGCACAATGTTCTAATATTGTTGGATTTAAACTGCAAGGGAAATGTTGAAATCATGGGTTTAAAATGCATTAAAAAATAATTTAAGTTTTTATGGTTTTTTATTGATTAAAGTAGATCACTTTTGAGGCGCACTCTGGTTAGAGCTCTTTGAGTCGCGCATTGAAGCCGAACGCCTACGTTTGATCTCTTCCTGGCGACGTACCTGAAAATAAAATTACATTAAAATATGTTGCAATGAATTTTTTTACCAATAATATTTAATATTTTGCATTTTTGAAACATATTAAATATGACTGTATTTTAATCATCGATTATAACACAAATGTATTAAAAACAGTGTTGCTGATTTAATACCTTCATTTATATCGAGAATAAATCAAGGGGTAAGACACAGCACATCACTCTTACAGCTGCGTATAATTGCCGTAAATTGAATTTACGACTATATGATACCAGCTGTCGTTGAAATCAATCAGTAACAACATTCTTATGACCTAATTCAAACAGTTTGAAATCTATTACAGTTTTAGATTGTTTAGTCTTAAGGTCACAAAAGATTTGATAACGAAAATAGGTTTTAGACTAGCTATGAATAAAGCTCTTAAAGTATACTATTTGTTATTGGTGTCAATATAATGTTAACTCTATGAATATGTTTTAAGTAATTGCTATTCCATGCGAGCCCAAATGACTTATTTATCTATAGTAAAACTCAATAGAATAAATGAAATTTAACATTTAGATGTTTGCGATTAATTCATTATTCTTTTTTATACATGCATCCAGGGCTTGAAAACGATACCAATTCACATTAAAAGTATCGGTAATTACCGGTAATTTCATAAAGATACCTGTGTATCGTTAAAAATTAGTAGCGGTAATTGAGTATCGTAACGAAACACAATCGTTATGATACCATAACGTTAACAATAATCAATGTTTTTTTACGTCGATAACGTTAAAAATATCGGTAATTTCGTAGCGTTAATTTATGCGAAGTTGTCGATTTCTCAGAGTTCTCTTGAGTGTCCCACGGGATATACCACAAAGCATGTTGACTGCCGCCACGTTCTTCCTATGAATGTGGTTAGTTGGTAAACATTGCGAGTTGCCGGGAGCGAAGGTAACGAAATAGTCTCATAACGTTAAAAGTATCGGTAAGTTTGAGCCAAGGTAACGAAATACACTCATAACGTTATAAGTATCGGTAAGTTTGGTAGTACCGGTATTTATATTTAACGTTAAAATAACGTTAATTTGGGTATCGTACTTATGAATTTACCGATACCTGCTTCTAGCTCCATTAACGATACCAAACTTTACCGGTATTTCAAGCCTGCATGCATCTGTCACATATCAAACAATTAGACTTATAATACATACAAAATAATACATTTTCTCATAATCACCATATTTATCCCAGACTTTCTATGAAACATCTCACATTACAACAAATTTATAGCATAATAAGGAACATAAACAATAGTATAACACACTTAATAGGTCCACTTTAGACTCCCCTCTTTTTATTTTTCGTTCTCTTATGGCCATTCCAAAGTATTCAGGAAGATTTTGTCTTGTGTGATACAACTGCTATTTATACTCTTATGTTAAATACAAGTCTAGTTTAGTGTTAATTTAGTGCACAAAATAATAATTGTAATAATTTACCTTGGATTCCTTCTTTCTCTGTGCAAGCAATTTGGCGTAATCAGCCTCAGCAGACTTGCGTTTGGCGAGACGCTTCTTCTTGAGGGCCAGACGGTGGCGTCTGCGCTGCAACACTACAGGCGTCACCAGTCGCTGGATCTTGGGGGCCTGGAAAATTATTGTAAAGTATTAATATCATATTTCAAAGTAATACACAACTTGTTTTGATATTTTACTTTTAAAGATGTGAACATATTTGATTAATGAAATGTCTTCGGAATTGTGTGTATTTGTTAAATTGTTGTTGGCAATACTAAATACACTTCAGTAACAGCCCATATACGTCCACTGCAGAGCACGGGCCTACTCTACAATCGAGAATACGATTGAGAGTGGTTAGGCCATATAGTCCATACTAAATAATATAAATATTATTGTTTTGCACACTGTAAAAGTAAACAGATAATTGTATCTGAATCTTCTGCTCGGTGCTAATTTGATATGCCCTGATGCTGCTGCTCCCATATCTTTTATGATTTGAAAGCAATAATTAAATCAGGGCATTATTATTTAAAAGCCGAAATGAAAATAATTTATTGATCTGATTAATGATTTGAAAAATATATATACATTAGGATTAGGAAAACTATAATGCTATTTGTAATTAGCTGCATCTTGAATATTTAATATTAAATAATTATTTATTAAAAACAGAAAATATGTTGAGTGCACAAAGTAAACATAACATACAAAAAAAAAACAATATATACACATTATATCACAAACAAAATTGAAAACAGTAATGTGATGTGTCCATAGGCAGTTTCATAAATGTTGAAAGAAACAAAAAGAACATAAATGTACATTATTTTGCTTACCTTATATCTGGGTTTAGCATTCTCCTTGCCTTCCTTAGCTGGGAGCAGGCGTTTAACAACGTAACGGCGGACATCATCCTCTTTGCTCAAGTTGAACAGCTTGCGGATTTTGGATGCACGTTTAGGACCTAGACGGCGGGGTACGTTTCCATCGGTCAATCCAGGGATTTCCTGAAAACACAATAATAAATTTTCTAGTAGTATAAAACTAAACAAACGATACTTGTTATAGTTGGGCCTAAATAACATGACATGAATTCAAAAAGTGTAGTTTATTAGGCAATAATAGCAATGCATAATTGGTAATTAATGTCTATTATATTTACAAGATATACAAACTTAATTCTGAACTGATTTAGAGGAAGTTTTTAATAAGAAGTTCACAAGATAATACATTGACTAATATCATATATTTTTTTTAATCTACAGGAATTCATATTACTTAGAAACAAAAACTTATTAAGAACTATTAGCTATTGTATGGTATATTTGTTTTCAATTTGATGAAAAAAAACACACTAAGTTCATAATAGGCCCAAAATAGGCATTTGCTTTTCTTGGATTATAACTTTACTTTGAGTATGAATAATTGAAATGTTTGATAAAATAAAATTGTCTATGAATGAAGAATTCATAGGTACTATTTATATTATCATTTAATATACCCTGCCGCATATAATTACCTACATTTGGAGATGTAGGAAACAGTAAGAACAGGGATGGTTGCATATTAACTTGTTTTAAGTAACACATAGCTTTTCTATGCATTGGTAACAAAATACTTGGACTTGAATATCAATTCTATTTTATGAGCTACAATCTAGAATTATGAGTAAATTGAAATTTGTAACATACCTGTTCACCCTTGCGGACAATGACGAGGGCCAAGACAGAGAGGTTGGCATCTACAATGCAGCCACGGACTGACTTGCGTTTCCTCTCACCATCACGACGGGGTCTGTAGCAAGAGTGACCCTTTGACATCAAGAGACGGACACGGCCTACGAGTAAACAGCAGTTTAAAATGTAGCAATCATAACATACATAGATCAAAGGACAAATAATTTCTGCGTAACAGATGTTCATGGCTTCAAATTAGCAAAAACTATATTTGAAATCTCATTATTTATAGAGAGTGAAGTATCCTAGTTTTAATACACAATAAAATAAACATATACTTTTTGATTTGCCTTTATCTGTAGGTGGACAAAGTCCTAACTGAGTAATTATAATTAAACTGAAAAACACTTTGAAACAACTCAAGACATCAGTTTAAATATTACAAAATGGCTTGTTTGATTTTATATTCGTTGATGCATGAGTAGTGAATACTCACTGTTGGTGAGGACACCCTGTTTCATCGGGAAGCCCTGCTTGTCGTTACCGCCGGCAATGCGGAGAACATAGCCCTTCCACTCATCACCTAGCAGATCAGCCTCTACTTCCGCACCCATGCGCTTCTCGTAGAAGATACGGAGCTTGTGCTCGTCCACCACTTCGAATAACTTCTGACATCCCGTTGCCGGGAATGAAACGTTCAACTACAAAAACAAAATTGAGGTTATAACACACATTCACTAGTTTTCTCACAAATTTAAGTTACCCGAAAATTATACGTGAAAAAAATATAACAAGTTATAGTAAATAAATAGCTACACGTGAAAACCACTGGGCACCAAATAATCACACTACGAAAATTTCAAACCACAACACGGCATATTTTATCGAATTAATTCACTGGAATCGTGACACATATAAAACGGATTTAATATTCGCGGGGTAGTTTATTTAATGTAGTATACGAATTCAGGGTGATTTTAATTCATTTTTATACATAAATATTAAAAACATTTTAAAAACCTTCATGACTGCGATTAGACCCTCGAACGTCAGCCATGAAAAAGGCCAGAGATTGTCAAATTGCTTACTATTAGAGTCTACACGAAGCAAGTGGTCCAGTAATAAAAAATCGACTAATGAAATATTTGTGATTGATTAGTAGTAATTTATTATAGTGCCGTAAGTAGTTAAATAGCTTTATAATAAAAAATATATCGTTAATTTTCACCTATTAAAGTAAAAAAAAAACATAAAATATAAAAAAAAAATACAACTCGTTATGTGTATTTTACGGCTTTATTTATAAACAATTTTAAAACTAATCTTAGCTATCGAATGTTTTGTCTTTTTCGACCAAACTGAATCCAAAATCACTCTAATGAGATAAAATAGTCTTTAGTTAAAATATGTTAAAAACTGTCCATGAATAAGACTGTTCGAGTATTATAAGATCTAGGTAATTAAAAAAATTAAAAAAGAAGGAAAGTCGCTTTTATTTATGTAATTGGAGTTATTTGATGAACAGATTGTTTAATTTTAGTTGCTGAATGTTTTATCCCCTTTCGAACGACTTTTGAATTCTGTATAAGCAAAAAGACAAAATATTCTTTAATTAAAATTAGATTATAAGCTGTTTATGAATAAGACCGTGTATATTATTAAATTAAAAGTCCATTCTCACAACAAGTCTCATCATCATAATCATCATATCAGCCACAGGAAGTCCACTGCTGAACACAGGCCTCCCCCAAGGATCTCCACAATGACCTGTTGAAAGCGGCCTGCATCCAGCGACTTCCTGCAACCCTAGCCAGATCGTCCGTCCAACTTGTAGGCGGGCGTCCGACATTTCACTTGCCTGTACGTGGCCTCCACTCAAGAACCTTTCGGCCCCAACGGCCATCGGTTCTACGAGCTATGTGCCCAGCCCACTGCCACTTCATCGTGCCAATCCTATGGGCTATCAGCCGCTGCCAATAAACAATCCCAATCCAAAATTTGCCGTTTGAGATTGACAGTTCAATCTTTTTTCTGATACTAATAATTTTTTCGGTTGATTATTGGCATCGGCCGTATGTCGGTAACAACAACTGCCATAATTTTCCATCGCATAATCGTCTGGCTCCGCACATCCCTATAGGGTATTTTTAATTACTAATATTATCTGTACTGATTAATGACTATTGTCTGTGGTTTGTCGACATGACAATGACAGATAGCTTTTGACGTTTGACATTTGACAATAGTTTCCTCCCGCTCCTGCCCCGTCCCTCTTTGGCAAATAAACCAACCGTAGTACATGATGTTAGAGTATATTTTTGCACTTTATATCTGACATGATTGAGGGATAGTTGTCCGGTCAGTTCAGAAAATCAAGTTTCTAAATTAATTGTGAATTTTATAAATTATATAAATATAAATGTATTTTAAATATCTCAGGAGAGTTATAGCACACGTCTATTTAAGTCTTTAAAAATACTACGTTATTATTTTATTTACTTATATACATTACACATCATAATTTCACAAGTGTTACAGTCATAGTCTAATTGTGGTTAAAGTGCCATTTATTAATAAAAATGAATAATGAAGAGAACAAAGAGATGGCACATCGACAGCACGTGAAATATTTTATGAGATTTTTGAATATTTTGCCTCCGTCCTTGTCGTCTCACGATACTACCAGGTCAGCTTCATAATACCTTGTTTATTGATATGTTTTATCTGTTCATCCCATTATTTCTATATTCATGTGCATTTAATACATATTTTTGTCACTGCCATTGTAAAATAAAATGCATGGCGTATACTTTACATTTGTAAAAAGAATCACTTTCTTGTTTAATGTTTAAGTTTACCTTGACATGTACTTTCAAATCTGCTCACAGATAACTCTCATTAATTGCTTTTTGTGTGTCACGACACAGTCTGTTACATTGCATGTTTTTTAACAATTTCTATTAGTACTGAAACATGGCTGTGGTGGGCTTGTAGCACTATCATAATGTGCTACTAAAAGTATGGAATACCTTTATCCAAGGATATTCTTTTATCCACCTTGGTATTTCAATTTTTTTATAACCTCAGACATGACTGAGTAAGTAAAAAAAAAACTGTTATTTAATATGTTTTTAAGTTGACTATTGTTAATGAAATTTCAAGTAGTCTAAACTTTGTGTTTTAGACAATACTTTTAACTACTTTAACATGAAATATATTTCCTTTTTCAGAGTAACAATAGCATATTTTTCAGTGGCGGGGCTTGATGTGCTTGGCTCATTACCCACAATGTCTTTAGAACTGAGGTCCCGGATTATAGAATGGCTGTATAGATTGCAAGTGCACCAAAATAAAGAGAGTAAGTTTTATCTTCTAAAATTATTATTGATTCTAATTAAAGGTGTAGACAGTGGTGTAAGCAGAATTAAATGAATAATGTAACATAATTGAGAAATCAACATTACATTTATCAAATTACCATTCTCAGTAACATTTCAAATATAAAGCAAAATGTTTCATACAAATCTAACTCTAGTGTGTATCATTTTTTGAGCTAGTATTACTTGTGGTCAACATTTATCTCACAGTTTCTCAAGTAACAATAGTTTGCGTATTTTTCCCACCATAAATTGAAATTTATTTGTATTCTTTTTTTTATTCTAATTTCGACAGTGATATTATATTATGTTGTTAATTCATCAAAACAGTTATACTTACCCAAACTCAATGCACATTTAAATGTATTTCAAAATTACAATAGAATTATGATTGCTTCATTATTTTCGTGTTTTTTAATTCATTGACCCATCTGATTAAATTTTATCTTTTAGATTTTGAAGGTATCATACACATGTTTTTATTTCTATTTGTATGAAAATAATGTATATTATTTTGATTATATAAAGTTGATATTCTGTATCAGCCTATATACATCCCACTGCAGGGCACGGGCCTACTCTACAATCGAAAGTATGATTGAGAGTGGTTAGGACTTATAGTCCATTTAATATTATAGGAGAAAAATTATGATTAAATATAGACTTGCAATTTTAAGTGTAATTATATCATTAATAAAAAAAAAAACAAGAAGCCCCTCAGTTAAAATTTAAAAAAAACATTATATTAGCAAAAAAACAGGAGTTTTTGAATATAGGTTTTTCATGAAGGTAATATTTATTTTGCAGATGCCTCAATTATAGATAGGTATTGGGTTTCTTAGAGTTCAAGTATAAACTAGAGATAAGGAATCTATTGTAAATTATAATTCTCTTATCTATAATTTCCCAATAATTAAAACGAAAGTTACATAAAGTAACTTATCTATTGACATGAGGTTGAATAATAAAATACAACAATTTTCTTGTGGCTTTGCCTGCATGTTTAAGCTCAGGAACAGTGTTTTTCTACCATATAAATCCTACTGTAGAGCATGGGTCTCCGTTACAATCGAGAGTATGTTTGAGAGGGGTTAGGCCATATCATCCACCAAGATATTACAAATCCTTCTGTCTGTCATTCAGGCATAATATTGCAATTTATTTATTTTATAGTGCATTATTGCAACGGACTATCGACGTTTGTTTCCAGAAGTCCTTTTAATGGCTATTTTCCTATACCTCTTTGTTTTTTGATAAAGAGAAGACACATTTCTATTTTCCTTACTCTGCACAATGTTTAAGCAAAACATGGTGATTATTTGAGTACTTAAATGTGAAACTGTAATGAGCATAAAAACTTTAAACTTAGTTACGAATGTATAATATAGAATCATATTAGAAAAAAAAAGAGAATGAATAATGATTGTATTTAAAAACATGTACAGTCAGCGACAAAAGTCGTTGAACACATTTAAAACGCCAAAAGTCTTGCACACATGAAGCAACAGAAGTGGTTGAGCGAGGTCGGCCACAAAAATTCGTGAACACCTTAAGGTTACAAAAGTTTCTGAACAACAAAAGCAACAAAATTCCTGAACACGCAAATTGTACATAAGTTGTAATTTTTTTGATATCTTTGTATTGCGCACGCCCACCGACTTCGATATGAACCAGTTAGCTATTAACTATCTAGCGAATTTCCGTGAAAATTCATAACAATATTCAATTTAGTTTCTCAAAATATTCCTAAAGCCACAATGCGTGTTTTATATCAATGGAGACAATTAAAAATAATAATTATTAGTCAGAATGGAAAATACTTTTTCAAAAGTTTCCGAGCGACAAAATCCTGAACACACCAATGGTACATAAGTTTCTGAACACCTATAAAAAGCAAGTTTGCCGCAGATGTGTTCAACTACTTTTGTCGCTTTGTTATGGATTCATTGTAAAATGTTATTTCATAATTTATAATTTTTGCTTTTCTCTGCATTGACTTATTGTTTTCTGTTTTTGTGAAATAATATTTATTTATGAGAAGTTTTAAGTGTGTTTTATTTCAGTGGCGTAAATAATAATAATAATTATTAGATTCAGAAAGAAAATAGTGGCAGCATTATTGAACTTTTTAGATTCAATTGGGTTCAGAATACATATCTGAGAGACCCTTCGCTCCGATATTCTAAATTAATAGTCAAAATAGAATATTTTGGCCGCCATTTTTACTTTTTAGTTATTGGTCCGATTGGTTTCAAAATCAATATCCACTAGGTTCTTTGCTCCAATATTCAAAATTGTAATATCAATGGAAAACGATACGTACGATTTAAACAATAAAAGGTCCACATAAAAACAAGAGTACATAAAAACTCAAGAAGTTTAATAATTTATCGTATATGTTATATTAAATATTGATTATTTACATTAATTCAACACTTGCATTTTAATAAGAAAAATAATACAGTCGACTCTCGTTAATTTGAAACTCGAGGGACTCTTAAAATATTACGAATTATCGAGTGTTTGAAATATCAAATGGTTTGACTTTCGTATCGTATCGTATCAGCCCATATACGTCCCACTGCAGGGCACGGGCCTACTCTACAATCGAAAGTACGATTGAGAGTGGTTAGGCCATATAGTCCACCACGCTGGCCTAGTGCGGGTTAGCGGACTTACATACCATAGAAATTCTTATAAATCGCTATGGTATGCAGGTTTCCTCACGATGTTTTCCTTCACCATTTTAGTGCGTAGTGATTAACTGTCAATACACACATGACTCCGAAAAGTCAGAGGTGTGCCCTGGGATTTGAACCTGCGACCACCGTGAACATGTTGGCAGCCGCGTCTAGTCCGTTTACCAACAGGCCACCACGCACTTCTTGGTTCGACTTTACGAGAGACAATATAAAACTTCGAATTATTAAGTGTTGATCAACTATTATTCAATCAATATCAATCGTCAAACATTTATACTTTCTCTTTCTCTCTCTGCAACTTTGAATTGTCGAGTGTTGGACGCCGTTGAGTTCAAATTAACGCGTCGTTTTGTAATTTAGCTATGATTTTTGCGTTGCGGGAACTCGTGATAACTTTGAATTATAGAGAGGTTCGAATTATTGCAGGTTTGAATTAACGAGAGTCGACTGTAGTTAATAAAATTAATTCAAATTTAACCTTTCAAAATAAAATAACTGACAGAGTACTTACAAATTCAAGTAAAATTTGTATGCCGACACTACCCACAAATTACATTGAAAAAAGTATTAGATATGAAGGAGCACAAACATAAAACGACTTGCCAACAATCATAAAAGAAAAAAGATAACTTCCGTATTTCCAAGACAAAAATAAAATTATTTAAACAAAAATCAAAGCTTTGAATGCGGCCCTGGCAGCAAGACTTGGTTTGTGAATTGACATGTGGGTATTTTATTGTGTTATTGTTCCAATATAAGCACATTGTAACTGTCTTACCCACATCATTAAATTATAGATTAGTTCTGTCCGATACTAGTATAATTTTACCTATATAATTATTATATCTAATGGAGTGAAATTTAGAAAAATCTTTTAAGAAGTTTTTTTAATCTTAACAATTTATTGTTTAATATCTCGTGCCAATAACAAATTAACAAGACATTTATACTTCTCATAAATAAATATTATTTCACAAAAACAGAAAACAATAAGTCAATGCAGAGGAAAGCAAAAAATATAAACCGTGAAATAAAATTTGAGACCAATTGCCCAATAACTAAAAAGTTCAACATTGCGGCCACTATTTTCATTCTGACTAATAAAATTATTGTTATTTATTATCTCCACTGATATAACACATGCTAAAACTTCTCATAATATATGTTATTTCACAATAACACTGGTGGTAGGTCTCTCACATGTGAGAGGCCATCTGGGTAGGTACCACCACAATGAAAATGAAAAAAATGAAAATCTTTATTAAAAATAATAATGTTACATAACAAGAATATTGCAGGGGTTCTCAAATTAGGCTTTGCCTGTGTCTTGAGAAACCAGTTAAGAGCGTTTATACCCTGCACGCGCTTTTTGGCTTAAAAACAGGACTTTTCAAATGAGTTAATAGCCACCAATAAACAATTTAAAGGAAAAATAATTATTACTAATTTTAGAAAAGGTTGTCATCTAGGGATTTTGGTGGAAAACATTATAGATTGATGGATAATTTGTGAGTACTATACGGATTACTGAACACAAGTTTCGTTATTTAGGCTTTAAATGGCAATTTAGAAGCTTAAGATATCCTTAACCACTAAATATAAGATGAAAATAAAAATATTATCAGACTAATAAGACCCTTATGGAGGGATTTTGCTGAGAAAAATAATCTTTTTGTGTTTAGTTCCTGAAAAATAAAAATTTAAACAATGCGGAATTATTCAGAAACTCTCGTCAAGAACATATTTTTTTCACCAACTTATCGTACATAATTTTTTATAACAATTGCATATTATAATATAGAAGAACATCTTATCAATAAATTACCATTTTTAAATTTCAACAAAATTTGTTTTCATGTTTTCTACAAATATTTTAAAATCCACTATAAAACACGCTGTCTGACGTGGATCAAATCAGACCGCCGCAAGGCCTTCTAGAGGGAGGACGTATTGCTTGTCGCCCCGGCCTGGCTGCAGTCGATTATGCCGCGCGTAGTAAAAATAGCCACGCGCGGAATGCGATTACCACATCTTAGTACTTTGGTAGTAAAATATTTAATTATTTTTATTACCTACAGTGATTTTGTAGTGAGTATAAATTATGTTTCAGGTAATATAATGGGACGTAATTCCGAGGCTAAATTATGTTATGTATTGTAATATAAAATTAAATATATTTCGTAATTGTAAGGGGTTGTAAGGCCCCTAACACTATTTATGTGTTCGAACACGAAATGATTAATAAAACGTCCGTAGTGTCTACTGATTGAACACTGATTTGAATGCAACTTAACAATGTAATAATAACGAAAATATGATTAGTATCCAAAATTTGTATAATTCTTTGCTTGCACAGTAATATTTGTCTTTGAATATTTGAAGCGCACGGATCAAAGTTGTTTGAGCCGATTGTATAGCGAGCCGACGCGGCAGCTCTACGCACACAGCTTTGGTCGCTTATGTGTGCGTGAAATTAACGAAGAAATACCTATAGTTGACTTTGCGCGCAAGGTGTATACGCTCTTAAATAAATATTTTATTTAAAAATTAAGTGTGTGAGTGTGAGAAAGTGCCAAGTATGCATTAATGTGTGTGTGTGTATTTGCGTGAGTGTGTGTTCAAGTGAGCATTGATACCTAGTATTATGTATGCATAAGCAACCAGTGTATCCCTGTATAATATGTTTTATCGTACTTTACCGGTGCAGCATAATCTCTTTAATTGTGGTGGAATACTAAGGGTTTAGGTAGATATTTATTCGATGTGAAAGACATTTAATTTAGGTGGGTATTAATAGTGGCTGGTAGATCATGAGGGTTTATGTAAGAGCAGAGAATATTTTCGGTTTCGTCGTAGTCGAGATGGAGTAATAGTGTCTTAATTGTTTGTTTCGCTTTTTTGATTGTGCAATTTTTTATATCGCAGCGTGCATTGACCGAGTTATATACTACAGGATGTGATATATATGGGAATCTTTTGGCGAAGTTTGTTTTTGCGGGATGGGAGGGCAGACGAAAGACACGTTTTTTACGTAGATTTGTGAAGGAATCCGATTGTAAAACGGCTTTGTGAGTTTGAAGGCTTGCGTGTAGGATATAAAGTTGGCGAACTCGCAGCACTTTGGCTTCACTATATAAAAGGTCTGTGGGATATCTGAAAGGCTTGTTTAACATTCTTTTTAGAAACGCACGTTGGGCTCTCTCGAGATTTAAAAGAATGCTTTTACTACAACTGCCCCATATGGTTATGCAGTAGGTGATGAGCGACTGGCATATTGCAAAATAAACTAGTTTTAAGGTTTCAATGTCTGCACTATTTCTAAGTTTAGTGATGATTCCTGAGAGCTTACGAATTCTATTTGATAAATAGTTAACATGTGTCTCAAAAGTAAGTCTCTCGTCCAAGTGAATTCCAAGGTATTTAATTATGTATGTGCGTTGAATACTATGGCAGAGGCAAGAGAGTCGGTTTACAGAGCTGGATGTGGATGGACATGAATGGAGTTTAAGTTCGGATATCGTTTTGGAATTTGTTGCGGAGGTCTTGTGGAAACATAAAAATTTTGTTTTTTTGGTGTTTAGAGTAAGTAGGTTTTGTTGTAGCCAGTTTTTAATTTTACTCATGCCTTCTTCGGCAAGTCTTAGGGCGCGATTCCAGTCACTCCCATAAAACAAAATTGCTGTGTCGTCCGCGTAGCAAATGATATCGGAGGACTTTATGTACAGGTCATGGAGATCATTCATATAGATGATGAACAGCGTAGGCCCGAGAATGCTACCTTGGGGGACACCATAATTTATTGGGAGTGTGTTGCTATTGATACCATTTAGTTTTACTGTTTGTGTACGATTGGTGAGGTAACTTCTAAACCAGTCCAGTGCCAGACCTCGGATGCCTAGAAGTTCCATTTTACGGAGAAGTAGTTGAATTGAGACGCAGTCTGAGCTTTAGCCAAGTCTAGGAAAACTCCAATACAATGTCTTTTTCTCCCGTTAAACAACAGTGTAAATGCACTGTTATGTTTCGGATTGAACGGTATTGTAGCCAGAGTAATTACTGGATATTTTGAGACTTAACATCTTAGGTCTCAAGATGGTGAGCGCAGTGGAATGTCAAGCATTGCTTTGTAATTCAAGGTGTTGTTTGGTTTTGCTACTGTTTATGAGCGGTCGTATCGCTTACCATCAGGCGAACGCCATGCTCGTCTAGCTGCTCATTGCAATAAAAAAAAGAAGAATACAATAAGTAAATGAGAGAAAAGCAAAATATATAAATTATGAAATAACATTTTACAATGAATGCATAACAAAGCGACAAAAGTAGCTGAACACATCTGCGGCAAACTTGCTTTTTATAGGTGTTCAGAAACTTTTGAAAAAGTATTTTCCATACTGACTAATAATTATTATTTTTAATTGTCTCCACTGATATAAAACACGCGTTGAGACTTTACGAAATATTTGAGAAACAAAATTGAATATAGTTGAGTTGTTACGGAAATTCGCCAGATAGTTAACAGCTAACTTGTTCATATCGAAGTCGGTGGGCGTGCGCAATACAAAGATATCAAAAAAATTACTGACTTATGTACAATTTGCGTGTTCAGGAATTTTTTTGCTTTTGTTGTTCAGAAACTTTTGTAACCTTAAGGTGTTCACGAATTTTTGTGGCCGACCCTGCTCAACCACTTCTGTTGCTTCATGTGTGCAAGACTTTTGGCGTTTTGAATGTGTTCAACGACTTCTGTCGCTGACTGTACAAATAAATTTGTTTACATATTACATGCTTCACAATGTTACCTGTAGGTGACATATGAGGAGGTCACTGCCCTCTGACATTCAAAGATAATATGTATAAATGATGTCAGTATTATTGTAATATTTTCTTACTTTCATTTTCACTCTAGATAAATAAGGATAAAGAGTAAACACTCATAAATTATGTTATACTTCATAATTACACTTTTTTATTATTGCCAGAATGGCGGGACGAGCATGACATTTGCCTGATGGTAAGCGATACAACCGCTCATGTACAGCAGAAATAACAAACCATGCATTACAAAGCAATGCTTGGCATTCCACTGCCCTCGCTGTCCTGAGACATTTAAGTCTCATAATGTCTAGTACTTACTCTTATTTACTCTTACTTTAGGTAAAGTTCTGTCTAAGTCACTTCTTAATACCTAACATAAGCTATTGTTAATTTAAGTTAATTTTTTCTGTCTTTTTCCTTAAAACATATTTTCTATTCGGCTTCAAACTTGTGTCATTTGATATCGGTTGTGCTGTACATTAACTACTACATCATAAAATGATAACACACAAAAACTTATTTATAAATACTTTGCTTACATAAGGAAAAATAATATAAGGTTTTTATCAAGCAGGAAAAATAAGAAAACACTTACATCGTAAGGAGAATTAATTTAAATGCTTAAGAAGCTATTTTTTTTATTACGACGTTTATCAGCTTCTGAACGAATTAATTTTATTGCATTGTTTTCTCAGTTTAATGTGAGTTTTGAGTGTATAATTTGTATTAGTTTCCTTCTTGCTGATAAGTAAAATAGAATGACATCATTTATTGTGAAGTCATCTAATGTTTCCTTACAGGTACAGCAATTTGTACACCCATTTAGGGAACAATGTACAAGCCAAATGTAGCTATTTTAATGTTATGCATTTGATGGAGAGATACTGTTTGAGGAGAGAATAAAAAACATATTGAATAGTCTTTCATTGTCAGTTAGCTTGTAGAACACTTTCAATGCGTACGAGATTAAATGCATAACTATATATAATCTTCAGACATCAATTCTAAACATTTTGAATAAATAACTATTCTATAGGGACTTTTCCTTTACACGTCACGCATTCGTGCGTTGGCAGGTCATGGATTTTGCAGATACTTCTACTAGGTACCATTCATAATTCTGTAATTTGGTTGGACGCTATAGCCATTTATGCAGAGCAAGAAGAAAAAATATTGTGAAAGAGTCTAGCTTGCTATTATAACTTTTCTATGACCTAATGGTTGACCTTCTTGATGACTTTGATGATGAAAACTATAATTTACAATTATCTAAGTGTATAATGGATTATTTTCAGCGGGAGATATGACGATGTGCGGTTTCCAAGGGTCGTCGACGATCAACATAAACTTTGACGCGACAAACTCAATGAGTTATTACCGTTGCGGTCATCTCGCGATGACTTACACAGGTTTATGTGTCCTGTTGGCCTTGGGCGATGATCTGTCGCGACTCAACAGGAAAGCTTTGATTGAAGGTCAGTCTTATCACAAGTATAAAATATAATTAAGATAGCTTGAGTCATCTTATATTTTTCTACAAAACTGTAGAAAACTAGCGTGTTGTAGGAAAATATTTGTTTGTATACTTTTGTTATTTTTCTTGTACGTACTTACCACGGTCACTATTAGGGTTGCCACCTTCTTTTTACATTTTGGACTCTCGTTAATTCGAAACTCGAGGGACTCTTAAAATACTACGAATTATCGAGTGTTCGAAATATCAAAAGGTTCAAAATTTGTGAGAGAAAGTAAATACAACTGAATTATTAAGTGTTGATCAATTATTATTTATTAACTGCTATTCAATAACCACAATAGACCACAAAAACTCTCGATCCACACTCTTGACCTCATGGCCGAACGTCGATCTTTGACGCTGCAGTCTTCCGTTGACGCCGAAGCATATCGGCGGCTCAATAGACGGATCTGGAAGTCCTTGCGACACGATGTCCGTGCTCACAATACTGTGAGCATTAAGGAGACAATTGAGCGGAACGGAGGCTCCAAAGTGTTTGCAAGAGACTTGTCTATTGGGCAAAGCCAGTTGTCTAGGCTGAGGACGGAAGACGGCCGCGTGGTATCGACGAGGGCAGAAGTATTAAGGGAGATCGAGAGGTTCTACGGACAGCTTTACACCTCGGTTGCCAAACCTACTGTTAGCTCGGCCGAAGACCCGAGAGCCGAGTTAATCCGACACTTTAGCGATGATATCCCGGACATCAGCCTGTTTGAGATTGAGATGGCCCTCAAACAACTTAAAAACAACAAGGCGCCGGGTGAGGACGGAATCACTTCAGAGCTTCTGAAAGCGGGCGGAACGCCGGTACTGAAAGTCCTTCAGAGGCTCTTCAATTCCGTTCTCCTCGAGGGCTCAACGCCGGAGGCATGGAGCAGGAGCTTGGTGGTACTGTTCTTCAAAAAAGGTGATAACACTTTGCTGAAGAACTACAGGCCCATCTCGCTCCTGAGCCATGTCTATAAGTTGTTTTCAAGGGTCATCACAAATCGTCTCGAAGGCAGGTTTGATGACTTCCAGCCTTCCGAACAAGCCGGTTTCCGAAAAGGCTTTAGTACCATAGACCATATTCATACGCTACGGCAGGTTATACAAAAAACCGAGGAGTATAACTTGCCGCTTTGTTTAGCGTTTGTGGACTATGAGAAAGCCTTTGATTCGATCGAGACCTGGGCTGTGCTACAGTCTCTTCAGCGGTGCCACATAGACTATCGGTACATCGAAGTGTTGAGGTGTATATACAACAACGCCACCATGTCGGTCCGAGTACAGGATCAGAGCACGAAGGCTATTCCACTACAGAGAGGCGTGAGACAGGGAGATGTCATATCTCCGAAACTGTTCACTGCCGCGCTGGAAAATGCCTTCAAGCTCTTGCAGTGGAAAGGATTCGGCATCAACATCAACGGCGAGTATATTACTCACCTTCGATTTGCCGACGATATTGTAGTCTTGGCAGAATCGCTGGAAGACCTTAGCACTATGCTCGAAGACCTTAATCGAGTTTCCCAACAGGTGGGTGTTAAAATGAACATGGATAAAACGAAGATCATGTCGAATATCCATGTTGTGCCCACCCCCATTGGAGTTGGGGGCTCGACTCTCGAAGTTGTAGACGAATATGTCTATTTAGGACAAGTGGTCCGGTTAGGCAGGTCCAACTTCGAGAGAGAGGTCAATCGGCGAATCCAACTCGGTTGGGCAGCGTTCGGGAAACTTCGCGACGTCTTCTCGTCCAAAATACCTCAGTGCCTAAAATCGAAAGTCTTCGATAGTTGTGTGTTACCAGTGATGACATACGGCACCGAGACGTGGCCTCTCACTGTGGGCCTCATTAAAAGGCTCAAAGTCACTCAACGAGCCATGGAGCGGGCTATGCTCGGTGTTTCCCTACGAGATCGAATCAGAAATGAGGAGATCCGTAGGAGAACCAAGGTTACCGACATAGCCCATAGGATTGGCAAGTTGAAGTGGCAGTGGGCCGGGCACATAGCTCGTAGAACCGATGGCCGTTGGGGCCGAAAGGTTCTCGAGTGGAGGCCACGTACAGGCAAGCGAAGTGTTGGACGCCCGCCTACAAGGTGGACGGACGATCTGACTAAGGTCGCAGGAAGTCGCTGGATGCAGGCCGCTTCCAACAGGTCATTGTGGAGATCATTGGGGGAGGCCTATGTTCAGCAGTGGACTTCCTGTGGCTGATATGATGATGATGATGATGATGATTCAATAACAATGACAAAACTTTAGAGGTACATTCGTGTACATACAGGTATTCATAATTTGAATTAATTAATATTTCTAAAGAACTATGTTATACTGGTTTTCCTCTTTCTCTCTAAAACTTTGAATTGCCGAGTGTTGGAAGCCGTTGAGTTCGAATTAACGCGTCGTTTTGTTATATAGCAAAGGTTTTTTTTCGTTCGAATTACCAAGTGCATAAAAATGTATTGATTTAGTTCGAAATATAAAGAGATTTTGTAGGGAACTCGTGATAACTTTGAATTATAGAGAGGTTCGAATTA
Source organism: Hyles vespertilio (assembly GCA_009982885.2). Lineage (NCBI taxonomy): Eukaryota > Metazoa > Arthropoda > Insecta > Lepidoptera > Sphingidae > Hyles > Hyles vespertilio. Next base: position 7,070,807 of record CM042824.1, read on the forward strand.
TCGCAGGTTTGAATTAACGAGAGTCGACTGTATTATGTTTACATACATCATATTATTTTATGATTATTTTGCGATTTGTACCAAATTATTATCTCTACTAAACAATTGCACAGCATTTTTACAGTCTATATTTAAAATAATATAAATCAGTAATAAGTAAAGTAAATAAATAAGTGGCGACATTGATTGAGCAATCAATGTATTTCGCTTAATGTAAAAATATATATGACTAAACTTTTCAAATTCCCAAATAAACCAAATCTGCTAATATTTTATTGCTCACATAATATAGAGTACATTTACCTGAAATAACGTACAATACTTTTATATAAAGTACGGGCGGCAACCCTAGTCATGGTATACTTTGTTGTATAAATACCATAAACGATGGATACACAAAAATCATTGCGCAAATTAAGTATCTTCGGTTTTTGTCCGCACAATGTAAAATAACATCGCTAATGTTTGTGTAATAAACAAATATTTGTGTCGTGTCTGTCTCATTGTTGTGGGACGACATTGATGTATTTATTTAGTTTGATTGAGGTTTGAGTTGTGACATGAAATTGGCATAGACAGATAGATATTTGTGAGCAATTGAAATTAAATAGATATTGATATTACAGACACATTAATTAACCTTGCATGTTTGTATTTTTATAACAGGCATTCTTCAAAAAAAAAAACATACATTTAAAATAGTTACATTTGTTCAATCCCCGGACAATAGGATATCGGACAATAGGACAATAGGAATCAATTCTGTATGTTATTACATTATCGGAAAAAAATATAAGTCTGAAAATATCAATCAAAAAAGTACAAAAAAATAATCAAAACTGCTATCAGTTTCGAAGCATTTAAACGCCATGTTGCGCGAACTCGCTATGACGTCAGAGGGCACGATATGAACAACGTAGCATTTGGATTAAGTTTCTTTCATGAATTGCTACAGAATTGTATTTCGTGACAAAATAATCCAGTTTATTTAAAAGTATAAAGAAAGCACAAAATAACTCATAAACAACCGTAAAACAATACACTCCACAAGCTAAAACTACATAAGAACGTGCCCATTGTCGTCACTTTCCTTTTCAAGCAATAGATCGCGTTTCGGAAAAAATGCGCGGCAAATTTGAAATTTCATTTTTCAAGTATTTATTTTACCGATTTAGAGTTGATAAATTTAAAAAAATATCTTTAAGGTATATTTCCATATTAATAAAGATTACAACAAAATATTTTGACTTATTTTGAAGTCTGGTGCATATTCTCTAAGCCAATATGATAAAATTTTCAAATACGATACAATCATTTGACGAAGTAGGATTGTTATGTATAATTTGATTTATACTTGATTGCTATTTATGCGTCGTTATTAAGATAATTACAAAAAGAGAAATGAAAATGGCATGTCTAATAAATTTAATCTCTAATAAATAAAAAATAAACACAATCTTACGATATTTGTTAGAACAGATTACACCATAAAACAAAAACATAAATACTAGAAACTGATCGTAGAATAATAAAAATCTTAAAGCTACATTTATTTTGTAGGCGTAAAGGCACTACAGACGGAGGAAGGTAACTTTGCCGCGACGCTGTCGGGTTGCGAGTCGGACATGCGGTTCGTGTACTGCGCCGCCTGCATCAGCTACATACTCAACGACTGGTCCGGGTTCGACGTCGACAAAGCCACTAACTACATACTTAATTCTATTGTGAGTAATATACCCGTGCTCGTAATATTGTTACATAATAAAATTAAAAAAACAACACAAAATAAATGATTGATTGGATTTTTTAATCATAAAATTAATTACAGTAAATTATTACTTAGAAGTGAGTTAAATAAAATTAAAACTAGTGTAAAAAGTATGACAAAAATACATTGTTACAAAGGAATTATCCAACATATGCACAATTTCTTATTAATATCCTGACGAACTTTTGCTCTCAAAAGAAACAATGGGAAATCCTTTGCCATCTGGCAATTTGTCAAAATACGTTTGTGTACAAGCAAAACCATATATTTTAAAGAATAAGATTTTTTCGTGGTCTATCCCTTGTGGTGTCAAATGTATATGAAAACAATTATTTATTATTTCCAGAGCTACGACTACGGAATCGCGCAATGTCCAGAATTAGAATCGCACGGTGGCACAATATTTTGCGCGTTGGCAACACTCGCCCTCACCAATCAGTTGCACAGACTATCCGAACAACAAGTAGAGGGGCTCAAACGATGGCTATTATTCAGACAAATAGACGGCTTCCAAGGCAGGCCGAACAAACCTGTCGACACATGTTATAGTTTCTGGGTAGGAGCGTCCTTGAAAATATTAGATGCATTACAGTACTCAAACTATGGTAACAACAGGAGGTATGTCTATGAGACTCAAGATTGCGTGGTAGGCGGCTTCTCAAAATGGCCGGATACTTGCACAGATCCTATGCACACATACCTAGGTCTGGCAGGCTTAAGTCTCATAGGTGAAAACGGTCTTTTAGAAATTGAGCCCACTTTGAATATCACAAAACGGGCTCACCAACATTTGAAAAGTCTTCATGAACAGTGGGCTAGTGAGTCATAAGATAAGGATTTATCATTTCATACCTCGTTTCACAAAGATTATGGTTTAGTTAATTTATGAACGTGTACAAGTTGGTGCTTTTGATGTGTTTGTCGAAATTGTAATACCAGTAGATGAGTGACTGTCTGGTGGATGGATGCCTTTATAGACAAAAAACAGAAAAAATATCCCAAATCAATTATGAAAAAATCGTAGTAACATAATGTTCAATAACTAAAATTAGATTCTCGTTGAACGTATAAAAAGCCTCAAACGTCGACATTTAGTAATAATAAAAATAATTTATTAAAGTCACTGCCTGTATGCCAAATGTACTGAAATCTTCATTGTGTAGTGTGTACATATTTGTATTTATAATACTTGTCAAATTATGATGTCGAATGATTTAATACATGCGACTGTACTAACTTATATAATCTATAAAGATACCGGAGAGAAAAGGATAAAACTGCCAATTTAAATTAACTATCGACCACAGTCACCCCATTTATGTTGTGCGCGTACCAAAGGGCGTATCTTGAGTTACCCATTGTATTTAAATCTATACTTTCCTTTCGAAATGTTTATTATACAACAAAAATATTATAGGTATTGCATAATTTTGAATTGATTTTTTTAGTACTTAGCATATTTGTATGAATATAGGTGCTAGCTAGGTAATTTGTACCTAACGGTATGGATAAGCAACAACGATGTAATGCGATTTGTTTTTTCTATTGTATAGTACAATATGGAGTGTGTCGTGCCATGAGGGAAGCCTTATCTACTGTGTTGCTAGTGGAAAAATATACAACGTTTACTCGCCATAGATCTATAAAAAATGTCCGCATAACTTTATAATTATTTTTGTTACCACCGAGCTTTATTAAATGTTTAACTTATTGCAAATAATTAATTTATTAAATATATTGTCATCATTTATTTTTTGTTGTGCGGTTACGAATGAAAAGCAATAATTAGTGCATGAAATACAGATGTCGCTAGTTGCGAATAAGGTTCAGTTTATCTGTAATGTGTTCGTAGTTATTATCCCAAGAAAAATTAAGGTTCACACACTAATGAATTAGTTAATGTAGAAGTATAATATATAATAATGCGAGGGAAAGAGCTGCTATATTCCTCTTCTAGCAACAACCGGCAGTAAGCTAAGTAGTTAGGCGTGTATCAAATTATTGCACAAATTAATGTATTCTTAAGGCATTTTGATAAATAATAAAAACAGGGCACATAGATTTTTTATTACGCGATTTTATATTTTATTGTACGGTATATATGGCTATAAACAGAGGCTGCGTCATTGTTTTGTTAAATTGAGGCACGAATAAATTTTGGCGCTAATATAAAATGGAAATAATGATCTGTAAAGAGAGCCAGTAGAGGGAATTACTGAGGAAAGTCATACATGTTCCATAGATAACAAATATCATCTTAGGTTGCGAGAATAAAGAAAACTGGCGGCGATATGAGGTAGAGAAAAAACGTATTTGGCAACTGTAGTACTAAAGTAGCCTTATAAAATATTGATTGGCTTAAGATAGGAGCTTCTAAAAAACCTAAAAATTGTTGTTTTGTATGTATGACTGTTCAGTAGCTTTCACTGTAATGTTTTAGAGTTCCAGATATATACGATGTCTTCCGTAATTTTATATAGCTACCAACTCCGAAATAATGCACGCAAATGAAATTGATAACAAAATTAAGGTTCGCACACGTAAATATTCCATTTTAATTCTTCCACTTTCCTAAAATCAGTGCCTTTAATAAATCTTCCAGCGCCATCTTTTATTCGTGCCCCTTTGTCCATTGTCCCGGATTCCATTTCCGAGTGTAAATATACTCGGAAATGGAATCCGAGATCAAAAATGTAAACAAAAGTGTTACCACTACAATAAAATAATTTGTCATGGTAGTTTGTTCACAACTGTTAAAAACCAGGTTGGAATTATTCTCATTCGTTAAATAAGTATAAAACAAATCCAATAAAAAATTCTTTGGTATAATATTTACTTAAACTACAATTCTTTTTTAAGTATATGAAAAAAACGGTACGAAAATAATTTAAGCTACAGGTATTTTGCAGAAATTCGTAACCTAAGGTCACTGAAATAAAACTATTTTTTAATTTAGTCTCCTTAACTACAAGTACGTCGCTTTGACGTCCGCGACACATCCCTTTAATTCATTTAGTTGCTTAACTTAATGAATGTACATCATGTGATAAACTTACGTCGTCGTGGTGTTGGTTTCACGTTTTCTGTTAAGTTTTTGTTCTATTTTGTTCCTAAGATTTCTGGCGCTCGTGTTCGTGGACGAACGCACTATGGTCTTTGAAAATCACTATGAGTTAAACCCATTAGAATTAGTTTGGACCCAAGTCAAGGGTCACGTCGACAGGCATAATAAAACATTGAAAATGTTCAAAATCCAAAAATAAACATAAATAAATAAAACATAGTACTCGCAACATTTGAATCTATTCACTAATCAATTATACCCAATATGTTTTTGAGAAAATGTTTCATAACCCTGAAATGTCACTTACAATGACATTTGTTTGTTTACATTTTTGATCTCTGATTCGATTTCCGAGTATAGGTTGCTATTTTTGACTTGATTTGTAAACCAACAAGCAATAGTTGTTTATAAATCATATTTAATATACTACATATCACCTAACTGTATCACACCTGATGAAGTAAATTCTCGATTAAGTATGTATGTACCTGCGAGATTTGGTCTAAACAATTATGCGGGCTTACAATAATGGAGCCGGGTATATACCGGGTATCTCAAGACTGCTACCGAAAACGAAGCCGGGTTGTAGTTTTAGTGGCAATTAAATATTTCGCATAGAAACGCGACAATTATTTTTTATGATTTTTTAAATATCGTAATTTTTGGGTGGTAAATCCATAGTTTTTGCTAAAGTAATAATTAAAACTCTTTTATACCTTAGATTACTTATAAATAAAAGGGTATACACTATTATTTTAGGAAAAAATGTATTTACCACCCAAATATGGCAATAGGAAAAAAATAACAAAAAAAAAATTGTTGCTTTTTTTTGCAACTTTTTCTGTTGCATTGTGTCTGAAGTCGTTTAAACTACCACCCGGCTTCGTTTTCGGCAGCAGTCTTGATATACCCTGTATTATGGACATAGCTGTTTAAAAGAATACCGTCTTTTTATATTGAACTTTTTAATTGTATGGATGAAATTAAACCCGAGGAGAAACAATTATTTTTGGACTGATAACATAGTAGAAATGCGTATTAATTACTACAATATTTATTCTATTTTTTTACTTAATTATTTGCACAATATTCGAAATACATATGCCAATATTAGATAGTGGTTTTACTTGGGTTTGATTTTTATCATAGTTAAAATTATTATTAATAGGTAAATTAATTAAATAAATCCGCAATTTTGCGTTCTTAAATTATAATGCTTAAATTGTTTATAAAATTCAATTATAATAAAAAAATATATTAATGTAAAATCCTAAATTATTATTTAGAAAAAATTGATTTTGGATTAAGTTAAAATTTAACAACTGATAATGTTTTCTTTCGAATATTATTATTCTATAGTCATTAAATTAACGATTGTGCATTTATTAAAACTGCATTTTATGGCAAGTATTGCGAAATAAATTATTTGGTTAAATGAGAATGTTGTCTTATTAATTTTAAAACAAAAAAGGAGTGAAAAAAGAGATCAGGTAAAGACTTTCTACAGACAAAATACATATCACCTAACTGTATCACACCTGATGAAGTAAATTCTCGATTAAGTATGTATGTACCTGCGAGATTTGGTCTAAACAATTATGCGGGCTTACAATAATGGAGCCGGGTATATACCGGGTATCTCAAGACTGCTACCGAAAACGAAGCCGGGTGGTAGTTTTAGTGGCTACAAACACAATGCAATTAAAAATTTCGCATAGAAACGCGACAATTATTTTTTATGATTTTTTAAATATTGTCATTTTTGGGTGGTAAATCCATAGTTTTTGCTAAAATAATAATTTAAACTCTTTTATACCTTAGAGTGTTTATAAATAAAAGGGTATACACTATTATTTTAGGAAAAAATGTATTTACCACCCAAATATGGCAATAGGAAAAAAAAAAAAAAAAAATTGTCGCTTTTTTTTGCAACTTTTTCTGTTGCATTGTGTCTGAAGTCGCTTAGACTACCACCCGGCTTCGTTTTCGGTAGCAGTCTTGATATACCCTGTATACACAGGTGAACCCGAAATGTGACATATACCATACTAGCGGTCCACATTTCAAAATGGCGGTCAAAATGTGTAATTCCGATTATCAATTTAGAATATCGACCAATCGGAACATAAAAAAACAAATAAAATTCCTCAATTTTTACTACTGCTTCCCTCCTGTAGGTCATAGCGTGGTAATATATAGCCCATGTCCATAAATGATATGATAATGAATGAATGAATAATCCTATCCAAAACAAAATATTTTTTAAACTCGAAACAGTAGTTACTGAGATAAGACGTTACAAATAAACAAACAATAACAAACTCTTCAGCTATTCTACTCGTATATATTAGTATAGATTGTGTCAGATCACGTGTGTCGCGAAAACAAAAATATACCATACAAAAATATATATTCATTTTGCGAGTTCATTGGCGTCAAGCTTATATCGTGGATACCTTTATATTACTGCGCGCATCAATGTCTCAGTTGCTTGAGTAAAATAGCTGGGGGTTTCTGACCCAAAACATACATTTGTAGGTCATAAAAAAATTAGTTTATATTGGTACAAGAATCGAACCTACGGCCTTCTTTTGCAGCTGGCTCCCAGCTAATATAACTGCGCCACGGAGGCTGTCTCTATGTATGTGTGGTAACTGCTAAATAATATTTATTGGCGGAGAATTTAGCAGATACTTGAAAATCTATTCGACCTGGACAGAAAAAGTAGTTACACCGTAAAAAAAAACAACTTTTTCAGAAACAGTTTTAAGCACACAAACAGACAGAACGATGGAATTTTGAAGTTTATATTGTACCACCCATTTTCCAAAAATCTAGACAATTTATCAAAGACCGAATGGTACATAAAAGCAACCTCCTGTATTCTGAATTTTTATTATATGCCAAAAGTCAAAAATTCAGAAGTGTGTCCATAATGTCAACAGAATGAAACCTGACCCGTGGATATTTACGAATCCACGCGACGAAAATTTCTTACTTCCATCAATTAAACAAGGAAACAGATTGGTTAGATAAAGGGCTATAAATCTAAATGATGAATAGATAGGCTCAGTGGATCCGAATTGTAAATTGCTTATTTGTGCTTCGGCGTTTGTGACCGCACGGACGGATTCTCAACCGATAACACTCACAAATGGGCAACATTTATTTTCTGAACATATAGGTAAATCGCTATCTAAAGGTTTTTCTGCGTAAAAATAGTGCTACAGAAAATAATTGTGCTGTTAATACGGATTGGCCGTTCGTGATATGACGTTTAACACGTTTGCTACATATCAATCATACTTTAAAGTTGTTATAATTTATCATATTATATGTATTAGGTATCACATCAAAAATAAAAAATAAATATTTTTATATAAACTAAATGAGAAATTACTGTATTTAATAGAAATTTGTACTAATAATTAATAATAAATATCCAAAGGTTTTTATTTTTCGCTTAACAAACGATTTATCGCTACCGCTGGCTGGAGGGAGCCGAAGCGGTGATGTTAAAAATTTAGCCAAATCCGCAATAAAATCCATAAATAATAGTTTTATTTCAATGTGAAACATTCACGAAATCTAAGAAACATTTATGCAAGTCCTCTTCAGCGAATTGGAACGGCTCCGGGGTCCTAAGGCAAAACGCCATAGCCTTACCGGAATCGCTCTTGCGCGATGTTGTGCTATGGCACACCCCAAGCATTTACTTTAGACGCTTAAAAGCAGCCCCATCTACGTGTCCGCCACTAACATTGCCCCTATAAGTCGCCTCTAGGGATAACGTGGTGGAATTCCATAAATGGCCCCCGTGCAGAGGGCAGGAATATCCAAAGGTTATGCATACGATGTTATGCATATGATCTTATGATGAACATTATCTACAATATTCACAGTTTCAATTATTATCAGTATTTAATTAACAAACTATCAATTTTAAACAAACGGTACCTAAATTAGTTATAATTTGTGATAGAAACCAGTTAAGTGGCAATCAAAGATTTATTCTATCTAATATCTATAATCTATTTGAGGATAATATTTGATTAATATATTACATATAAATTTAAGACATAATCCAAATTACCAGACTAATTAATGATTAACAAAATATTTACAGTTATTTAAGTCACTTGTTTATTCTGTAAATTATTTGTGTTCCCTCACCTGAAGTCACAAATGAGTATTTAGTAACTTAGTTTTAGGGGCCTATGTATTCTACACGAGTTTGATCTTAAGTGACTCATTAGATTAGTTACAGACAAACACCTAAGGATGTTAGAGGTACAAATCTGTTTGAGAGTACATTAGGCTATTGTTCACCAAACAAACTTGCAATCAATAAAGAAAAAATAAATCCAGTTGCAAAGGATAATAAAACTTCTAAAATTAACGGGCTCTTGTAATGAAAATATAGGGAGAACGGAATACGAAAATAGGGCTTTAAGGCTATTTTCATTCTTGTTTTGAAAAGTACCATGTACGCATTTCAATTTTAACTGTGAAAACTTTGGGAGACGCATGGGTAGAAATATATCCGTAAAGCTAACAACTGGCAAAACATATATTGCATGCGAATCATTAAAATAGTTAAAGTCTACATGCGTTATAAAATAGAAAATAAACAGATGTAACAAACCAAAAAAATATGAATCACTTGAGTTTAATTACGACTAGTAAATACAGGGTATCTCAAGACTGCTACCGAAAACGAAGCCGGGTGGTAGTTTTAGTGACTACAAACACTATGCAACTAAAAATTTCGCTAAGAAACGCGACAATTATTTTTTATGATTTTTTAAATATCGTCATTTTGGGTGCTAAATCCATAGTTTTTGCTAAAATAATAATTTAAACTCTTTTATACCTTAGTGTATTTATAAATACACTATTATTTTAGGAAAAAATATATTTACCACCCAAATAGGGCCACAGGAAAAAAAAAAAAAAAAGTACTATCATTTATGTGGTAGAATACAATATTCATTTATTGCGCTATCGTACACAAACATGACAATTTATATTACATTAAAAATTTAACACTTTAAAACTATTACAATTATTTTACATTAAAAAGTTTATCTCTTCGAAAAATCAACTTTCATCCATAATTTCAACGACTTTTTCACCATCATCATTACCAGAACTATCATCGCCAATCTCTAAAACTGATACGATAGGTTTATGGTAGCTGAAGTAAGAAACGAACAGTTTTGATTCGAACCTATTTAAATGTCTAATAAAGACCGCATCAATAGTAGTTTTGTATTTCGTTGTGCTAAGATTGCGATCATTCGACATAGTTAAGAGCGTTTATACCCTGCACGCGCTTTTTGGCTTAAAAACAGAACTTTTCAAATGAGTTAATAGCCACCAATAAACAATTTCAAGGTAAAATAATTAGTACTAATTTTAGAAAAGGTTGTCATCTAGGGATTTTGGTGGAAAACATTATAGATTGATGGATAATTTGTGAGTACTATAAGGATTACTGAACACAAGTTTCGTTATTTAGGCTTTAAATGGCAATTTAGAAACTTAAGATATCCGAAAGCACTAAATATAAGATGAAAATAAAAATATTATCAGACTAATAAGACCCTCATGGAGGGATTTTGCTGAGAAAAATAATCTTTTAGTGTTTAGTTCCTGAAAAATAAAAATTTAAACAATGCGAAATTATTCAGAAACTCTCGTCAAGAACATATTTTTTTTCACCAACTTATCGTAAATATTTTTTTATAGCAATTGCATATTACAATAGAAGAACATCTTATCAATAAATTACCATTTTTATATTTCAACAAAATTAGTTTTCATGTTTTCTACAAATATTTTAAAAACCACTATAAAACACGCTGTCCGACGTGGATCAAATCAGACCGCCGCTAGGCCTTCTAGAGGGAGGATATATCGCTCGTCGCTCCGGCCTGGCTGCAGTCGATTATCCCGCGCGTAGTAAAAATAGCCACGCGCGGAATGCGATTACCACATCTTAGTATTTTGGTAGTAAAATATTTAATTATTTTTATTACCTACAATGATTTTGTAGTGAGTATAAATTATGTTTCAGGTAATATAATGGGATGTAATTCCGAGGCTAAATTATGTTATGTATTGTAATATAAAATTAAATATATTTCGTAATTGTAAGGCGTTATAAGGCCCCTAACACTATTTATGTGTTCGAACACGAAATGATTAATAAAACGTCCGTAGTGTATACTGATTGAACACTGATTTGAATGCAACTTAACAATGTAATAATAACGAAAATATGATTAGTATCCAAAATTTGTATTATTCTTTGCACAGTAATATTTGTCTACTTATAATGCAAATAAAATATTTTTATCATATTAAATTACAGTTACATTTCAATTGAATATTTGAAGCGCACGGATCAAAGTTGTTTGAGCCGATTGTATAGCGAGCCGACGCGGCAGCTCTACGCACACAGCTTTGGTCGCTTATGTGTGCGTGAAATTAACGAAGAAATACCTATAGTTGACTTTGCGCGCAAGGTGTATACGCTCTTAAACCAAATTCATTATTTAAAAATTCAATTAATAGTTGATTTTTATCGTCTGCGAAGTTTATGTTGAAATCTCCACTCAAAATCATTGGCAATTCATCAAAGCTTTATAAACTGACAGCTAACTGACAGCTGTCTACTCTCCATCCGTCTTACGCTTTTCGTCTTACGATCAGGTCACGTGTTCTGACGCGAGTTTAAGATTTTATACTCATTACAGAAAAAGTGCTCAACGCCGCTAAAGAAGTTTTCACTTCAAAAATTGGCGCTTTTTTTGCAACTTTTTCTATTGCAGTGTGTCTGAATAGCTTAAAAACTAAACTAAGCCGGGTGGTAGGGCTTAGTTTTCGGTAGCAGTCTTGATAATACGTATATACCCTGTATAACTAAAGGTGACAAATCCTTTAATACAATCAGTGTTAAAATATTAAAGGTTTTTGTCCTATATGCACAATTTCCATACCTTATACCAAACAACATGTTCACGGTGGTCGCGGGTTCGAATCCCAGGGCACACCTCTGACTTTTCGGAGTCATGTGTGTATTGATAGTCAATCACCACGCACTAAAACGATGAAGGAAAACATCGTGAGGAAACCTGCATACCATAGCGATTTATATAAATTTCTATGGTATGTAAGTCCGCTAACCCGCACTAGGCCAGCGTGGTGGAGTATATGGCCTAACCACTGTCAATCGTACTGACGATTATAGAGTAGGCCCGTGCCCTGCAGTGGGACCTAATGGGCTGATACAGATACCAAAGATACTTGTCTGGAAATGTACCGCAATAGTCTGGTACAAATGCATAAAGATTAGTTCTCAGAAATGGGGCGTGAAACAGAAGGGAATTCAAAACATGAGCTGATAATGCTGATAATGTTACCTTTATATTCTGTGTCTTTGCATCGAGGTCGTACTAAAGTGGACATAATACGTATATTATGTAACTTCTAATGGAGTACAAAAGAAAGGTGTTCTATTTAAAACTAATAAAATGGGGATGTTTTTGGATTTAATATGCTTTATTTCACCCTGTCTTCGGCTTGTCGTATACAACATCTGCCAGCGACCTTTTGCAAATTATCACTCCATCTAACTGGAGGGCGTCTTTCACTACGTTTCCGAAAGGACAGATTTTTCAGTTTTCCGAATACAGAGTGTAATGGCGGTATTTTGAGGAGGCCTGTGTCCAGCAGTGGACAACAAAAGGCTGATGATGATGATGATGGTGTATAAGGAAGAATAAATAAAAAAAAATAAAGATGAAGGTGAGAGATTTTATTTAATACAAATTAATATTTATGTAATAAATAAATTTAAAAATGTTATCATTTTAATGGTATTGGTTTAGAGACATCACGCAAATTACAATATCCATTTGTTTACTACATCAAATATTTCAAAATTAGATTCAGGATACATGGTGGTCTTACAAATTTTATTCGCAGGTGTTATTGTGATGTGGTTCGAAGGAATTATAATGACTTGTAGCACTTCTCACTATAGAGTAAAGGCATTAGGATTGCAAGCAAGAAATAACAGAGATATTATAAAAGTACCCATCATATACCTAGGATGGCTTTTAGTTCAATAGTTAATACACTGTTAATTAACTGCTAACCTATTGCGAAAACACCCAGTTACAATCATCAATTATATCAGTAACAGTTGGTAAAGTATCCAATAAATGTTGCACTTTAAGAGCGTTTATACCCTTTGCGCGCTTTTTGGCTAAAAAACGGGACTTTTCAATGAGTTAATAGCAACCAATAAACAATTTCAAGGAAAAATAATTAGTACTAATTTTAGAAAAGGTTGTCATCTAGGGATTTTGGTGGAAAAAATTATTGATTATAATTTGTGATTTGATTTTTGTGATTGATGGATAATTTGTGAGTACTATAAGGATTACTGAACACAAGTTTCGTTATTTAGGCTTTAAGTGGCAATTTAGAAGCTTAAGATATCCGAAATCACTAAATATAAGATGAAAATAAAAATATTATCCGACTAATAAGACCCTTATGGAGGGATTTTGCTGAGAAAAATAATCTTTTTATGTTTAGTTCCTGAAAAATAAAAGTTTAAACAATGCGAAATTATTCAGAAACTCTCGTCAAGAACATATTTATTTTCACCAACTTATGGTACATAATTTTTTATAGCAATTGCATATTATAATAGAAGAACATCTTATCAATAAATTGCCATTTTTATATTTCAATAAAATTAGTTTTCATGTTTTCTACATATATTTTAAAAACCACTATAAAACACGCTGTCCGCCGTGCATCAAATCAGACTGCCGCAAGGTCTTCTAGAGGGAGGACGTATCGCTCGTCGCTCCGGCCTGGCTGCAGTCGATTTTTGCCGTGCGTCGTAAAAATAGCCACGCGCGGACTGCGATTGCCACATCTTAGTACTTTGGTAGTAAAACATATTTTTTCTTTTTATTACCTACAATGTTACCTGTTAGCTCGGCCGAAGACCCGAGAGCCGAGTTAATCCGACACTTTAGCGATGATATCCCGGACATCAGCCTGTTTGAGATTGAGATGGCCCTCAAACAACTTAAAAACAACAAGGCGCCGGGTGAGGACGGAATCACTTCAGAGCTTCTGAAAGCGGGCGGAACGCCGATACTAAAAGTCCTTCAGAGGCTCTTCAATTCCGTTCTCCTCGAGGGCTCAATGCCGGAGGCATGGAGCAGGAGCGTGGTGGTACTATTCTTCAAAAAAGGTGATAACACTTTGCTGAAGAACTACAGGCCCATCTCGCTCCTGAGCCATGTCTATAAGTTGTTTTCAAGGGTCATCACAAATCGTCTTGAAGGCAAGTTTGATGACTTCCAGCCTCCCGAACAAGCCGGTTTCCGAAAAGGGTTTAGTACCATAGACCATATTCATACGCTACGGCAGGTTATACAAAAAACCGAGGAGTATAACTTGCCGCTTTATTTAGCGTTTGTGGACTATGAGAAAGCCTTTGATTCGATCGAGACCTGGGCTGTGCTACAGTCTCTTCAGCGGTACCACATAGACTATCGGTACATCGAAGTGTTGAGGTGTATATACAACAACGCCACCATGTCGGTCCGAGTGCAGGATCAGAGCACGAAGGCTATTCCACTACAGAGAGGCGTGAGACAGGGAGATGTCATATCTCCGAAACTGTTCACTGCCGCGCTGGAAAATGCCTTCAAGCTCTTGCAGTGGAAAGGATTCGGCATCAACATCAACGGCGAGTATATTACTCACCTTCGATTTGCCGACGATATTGTAGTCTTGGCAGAATCGCTGGAAGACCTTAGCACTATGCTCGAAGACCTTAATCGAGTCTCCCAACAGGTGGGTCCTAAAATGAACATGGATAAAACGAAGATCATGTCGAATATCCATGTTGTGCCCACCCCCATTGGAGTTGAGGGCTCGACTCTCGAAGTTGTAGACGAATATGTCTATTTAGGACAAGTGGTCCGGTTAGGCAGGTCCAACTTCGTGAGAGAGGTCAATCGGCGAATCCAACTCGGTTGGGCAGCGTTCGGGAAACTTCGCGACGTCTTCTCGTCCAAAATACCTCAGTGCCTAAAATCGAAAGTCTTCGATAGTTGTGTGTTACCAGTGATGACATACGGCACCGAGACGTGGCCTCTCACTGTGGGCCTCATTAAAAGGCTCAAAGTCACTCAACGAGCCATGAAGCGGGCTATGCTCGGTGTTTCCCTACGAGATCGAATCAGAAATGAGGAGATCCGTAGGAGAACCAAGGTTACCGACATAGCCCATAGGATTGGCAAGTTGAAGTGGCAGTGGGCCGGGCACATTGCTCGTAGAACCGATGGCCGTTGGGGCCAAAAGGTTCTCGAGTGGAGGCCACGTACAGGCAAGCGAAGTGTCGGACGCCCGCCTACAAGGTAGACGGACGATCTGACTAAGGTCGCAGGAAGTCGCTGGATGCAGGCCGCTTCCAACAGGTCATTGTGGAGATCATTGGGGGAGACCTATGTTCAGCAGTGGACTTCCTGTGGCTGATATGATGATGATTACCTACAATGATTTTGTAGTGAGTATAAATTATGTTTCAGATAATATAATGGGATGTAATTCCGAGGGTAAATTATGTTATGTATTGTACAATAATATAAAATTAAATATATTTCGTAATTGTAAGGGGTTGTAAGGCCCCTAACTCTTTTCATGTGTTCGAACACGAAATGATAAATAAACGTCCGTAGTGTCTACTGATTGAATACTGATTTGAATGCAACTTAACAATGTAATAATAACGAAAATATGATTAGTATCTAAATTTGTATTGTTCATTGCTTGCACAGTAATATTTGTCTACTTATAATGCAAATAAAATATTTTTATGATATAATATTACCAATATATAAATCATAAGTTACATTTCAATTCAATATTACCAATTTGAAGCGCACGGATCAAAGTTGGTTGCGCTGACTGTATAGCGAGCCGACGCGGCAGCTCTACGCACACAGCTTTATTGTCGCTTATGTGTGCGTGAAATTAACGAAGAAATACCTATAGTTGACTTTGCGCGCAAGGTGTAAACGCTCTTAATGTGGACATCCAGAATCTACATTTAGAGCAATGTGCAACAAATGATAAAGATCTACTCGTATAAGAAAATGTATTAAAGACTAAATTATTCCAAGTATTCTAAAGATACTCATACACGTTGATGACGTAAACGAATGAGTGTTTTGCCACCTGAGTACACTACTGTTTCTCAGTCTGTCGGCGCCTGGTTTTGCGAGATAGTGTTTCTCCTCACTAATACTTCAGTTAAGTCTAGTCTACTGCCTTGAGCCTGGCTTTTACGTGTGGGTATCTGAAAACCGCACGGCTGCTTTGAGCAATGAAGCAGCGTTTCGTAATAGAGTCGGTAATGAGAGTTTTGTGTTTACTGGACCGCTGTTTGAGATAGTAATGTTTTCTAATTAACGTTCATCCTATTTGTCTAAAAAAAGCATATTTTTAGATATAAATTATCACTAAATATATACATCTTCTAAATTTTGGTTTACTTGCGCAATTTTGCGACTCCAAAATCGAGTAGCGTATGCAATTTCAGCAAATAAAAAAGATTTATGTTTTAACTTTTAGACACTGCAAAGTTTAAATGTTAAAAATTTGTATAAACATTATCATTAATCTTAAGTCTAAAACTCATTGAAATTCCATTTTAACGAGGCAAAAATGTACGTGAGCGGTGTAAATACCACGTAACCGCTTACCGTTAGACAGATACTGATGCCATTACGGCATGAATGCAGGCAATTTCACGCTCACTAATGTGATAGGGCGCAGTCAAGGCAAGGAGCCAGCCGAATGGCACACAACACTATGTTAATTCCTCAAGTTCCCGCAGTTCGATAGTTCAAGACGGAATTAGACGTGAGTGCATCTAATTAGATGCGTCACGCTAATCGCCCCACGTTCCGTCATCAATTGCGAATTATTTATTGTTGAGTACAGTCGTTTCAGCTCCATTGCGTCTCAATTGAACCTAAGGTAATGTAATTGGAATTTAGATAGGTAACAGAACGAATATTGCGATATATTTATTGTTTATCGCGTGATTATAAAGTTCTAAAGATTTCATGCATATGGTACAGTTTCTTTTATCACATATGATGTATACCTTAGAATTTTATGGTGGATTATTATTTTGTCATATGTAATACACATTAAATACAGACTTATTTAATATCTTCATACGTGTATGTTTTATTTTAATCACCGGGCAAAAAACTATCTATATCTATTATTAATTAATGAATATATAGAATGAGTGAAGTTTTATCTAACTGCTAGATTATGAAAATGAACTTATCGTTACTGTTCGACATTCCCGGAGACTCGCCATGCTTCAATGCTCGGTGTCATTACTTTGCGTGCCACTGTTGATCCTGGCTCACAGGAGTTACAGTGGTGGGTGTGAGGGCGGGACAGTCTCCTTATCGTTACTGTTGTTAGAAATGCGATAAATATAATAAGTATTAAAATTATAAGCATTTCTTAGTTCCCGCTGAACGGAGTAAAATGTTGGCAGATTCCTTGAAATAAGGCTTTAGTTGAATCTTGTGATTCAGATCTTGTAGCGAGTAATTATTTTAAATATTCGGTATATAATGAGTTTATATTGTCTCATTTTGTAGCAGATAGCTAGAATTTATGTGAGCTTCTTCTCCTAAGTAGTGAAGATAGTGCTAATAACAAAATAAAAAAGAAACAATTTTTTTAGGTAAATTAAACAACAAGGTAATTTACCAAACAGCCTTAATGAATATTTCTAGTTCTAGCTTCCGTGGAATTTAGGTCACAACTTTTCATATAACCATGTCGAAATATTGTACGAGAAGAAAAACCGGAGGTGGCCCAAACTGGCGGGTAATCACCCTGAATTGTTATAAGTCGGGCGGAGTTGCGACTTAACCCTCTAAGTTTCGACTAAAACGGGTAACGTTTTAAGAGAGCACTCGAGTGTCATCAGGATTTCGCGTTTCTTTGTTCATTTAGTAGCCAGCCCTGAGAAATGGACGTTTTAGCCAGTGATAAAAGGCAACTTTTATTTAAAAGGACTTGAATGTGCGCCGGGAGCCAACTTTGTTGAGTATTTTTGCCTCCACGGTAGGCATTTCCTTTGAATACTTCCCTTTTATTTACGTAAGCACGGAAAGGAAATGGGAACTTTCATTATGTTTTCCCGAAACTTTCAGATATTTCTGTTGTTCTTAAAGATTTTTTTGGAGTCGTGGAAGATTTTTTATGGGTAAAAAATATTTTTTTTTGTTTTTGTAATATTTATCCATTTTAATTTTATCAGGACACAGTACGAATTGTATTGAATGCATTTGAAAAGTTATTGTTAATTTGATAGGGAAGCAATGATTTCACTATATTAAGCAATAGTATTTTACATCCTAGGCTGTGCTCGATATAATCGGATTATCGTCGACTGGTCGTTGGCAGGTTTGTAGAAACTGACTGCAGATTTGAAGTGGCTTACGCCGCTTGTTATTTTAAGGTAGAACAAGAAAGTTTTCAAGTGCTCATACAGTTTTGGTAACATTTATATAAAATTGATTGTATTATCATAGTATAGCTGTGAATAACATGCTAGCAATATTAATAAAATCATTGATTTTCCGGCTTAAGTTTATTTACAATGATAGGTAAGCTAATTTTATAATAAAATCGAGAACAAATTATCAAACAATATTATATTCAGCATAATACAATAAACCTTTAAATAATATTTATTTATTTATTTATTTACACTTTATTGCACACAAAAGGAAAACAAATACAAACAGAAATCACATATACAAAAAGTACAATTGGCGGTCTTATCGCCGAAAGGCAATGTCTTACAGACAACCATGGGATGGATTTAAAAATAGGATAAATAAAGGGCAGTCGTAAAGTGTAAAGGATAGAACTTGCTTAGAAAGGAAAAGTATTGCAAATAAGTACAAATAATTTAATGAAATTACAAGTAATACAAATAATAAATACACATATTATGTTATATAAACATATATATATATATATATATATATATATATATATATATATATATATATATACAAATATGCATACATAAATAATATAATAACAATACATATATAGGAACATACATATACATAATATATTAATATATTTATATATATAAATACCAGTACATACAAATAGGTAAATTATCCACAGAAATGTGTCAGTTCAGTGAGAAAGATAGTAATCTTTGACAAGTTTTTTGAATGATGATAGTGATCGTGCCCGTCTTACCACAACTGGTAATGCGTTCCGCAGTCGAACAGCCTGGACAGTAAACGATTTATCCAAGAATGTGGTGGAGTGCACGGGCATTCTCAACTTCAGGCTCTCTGACGACCGCAGGGATCTAGTATGTGAGTCGTGGAGAAATACAAATCGATCTTTGAGATAAGAGGGGGTAAGAGGATTAAACAATATGTTGTACAGAAGATAAAGAATATGAGCATTCCGACGAAGTCGTATAGGCAACCACTTGAGCTTGACACGGAACTCTATACCGAGTATTCACGCGACATTTTTGCAGGATAACAAAATTTTTCAGAACCCAAATCGCAACTGTAGACAGAAGACAGCAATGGTTTAATATCCTTTCCGAAACATGGAACGAGCTTGTCCCTTATCCTAGATTTGGAATCACGTCATTTCAGAGAAGTGGCGTTGCAATTTGCGTTCTGTAGCCGGAGCTATGAGCCTCTACTTAGGTTATGTTATCCTATTTCCAATTACGTGGATGTTTCTACTCAGTGTTGGTTTGGCACTTCTGACGCAATGAGTCATATTGTCGCCTTTAATTTGAAGGAGTTTTGGTCCAAACTATTATTGATTTGAATGAACAATGAAAGAATGATTGCTTGAAAAAATGGTTTAGAGACCCCGGTATATTATCTTAAAGCCTTGTATAGTGGCCTTCAAACAAAAGCAAAAAGGTCTATGGCACCCTTTTACTTCTATTCGTTAATGCAGCTTCTACTGGCTACAGCAACATAATAAGTGACTTTAGGGCATGTAAATTGTTAGTGAACCCTTGCTAAGACCGGAATAGCCTAATATGATGCTTGGTAGTTTTGGCTCGATCCAAGAGCGTGTACGTTTTTTTAGTTTATTTGTACTTACCTAATATCTTTCACTTTAACGTAGAAGTGAAACATTCAATGAAAATCTACTTCAGAATATTTCTGAGAATTGAATTCAAGGCTTTACGTCAGCTTTGTGGATTAAGGCTTAAAGCTTTTCAAAGGTAGATGAGGCCAATGTATTTTATATTTAAATACTTTAGAGTATTTATAGTATAGAGGGAGCCCTGGCACTTCAAAATCGTAGATAAAAATGGTGGTGCCGGGCCCCCTTTTTCTGCCCTCTTATTGGCTGATAGTTGACAGGTTGTCCACATGCACAAATGACTTCCATTCAAACTTTTAATTCGGTTTAAAAGGATAACAGGAACACACTTTTGTAAATATACTTCCGTTAATCAATGGAATTTATAGATTTTGTTTTGTTAAACTATTAGATCAATTTCCAATAGTGTTAAAATCAACATTACAAATAAGATAATATCTACGTTTTTGAAGACGCAATATAACAGTGCTTCCTCTACATTATAAATAAGTTAATACCTAATACTTATTCTTTCAATTGTGTATAATATCACCAGATACCACAAGGGAATTTTAAGAGTTTATTTTATTTTAGTAATTCGTTTTTGATGTCACCTCTAAATTTTAGTTGTGGAGCATTCTAAATGTAAATTGGAAGGCAATTGTGCACTTCGGGCCAAAATGGCGCGCGACTACGAGCCAACCGCTGAGTGCATTTTGATATTAGCTTGTATTAACAATTTTTTGATGCACTTACTGCTTATATTTTTGAACAGCAGCCCGTTTCAGCGGCTTATGTCTTTTTAATACTTTTTTGTATATAGCCTAAGTATAAGTAATAGTGTCATATTTGCTAGTTTTAGACTGGTGTCTGAATAAAAAAATTATATTATTTTTTAGTTTGTCTATTCAGTTTCCTTGTATGTTCTTAACCCTCTTAATAATATTATACTTCAGAGCTCTATGTCGAAAATGTTATTAAACATTATTTTTCAAAATATAATCATCTGTTCTACTATCGTTCCCAAAAGTAGATATGTAGATTTTAGTTCGTTATACAGGGTATATCCCAGGGTATATGTTTGGGTGGTTAATCCATAGTTTTTGCTAAAATTATAATTAAAACCCTTGCTTGCGCACTTTAACATTATTAAAAGTAAAAGGTTGTACCTATATTAATACTTGCGAGTATCACCCAAATACGTAGATTGAAAAAAATAGTTGCTTTTATGCAAAACTTTCAGTGGCATTGTTTGAAGTCACTGTAATTACCACCTGCCTGCGTATTCGGCCGCATTTTGTATATTATTAATTATTAACTTGTGTTTTTTTTTACATCATAACATGTTGTAAATCAAATATATTACTGTACTCATATTTCATCTCTAGTTTCTCATATAG
Organism: Hyles vespertilio; assembly: GCA_009982885.2. Lineage (NCBI taxonomy): Eukaryota > Metazoa > Arthropoda > Insecta > Lepidoptera > Sphingidae > Hyles > Hyles vespertilio. The sequence goes on from CM042824.1 coordinate 7,092,264, forward strand.
ATGATAAATAATTTAAGGAGTTTGAATAATGTAATACAGAAGGGTAACTTTATGACGGGTCCTATTTTTACTTAAAGTTATAAGCATACTATGCCGTAGGGAAGTATTGTCGGAGGCAAAATGGAAGAGATCGTCTTAATGCTAAGTGCTATGCATTATTTATAAGCTCAACATCCATACGCGTAAATCGATTGTCAAGAATCAAAAACGTATCTATACTACTGTCTTTATTCGTCACATTTGTAAAGGACACAAAGGGTTTTAGATCTTTCAATAGTTATATGTGACGAAAATATTGAAAAGTATTTGTGCAACATAAATAAATAAATACACTCAATAGGCAGATACATAGTCCTGATCCCACACTAAGATCGAGTCTTGTGTAGTGGGTATCAGAAACTACGATCACAAAAATGTCTCGCTGCGGGAATCGAACTCGCGGCCTCACGTTTAAAAACCGGCGTCTAACCAATTATGCCACGGAGGCTGTCAAAGGAATTAGGAATTATTCAATAAAGGATTAAGATTTGTAAGATACATAACATAACAATATCGATGAAGAACTGGTTACAAATATATTTTTTGTTATGAATTCTATCTCTGCACCGATATTAAAATAACAATTTAGGACAACAAAATATTATCGGCTTTCATTGTCAGTTCGTAAACCTATTTAGGTATGGAATGTTTTGTCCATTTTGAACGACCATTGAATTCAATTTGAACGAAGAAGAGGAAGCATTAAATAATTGATATATAGGTAGGTTTATAAACTGACTATGAAGTATGCCATATGTATTTATTTTAGTATAATTACAATAATGAATTAAGTATAGTTAGAATTGTGCGTTATTGCCTAACCACCTCTATATTTTTTATGGAAATATTCGTGTTCTCTACAAATGTGTCTGGTTTGGGATTAATACTATGAGCAGACATGACAAATTTAATTGGTGCACTCTATTTTGATCCTACTGCATCAAATAAATTGAAGTCACTTTGTTTGGTCAGTATATAAATAATTTGTACGGTATAAAATAAAAATAAAATTGCCGGCACTCGCAATACTGGGGACAAAAACCGCGCAACACCTTTGACGTTTCACACAAAATGTTGTGGGAATTGCTGACAGCTCTTAATAACCGTATGTCACACAGGTTCACAGTGAAAAGCCCGAGGGGCGAACGATCTAGCACCACTTTTTCAGGACACGAAAAATGCATTTGTGATTCCATCATAAACGTTTCTTAGACCGAAATATAAACGTATACGTGTCTCAGACAAGAGCAGTCATTGAGAGCCTGCGTGTTAGTCCTGCCTTCTCAGACTTTATTATACCGCTTCATTTAAAGTTATTCTGTGCCTTCCAAGACTTTCACTTGACATTTACTCGCAGATACCCGAATTTAATATACTCTTACAAGCTACTGTTACGGTTTTATACGAAGGCGTCATTAGGATTTTGGCTATTTGTTTTGTTAAAATATTTTGGTTTTACAAACTAGAGTTAATGGATTTGAATGATATGCATTGTTTATATGATAGTTACGGAGCAAGGCTGGAAGATAATCGCCGACTTTGCAGCAACACAAACAAATAATAAATAAATTATTGATACATATAATAAAATTGTTGATGCAGCGATATACGTCGATCCCAGGCTCATGCCAATTTCACTTTTAAGAATAGGCATTCCATATCCTCTCGACTACTTACTTCGAAGTTGAAAATTTAATCATAGGATTAATTAATTTTGATTTTTACTTTCGGCTTTGGCGAACGTAATCTGATGTAAAATCTTATGTATAATAATATTATAAAGCTGCAGAGTTTGATTGTTTGAACGCGCTAATATCTGGAACTACTGGTCCGATTTGAATGATTCTTTCAGTGTTGGGTAGTCCATTTATCGAGGAAGGCTATAGGCTATATATCATCACGCTATGACCTATAGGAGGAAAGCAGTAGTGATATTTCTAGCAAATACGAGGAAATTTAGTTCGTTTTTCGTGGTCCGATGGTCGGTATTGTAAACTGATAGTCAGAATTAAATATTTTGACCGCCATTTTAAAACGTGTATGCACCCGGGCGGAATCGGGCCCGACCGCTAGTATTATATATTCAGTAAAAATGATTTAATGTTTGTTTTTAAAAATATGTGCTTAAAAGGAGAATCTTATCGTGGGAGAGCCGTGTAACTGCTTAGGCAGTATTATAAATGGGCTGGCTCGGCCGGAGTGATACCACGACCTAACAGAAAACCGGTGTGAAGCAGTACCCACAGTACTGTGTTTCACCGAGTGAGTGAGGCTACCGGAAGCCCAACCCCCTACCCCTCCTTATGATAGCGCCGTATAAAAATTGTTTACCCCAGAGGGGTACCAACAGCCACGGCGTTGGAGAATCCCCTCCTAGGCGTCCACACCCCGGATTTATACTGGGTCGTGGACGTCCAGGCTGCTCTACGTATTTGGGGGGCGGGGGGAGGGGGGGGGGACTACTACGGTTTTAATGCCCACCATGCTGAATGGTTGGGGTCCCCAACCACCGACTATGCGGGCAGATCTGCTTACGAATTCGCCTTGGCATATGGCCTGAAACAAGTGGTAGCCGCACCGACGCGAATACCCGATGTGAAAGGCCATACACCTTCCCTGTTGGACCTTCTGTTGACCTCACATCCGGACAATTATCTGATCGGGATCGATGCCCCTCTGGGATCATCTGATCACTGTCTGATAAGGACGACGGTGCCACTCATGCGCCCAATTCGCCCACAGTTTGCAGGCTGTCGCCGTGTGTGGACTACAGGTCAGCAGATTGGGATGGGATGCGATCATTCTTTGCGTCCTACCCTTGGGGGCGAGTTTGCTTCACGCTGGATGATCCTGACGCCTCTGCTGACTCTATTGCCGATGTGGTGCTGCAAGGAATGGAACTATTTATTCCATCCTCTGTTGTGCCCATTGGTGGTAGATCCAAACCTTGGTTTAATCGCTCCTGCAAAATGGCAAATCGTCATAAACAGGCATGCTACAAGGCTTGGGCAGATGCAGTGGCAGCTCAGGATGTAAATACCAGCGTCTTAAAAAAGGAGTATAACTTTGCCTCGAGATCCTTCAAAAGAGTGATAGCAATGGCGAAATCGGATCACATTGGCAGAATTGGCGAGAGATTGGTTCGTCTTCCTTCGGGAACGCGTGCATTTTGGTCACTCGCCAAAGCAGCCATGGGGAATTTTTGTAGCCCTTCCTTTCCACCTCTTCGTAGGGGGGATGCATCATTGGCCCATGGCGTAAGAGAGAAAGCCGATCTCCTAGGCTTTCTTTTTGCGTCTAACTCCTTTCTGGATGACGAGGGAAGCAAACCGCCGACTATCCCGCGGTGCAACACCAATATGCCGGAAATTCGGTTTTCGCAACGGCTAGTGCGTAAGGCGCTTTTCTCCCTCGACATCCATAAATCGAGTGGACCCGATGGTATTCCTCCTATTGTTTTGAAGAAGTGTGCTCCTGAGTTGGCTCCGGTCTTAACGCGTCTGTTTCAGCACTCCTACTTCTTAGGCGTAGTCCCGGCTTCGTGGAAGACAGCATTAGTGCATCCGATACCTAAAAAAGGCGAGCGCTCGAATCCTTCCAACTACCGGCCCATAGCCATTACCTCCTTGCTCTCAAAGACAATGGAATCCATTGTCAACAGCCAACTCCTTGGGTACCTTGAGGATCATCAGCTATTAAGTGACCGTCAATACGGTTTCCGTAGGGGCCGCTCGGCTGGTGATCTTCTCGTGTACCTAACACATAAATGGTCGAAGGCAATCGAGAGTAGGGGGGAGGCGCTGGCCGTTAGTCTGGATGTAGCGAAGGCCTTTGATAGGGTCTGGCACAGAGCGCTTCTGTCGAAGCTTCCTTCCTACGGGCTTCCCGAGAAGTTGTGCAAATGGCTAGCTAGCTTTCTAGCGGACCGGAGCATCAAGGTCGCTGTCGACGGTGCATGCTCGGATCTCAAGTCCGTGAACGCTGGTGTCCCACAAGGCTGTGTGCTATCTCCCACGCTATTTCTTCTGCATATTAAAGATATGCTGCAAATTAGCGGCATACATTGCTATGCGGATGACAGCACGGATGATGCCTTATATACCGGCCGAGCCAATATTTCTCGGGAAAATGTCAATGAGTGCCGAAACAAACTTGTGTCTGAAGTCGAGTCCTTACTATCCAGAGTCTCGGATTGGGGCCGACACAACTTGGTTGAATTTAACGCCTCAAAAACATAAGTTTGCGCGATTACCGCAAAAAAATCGCCTTTCGTCGTATTTCAAGACAATCCTCTAAATGCCACAGCCAGTATCGGAATTCTTGGTGTCGAGATATCGAGTGACGTTCAGTTCTGCGGTCACCTTGAAAGGAAGGCCAAATTGGCCTCAAAGAAGCTTGGTGTGCTCAACAGATCGAGGCGATATTTCACGTCGGGTCAACGTATGCAACTTTATAAGGCGCAAGTCCGACCCCACGTGGAATACTGCTCCCATCTTTGGGCAGGGGCACCCCAGTACCAGCTTCTTCCTTTAGACCGCATTCAACGTCAGGCTGCTCGAATCATTGACGATCAGGTTCTCTCCGACCGGCTTGATCCTTTGGCTTTGCGTAGAGATGTAGCTTCGCTCTGCATTCTCTATCGCATTTACCACGGGGAGTGTTCTCAAGAATTGTTCGGACTTATCCCTGCTGCTGAGTTCCGCCACCGTACAACACGACAAACCTCCAAATACCACCCACATCACCTTAGAGGTTGGAAATCTACTACAGTACGTTTTTCCCGGCATTTTCTCCCACGTACTACAAATCTGTGGAACCAGTTGCCAGCGGCATCATTCCCGGACAGATACGACCTGGCGACCTTCAAAAAACGAGCGTATTCCCACCTCAAAGGCCGGCAACGCATCTCCATGCCCTATGGTGTTGCAGATGTCCATGGGCAGCGGTGTTCACTTACCATCAGGTGAACCGCATGCTCGTTTGCCCCCTATAATATATTAAAAAAAAATGACCATGTTACTATAAACTTAGTATCGGTGCGAAGGTTTTTGTCCCTCTATGAAATCTTCTTTTTGGTGTAGGGAAGTATATTTATATTTTCAGTAAATATAAACATAATTGCGACCCAGGCTCGGAGTTCTTGGAAAAATGAACTTGAAGTTGAAAAATATTTTTCGTCTTCGGCTCTGTTGACAAAATGTATAATGATAAATACTTTTTTTTTATAAAAATCTGTCATCTGGCTAAATCCAGGACAAGTTTTAAAAACAAACTATACAAAATGCTATCACGAATTATAAGCATTATCGGAATCGGGATTAACGATATTTTACCGAGACTATGAATGGGCATCGTCCTATATGATAACCCGATTTTAAAGTTTAAACGATTTGTTTTTATGTTGTTTACAGTAAAATACCCGATCCACTGAATTGCTGTATGAAAGGATAGTGGTGTGAATCTATACTAATATTATAAAGCTGCAGAATTTGTTTGTTTGTTTGTTTTAACGCGCTAATCTCTGGAACTACTGGTCCGATTTGAATGATTCTTTCAGTGTTGGGTAGTCCATTTATCGAGGAAGGCTATAGGCTATATATCATTACGCTATGACCTATAGGAGGAAAGCAGTAGTGATATTTCTAGCAAATACGAGGAAAGTTTGTTCGTTTTTCGTGGTCCGATGGTCGGTATTGTAAACTGATAGTCAGAATTAAACATTTTGACTGCCATTTTAAAACGTGTATGCACCCGGGCGAAGCCGGGCCCGACCGCTAGTATTATATAAGGCTTGAAAATTTTACGTTTAACAGAACTTTACTACACTCTCGATAATAATTCTTTATAATAAATTTTATATGTAGAAATCGCCTAGAGCGGTAAGACTGTCATTTGTACTTTTTTTGTAAATTTATAATAATTATGAGTAAGTACTCTGTTTTCCTTTTTATGTGCAATTAAGAATAAATGAATAAATAAATTCGCATAACGTTATAGTGGACTTCAGCTGAGTCATGAATTACAACAGCGTGGCTCTACCACATTTAAGAGATACAGATACGTGCTGATAATTACCACACTTATTTAGTTGATTCAATGGGTTCAATCCGCCAACCCGCATTAGGCCAGCGTGGCGGACTATATGGCTTAACCACTTTCAATCGTACTCTTGATTGTGGAGTAGGCCGGAGCCCTGCAGTGGGATGTATATGGGCTGATACAATAGACAAAAAAATGGGTTCAATGGAATTCTTGATTACGACATATGTCTCTACCATGGGCGAATTTTGCCAAATGTCTTGTTCTCCTCCATAATCTTAGTGTTAATTAATGACCTACTCTTTTCCCATGCTTTATCTTTCCCTCTCTCGTCCCGACTTGGTGGGCTGGCAACACATTCATGATATAAGCGACATGTTCATACTTCATGGCGGCAGTGATCATTCAACAATAGGTGACGCTTTGCCCGTTTGCCAGACCAACGTTATAAAAATAACGCCATCTTTTTTTTTTTTTTTTTTTTTTATTGCATTGAATGGCGAGACGAGCAAGCCGTTCGCCTGATGGTAAGCGATACGACCGCTCATGAACAGTAGCAATATTCCACTGCGCTCGCCATCCTGAGACATAAGATGTTAAGTCTCAATATGTCCAGTAGTTGCTCTGGCTACAATGTCCATCTTCAGAAGTTTACTCAAAGGATGGATTATAGAAATACAAATCATATTACAGCCGTAGTTTATGATATTAGAGACTTTAAACTTACAGTGAGACTATGTATGAAACTTATTTTTATTCATTTACTTCGATGACATATTTTAATTTCTAAGTATTGTAATATCTAAATATCTGAACCAAGTCTAAGTTGGTTATTTTATGTACAAGATTAAATCCGTTTGAATCAGAATCTAAGTGATTCATCGGCTAATACAGTCCTCCGAACACGGTTCAGTAGAAATAAAAAACTTTTTTTCGATTTGATTTGAAAGTAATTTACGTACAATTGAGCTGTGAACGAAGTTGGCTTTGTGTTAAACTTTATCCATTATTTCGTGTTAAATATGCGTAATAACAACTTAGAAAATGCGTGTTTTAAAACTTTGTTAAGCATTTAATTACATGGTATAATTATATTTATCCAAATAATTAAGTTTTTAAAACGTCTGTATCTAGACAAAGTAAACCATATACAAATACACGAAACTAACGGAGTGATAATAAAGAGATAATATGTATAAGTTAAAGACTATAATAGTAATGAAGCGAAGAAAGAAAAAAGATTTGACATTTCGGGCGTGTCCTTATCCCGTGTCAAATCATGGTAATCTATTAATAAGATTTCGGATACCTCGAGGCTTATAAAATTCGTTAAAGACTTTCAATTTACGGTCTAGTTGAAAAGAATAATAAAAGGGAAATTTGAAGCGTTTAAATTTCTGTTTTTCTTTATTTCAGGAAGGATTGAAACGAGCAAACCTCAATTCAGTTGACCTATTTTTCATTGTGATTTTAGGTTGTGTACCGAATAGTTTTTATATCGTGTAAAAAATTAAAAAGATTTCTGGTGAAATATGGGTTGCATGCGTACTTCCGTGTGTGCATACATTTTGGCAATGGAAATTATTTATTGGAATATGTTGTGTACGTGTTAACTTTTTTAAAATGATGTGTTAAGGCTTAGGGAAAGCAGTACTTCTAAGAAATGTATTTCTTAATATTTTATATTTTTTAAATTTTTATTATAGCACAAAAGCGACATCCTTTATAGGAGTATATTTATCAAATAGAGACAAGAGTGACTGCTTTTTCGAAATCGGATATGCATGCATCAACCCGTAAAGTAACTTATTCCGTAACATATTCGCATGGCTCACTATCACAGGTTCTCTATGTCATGTACGATGATTGTTATTCAGATTGACACGAATCTAATAATCAATCGATTTCTTAGTTATTTCATTATTCCAATGTTGAAGCTGTATTAAACTATAAATTATAAATTAATTTATGTAATTTAGAAACACATACAAATATGTAATACACCAGTAAATAAAAACCAATCTGTGAGAACCTTTCATGCCTCTTAGGCCCAACACTAAAAACTGCACACGACCGTGAGAACTTCCACGCCGCAACAAACGCAAGATAGATGGAACATCCGTTCACAAAAACATTTCAGCGTACCGACCACTGAAACAAAGACGAATGACCATCGTTTGTTCCGGTTTGCTCCCATTAACCTAGCCTTTAAGACGCCGGGTCACCGTCTCATTCTAATCCTCGTTTCTAATACCAATAAGTTGGCTTTTACGATTTATTAGGGTCAGAACGTACAGACTGAATACTTTAAGGGACTTTCGTACGGTTTGTTTCGGCCATTTATAAAGATAAACACGGGAATTGGAGGTAAACAAACTATGCTGGCAGTTTCCCTTGATTAATCAATGCGCTTAGTTAAAGGGTTTTGAAACGTACCCAGTTATGTTTGTGTTGGGCTGGCTTTCCAACTTTACTAGGGATATCATTTATAATGTATGTATTTAAGATTTTCCTAATGAACGTTGCGAACAGTAAGGATAGGACTGAATTATGAATTGACAATTATATTATTTTTTTGCGTATGTAGACATAGCAATAAATCATATTTGTTATTAGAAAAAATATATTTTATAATTATTAAACCTTTTATGATGCTTTGCAAAATATTTTATAGTAAAATGACTAGTAACGTCCATGACAACCTTTTTCTGTAACTATGAATAATTTAGACTCAAATGTATAATATGGTGTTTAACATAAGGTTATACTGGACAATAATAACTGTATCTGCTCTTATATGTCCCACTGCAGGGCACGGGCCTCCTCTACAATCGAAAGTACGGTTAAGAGTTGTTAGGCGATATAGTCCACCACGCAGGTCTAGTGCGGGTTGGCGGACTTTACATACCAAAAAAAAATCATAAAAATCGCTATGGCATGCAGGTTTATTCACGATGTTTCCCGTCACCATTTTGTAATAGTAACTGTAGCTTATGGGTTTATCCTCATGAGTCGTGAAGTATTGAGATATTTATATCGAATATTTATAAAGGATAAAGATGAAGATCATTTTCCAAGATTGTAATATCCATATCTGGCTTACAGAGTTAGATGCATTTTCATGCTTGAATAATACACGCTGCATACGGAATTCGAAAATTAACCCAGATAAGCCTACTGTCCTATATATAGGACAGTCTAAATAAAAAAATATATTGAACTAACTATTTTAATGGTTGATTTTATTTGTTGTTTTTTGAAGTAAGGAGACTATTTTTTGTTATAAAAAATAGAATATCAATGATATAAATTTCATAGAAATATTTCACTTCAAAATACGCAATAAAAGTGTGCCCCAGACAAGGTGCACGAAAGGTAGGTATAAAAAACTGTAAATTACAATAAAGTTTTATATTTCACATTTTTCTTATTCTAGATAGCCTGTTCCTTATTTTCGAAAACTCGTTCCTCAATATAATACTTCGGAAAGTGGAAATAATTAGGGATAAAAAGTAGTGTCCTATATATAGGACGGTAGGATAATACGGGGTAACTTTATATTCACACTATTACAGGCGCATGTCATAATTATCGCGTGGATTATGATGTTGAAATCTTTTCTGACGATGGAAAAAATACTGAGAGGTAACTCAATATATATATGATCAGTTTTAACTAACATTTATTGACACACTAATGTAGATTTTTGTATAAGGACTTTTGTAAGTGGTAGAGTTTTGCTGTAAGTCGTTAAAGCTACGAAACAAATGTATCCTCAGCCAAGGAGGCTCTACTAGCTCACAGATGAACTGTATAGCAGCATCTTCGCTGTTGGGTTTCATTCGTCGAGTGAGATTGTTCAAGAACCAACAGCTGGTAATGTGCTTGATTACCATATTGCCGGGTGATGGTTATCGAACCGTGTTGGGCTGTCATCATATACACTGGTGGAAAACTCGTTGATGACCCATGCAAGTGTATCGCATTCAGGGACCAGCTTGTGTATATCCATTAGATACCCTGTTTGGATCGCGCTAAGCTTACATCAAGTACAATGGAACAATTTGATAGGCCAGAGTAAAAAACGACTCAGTGGTTGAGAATGTGACGCTGAATGCCATACAATGAACATACATGAAGCCAACAAACACAATAATTCCAGTAGCAGTTATCTTTGTTCAAAGACAACACGGTAGAGATCACATTAGTAATCGCAAAAACAAACCTACAAGTTAGGCAGCTTCTTGCGAGAAATAATATGGTCAGAAATAATAGGTTCTGAAGTCATTTTCAGTAGATTGGCTTGAAATTTAAAAATTTTATGTGGGTAGATTTGACTTTTTCTTTCACGACATTCATGTCCATGACTCATGTAGATATTTAGGACACTTTTAATCAGTAAATATACCTTTTATATTCAATTTAGTCAATATCAATGCTAAACTATACTTGCTACTTATTATCCTACTGTCCTATATATAGGACGGTCATTTCCCGGAAAGCCTTATGGCAGATAATTTTTCCAACATTTTTTTATTCGTCTTGAGGGTAATGAAATTAAAGAAAATCATTAGTTCTGATGATTTACAAAAAAAAATATGTTTCAGGCTTATCTGGGTTAAAACCAAAAGTAGGCGGACATAATTGTGTCGCCTCGCAAGATATGATAATTTTTTTCCTGTGTATACTTTTGTCGGATTGCACTTATAATTAGGTGCTTTTCATTTACTATTAACTATATAAAAAGGAACAAAAATGTAATTAACGTATGTATAGGAAAAATAGTTCATATCTTGCCTTCCTAGGCAGACTATCAAATAAAGGCACATAAAACAATAAAATAATATTAATGCACAACAATACATAAGAAAAGCGAATAAATCACCAGACAATATTTGCACAATTACAATCGTTCATACACAATTAAAACGTGACACCCAATTAGGTATTACAATGTTTGATTTTCAGATTATGCATCGTAGTTGTACAAACGAAAGCGGTGTGTTTAATTTCATAACAGCTCATCGCCATAAATGACTGGCTGATCTGATTATTAATAATATTAATTTGAAGCATAACAAAGCTAATTATTAGGCGCTGTTGGGATTTACACAATGCTCTGATTAGGTTGCGTCCGCATATACCATGTTGAATGCAATTAGGGCTGTCAACGGGAATATATTGCTAGTTTTATTTAGTGGAATGTGGCTGTTACAGTTGTAGTGTTTCGGTTGTCAACCCTGCGTTTCTAGGGTTGTCATGATAGTGAATTCTAGGTACGTGTTATCTTTTGTGTATGGATTTTTCAAACGAACAGGGGTGTGTGTTAATCCGGTTAAAGCGTCTGATGCAATTACATTGATCTAACATTGTTGTATCATAATATTGAAGTTGCAACGTATATGTAAGTTTTGTCCGATATATAAATGAGATTTTCCCGCTTCGAATTCTAGGTATCTATTTTGTATGAGTTTTTCCTTTGATGATTGATGATGATTGATGAACGTCTCATATGACTAGCCACAGATCGCCAATAGGAAACTCACAAATTATATCTTGAAAATTGAATAATTTATTTTTAGGCAAATTCGATACTTTCGTCAATTTTAAACATAACCCTAAGAGATTCCTACATGTAATTTCTAGCGCTTCACCTAAACCTCAGTACGCTCTTATCTGGTTACGCCGTGAAGCAAGAAACCACTTGGAACGAAGACATCAAATCGAAACCGGGTTTTAAAGAAAATTTCATTTAGTTTATACGCTTTTTAGTGGTAAAGATCGGCGAGATGCGCCGAGCTCCTGCTTTGGGTCTCTGCCAATGCTTTTCAGGCCCGAGCGCACCACATTATTTTATGCAATTAAAACACCAGCTTATCTTATCATAGAACGTGTGTTTGTACAGCTGTGTTTACAAGGGACGAAGGTTTATTGGTTTATACAGATTTACTCGTTAATCTAGCGACGACATAGTCAAGGGTATAGTTTGATCATCAAATTGTACGATTTGAGTTTTAAAACATCACTTTCTTGAGAAAATATATGTGGGATTAGTTCCACCTCGGGTCAAATTATACAAAGATTACTTTGTTATTCTTCAATATATTTTATATTCTTTCAAATACGTTATTACTTCGATCGTCTTCCATACAGTTCTCTCTTATTCCGTCTGCCGTTCTTCAACATCTTAATCATTTGCTTATATATTCGTCATATCCTTTTCATAAAACGTTCCACGTCAGTCATTCCTCTAACGTTTCACTGTACTCATCTTTCTTCATAACAATAAAATCTATATAAATACCAGATTCAACAAAATTGAAGACCTATAATCTCTGCATACCCTTATGTGACAAAAGTGACAAAAACACCTATTTACAATTACATCAACCTTGTACATACATTTACATCAAAGTATAATCTCATTGAGAGTGGTTAGGCCATATAGTCCACCACGCTGGCCTAGTGCGGGTTGGCGGACTTCCACTCTCAATCGTACTGTCGATTGTAGAGGAGGCCCGTGCCTTACAGTGGGACGTATATGGGCTGATACAGACAGATAATCTCATTTCAACCAACATTAATTCCTGTACCATCATCAAGAAAACCATTTCCACAAGCCAAACTCAGGGCACAATACATCGCATAACACATCCTTAATTATGAAACTATTATGAAATAGTTTGAACACATCCCTAATGTGTAATTTGAGCGATAAATCAGCGATGAGACAGCGACGGCGGTACGCACCAGCGATAACGTCTTACGACGTGACTGTGCCCACCTACAGGTTCCTGTTTACTGTTTCATTGTACACGTGGAGATTAGTGTAATGACTTGCAAGGTCTTTGCTTACGAGTCTTTCTTGACTGTGGGTAAATATATGAGGCCGACGGAATTCCGAATTTAGGTAAAAATCTCTCAAGGAAAAACTGTTTTAGGAGAAGGCTATTTAATTACGCAGTTTCGTAAGTAAATGTTTATAAAACCAAATAAGTAATGATGTTGCATTGAAATATTTTCTATAAGGTCACCTCATCGAAGAATAAGTACGGTAAATTACCGCAATTTCTGTTTCTGACTTTGCTTCTACCACGTTGTCACTAAGTTCCCCTCATAAGTTAATTACTAATTTTTAATGAACATGTATTAATGTACATAACTTATAACTCACAATATATGACACTAGCGGCTCGGTCCGGCTTCGACAGGGTGCAGATAGTTTTTGAGTTCAGTCTTACAACATAGTGTTAGCGTTTCAAAAAATAATTATTAATTAAATTATAAACATAATATAAACCAGGAGTCTAGTTACAACTAGGCAACATTTTTTTGAAGAGGGTTTTGTGGTACGACTGGGTACGACAGCTAAGGAGCAGCGAGGATCTTCTGATATTAAATTATTTAGAGAGGAATGTATAAGTTATAATTAATTGTGTTACTGATAAAAATTGTGAGTACAAGTGAGTACACTGTAATAAATATAACTACATTTTATTCAATTCAAATAAGATTAGAATACAATCATATCTGTTGGTCCCAAATTAGGCGAGCCTATATTTTGGGAACCAACCAACTTTGTATTGTGTAAATTGAAATAGTGTATTTATGCCAAACTATATGCACATACGCATTCCTAAAACACTAATTATATTATTATTATCGATCCCTGTTTATAATACGACTAGCTATTTGCGCAGAAGTATTGACCATGAAAAATATAGACTACCCACATATAATTTTATCATATTTAAAGCGCAATAAATTACACGTTTTACTAATTTAATTAACAATGCAGATAATCAGATCATTATGCTATTAGGTGTTTATAAAGATTAAAGAGGCTCTATATTTTTTTTCTTTACATAAGTTTATTTGTAGTTTTAACATTGGTTGACATTGGTACATACCCATCAACTGTCGGTGTTTAAATCAGTGGCGTGAAATATTTTTGACGCTCTACTCTCTACCAGCCCTTTCGATATAAGTCATGATTTTATACTACATATACACATATTGTGTAAATTATATATAATAAACCATTTATTATTGGCCAGTTGTATCTACGTATGACAGATATAGCCTGCCAGTTGGCGGCAGAAAAGTGGCGGGTTTGATTCCTGCATCTTGGTGAATCTTTGGGCATAATAAATGGTTGAGTGTATTTTAATCGCAGTACTGCATAGAGAGGTGAATTAACTTATTAAATGTAGTATTGCATCTGAGTACTTAAATTAATGTTTACCTTCAAACTGTCCCTCAACTCATTTTAACTCTTCAAATAGCAATGCCCGATTCGGAGCATGATTTACATACTCCACCGCCTAGTCATGAGGCAAAAAAACGGAAAAATACAAACAGAATGCCAACGCCTTCGACAAAAAAACGAAGAAATTCCTCACCTTTAACTCGTAATAAGAATAGAGCTAGATCTCGTGTGAGGTAAGCACGTTGAATCTAGAAAAATAGTTCTTCAACTGACTCAAGCTCATCTGGCACGACACCTCACCGAAGATCGAGGCACTCAGGTATGAAAAGCCGTGCGCGATCACATAGCAGACCAGATGAAAATATAATGACACGGTTTATAGATGCAATCAGCTGTCAAAGTGAAAGGAATATTACTGGCGCGCACGCCGTTATATCAAATTTTGATCCTAGTCATAAAACTCAGTCTACAAAATCATGGTTGAAAAAGGTTAACGAGACGGCAGCTATTTATAAATCGACTGAAAAACAAACCATTTTTCACACGTTACCGAAATTAACTGGTCTGGCGCGGCAATGGTATAAAGGTCTGCTTTCGGTTAACATGACGTGGAAGAAGTGGCAGAGAAAATTATTACGTAATTTTCCAAATGACCAAAATTATGCAGATAGGTTAAATGAAATGTTATCACGCAAGAGCCGTAAAGAAGAATCTTTAGAAGAATACTTCTACGATAAATCAAAATTAGTTGGGCATTGTAATATTAAAGGAAAAGTTGCAGTAGACTGTATCATACATGGCATTTTTGATCATAATATAAGGCTTAATGCTCAGGGAGCTAATTTTAAATCTCCTAGTAAACTTCTTAGATACTTACGTAATATTACAGTAAAGTCTTTCAACAAGGAGTTAAAGAAAGGTAGTCTAAGTAGCAGAATGAACCCGGTTTTTTCTAAATAAATATAATGACAATAGTAATAAAGATAACAGATCAAATATAGTAACACGGATTTGTTATAATTGTGCCGAGCCAGGGCACATTGCACCTAAATGTCACAAAGGACCACAGAAATGCACAAAATGTAACCGATCTGGTCATTTAAGTCAATTTGGTAAGCGGGAGCCAAATTCAAATAGCATCCCTTTAACTAATGACAGTGCAGTGGTATAATAAACAAGTTGCAGTGTATCACAGCTCAAAATAAAACAGCGAATATTTATATTAAAACCATTAAAGTAAATGGAAAGATTAAAAATGTATTTGTAGACTTTGGCAGCATGTTAACAATAATCAAACAAAGTGTAGCTAACGATCTGAATGTACCTGTCATTAACGAAAAATTACCGCTCATAACAGGTTTGCATCTGGTGCTTTACAACCTACGGGTAAAGTTGCGGTTGATATAATAGTAGACTTTTTGAAAGCAAACGTCGAAGCATTTATCGTAGCAGACCAATATCTAGACACGGACGTATTGTTAGGTCAGAACGTCACTGAAATGCCTGAGGTTATTGTTTTTAAGACAAATACAAAGGACATGGCCAGTTTTTGTTTGGCGCTGTGCCTAGTACTTCGAATCTCGTCTACATCCATTAGTTTTGCATTGTTGGGGTAAGGTTTGTTCCAAGATTAATACAGAAAAGTTACAAAGCCTAGGAAGTTCAGGGTTTTTAGATATTTACAAAAACATATCTTATTTTCAGGTTAGGTTTTGTATTGGTTATCTGTCAATTTATTGAATCGAATAAGAATACGATTACATAAATGCTTTATCATCGAATTGGAATTTAAAGAAACTATTATTTTATAAGTTACACAAAATATACACCGAGACGTATTTTAATTGTGCCACAATGTAAACAAATAAACAAAGCATGGTTCCTGTCAAGCAACTGTCAAGTGTCAAGTATTTTGCTGCAGCGTTTAGTTGTCGTGTGAGTTGTCGCAATGAAAGTGTGTAAAAATGGGAAGAATATATGTGTAAGTATATACGGCAAACATTGCTTTATATATATTTAGTATTGTTAATTATTATGACTTATTACCTACTTATAGATTATTTTTAGGAATATTTTAGACAAAGTTATTATCTTTTTCCTACACTTGCTTTACTGCGAACGAAACGTTTATGCGGGGCCAACAATGGCGGAAATGGGTAGGTATCAATGCAAAATCTTATTAAACTTTATTTTACTCCCTAAACTTCTACAGAAATATGACATATTTTTAAACTAATAGTTGATTTTTTATATTCATTCAATTATTGCCTTGTTTTTGTACATGATAAAAAGTAACTAGGCAGAAACTGTCCAGGTCCTTTAACACTATACTCAAATAAGGGAGAAACAGCGAAGGTCAAGCTATTTATTGTTAAAGATACGCATATTGAAAATATGGATACTGTTAAAGTACGCTGCAATAATCAGTATACGGGATACATTTATTTATCTGGCAGTACTTGTTTTAAATGTAATGAAGAGGTCGTGGTTTTACCTGGTGTATATCACATCCGCGAAAATCAGGGCTATATAGCGGTCATTAGTTTTTCTAATTCTGGTGTTATCTTAAAGAAAGATAGGATATTAGCACGCGCATTTTTATTAAGTACTAGCGGCCCGACCCAGCTTCGCCTGGGTGCATATATTTTTTGATTCCACTCCACACCAAATACATGTTATTTTTCGTATTAATCTCTTGTATACCTAAACTTGACATAGCTGTCCTACTGTCTGGCTCAATCCCGTCTCATCCGTCTGTTCAGTCTCTTCCCGATCCGTCCCGTCCTTTCTCTTTTATTATCCATCCCGTCTTATAACGTGCATTTACATTTCGTCCTATCAAATCTGTCAGCTATCCCAGCCCTCTCCCGCACCTTCCACTCTATTATATCCCATCTCTCCATATACATGTACATATAAAGATTGCCTTATGAAATTTTGACATTAAAAACTTTAGCGTTTTTTATTGTCCATCCAATATTCCATCCCTTATTTCAGCACCACAATGCTGTTTTTCGTAATAATATTGCACGCCATTACATTTTGTTAGTAATAAAGTAATAATAACCATTTAAAAAAAGAATTGGCCAAATTGGTCCAGGCGTTGTTGAGTTATGCGCTTACCAACACATTTGCGATTCATTTTTATATTATAGAAGAAGATATTATAGTCCACCCTGCTGGCTTAGTGCGAGTTGGCGGATTTTATTTCACGTAGAAATTAATCCGAAAAGTCAGAGGTGTGCCCTGGGATTTGAACCCGTGACCATCGTTAACTTGTTGGCAGTCGCGTCTAGTACGTTACCATATACAAATTAATAAAACCTTCAAACTGCCTTACCAGGTGACGTACGTAATAGAACAAATATTTAAAATATAAAACTGCATATCGATTCATTATAATGTCTAGATACGGCATCAACGTACCAATATTTTTTTATTCTTGAGTCTGAAAACAATACTAATGCGAAATTTAAATATTACCCCAGCGCATCTAACTCACTATACAATATATACAATCTATTCACTGGTGGTAGGTCTCTCATATGTGAGAGGCTGCCTGGGTGGGTACCACCGCAATGTCTATTTCTCCCGTCAAACAGCAGTTTAAATGCACTGTTGTGTTTCGGATTGAAGGACATTGTAGCCAGAGTAACTACTGGACATATTGAGACTTAACATCTTATGTCTCAGGATGGCGAGCGCAGTGGAATGTTGCTACTGTTCATGAGCGGTCGCATCGCTTACCATCAGGCGAACGGCATGCTCGTCTCGCCATTCACAGCAATAAAAAAAAAAAAAATCTAAAAGTATCAATTCAAAAAACAATGTCGTTTATGAAAATGATGATGATGATGAGATGTGGACATCGTTTTAATTTACATTTAACAAAATTATGCGCAAGACGCCGTATCTAGATAATATTATATCCACGATGTACACATTTTTTGATCAATGAAAGACAATGGAAAGATAGATCATTTTACGTTGGGTGGTAGTTGAAGCTGGACCGTCTTTTACGTCTCCCGTCAAATAAACAAAGATCATCCTATACTGGCTGTACGCATCACGCTTGAACGATACCTAAAAAAAATGTTTTTAGTATCTTCCTCAGAAATTTTCCTATTTTTCTCACCCCTAAAACCTTCCCAGGACTTCCACGAATATTTCAAGACCAAAATCAGCCAAATCAGTCCAGCCCTTCACGCATGATGCCGTGACAACGCGAAACGGGTTTCATTTTTATATATATAGATAGATAAAGTCTAATTTATTAACAACTAAACTATTTAATGTATCTCAAGTACACAAAATAACTATAAATGGCGATATCTCAAAAACTGCGTGTAATAAAAAAAAATAACTATTGATTTGTTGAATATAGGCAGTGACATAACAGAAAAACAAAAAACAGACTTATTGTCCCTATTAAATGAATACCGGGATTGTTTTACTTTAGATTTGAGTGAATTGAGTACGACAAATGTAACGGAAATGCAGATACAACTACTTGACGATACTCCAGTAACGTATAAACCATATAGATTGTCTTTTAACGAAAGGCTTGTTGTAAGGGACATAATAAAGGAATTTTTAAATAATAAAATAATTTAGGAGTCTGATTCATCTTACGCGAGCCCGATAGTTCTGGTCAAAAAGAAAAACGGAGAACATAGGCTATGTGTTGAATATCGAGCCCTGAATAAAAAGACCGTAAAAAATTCTTATCTAATGCCAGTTATAGACGATCAATTAGACCGCCTTAGTGGTAAAGCTTATTTTACCAGTCTAGACCTTAAATCTGGGTATTATCATTTAATAATACCCAGATTTAATTTAATGGGTATTTACCCATGGCCGAGAAATCTAGATACCTAACTGCCTTTATAACACCTGACGGGCATTATGAGTACACGCGAATGCCATTTGGTCTTGTTAACGCACCAGCTGTGTTTCAAAACATGATCAACCGTAAGATATGACTTAGCCATCCCATATATGGACGATTTGTTGACAACAGCTTCAACAATTGATGAAGGCTTAGAAAAACTCAGAAAGATTCTTGCTCACCTACAAAACGCAAACTTAACTTTAAATATTGCAAAATGTTGCTTTTTCAAAAAACAATTAGACTATTTGGGTTACGAAGTATCTAGTGATGGGTTGAAACCTGGTAAAAAGAAAGCTGTTGCAGCATTTCGTGTGAATACAAATATACACCAAGTGAGACAGTTCGTAGGTCTAGCCAGTATTTTTAGGAGATTTATTCCAAATTTTGCAACTATAGCTAAGCCGTTCACGAGTCTTACAAAGTCCAACGTACCCTGGAAATGGGCACAAGACCAAGAAACAGCTTTCCAATCAATCAAAGCGATATTAACAGAAAGACCTGTGTTAGCTTTGTACAACCCAGCGTATCTAACAGAAGTACATTGCGAGGCAAGCAAGTTAGGAGTTGGTGGTATTATATTACAAAAACCAGATGAAAAATCCCCGTTGAGACCGGTTGCATATTTTAGTAAACAAACAACGAAGGACGAGGAACACTTACATTCGTATGAGCTAGAAACATTAGCTGTAGTTTTATCTCTAAAGAAATTCCGTACGTATTTGATAGGCATTTGCTTTAAAGCATATACGGATTGTAAGAACCACATTAACTAAAAGAGATTTATTCCCAAGAATTGCCCGGTGGTGGTTACTCCTTCAAGAATACAATTTTAGTATTGAGTACAGGCCAGGAGGAAATATGCGTCACGTAGACACTTTAAGTCGGAACCCTATCCAAAACGTAATGTCAGACGATCTAGATGATACTCGGGTTTTCGAAATCATGTCCATTACAACTACGGAGTGGCTGCATACAGTGCAGATGACTGACCCAAAGTAAAATTGGTGAAGGCGATCATAGACAGTGACAGAAATGATATAAAAGATATTATAGACAACTACATTATGAAAGACGGCAAAATTTACAGAAAAGTGAACGATGAATTGAAATGATGAGGCTGGACATTTTTCGGCCGACAAAACCTTGCAGAAAATTAAACGGGATTATTGGTTCCCGAAGATTAATAGATTCATCCGAAAATACGTATCGGCTTGTCTTAACTGTCAATATAATAAAACTTCAACTTCCAAAAAAAGCGGATTTCTCCATCTAATACCCAAGGGAAATAATCCGTTCCACACGCTGCACGTGGACCACCTAGGACCTTTCATCACGAGTAAATGTGGTAACACTTATCTACTGGGTGTTATAGATGGCTTCAGCAAATTTATTTTCATTCGAGCGGTAAAGAACGTGAAAAGTAAAACTACTATAAAAGTCTTTATAGACATATTTGGCATGATCGGTAGCCCTAAAGTTATTATATCAGACAGAGGTACGAGTTTTACGTCGAAAATGTTTAAAGACTATGTTAAGTCCATAGGTGCTAGGCAAATTTTAAACGCAGTCGCTACACCTCGAGCGAATGGACAAATTGAGAGGTACAACCAAACTATCTTAGAATCATTAGCGGCTTCAAATCATGGTATGGATGAACGTGAATGGGATAGTCACGTTAACAAGGTTCAGTGGAGCCTCAACAACACTCGTAGTAAAACTACCGGCGTTACACCATCCGAAATTGTCTTCGGGCGTAATACTACAAATCCTTTTGAAGGGCATATCCTACATGAAATTCAGTACTCTAATGAATATCCAGGTGTCACAAAGAATCAGCCAGAGGAGATAAACCGCAAATTAGAAAAAGCCCGATGTGCAGCGCAAAAACAGGCTGTAGAGAATGTGACAAACAGTCAACGCAAAATGGCTGAATATTACAATGATAAGACAGCGCCCTCTAAGTAATTTACGTTAAATGATTTGGTTATGATCCCAAACCATCATGCTCCTGCAGACGGCAAGAGCAAAAAGCTGCACCCCAAATTTCGAGGTCCTTTCAAAGTCAGTGCCGTTCTTAAAAACGACAGATATGAGGTAACAAGTATAAAAGGACACTCTAAACGCAAATACAGAGGTATTTACCCTGCGGATGCTCTAAAGAGATGGATTACTTTTTCACTTAATGAAGAGAGAGATGATGACAATTCAAATAATGATGAAGCTCATGCTATTGAATAGTCAGCCACATTGCTATAGTCATTAATTACCAATTAATACTATCCTTAGCTATCCTATTAAACCCTAGCTAAGAATATCCCATCCCAATATTTTATATTTCAGAGGCTAGAATGAATTAGTTTAATCAATAACATTGACTGCACTGAATTTACATGTTTGAGTTGCTGAGTGGGAATAACCAAGTGTAAGTCATTTAAATATATATATATTAAATTTAATCACATGATGAACTTCAATCATTTTTAGTGAAATATGCCACTTGAACTGTGGTGATCACATTATTTAAAAAATCCCCCTAGTGAAATAAGCCACTTGAATGTTGGTGATCACAATATTTAAAAACAAACACTAGTGAAATATGCCACTTGAATGTTGGTGATCACAATCTTAAAAAAAACACTAGTGAAATATGCCACTTGAACTGTGGTGATCACTTTATTAAAGTACCATCGGTGAAATATACCACTTAAAGTGTGGTGATCACTATTCTGCAAATAATCTGTATCTGTATCAGCCCATATACGTCACACTGCAGGGCGCGGCCCTACTCTACAATCGAGGGTACGATTGAGAATGGTTAGGCCATATAGTCTGCAAATAATAATGAGTGAAAATTAGAATGAAATCAACTAGTGGAACATGCTGTTTGAATTGTAGTGACAGTTGCATAATTACTTCTTTCTCTCTAGTCATATAAAATACTTTATTATAACATGTCCATAATCATTATGAACTATTATCTAAATTGTAATGTTAAGGACGTTAAATTTCTTATGTTCTTACTAAGACTAACTTATGTTGAAAGGTTTATACTGAAACTTTAGCCTAAACTGCCTGGATCGTTGCAATAATATTATAGTCAACATATAACTAAATAAAATGTTATATTTACTTCCAGAAATCCCAAGATCACAAACATATACCTACTGCAGATGGGAGATCCAGTTGTCCAGCGAATCAATTGCAGTTCGAGCAACGAACTTTGAAAACATCGCAGTAACTAGTAATTAAGTATCCCTAAGAAACAACAATAGATATTTATTGTAGGTCATATTATAATCATACATAGGAATTTGTTAATATGTTTGTATACAAACGAACCATTTTATTATTTTTGTTTCAAAGTATGAATGCATTAATATCATTCAATATTGTAAATATAACTCATTGCACACCCAAATTAATAATAGTACTTAATAATATTTTGTACTGAAATGATAATAATAATGAATATTAATCTTGTATAGAGACATACAATTACTTGAATGGCCGAATTGGAATAGGGACATTCCGTTAACAGGACGGCCATCTGTTAGCGTTTCAAAAAATAATTATTAATTAAATTATAAACATAATATAAACCAGGAGTCTAGTTACAACTAGGCAACATTTTTTTGAAGAGGGTGTTGTGGTACGACTGGGTACGACAGCTAAGGAGCAGCGAGGATCTTCTGATATTAAATTATTTAGAGAGGAATGTATAAGTTATAATTAATTGTGTTACTGATTAAAATTGTGAGTACAATCGTAACAATCTATTAATTATTTCAACTGGAGGATATCGTCAACAATAGTATAGTTTTCGTAGCGCACGCGATATAAAGAATATTTTAGGTAATTTTTTACACCTTGGATTACATTATTGGAGTTTAAGTATCCCTATTTTTTTTTAATATATATTATAGCCTATGTCACCTAGGGATAATGTAGCTTCTGAATAGTGAGATAATTTTGTAAATCGTTTCAGTAGTTTTGGAGCCTATTCAATGCAAACAAACAATCAGATCTTTTATCTTTATAATCTTAGTAAAGACAAGTATAAATTATCAGAAGCAACAACAGTTTGTCACGTAGTTTAAATAAACATACGTTTACCAACAATAATTTAAATTGTTATAAGTAAGATTTTCCATAATCCCTTCAAACTCTTGCAATAGCATGGGTCATAATTCACACAATACTAATGTACATATGTAAGTCTTAAGTATGTAATGATAACACTAAACAGTCACGTCCGCAATTATTTATATTCAGTCGTTGTTTTAAGGTGCATTCACACCGCATTTCTTTTTTATGGAGCATTATTTCCAAGTGTTACTCAGCAACATCTGATAGTAAAATGTTATGTATTGTTCATACAAATTGCCGTGTTATATATTATGTTAATTAATTTTACCTAACATATGGGGCATTCCACGCGAAGCGGACAGGTAAAAATCTCGATGTTTCTGATTTCAGAAATATTTGAGTATGTTCTACCTATATATGTCCTTGATTCGTGTATCAAATATTTTTTTAATATAGCGACTGGTTAAAGAATTAAGGACCTTTGAAATTTTGGCCAACTGGTGGGCATACAGTACTTCAAAGCCGATTATCTAGTCATAAAATTATTGATTAAAATAATTAAACCACTGGATTTAAAACTTCATTTAATGAGCTTTTTAATTGCATTTTTGGATACGAAAATAAATTGTTTTTTTCCATATTTTTTTTATTTTATTTTTTTTTAACTTCGATTTTCACAAACTTAGACCATTTCGATTTTTTTTATATTTTTTATGAAAATAGCTAGTATTGTATAGAACATCCTTGCCAAGTTTTATTATGGGTTGGGAAGTGGTTTACGAGCTATACTGGAAATATGCGCCGCACCGCGCCAAACGCCCGTCACGTGCGTGAGCTTGCAGACATTATTTCTTTAGTACTTTGATATAATATTTAAAATAAAACGAATTATTTTTATGTGACTAACTACAAATTTATTTACAGGCTTTTACAACTTTAAATGTCACACTCTATTGTCAAATGTGTCAAACTACTATTAGTTTAAATCATTTACAGATTTGGTTATTTTTTACATTTTTTAATTTCCCGATAATTCAATTACATTATTTACAGCTTTCGTGGTCGGTCCGCCTCGTGATCAAAATTAAATCAAACCATATTCGCGATAAAATCCGTAAACTTTAGTTTTATTCCAATTCAACAAATAGTAAAAAGTAGCCCGAAATGTTACTGATTGTTCTAATGTTACAGTGTTGCACAATATTGCTATAAAAGGTAACTGCGTTGTCGATACTGGTGTAGTCTGGCAAATGCACCTGATAATAAGTGGCTGTCCAAATAGAGCGCGGGTTGACCTAATTATGCCCTGTTCGTAATCGGATACGTATTGGCCGATCCCGGCGTTGAAAACCCGACGCTCACTTTCTGACTCGAGAATGCAATACAGCTTCTATACTGTATTATCATTGGTAGGTAAACTCACGTCTTTTTTCCGAACGAATATCCAGAGTTGCTACCAGGGCATTTACATTTCGCCTTGTATGTTCCGTCCCATGATGTTATAAGAGCGAGCCTATAGTCATTTCATGACGACGAATATAAAATCGACTATTTGACCGAATATCCCGGGGGGATATTTATTATGAAATAATTATTATTTATTTTATTTTATTAAATAATTAACTAAAGTACACACAGAGAGATATTTAATTTTTTTTGACTGAAATCCGTTAAATGTGTGCTAGTCATAATCAGTTATATTGTTCTACTTACTCGATAGTTCAATCTGAGAATGTAGAGGCAATGTAAAAAGTAAAAAGATTAACGTTAATGAATGACTATGCAGGAACCCTCGGCATTTCACAAAGCAGGATATTGGATTCCATTCGACGCTCTGCGCCTTCAAAGTATTCAGGTGTATAATTAATACTGTATGGGGAGTTTTAAAATTATGTTGGTAACATTAATGTGTTTATTTTTTTACGTATGTTCGGTTTTGTCTTGATTAATTAAAAAAATAATTCGCGCAGTTCCCGTCGGCCGAAATGGTGGTCTTGGGGGATTTCAATGCTCATCACGAACTGTTGTTGGGCTCCTCCAAGACTGATCATGCTGACAGAGCTGCCCATGCATTCGCTCTGACTCATGACTTGACACAACTGGTGAACCAGCCCACCAGGATCCCGGATGTGGCGAGTCATGCGCCTTCTCTGCCGGACCTTCTGCTGGCGAGTCACCCAGCCGGGTATCGTGTGACCGTTAGTGCACCTCTGGGCACTTCCGATCACTGCCTGGTTGGGTCGTTAGTACCGATTGCATCACCTCCACATCCCGTGCAGGTTAGGCGAAGGGTCTGGCATTACTCGTCGGCAGATTGGGATGGTATGCGGGAATATTTCGCATTCATCTCTTGGAGGCAGCGCTGCTTTGAGGGTAAAGATCCCTCAGCGAGTGCCAACGCTATTGCTGACGAGATCAGACTTGGAATGGAATATTACATTCCTTCCTCTGAGATCGCCAGTAAGGGCCGTGGACGCTCCTGGTTCAATCGTGCATGCGCCGATGCTGTCGGTGACAAACAGACGGCGTATCGCGCTTGGATCAGGGGTCGCGCCATGAAGGATCCGAATATCAGTTCCCTCAAAGAAGCCTACAACCGTGCCACCAAGTCCTGCAAGAAGGCCTACGTTAGGGCGGATGCCCAGCGCGTAAGCAGGATTGGGCGTGCGTTGGCCGATCACCCAACTAGCAGTCGTGCTTATTGGAGGTTGGCCAGGGCCGTTCAATCTAACTTCTGCCATCCAGCGTTGCCGCCGCTGAGGTACCCAGAAGGGTCGCTGGCCCACAAGCCGCAAGAGAAGGCTGCCTTGCTGGCAAATCTCTTTGCGGCTAATTCCCGCCTCGAAGACCGTGGTTCCCAGACGCAGCCCACATTGCCTGATTGAGGTTTCTCAATGGCAGATATTCGCATCAGGCAGTGTGATGTGCGGCGTGAGTTACGGTCTCTCGATGTGCGGAAAACCAGTGGTCCGGATGGGATACCAGCGGTGGTTTTAAGGGCTTGTGCAGCCGAGTTGTCTCCGGCACTGACTCGCCTCTACCGAGCGTCCTACCGCACAGGTGTTGTGCTGGAATCTTGGAGGGAGGCGAATGTGCAACCGATCCCCAAAAAGGGTGATCGGTCGGACCCTACCAATTACCGCCCTATCGCTATCACCTCAGTGATGTGTAAGGTCATGGAGCGGATCATAAACGCTTAATTGGTCCGCTACCTGGAGGATCACTCGTTGATCAGTGACCGACAATACGGATTCCGTCATAATCGATCGACGGGTGATCTTCTAGCGTTTGTCCTGCATCGCTGGGGTGAGGCGATTGACTGGCGTGGCGAGGCTCTTGCTGTGAGCCTCGACATTGTCAAGGCGTTTGATAGGGTCTGGCACCGTGGTCTTCTGTCCAAGCTTCCGGCATACGGTCTACCCGGCAACCTATGTTCGTGGATTTCCGGCTTTCTGCATGGGCGTAGAATACGTGTAGTCGTCGACGGACACGCTTCGGCGCTCATGTCGGTAAATGCCGGAGTTCCTCAGGGCTCGGTGCTGTCGCCCACCTTGTTTATTCTGCATATCAATGACATATTGCCGCTTGGCAACATTCATTGCTATGCAGTTGACAGCACGGTTCATGGGCGATACCACTGCGGGCTTCCAGGTTGCCAAGTCGAAACTGTGAAGGGACGCGAAGATCTTGTAATTGAGCTCAACCGGACCTTGGATCTCATTTCTACATGGGGTTCCAGGAATATGGTTGAGTTCAATGCCAAGAAAACCCAGGTGTGTGCGTTCACGTGCAAAAAATCCCCGTTCTCTCCCCTCCCCATTCTTCAGGGTACTCCCCTCTCAATGCGGAATGACCTAAGTATCCTTGGTGTGGATATCCGCTGTGATCTCAATCCAAGGAATCACATCGAGGGCGTAATAACTGCCACATCACGCAGGGTTGGAGTCCTGAACAGGGTGCGTCGGTTTTTTCACACCCGGTCAGCTTTGTCGTTTATATAAAGCGCAGGTCCGGCCGGGTATGGAGTACTGCTCGCACCTCTGGGATGGATCCGCCCAGTACCTGCTCGATGCCTTGGATGGATTGCAGCGGCGGGCCATCCGCATTGTGAATGATGCAGATGTTACGAGCAACTTAGAGTCGCTACAACTCCGGAGAGATGTCGCCTCTCTAAGCGTGTTCTACCGCCTGTATCACGGTGAGTGCTCTGAAGAATTGTTCAACTTGATCCCCTCCTCTCCATTCCTAACCAGAACCACGCGTGCTGGCTTGCGAAACCATAGCTTGACGGTCCACACCATCCCGGCGCGAACCAAACGGTTCTCGAACTCGTTTTTGTGCCGCACCGTCAGGCTGTGGAATTGTTTGCCGTCTCACGTGTTCCCTCCTTCCTACAATCCTGGGTCCTTCCGCCGTGGTGTGAAGAGGCACCTTAGCAGGCCGGCATAATTGTTTCCATTGGCATGGGACTGCCGTCCGATGCCAATGGATACTCTGCCTGGGCGGCATTGGCACTTACCATCAGGCAATGCCGCCACTATGCCAGGCCATCAAAAAAATTATAAAAAATAATTAAATATTCAGTTTCGTGTTCAGTTATCAGAGTTTGTTTATGTATAACCATTACGTTGGAATGTCGTAGCTTTGAATTTTACGACTTAATAATAAAAAAACTAATTACCATCTGAGCATGTGTCATCTGACAATTGGTGCTCTGTGGACAATTGGTTAATGGACTAATGGGATAATGTGATGTGAGATATATAATGGACTTTTATATTGGACTAGAATTTAGTTTTAAGAATATAAAATTTAAACTCTAATCAAATTCTTTTGTGACTAATTTTGTATAAAGAATTAAATAATAATAATAAAAAAATAAAAAATGAATGTAACAATAATGAATGTAAATGTTGCCATAATAACTGCCATAATAGTTGTAAATATGTCGCAGTTATTAGGCCCTCCGTACACCGATAAAATAGTTATCAGAACGCGGAAATCTTCGAGAGAAATTAATTATGACTTGAAAACTAATAATTAATGCTAAATATATTTAATTTACTGCATCAAATATCACGAATTAATTCCAACAATATTCTGAGCCCATAGCAAAATCGCAACTGCGTGCACGGTGAGCGAGCGGCCGACACATTTCATTCGTTTTAATAAACTTGTTTTGCGGCTAATTCGTTCAGTGTAGTGTGAAACAGATGTGAGAGCTACAGTTGTTCCCGGCTTAATGCTTGCAATTCTGTTATTTTATTTGCACTGTAAAACAGCTATGCAGTAAACAAATGCCGATGGTGTTATGAATTTATTGTGTTTATTTATTATTAGTTCGTAGTACTGGATTTATGTTAATGAACTTTTATCGATTGGTTGTTGCAATGGAAGTTAAAAAATATTGTTGGTTTATACTTAATGATATTTTAAGACTCATAATAATAGTTTATCATAATTAGCTAAAGAAATATATCAATTAGAAATGACTTACATTTCACTCCTAGACGACCTGAAACGAAAAGAAAATAATCAAAACTTAAATTGCTGTGTCATTACTTAACTAACTAAAAAAATAAGGCTTGTGAGGAGCTTAATGTTCTGTAACTATTGTTTTGTTAATTTATCATATTTTGTCCTTTTGTTCGTGAATTAACAATGTTCATCTCGAAGAGTGAAACTACCGAGGGTTTGTTACTTTGTATTCAACACCCGCCATAAGTCACTTTATGTTTTCACAAAGGAGTGGACAAAGGAATCCTTGTTCATACAGCCTTGTCCGTCATATATTTTTTAAAGCTTTTTCAGGTTGGTACTTGGTACATATTTTCATGTTTACTATTCTAGCTAAATGGGAAGAATGTTATAAAATAAAAATATTTTTATAATATAATATTATTGTGATAAAAAGAGATAAGTCTGACGAAGCACAAGAGTGGAGATCACGAGGTGTAGGTCGACGAAAAGACCTATCATACTTTTAACAATTTTTATTTTTCTTGTCCTTGCGACCCCGGTATTATATTGTGCTACGTCGAAAATTTGGTTGGACGACCCAGTGCTAGTTGCAAGATAAAGGTTGGTTGTAATAGGTAGCAATGGAAACTCTAAGGGGAAGGGGGGTTCCAATGACTGAAGATGACTGGAGTACATACTGGAGTATGACACTCAATATAATATAACCACAGATAACTTTAAATTACCTCATTGCCGCAGTTGTAATACGGTGCGATTACAACGCTGAGGTCTTGGGTTCGAATTCCGGGTCGGACGGTAATATTGGATGTTTTTATTAATTACCAGTTGGATCCCCTATCACGTTCTGGGACAGAATACAGTACGTGAAACAGGGGTATCCTGGAAGTACCGTCGCCTACCCCTTCTGGGAAAAGCCATGAGTTTATGTATCTATTGATGTATGTTTGTAACTCCACGCCAATTCTACAGTTAGCAACAATGTTAATTCTTGCCCGAAACAATAAGTATTACACCACACGAGCCGATATACCGTAAGGTGTTCCATAAATAAAGCCAAATTTGGCGTACGCTCGGTTACATAAATCTTAAAACTTCATTACTTGGCGCGGCCTCGAGTTGGTTTTATTCGCAACAAGCCGCTGATGTTTACGATTTAAAAGGTTTCCGACGTAAAATATTACTGTTGCCGACACTTTCCGTCGCCTAATGTTTGATACGTTGAAGTTTCGACGCCCATGGTAAGTGGGGACTAGTGTGGGTGGATTAACAGCGTGCTACGCTTGCATACGACTGATTTTTAAATATATGTAAATTAAACATATTTTACCTACCCTCATCCCACGCATATATGGGGTCAGAATGACTAGGCTTATAATTCGAATGACTACCTGCCTGACATTAAAGTAATAACAAAGAATACAACAATGCGGATAAAACTCAATAACACGGAACTAAAAGTTTAAGTGTTTTTTTAAACAATTATGAATATGTAAGTATTAGTATTCATTGTGATTGTCTGTTTACGGAGGAATAATTAACTTTTACTTTTATTTATTATTTGTTTGTAAGATATATTTGTAATGTGTTAATAATTTATCTTTTTTGGTAACTCTTAAATAAATAATTGAAAATAAATAAAAAAGTAACTGTATGCCCTGGGTTTGAACCTTTAACCTTTAGTTTGGTATTACGAACCTCACATAAAAAATTAATCGTCTTTTTTAAACTTTAATAAATTTATTTAAATGCTGCGCGAGGTGACTGACAATTGCACCAAAGATAATTTCTATTACGTGAAGAGTCTTCTGAGTTTCACACTTGCTCCGAATTCAATTAACTTATAATCATGCACGCGAAGTTCCATAGTTGCTAAATTCATTAAACAAGTTAAAATCCGCAGTCATAACAGAGTATTTACTGGTGAAAAGTTAGTAATGCATGCAAATTACAAGTCAAACTGTTGAAATAGAATCACCATAGTTGGAACTACTAAATCGGGACAAGTTCGATGTTAATATTCAACTTTGTGCGAAAACTTTGATGGACATTTTGAATTAAAAATGATCTTCTGCTCTATTAATTTGTGGGAAGTATAGAAATTACAGAATGTTACATTGCTTTTGATGCAGTTAACCGTACTGACCCATATCTCGAATTTATGAATTTTAATGAAAGAAGAAGCCAGGCTCTTTTTTTATTGGAATTAATGGTGACACGAACATGTCATTCGCATGATAGTAAGCGATACAACTGCTCATCAAGCGAACTCAAAAATAACACGAATTATAAATCAATGCTTGGAATTCCACTGCTCTTGCCATCCTGTGATATAAGATGTTAAGTCTCAATACGTGTAGTAGTTACTCTGGCTACAATGTGCTTCAAACCGGAACACTACGGTGCCATTACAATGCTGTTTGATGGGAGAATAAAAAAGCCTAATTAATTTCTATTCAAGTTATGTATTTCTTGTGCAGTAAGGTAAACTCTCCAAGTTAAACGCAGCACGCTCGATTGGGTTACTGTGATGGGTTTTCCTCGATCGTATACGGCGGTTGTTAACTACGCAGACACGAATTTTTGAGTATTGGTTACATAGTTTCCCATAAACCTAGACACAGACTGAAACGCAACAGCAAAGCTGTGACTTACATAATTTTTTTGTGAGACGGTCTTACCAATCCAGCCGCGCCAATCTATTGGTTGCGTAGCTTTCTACAGCAGACTCTTCTACTTACAACCGCTTATGACAGTATTGTTGTACAATATTTACTTTCTCCTATATCTTTCTTCTATTTCTACTTCATCTTTCTTTTCTTTTTTTTTCCTTCATATTTAAATATGCATCCCATGAATATTATAATGTGATTTCTTTCTTGCTTTCTATACCGGGTATCTCAAGACTGCTACCGAAAACGAAGCCGGGTGGTAGTTTTAGTGGCTACTAACACAATGCAATTAAAAATTTCGCATAGAAACGCGACAATTATTTTTTATGATTTTTTAAATATTGTCATTTTGGGGTGGTAAATCCATAGTTTTTGTTAAAATAATAATTTAAACTCTTTTATACCTTAGATTATTTATAAATAAAGGGTATACACTATTATTTTAGGAAAAAATGTATTTACCACCCAAATATAGCCATAGAAAAAAAAAAAACAAAAAAAAAATTGTCGCTTTTTTTTGACACTTTTTCTGTTGCATTGTGTCTGAAGTCGCTTAAACTACCACCCGGCTTCGTTTTCGGTAGCAGTCTTGATATACCCTGTATAATGCAAAAAAGGATTGAATAAATAAATATTAAAATGTATGAAAAAATGTATATAAATACTATAATAAATAATAAGCTTCGTAGACAACTTTTGGTCAAGGTATAGATTTAATCCCATCAAAAACATCCTGTAAAAAAATCCAAGTCCCGCAGCTAGGTTTTCTACCGCAAAAAGTTGTGAGATGCATGTAATACCAAGTCGATTAATTTATTTAGTCCTTGCTTAAGGGACCTTCTGTATAAAGTTATTACGTAAGTTAGTATCATATCAATATTAAACATTATTTACGTTGTAAATAAATAGATGGACTTGGCCATCGCATGAAAACATAATGTATCGTACAATTTATACATGATGCTGCTGGCCAAGTCGATCTATTGCATCTCACAACTTTTTGCGGTAGAAAACCTGAGCTGCGAGACTTGGATTTTTATACAGGATGTTTTTGATAGGTTCTCACGTCTTTTTGAGGAGTCCTACATTTTTCCATTTCGGTACTTTTTATTTCTAGAATATCACTAACGATTTTTCTTAAAGCCTCTGTCTTATGGCTTTTTCTTATTTTTGTAGGTATCAATTTATCACAAATATAGCGGATTTGATTATTAATGTTCTTTCTTTCATGGTAATTGATATTTTCGAGCGATTTAGTCTATTTATTTGCAAGTTGTTCTTCGTCATATTTTTCTAGAGGAATGTTGTACAGTTTCATGGGCTGAATACAGAGTGTATTCAGCCATTCCCTCTCTATACCCCTCCTGTTATGCCTCATATATATAGATACCTATCTACAACTATAATTCTATCATATACGGGTACAACGATTCATTAACTGCAAATGTAACTTTGTAATCCTATACATTTATATGGGATTACAAAGTTATTCATTGAATAGTGTATCTAGAAAACTAGACAGAAATTATGAAATGTTTCAATTTTCCTTTACTTTAGACACTAAACACTAATTATATTCTAAATTTGAAGGTTCTATGTTTGCTAGAAGGGCCTTAGACTTTTGATGATTGGTCAGTCAATCAGTGAGTGACAAAATTAAGAAAGTTTGACATGTTACAATTCTTAAACTACTGGTTCAAATTGAATGAAATTTTACATATACCGTGTTTATACAATGCCTGCTTAGTAACTGAAAATTCAAGCTTCTTGCTTTAACCATAACGAAGTTATAGAGGGTAGAAAATGGTCTGAATTGCTTCGAGAAAAGGATGGTACAACAGTGCCGCTTTTTAGCTCGACTTGGAGGGGGCACTGCCGTGCCCCCAGATGAACTCTTGTATAGGTCTACAAGATAAATAAATGAATAATAAATAAATAAATAACACCCAACAGTCACATACATAGTCCCGACCCCACAGTAAGATCGACTCTTGTGTCGTGGGGATCAGAGACTACGAGAGACTTTTCGGTCTTATAAACACCCAGACCCGAAATAAACATTTCTCTCGGTGCGGGGATCGAACCCGCGGCCTCTCGTTTCACAGGCGGCGTCTAACCAACTGCGCCACGGAGGCTGTCGAAAGATGGACAGACAACCTCTTTAAAGGCGTAGGAAGTCACTACTTTCTGGTAATATAAATCCTAATAAGAAATATATCCAAAACAGTGCAGGATGGTTTTCCCCCAGGGCTAGTAGTGAGTGAGCTGTCTCCAAGTGAAGATGTTTCTAAAATGGAATTATGCGAAGTTTAGTTACCGACATTCAGTTATGATAATACTTGGATCGCTCTTGTGTTGGCTCCTCCGCTGTCAACTCGCAATGCCGGCAAACTTTAAATTGTTGTACTGTGATGGAATTATTTATAAAGCTCCAAGACATTTGAAGGGTGTTGCTTTACATACGCACTTCGAATGCAAGTATTAGGTAGTTTCGGAGTAAAGTCGATTTTTTTTGAAAAATTATGGTTCATAATCATATCGTGGTCCTTTGTAAATATTAAATTATTTTCCGCAACATCATTTGTATAATTGGCAAAGCAAATAAATTCAATCAACGCCAATAGCTCCTTAAATGTATCTTAATATAAACAGATTTTTTAGGGACCGGCAAACGAGGAAAACGGCTCACCTGGTGGTAGCTGATTGTATGTATGTATGTATGTATCAGCCCATATACGTCCCACTGCAGGGCACGGGCCTCCTCTACAATCGACTACCGATTGAGAGTGGTTAGGCCATATAGTCCACCACGCTGGCCTAGTGCGGGTTGGTGGTCTTACATACCATAGAATTTTTATAAATCGCTATGGTATGCAGGTTTCCTCACGATGTTTTCCTTCACCGTTTTAGTGCGTGGTGATTGACTATCAATACACACATGACTCCGAAAAGTCAGAGGTGTGCCCTGGGATTCGAACCCGCGACCACCGTGAACATGTTGGCAGTCGCGTCTAGTCCGTTTACCAACAGGCCACCACGCACTTAGCTACTACCTGGTAGCTGATTACCATCGCATAAAATCATTTACAAAACTGATGTTATAGATTCGTTAATAACCTCTGAAAGCGCGTGTGTAAAGGAATAGAAAGAAGATAAAGGTATTCCCCGGCAATCTCACTCACTGAACGAAACATGATAGAAAAATCGTAAGGAGCTTCTCGTCGATTTTCTAAGAGACAGTGGCCCTTATCATTCCAGTCCATTTGTTCATTAGTACAAACAAAGCTATTTCAGCGTGCCTATACCACTTCATTTGTTTTATTAGTATCGGCATAGATTAAACGACTATTTTTACAAAAACGTTTACTTTTCTTTTCTACTTCAAAAAAATACTTTTTGCATTCAAATTTAAATTTGCATTAAAGCTTCGGCAACGTTTATTCTCCCTTTGATGAACTATCAGAAGGGCCTGTAAACTTAAAAAAAAATTACTTAAAATTATAATTTGTTCTTTTATAAGTGTTTATGAATTTTATTATATTGTATTATATGGTAATTTAAAATAATTCTTAACATACATAGATTGAATCTTGAAAAATGGATTTATTGATTTACATATTAAGCACCGCCTACAGCAGTTTTACACACGATTGAACCAACAGATATTCGGTTTACGTAAACTCGAGGGAGGCGACGCTTCGTAACTTATTTAATCTATGACCGTGCCACGTCGAGGATTAAATTACCCAGTGCCGTATGCACTCCCGGCCAGACCGCAAGTTAGAGCACGTGACACTCTGCAATCCACTTGGGTTTACCCGGAGACGTCGCATTTGTCACTGCATTGATGAATCGTCCAATGGGTAATTGATTTGGGGCGCCGAGATTGCACTGGGCCGTTTGTTTTAAACTATGTGGAGTTGTGAAGTTGGAGGTAAAATTAGTAATTAGTTTACGTGTTTTTGCTGGGATTGTTTGATTATAGAACTGAATTGGCTTTATTTCAGTGTCATTTTTTCAATTAGAGAAATTGTTTTGTTTATTTTTAATATGATATTGGTTCATTTTTATTTTGGCTATGATTGAAATACGAGGATCATCATTGCGGTGTGACTATTTGAGAATGAAAGAAATATGCTTAAAAACAAATACGCTCCGCTCATATGCTGTGCTTAGTGAATTATTGTTAAAGGTTGGTTAAGATGATTATATTTTTCTACCTAGCTACAATAAAAATAGTAGTGCTGAAAAATTATACTACTTACACTACTTTTTCTTACGTACACTACTTTTTCTTTATTATTAATTTTGAATGTTCACTTGTTCTTTTTTTTTGTATTTACCCATTTTTTAAAATTTAGTTCTTTTTTAAATTGTTAACTTGACTACACCTTATGCATGTCGTGTTTATCTTAAATAGTTGTAGAGTTAGAAATATAAATATATATTACATATATATAAATGGAATAATGTACAGCGATCATGTAATATTGTAACAACTGTTCATAAACCAAAAAAGTAAAAAAAAAATCAAGCATTTAAAAAAATGTGCAGCTCATTTTCTTTTTATACCATTGCCACATTATTATTCAGATACTTTTGTACATGAGATTTCCTATTGCTTAGGAAGTGTACATACATACACATATATTATAATTCACAAATGATTTTTCTTTCCAAAGTACACTTCATCCATACACCTGTCCGGGACAGTATCACTTTCCTATCGAACTGTACTAAACGTATCACACGTATACAGTTCGGCACGAAAGTGATACGTGCCAGTTAGTTTTTTGATGCGTAAAAAGCAATAAAATTATTCATCGTGCTGTGCTCGCATGTACAGCGAGCGTGCGTACGGCGTAAACATTGTTACCTCCCTGCATCCATTCCTGCATCCAATTAGTCCGACGGAGCTAAATTGTAAATCTGTGTCGACAAGCTATCATGCAAACTTTACAGTAAACATTAAATCCGATCAATCGTAAAGTGTCAATTTATTTACGTGATTTATATGCCCCGGACTGAGTGACGGATGCTCTCATAAAATCTGCCTTATTCAACATTTTTACAGTAATGCGTAAATGCATAAGTTTAAAAAATAATATTTTTTTAGAGTACCTATTTTGAAAGTTGCATATATTTTTACATGCACAGGAATAGAGAACTGAAAGAGATGTTTAGGCTCTGCAAATTGATACTTATGGCGTAAAATATTTATTTTATGGTTATGCCAAGCGATAGCTAGGTCAAAAAAGAAGTATTCTATGACTAGGTTACTCAAAGCCTTTGTTGTTTTTAGAATAATTTGAGTAGCAAAGAATAGCGAAGCTTGGTTTCTTCTTTGCTATCGTGTTACAGATTTACAAATCAAGTATAAAACGTGAAATCGTTCAACATATTAAGTTAGATTTAAAGGTTTAAGTTCATAAACCCATTTTCACGGTATAAAAAATATGAACCCCAAAATGTTCGATAGAGTCATTATTTACTTTACCGTATGAAGGGACATATTGCTGGGTACGCGCTGAGTAAACTTTGGCTCGTCTTGATAGAGTGTCCTTTATGCACAAACTTTCGACATAAAACAAGGTGATTTAAGGCCCAGACATATTTGAGGTCGCGGGGCGCTGTTAACTCCATGTTAGTAGTTCACGCCTCATGTAACACACGGATCATTGACAAAATAAAAACGACTCGAAATATATCCGTTGTTGTATAAATATTATGATGCCATTACACGACTGTAATGCTACTGTTAGCTTTAATGGAACCGCTTCATACTCCGTTTTATATTAGTTTATAGAAAAACACGGTCTTAAGTTTACTTCTGCTAAGTGCTTCTGAGTTCGAACTGTTTGCTGTCGTTGTAAATTCTCTTTAGTTGACTCTGGCAATCAGTCTCTTTGGAATGAGAGCCGAAGGGTATTTGCCCCCGCCAACTTCGGGAAGGCTCTGGGTTACCGGGAATTTATTGGTAGGATAAAGTCTAGTTTGGATAGAATCTATTCGACGAACATTGATAACATTTTTAGAACAATTTGTAACATTATTGGCAAACGTTATGAGGGGGAAATTAGACTGAGACGGATATACTATATATCGGTGGAATATGGGTAGCATTATTGAGACTTCAGCCCAAAGGGACATCCAAAGACGTGCGCTAACAAAAGCTGAATGATGTCCTTACTTACGTTATTTTTTTTCAATATCGAAGTGGGATGAAGACAAATTAGTATCCATACGGTGCTCTTATATCTTTGCCGCTCTTATATTTTTACATGCTTCTATTGTTGCTTACAAAGCTTACAAAGATTCATGTGTGGACACTGCACTGCATTCTAAAACTAACCGGGTAGTGGCCACCAAAAGACGTGCGCTTAAAAACGCAGAATGACGTCCTTACTTATGTTATTTTTATTTAATATTTGATAATTTGTCTTTAATGGATACTAATTACTAATATATCCATTCACTGGTGGTAGATCTCTCATATATGACAATGTTTGTTTCTCCCGCCAAAAAACAGTGTAAACGGTTTCCAAGAAATCGCAGTGAGAGTAACTACTGGAGATATTGATACTTAACATCTTATGTCTCAGGATGGTGAGCGCAGTGGAGAGCCCAGCATTGCTTTGTAATTCAAAGTGTGCCTCCGTTGCGCAGTTGGTTAGACGCCGCCTGTGAAACGAGAGGCCGCGGGTTCGATCCCTGCACCGAGAGAAATGTTTGTGCGGCCCATAATATTTCTTTCGGGTCTGGGTGTTTGTGAGACCGAAAAGTCTCTCGTAGTTACTGATACCCGCGACACAAGACTCGATCTTAGTGTGGGGTCAGGACTATGTATGTGACTGTTGGGTGTGATGATTTTGCTACTGTCTATGAGCAGTCGTATTGCTTACCATCAGGCGAATGACATGCTTGACTTTCATAGGCATAAAAAAAAACATACGGTGCTCTTATTAGTGCTACTTTTGTAGTACTTTTGTTACTTACAAAGCTTGCAAAGATTCATGAGTGGGCAATGCACTGTATTCCAAAACTGACCCACGAAAACTCACCGTACATCGTACACGTATTCGCCAGTCTGCAAATGTTAATTGACTATGTGGTGGTTGTTAGTTTAACCCCAAATCTAGCATGTCCCGGCGGCGCAAGACACCGGCATGCAGTTAACTTGCGGAAATGCTAACGAAGCGTCGCTGTTGGAACGTGTTCGTACGGTCAGCCTCGGACCTTTTGTTTATATGGAATTTGTAGGTTGTTCTTTAGCCTTTCTTAAGGTTTTTTGATTACTTGGGATATTGTTTTGGTATGTTGGGTTCTTTTTTTAATGCAATGAATGGCGCGAGGAGCGTACCTTTCGCCTGATGGTAAGCGATACGACAGCTCATGAACAGCATTAAATCAAATCTGTATCAGCCCATATACGCCCCACTGCAGGGCACGGGCCTACTCTACGATTGAGAGTGGTTAGACCATATAGTCCACCACGCTGGCCTAGTGCGGGTTGGCGGACTTACATACCATAGATTTTTTTATAAATCGCTATGGTATGCAGGTTTCCTCACGATGTTTTCCTTCACCGTTTTAGTGCGTGGTGATTGACTATCAATACACACATGACTCCGAAAAGTCAGAGGTGTGCCCTGGGATTCGAACACGCGACCACCGTGAACATGTTGGCAGCCACGTCTAGTCTATTTACCAACAGGCCACCACGCACTTCAAATCAAATAGCACCTTGAATTACAAAACAATGCTTGACATTCCACCGCGCTCGCCATCCATCAGATGTTAAGCCTCAATCTGTCCAGTAGTTACTCTAGCTAAAATTTTCTTCAAACTGAAACACAATAGTGCATTAATACTGCTGTTGGGCGGGAGAAATAGACATCTCGGTGGTATCTACCTACGCGGCCTCTCACATATATTAGAGACGTACCACCAGTAATACTTTCAGTAAGATTTCAATAATAAAATTTGATAGCCTCCGTAACAGCAGGTTCGATTCCCGCACCGACTCAATATTTGTGATCCACAGGTTTTAATTTCGGGTCTAGGTAGTGTTGCCAGGTTTAGTTTTTGAAAATTCGGGACAGGACATTAAAATAAGCGGGATTTTGAGTTCTTCAGCGGGATAGCTATTAGAGAAGAGAAAATTATATTTTTTTTTGCTTGTAATAGTTTTTACTTGCCCTCTTTCTAGCAGCATATACTTATCACATCGAAAAAAGTCTTGTCTCTGGAGGCTCTCAAAAACAATAGCCGTTTTTGGTAACTATTATAATAATAGAAGCGCAGCTTAACCAGACCAACTATCATATCTCTCGAGGCTTCAATTCATACACCGCCATGGTTTTTTAGCATGCATACATACATAAACTCACACCTTTTTTCCAGAAGGTATAGACAGAGGTTTCTTAGCTTATCCCAAATATTTTAAAAATTTACATGCAACGATTTTGCATTTTCCTCAAACGTTTGCTATGGGTGTACATCGAGTTATTCATTAAATTCTTTGACTATAATTTTATCGATTTACCAGAGCGATCTGTATTTCCAAGATGAAAATTAATATTTTCCGACACGACTTTGCACATGAATTCTGACAAATTATGCTCGCTATAATGCTCGAAGAGAATTAAGTGATGTATTTTTCTTCTAAATCACATCTTCATGTACATGTCGTAAAGTAAAACTCTAATCGGGATGAAATTTGAAATTGTTACGAAGGAGTTTTTATTGGAGCTAGTCAATATTCACTAACAGTATTTTCTTGCACATATGTCACCATCTAAAATAAGAAAGTCCTTAGCTAGGAATTCGTGAACAAATCGTGAGAACTTATTCAAAGCCCTATGTGTTTTTGGAATCAGCCTATGGAAACAACTTTAGAATCGAATTAGATCGAATTACCTACTTAGTAAGTAGGTAAAATAATTGTAGGAAAACACGAAATACAGTACGGATTATAAATAAAAGTGTGTAATATTTAGTTTTTTATTCGTACTGAGAGTGGTGGTCAAAAAGCGGGACATTTGGCGTCCCGCCGTAGGTTCAATCGGGACGTGTCACCAAACCCCTGAAAAGCGGGACGTCCCGCGTAAAGCGGGACACCTGGCAACACTAGGTCTAGGTATTTATGAGACCGAAAAGACTCTCGTAGTTTCTGATAGTCACGACATAAGACTCGACAACAATGGACGGTCAGGAATGTGCAAGTGTTAGTTGTAATTGTTTGTTGTATCAATTTATTTCTTGAATGCCGCTTCATATATATAATACTTTGAGAATTCCACCTGTGTTCAATAGTGGATTTCCTATAGCTTAAAATCATAATTTGGATTTATTCAAGGGATTACTTTTGTGTTGGATGGATATCAAACTATAATCACTGTTCAGAGCCGTTATTATAGTTTATTTTAAATATATTATATATCTATTATATTGTTGGAGCCTAAATTCCAACGAATGAAACGATTTTTATAT
Organism: Hyles vespertilio; assembly: GCA_009982885.2. Classification (NCBI taxonomy): domain Eukaryota; kingdom Metazoa; phylum Arthropoda; class Insecta; order Lepidoptera; family Sphingidae; genus Hyles; species Hyles vespertilio. The sequence continues at coordinate 7,133,170 of CM042824.1, forward strand.
ATTTCACTGAATAATTCGGATATGCTGTATTGCATTGAAACATAATTCAATGCACTTGTGTAGTATTGGACTGTAACTTTGGTTTATTTGAGATATAAATTACATTGTGTATAGATTTTCGGTACTGCGTTTACAAAAATGCTGTTGCTGAACGTCAGTGTTAATAATACATTATATAATATTATCAGGTGAAAGGTCTTTTATTTGCAAGTTCAAAGATGGTAGTTATTTTTCAATTACCAAGAAGTATTATGTAACTACTTTATGATACGATTTCAAAAATAATATAGCAAGTGAAATATCAAAAGCGATTAACAACCGATATCTCGGGGTGACGGGCAGAGTGCAGTGCCATACAATAACCTACAAGATTCGTCATTCACGCTAATGAAAAAATGAACAAACTTACCTACATAACTGATGTGAAGTGCCATGCAATAAAGTACTCGTATCGTCATTCGCGCAAATGAAATTATAAAACTTATCTACATAAGCGATAGGAACATTGTTCTAAGCACTATGCATAATATCCAACAAACTCCGAATATGTTCCACAAAGAGTACTTACCCATGTTCATTGCATTTTGTCGAAAGTCGCGTGAAAATTCCACCACCGAAAGTTACAGCGTCAAAATGTACTTTTTAAATTTTAATACACTGTACATCGAACGTCGGAAATGAAATTACACCTCGCGATGTTATAATGAAACTCCATTATATTTCAAAGCTAATTTTGGCAACGTATTAAAATTCTCATTTCAGTGTGCATTGGACGTTTGTTCACGTTATTGGATCTGTCTATTGTAATGGTCGTTGATTTGGCGTTTTCTCATTGAAATAATGGAAATCATAATGACATTCACTCGTCTGTCTACGTACATATGTCAATATAAACTGTAGGAATATATTTGTACCGATATTATTGTTTATGTTTCTCATATTTACAGCACGTTAGTTAGTCCAAATTTGCAGTTTGTCAGAAGCTTTCATATTGGACTGGTAGGTGGCAATGGTTAACTTTATTGATATTGATCATTATAAAGACCAATAATTAAGAGCACTATTAGTATGTCTTCGCGTAATTAACCGTCGCTTCAAACGTGACAGCAAAGACATTACTTTGCGTTAATTTTCACAATTGAACATACAAGATGGTAGATGAAAAAAGAATAATATTCTTAAATAAGTAGTATGATTTTTTCTTTCGGTAAACACGAACATTAACTCCCTTATAAATCTTGAGTTTCCTGCAATATATAAAATGCTATTGGGATTTGCTTTGTAGAATGTAGTTTTAAGCGTAACATTCGGAAGCATACTGTAGATTCGCAAAGTTTCCGATATTATATTCAGCACAGCATCGCGACGGCTTAAGGCGGCTTGCGCGTAATCCTGACTTGTACTATTGTTGATATTTTTACTATTTTTTTTATCGCATGTTTTTATAATAAATTGAGTTGTTAAATATTTTATTGAAGATGTTTGGATTGTGTTTGTTTATTTTTAGTTTCATCATCATCGAAGAGACTTGGTACGATAATAGTAAATATTTATCTTAGCATTTTATGACAGCTTCCGTGCTGCAATTGGTCAGCCGCCGGCTGTGAAATGGGAGGGTGCGGGTTCGATCCCCGCACCGAAACAAATGTGCACATATCAATTTATAGTCCTTAATCTATAGTTACAAATAATTGATTAAATTAAATTATTTAATTCAATTATTGATCTGAACCGCGTTCTTCCATACCTTACGTCGCATATTAATAATAGATATTGAAAGTTTCACAGAAGGAATCGATGTGCCCAATGAGTTTGCGTTGTAACCACGTGGTTGATTTAATGCTGTAGCAGACTGTGGTGCAGGTACTGTGTCTTTGAAATTGATCTTATCTCCTTCCTTTAAAAACTCAGTAAAGGAAGGAGGTACTTTTTGTTTACTATTTCGAATGTTTATGTCTTTTTCTGATAGTTTCCTTACTGCTGATGTTCATGGCATGTGATATTTTCAATGCATTTGGGTTTGGGTAGGATGGAGCGTAAAAATAATATGATTGTTTTAATTGTCTATTTTAAGAATTGCTTTATACCGGGTATCTCAAGACTGCTACCGAAAACGAAGCCGGGTGGTAGTTTTAGTGACTACAAACACAATGCAATTAAAAATTTCGCATAGAAACGCGACAATTATTTTTTATGATTTTTTAAATATCGTCATTTTTGGGTGGTAAATCCATAGTTTTTGCTAAAATAATAATTTTAACTCTCTTATATCTTAGAGTATTTATAAATTAAAGGGTATACACTATGATTTTAGGAAAAAATGTATTTACCACCAAAATAGGGCAATAGGAAAAAAATACAAAAAAAAAAGATTGTCGCTTTTTTTTGCAACTTTTTCTGTTGCATTGTGTCTGAAGTCGCTTAAACTACCACCCGGCTTCGTTTTCGGTAGCAGTCTTGATATACCCTGTATTAGACTACTTAGTGATCATTATTAAAAAGTAATTTATGAAGAGGATTTTTTAAATAATATTCTTGTTTTATTGAAATAAAACAATTAATTACGGATTTTATCGCGAATTTAGTTTAATTTTTGACTTCCCGACGTTTCGATTACTTTACAGCTTTTGTGGTCACGGGGCGGACTTATTGTTTTATGTTAACTAAACTTGCGATAAGTTACATTATGTAGATTTTTTAACGAAATATATATTTGAAATTTAAAAAAAATTTATACGCATTAATATCCGGGATATATTAATGAAAATATTTCTTGATGGTATCTAATATTTTTTAAAGTTTAGTAACTGCGTCAATTATACATCAAAACTCTTCTTAAACAAATTAGGTGTGATACACCCGCTGGGAAGCCGTGGGTGCTTTACTGACCTTTTTAGGAATGAGTAGGCTCTTTTGGCAAAGTTGTATCTCTTTATCTAAAGGCAAAACTTAATCGTGAAAGCTCGTCGTAGGACGTAAAAAAATCGCAAAAATGTAATTATTATTTATCACTTCAAATAACCACAAAGAATTTTCATAAACATATCAATGTAGAATAATTAATGAAACCATGTTAACCCCATGCCAGACAGTAATTAGCGAGAACCTTCCGACTCAACGGGAATCACTAAAAAGGTTTTGATGTTACAAACGAAGCTTTAATCTCATTACAGGATTAACTTGTTCTTTCCTTTGTTCGCTTATGGTTAATGGAGTCTGCAAGAATCTTAGATGCTTCCGTGCACTATCCAATTAAGGACTAGAGGTATCCTTACAAAGAAATTGAAACGAGTGCTTGCTACGCCACAAGAGCTTTTTCTTTTATTTATGGCCATGGTATAAGCCGTTGTAGACGCTGCGTAGACCTCGCGTAGCACACGTAGCAAAATCGTAGCGTCCAATAAATATAACGTAACAATGTGTAGTGCATTGGAATTGGTGTCAAGTCGAGACACTTGTAGCACTCAAGACTACTGGGAATTGCATTATGTAGTTCATACACTTGTCGTGTTCTTGATAGTTACATATCTGTATTATTTCCCTCGGTAGGATTTCTGTTCTTAGAAAACTATTTTGATTGAAGTTTTAAGACGTGTATTATTTTTAATATTGTGGAAAGCGGTAGTAATGAAGTCTTATTTGTAGTGATCATGATTAAATAATTCAGACTTATTCTAGAGTAGTTCCGTTTAATCGGTGGTTAAGTTTATACATTGAATAAATGTTATTAACGTTATTGTTTAAATGTAATTACATTTTATTAAAATATATCTTTTAAGTTAATGATGCTGATTTATAAACCTTTTCAAGTCATAATTACACATTATTTTACATTACATCTTCAAAAAAGTAGTATGTACAACATTTTGAATTAAACAAACAATTCTTATAAAATGTAATAAAGGGATTCAAGTAGATTTATAAATATGCTCAAACGCAATTCTCCTAAGTATTTCATTTTACCCAAAGGGGCAATAATTCCGGCCTTGAAAGGTGTACAACAATTTTCAAGTTACATAAATAGGTTAATTAAATAAATTAAACTTCAAAGGATGTATACGTTTGTTAAAACACAAAGAAAAGCTTTAATTATAAAATTGTCTAATGAATATTTAATATTGTGTAAAATATACTATTTAAAGTAGATATTTCAAAGGATTTTGGGGAAATACAAACACCCTAATTAATGTATAATACGGTTTTGTTGGTAAAAGTTAAAATAATAGGGAAGGCATTTATATTGCACATAGTCATATATACATACATTCACGCTTTTTATCTCGGTAGGCAGTGGTGCTACCAGGACATCCACATTTCCCCTTGTATTTTCTGCCCCGCAATGTGATATGTGGTGTGATTAGACTGTGAAATTGCTTTTGAAAAATTGAGATTTTAGTTTATCAGTTCGTATGATTTTTCAATTTAAGTCAATACACCTTTTAAAGTATTTATTGTTCAGCAAAATATATTGGAAAATGTTTACCCAGAGTAAACAAAATTAAGATACAGATGAATGAGACTAAAGTTTCGTTGGCTTTTTGCCATTTCGTATATAACATACTAAGTCATGCAGAAGTTTCCAAGTTGGAATTTTCAAATACTTGGTTCGTATTGAAACGTAATAAATATTTGGAAAAATATGCACTTGTATCGTCCATTAAATTTCTTGGAAGTAGAATGCATTGGTTTTTATTTTATACCAATAAATGCGGAGACGCGCATGCCAGTCGCGTGATGGTAAGCGATACAACCGCTCATGGGATTTAGCAAAACCAAACAACGCCATTAATTATAAAGCAATGGCATTCTTGACATAAGATGTTAAGTCTCATTATATCCAGTAGTTATTTTGGCTACATTGACCTTCAAAATAAAACACAATAGTGCGTTACATTTACACTGCAGTGTGCCATATTAAATAGACCAATATGTAATTTACTGTCTGATAAGGACGACGGTACCACTCTTGCGCCCAATTCGCCCACAGTTTGCAGGCTGTCGCCGTGTGTGGCACTACAGGTCAGCAGATTGGGATGGGATGCGATCATTCTTTGCGTCCTTGGGTCCCTTGGGGGCTAGTTTGCTTCACGCCAGATGATCCTGACGCCTCTGCTGACTCTGTTGCCGATGTGGTTCTGCAAGGAATGGGATTATTTATTCCATCCTCTGTTGTGCCCTTTGGTGGTAGATCCAAGCCTTGGTTTAATCGCTCCTGCAAAATGGCAAATCGTCATAAACAGGCATGCTACAAGGCTTGGGCAGATGCAGTGGCAGTTCAGGATGTAAATACCAGCGTCTTAAAAAAGGAGTACAACTTTGCCTCGAGGTCCTTCAAAAGAGTGGTAGCAATGGCGAAATCGGATCACATTGGCAGAATTGGCGAGAGAATGATTCGTCTTCCTTCGGGAACGCGTGCATTTTGGTCACTCGCCAAAGCTGCCATGGGGAATTTTTGTAGCCCTTCCTTTCCACCTCTTCGTAGGGGGGATGCATCATTGGCCCATGACGCAGGAGAGAAAGCCGATCTCCTAGGCTCTCTTTTTGCGTCAAACACTTTTCTGGATGACGGGGGAAGCGAACCGCCGACTATCCCGTGGTGCAACACCAATATGCCGGAAATTCTGTTTTCGTAACGGCTAGTGCGTAAAGCGCTGTTCTCCCTCGACATCCATAAATCGAGTGGACCCGATGGTATCCCTCCTATTGTTTTGAAGAGGTGTGCTCCTGAGTTGGCTCCGGTCTTAACGCGTCTTTTTCGGCACTCCTACTTCTTAGGCGTAGTCCCGGCTTTGTGGAAGACTGCTTTAGTGCATCCGATACCTAAAAAAGGCGAGCGCTCGAATCCTTCCAACTACAGGCCCATAGCTATTACCTCCTTGCTCTCGAAGACAATGAAATCCATTATCAACAGCCAACTCCTTGGGTATCTTGAGGATCATCAGCTATTAAGTGACCGTCAATACGGTTTCCGTAGGGGCCGCTCGGCTGGTGATCTTCTCGTGTACCTAACACATAGATGGTCGAAGGCACTCGAGAGTAGGGGGGAAGCGCTGGCCGTTAGTCTGGATGTAGCGAAGGCCTTTGATAGGGTCTGGCACAGAGCGCTTCTGTCGAAGCTTCCTTCCTACGGGCTTCCCGAGAAGCTGTGCAAATGGCTAGCTAGCTTTCTAGCGGACCGGAGCATCAAGGTCGCTGTCGATGGTGCATGCTCGGATCTCAAGTCCATGAAGGCTGGTGTCCCACCAGGCTGTGTGCTATCTCCCATGCTATTTCTTCTGCATATTAATGATATGCTGCAAATTAGCGGCATACATTGCTATGCGGATGATAGCACGGGTGATGCCTTATATACCGGCCGAGCCAATATTTCTCGGGAAAACGTCTATGAGTGCCGAAACAAACTTGTGTCTGAAGTCGAGTCCTTACTATCCAGAGTCTCGGATTGGGGCCGACACAACTTGCGGCCGTTCTCTATATCCTATCTATCTTTAACAAGAGGTTAAAATGGATATCGTTACTATGTCGATACCACTGTATGCTTCAATAAACAAAGATAGACATACAATATTATCTTGCCTAGATATGTATAAATATATGCACCTTATCTAAATATCTCTGTCTTTCTTTACTGAAGCAAAAATGTATCGAAATTTCGAGAGAAATCACTTGTTAAAGATAGATAGATTATAGAAACCGGCCGTTGGTTGAATTTAACGCCTCCAAAACACAAGTTTGCGCGTTTACCGAAAAAAATCGCCTTTCGTCGTATCACCTCAGTTTCAAGGCACTCCTCTAAATGCCACAGCCAGTATCGGAATTCTTGGTGTCGAGATATCGAGTGACGTTCAGTTCCGCGGTCACCTTGAAAGTAAGGCCAAATTGGCCTCAAAGAAGCCTTGTGTGCTCAACAGATCGAGGCGATATTTCACGTCGGGTCAACGTATGCAACTTTATAAAGCAAGTCCGGCCCCACGTGGAATACTGCTCCCATCTTTAGGAAGGGGCACCCCAGAACCAGCTTCTTCCTTTCGACCGCATTCAACGTCGGGCTGCTCGAATCATTGACGATCAGGTTCTCTCCTACCGGCTTGATCCTTTGGCTTTGCGTAGAGATGTAGCTTTGCTCTGCATTCTCTATCGCATTTATCACGGGGAGTGTTCTCAAGAATTGTACGGACTTATCCCTGCTGCTGCCCACCGTACAACATGACAAACCTCCAAATACCACCCACATCACCTTGGAGGTTGGAAATCTACTACAGTACGTTTTTCCCGACACTTTCTCCCACGTACTATAAATCTGTGGAACCAGTTGCCAGCGGCATCATTCCCGGACAGATACGACCTGGCGACCTTCAAAAAACGAGCGTATTCCCACCTCAAAGGCCGGCAACGCATCTCCATGCCCTATGGTGTTGCAGATGTCCATGGGCAGCGGTGTTCACTTACCATCAGGCGAACCGCATGATCGTTTGCCCCCTATCTTAATATATATAATTCACGTGTCACGTTGTTTGTCCGCGATGGACTCCTAAACCACTCAACTGATTATAATGAAATTTTGTAGATATGTGTTATTTGTTCCAACTTAAAGGTGGGATAGTTTTTATCTCGATTGAATTGACGAAAGTATAAAAAAAAGGAAAAAACATTTTGCCATACAAAATGTTCATGGGTTTGTAACCAATGATATATTATACAAATACGACGTAGATATCGCACTAGCACTTCAAAAGTGAGGCGTTCAAATTCGGGCAATTGGTGTAATTTCATCTAGTCGCATAGCAACGGCGACAGAGGGAAGACCTCAGTGCTGTCAACATAATTTATTTCAAAAATATTGTCTAAAGTGTCGAATTGTGTGTTTTAAAAGTGTTAAAACAATGGTGCAAAAATACGAAACTAAATGGGACCTATACACCATACGTAAGTATATAAAACCACACAAAATTTAATTTTTATTTTAAATTAGTATACACCGCCTTCAATTGTGTAAGAAGGATCGCGTAATACAAAGATTGTGAAGTGCGATAGGGACAAAAAGCGTACGTCATAGATTAACAAGTCAGAAGCGAAACCGATCATACAGAAAATTGACGATGAAAGTTTGAATGGATTTGGATAGTTGTATATTTATTTCTAATTTAATCACATTTAAAACAATTAAGTTATTTGTTATGAATTATTTTCATAATCAATTCAAATAACTTAATCCAACCACGAACATTACAAAATACATTAGCTGCCTCATTATATATTTTGAATAACTATATTTACATATAACATTAATTAATGTTTCCAGATTTCCACGTGATGAGCTTTTAAGACGTTAATGGATATGCACTAAGCACAGCTCGGACAAAAAGAGAGGTTCGTGACTGGATGCCTTTAAAACTGATTAATATTGGTTTAGCACATTTAATTATGAATAAAAATATACAACTACGAAAATATATATATATCCACCTAAAAAACCCTGCACCATCGGTTATAGTATCGGTTGTTTACTAGTGGCAGGTCGCTTATACGTTACCACCATGTGGAGGTACCACCGCAATTTCTATTTCCCCCGCCACACGGCAGTTTAAATGCCATGTTATGTTCCGATCCAAAGGACATTCCCGCCCGAGTAATCGCTGTACTTATACTTAAGATCTTATGTCTCGGAATGGCGAGCCCAGTGAATGCCAAGCATTGCTTTGTAATTTAAGGTGTCTTGGTTTCGCTTATGTCCACGAGCGGTCGTATCACTTGTCATCATTACAACAAAAAAAAAAATTAATAAGATATCGATTTTTCAGTGCATGCTTACCATAAACTTATATAAAAAACGGCAATCACTTATTTTTTTTTTATTTAATCAAAGTTATGTGCAAATAAAAATATATTTGTTTCAGGATGGCGTACCACAGGTGGACTCATGTAGCAACCTCAAAGTTAATATATTATATACTTATAAAACCAAATAGGTAGTTTTATTTATCGTCACCCTTCTGTTTCTATCGCTTCGATTCTATGTTTGGATAGCGCAATGCTATCTCTTTTCGTCTCGTACTTTCTGTATGATCTGTTTCATTCACTAAAATTGTCATAAAGTATTAACAAATGAGTATGTATATGCATAGAAGTACAGTTTTTAAACGTCACGCAGTATGAATATGCGTCATCTTTATTAAAACATCATTGGTTTGTAACTGTCAAAGATTTAATGTTCATAGCGTCGATACGGTAAACTCTTCCCTAAAATTAAATAACGTATTTAAATAAAGGTTTCGAATCGACAACACATAGCCACAATATTCGATTTATGGCGTATTTTAGATTTTAAAGATGTAAATTAATGACAGTAATGAAAAGTGGTTGATATTTAAATTGATTGTCAAATATTTATGCATACGTTCAGGAATTTATTGTAAACTAAAGAGTATATTATGATGCTACATAAATATAGGACAATTAAATAAATAATATTCACATGTATTAAGTTTTACTTCTTTTCAAGATAGAATTTCACTTGAAAATGAAAATCTTTAATAAAATAACACATAAAAATAAAAACTGAACTGAACTGAATAAAATAAAAATTTTAAATAATTATGGAGAATATTGCAGGGATTCTCAAATTAGGCGTTGCCTGTGTCTTGAAAAACCAGTTAAATATAATTGTTTCTACGTTAATTGTGTGTGTGTGAGTGCATTTCTACGAAAATTAATATTTCATCTCTTTATTACTAACAAGAGTAATGGCGTAATATTTTTGGAAAAATAGCATAGTGGGGGTGAAATAAGGGATGGGATATTGCATGGATAATCAAAATCGATAAAGTGTTTAGAAAGTAGAGAGAAACTGGATATAATAGAGTGGGAGGTAGGGGAGAAGACTGGGATAGCTGACAGATTTAATAGGACGAAATGTAAATGCACGGTATAAGACGGGATGGTTAATTAAGAGAAAGGACGCGACGTATCGGGAAGTGAATGAACAGACGGGATGGGACGGAATTGAGCAGAACAGTAGGATAGCTAATTCATGTTTAGGTATACAAGAGCTTACACGAAAAATAACACGTATTTGGTGTGGAGTAAAATAAAAAAGTATCTGCACCCAGGCGAAGCCGGGCCGGGCCGCTAGTAATATATATAAAAAAAAATACTAGCACCTACTTAAGTGGCCCCTCACATATGAGCTTTGTACCGTCAGGAAATATCATATTTACTGCAAGTGTTGAGTTAAATGATAATTGCTGGTTATTTGTATTTTTATCTGTGTTGGATAATTGTGTCTCCAGAAAGAGGATGACATCATTATTATTTGATTTCTCGATGTTACGTGCTAGCAAAATATTTTATATGAATTATTTTTTTAGCAGGTACGCAAAATTGTACCGAATGCAATTTCGCGTATCTGCTAAAAATCGAATACACCTAAATTGAATCAGAAATGAGTACCCATGTGTCTGATTATGACTGGTTTTTCACCATAGTACCTGTCTACCCCAAGGGTAGGCGTGTCAATATTCAATGAATATAACCCAGGCCGATACGAGTAAGTATCAACAGCAAATATATCTTACGTATTCATTAATGTTCAGTAAAGGTGTTTTTAAAATATGTATGTATTGTGAATTTGTTACCTTCCGTCGTGGAATTTGAGAAACAGTCTTTTTGTTGTACTGCGTTCGTCCCGTCTCGAAATGAGAAATTCCTCGCTGAGCCATCGGGGATTGAACAAAGAAACGTTTCAGAAAAGGCTGAGGTTACTCGTTTAAAATCGCAATTGTTAAAACTTTTTCCCCTTATTACACATTCCGCTATACATTTCGTGATTATAAGGTGTGAATTTTCTTTTTATGTCTGTTACTTGATATAGTTAATTGTGTCCTTGATTAGTTTAATTTATATTATTTGAAGTTATCCTTGTACATATCAAAAGTGTAGTTTTGATTGTGAAGTAATAGTCCTGGCTTTTAAAATATATTTTAGTGTTTTTATTGCACTTATTTGCATACACGATATAGTTTCCGCATTACAGTTAATTTACGCTGCAGTGACAATTGGCTAAAGAATCATGATTTTATTTGATTGATTTCACATTGAAATCAACATACTGCTAGATACAAAGTCTTTAATATGATCAGAATGGGAAAACTTACTTCCCATTGCGATTGAATGTAATTTCCTCCAAATTAAACGAACGCGTCATTAAAAAAGATCTTCAACTTTCGATCTATCGTTAATAGCATCAAAGCGATGGCCTTTTAATTAAACAGACGATTCTCTGAATTTGGATGTGGATCTGATACTTTGGTATGCGGTTCGGATGAAAGTCGTAATAAGCTCCGATTTATCGAAAGTTAACAGAAAGGATCTTCCTGTATGACATAATCGTTTCTCAAAGCGCACTAGTTGGAATTAAGCTCTGCGAACTTTGGTTAGCATTAGTGTACTTGTACTTCTACTTATGTTTCTATTTATTATATAGTTAATATTATGTACCATTTTTTTAAATTGATGGTTAGCGAAACGACCACTCTTGGACAGTAACGGAACCAAACACTATGAATTACAAAGCAATACGTGGCATTCAATTGCGTCCGGGTAAGGTCAGTTTAAAATCAAAGGCCTAATCTCGAATCTCATCTATGCATACGGGTAGTCCTATTTTGAACCAATTTTATCAAGATGGATAACGAATCATGTTAGTAGTAAGAACAATCCTATTTATTAAAGCTCAATTTCCTCCAGCAAATTTTCTAAAAGAGAAACATTTTTAAGGCCAGCGAAAATACGTCACCGACGACCGCCAATAACGGTCTGACATTTTATACAGTATACGAAATGAATTGACACAGTTTGGCCAAATTGGATTCATAAAGAGCGGGATTGTCGGATCAATGCGTTCTGTTTGTTAATCTCTACGTAATTGTCGTTATCCGATTTCGGACGGCGAGTGCAAATTTCGTTCAAACTGTACTACCGATTTAAGGTTCATGGGAATTGTTTAATGGCCTCGAATTAAATGCTGTGGCTAAAACCTGATTCCTGGGATTTGGCAGCAAATATGATGTTAACGACTGAGCTTATTACATGCAGGGTATATCAAGGTTGCGATCGAAAACGAAGCCGGGAGGTAGTTTTAGTGACTACACACACAATGCAAATAAAAAACGCTGCTTTTTTTTTGAGATGTTTTAAATATCATCCTATTCCGAAATACACTGTATTTTTAAGTGCATTGGCATGATAGTGAGGATGTGCAATAAATATTTTACAAAGTAATTATGATTTATATAATTCATTTATTTATCTTCCGGAAACATATGCAACGGTAATAAAAGCCACAATAATAATCTTATTTAACAATCCATTATCGAAAATAATCAAAGATATACCTTGGTATCAATCAAATTGTGTTGATATTTGTATTTTTACGTGGTATATCCAAGGATATACCAATTTGATTATGGATAGAGCACTAAATGCACTGTACGGTCTATATGTTTTGAACTGAATGAAAGTAGTATTTTTATAGCAGATATAGAATAATGCATGTCGAAGAAATAAAATATGAGTATCGAACAGTGAAGATATATACAATGTAGCTAATACCAGTTCTCCATTAAATTTAAATTAACAAAGGGATTGAGCACAAAGCGCGGTGGTCCGGTCTCTCCGCGATATCGGCACTGCCAACATTCCAGGCTTTATTCAATAGAAATCGCTTGCGGAACATCTTATTTATGCACCTTCTGTAGTATAGGATTTGCTGGTTGGTTGATAAAACGATTTACAAAATCTTAGTTTTGTTAGAGATTATGAGTGGGTGGGATAATTTAACTACATTGAAGTTAAATTGTAGCTGAGTCAATGAACAATACCATTCAATATACAGTCCGCTCCGTGACCAGGGCCGTCTTTACCTATGATGGGGCCCTGGGCACACAAGAATTTGGGGCCCTTTTGAAAAATAAAGAAAAAAATAATCTAACATTTATCTACTATGATCATTTCATATCGAAGTTATGTATCAATCTTGTCGGAATTGTCCCTCTCAAAGGGATTTAATGTAAGAAACTGTGTATGATGTCTCTAGATCTTTCTAGGTTACCTTATTACACAGGCTAACTAAAATGTTTTTATTAGTGAGTACTGATTACCACTAAAATGGTTAATAAGTTTTTTCTAAAACGATGTATTATATATGTATGTTTTTTTTTTAATTTATATGGTATTAATCCTTATCAAAATAATTTCGTTTTTAATCTACTTAAAAAAAGAGATTATGTATTCGATGTGTATGTATGTAATTTTGTCAGAGATGCACAGTTTTTGGATATGTTAGTCTATGCCAGCGCCTGAACACGAATTTCAAATTAAAAATGTATGCATGTTTGTTTGTCCACGCATATCTCAAAAAGTATAAGTCGGATTTCAAAAAAATATTTGCTTTCAATTAGATATAGTCCAACTTAGGAGTTGTATAAGTTTCATCAAAATCGGTTACTTAGTTTTTGAGATAAAGGGACAGTATTAACGTACCTAATAGAAAATATATATTTTTTAAATATTTTTCTGTTTGCGATGAATTCAGAAACGGGTTAATGTATTTCGATAAAAATTGGTATGGAGATAGCTGACACCCTCGATTAATAGGCGACTTTTGATCCTAAATTAATTGTTTTGTATGCAATTAATCTAATTTATGGTTTGTGAAAATTAGCGTTCTCGCGATTCAATTAGTTATTTATAAGTGGGATGAGGAAGGAATTCAGATAAGTATATTTGTTTTTTTATTTATAAAAAATTAAATGTGCTAAATGCATTTAAAAGTTTAATACACTGTTAATAACATTACCAAAAAAATGTTAACCCCTGATAATTAGCAAGTAAACAAAAGTGAGTTTTTAAAAACTATGACGGGATTAGGCATCCTGACCTTACCCAAAGGTATAGCTACTGGCAGCGCCGGATCTAGGTATTTTTCGAGGCGGGGCAAAAACTGAAAAATGCCGCCCCCCCTTGCCTATATTTTTGTCTTAATAATCATCATCATTTTTAGCAACCAGACGCCCACTCAACACAGGCCTTCGGGAAAGAACGTCATTTTGCCACCATGTTAAGCATTTTTACACGCTTTATATTAGCGTCACTTTTGAGGGTTAACGTCACACACGTCTGTAGGCTTTGACTCTAGTTTTCCTACACGTGACCCCTGGGTAGTGCCAAATGAGTGACACATTTCGTGGTGGTAGGACTTAAGTGTCCGTCTGGGTAGCGATCACCGTCCACGGGGCGGAAAGACCGCCATAGTGATCTGATAGTGATTTTGTACGTATTTTTGGTCGCTCTCGAAGGGAGGAGTGTTGACCCGCCGGCCAAAGAGACAGTACAGTACAAGAGCCCAATCGTGGCTAACCACCACGAGGGACTGCCTCACCATGTCGCACATAATCTTGGGTGGGTACGTCGTCCCGGTTGGTGACCGGATGTGGCCAACCTTTAGCGACATGCCGACCCTTTCATGCCGGTGCCCATTCGGCCTACTTAATGCCCGGACTTTGGCTTCTCGATGCCTCTTCATCAAAACAATTAAACAAAGCGGGTCTTTCAGCGGTGCATAAGCCCACCATCGCGTTCACTATGGAGTTCACCAACATCCGAGAACTCCAAACGACCTTCATTGCCGTCCACCAGCATCTCGAGACGGCCTAGTCTGCTTTGCTCTTCTTGGTGGAGACGCGGATTCGTTGTCCGGCCGAATATTCCTACCTGCTGTACCCCGGTTATTCGCTTGAAGAAAGCTTCAAACCTAAAGCCGGGGTATGCTTGTATGTATATTCGGTTGGACATCTACTGTCACCGTTTAAGCTGCATGGAGGGCCCCTCCTTCTCCGCTTTGTGTTTGCACATGAATCTTGGTTGCCTGAGCCGCATCGACGTGTGCCTTTACAGGTCTCACAACGGGGACGATGAGACGACTCGGCTGTTCAGGTATCTCAGCCATGTGGTTGATGACGGGCGGACGCAGTTCCCGTCGGCTGAAATGGTCTTGGGGGATTTCAATGATGGCTAGAAGGGCAATAGAGAAGCTCAGGAAAATATGGAGGAATCGTACTACTACAAAGGCTACTAAAGATCAAGCTTGTCCGAGCACTTTCTCGTATTTCTGTACGCCGCTGAAACATGGACGTTACGGGAGAAGAAAAATGTAGATTCCCTAGAGATGAGGTGTTGGAATGCTTGGAATATCAGGTCGGAATTCCACACAAACGTTTCAAGAACTCGGCATCAAGTAGCGTCTTTCCGAGATAGTACGGCCCCGTATACTTCGAATATTCGGTCATGTCTTACGACGAATTAACGACTCCATAGTACGTCTTATGGTTAATAGGGCAGAGTAGACTGAAATAGACCTCGTGGTAGGACACCATACACATACATTTATATACATTATACATACGTACAGCGGCACAGATATTATGGCGGATATTATAAGGATAGCCTTGTCAGGCCTCAAAACTTCCAGGTCTGATTCAAACTCAATTTCCTAAAAACGCGGTGAATACAATACCTTTTTTTAATTGATATCTACGGGGAGATCATAAGATGCATGTCGGGGTCTCCAGCCTTCCAATCTGACGCACGGGGACAATTATTGTCCGTACCTACCGCATAGATATTGCAGCACGGCTGGATCCCTGAAAAAATCTAAGAAGATTTTTTGCCGGCATACCGACTGAATCTCATGGGGACCATCGCAGGTATTACGGACGATAGGCGATGCGGATGAGCGAGTAGCACCTAGTTGACTCGCCGTGCCACCCGGCACACTTACTAATATGGCTCCTCACAATTTAGGTAGGCGTAGATTTTCTCTGCAACGGACGCCCTAACCGTGGGCGTCCGCTATGAAGCCACGAGTTCTGCCGCCCATCTTAGAGTTGGCCAGTGACCCCAATGACCCCTATTAATCGCCTTTTACGACACGCAAAGCAAACCGTGGAGGAATTTTGCCGCCCCTTGACCACTGGGTGCGTGAAAACAATAAATAACCAGTTTAAATAAAAAAAAAACAATATTATTAACAAGGAACTCTAAAGACTAAAATCAATGTTAATAGGTGTTTTTTCACATTTAAGCAAGATTTTTTTATAATGTATCACTATTGGAATATTTTATAATACCCAAGTATAGATATTTAATAAAGTGTTTATTATTAAATTTTCAACGTGGAGACGTGGGAACATATTACTGAAATATTTTAACTATTCTTAATTTTCAAACCCCATTTTTTCTGTGTATAAAATATTGCCTTTTATTATTTCAGTAAAGCAAAACAAAAAAAAATTGGCCCAGATTTGCCGCCCCTTAAAATCTGCCGCCCTAGGCTCCAGCCTACTCAGCCTACTAGTAAATTCGCCACTGCCTGTACCACATAAAAGACGTTCGTTCTTCGTTCGGTTAATTAACTAAAACTAACTAGTAAACACAAATTGGGTATTTGAAACTAAACGTAATTGTAATTCACGCACGGCGAAAAAAAAAGTGTAAGTGGTGTTACGTTATTAATGAGTTTTGTAGTTGTCTCCCAAGATTCAATTTGCCGCCTCCTGAACTTGCCGCCCGGGGCACAGACCCCGGCTTGTCCCCCCCTAGATCCGGGCCTGGCTACTGGATTACATGCCGCGAGTGGCAATGAGGTGGGACAGTCACATACATAGTCCTGACCTCACACTAAGATCGAGTCTTGTGTCGTGGGTATCAGAAACTACGAGAGACTTTTCGGTGTCACAAACACCCAGACCCGAAAGAAATATTTGTGGGCCGCACAAACATTTCTCTCGGTGCGGGGATCGAACCCGCGGCCTCTCGTTTCACAGGCGTCGTAACGTCTAACCGACTGCGCCACGGAGGCTATCAAACGTTTTGATATAAATAATATGTTGCTGATTTGGGACTGGATTCATCATTCAAAAGGATCTGCACACGGGCGGAGCCAGTTGGGTCCAAGTATAGAAATAAATAGTTATTGACATTAACTTATATATAAATATATCTCCTCTAAAATATTGGTACCGTGGTAATTATTTTCACAAATTTTAAAATTAATTTACATAGTTATTAACTTGTCTTACTGGCTATTTTTGAACTGATCATCGGAAATCTAGTTTACATTTGATCGAACTCCATAGATTATATTTTTAAACATCACACAACAGCATATAATCTCAACATACATGTTGAATATTTAAAGAATAAAGATTTTTCACTTCCAAAATCCAAACCACAGCAAACCCAATTGGTAATTAAGTGGTAATTGAGAAAATATGGATTAAACGATTGTGAAGCAGTACCTACATCTAGTTTACAGAAACCACGCTTTACAGACGTAAAACATAGTAAGTAGTATCTTAGGAATTATTCCGATTTTTTCATATTGAACTGTTTTTTTAAAGTGTAACTAATGTCTGTCAGTAGCGTAGGTAACTCTATACTATCTGAGGCCCGTGGCAAAATCATCGGATGGGGCCCTCCCTTACTATAAAAAACTTAACTTTATCCATCCATCCATCAGCCAAAGGAAGTCCACTGCTGAACATAGGCCTCCCCCAATGATTTCCACAGAGAGATAACTTTATAAATTCTATGAATAATCCAAGAATTGGTACGCAATCCAGCGAATTGTTGATTCTATTTTACTAATTTTATAAATCAATGTTACATTCATTCTCTGCTTACGGCATCTCGGGCCGAGGACCCCGTCAGGCCTGAGGCCTTTCAAGTTCGGGGCCCCCTTGGACCGGGGGCTCCATACCTTGGTGTTAAACAAATGTTTTTATGATGCATACATACTGTGACAGAGAACACATTTATAGCATTTCACTATTAGTTTGGAAGGATCTCTTTTAGGATGTGGAATTATATTATCACTAATCTACTGAAATAGATGATGAATACTTCTTACAAGGTCATAAATATACGTACATATTATAGGTGATAGGAGTCGTGAAACGTGTGAGTAAATGTGTGAGGAAAATTTTCGGTTTGTATTTTTTTACACTGGCTCTTCTTCGGGGCCCCTCTAAGGATGGGGGCCCTGGGCACGGGGCCCGTGTGCCCTTAGTGTAAAGACGGTAATGTCCGTGACCACGAGTTGTAGAACAATCGAAAGGTCAGTAAGTTAAAAAAATATGAAAAAATAAAACCAAACCGGCGATAAAATCCGTAGATTTTAATGTATAACATTCATGTACATCTGAGAAACCATACTAGCAATATTGTTATTGTTTTTTTGGTGAAAAAGTTTGGTGTCGTCTAGATAATACTTACTTTCTGCTGTCCTTTCTTTATTTTTTGTGTACAATTTCAAAGGTCAGTACCATGTCTACGATTCTGAATATAATTGAGTTTTGTGGGCAGCGGGAATTATTTACCATCATTTAAGCTGGTTAAAATAGTGACATTTTAGATTTTGATACCACAGCGCGGCGTAGGCGTTAGTTGAGAGCAGGTAGAAAGCTACAAATTAATGTCATCTTAAAATAGCAAACTATATTTTATATTAGACAAGACAGTGTGACTCAAATAGAATAACGTTTCAAATAATATTTTCTACGATTCGAAAGTGTCGAAATTCGATTAAGTTTGGGTCTGAAACTGATGTTAAGTAAGTTAAGTATTATTGAATAAGTCTCAGGTATACGACCTCAAAATAAGCGTTGGTTAATTGACACAAGCAGCTTGGCAAATATGGATTTGTTTTGACCGCTGACGACAAGCAGTGTTTACACAAACAATGGCCGAATGAAATAAAAACAAAAGTTTGCTTTGCGGTCTTGGGTTTGCGAGCTATATAAATATGTAGTTGATTTCAAACGTTGGTTTTGCTGAAATTAATTTAATGTTGGGTTTATTAAAAGTCTTGTCACATCGAAATGAGGTTATAGATTTGTAGCAGTAGTTAGTCGAGGAATTAATTTAACCGTGGAATTTTGATTATACGACGCATGTTAACTAATAGTATCACCTCCTTAAAAGACAAAAGTCGACGTATTTATCATTAGTTTACACACGCTGTACTGATACTCCGATACACAAACATGGCCTGAACTGAATTTTAAAATATCTGAAACTAAGTCATTCATTTTCAAAACTTTCTTGGTTATGCGACCCTTCACAATTAAGGGCTAATGATTCACAATTAATATATTCCTATCACGGTTAACGACAGTCCAACTTTGCCGATTTATTCTGCAAAAGTTCACACACGAGGCACATAGAACCCGAATAAACTCCAATTAGCCGTCCCTACACCCTATCAACGGGGCTTAAAATTTGGGATTATCAACATAAGGTTTGGACGAACCACCTCGGAACTAATTAGTCTTGGATAAGGGACATACATACATCACAGGTTGGGTGTCGGCCGCTAAATTAGCCGTGCTCCGTTAATTGAAACAGGAACAACTTTGCTGTGCCAGTAGGCCGTATGGGACTTAAAGGGTACACACATTACGTTAGGCTGTACTGTCTGGTTTCCTTTAACTTGAAAAAATGGCGGGAAGTGTGGTTTGACCAAGAAGCTTATACCCAAATGGAGATTGCATTCCGTATATAAAAGTGAAGCACAAAAATTTGACCTCGAATGACGTTGCGACTGATTGCTATCCTTTTCTTTCGAGTGACAATGAATGAACAAAATCATTCATTGTCACTCGAAAGAAAAGGATAGCAATTAGTATAATTAATGAACAAAATCATTCATTGTCACTCGAAAGAAAAGGATAGCAATTAGTCGCAACGTCATTCGAGGTCAAATTTTTGTGCTTCACTTTTATATACGGAATGCAATCTCCATTTGGGTATAAGCTTCTTGGGTTTGACAGTTGGATATTTCGGTTAAAAGGTAATTGTTTATACAGCATTGAGGCATTATACTAGAGCGGACATCGGGAACAAAATCTCTGCGTATGGTGCGTTCACAAGGGTACACATTGAAGCGAGAGGGAAGATATGTTACTTCGTAGGCGTGACAGAGACAGAAAGAGAATGTACCCTTCATTTTGTTACAAATATTTTGTTTGCAGTGTCCCCTCTAGTATAATATCTCAATGTTATACAGCAAGTTTTAATGATAATTGCGTTTATATTGTTACTGGTGATTGCGCTTCTGTAAGTACTTAATATCTTTACTACATACCACATATTATAAAGATGTACCATTTTATAGAAATGTACAATGGGGATTCCGGTAGGCAGGGTAACAATTTAGCAGAGAGGAGGAAGCCATAGTATTAATTTTATGTCTAAGCGTATTATATATGATATTCTATACCGAATATTAATAATTTATATTAAGTGTACATATATGTATTTACTATTTAATATGCACATATATAATAGAAACATTATGTTACTGACATTTCTTTAGAAAAATTTTGGTGAATAGTTCTGCGTTTTAAGCTATTCTGCTAGTGAATATAAATGCGGGATATTGATAAAAATACATATTTAACGAAGCCTGATTATTCTGTTTGCTAGTTGTGAGATTTGATTGAGGAGTTCAGTGATCGCAGCAGAAATTGTCACCGTAACCGTGTAACTTTTCTATACGATGTCATTTCATTTCTGCACGGACTCTGTGCGTCATTATTTTTATTGAAGTTGCAATTTGATTTCGCATAACTTTTTACGACTGGAATGCATGTCTCTAACTCACTAGAATCTAATGTTGTCCGAGAGAGTTTTCAATATGAAAAAAAGCTCGTAAATTTTTTTTGAACCTGGGGGTTGGAATCAGTGGCTTGAAGTTTGCGTGTTGTCTTATCAGGAATATACTAAGTCTATCAGGATAGACTAGACTAGGGGTACTCAATGTTTTTTTACACGGGCAAACACGAATTATGTATGGTTTTGTGGGTCGACTCAACGCAACTCATCACGTAGGGTTGTCTAGTTATTTTTTTGCTCGGCGGGCGTAGTTTCTATGATTGGTGCAAAATTTAAAAAGGTTTGCAACCCCAGTCAGGCCTATTATAAAAGCCCCGCGGGCCGCAAGTGGAATATACCTGGACTAGGCCTATGAGGTATGCGCTAGACCTAAATATTATTATAGCATTAACTATACTGAATATAAGCATAAATCACAAATTCCCGGGGACGCGTTGAATTTCAATGATCAGTGTCATCAAAATGGGTGTTGGCATTCCTGATTTACACGGATTCAGGAACTGGTATGAGAGTAGGACAGTCTACACAACAAGTACATAGTTCAATAAGTCTAAACCAATACCATTCCATATATCATTAACGCGTCACATTTTACGACATAATTAATTTCCAGAGTTAATAAGCGGCTTGCTTTAGAAGTAATTCGTTTTGGACGTTAAACATGTTCTCAACTCGGTATTTGACACGTGGGCCGGGTGTAAAATACTCGTGTAGGACATAACGCGGTATACAGCGGGTGTAAAACACATGTGTTACGTACGATCTGTTGTTTTAATCTTTGTTAGCGAGTTGGTAACGTACTGTGTATGGGTGTTCGGGCTTGTTACAAAGAAGCAAGTTTGTTGTTAAATGTTGTATATATAACACACTTGTATACAAGTTTGTAATCGGTCGATGTACATATGTACATAAATGAGAAAAAATACTGAACGTATTAACGTAATAGAATCAAAAACAATGATTTAACTATGTTAATTGGACTCAAAAAGTATCTGTAACCGGGCGGAGCCATGCCCGCCCATAGTATATAATACTTTTGGTTTTATACCCATTTGATCCCTCTGCTACCAAAAATGTAATTTAAACGCTGTTACAAAATGAAACCGTTTAAATTTATTTAATGGAATACGTTTTATACCATTAAATAAATTTAAACGGTACGCAAAGTCCGCCAACCCATACTTGGTCAGCGTGGTGGACTATAATATGGCCTTGCCCCCCTGAATTGTGGTCTGGATTGTAGAGGAGGTGCCCTACAGTGGGACGTATATGGGCTGATACAAAAACACTTGCACTACTCACAATAGTAACCATGAATCATGATAAACTAATATGATTTTATGTTGATATTATAAAATTATTTTATAAAATAAGATACGTGTTATTGAAAAAGTAACTATACAGATATAATACTAGCAGAAATACTCAATCAAATACAGCGTTACTGGCTTAGCAACGTTTGCATAGTGATAATCAAAATACAATTTCAAGGAGCAAATATCCACGTTTCTATGGTAATTGAGGCTAGGCCAATTAATAATGATTATGTTAATATTTTACCGATCTTATACGATAAATAAACAGGAAAAGTCAATAATACTACCAATTTTCAAATATAGGAAATAATAATAAAATAGCTTAGTGACTTAAATAATGATGAAACAGAGAAATTAATTATGCTACGCGTGAACAAACACGCACAAACACACTCAAGTAAACACAACGGATATGAATCTGGGGGCGCGGCTGAGCCCCCTCCAAGTCGAGCTATAGGCCGTAACATCCTTTTCTCGAAGCAATTCAGACCATTTTCAACCCCCTATAACTTCGTTGTGGCTAAAGCATGAAGCCTAAATTTTCAGTTACTAAGCAGGCATTGTGTAAACACGGTATATTTAAAATTTCATTCAATTTGAACAAGTAGTTTAAGAATTATAACTTGTCAAACTTTCGTAATTTTGTCACTCACTGACTGACTGACCGATCATCAAAAGTCTAAGGCACTTCTAACAGACATAGAACCTTCAAATTTAGAATATAATTAGTGTTTAGTGTCTAAAGTAAGGGAAAATTCAAACATTTCATAATTTGTGTCTAGTTTTCTAGATAGACCAACTGCGTGAATAACTTTGTAATCCCATATAAATGTATAGGATTACAAAGTTACATTTGCAGTTAATGATTTATCGTATCCGTATATAATGGAATAATAGTTGTAGATAGATATCTATATATATGAGGCATAACAGGAGGGGATATAGAGAGGGAAATGGTGTATTCAGCCCATGAAACTGTACAACATTCCTCTAGAAAAACATGACGAAGAAAAACTTGCAAATAAATAGATTAAATAACTCGAAAATATCAATTACAATGAAAGAAAGAACATTAATAATCAAATCCGCTATATTTGTGATAAATTGATACCTACAAAAATAAGAAAAAATCCATAAGACAGAGGCTTTAAGAAAAATCGTTAGTGATATTCTAGAAGTAAGAAGTACCGAAAGGAAAAAAAGTAGGACTCTACAAAAAGACGTGAGATCCCATCAAAAACATCCTGTAAAAAAATTCCAAGTCTCGCAGCTCAGGTTTTCTACCGCAAAAAGTTGTGAGATGCATGTAATACCAAGTCGATTTTTTTTTTATTTCATTGAATGGCGAGACGAGCAAGCCGTTCGCCTGATGGTAAGCAATACGACCGCTCATAAACAGTAGCAATATTCCACTGCGCTCGCCATCCTGAGACATAAGATGTTAAGTCTCAATATGTCCAGTAGTTGCTCTGGCTACAATGTCCTTCAATCCGAAACACAACAGTGCATTTAAGCAGTGTTGTTTCACGGGAGAAAAAGACATTGTGGTGGTACCTACCCAGATGGCTTCTCACATATGAGAGACCTACCACCAGTATATTAATTTATTTAGTCCTTAAGGGACCTTCTATATAAAGTTATTACGTAAGTTATTACCATATCAATATTAAAAATTCTTTACGTTTTAAATAAATAGATCGACTTGGCCAGCAGCATTATGTATAAATTGTACCATACATTATGTTTTCATGCGATGGCCAAGTCGATCCATTTATTTAAAACGTAAAGAATTTTTAATATTGATATGGTAATAACTTACGTAATAACTTTATATAGAAGGTCTCTTAAGGACTAAATAAATTAATCGACTTGGTATTACATGCATCTCACAACTTTTTGCGGTAGAAAACCTGAGCTGCGAGACTTGGAATTTTTTTACAGGATGTTTTTGATGGGATAAATTATGATAATATAATTTTGTTCTCGAATGAAGGTACGATAATATTAAAGGATATGTATTTCTTTCTTTTAATATAATAAACTGTCTACTGTACTCCTAATTGATAAATGAGTTTATATATCCATTGTTTCCGTAAAATTAAGAATGAGAAATGAGGAAATTCCACTGTCTACCGTCACACAGACTTCCAGGCAAAAATACAGCAAGCAATATTTTATATCGAATGTGAAATTTGATAAAAATATTTCGTGATTTCAGCAATATTGGTGTCGTGGTGCAAATACACAGATATATTTGTAGATAGTCGACTCGACGCTTGTAAGGGAGATAAAGGGGTATATTCATGAGCGAAACTTTTACAACCGCATTGTCGTAACGCATTTTTTTAGCAATGAATTGAAATTCTTTACGCGTGTGATGATAAAAATCTGCCTTTGTTGCTTGTTCTTTGTGTTACGTAATTTCTACTTTGAGGATATAAAGTTTCCTTGAGTTATAAATGTGTGTACTATGGCCTAAAATGTAAATTGTTTTATTTGTATGTTGTGTTTTTTAAATTCATTACAGAAAATACATACTATTGTGATTTGCCGCTGGTATCATATTTCCTATATATCTAGATGTAACCCTGTTTAAGTTAGTTTTACACGTACACTAGAACATTTGGTAGGGACTAAACAAAAATAAGTAATAATAAGTGCGTGGTGGCCTGTTGGTAAACGGACTAGACGCGGCTGCCAACATGTTCACGGTGGTCGCGGGTTCGAATCCCAGGGCACACCTCTGACTTTTCGGAGTCATGTGTGTATTGATAGTCAATCACCACGCACTAAAACGGTGAAGGAAAACATCGCGAGGAAACCTGCATACCATAGCGAATTTTAAAAAATTCTATGGTATGTAAGTCCGCCAACCCGCACTAGGCCAGCGTGGTGGACTATATGGCCTAACCACTCTCAATCGTACTTACGATTGTAGAGTAGGCCCGTGCCCTGCAGTGGGACGTATATGGGCTGATACAGAAACAAAAAATACGTCCACCACAAATTTGTCGACATGTGCACACCTCTTAAAATGTTGTCCGCGAACCATTGTGAGTTTTATTTTATTTCCCCACCTCCGCCGTGGGAAATTCTAGTTTCGTCGACAGATATTGAGTTACCACACGAGTTGTGTCAAATAAAACCATCGTGTTTTTCTGTAGCCGTGTTGCCACTTGTGTCACGCTTGCGTTTACTTTTGTCACTTTCCTATCCGTCTGTTGGGAGTAGGTATTGTACACGCTACACAACCTTTATGAAATCTATGCTTCATTCATATTCTTTCAATACTTTTGTTTTTGTTTTATTCTGTGGAAATATTAAAATTGAATGACGCAATTGATTTTATTTGTTTCGATTATTTTAATAAATGTATTTTATGTTTCGCTTAAATGGTAATGTTTGTAATATTTTCAATTTACGTCACATTATTGCATCAATTAATTAACATCACATATGAATACATCAAAGATTATTTATAATGTGTTAAAAATATATCATCTTGCAATAATACATTTGACTGCCGATCGACTGGCGACGAAGCTCTAAAGTTATCTTTTCACGGCGAAGGTTCTGGATTTGATCCGGATAAACCGCACGGATAAACTTTTGTATGGCTTAAAGATACTTGGCCCCGTCTGACTGTTTATGCATGTAGAATTTGTAAAGTACAAACTCGATAAAGAAAATGTAAGTGAAAGCAGAAAAAAACCTCAAAAGGTATTTAATACTGGTTGATGGTGATTATATGGTAAGAACATTATGATATTACAATTACTATGTAGCATTATTAATCATACATTTGTCGATGATATTTGACAGCCTCCGCGGCGTAGTTGGTTAGACGCCAGCTGTGAAACGTGAGGCTGCAGGTTCGATTTCCACATCGCGACCAATATTTGTGTGATCCACAGGTATTTTTTACGGGTCTGGATATTTTTGAGACCAAAATGCATCTCTTAGTTTCTGATACCCAGGACACAAGACTGGATCTTAGTGAGGGGGTCAGAACTATGTACGTGGCTGTTGAGTGTATTTTATTATATATATTTTTTTATCAGCCCATACACGTCCCACTGCAGGGCACGGGCCTCCTCTACAATCGACAGTAAGATTGAGAGTGGTTAGGCCATATAGTCCACCACGCTGGCCTACTGCAGGATGGCGGACTTACATACCATAGAAATTTTTATAAATCGCTATGGTATGCAGGTTTCCTCACGATGTTTTCCTTCACCGTTTTAGTGCGTGGTGATTGACTATCAATACACACATGACTCCAAATTGCCGCCAATTGTTACCATGTCTTTAGTTTTAAGTATTTAATCTGTTATTTTTCCTATTTTATGGTGTACAATAAAGTATATATAAATAAATAAAATAAATGACTCCGAAAAGTTAGTGCGTGGTGGCCTGTTGGTAAACGGACTAGACGCGACTGCCAACATGTTCACGGTGGTCGCGGGTTCGAATCCCAGGGCACACCTCTGACTTTTCGGAGTCATGTGTTTATGGATAGTCAATCACCACGCACTAAAACGGTGAAGGAAAACATCGTGAGGAAATCTGCATACTATAGCGATTTATAAAAAAATCTATGGTATGTAAGTCCGCACACCCGCACTAGGCCAGCGTGGTGGACTATATGATCTAACCACTCTCAATCGTAGAGTAGGCCCGTGCCCTGCAGTGGGGCGTATATGGGCTGATACAGATTTGATTTAATGCTGTTCATGAGCTGTCGTATCGCTTACCATCAGGCGAAAGGTACGCTCCTCGCGCCATTCATTGCATTAAAAAAAGAACCCAACATACCAAAACAACATCGGTCGCGGGTTCGAATCCCAGGGCACACCTCTGACTTTTCGGGGTCATGTGTGTATTTTATTATATATATATATATATATATATATATATATAATAAAAAATATATATATACATATATATATATATATTTATATTTTTTTATATTTATATTATAATTCTCAGAGAAATGATTGCATTATTTAATAATAAAATAACATTCACACCATGTAATTGTTGCCCGCATGTGCAGAGTGAGCCTTTGTAGATTATTTTTTATCCTTAATGGCATAATGTTTGTAACACTTATACCCTACAGTCGACAAATGCAAGTCGTAGATGGCTGGCTGAAGGCGCTGAAGCGCGTGGTGGCCTGTTGGTAAACGGATCAGATCCGGCTGCCAACCTTTTAACTGTGGTGGCGGGTTCGAATCCCAGGGTACACATCTGAATTTTCGGCGTCACGTGTGTATTGATTGTCAATCACCACACACTAAAACGTTGAAGGAAACCTGCATACCATAGCTATTTGTAAGAATTTCTATGTAAAGTCCACCAACCCTCATTAGGCCAGCTTGGTGTACTATATGGCCTAACCAGTCTCAATCGTACTCTCGATTGTAAAGGAGGCCTGTAGTGGAACGTATATGGGCTGATGCAGTACAGTACAATACAGATGGCTGGAAATAAGTAAGATATTGCATTGATTTCAAGAAATACACGTGCTTGTATCAAGTCTTTGATTATACTATCACAAACGCGAAGAATTAACAATTAAACAATTGTAATTAAATGTTTAACTTGCGGTGGCTTTATACCAACAGAAACGTGAATCATTTTTCTTTATCTTTTCAACTCTCGATTTCCTTTGACCATAAAATAAATTGTACAGTTGTATCGTCTCACTGAGTGTTAAATAACTATCATTGTGTATTTTATTTATAACTAAGGAAAAATACGAAATGTCTTGACTATTATATGATGAGACAAAACAATCGCCAGTCATTTTCGGGTCGGCACGGCAATGATTTGCGGAATGTCTCATCTAATTAATGATTGTTTTGTCACCGCTCTAGAATTACGATCCTGTGTGAAACATTACGATATTATTGACGCTAGTATAGTCGGCTTTATTGCGTTGTAATACGGGTGGTATTGCTTTGTGCGTGTAGAGATTATACTTGCGTGGTTAGGTAGGCGTGACGTTTATAAATGGCACGCAGATGGACAGAGGGTTAGATCGCGAACGACATTATTGATGGGCCGTTGCGGTTGGATGCTTCCGTAATATTGGCAGTAACACATACAATGTGTATTTATAAAGGTCAGAAGGTATAACAACAGCTTTGGGTCAATTGGACATTTTTAGCCCTTGATCGCAATAAACAACTTTTTGAAGGAGTTATGTGTGACCACGGCGAAGTTGGATCGGTATTTCAGTAATTTGAGGTTTTATATACATTTTTATAATCACTAATTTATTAAAGAGTACAATACTCCACAATTAAACAAAAGGAAAAAGGTCAAACACTTTTCATTATAAATGCAATGAGGAATTATTTCTACGCCCTCAATAAATCTTATTGTATGACCCCACTGCAGGGCACGAGCCCCCTCTACAATCGCGAGTAGGATTGAGAGTAGTTAGGTTATATCGTCCACCGCGCTGGCCTAGTGCGGGTTGGAGGACTTTACATACCATATAAATCTTTAGAAACCGTAACTATATGCAGGTTTCCTCGCGATGTTTACTTTCACCGTCATAGTGCGAGGTGATTGACTATATCAATACACATATGACTCCAAAAAGTCAGAGGTGTGCTCTGGAATTTGAACTCGCGACCACTGTGAACGTATAGGCAGCTGCGTCTGATCTGTTTTCCAACAGGCCACCACGCACTCTTTATTAAGAGACTATTTGAAGTTAAATTAAGAATACCAAATATTCCCAAGCTTGCCATATCTTCGCAGGAAACGGTAAAAGTTGAAGAAAATATTTTAAGAGTTCAGAAATAAGAATAGAATACCCTAAGACTAATTTAGGACACTATTTGTAAAGGCTTAAGATGGGTACTTTTTCGGAGGCCTACAGCGTTTTACTCAAGTGCCCTAGAAATGACGTTACCCCTACTAAAAATAGACAAAAAGTGCTTTTATTTTTTATTATATTAAAAATATTCTTAGTCAACTGCTATTAAAGTAGAATCAGGGTAAAAATATCTCCTTCAGAGATAAAAATAATAAAACCATTGATCGATATTATTAACATCAATTCTTTTGAAATATATCTGAATCTGAAGTATACAATACACGAAAAGAATCGTAAATGTCTTATAAGAACGAACTTAAGATCTCGCTATTCTACGATACCCTCGCACCAATACACAAAAAAAATGAATGAAAAGACATTATATCTTACATACTTTGCTTACTTTACTGGTGGTAGGTATCATCATATGTGAGAGGCCATCTGGGTGGGTACCACCGAAATGTCTATTTCTCCCGTGAAACAGCAGTGTAAATGCACTGTTGTATTTCGGATTAAAGGAAATTGTAGCCAGAGTAACTACTGAACATATTGAGACTTAACATCTTATGTCTCAGGATGGCGAGCGCAGTGGAATTTTGCTATTGTTTATGAGCGGTCGTATCGCTTACCATCAGGCGAACGGCTTGCTCGTCTCGCCATTCATTGCAATAAAAAAAAAAACATACATGTAGGATTTGAATGTTATGATGAAAGATGAGTAGAATGGAACGTTGGGCGAATGATTGATATGGAACGTGGTTTGTGTAAGAGAGATGACTAATGAAAGTATTTAAGATGGAAAGAGTACGAGGATGAATGATTAAGATGTTGATGTATGCGAGGATGGAATGAGAACAGTCTGGAAGACGTAGAGGACGGCTGAAGTGAAGACGGGTTTTAAGACGATAATATATTTAATATTACCAAGACGATCTTTGTTTAATTTGACCCCTTACGGAACTAATCCCATATATATTTTAGTGAAATGTATGAAATGAAGACGAGTTTTATTTAACATGAAATATATTGAAGATTACCTAGACGATCTTTATTTCATTTGACCCGATACAGAACTATTCCCACATACATACATACACTCACTCCTTTTTCCAAGAAAGGTTAGGCAGAGGTGCTACAGCACACACACGTATCGCTTTATGTGTTCCGTCCCACTATGTGATAGGGGGCGAGCCTATCACCATATATGGTACAAGTTCCTAAGTCCGGGCTGATAATAAAATATTTCTGTAATAGGGTCCAAAGTGTTGATGTCAACGGAATAAGGTCTCCTGGGTCTGCCGTTACTATGGGAGTTCCGCAAGGCTCGATTCTTGGACCATTTCTATTTTTAATTTACATTAATGACTTACCTTTTTTTATAAGGGACAACTGTGAGGTAGTGTTGTTTTCTGACGATACCTCATTAATACTCGTATTTAGTTTAGTTTTCATGAGCATATAAAAGATACGTGTAAAGCAGCAAACAAATCATTAGGATTTATCCTCAGAACCTCCGCTCAATTCAGAAACATTACCGTTCTTAAGCTATTATATAATTCATATGTCCGTAGTAAACTAGAATACAATGCGATTTTATGGGATCCTTGTGAAAAATTATACACCCTTATGGTTGAAAAAGTCCACAAAAAATTCTGTCGCTACATATATATGCGAATATATGGGTATTACCCATTTCTGTATCCATCCCTGTTTGTGACAGGAATGGTTGATTACGACACCCTACAACTAAGACGTAAATTAACCTTAGTTATGCATTACTACTTGCTTCTGGCGCATGCCATTGACAATCCATCGGTGCGGGAGAGTATCCATTTGTACGTCCCAGATCAGTACATGCGTGCTGCTGGGCGCAGGCGACATCGTCTCCTCGCATGCCCCCCAGAGTGGCGCTTAACGACCACTAGTGTTAATCCGACCGCGAGAGCAACACATTTATTGAATTTATTTTTAGAGACTAATTTAGATGCCGATATATTTGTGGACAGAGTGCACACCATGTATAACAATGTGTATACATTTGTAAATTTTCTGTATGCGTCTACCACACGTTACTAATTGTTGCGATTTTTTATTATTTTCTTGTAACATTATCTTTATTTCTTTTTTTGTATTATTGTTATTTCTGTATAATTATCATATAAGCGTTTTGGTGTACTTCCACTGTAAGCTTATATTGGTTCTTTTCTAAAATAAATAAATAAAATAAATAAATAAATAAATTTAAAGTAAATCGACATAATCCTAATATTGACGACGTAAACCACACCCTCTCAAAAATAATACATTGGTTTAGCATTAACAATTTGTTATTAAATAGCCAAAAAACTAAATGTTTTTTGTTTAAGGTTTGTGACACCTAATGTCAAAAAATTTAATGCTAACATTATTTTGAATGGAGATGAGTTGAGCCTTGTGGATACAACTAAGTTCTTGGGAATTACATTAGATCCCAAACTTCAATGGGGCTCTCACATAGTCGCTTTAGCTAAAAAGCTGAGCGCCGCAAGTCTTTGCGGTGGGTAAGATTCGCCAATTGATTGATATTGATACAGCTCGATTGGTATATTTTGCCTACTTTCATAGTCTAATGAGTTATGGAATTTTGCTGTGGGGTGGCGCTGCTGACATTAATACTATCTTTGTTCTCCAAAAGCGAGCTATAAGATCAATTTATTCGCTAGGGTCTAGATATTATCTTAGAGAAAAATTTAAAGAGATAAATATAATGACAGTAGCATCATAACATATTTTTGAAAATCTAGTTTATGTCCATAAAAATAAAGAAAGTTTTCGTAAGATTAGCGATATTCATAACAAAAACACTAGGAATAAGAATAATCTAGCAACGCATAAGACCAGACTCCACAAAATCAAGCAAATCTTTTAAGGGTTACTGTATACACTTTTATAACAAAGTTCCCAGTCACATTAAAGCCTTATCTATTACAAAATTCAAAGCAACTATCAAGCAAAAATTATGCAATAAAGCATATTATAAAATTTCAGAATATCTAGATGATAGCGCCTTGCTATCATCTATTGGGAATAGAATTAAATTAAATAAATGGGTAGTATCTCGGAGCGGAAGTCTTAGTATGCTCTGTATAATTAAGTAACATGTCAAATTTGCCATTGTTTTTCTGTGTAAGTGATTGGGTATGTCATGCTCGCTAAAAAGTCTGTGCTTGCGGTGGCGTCGTGTGCCAGGTCAGTCACTTCCCCGGAACATGGTTGAGGAGGCCGATGGCTGGCACATGCGTCATACTCATGAACGGGTGCTGCTTGCGTAGACTGGTCTATCCGATTTGCTTACATTGTAACGGATTCATTGATAAATTACATAAGGCTTTCGCAATTATTCACTGTTTTGGCGAAAAAGACTATACTGATTCTTCGTTCTGGGCGATTTCGCTTCACTCAGCCATAGTAATTATAATATAATAATATTCGTATTAAAAATATTTTGAATAAACTGCTCTGATTTAAACCAACTTGTAAATTATGTAATAATCGCTAAATTGTTTTTTTTAAACTGGTTTTGAAAAGAGCAACACTAGAGTTTCTTGCCCGTTCTTCTCTAGTGAAAACCGCTTTCCGAACCGGGTGGTAGATAAAAAAAATGACTGAATCTAAACGATGTTGAACATTTTAATGGATTCAATAAATTATTTTCATTTCATTTTTCATTTTCATTTCATTTCATTTCATTTCAATGAATAGAAAAACCCAACATCACTTTGCCCAACCCGGAATTCTAACCCGACATCCCAGCTTTATAATCATACTAAGGCAGATATAATTTCAACATCCTAAAATCTCTTCTATAAACTGAATTGATACTGTATATTTTTCATTCATGTTCCGAGTACAAATGCACACACAAATGTTCCCTGAGGCTAAGTGTGAAAACGCCCAACACAAACATTATTTAACAGGTCGGCAATGTACCTCGGTTGGACTTCGACCTGTTTACATTTACCCAATTACTTATACATTCGTCCACACATCTTTGACATACATAGGGAACGCGAATTTGCTGTTGGCTTTGTAGCGATATGGATAATTATGAATATTTCGTATGAAAAATTAAGACGAGTTTAGTTTGTGGGTTGATGTTTGAACAGGACCTGATAGCTATTTTATACTATGCCTCGCTTTGTCACGGAGGGAAGTGGACAATCATTTATTTCCAACTACTATTATTTTAATTTCGTTACTGGTTAAAGACAAGTTGGACATTCCAAGAGTGTCGCCAAGCTTCAATGCTTGGTGTCATTACAATGAGCCGGCCTTACAGGAGTAACTTGTGAGTGTGGTACAGTTTACATCTTATGCTATGGTGAATGTCTGTTATAGCGTTAATGTGTTATTTTGAAGCTTTTTATAGTCTGCGTAGAGAGATATGCTATTGGGCCGTGTGATAGTAAGTCGACATCACTGCTGTGGATTTATGGTTCGTGAGCCCATAATTTTGGACATCTTTATATTCGTATTAGTATCACCAGATATTACCTAATAAGTTAATACACCCAACAGTCAAATAAATAATATTGACTCCACACTAAGATCGAGGATGTAAGGATTTATAAATGAATAAAGAAAGCAAAAAAAAAACTTATGCGCTGGTAAATTATTTTTGTGAATTAAATTTTCTTATACTCGGATATTCAAATTCTTTGATTGATAGCCCAATGCCCAAACTAGTAGGCCTGTAGGCTACGCCTAATTTGGGTATCCCTGAAAGTAATAGTCATAAGGATCTCATAATTTATTGTATTACATTATTTTTAAGTAGTATTAAGTCTTTGAAGTCTCTATTTTTAATAAACGATTTGAAGATTTTTATAATTAGATACTACAATAGATTCAGACAGTTTCACTAACACTCAGACCCGAATTAAAAATTTCTGGTTCACACAAACATCTATCTCAACCGTATCAGAAATTCAAAAATATAATGAATTATTGGCTCGAAATCACCAAAAAGTTACATTTGGGAACAATACAACTTTAGATATGAAGCACAATAATTGGGTCGGATATCTCTACGACAAAGACAGAGTGTACGAAATTGAAATTGGTTGAGCGATTCCTTAAACAATTCCCTACAATAGTTCACATTTATCGCATTTCTACATCTTTATTTGGAATTGGTTTAAAGCGTAAACGGTTTAGGGTTGCTAGAACTGTTTCAAAATTGATGATATTTAATATTAACATATAAGCTTACGCTTTTTATCTTAGACGTGGTAGGTGCTGGTAACCAATACACCCGAGTTTCGCCTTGTATGTTCCGTCCTACGATCTGATAGGAGGCGAGTGCATGGCCATATCGGGCACAAATTTCTGAGTCTGGACAGATAATGTATAGAAAAATCCAATATCATTTTGCCCGACTAGGGTTCCGAACCCGAGACTTTAGTTTTGTAACCGAACCGTAGTACAACTATGCCACCGATACAGTAACTAATCTTAGTAATGACTATAACAGTGAATAAAAAAATTGTTAGTAATTGCGGCCATTATTGTGGATTATATTATCATTCTTATTTTGTTTGGAATTTAGAAAGTAATAATTTGCCAATATGGTTGTCATAATCGGTCTAAATTCCAAATCACAGACGCTATTAAAAGGATGCAAGTTATTTACATAGAAAGCGTAGCATTCGACGTTCACCCAGGGAAGCAGATGACCTAATAAAGCTTCAGGAAGTTACTTAATGGAGATTCGAAGAGATTAATAAAGTATTCTATGGGGAGGCCTATGTTCAAAAGTATATTTCTTTGTTTTGTAAGTAGATAAATAACACAACAGAAAGTTTATGTACCCAACACACATAACCAAATATAAAAATTCAAGAATTGTCTATGCTTGCTTTAAAAACTGAAATGAAACTATAGTCGATCTAAGAAACCACAATTAAATTTGAAAAAAAAAACCTCATTTTTGGGTGATATATGTATGCATAGTTTTTACTAAAATAATTATTACCATTGCGTCTTTTAAAATAAACATTAATACTATTTTGGAAAAACTACGTATTTACAATCCAAAACGATGATTATAAAAAAATGAGTCTCTTTTCTTTGTGAAATTTTAGTTTGAAGTCACTCAAACTACTACCTGGCTTTATTTTCGGCCGCAGTCTGGATATACCCTGTTTAAAAGTGGTTTTGAAAATAGTAGTGAACAGTGGCCCAACAACCCTACAACAAGATATAAAGAACAGCTCATGCGTGTCGGGCCGAGCCAGATTCCTACGTGACTCTTTTGTGAAGCCCGCCGTCGGTCAACGGGTCACCGAATCGCTTCCTCCACCCAACAGTATTAGTTAGTGCCGATATTTTCGGTATCAGGTATGATATGATCAGAGATGATATCGATTTTTAAGCTTTACAGTTTCGTTATTACCCTACTCTAGAGCGATTTGTATATACCGTAAACCAATTTCCAATTTCAAGAGGAAATTGGAAATTGGTTTACGGTATGACATCATATTATATTTATTGTCCTTCTTTAGTTTAAATTTAGGTGTTTCTAGTAGTTTTCTAATATGGTTTCATCGAAGTCTTTCCTTATTTCCATGTTACTTCTCTTGGATTTAAAATCTTGGATTTAAAATCTAAACCCTAACTAAAAATCCCTAACCCCTTATATCTCGATCGTTATCCCCATGTCATGACATGTTTCCCCTAGACCCTTTATAACTTAATTATTCAAAACAGACAGATCATTACACACAATATCATGTCATGTTTCCCGTAGGCAATCGCGATAGCTCTTAACTCACAAATTGGCAGCACTTCCACCCTTCTACCGTTAATTCACGTACTCGGGATTACCTGCATTTCAATTTACACGTTATGGCTAATTAATTTTCGCTCAGTCTCAGCGGTGGGTCGGGAATAAAGAACAATGATAAACCTCCATAATTTTTTTGTTGTAATTTTTTTTGTGTGTATTGAGATGAAAAATATTTTAAAATATACATTTCGAATTTCTTAACAATTATTTCATAAGATTTACTATTGTAGCAAGCCTAGGAAAAAAGATATTCCACTTTAAAGTTTTACAGATTTTCTATATCTTGTCAAACTCTGTGGGTAGTTAATGTTCTTTTGGCCCATTTATATTGGCGTGAGGCAAAGTTACGACCCACAAATAAAAGTAAAAAAATATTTTTTACACGCAATTTAAACATCGAGTACTTATTTATTTCATTAATCTAATAGTAATATCATGTGCAATGAAATAAAAAGGAAGGAGGGGACTACTATATATTATTATTTGCACAATAGCGCTTTCGGGCGACAGAAGCAAATTGTTATTCCTTCATTAATTAATCAGTGATTATTTTCTGTTCTCACTTCTCTGCTCTATTTTTTTACATTAATTTTCTTATAAAGATAATGCAAGAAAGCCAGTCAAGCATATATTTTAAAAATGGCAACATTGAAACGACATAACGCCTCTCCAATAAAATTAAGGCAAATATCAATAGAGTTTTACGAAAAATG
This sequence comes from Hyles vespertilio, assembly GCA_009982885.2. Classification (NCBI taxonomy): domain Eukaryota; kingdom Metazoa; phylum Arthropoda; class Insecta; order Lepidoptera; family Sphingidae; genus Hyles; species Hyles vespertilio. The sequence goes on from CM042824.1 coordinate 7,169,587, forward strand.
TGTTTTCGTAATTCAAGCTTAGGTTCGCCGTGAGCTAGGCACCAAAATTACTTAGAAAATTAATTATTAATATTTTTATACATGAAATTTATAGACGCTTACGATTGCATTAACAATGATTTTACCAATGCTCTTTGTTCACGTCTCGCGTCATACTCTTGGGGAACAAGGTATTACTGTCTTTTGTTGAAAACTTATTTTTATATACTTACTTGGTCAAGAAGCTATGTCTGAAGATAGAAGCTGCTCGGTTAGATCAACAACTGGAAAAGGATAAATATTTCTATTATTAATAATTTTCCTGGCGTTTCCAACCGAAGCTAAGGTAGGAGACAAGTATCGAAATCAACAAAAGTGCGTGGGTAGCTTGTTTTCATCAAAGCATTTGAATTATTATTGACGGGCTAGACATGAATGTACTAAAAATAGCATCGTTTAATTTTTAGTGAAAAAGACCAATGTACGGAATAATATTTTTTTGAAAAGCCCAATAGCGTCTTCCTTTTAATGTATTATTATAGAATGCCTATGATTCAAGCTCCTCATAATATTTCACTTTTGCTACTATATCATATGCCATTAAAACATTGAGGATTTAATTTAAAGCTGTAGTGTCTGCTTTCACGCTGAACAACGAGCAGCTGTGTAAATTACCCTGAAGACGATAACAGAAAACAATAAACTACCTTTCTCTTAACTAAATCACGTAAAGTAACAATTTAACACTATTATAATAGCCAGCGTTTAGTCTTCGCAAAAAGACGTTTAAAAGCATCGCAGGATTAATTGTCAACATAAGTTTCAGTGCATCTACACCTCCTTTTTACTAGCTTTTATAGGTGCAATAAAATTTCAGTCCTTAAGATAATCCCTGAGGCTGTCTCCGCGAGTAAGTGCTTGAAAACTCCTATCGTATATTTTATTTTGTTTCGTTTCAAGCGACCGGGTGAGTTTGTGTCATTGACAAAGTTGCTAATAATTCTACTCAGTGAAAAGTCTGTTTGTATATGTACATATATATAGGGAAGGCTTATTAGAAATATATGGCCTATAAATGGCGGCCTAATTTATGGCCTATAAAACTATGAATGAAAATCTGGGTTAAGGCAACGAATTTAGGACTTCGAACTATTTTTCTATTGTATTCAGATAAATGATTGATGAGTAATGTAAGAAGTTATAAGTTATAAGGTTTTTGTTAAATATGCCGTGGTGAAAATATTAAAACTAAAACAATATTCAAAGATTTGTTTCATTACCACTTTAGTCAACAGCTAAACATAAATGTCCAACAATGTTTAATATGGAAGTTTCAACTCTTACAACTACGAGAAGCACACGTCAGCGTATGCATTGTGTAACCCAACACTAGCGAACATATGTCGCATAACAGAATTGTCACAATTGCACTCCAATATCACAAAACAGATTACAAACTTCGTATGTCAGTGTCTGTGAGACGGATCTTTGCATAATATCGCTTTCAAAGCAGCATTCATTATGGCGCGGCCGACGCCGGGTGCGCCATTTCTACACTACCGCTTCTCAACTACGTCTATAGGAATGACAATTCTAAATAATTATGATAGCTAAATGTATCTATGCAATTATTGTAAAGCTGAAGGGTTTGTTTGAAATTGCTAATGTTAGGAACTACTGGTTCGAATCGAACAATGATTTTAGTTTTGGGCTATTCAAATATCGAGAAAAGCTATAGTTTTTATAACGTCACATTATGATCAAAAGGAGCGGAGTATCAATGAAAATATAAAGTGGAGTAAAATAGTATAGTAACTTGGGCAAAGCTGGCCGATACAATAAATAGACCACAAGTGGCATAGATATAAAAATAACGAATGTTTTCTTTTTGTACTGGAGGTTGTGGAGTTTTAACACGGTGAATTTGTATTGGCCTAGAGATACATAAATGCAACAATCACAAAGAAAGTTGTGAGTGGTTAGGCCATATATTTCACCACATTGGCCTAGTCCAGGTTGACGAATTTTACATACTATAGAAATTCTTACAAATTCGCTATAATATGCGCTGTTTGCTCACGATGCTCACGATTTTTCCTTTACCGTTAAAGTGCTTGATGATTGACTATTAATACACATATGACTTCGAATAGTCAGAGGTATGCCCTAAGTTTTAGCCCGCGACCACCGTGACCATGTTTGCAGCCACATCTGGTCCGTTTGCCAACAGGCCACCGCGCACTTCACCACTATCAAAAACTACAAGAGACTTTTCGAGAAATATTTGCCCTTTTCTTTATGTATGGATTTCCGAGTTTCGGCGGTAATATCTGCGTAGGTAACAATTTAAAGTTTGTAAATGCACCTACACTGGAGAAATTTCAGTGTAGGGCAACGTTTAATAATTTTAGTATATGGTGCTTGGTAGCCTATTCCAAACGGACTGAACGTGAATTGCCAAGATGGTGGTGGGCGGTAGCATATCTTAAGCCATAACATTAACTGTCTTCTTGGATTCATATTTATATTGGTAAGTGAATACTAAGCACTTTAGCGGCGAAGAAAAAAAATCACCAGGAAACCTCTATACTCTAGACTAATAAATATTTTCTAACAGAAAATCTGTGGCGTATGAAGTCACCAAGATTAGGTGAGTGCGGTGGCCTACGTTCGAAACCCTCTTAAGCCGGTGTCTCGCTGTGGGACGCACACGGGTTGATTAGTTTATTATTTATTTACGTATTTATTCGTGTACAGTACTAAAACTGAACTTTGTAGAGCTAAATTTTCATGCTTAGAGTCAAGACAGTTGTTTTAATTTGAACGAATACGCATATTTTAATTAGACAGCAGAAAAGAGAACATTGCGTTTTGTTTTTTATTCTCTTTCTATTTGGGGTTAACACTAAGATTCTGTCGTTATCATTATCTCATAAATAACAATCCTTGAATTGTATATGTGTATTTATAGAACTACAACAGTTAATACATTTCGCGCGGCATCACGAGGTTTTGTGTCGCGAGTCATTACTCATTCTGTCAAAACGTCTCCAGTGAGAAATGCATATGCAAAGAGGTGTTCACAGAAATAATTTTAGAAACACTGGCCCGGAACGTATCTGGTAAACTCGAAGTAATCTGCCATTTGTAACCGTCTGAGAGCTTCCTCCTTCAGCGTGAAGACAAATTGAGCGAGGGGAGGGGGTAAAGAGGGGGAAGTCTGGTTGACCTCAGTCACACGCCCCGGGGTGTACCGATGTGATGTATAGACGGAGTAAGACATCGCACGTCTTGGCGGTTCACTGACCAATGACTAGTTACATTGACTTGATCAATACGTATCAATGAGATTAAAGGTGCTCGGTTTGTGATTGAGGACTTTGGTTAAGTGAAGCTTTGGTGTCTTGATCGAAACGTACAATGCTGTGAAATGTGGTATTAGATAGGTACTGTCTTTGGTGAGAGGCGATTATGACGTCGTGTTATGCGTTCCGATTACAATATTAATGATTAAGAATAATTATTTATTTAATAAAATTTTAAGCGAGATCATTGTAGCAATGTTTAATGCTTAATGCGATTTGTAATTATAGAATGTATTTTAAGATACTCATAGACGATATTCGATCTTTTGTTAGAACTGATGTTTATTTGTACCAAAAATATTTTCTTAAAATCTGATTGCACTAATAACTTATTGGAATAAGGATTGTTTTAAATTATTTGTCTCGGTCAAATATAATGTTTTTTTCCTTATAAGTAAGTTTCAAGCGAATAAGAAGTAGTCTAGTGATTACTCACAGATGTCCATAGACCCTACATTGTATAGAGTTTAGTGGCTATTCTGTAAATAATTGTTGTTTGTCGTCTGCTTTGTTTGTTTAACAGCATTATATATTTAAACACCGCACATTTACGCACCCAGTCGGACGGACAATTGTTTTACAGCACCAGTAGACTGTTTAATGAAAACTGTAAATTGAATTGAATCACTGTGTAATTTGTTGTCCAAATGTGCTGATTTAATAAGCTTTGTGTTATTAATTATTATGCCTAAGATGTAAAGGAGAGTGAAATGGGATTCTGTATCAGCCTCCTCTATGATCGACAGTACGATTGAGAGTGGTTAGGCCATATAGTCCAACACGCTGGCCTAGTGCGGGTCGGCAGAAATTGGATTGCAGGATGTAAAATGTTATAGGTAGTACCTATAACATTTTACGTTGGAAACAAGGTTCCATATTTTTATTGTAAACATTGTTTAATTATTTCTAAGATGGTAACATTGAAATATGTGTACCATTAAAGGGCCGATGTCCAATTATATGCGTTACTTAAAATTTTGTTTATATTACAATAACTGTATCAGCCCATATACGTCCCACTGTAGGGCACGGGCCTACTCTACAATCGAGAATACGATTGAGAGTGGTTAGGCCATATAGTCCACCACGCTGGCCTAGTGCGGGTTGGCGGACTTACATACCATAGAAATTCTTATAAATCCCTATGGTATGCAGGTTTCCTCACGATGTTTTCCTTCACCGTTTTAGTGCGTGGTGATTGACTATCAATACACACATGACTCTGAAAAGTCAGAGGTGTGCCCTGGGATTCGAACCCGCGACCACCGTGAACATGTTGGCAGTCGCGTCTAGTCCGTTTACCAACAGGCCACCACGCACTTTTATTTTAATTTTATATTACAATAACATGGTTAGATTATTCTTTTATAATTATCATCGTGTCTATTCTGAATTAATTTATTAGGATAGATATGAAGTAATTATTCTCAAAGTATACGTATTTTTAAAATTATTTTGCTATTAGTTCCTTGATTCTTCGCGAATAACTAAGTTAGAAACAAGAAGTCACGGTGTATATCGGAGGAACCATTTAGATCCTTCACAGGCTATTGTTCGAGCGGAATTTGTGGCGCAAAAGCTTCTGCAAGTTTCCGACATATATTTGGATAAGGACTAAATATACTTTATATGTTTGTCGAATGTGTTTGTTTATTACACTTTAAAAAATAATCTTCAAATATATTAGATGCGGATAATTTATACATCAATAATGTAAACTTTCAGCTTTACGTATCTATGGCCCACACGAAGCTATGTGTCATGGTTAGTGACAAGAAAACACCCAGACAGGAAACTAATATTTCGATTTTTTACAGGACAATAGCATCAAAGTCAAACTAGCCTTTTTCTGCAAAAATCCAGGAGACGTTCATTGAAACTTTACCACGTTCAAATATCTTTTGTTTTTATGAAAACACGATAATAACGTAAAACACCATGTTAGAGTGTTATAAAAGCTAAGCGGCGGTATACCACGTTCAATGTTTGCATTCAGTTCTTTGTTAGCTTAGTCACCGAATTCGGCCGAATAAACTCGCGCGCAAAAATAAACTTTTATTTCGTCACCCATCTCGTCTACTGTTTACAGATTTGAACTATTTTTTATGTATTTTTATTACAGGAGTCTTTTCGGTGTCGATGTTCGATGATAGTAGATCTCTCAGATTTTTTTTTCTTTTATTTATTTATTTAAATCTTTATTGTACACCAGTAAATAAAAGGAAATAACATTAACACAATTTAACAAGCAAGAAAAGAGTACAAGGGCAGTCTTATCGCTCGAGGCGATCTTTTCCAGACAACCAACCATAGGATGGATAAAATAGAGACAACTGTGGGGTATTGTGAGGTGTACGTGATGTCAAAGGACAATATATATATATCATATCTAAATACATAATATATGTAATAAAAATGATATAAAATAAACTAAAAAACACATTCATACAACATGCATAAAAAAATAATAGATACATATACATATGAATAAAATAAATATGTATCCACATCAAAAACAAAAAGGAAAATATATATAAATAAAATATAAGCACTGTCTTCAATTATTCAGCAATAGATAATGTTGCTTTACTAGTCTTTTAAATATGGGTAGGGACTTTGCTCGCCGCACTGAGACTGGTAATGCATTCCACAGCCTTGCAACTTGAACAGTGAAGGATTTTGGCATCTCCAACGCAGATAAGCATGTGGCTCGCCTAATGGTAAGCGGTCATCTCCTCTTATAGATTTTTGCAATGTCAATGATCTCGTACAGCCAGATTGCTGACTACACTGAGGTGAGTACTCTCTTTAAGCCTGGGTTAAAAATGGACAGGTCATTGCACTCGGGAAATACAACAGGGAGTTCTTGAGCATGCATGTGCGTGGTAAAAATTCTGGAAATGTGTCGATCGGGAAGGGATCGTTTCCAGGTGGCAGGACGACAATTCAACAACAACATGGCGCAAATCTTACAAAACACAAAGAGAATCGAATCTCTCCGTAGTCCTGACGGTTCCAGTTTTTCATCGACTAGTCGATAAGCTCGTCGCTGTAAGGGGTCAAATGGGTCGAGCTGCTATTTTAGGGTACTTGCACAGAGGTGAGAGCAGTAAACCACTTGGGGTCGGATTTGCGGTTTGAAGAGCATTAACCCATGACCCGTGTAGTATCGCGTGGTTCAATTTTTGTATATTGCTAGTTTGGCTTTGTCTTTAGAATGACTGCCAAACTCGATTTTGCTTTATATTTCGACACCGAGGAACCTAATAGTCTCGGATACTTAGAGAATAACTCCTGGAATTGTGCCATGACAAAGGGAGCCTTCTTCGCTATGAACGCGCAACAATATGTATTAATAATTAACATTAAGGAGGCGTCCCAGAAAGCCCTCGACTTCAAATATAAGTTGAGGCCGTGTTTTCTTAATAGCATCACGTGAGATTCTATTGGCCGATATATCGCACCTCACTCATATCATCATCTGCCTAACAATGCCTGCTGTCGATAGACAGCATTAATTTATTTATAAATATGGAGCTGGTTAAATTCAATTTTTATAAGCAACTTATGGACATATATCCGAGAAATAGAATCTACAAAAATCTGTAAGTTTAGCGTTATGCATATAAATTATAATTTTATTATACTTATACATTCTTCAAATTTATATTACCATAAGTTAATTCTGCTGTCTTTATGTATACTGATGACAGTGATGGATAGTGTGTAGGCTGGCAAATTGTAAACTCAGTGTAAATATGTACTGTACCGCGAACTTTGTGATCCACGACAATGATCTATGATTGTTTTGTCATTGAAACCCTATTTTCATTAGTCAGAGCTGTGCCTTGCATCCTTTGTTAATTCTGACTCAATAATTTATGGGATACATTTTGCGTTTTTAAACACTGGCTTTACGTTATCTGGTTGCGATTTAATGGTCTGTCGGTAAGTTTTCCATTTAAAATAAATTACTGGTATTACAGATTTTACCCACCAAAAGATTTTTTGGTCCTTACTGTTACCATAAAAAATATTACTGCCAACTTAACTACCAACTCCACCAGTAAAATCAAATTACGGTACTATTATTAATACCAGAACAATCCGTAATTAAAATGAAACGTTGTAACTAAATAATGATAACAAATACGAAATAATTTAACATCAGTAAACAGTTGTCTCGTCGCGGAGCGTTTCAAAAACCTCGGGCGCCCCCTTTTTTCCTTTACATCAAACACGACACAGAAAACTCGACTTTGCCATTCAAATTAAGCTGCGGTCTACTTAAAAAATTACCATATTCAATTACGCATCGAACGTAAAAGTTTTACTGTATCTATAACAATTTGGATTTTATATAAGTAATTCACTTTGTTTGTCAATAAAAATGCGTAAATAGTATTGGAGCGCTCATAAAAATGACATAATCGTCGCATAAAAACGAAAGGGTTCCAATAAAAAGGGCCCTTTAACGAAAGATATTATTTACTGTTGCAATATCAAGGGCGTTCGTTTCGTATCTTTATTTGCATTGTGTTTGTGATAATGCGACTTATCTTAGTAGCAGCAGAACTTTGAAAAGACCAGCTAAACATTTTAATTCAAACGGCAGAGGGGAAAAGTAAACATTATTTGTTATTCATTTAGCTGTTTCCCGAAATATTATTTGTGAGTATTGCATATCTGCTAAGGACTTTATTTTAAATGCTTAACGAATCGACGCAGGAAAGCGATTTTGTCGTTTCTCAAAAAATGCGTATATGGGTTTTGTATATTATTTAATTCATAAAAAAATACCGCATTGAATTTCCTCGTGAATATGTAAGGTTTTATTTTAAAATGTTATTATTAAAGGAATGGTATTCCTAAGTTTTCTAGTTTAGAGGTTATTAATTTTTTAAATATTTTATTTCTGGTGTAAAATTGCTTGTTTCGAGATACGACAAAATCGCTTTCCTGCGTCGAAATATATTTTACGGCTCATCAGTTTTATGAATAGTCCTGTTAGGTAACAAAGGCGTTTTGTACGTATTTTAATTTAAAATATCTATAAATAAAACTCGTTTATTCTATCAGGTCACAAAAAAAAATTCACGTATTACATATACGAATATTCAGCTATAAAATCAATAATATACGAAAATAGAGTTTCTGAATTATCTGGACCATTTTTATTTTACCCACATAATAGATCAACGGCTTAACTTCCTTATCGTGATGGATTGCGTCACAAAAAGCCTGACATGTATCCCCTTCGATTCCTTTTAGCGTAACACATAGTAAAATTGTTAATGCACTTGTAAATATTTCCTGTTTTATTTATTTTACCTCATATATTAGCGGGTGTAAGGCCTGAGGAATTCTATGCTAGTTTTCGGAGAGAGCCGAAAAAAATATACATTTTACAAATGGACATAGCTATTAAATGACTAAAACTGCCATCAATAATACCTTATAATTCTAAGAAATCATATATAGTATAATGTATAAACCACAAACAGTATAAATAAATAATAGATAGGTAGAAATACGAGTTTTGGATCTTTGGCAATATTTGGCAATAATAGTCTTCTGAAGTATAATAGTATAATATTTAACTGGTGGTAGGTCTCTCATATGTGAGAGGCCATCTGGGTAGGTACCACCGCAATGTCTATTTCTCCCGTGAAACAACACTGCTTAAATGCACTGTTGTGTTTCGGATTGAAGGACATTGTAGCCAGAGCAACTACTGGACATATTGAGACTTAACATCTTATGTCTCAGGATGGCGAGCGCAGTGGAATGTTGCTACTGTTTATGAGCGGTCGTATCGCTTACCATCAGGCGAACGGCTTGCTCGTCTCGCCATTCAATGCAATAAAAAAAAAAAAGCTCAGCAACTCATAGTAAAATAAATAATATAATTTTTTTATGCAACGAATGGCCAGAAGAACTTGCCGTTTGTCTGATGGTAAGCTATACGACCACTCATGAGCAGTAGAAAAAACCAAACAACACCTTAAATTACAAAGCAATGCTTGGCATTCCACTGCGCTCACCATCATGAGACATAAGATGTTAAGTCTCCATAAATTCAGTAGTTACTTTGGCTACAATGTCCTTTAATCCGCAACACAATAGTGCATTTACACTGCTGATTGGCGGGAGACTTAGATATTGCGCTGGTACCTACCCAGGCGGCCTCTCACATATGAGAGATCCAGCTCCACTAAACTACTTACAATTATATAGGTACAAGGTAAGTACAATATAAGAACTATAAATAGGTTCAATTTATTTATATGCTCCTTATATTTTTCTGTAATATTCATTAAAATCATTAGTGAAGAAACGACAGCTCAGTAATATTAGCGATCAAGTCACGCAGTACATATCAGTTTATGGTATATTACTTTTGTGTTAATTACATTTTTCCGCAGACTAAGGATATATTTCCTGAACACGATGTACGAAGACAATTTAATTACCTTTACACATTAATTACGAAACCGTTTTCGGTGTTTATTTATGGCTATTCTAGATGAGTTGTTTACTGTACTCGCGTCAAAGGATTAATGTCTTGTCATGGTTTGTAGGCGAATTCTGGGGTTATTTGACAGTTGTGAAAACCATTTTTAATAAACACATTTGCAAAAAAAAAAAACGGGCACCTAAGCAATGAATTTTTTAATACCTGTGTTATATTACTAATGAAAACTTTACTGGATTCTGTAAAACATTCGTCTGTTACATGTAATATTTTCTGTTTCTTTAGAAATATAATATAAGCAATATAAACACTATTTTAATGTAAGCAGAGAACTACATACAATGTACAGAGACTCGAGTGAGCAGTATTTTGATTGTCTCGTACCAATAACTATTTAATATGATGACATTCTGTTTCAAACAGCGAAGAAGAATAAATAAAATGTGTAGCTCTGTCAATTTCAGGGCATACAACATAAAAAACACAAACTCCGCAGAATACCAATGGTTGTTCATGAAATTGGGTTCGCCAAGGTAACACCAAACCTGTAAATAACAATCTACAACCGTAAGAAAAACGTGTTTACAAACGCAATCGCTTGTTTTACATAAACGTTAGCTTTATCGGGAAAAGGTGATTGGATGCAAACGCGAATATCATACCACACGGAATTAAACCGATATACGTCCAATAAGAATTACAGATAGCCATAACGGGCAGCAATTAAGGGAATCAAATAAAATTCAATAGGGAACATTTGTTGAAAATTGCTAAACCCTAAGCCGAAAGGGCCCAATTTGCATTTTATTAGCATGAAAACGGAATAAAAATGTGTTTATTCTGGAATGTGAGCGAGATGGCGATCGTAAAGAGATCGAGTACCAATACCAATAAAAGTAGCTTGTGTTCCCATTCGTTCACTTAAATTGAATATTAATTAATGTCAGAGCGTGCTGACAGATGTGGCGTGTGCTTCACAAATTATTGCTTTATTACATCCTCCTGTTATTGTTGTGTACGTGGTTTTATCTCAGTATGGAGGTAGGAGTGGCATAACGTATATTGGAGTTTTCAAGTTGATATGTGATTTTTACTCTATTCCAGAATTTATTGAACAAATTATGACACTTGATTTTTCCTTTTACCTGCATACTACAGTCTATTTTTAGGCATGCATTAAAAGCAACATTAATTTGATCCAAATAAACTAATCATTGATATTGTTATTTACTAATTTAGCTTAGAAAATCTAACCAATACGGAAAAAAATATTTGTGTGTGTGACATTTGGGTTATTGGCAAATATTTGTTTTGTGTTTAAGTGTGGTCTGACCGAAAGTCACCACTAGTTTCTAATAGTATTTGACGTAAAATATGTATTTTACTGTGTGGTTGGAAAGGTATGTGACTATTAGGGCGAGTATCATTGAGGAAAAAAACGTTTCATTTTGTGAACACATATTCTCCTCCAGCCTCCGTGGCACAGGCAGTTAGACGCCGCCTGTGAAACGAGAGGCCGCGCGTTCGATCCCCGCACCGAGAGAAATGCTCGTGCGGCCCATAAATATTTGTTTCGGGATGTGTGTTAGTCAGACCAAAAAGTCTTTCGTGGCTTTTTATACGCACGACACAAGACTCCATCTTAGGGTTTAGGGCTATGTATGTTGGGTGTATTTCTTTATATTATTATTATTTATTTAACTGCCGTAATCAGAGACATTTAATTTCATTTAAATCATTACTTAGTGTTTATTTTACAAAGAGAAGCTATACTAAGGAACTATTTAATAAACATTAAATTCTTGGAGTGCGGCTGTAAGAATATGTAAATATAAACTAATTTGCAAAAAAAACCGGCAACTAAGCAATGAAACCATTTCAAATGTTACTATTGATTTGTTTGATAATTATAGGTAGTTTTACTTTCACAATTTTGTAAATTAATAAGCAAATAATCGTTTTCGTCAGTATTATCATAAAATTTTGATAAAATTTATGGGTTTTTAATGCTAAAGTTCACTAGTAGTGTATGCTCGCTAGTAGTGCATATGCTCGTGAAGTAAAAGTTAACAAAGATTTTTATTGTATTTTCTTTAATAAAGTAAAAGCAGATAAATGTTTAGTATCGAGTGTGACCCCCTCTAGCTGAAATCACAGCTTGAATTCGTATGCTATGAGGTATGCTAGCGAGGATATCCCGGATATTTGCTTGCGCAATACGTTCCCACTCCGCGGTAATCACATTCTTCAGCTCTCTGATGGTCTGCGGAGCCGGTTATACTGATCTCACGCGTCGTTTCAGAACGTCCCAGACATGCTCTATAGGATTGAGGTCGGGACTTCGAGCTGGCCAATCCAAACGACGAATGCCGACCTCTTGCACATACGCTTCCACATCGCCAGACCGGTGGGCGCGAGCGTTGTCGTCCATAAAAATTGAGTCTTCGCCTAAAGTGGCCAATGCGGGTTGTGCATGAGGAATTAGAACTTCCCTTATGTATCGATGTCCAGTCAGTGAGCCGTTTTCAATGAAGACTAACTCTGTACGATCCATTGAATTAATTCCTGCCCAAAACATAACAGAGCCCCCATCATAAGGTGTGATTTCTTCATAACAAGCCTCTGCAAAGCGTTCTCCTCGTTTTCGTAGCACTCGCCGATGTAGATCTTCACCGAACAGAGATATCCTGGCTTCATCGGAGAACAATACCCTATTCCAGTCTTCTTTTTTTTTTTTTTTTTTTTTTTTTATTGCTGTGAATGGCGAGACGAGCATGCCGTTCGCCTGATGGTAAGCGATGCGACCGCTCATGAACAGTAGCAAAACCAAACATCTTGAACTATAAAGCAATGCTTGGCATTCCACTGCGCTCGCCATCCTGAGACATAAGATGTTAAGTCTCAATATGTCCAGTAGTTACTCTGGCTACAATGTCCTTCAATCCGAAACACAACAGTGCATTTAAACTGCTGTTTGACGGGAGAAATAGACATTGCGGTGGTACCCACCCAGGCAGCCTCTCACATATGAGAGACCTACCACCAGTAAATCTAATCTAATTCTTGAGTCCATGACTCACAATTTCGAGCAAACCTAAGCCTGGCAACTCTGTGCTCACGGAGTAACTTAGGGCCGCGGGCCGGGCGATGACTGCGTATATTGGCCGCGAGAAGCCTCCTCCTGACCGTCCATAGACTAATATGCACATTTCTTACTTCTTCGAAGTTGTTCTTAAGGTCCACATACGAAGACTTACGATTTCTCAATGCGCGACTCACAAGAAAACGATCATCCCGTGGTTGGGTACATGGTTTTCTTCCAGAACCAGGCTCAATCCTATAGAGCATGTCTGGGATGCTCTGAAACGACGCGTGAGATCAGCACAACCGGCTCCGCAGACCATCATAGAGCTGAAGAATGTGATTACCGCGGAGTGGGAACGTATTCCGCAAGCAAGTATCCGGGATATCCTCGCTAGCATACCCAGACGAATTCAAGCTGTGATTTCAGCTAGAGGGGGTCACACTCGATACTAAACATTTATCTGCTTTTACTTTATTAAAGAAAATACAAATAAAAATCTTTGTTAACTTTTACTTCACGAGCATATGCACTACTAGCGAGCATACACTACTAGTGAACTTTAGCATTAAAACCCATAAATTTTATCAAAATTTTATGATAATACTGACGAAAACGATTATTTGCTTATTAATTTACAAAATTGTGAAAGTAAAACTACCTATAATTATCAAACAAATCAATAGTAACATTTGAAATGGTTTCATTGCTTAGTTGCCGGTTTTTTTTGCAAATTAGTTTATATTTACATATTCTTACAGCCGCACTCCAAGAATTTAATGTTTATTAAATAGTTCCTTAGTATAGCTTCTCTTCGTAAAATAAACACTAAGTAATGATTTAAATGAAATTAAATGTCTCTGATTACGGCAGTTAAATAAATAATAATAATATAAAGAAATACACCCAACATACATAGCCCTAAACCCTAAGATGGAGTCTTGTGTCGTGCGTATAAAAAGCCACGAAAGACTTTTTGGTCTGACTAACACACATCCCGAAACAAATATTTATGGGCCGCACGAGCATTTCTCTCGGTGCGGGGATCGAACGCGCGGCCTCTCGTTTCACAGGCGGCGTCTAACTGCCTGTGCCACGAAGGCTGGAGGAGAATATGTGTTCACAAAATGAAACGTTTTTTTCCTCAATGATACTCGCCCTAATAGTCACATACCTTTCCAACCACACAGTAAAATACATATTTTACGTCAAATAGTATTAGAAACTAGTGGTGACTTTCGGTCAGACCACACTTAAACACAAAACAAATATTTGCCAATAACCCAAATGTCACACACACAAATATTTTTTTCCGTATTGGTTAGATTTTCTAAGCTAAATTAGTAAATAACAATATCAATGATTAGTTTATTTGGATCAAATTAATGTTGCTTTTAATGCATGCCTAAAATAGACTGTAGTATGCAGGTAAAAGGAAAAATCAAGTGTCATAATTTGTTCAATAAATTCTGGAATAGAGTAAAAATCACATATCAACTTGAAAACTCCAATATACGTTATGCCACTCCTACCTCCATACTGAGATAAAACCACGTACACAACAATAACAGGAGGATGTAATAAAGCAATAATTTGTGAAGCACACGCCACATCTGTCAGCACGCTCTGACAGTAATTAATATCCAATTTAAGTGAACGAATGGGAACACAAGCTACTTTTATTGGTATTGGTACTCGATCTCTTTACGATCGCCATCTCGCTCACATTCCAGAATAAACACATTTTTATTCCGTTTTCATGCTAATAAAATGCAAATTGGGCCCTTTCGGCTTAGGGTTTAGCAATTTTCAACAAATGTTCCCTATTGAATTTTATTTGATTCCCTTAATTGCTGCCCGTTATGGCTATCTGTAATTCTTATTGGACGTATATCGGTTTAATTCCGTGTGGTATGATATTCGCGTTTGCATCCAATCACCTTTTCCCGATAAAGCTAACGTTTATGTAAAACAAGCGATTGCGTTTGTAAACACGTTTTTTCTTACGGTTGTAGATTGTTATTTACAGGTTTGGTGTTACCTTGGCGAACACAATTTCATGAACAACCATTGGTATTCTGCGGAGTTTGTGTTTTTTATGTTGTATGCCCTGAAATTGACAGAGCTACACATTTTATTTATTCTTCTTCGCTGTTTGAAACAGAATGTCATCATATTAAATAGTTATTGGTACGAGACAATCAAAATACTGCTCACTCGAGTCTCTGTACATTGTATGTAGTTCTCTGCTTACATTAAAATAGTGTTTATATTGCTTATTATTATATTTCTAAAGAAACAGAAAATATTACATGTAACAGACGAATGTTTTACAGAATCCAGTAAAGTTTTCATTAGTAATATAACACAGGTATTAAAAAATTAATAATTAAAATCCACCAAAAGTTAAAATGGTCCATTTTTGTACACATAAATGATACGCAACGCTGTAATAATACGCAAGTAATAATATCCACAAACCAACACATCGCTGCAAGCACTTTAAAGCGCTAATGATACGCTTCAAGCGTGTGCTTGAATTAGCGGAACAATAAATTTACCTGTCAGTGCTGCCTTCATAATTCGATTGTTACGATAACGTACTACACGTGTATTCCCGTGTGAAATTATAACAGATATGCAGTTACAACATTTATGCCGTGTATTTAATTGAACTAGGGATTTATCTGCAACAGTGGTTTTTGGATTGTTTGTTATGTAGTTTATATTTTGTAAAGTACGGCTTTTGTCGGGTGTAATCCATTCGTAAAAATATTCTATGCCATTCTTAATCTATAAATTCTCACTGTTCATTAAATCTTTAGAACAGCATTGTTATTGCGTGGCATGGCTAAGCCTAAAACTTTCAGCTTGTATGGATAATATTTACAGACAAATCAACATTTATGCTTTATTTATCCGATGAAATTAAAGCAAACGTGTGTAGTGAACTTAATAGACCTTGACTTGAATATCGGATGGCATTTTTTTTATTGCAATGAATGGCGAGACGAGCAAGCCGTTCGCCTGATGGTAAGCGATACGACCGCTCATAAATAGTTGCAACATTCCACTGCGCTCGCCATCCTGAGACATAAGATGTTAAGTCTCAATATGTCCAGTAGTTACTCTGGCTACAATGTCCTTCAATCCGAAACACAACAGTGCATTTACACTGCTGTTTCACGGGAGAAATAGACATTGTGGTGGTACCTACCCAGATGGCCTCTCACATATGAAAGAATTACCACCAGTAAATTAAATTAGTAACCAATACTGTATATTATTCAAAACATAATAGTATTCCCATTACTAATTAGTTTAAGAAAGATTCTTCCAACATGTGAACGATTTCAAATACAAGTAATTTTTCTGCAGTATGCTTATATTATGAAATATTTTCTTTTAAGTCAGTAGTAATCAGTCATGAATTAGCTTAAATGGCTTGTCCAGGGCGCTACCACTGACTCACAGGAAATTCGGTGGGTGTGATTGGCGGATGGCCAATTCCCATTTCATCTTTCCATATTTTAACTTTTCTCCTTTTTTATGGGCTGGCAACACATTCATGATCCAAGTGTTGTGGATATTCATGGGCGGCTGTGATCACTTTCCACCAGATTATCTGTGAGCTAGTTTGCCAGACCGATGCTTTAAAAATACAAAGATTAACCTATAAACTGAGGGGCTAATACAAAACTTGGATAATTATGGGCTCTATAAAAACGTTTCCCCCCATACTCCATCAGCATACTCGTAATACCTCAATTGAAATTCATGAAAGGTTCTTTATGCATTTTCATGTCATTTATATTGCATGAGGATGGAAGAGCCGAGTCGCTTAGAATCACCGACCATTTTTCGCATTTATCTTGTTTAACTTGACATGATCAGTTTACATACATTATTTTGCCGACTTGATTTCTCTAATAATAGCTTTTGTTATATGTTTTATATTTGTAGAACAGTGATTATACTGCTTCTGATTGTAAATGCATCTTATCTTGCACCTTTCAACACAATTTGATCCAACGGCCTCCAAGACACAGTTGATTAAGAGCCAGCAATGAAACGAAAGGCCGCGGGTTTGATCCCTTGAGACATGTTTGTGCAGCCTTCAAATCAATCAATTTTGTATGGGATTATGGGCGAGGGTAAGCGCACCAGAGGTAGAGCACCTACTAAGTGGTCGGACATTGTAAAGAGGATGGTTGGTGATAGCCTATACCACGTGGTCCATGCCACCCAGGATAGAACACGATGGAGTAACATCACGTGTAGTCGCGATCCTTAGTAGTGAGGCATTGTTCCCTCAAATGGGAAGGGAGATGGGATTAATGTGCAAAAAAGATTTTTGTAGTTTCTTATTATTGAAATAATCCTTGTACCTTAGTGTCATATTTTTACAGAAGTGTGCGAATGATTTTTGGGCATATTGTGATAATTTTATGGTGGTCTTCTTGGATTGCGTTTGATTGCATGACATTTTCTAATTGTTTTCTCTCATCTTTGAAATTGCATGGAAAATCATGGAATAAATCCTATTATTCGTTAGTAAACAATATAATTAGTGTTCAATACAAATGTTACTAATGAACGTTACGCTCAGCTTAGCGCCACCGACCTGTGGGCAAAGATTATTAACAAATGAATAGTCAACTGGATAATAATAGGATTTCATATTTTATTTTTTATTTATTTTTTTTATTTATTTATTTAATACCCAAACGAATTGTACAACAACAAAGGTTTCGGTCCCCTGGCACCCAAACTAGGCTTAGCCTGTATTTTGGGTGACAGTGTTCCTCCACAAGGTTCCTTAAATAGTTTTAGTGTCACATTTTGGGATATAACAATATGTGTTAGTAAAAACTCTATAGTAAATTAACATCATTCAAGATCTAAAACTTGCTATGGAATTCTTTTGTAATATAAGTTAGTGCGTGTGTGTATGTGTATGTGTGTGAGTGTGTATGTGAGTGAGTGTGTGTGTGTGTGTGTGTACGTGTGTGGGGGGCGGGGGGTATTTAAGAGTTCAAGTGGGGGAAAATATATTTTCTATAGTATCATATGTTTGTTCCATAAGCCATAGTTGCACTATTTTTTTGGTCTGGTATTTAGTCAGCTTGTGTATTGAAAGAATTTGATTAATTATATTGTATAGTTTAGAACTGAGGTAGTAGAATGGTGTTTCATAAGTTTGTATGGTGTTTAATACACGGAAAAATAATATTGACTCGGCGTTTTTCGGATATTGTTGGCGGTTCTCGGTGCTTTCTAAGTATACATTGAAGAATAAACAATTTTCTCACTGATAGCACATTACAGTTCTTATAAAGTTCCACGTAGGGTACCTGTATGGCTTGCATAGCATGACTTTAAGGACGGCCCTTTGAGCTCTTTCTAGTCTGAGTAAATACGTTTTTGGTGCACCGCCCCATGCCGTGACACAATACATCAAGAGGAGACTGCATAGTGCATGTATACTGACATAAGTGTTTCAAAATCAGCCGAAAAACGTAATTTTTTGAAAATATACATAAGTTTACGAAGCCTATTAACTAGATTACCTATGTGGAGCTGCCCAATTTAAGTGGTTATCAATCATACTCCTAAATATGTTTATTGTCGACGTTAATGTTAATGAGGTACAGGACAAGTGTGATGCTGTGTGTGCTGACATGTGTGACTTTTACTGTAATCGTGAATGTTTGGTTGAGACTGGTTACTAATACAAAACGGGATTACTTTCGTTTTTCTATATTTAATGTTAGGAGGTTTTGGCTAGCCACACAGCCACCTTGTCTATTGCCGCCTGAGCATAACACTGTGTTTCATTCCAGTCTTTGCCATGTATCAAGAGAGCTGTATCATCAGCATATGTGAACACCGAGCATTTGGGAGGGATAGGGAAAATAGGTCATTTATTAGAGAAGAAATAAGGTTGGTCCTAAGATACTCCCTTGTGGGACCGCCATAATCAATTTTTGCTCTATTACTAATTATTTCACCTATTTAATGTGGTATTATTTAGTAAGATAGCTTGTAAAAAGTCAAGTGCAATACTGCGTATACCAATACGTCCATTTTGGATAAAAGGGGTCGGGACAGATACAGTGTCAAAGGCCTAGATAAGTCAAAAATATCCAAGACATTTTGCTTTTTATCCAAAAGCTTGGACACGTTTCAGACAAGGCAACGACCGCATCTTCCGTAGCAACCCCAGGGCGAAAACCGAACTGGTTTTAGACAACAGATCATTTGTTCGAATATAGCTAAGTAAACGCTTGTTTAAGATCTTTTCCCCAAAATTTTAGATATAGATGGTTAACTAGACTGATATTGGTCTGTATTGTTGACACTCTCCCTGTCGCCTGCTTTATAAATAGGATGGACCAGGGCTATTTGAATGCATCGGGAAAGACGCCAGTTAGAAATGGTGAGGTTGCAAATGTGGGTGATAAATGGGACTAACGTCTTTGATGCCAATTTCAGTATCTTAGTTAGATATACCGTCAATTCCAACTGCAGAGTCCGATTTAAGATTATGTATGATTTGCTCTACTTCAGAATTATCTGTTTGTAATATACAAATGGAATGACAAAGTGATGTTCTACTCAGGGTGGCCGGTAGAGCTGTGTTCCTTTGTAGTATTGTAGTAGCCAATTTGTTTCCTACATTTACAAAAAAAGTCATTTACTAAGTTTGTCGATTATATTGGCATGGATCGATTTTAAGAAGTTCTAAAGATGGTGACGGCACATACTTAGTATGTGTTATAGACTTTATGAAATCCCAGGTGGCTTTAGGATCGTTCTTTCGTTAAGGAATTCTGATTTCTCATAATTAGTTTAAGTTGCGCAATAAAGAATTACAAAAAGTACGATATCTAGTGTAAGTTATTTTTAAAATGAAATTATCTTTTTGTAATCTCAACTTCTGATGCATTAGATCTCTATTTCGTATACATCGCAACAAACCTGGAGTAATCCATGGTTTTATGTTTCGGTTTTTCCTAGAGACTTTTAAAAATCGTGTGTGTTTGGCTATTATGTTCCTAAGTAAGGACATCAGAAGATTTGTTGCTATATTGGCGTCATTTGCTAGAAGTATCGCTGCAAAATCTGTCTTTTCAATGTCTTTTTGTAATACTTGTTATGTCAACTGTTTTAATCGTCCTTGGTAATTTGTGTTTTTGACTATTAAGTTAAGGAGAACTATTACAGGTAGGTGATCAGTAATATGGGTGTCTAAAACAATAGTAGTTGCTGAAATATTGGTTCTAAGGAGCACATGGTCGAGACAGTTGTTAAGCCTAGTAGGATACGTATGTGCTGGTAGCAGTCCATGAGAGGCTGTGAAAGTAAGGTACTCGTGAGAAAGCTTGTCACTGTTATTTAATTTAATATCAATGTTGATATCACCAACTAGGGCAACGTGTTCAATTTTTGATATAGATTGAAGAGTGACATCGAGGCTATTTTTAAACTTGTCAATATGACTGTGGGATGGGGATCTGTAAACGGCCAAGATAGCAACATTATCTTCGACTTACATAGTAAAGAACTTGCATCAAGTATTTTTGGTTCCGAAATTGAGCATTTTAATGAAGACTTTGTATAAATAACTATACCATCGTTTTGATTATGGTTTTTCGTAGTAGAGTGATCATTATAGCCATTTAGTTTAGGAATGACGGGTAATTTACGTAGCCAACACTCTGTTAATATAATAACGTCACATTCTGTCTTTAAATCGTCCAAAAATACTACCAGATTGTCAAAATTTTTATAATACTCCGAATATTTAGATGTAGTACTGATAATTGACTTCCTGATTTATTCAAAAACCTAGAACTATCCTGTAACGGGATTTTATAAGACTTAGATACTTGATAGGCATCCAAGACTGATCCCAAACTGTCTATAGCATTATTAGCCATTTTATTTTAATTGTTACAGAATAATTGGCGTTAGGTGGATACATTGAAACATTGAAACTGGTAATTTGTAGTGATATGAGATACCCTCTCCATAATAGTTTATGTGATATGTGTGATTTTTTATTTTTACATCGTATATTTTACGGGTTGTGAATGTGGTGAAGAAGTGTGTGTTAAAAGTGTTTGATGGTTTGATGGGATATGTTTGGGTAGGTGATGTATGATTGGGCATATGAATTGCTTTATGGTTAATATTTAGAACTAAGGTACGTAAGGTAAGGTAGTGGAATTCCATAGTTACAATAAGTAATTGTTAGATGTATGTATACAGACATATTACAAAAAAGACTGCAAGTTTGCGGGCGATAGAGGACAATATTATACAATATATGGCCTAGTCATATAGTATTTTGGAGCCGTGTTAAACAGTTTCTGAAGATATATGAATTTGTTTCTCACCCTCAATCTTGCGCAAAAATATTTATTATTAGTACACCAGCAGAACTTATAATCGTTTAACTTAGCAAATTCTCGGGCGTGGTAGTACAATTTCTTTGTAGAAGGCGGTAAGTACTCCACTAACATATATCGGTCGATTTTCACATTTTAAGCCGAGTAGATCGGAGTTTAATTTTTCTGATTTTATGTGGTTTTTGTTATATGACCGCACCGAGGAGAGAAAACTGGTTTTTGATGGAACTGCCAGGAATTCAGCTATTATTGGCCTGTTTGTATTAGGCTTTCCGGGGAGCCTGTAAATATCCCTAATACTATTTGGCTGTATGTCGCAATTTATTATTGATGCAATTTGTACAATGATTTTTGACAGATCCTCTATAGATTCTTTTTCGTTAAATGGGACATTCCTAACTTCTACGCTTGCTGAACGGGAACGAAGTTCCATGTCTTGGAGTTTTAATTCCAGGTTCTCAAGGGTTTTCTTGTAGAAGATACGCTCTTTTTCCATTTCATCATCATATTATTGTGTGAATGCGCCATTATACTCGATATTTTGCTGACAAAGCTGATTAATAAACGCTGGGGGCGAACGACCACTGTTTGCAAACTGAACGCGGTCCTGTTAGAATGAAATGCGTAATGAAATAATACAAATAGTAATTTCATAATTACTGGAGACATCAACATCAATATCATATCGAAACCCAATGAGGTTTCAACTGACTTTAAAAATAGGACATTTTATCTTAATTCCCTTTCAACCTATGGCGTCCTGCCAGGACACAACTTGGCTACTAGAGAAAAAACTGCCTCGATCATATAATGTTAAAAATCAACACCAAAAAAGTTTCTGCGTTCATTGCTGTCTTACACACAACAATTACAGATCACTACACCACTTTCTTATCAGTCTCAAAAGTAAAAAAAAAGGTTACTTATATTAAAAATCCCATCCTAAAATAGACTTTCAAAGCGCGCTAAAAAATCTAGAGAAGGCGAAATTAACTGAGCTACTTTTTTGTAACGATCCAAATCGTATTACCGATCTTCTGATTAATTATATTTCTACATCGATAACTCAAAATACGACTATTGCACATATGCCAAACAGTAAACGTATAATCAAACCCTGGATCACCTCTGGAATATTAAAGTGTATTAGAAATAGGAATAAACTTCAAAAACAATCGCGTAATGAACCTCATAATGATATTAAAAAAATCACTTATATTCGATACAGGAACTTTTGCAATAATCTTATAAGAAAAATTAAACGAAAATATGATAGAACGCTACTTGCTAACTCTATAAAGAACAATAAATTACTCTGGAAAAATATAAAACATATTACTTACACTGAAAAATCAAATAATTTAAATAATGAACTTATGAATATAAAACCTTCTCCAATTGAGTCGGCGACTTATGTAAATAGTTTTTTTGCTGATATCGGTCCACAACTAGCTAAAACCATCCAAAGCACTGTAACAGATGACGACAACAGAATATACCTAAACGGTTTAGCAAGTCAGCCGCACTCCTTTGTTCTTCTAGATACTGATCCCAATGAAATAAATGACATCATAAACAGCCTAAAAGTAGACAGTGCCCCGGGTTGGGACAACATCTCTACTAAATACCTAAAATACATAAAACATGAAGTTACCCCAATTATAGTCCACTTGGCGAACCTGTGTTTTAAAGTAGGTGTCTTTCCCAATTCGTTAAAAAAATCTTTAATTACCCCCGTGTTTAAGGGTGGGGCTAAGGAAGACATAAACAACTATAGGCCTATATCGGTTCTACCGGCTTTATCTAAAATATTAGAAAAACTATTAAATTCTAGACTCTTACAATATATTAATAAACATAATTTATTGTCACCTTACCAGTTTGGCTTCAGACAAGGTGTTTCTACAGAGGACGCGGTAATATCCCTAAGTTCTACAATTACCGAACAACTTGACAAGGGTCATAAATGCCTAACTATCTTTTTAGATCTAAAGAAAGCCTTTGATACTGTTTGTGTGCCCATTCTCCAACACAAGTTACAGAAAATTGGAATTAGATATATTCAACTAGATATCTTCAAAGACTATCTTTCAAGTAGAACTCAGAAAGTAAAAAATAAGTGAGCATGTAAGTGATGAAGTAGAGATTACTTTTGGGGTTCCCCAGGGCAGCATCCTTGGGCCGACATTATTTTTAATCTATATTAACGATCTATGCAACATGGCTATTCCACATGCAAAAATCTTTTCCTTTGCCGATGACACTGCCATCGTGTTTTATGGCTCATCTTGGAAAGCTATTAAAAGCAGTGCCGAAAATGGTATGACCCAGGTTGCAAAGTGGCTTACAAATAACCTCCTCACTTTAAACATAAATAAAACAAACTACATTAGTTTCAGCATAAACAACCGCACTCAACCTGATACAGACTTTAATGTCAAAATACATTACCAAACTTGCGCCACTGAAAACCAATGCACCTGTCCCATTTTAACAAAAGTCAATCAAACGAAATATCTAGGCGTTATAATTGACCAGAGGTTATCCTGGTACCCTCAAGTTGAGCTGGTTTCAATGAGAATAAGAAAATTCAATTGGATGTTCTCTACACTTAGACATGTCGTACCGCAGAATAAATCTAGCCCAAATACCCTCCTAAATAGGATATATATTGCATTAGTCCAATCCGTTATAATATATTGTATACCGGTATGGGGGGGAGCGTTAAAAACGCGATTCCTGGAAGTTGAGCGGGCCCAAAGAGGTTTGCTTAAAATCATGTACTTTAAGAAGCGCCTTTATCCTACGGAAAACTTATATCAAATCAGTGACCTAATGTCAGTTCGAAAACTATACATACTACAAACTATTCTGAAACTTCATAAGTCACTTACCTTCAGTCCTGTTGACTCCTCAAAAAGAAGAAGGAAACCGGACGTTGTACCTGTCCCTAAAACTAAAACCGCTTTCGCCAACATCCAGTTTAAAAAACGTTCGGCGCAACTTTATAATAAAATAAACAAAGAGATAAATCTAGATATTAAAACTTACCGTGACTGTAAATGTGATTTAACTACTTGGCTAAAACAATTAAATTATAAAGAGACCGAGTCCATCCTATAAAATATGAGTTTATTTTAATAACATGAATTCACACACACGCACACGCACACGCACACACACACACGCATACACACGCACACACACACACACACACACGCACACACATATACACACAATACACACCCACACATACACACACGCATACACATTCGCGCGTGCTCACTTACAAGAGCATTCGCGCGTTTGCACAATACCTTGCGCGATTACTTTTATATATCTGTATTAAGTTATGGAAGAGCGTAGGCTCCTAACACAGGCATTTATATGCCTAAAAGGAGACTACCACACCTAGACAATAAGATGAAATGTTTGTAAAAGTAATAAAGATATTTTTATTTTTTTTTATTTTTTTTATAATATTTGGTTATAATGTTGTTTATATTTGTTAACAAATTTTATTATTTTTGATATTCTTAATTCTAAGTATATTCAGCATTTAATTTTAAGGAATTTTGGTGATTATAATACTACTTACAAAACAATCAAAAAGTAATTAAAATAAACCGGACGAAATTGTAATTAACCAACAATTATATAGATAAATAGATCTAATCTATTCATACATTTAAATTGCCCAAATGTGTCCAGTATTTTTAGGTTTTCATAAGAGAAGAAAAAATCTAGTTTTGCTCTTTTTAAAACCAGTTTACAATAGTTTACCAAATGATTATAAAAGTCACAAGCTGGTTTAAAATAGGTTGGTAGCATAAAATAATTGTAACTAAGCGTAACTTTATAAGTAAAAGCTAAACAATAAAGATTTATTACTATGTACCATCACCCAACATCCCAGATAGGTACGTACCTGTACAAAAGTGTAATTAGCCGGGGGTCTGGGGCCCTGATGCACTAAATCCGTGCCAGCCGGCGTCAGATTACGCCGTGTGCACGTCTACAAATTATACTCAAGACGTACGTTATCCGACATTTTCTGTTTCATAAATCTCCATTTGGAGCCGGTGCGCTGGTGAATAGGCTCGTTACTCATAAATAACCGAACTCTGGTCGTTATCTCCCATTCAACCGGCTATAAGGTGAATGCGTGCCTGTTTTTTTCTTGGAGTTTAAACTGTTTGGAGTTTGGCTTGGAAAGTATTGGTTTTGGGAATATTACTCCATAAGATAATAGGAATAGTGCGGATGTACTACGTGTCACATTTATGCGACGTACAAACTCCCTTTTACTGTCTTTTTGTTGTTAGCTATATATATAAATTTATGTTAAACGAGTGTGTGCGTCATTTTATTTGTGGCTAATAAATGAGTTTTCTTTCTTTATGTATTGATAGTGCCTTAGACTACGATCTTGGTGGTCGGTAGGATATTGTGGTAATGGTACAAGGCGGTTCCAAATCTGGTATTATGACATACTTATATCAATCGAATTTCGGACTCAAGCTGTGTTTACCGTTCCAATCAGTATAGCATAGTGTTGGCTTCATTTAGAATTCACAACGTGTGACCATCTAAAGTGCAAAACATTGCATCAAAACTTAATTCAGCCAAACATTTCAAAGTCACAAGACAATGAAACCGATATTGGCGTTGCCTTCCGGACAGTTAAATAAAATGTCATCCAGTTAGCGCCGACTCTCCGAATATCCAAAACGTTTTAACTTCAGCGTCGCTTCGATGGGGCATCGGGCGGTCTAATTTGAATAAGCCCGGATTGACAGAACAGAGAATTGGATCCAACCAAAAAACCATTATTTACTTAGTACACAACTTGAAATAAATTCCGAGTGCCGTTTGTTGTATGACGGGAATTTTGATGAATTTCATAGCCTTATGAGGCTAAATATTATTTGTTTGTTAATATTTGCATTAATATTATTTTATAAGAACTTTTAGTTTAAGAAGTAATTATTACAAAAATATACTTTACATAGTTACACGAAACACAAATTCTCAGAGAGTGGAGATGACTATCCCCTAGTATTGAATGATTTATTAATTTCTTATTATTTTATTTATGCCGGTCCATAAAATCAAATCTTTGCATTTGACTACTTTTTTTATAAAATGTAAGCTACGAACTAAAACTTAGCATTTGATTAGTCATCAATATTTGAGGGGACTAACGCTATTTAGGTCCTCTATGCATTACACTATAGTACGAGAGATGACAACCAACATTTTTGTCTCATAGCAATACGGACAACCGCATCAAATTGATAGTGTGGGAGATGTTGATGCAGGTGTAGGTGAGCGTATCACGATGTGGTAGATACGCGGGTAGTGTGTGATCGACACCACTACGTGTCGATGCTGGCGTGTGTGTGGTAGGCAGAGCCTATGCAGGAACGCGGCGAAATAAAACGTCCCACACAATGCGTACACAAGGTTTAATATGTACACACAAAAGTCACACAAAATAGAAAGTACAAAAGTCACTATCTTTAAGCCTTACACACTACACTAATACTAAAATAGGTCTTTACACTACACACTAAATCAGTCCACTAAAAACTAACTAAAGTAGGATTAGTTAACAGGAAAAAAATATTTTCAGAAGGAAATTTGGATGCATCAAATTTTGAGATCATTCTAAATATGTTAAGGAATTTTACCGATCGGTATCATAGCAATCTGTCTGAAAATTGTTGCACTTGATGAAATGAATTAATTCAGTGTAGCACCTCCTTTATCAGACAACTTTTCGATATCGACCGTGTTGAAGCGTGACTGATTGCAAGTCGGGAAATCACCTTGCTTTTGTCTTGCCAGAATAGAGCGCGGACGACGTGTCTATGCTATAAAAACGTCTATTATAATTGATAATTTTGAATTCTTAAAAATCTACTCTACCATCCCTGAAAACTTCGTCAATGGCAGATGAGCAAACCGTGCCTAATCATTGGGAATAGAAGAAAAAAAACGTCCGCGAGCCCTCGGACAACCAGCGACACACCCACGTCCGCTTGAGCAACTTATAGTTTGTTGTCACTTTAAGTGAGCGTTATTTCAACGGTTAGGACAGCTGGTGAGTGACTATGTATAGTAAGAGAGTGGCAGGAGCATAATATGCAAAAAAAACCATTCCCACCGTAGCAGGAACGTAAGAAGCACTCAAGCATCGGCCAAGCGACTCCAAAACGTTCTTTTCTCTTTTGGGAGTACATGCGACATCTAAAATGTCTGAAAACATTTTATTTGCAATCCTGCCTTATTTACGAACGGTAGAAAAAAAAATCATTTGGATTGCTATAATACAGGTTGGCTAAATTTGTTGACATGTTCAAAAATTCGCTTCAGCTATATACTACGTGCAAAATGTCTGAAAACCAACTTATTCGTCATAAAATTATAAAATCTATGTACATTTCCAATATCAGACGTATTGCTATGATACCGACTGCCTTTTTTTTGGACACAGCAGAAATGGCCTTACATGCAATTGCTACACTTTTGACCGTTACTACCTACCTAGTTCAGAATCACATAATCTAACGATTTTATACAGTTTCGACCGTATTGCTATGATACATGGTTTTAGTCGTCATCTCTGGTACTACTAGGAGAAATCGAAAGTAATACGCCTGTAATGCTGTTTTTTTGCCCAGTAAGTTTGTGGATATTTCTACCTAATTGTATTCTTATTATAATAAAATACTTATATAATACTAGCTGATCTATTTGAGAAATGTTTTATATTCACTGCTTTTTTAAGTGAAACAAATACTATCGGAAACCGTGTAATACACACTCCTCAGTCAGTAATTATAGTTTTAAAACCTAAAGCAAATTCTATACTTGTTTTTAAAATAAATTACACATAATTTAATAATTTATGCGTACCTATAAATTGTTGGCGAGGTACTCTGTATGTGGTCTCAAAAACATAGTTATGCTGCCACCATCCGGTTTAAACAGCTATAAATAATCAAACATAATGGATATACTTGGAAACCATTGTTAATGTGTTTTTGATCAATTTGTTAGTTAAATTGAATTTCTGATTATATAATATTGTTTACATATTAATTAACATGAAGACTTATACACGCATTAATTAAATGGTTGTTTAAATAAATGGTAGTATTGAGGCCATAATAGGTTTTAATTTCGCAGAACGCAGATACGTGTGTAATATAATATTTGTAATATAATTTTTATTATACTCGTATAGTATAATGGTTCAATAATTATTTTTCACAAATTATGTTTAATATAAATGCGCAAGAAAAGAGTCAGTGCTATAGGAACAGCAACGGATTGTAAACCAAGCCACCATATTAAAAGATGTCCATGAACACTCTCAAGAATAATATTATATATTTATTTATGATCAACAAAAATTAAGTAAATTAATTGTAAGGCCAGTTGTTAAAGGTGGCCAGTTGGTAAACAGCCCAAACGCGGTTGCCAACAGTTCAAATCCCCGGGCACATCTCTGATTTTTCGGAGTCATGTGTGTATTGATAGTCAATCACATCTTCATAACAAAACATCTTCAGCAAATCTGCATGCCATAGTGACTTGTATGAATTTCTATGGTGTGAAAATTTCGCCAACCCGCCAGCCCGCATTATATGGCCCAACCATTCTCAATAGAATTCTCGATTGTAGAGTAGGCATGTTCTCTGCAGTGGGACGTATATGGACTGATACAACCATAATACATATAAAAATACATTAAAATAAAACTCATTTTACGAATTTTATCGGTACATTTTTATCTTGACGTTTCGAAGATTTTACTGTATTAGTGGCCTCGGGCTGAATTAAGGTGAGACTTATCCGTGAATATTAAAATGAATGTACATTACGTTTGCAATGTGTCTGATGGTAAATAGCCACTGAAGCTTATGTGTTTGGTGAATGCTAGACGTAAGTAAAGCCGCCTACCGTGCATTTGTAGTATTTCCTCTTACAACTGTGCAAGCAAGCTCAGGAATACACTTCCTTCTCCGGTGTTCCCTGAATGCTATAATCTACTGTTCTTTGAACAATACTTAGGCTGAGTTGTACTAACTTTGGCAATACCTTTGCCTTTGAAAATGCCATCGTCATACATTTGACATGTATTTGACCTTGTTAATTTATGGGATATACATTTTCTAGGTCAAAGGTATTGACGAAGTCAGTTTGTGAACTGAGCCTCAATAGATCATTACGCCCGTCTGTCACGCACATATACCTTGATTGACAGCCTCTGTGGCTCAGTTGGTTAGACGCCAGCTGAGATACGAGAGGCTATGGGTTCGATCTCCGCAATAAGAAAAATGTTTGTGAGGCCCAGAAGTATTTGTCTCGGATCTGGGTGTTTATGAGATCGCAAAGTTTCTCGTAGCTCCCTGTAGTGTATAAATAAACGATGACAACTCTACTGGTAGGGCGAGCGGTAGTGGCGGAGGTGCGGTGACACTTGCTGGTGGTGCGCCGTACGAGTAAGGTGTCCGTCGGAAATCAAACTGTGTTTCCTTTATATAACCTAGACTAAATAGTGACCCGTACGGGTCATACACAAAACGAGGCGAAAAATTGTATAAAAAAAACATGGTCGGGATTTTTACAAAATCAGTCTCATTTAATATGATATTATCAGAATATTAAAATTAAAACATTAAACAACATCGTTTCCTCGATTAGGCTAAAAAATGAAATTATAATATTTTTTTCAAGCACAGAAGGGTCTTGTGTCTACACAAAAGAACAAACATATCAAAAATAGTTACAAAGCAAGTGTCTTCATCGCTGAAATTAAAAAATGAATTTATTTTTTGTTTTTTCGATGGTGCAATTGAGTTATCTGAATCACTAAAGTTAAAGAATGATGAACGGACATCACATAATTCGCTATCATATGGAACATGGTTTTATTCCGATACTGAGTAAAAATTTAATATTATTATAAGCTAAATACATTACTATCGAGCCCACAGCACTCCACGTCTACGTTTACAGGCAAGCAAAATACTGCGTTACTTGTTAAATCATTATTACTTAAATTTATCTGTAGACATTGTCTTTCGTGTGGACTTATAAGTCCACAGAAAAGATGTCCACAGAAAGGACATTCTTTAAAAAAAATTAGCAATGCTAATTTAGTTTTGAGGATAGCCAAGTAGGTAAATTTATTCCAAAACTACTCCCCTTAAGCTATTTCGGCAGCATGTGAATTAATAAAACTAATAATTATTTACTCAAGTACACAAGGAACAGAAAAGAAGCACCGATCTTTGACAATAACACTATTAAAGATCTCAATATCTTAATGAACAACCTACACTGGGCTCAGTCCAACGTGACCGATGCCACCCGTCAGTGTGGCCAGTTTTTTTTTTTGTAAAATAGTATTTTATTCAGGCCAATTTATTCGGTTGAATTTAAGGTCCACAGAAAAGTCGCAGTACCGTGTAACCAACAGTTTATTGAAATTTTTGTGGAGTCACTTTAACATATATTAATTTACTCAGTAAAATTTTAATAGTCAGTATATATACTAATGATATTTAATATAACTTAAATAGATAACGCATATCAAGTATGAGAAATATCTATCAAAATATGCCAAGTGCGTTTACGAACAGTCCACAGAAGGGGACATTTGAGGAAATTTTTGTTGTTATATTAATCATGGCTGAAGATAATTCATTATTTGGTATATGTCTTAATAGTAATACTTGTAAGTCATTTACCAAAATTAAGTCAGAGAATCAATCCAGAAATTTGAAGAAAAAAAAATTCTGAACATGCGTATGTGTATGACCCGTACACTCCCGATACCCACGACACAAGACTTACTTGATCTTAAAGTGGGTTCTGGACTAAGTATGTGACTGTTAGGTGTATTTTATTTAAACTATTTTAGTTATCGAATATTTTGTCCTTGTTTTTTTGAATTCAGTTTAAACGAAAAATAAAAAACAGTCCAAACCTAACATAGGTTTTTTATGAATAAGGCCAATAGTCTTACCCACGGCACAAGACATGTATATAAAAATGCTTGTATCATTGGTATCAGAAGGCGCCAAAATATAATAATACCAATCGAAACACCATAGGAAGCCCAGAGTAATGCTTCAATTTTCCATGTAGCAAAATAGTTTTTACAGCGCACAATTCACGAGTCGATGCGTAAAACGTATTCCACTATTCGCTGGCTGCATTTCGTCAATTTATAGATTCGCATTATCACAAAATGAAATCGTATGACGTACGGCATAGTGACGAGTGTATGCTAAGGGAAATGAGTAAAAAAAATATATATCGTCGTAAAATTCCGTACCGTTTGTACGAAAAATATTTACGACCTGAAAGCTTTTGGGTGTAAAACGTTAATGTCAGTGTTATTTCTCTTTTTCTGACGCCTTTCAACGCTCATGTAAAGGTCCCGATCGTTTCGGACAAAGTGACGTGTTCCTACTTGCGAATTGTCAGTTATAATTTACTTTTTTGTGTTATTAGAATTGTGTTATAGAAGGTGAAATTTGGCCTTGGTGGCGTAGTTGTACCATGGTACGATTACAAAGCTGAGGTCTCGTGTTCGAATCCCAGTTCGGGCAAAGTTATATTAAAATTTTCTATCACATCGTGGGACCGAACTAAAGGCGAAATTTGGGTGTCCTGATGGTACCTCTGCCTTATTCTTCTGCGAAAAAGGCGCGAGTTTATGAACGTTTATTTTTTTATAGCAATGAATGATGAGACGAGCAAGCCGTTCGCCTGATGGTAAGCGATACGACCGCTCATAAACAGTAGCAACATTCCACTGCGCTCGTCATCCTGAGACATAAGATGTTAAGTCTCAATATGTCCAGTAGTTACTCTGGCTACAATGTCCTTCAATCCGAAACACAACAGTGCATTTACGAATGTATGGAGGTGAAACAGATTTTCATAGATATTTATGTTTTAACTACGACAAACGTAATCTAGGGCACCACAAAGTTCTTTATTTACTCGTGTTTTGACATTATTTTTTGAACTCTTGAATTGAATCGACTGTTCATGCTAAGACTGCTACAAATTGGGCTTTTATAAATAAATAGAGCTTTATTCTCTAAGGCCTAACTTAACAAACCGTATATCCTGTTAAAATATGAGGCTTTGCCATTGCACTACATTCAGATAGATTTTTTTGACACTTCACTAGTTTTCTATTATACAATAGTTCTTGTAGCAAACCGATCAAACTACATATTATTTTACGGTATAGAATTTTTGGAGTTAGGGGCGTGAAGATTAAGAAAAAAAGACTTCATAAAAAGACAAGTTTATAACAATTTAGTGCCCTCGCGTTGCGCTTGGTCGTGTTGATGGAGGACTCCAGATTTTCGTTATTGTTGTTAAGCAAATTAAATGTTATTTTATGAAGTTTCACGGTAGGATGATTCTATTTCCACGCAAATAGTATTATTACTTTTGAGGCAATCTTTTCTTAAGTAAGTAAAAAGTTCTTAAGTAAGTCAATTACATCAAATAGAAAAGATAATTATTGTAATGTGCCTAGTTTGTTTACGTTTAGATTCGTCCTTCTCTGAATTAAGAAGTATTGTAAATGGAGACGTGTGTTTGTTTTTTTGACCTTCTTTATGTACAAAATTAGCTTAGCATACATCTGTTAATAAACATACTATCCTATATAATATTACAAATGCGATTTTTTTGTGTTTGTTACCTCTTAACGCTCAAAACACTAGACCAATTTTGACAAAATTTAGTATGAAAGTAGCTGACACCGTAAATTAACATATAGGCTACTTTTTAACCTGGCATAATACTGTTTCCATGGGATATCCAAGAAAATGAAATATATTCGATACTCTTTCACACTCAAAACAATGGGATGGAAAGTTTAAAGTATGGCAGTAACGTTGAGTTTAAATATTTAAAATATTTATAATAGTATATAGTATAAAGAGCTCTTGTTTCTAAAATGCACTGGATTCAAAAAGTATCTCCAAACCGGGCTGGACCGCTAGTCTATCATTACGTAAAAAGCTGAAAAGCTTAGAAATTTTATGTCAGAAAATTGTGAATAAAGACGATTGTACGTTCAATTCTCTGTGTCAATGATAATGCTTTCACTGATAAAACTTACTCTTTGCAAGCCCTTTATTTGAATATAAACCAAAGACAGCCATGAAACTGCAAGCGTGTAGAAAATATAAAGTTAATCCACCTTGAAGTGTTAACGATTGAAGTTAATGAACCTCTCAACGTAGCATCTTAATAGAGAAAACTTTAAGCATATCTGCTTCAAACATTCCTTTCAAATTATATGAGAGGTGATTCTATTTTGCTGTATTAATATTATGAAGTAACAAAGAGTTCGGCTGTAGACTATAGCATGAAAGGAATATTAAGAGGGAAAATTCCCAGTAATCATTATTGTTTAATAGGTATATTGTACTCGTATTGTTACACTTCTTTGAAAAGAAGGATTAAGAAACCCAGTTGTAGACGAAAATTCACGGCAGTGGGTCAAAACAGAATATTCGCCATTTCTTAGATTAGCTTAGATTTGTGTGTCGCTGTAGTGGGTTACTCGACCACTTCGCCTCGTAGCCTGTCTTTATCTTATACGGTGCTGAATTTACCTTTCATCCTTTGTGTACGATGTTCTCTTTGCTCTGCCAGGTACATCCTATAAGATCGCTTCCGCTTCGTCTAATCCTTGGCAGTCCTAGCTATGCAATTACTTAATTTGGCAGCTGTCTTGATGATGTATTTACTTTTGTTGTTCAGTCTCAAGTGCGTTACGTTCAATCAAATGAAACCTTATGTTTCTCCCGGATATTTATAGGAAAAATATTCAAGTCTTTTTTAAAGATGTTCAGTTGGTCCGGTTGCTTTTATTTTGCCTAACTCCTTTCTTTGGTAATTTGGAACAAACTTTCCGAGGACAAGTCACTTGGCATGCACACAGTACCTTATACCTTTGATTTATAAACAGCAATAAAAAAATAAAGAAGCTTGTCTAATCATAAAGGTCGTTTTCATATTACACTTCACTATAGTTTAAACATTGAGAGAAATTAAGCAATTTTAATTTAAAACTTGTCTTATACACGCTAAGCGTATCTGCGAGAGCCGAGGGAGGCGCGTTGTTAAAACTTGCCGTCGAGTTTGATGCCAGTAATTAGCTTCACATAATTTGGTAATTTCATTAATGTTCTGAGTTTAGACATACAGTCCGAAATACTAATCATCTGTCATTTTGGTGTGGAGAAATTGCAAATTAATCTTGTTTGCTTTTGATGCCTGCCTCATTAGACAAGTTGATTATTAATTTATAATTACGCTGTGTTTTCTAATGTAGGTAAATATATGACGACTGCCTCAGTGGCGTAGTTATACTAAGGTACGGATACAAAGCTGACGTCTCGGGTTCGAATCCCGGGTTGGAAAAAAGTGATATTGGATTTTTCTATTAATTATCAGCCCAGAGTCAGGAATTTGTGCCCGATATGGCGATAGGCTCGCCACCTATCACATTGTGGGACGGAACATACAAGGCGAAATGTGGGTGTCCTGGCACCTCTGCCTACCCCTTCTGGGATATAGGCGTGAGTTTATGTATACAGTATGTATGTATGTAAATATACCGGGTATCTCAAGACTGCTACCGAAAACGAAGCCGGGTGGTAGTTTTAGTGGCTACAAACACAATGCAATTAAAAATTTCGCCTAGAAACGCGACAATTTTTTTTTATGATTTTTTAAATATCGTCATTTTTGGGTGGTAAATCCATAGTTTTTGCTAAAATAATAATTTAAACTCTTTTATACCTTAGAGTATTTATAAATAAAAGGGTATATACTATTATTTTAGGAAAAAATGTATTTACCACCCAAATATGGCCATAGGAAAAAAATAACAAAAAAAAATTGTCGCTTTTTTTTGCAACTTTTTCTGTATGCATTGTGTCTGAAGTCGCTTAAACTACCACCCGGCTTCGTTTTCGGTAGCAGTCTTGATATACCCCGTATACAGGATGGTGATAAATATAGATAAGCTGTATCAATTATGTAAGGGATTTAGGCCTTAGTGCGTTAAGCTCGCACAAGCTAGCTTGTTAAATTTATAGTTTATAATCGAGTATTGGACATTTTAGTATTATAATTTTCAAACAACCCGTAAGGTTACTGACCCAGTTTAAGTACTAGCACCGTCTATTCCATACACATTTATGGCTTACAGTTTATCATGCTCTCTGAATCACAAAAGTCTTTTCTAGCTTTTATTGTTATTCTATTGTTTGTTATGCACTAATTTTAAAAAATGCTACTGAGTCCAAATACGCACAGACCAAAATATTTTTATTTGTCACTATAAAGTTTAAACGTTAACAGGCAAGCGCATTGCCCAACGCCCGCCTACAAGGCGGACGGCCTTACTGGTTGCAGGAAGTCGCTGGATGCAGGCCACTTTCTACAGGTCGATGTAGAGATCCTTGGGGAGATAAAGAGTGGACTTCCAGGGATTTAAAAAGAAGAAGATTATTAATTTTATGTTAGTATCTACACAATGCCAACCCGCACTAGGCCAGCGTGGTGGACTATATGGCCTAACCACTCTCAATCGTACTTTCGATTGTAGAGTAGGCCCGTGCCCTGCAGTGGGACGTATATGGGCTGATACGATACGATCTACACAATAAAATATAATTTAGTATTTGAATGCCACCGCGCTGCAGCTATGGTAAGGTGGCTTTGAAATGAGCGGGCTTAATCTCTGCATCTATACAAATGATCGAGTTATCGGTAATATTTTTTTGTGTTTGAGTGTGGTCTGACCGAAAGTCAATACTAGTTTCTAATAGTATGTGACGTAAAATATGTATTTTACTGTGTGGTTGGAAAAGTATCATTGATGAAAAAAACGTTTCATTTTGTGAACACATATTCTCCTCCAGCCTCCGTGGCACAGGCAGTTAGACGCCGCCTGTGAAACGAGAGGCCGCGTTCGATCCCCGCACCGAGAGAAATGTTCGTGCGGCCCACAAATATTTCTTTAGGATCTGGGTGTTTGTGAGACTGAAAAGTCTCTCGTAGTTCCTGATACCCACGACACAAGATTCGATCTTAATATGGGGTCAGGACTATGTATGTGACTGTTGGGTGTTATTGTTATCATTATTCTAGATTTTGTTGTTAATTTTAAAAGATTGGTCGATATGCTTATAAGTCTTTTTAAATGAGAAAACATAAAAAAACAATTTCATTACTCACGTCTCAAACTTGGATATTCAAATTACAACAGAACAGTAACGACTCAATAAATATGATCTGAAGAGTTAAGACAAAACATTCCTTTAATTAAATAATCTTAGCTATCTTGAAGGTGCGTATTAATAAAATTAAATGTTCGTATATAGCGATATTTATTGTATCTTCAGCACTAACCTGATACTGATAACGATGTCTAGACGGGTTGGAATTTTGAATGTTCACTCAGAAAGGTCCTTCATTTTGCCAAATGAGATTATTATCGGCTATGCTCGTGGAAATATACAGTATATTTTGTTATATCCTTCGCGCATTTCGTTGTATAAGATGATATTGGCATTTTGTTATGTATTTCGAATTGTTGCCTCTTTGTCATGTCTTTGGAATTATTTCATATAATTATAATTATTGAAAAAGGTATCGTAATTTTTTAAATTTATATTAATCAATGTTGTATTCTACACTTGATACTCTTCGGTTAGATTAGATTGATATGGTGAAAACGGAAATGTGTTATGGAGGGTTCTGGTTTTGCAATGCAATAATTTCATGACCAATGTTTATATGATATAAATGTTTCATCTAAATAATGTCACATTAGAGGAATTGGTTTGAATATAAATTGCTGTCGTAACGCTTAATTAAAAATACTTACATATTGATGAAAAAGAAAATATTAACATTATTCTTGAATACCTCTACAAATGGAAACACTTTTATTATAAGTTATGAAAAAAATCATACAATCACGGCAAACCTATAAGCACAAAACCCAATGAAACAACACTAGAGCTATATGAAAGTATGGAGGTAGCAGAGCGCCGGATTACTGAACAAGCGCACTAGGTGTCATGAAAATCAACTCATTGGTGTTCGCAGGCAAATACGGTCCACATCCAATTAGGCCCCACGAATGGGAATGGAAATTCGACTCTTGCTGTATTAACCCTATTTGCTTTCCAACCCTACGCCGGCCCGCTGCGGTGCGTCTGTCCGCACCGCTACGGCCATTGGCTTTGTAAAACTTCATTTGGCGAAGTATGTAGATTAGTACTTTTTCCCTTTATGTTTGCATAGTTTAATTCAAACAAAAGGGTATTTGATTAAGAGTTGGACAAAGGTTTGCCAATGTTTTTAGGTAATTATAAATGTTTATATGGTTGAACAAACATTGGTTGTGTTTGCTGGTGAGAAGTTCTTTTGGTTTAACTTGAATTTAAATTACACTTTGATTATTGACTTTTGAAAGAGTGCAAGCATTGAACACGTTCTGAAATGTATGAAGTTCTATATATATATTTATTTAAATATGACTTTATCACATTAAGATTAAAAACGTTCTTCTAAAATCACACACAGTTTTAATTCCCAGGTGTAAAGTAAACCTGTTTTCTATTGTATCTTATTCAAGAACACCTAAATCTTTTAAAGATTTTATAGAGGAAAGTATTAAATTTAAATGTTATCAATATAAGGTAAGTACATTCGTACTTCGTATATTGAAATCTTTTTTTAGATGTTGTTGAGTAGTTGGTTTGACGTCCGTACGTCACTTAAGGGCGCCACTGAAAATCAGCGTTGTGTTGTGGCTTGCACCACATAATAACATTAAGCTAAGTAGCCACCTACCGGTTACAGTCGCGACCAGCAATTTTTTCATTATTACTCTATGTTTTATGTACGTTGCGTCTATGATTATTAAATAGGTTTTCTTTCTTTCTTTATTTCTACAACCATAGATTATTATGTTACTTTAAAACTCCATACAGATTCGGGATCAGTGGGATGAAGGGGCTACTTAGTATGTTGTGATATTTTTTTTCAAAAGCGATGGATCATTGTCCGCCGCCGTGGGCCGCGTCCTCTAAGTTTTGTAAATATTTGCGCCGGCTAACCCGTTATTTTGGCAGACTATCTATCAATGTCCGCAGCAGAAACAAAAATAGACGAAAATATTTTCACTGTTATATGTGTTTATATCGTGTAGTTTGTTTTTTTTTATTTCATGGCATGGCGAGACAAGTTAGTCTTTCGCCTTATGGTAAGCGGTACGACCGCTCATGTACAGTAGCAAAACCAAAAAATACTCTGAATTACAAAGCAATGCTTGGTTTTCTACTGCGCTCGCCATCCTGAGACATAAGATGTTAAGTTTCATTATGTCTAATAGTTACCCTGGCTACAATGTCCTACAAACCGAACCACAAAAGATTCAGCTCACACTGCTTTTTGGCAGGAGAAATAGACATTGCGGTGGTACTATCTCAGGCGGCCTCTCACATATGGGAGACCTACCACCAGTAATAAATATCGCTCACAAAAATTATGAGGTATTTTTTTAAATTGGCTCGTTAGTGGTTCGTTATCATCATATTACATCAATATACTGCTGACCATATCTATACATCCAAAAATTTCTAGGGTAATATATTGAAAGCTACTTACATCCAAAGATCTTTTCCGTTTTGCCGGAATCTAAAAAACTTCATTAAGAACTATTGTAACTAAGATCAAAATAAGACCGTTGGCTTTTTAAACCGTGAATGTGTATTAAGACTATTTATTTCAGATTTTATTAATCACTTGTTATTGGTTTTGTTACTTGTGGATTCTAATACATGATACATATCTAGCCCTCAATACATACATAAGCACACGGCTTTATCCCGAAAGGGGTAGGCAGAAGCGCTACCAGGACACCCACGATTCGCCTTGTATTTTACGTTCCAGGATATGATAGGGGGCGAACCTATCGCCATATCGGGCACAAATTCTTGACTATATAAATATCTAACCCTTAATTTATTTTATAATTGTTATAATAGTTTGTTTGGAACACTATGGCATTGTAGTTTAAGTCTACAGATTCTATAGTTAATTTGTGTAATCTAATTTCTATCCGAGGCACACAGGGTGCAATGCAATAATCCAATTCCGTAATACCGCACACAGACATAATTATGAAACAGTTTGAACCAGGTGTATAGCAAATGAGAAATTAGCTACAGTTAAGCTGGCTTTACAGACAAGCTTTCAGAGATGGAAGGCTTCAAATATTCATCTAATTTTGTATTTATGCTATATTATTTATACGTTTGAATAATCGGTACGGATAAATAAAAACAAAATAAAATAAGATTATGACGAATGAAGATGGAGAATGGATGAATGGAGAACCTCCTCTTTTTTTGAACACGTATAAGGGCATGATTTATAAACCATCGTTTTATTTTCTTTATAAGCAGGTGTGTTTTAATCTGTATTTCATGCATTAGTCAACTTACTTTGTGTCATTTGTATATTTAGTTATGCTGACATTGAACTCTTATTGAAATTCCAGCGGGTTTTGGTATTGATAGCATTTTCTCTATATATGACTCCTATTGCTGCTATTGAGCTTATGCTCATTAATATTATGATTAACAAGTGACCAGAACCCATTGAAAGTTATTTAATTTATTACTTTAGTAAAAGAATATTGATAGAAAACTCATAAATACCAACTAAGTGACTCTCATATAAAGGGCCTTACGTATACTTCAAGCGAATGATGGATTTAAAAATTAAAATTCCCTTTACAGAAGACTAATTCAAAAACTTTGAGCTGAAGAAAACTTTGAAATTGGCTGAATAAAACGGAGCTAAATGAAAGGTTTGTGTGTGTAGGTATGGGCAAAGGGAAGGATCGACGTTCAACTTTTTGTGTACGGATGACAAAAAAATATTATGGAACTTAGTTTGAAAGTTTTGCATAACCCCACAGGATATTTGTATAATATGTATTAAAAACCTTAGGTATTATTATTACGAATTAGCTGACATCATTCAATAGTACAATAATCCAGTCCATCCAAAGGTTGCTGGGAAGAGATCGCAAGTGGCGATAAGGCCGTCTATTGTAATCATGCCTTTAGTTTTTAAGTGTTTTGCCTTTCATTTTGATGTACAATATATAAAAAAAAAACAATCAATAAATTATAATAACTTTGTCGATTGATTTTGTAGTTTTATCCCTCCTGGTACTAGGTTATAAAATGTGCGTAAGTACCGAAGAGTCACTCCAATGTTGGCGCTTGAGTTAGTTAGAAGATGGTCAGACAAAGAAGTAGAATTGTAAAAAATAAAAAATAAAACAACTATCATTCTATCGACCACACTAAACGCCTCGTACAATAATATCATGCAGAATTTCACCTAAGACCTTTTCTTTAAAATAATTTTAAAATCTTTTATTATTACATGAGATGTCAAAAGTCTCGATAGTTCTAATTTCAAAATAGGAGATGTCTCTGTAGCTCGGTGGACATCGTAAAAATCGATTAAGGAGCGCTGACGGGCAGTTTCATACAGGCGGTAGTTAGCGGGAATGTTCTAGGTTGTATTAGTACAGATTCATGAAGCTAACTCTAATAATATGGAAGCTTGTACCGTCGGACAAACTTGGTTTATTATTTTAGATACTGTTGGATAATAGAAATATAACATTTTGAGTTAATAATAATGTAGAACAAAATTACAGTGCTAGGAAAAAGGCAAAAAAACTATACAGGCTACCGAAAAGAAGCCGAGTGGTAGTTTTAGTGACCATAAACATAACAATTAAAAATTTAGCAAAGAAACGTGAATTATTTTTTTTATTGTTAATTATCACATGTTTGGGTCCATATCAATAGTTTTTTGCTAAAATTGTAATTAAAACCCTTGCATATATCAGCGCCTTTAAAATTAGAAGAGTGTACATTATTATTGTAGAAAAAAAAACAGTGTATTTACCACCTAAATACGAAGATAAGAAGAAATTACAAAAACTACCATCCGGCTTCGTTTTCGCTAGCAGACTTGATATAAAATATATAAGAGTTTTCATCTGAAAGGTTTGTTAGGTGGACAATTGGTTTTACATTATACCCAAAATGTGCCTTCCATTCGCTGACTTAATTGTCTTTAAAATCATGGCGACTTTACCTATCAGAAAAACAGGTTAACAAAGAAGAACAATATAAAATGACCATATCAAAAATATTTGTAATAGAAATAAATGCACCCACTGTGGAACTATCTCAAACAACATTTCCATACAAATCCGAGCAATAAAAGTCCCCGTCGCTCATACCCCGAGGCCGTCGGAACAGTTAAATTTCATTTATTGTCAAATGCAACGTCTAACACCCGCATTGCGGTTCAAATTACTTAACACGCTTTTAGTTGATCGATATCAAGCACAAATTACTGCATCTACCAACTTTTGACACGCGTTCTGCGAGTTCGTATTAGATTATCTGTTAGTCCGGAATATTGGACGTTTGCGGTTTTATTTGACGGAATAATGTGTGAAATATTCGTGTTAAGAGATTATTCAGTTTTGCAATTAAGCGTCTGTGTCCATTATCATGTGGTTAGCTAAAAAGTATTCTTTATAATAAGAACACCCAACAGTCACATACATAGTCCTGACCCCACACTAAGATCGAGTCTTGTGTCGTGGGTATCAGGAACTACGAGAGACTTTTCGGTCTCACAAACACCCAGACCCGGAAGAAATATTTGTGGGCAACACAAACATTTCTCTCGGTGCGGGGATCGAACCCGCCGCCTCTCGTTTCACAGGCGTCGTCTAACCAACTGCGCCACGGAGGCTGTCTTTATTTGTAAACTACTGAGCAGACACTTGTGCAATGGTTTTGGTCCAAAATTAAACTAGGTTTATTATCCCGAAACATAATTGAGTCTCAATATGTGCAGTAATTATTCTGGCTATGATGTCCTTCAACCGAAACACAGCAGTGCATTTACACTCCTTTTTGGCGGAAGAAATAGACATTGCGGCGGTACCTACCCAGGTGGCTTCTTACATATGACATTTATTTTCATTGTATGAAAGCATCTTTCAACGTTATCATACTTTACAATCTATATGTATTCATCGATATGCATAGTTTAAAGGTTTATAAGGAATAAGTCCTTGGCTACTTTTGATCTTGTAAGTTACGCGGAGCTACCAGACAAGAAATGATTGAATTCATTAGGGACCTCGCGCAAACTTAAATACTTAACTAGCTCTTCCCGCGACTCTGTCGCTTCATCATCAATCATTTTAAGAAAAATAAAATAGACCTAATAAAATAATCAATAATTTAACTCGTGCTTAACGCGGGACTCTTCTTCAACCCCAAATCGATGAAGGGGCTGCCATAGTTTACTTTGCTATCCTACCATACTTCCAAATAGTGGACCTACTGTAATGATTCTATTCTTTTTTTTTATTGCATTGAATGGCGAGACGAGCATGCCGTTCGCCTGATGGTAAGCGATACGACCGCTCATGAACAGTAGCAAAACCAAACAACACCTTGATTTCAGTGGCGGTACTTCCATACAAGCCCAAAAGCCCGGCTTGCCTTACTTAATACGCATATACTCAATCCTAAAGACAAATCAGTACTTTAAATAAAATATATTCGTTTAATGCAAACGTCTATCATTTTTAAATTTACCGCGCCATAATGGACCCCGCGCCTGCGACGGAGCACTCGCGCCGCGCCCGGCAACTCGCCTAAGCGAGCGCCGCGCCGCGGTCTAAAACTAATATAAAATTATTTCATTCAAAATCAACGCGTGACGCAATATCTTAAAAAGATGGAACACACCAAAGTATTATCTATCTTTTTCTCTCTCGTGTGCTTTTACCTGGCTTCTGGCATATATTGCCCTCTCAGTCGCACCTCTGGGTGAAAAGCGATTACCATGACACTACGTACCTATACATATAGCTATTTTTTTATGCAATTGTACCAAGCAAAATGCCCGGCTTCGCGGAGTGAAGTTGTGCACTTGACATGTCATATTAAGATCCAAATTTATCGAAAAATATTTATGTTTTGCTACAAGTTATATTGGATAATATATAAAATAAATAGATATTTTTTGAGACCGTATTATGATGTTTTAAATATTTTTATGAATATATTAGAATTAGAATACTTAATTTGGAATTGTCCATAATTTAGGACCTGTGGCTAGCTTCACGCTTATTATTATGTCTTTCGAGCGGACGATTAACCAGTAACAACTGAACATATTATACAACATGTAACAGATTTAAATGTAAAAGCGGAAAGTAGTACGTTCAGAATCAGCTACTGAACCGATATCAACATTTTTTTCGGTAGGTATTTTTTTTCAAAATAATTAGTTAAGACCAAGTAAATTACAGACACTCCTTCGTTTAGTACTCCGAACAAACGAAATTGAAACGTAACTCCAGCACATAAGATCATTTTTAAATGAATCACTAAACGAATACTCTAATAAACTAAATAATGAACAAAAATGAACTTTATTTCGATAGTCATAAAGTTTATTTGAGCAATCTATCATTAATCAAACGCACACAACGATAGGCCTCAATAAACGTAATAAGCTACCAAAATAAATAACTATCATATTCTCTTTTCCGCACATTTAACTACAACTAGATAGAGCAGGATGCAGCTATTGTTTAATGCAATTTGATCCATCCGACAAACGATGGCGCGCGCGGCGGTATAGGGATGCGCCGCGAAAAAAATTACTCCCGGTATTTGCAAGGCCGGGCGATCCAAATCCCGCGCAATACATGCACTTAAATGAAACAAATTAAATGTAACAAAATCAATATGAAAAGAAACAACAAATAGGTATTTCTATGAAAAATAATTTCGGGGAACGTTAAAATGGTGATTAAATTCGGTTTGTAATTTTGC
Organism: Hyles vespertilio; assembly: GCA_009982885.2. Classification (NCBI taxonomy): domain Eukaryota; kingdom Metazoa; phylum Arthropoda; class Insecta; order Lepidoptera; family Sphingidae; genus Hyles; species Hyles vespertilio. The sequence goes on from CM042824.1 coordinate 7,213,944, forward strand.
TACAATGTATGCGGAATCCCGGTGTGTCAGATATCCCGTTATTGCAATCCCTAAATGGGCACCGAATATGTGAAAAAAATCTAGTCGTGCACCGCAGTTATCTGTGTCTACTTGTGTTTAAGTGTTAAGTAGATATTTCGATAACTTTCGCGCGCGATGTCTTATCGGTATTCGAATATTCAAATACACTGAAATGGTGAGAACTTTGGCACTGTGTGGTGATAATGTATCATTGGCATGTCTGACGGTATCTCGATGCTGAGTTCGGAGAGCGCTGGATAGGTCGCGGCGAACCTGTGCAATGGCCTCCTAGGTCACCTGACCTGACTTGACGTCTCTTGACTTTTTTTGTGGGGACGTAATAAATCTCTGGTATACTTCAGTGAAAGTACTAATGTGGAGGATCCAGGATGAGGAGGGTAATGTGGAGCAAATTCCTAAAAGTGAAGAGTGACACTGAAGTTTTACATAAATTACGTGAACAATTACGCAAATGTGCATCAAAGTGTATCAAGGTGGTGGACATGTCGAACATATTTTAAAAAGAAATCGCCTCATGAGTGCCATGTAACACGTAAGTTAATTTTGTTGTATTTTTTTGTGTTGTGATTAGGTTGTGATTCCCAATCTAGTATTCGTTGTTAGATATTGCGTTATCTTATTCAATAATAATGCAAAATAAATGACGCCCGTATCCTGCCCGCCTGTAGGAACTAAGTTTAGGGGAAGTGAAATTAATAATATTTTATAGCCGATTCATGCAAAATATTGTCTTATGTTGGGTTCGTACGCATTATATCTAGTAAGTAAAATATTTAGATTTTATAGTTAAAACACAAATGTTATGCTTACAGATTAAATAAATAATAATTTGTTTACCAAACCACCCAGTAATCAGTTACGTACGTAATTTGTAATTTGTATTTCGTATATTGTCAGCTGTTTCTGCCGGCGCGGCGCAGCGGTCGGCGACCGGCGTTAGGTACTCGTGTGAATGTGTCTTGTGTACATGTGTGCGTGTCCGGCGAGCGTGTGTAGTAGTACACTCTTATTTGTAACTCGTAAGGTGACCATGTTAAGTGCCTACATTTGGTATAACTAATTTCATAAATAAAAGATTTTGTAATTATGATAGTACGATTTCAAAGCATAAACTATGATTGCAATAATATTTTAAAGTTGGGGTGTCTGAGGTTGTGAATTAATCCTGTTACACGTTGTATAAGTTTAGTTTTTGTTTTATTATAGTATTTTACGTTTATTATGTATAATAATGGGTGAAAATGTGCCTTGTGATGGTATGAAGTGTGTGCAAGTGTTGATCGGCGAGGAAAAGGTAAATTCATTACATTTCGTAGACAAACAACTACTCGTATCTGGTCGAAAACCTACGCTTGATTTGTTGTGTATTTCTCGAAAGTAGTGAAAACTATAGAATACAATTTTATAGATCAGTGCACATAACTACATAGATTGCTGGATGTTCTCATACTAATAAGTTATACTGTCGGTGTTGTATATTTTTTTCCAACGATGTACTTAAATTTTTGGAACTGTTCCGGCTATGGTGATTTAAATAATTTAACTGGTACTTTTATAGTAATTGACAAAAACATGTGAATGCATTAATATATTTTCATAATTCCGGTAAACAGCGTATAGAAACCTCTTTATGCGTCATATACATAATATGTGATGAGATTTCAAAACATTATGCTCGCGTAGACAGCTTAATCGTAGTGTTTTTTAGATATTCCTTAGCTACCTTTCAGAGCTCATGGTGAATCAAAAAATCACATGCATACACAAAAACATAACATGAATATATTAACAATAATTTGTGGCCGCGAAGTTAAACATGACGCAAAATAATTACAATATAAAGTTACGTATGCATGCCCAAAAGTAATTTAACTTACACATTTGTTTTATTCATCTATTTAAAACTAATGATGGGCCCTTCAGTATTTTGGCAATATTAAATAGATGGCCGTGGAAATTGCGCCATCTATTAGATTTTTTTGAAACAACTTGTAATAGATTTTTTCATAACGGTGATAAAGTCTAAAGATAGTTATTATTTTATTGGTTTTTATCCTAATCTTATATAGATCGTGTGGTAGGTCTGGGACTGCCTCGATGGCGCAAAGTTGATGTCTCGGATTCGAATCTGGGGTCTATTTTTATTTAATTACATCGCATAGGCTCGCCCTCTATCGCATGATGAACACGTTCTTCTTTCTTAATACCATTTTGCTCTTGAACCAATACATATTGTTACTAAAAAAATATTGGGCTTGCCCTAGTCCACAATCCTAGGCACGCCACTGCTTGATTTACAAAGCAATGCTTGGCATTCCACTGCGCTCGCCATCCTGAGACACAAGATGTTAAGTCTCAACATGTCCAGTAGTTACTCAGGCTACAATGTCCTTCAATCCGAAACACAACAGTGCATTTAAACTGCTGTTTGACGGGAGAAATAGACATTGCGGTGGTACCCACCCAGGCAGCCTCTCACATATGAGAGACCTACCACCAGTATCATTCAGTATTCATATTTATTTCTCGAAAAATTACACTATGAAATAAAATATTTCACCAACAAACAAGAGAGACTGTCAATCTAACACCTAAGGAATCACATGTGCATTGTCAGCCTTTGAGTATCAATCAAATAGAACATGACAACAAAGCTGAGACTACGTCGGCCCTCGACACGTTTTCGATGGCAGCGGTTCAAACCGATCGTGTGGACACTTCATATTACTGTTAAAGTTTGCTGTGTCGATTATAAAATAAATAAATATACAGTCACATACATAGTTGTAGCCAACAGTCACATTGTTGTGTTGTGACTACACAATAAGATCGATTCTTGTGCCATGTATCAGAAACTACAAATTTTCGGTCTCACATACATCCGGTACACCCGGACCCAAAACAAATCCGTTTCATAGTCGGCGTCTAACCAACTGCGCCACGAAGGGTGTCAAATTGTGTTGTGATTGTTTTATTTTTATAATCCTATTATGAGATTTTTTATGGTTATGTGACGTCCGCGTACTGGTTCTAGGCCAGTGTGGTGGACTGTGATTTAATTCCTCTCAGTAGTACGGGTGGCAGATTTTACTTAATGTGAGATTCTTGCTGGCTAAGTACCACCGCAATGTGTATTTGTACCGCCAAACAACAGCATTTACACTGTGTTTCGGTTTAAAGTACATTGTAGTCAGAGGTAGGAGTAAATATTGGACATAAAACATTTTATATCACAGGAAGGCGAGCGAAGTGGAATGCCAAGTATTCCTTTGTAATGCATGGTGTTGCTTGGTTTTTCGCCTATCCATCAGCGGTCGTATCGCTTACCATCAGGCAAATGGCAAGTTTGTCTCTCGTTCATCGCAAAAAAAATATGTATTATTAAGTACAGCTTATAAACAGTATAGTTTTTATTTCAACCCACACACTGTTTGGCATTCGCTTTGAAATTGGCGTGTAGGCGTTTATTTTTCTTCTTAACACAGAGAGTGAGTATTGATTAAACATTCAGTTTGTTATTCATTAAAAGTCAAATCTTTGGTCTAGTGGTAGCATGATACAGCAATAAAGCATGAGGTCCTGGGTTCCAATCCCACGATTTGAAAATATCATATAAGCACGGCACTGAAATTTGTGCCCTCATAGTAAACTCCTCTCCTATTCCATTTAGGATGGAAAAAAAGCTGGACGAAATGTGGTAGAAAAGTCATAGTTGTTCTAAAATCACTTCTGTCTACCCCTTCGGCTATGAAAGCGTGAGATTATAATTTTATTGCATTAATAAAATTACAATGTAATTTAAAGAATTTAATGTAATGGAAAAATAATAAAAGTCGGACGGCGAGTTTTAATTATTTTATTGGAAAACGTCGCATTGCACCGCTCTCTCGGAATAGTTCGTATGACGCGGGTCTATTGTTCTTTTTGTAAGATGTCTATAGCTTGCGCGCTTGTTGATTTTTATTTTTCACATCGCTTCTGTAATGGTTTGCCATTTGATTTTATATTTGGTTTATAATATATTTGTTCTATGCGTTCAAATATAAAACAAATCTTCTTGAGTTTCAGAGGTGCTACCTTAATCGATTGGTTTTGTCTTGAATTTTGATGTTTGTTAAAGTAAATTTGTTCATTTTATGTTATATTATCGAATGGTATTACATATTACTCACTTACCCCTAAAACTTTAAGGGGTCTTTTAGGCTAAAAGGCTACAGATGTGCGTCGCGAGATCGAAATTGACATCTTCGTCCGATTCTGTGAAAAATAACACATCTGTGCTACATATTTCTCTGAGCATACTGCATAAAATCGAAGAAAAATGTCATAAGACAAAATAACTACTTCTTATCTTAAAAAATAATTTTCAATATTTGTTTCACGCAAACACAGTAAACTTCAATTTAACTTGCTATTGATAAGAAATTATATTTTTGTCGATACATGAATTTGGCTTTCTTTCATTACTATCCATACATACTTCTTTGAGTTACGACTGTTTCTAGAGCACGAGTACACTCGTCATTCAGCGTCCCGAGTATAGCAGTGTATCTCAAATGTTTTATGTCTGGATCTCATTCTGAGCTTCATTAGTCGGCTGAATAGCTTCGTTAGGTTCAACGTGAAAACCTCCACAAAGAACGCACGTATCGCTTCGGTTGTCAGATTATAACTATTTTTAACGTAAACCTTAAGTTTGCAGGTTGGGTAAAAGACATCAAAATATTTATGTGGAAAGTTTTTGTTTTTTTTTTTTTTGCATTTATTTATGTTAATTTTAATCTTTGCTTGCAGCGAAATGTGTGGTACGTGAAGTGAGTAAATAAGTTGTCGTAATAATAAGGAAAATATAAGTACTTAAAAATTCTGCTATTGAATAATTCATTGATTATGCTGATTTTTTTCGTATATTTTTTATTGCCTTGTAGGCAGACGAGCTAGCGGCCCGCCTGATGGTAAGCGGCTACCGCTGCTCATGGACCTCCGTAGTGTCAGGAGACCAGCACAACAAAGTCGCTGCCTACCTCGAGGAGAGTACTCTCTTTAAACCTCGTTTGAAGAAGGACAGGTCATAGCGCTGAGGAAACACCGATGCAGGGAGTTCATTCTAGAGCTTGCACGTACGTGGTAGAAAAGAACGCTGGAAACGTACCGTTCAGGAGCGGTACGCCTCCAGGTGGTGGGAATGAACTCTACTGCGGAGACGTGTGGTGCGATGGTACATAGGCGACGGTGGTACCATCTCAAACAACTCTTCGGAGCACTCCCCATGGAACAAACGATAGAACACACAGAGAGATCCGAAGTCTTTCCGCAGTCCTAACCAATTCCAATTTGTCCGTTAGATCAGGATCATTGACTATTCGACAAGCTCGTCGCTGCAAGGAGTCAAGTGGGTCAAGCTCGTATTTTGTGGCACCTGCCCAAAGGTGAGAGCAGTACTCCATGTGAGGCCGGATTTGCGCTTTGTAAAGCGTCAATCTATGACCCGACGTAAAGTACTGCTTGGCTCTGTTCAGGATTCCCAACTTCTTGCTCGCCAGTTTGGCTTTGTCCTCCAAATGACTCCTAAACTCGACCTTGCTTGATATTTCGATGCCAAGGATTCCAATACTCTCGGATCCTTGGAATTGCGGCGCCATGACAAAGAGGTCCTTCTTCGCAGTAAACACGCAAACTTGTGTCTTCGAAGGGTTAAATTGAACTAAGTTCAATTCACCCCATTCGGAGGTCCGCCCCAGAGAGCTCTCGACTTCAGACACAAGTTGAGTATCGTATATCGTATATTTTTGGTCCAGGCTCAAATTCAACATGTTTACTGTAAGGTATTAACTGTAAATACATTTATGTTAACTTTTATTATTTAATACTCAATATGTAATAAATATGTTGTTATTGCGTTTAACTTATCGGTATTGCCAACTAACTTTATTGTTTATGAATGACTATACATAATAAACAAGATAAACATAATTTTCGATATACATACACGTGCCGGTATGTTATAAATGGGGACAAGCGGAACAAATCTCACAAAAATAACCCACTTATTCTTTGCTTTCAGGGTCGAGACTCGAGTGCTTATTTTGTAGATGTTTTGGTTATTGTTATCATGTTTTCAATTATGGTTGTATTCCTGTGCGTGATATTAATTTTCATGATTTATTTACTGTACTATATCACTCCTTTTAAGTCCTACAGCAGGATACGACCCTCAACTACAATCGAGAGTAAGATTGAGAGGGGTTAATCGGTAGGTCATATAACCTATCATTTATCGACATAGTCTGTAATTCAATAGGAAGTATCAATAGTTTAATATGGAACTATAAGAAATTTTCTTCGTATTTATTCACATACACACACACACACATATATATAGGCTCAGGTGTTATTAGAGTATCACAGTTTTCACTGAGCTAGGTTTTCCGAACAATTCATATTATGAGAATTTTGACATTATTATTCTACATACAGGGCTTAAACTGGGAATTAAAATCCGGTCGACGAAGTTCAATCCTTATATATATATTATATATATTTATATATTATATATGTCGAAGCATCTTTAGCCTGGCTCGGCATATTCGCCATCATATTCTCTCGGCTCGGCATATTCGACATCTTTGAATCGTGTGGGCGTGTACACACAGGTATTCACCAAAATAAAAGTCTGGCAATATAGTTCGATTATTGTACTACTTGTAAATATTCTGAGATTACAATAATAAATCACAATTAAGAGCAAATGGGTTTGCAAGCGACCATCACGTGCGAATCAAGGAATCATGACCCGCCTGACATGACACTTACAACTCCATTCAGGTGTTACCCGCTCTCAAACAATAAATCAATTTTAAACTTTATTTTTTTAACTACCAACATTTAACCAATTTATTAACAAACAATAATAATTGATAAAAAATAAGCGCGCGCCGTTATATATATATATATGCGGCTTAATTTAAATAATAAAAAATACTTATTCTGCTACAGTATATATTTATGTACGTGGCATTAAAACACGGTAAAATATAATAAATATTGAAACATTTTGTATTATTTTGTCTTCCACAAACACAACATCAGTGCGATGTCGATAAATTCACTTTAGACAATACTCATATATTTGACCTTTCAGGAAAGTAAGAAATGTGGACTTAACAAATATTTACCGAGTCCTTTCCATTCTTTGTACAGCTGGCTGGAGACTCGATCTGTCTTTAGGCTACCATTTTCATTCTACTATGGATATGGATTTTTATGGAATACATTAATAGTTATGAGAATGGAGACGGATAATACAGATTCAAATTGAAATGGATGGATTTTATAATGGGAAATAACTTCGAGTCTTGAAATTTTGGCGTTCGTTTTAATGTTACGTCGCTTGTGTAATTTATTTTATGTATATTGAACGTATATTAAATATGCTTCGTTATTGCGTTCTTGTTCTAGGTGTCGTTCTCATTAGGAATTAATTAAACTTCACTTGGGATTTAAACAAATAATTTATATCGAATCACTATACGACCAAACAACAAAATGATGAGTTTTGCAAATATATACACCATGGTACCAGTTCAAATGTTTCTAGGTAAATACGATATTCATTAAACCACCAGAAAATACATTGATCTAACCAATATATTCACCCATGCAACACCTTTTCAATTTGACCCATACTGAAGCAAACCTTTTCAACTAAAATTCACCCCCAAACACCTCTTTTTCAACTGACATTCACTCCCAAGCAGTTCCCCGAAAACCGACAGCCTCAAGTTATGAGTGCAAGGGGACGTTAATTGGCTTCGGCTCTGGTGACAAGATTAAAGGAGCTCCTCCGATAGAAACGAATGAAATCAATTCGTTTCGGCTCTTAGTTCTGCTGAGTTTCCTATTAACCTTTTGTCTGACTCCTGTTTAATAAATGGGTGGTGAACGGGCCTATCACTGAGGAGTTATTGTTGATATTATTCAGGACTTATTGGATTAGTGAAAAAAATTTGCGAAACAAAATACGTGGTGGCGTGTTAGTAAAGGACCAGATGCGTCTGCCAACACGTTAACGGTGGTCGCAGGTTCAAATCCCAGGGCACACCTCTGACTAAGGAAAGGAAAACACCGCGAGGAAAACCTGCATACTATAGCGATTTGTTATTCTATGGTATGATACTATGATGATATTCTATTCTATTGAATACTATGGTGTGTTAAGTCTCCCAACTTTTACTAAGCTAGCGTGGTGGACTATATGGCCTGACCATTCTCAATTGTATTCTCGATTGTAGAGGAGGCATTTGCCCTACAGTGGGACGTAAAATACAATACACAACACGTTTTTGAACACCACGTAATAAAGTAAAACAAAATATGTAACAGAGAGACCTGATAAGTAAGTGAACAATTCGCGGTCTTATCGCTATGAGCGATCTCTTCCAGACAACCATATTAACTTAAGAATTAGTCGTAAGAGAAAAAATAAAAGTGGCGTATATGGGCTGTTACAGATATACATTGGTTTCGCGTTCAGATTGACGGTAGTTCCGTCCCGGAGCAACTTGCTCAACTTATTAAAACTTATTAAAAGTAAAATAAAATATATTCTTGGTTTATACATTAACATGTAGTTCTACAGCGTTGATTAACGAAAGATATCGAACGAGTGAGATTTCCGACCGCAGTACAGTGGTTTTGAACACCAACTAGCGGCGTCGCGGCTTATGCGGTTACCATTTTGATTTCTAAAAATATACCGTTTGTAACTAGCATTGTATTTGTATATTCAATAGAGAATAACTCTGCAACTACGACTGATTTAGGAAGTGATAATTGGCCAGAGTTGAATTTTGGCAGGTGTAGTTCAAATACAAACCATACATGTATATCATAGCGATTTGTGTAAATTTCTATGGTATGTAAAGTCCGCCAACCCGCACTAGCCTAGCGTGGTGGAATATATGGTCTAACCACTGTCAATCGTGCTCTCGATTGTGAATTGTGCCCGTGCCCAGCAGTGGGACATATATGTATTTGTGCTGATACAATATAGTTTAGTTCAAATCACAAAATAAATTAAGCGATTACAGCACATTAATGTGGGGTACGGTTAGACGAAGTCAAAAATTTAATGCTAATTAAGAACTAAATTAATATCTGGATAAATATATAGATAACTCTAATTACTCATAAAAACCTATATTTCTGATCTAGTTTCTAATAAAAATAATAATAATGTTGCACACCTGGAGGCTAGAGGTAAAACTTTTATTGAGACGAAAATTTACATACAAAGATACGCAAGGTCAAACCAAAACTTTATTCCCCAAACTAAAATAGATACTGAAATAAAGAAAATACATAAACCCGGAGGAGTTGTGTCGGCTTAGGTACAGGGCTGGGAAACTTTCTTGATACTTTTTGGGGTAAAAAAATATGAGGAAAACACGCAATGAATCAAGTCTGCCGGTGTCTTCTTACATAAGTCGTAAAATATGTTTCTGTGGCGATAAATTACTGCGGGGCCGCGCTCGTTTGGATTTTCCGATTTGACTATTACTTTCGAAGTTATACCCTCTGGGTAAAACTGATAGTTGGAGGTTATTCCTGACAATGCTAATTTAATGTCGGAATTATTTGCCTGTAATGTATTATTTATTCACTTCTCTGTTCATTTGGGTATTAACAGGTGTAAATGTATGAAGTTATAAAATTTTCCTGGTATAAGTAAAAAGTGGTAAAAAGTTAGTTAATAAATTGCGCTATGGTGCGACTCAAAACTCAGTCATTATACATACATACATAAAGACATACATACTCGCATATTTCCCAGAAGGGTAGGGGTAGGCACTAGGCAGAGGTGCTATAAGAACCAGTGCACCCACGTGTCGCCTTATGTGTTCCCTGTGTATCCCACGATGTGATAGAGGGCGAACTTATCGCCATATCGGGCACTAATTCCTGACTCCTGGCTGATAATGAATAGAAAAATCCACTATAACTTCACCTGACCTAGGATTCGAATCCATGACCTCAGCTTAGCAGTCATTCCGTAGTACAACTACGCCACCGAGGCAGTCAGATTATGATAATTAAAAAAAAACGTCTCATAACAAACATTGATATTTAGATTAAAAATATAAATTTTACCTCCACGTAAGTTAGTTACGTTCATGTTTAATCTATTACAAGAAAAACTCAATTCGTCGGAATATTTTTTAACAATTAAGAATGAATGCTGCTTTTGAAATAATTTCCGTTGTTATATTAATGGAAATTAAGGCTTTTAGTGAAATGAAACGTGCATGGAGTTATTTCAAAATTAATACATGGGATTTAATTGTATTCGGAAATAATTTTTTTTGGTCTTTCAACGTAATGTAAATCGTTTACAATAATCCTTTCGATTGGAGGAAATTCATTTTTATTTAGTAAGATTTAAAGTATTATTTACTTGATTATAGATGTCTACATATTGCTGGTTCGTCTGTTATAAAGCCAATATTTATGAGAAAATTAATACTCGCAGCTTTATTTAGACGTTCGAAATTCAAAAAATAAATAACGAAGTTATGATATTTTTTAATAATATTAAGTTTCGTTGAGATATTGTTTCAATTTTAGACTTGACGTATTTTCTGTTTTTGTGTAATAATTGTTTACAGTTCAGAAACGTAATATTTATACTTAAAAAAATTATGCCAATTTACAATGGAAACGGTCAGTTGGAATCAAGAAGCTTAGTTGGAATCTATCGAATGACCGACATATTCAGTTATTCGTTTGTTTTGTTTCAATTAGTCGCGATATGACTATGTGGAAACTCTCAATGCGGTAGGAAAACAATATTTTTATACACGTAGCTAGGTTATTATGACACTGATGTGGTAAATTGAATATTATTGAAGTTGTATATTATACAATACAATGTTTTTTTTTATTTTGTTATTGCAATATATGGCGAGACGAGCATGCCGTTCGCCTGATAATAAGCGATACGACCGCTCATGAACAGTAGCAACACCAAACACAGCTTGAATTACAAAGTAATGCTTGGCGTTCCACTGCGATCGCCATCCTGAGACATAAGATGTAAAGTCTCAATATATCCAGTAGTTATTATGGCTACAGTGTCCTTCAATCCGAAACACAACAGTGCATTTAAACTACTATTTGGCTGGAGAAATAGATATTGCGGTGGTACCCACCCAGACGGCCTCTCGCATATGAGACCTACCACCAGTAAACGAGTATTTCGGTCAAATAAATGTCAGCATAAGATTTAGAAGCAGACTGCAATGAATTATAATTAATTTCATACATACACATACTTAAAGTAACGCCTTTTTATCAGAAGGTGTAAACAGAGGTTTCCATGGTGCCAATCGGGATACCCACATTTCGCCTTGTTAAATCCGCCTCACGATGTCATAGAGGTCGAGTCTTTCATATTGGGCACGAATTCCTGACTCCGGGCTGATAATTAATCGAGAAATCCAATATATTGCCCGAGCCGGGATTCAAACCCGCGACCTCAGCTTTGTAATTGTATCGTAGTAAAACTGTGCTACGGCGGCAGTCCAAATGATTAATTATGAGTTTTGTCTACTTTATGTTTTAATAACTAAGCCGATTTCCATGAAACAATCAACTTTATTAAAATAATTCCTTCAAATAAATTAATCTGATTAATATTATAATTAAATCAGGTTATGACCAGCCATAAAAAAGAGTGACTTAAACTGTTATTCACAGTGTAACCGAGTATTGACTTAATAAAACCAATGAATGATGTTATAACATTCGATTTTGTAGAACATTCGCACAAGTCTAGAGGCAAGGGATTAGCGAGTTGTATGACGAAGTTTAGTAAATTGTGGTTGCGAACTGCGGCAGGGGGACTCTTGTTGCCAGCAAAACGGTATTTATCGTGGCTGCAATAGAAATGTCGGGGGCCACCACGATTTTACGTTATCAACTTGTTTTGGAAATAGCGAAACATCCGTATGAAAACACAAAAGTTTGTTCATTTAATGACACGCTCATGTTCGGAATTTATTGGGGTATTGTTGTTTTATATGTACAGTCAGCAACATAAGTCGCTACACATTCACGAGATTTGGAATTGTCTTATCATCCAAAATAATTATCATTTTCAATATCGTATGGCACTTCTCGGCATAGATGACTTTACTTGGTTATATTTTTCGACTTCTGGGTAGTACGTACAAATATTAAGTCATAAAAAGGTTATCAAAAAATGTGAAGTGTTCAGAGACTTATGTTGCTGACTGTACATTTATGTTTGGTTCTAGAATGTGACGTAAGTTCATGAGTCTCTATGGGACGTTATGTTAATTATTTTAATTTTATTTTAGTCGGAAAACAAACATCTGCACATCATATCATCTAGGTAATTTACAATATTGGAACTAAAATAAAAAAAAAAACATATTTATAATAACACACACATAAATAAAAATATAATGTGTTATCTTTGTGAGACATTCTAACAAATAAAATAATATAATAAATTAAAAACAAAAATATACGAAATGTTCGGACGATCGAACCCGGAATCACCACATCTCAAGCGCCGTGCTAATTTTTCTTCAAATCTGCTGCTTTGACGTGTAATAATGTTTACAGCTAAATTAATAATAACTATTATTATACCGCTACACAAAGGATGTAAATGAGAAATTTTTAAACAGGTTTGCTTAGGTCTATTCCCTTGCGTACTAATTAGTCGTGTATACGTTATATTTCTTGTATGAAACTGAATATTTCTCATACACCTCCTTCCGTATAATAAATTACGGAATATACTAAGAATTAATGAAGATATATGAGGTAGTAAAAAAACGGATATAGTTGAACGTACTTTGAAGATTTACCATCAAACAGGTTCTTAGTGTCCGTTAAAAACATTCAAAGGTCAAGACTCAAGTCATACTATGGTATCCCTTTGTTAGTCATGCACGTATGTCATGGGTCTTGCACGTATTACGTGGCTTAGATATTTTTCTAAATATTAATGTATTTTGGCGTGATTTCAACAGCTCTGATGGTAAATCCAGTATTGTCCAGAGCGTACATCGTCAACTCAATTATGTTTCTCTGATCGAAACCAGGAGCATTACTCTGTAATCTGAAAATAAGTTCGTATGTTCACTACTGTTTACTATTTGGACTGTTTGTTTGGTAACAGATATTGATGTAAACTAAACCACGACACGTTAAAGCGTCAACATGAAGCAAAAGCAAACCGCACACTACACTCGTTATGTTTATATTTCAAATTCAACCTTCAGCTCGAAACTGATTGCACAACTAAATGCGCTCATTAGTCGTGCCCCGAATTCCAACTAGTTCGTCAGAGTTATACTCTAGCTCAGACGTACCCTTGAGGACCACCATTATCTGTCTGCAACTGTGATTAATATGGTTACACAATCAACTATGGCCAGAACTGAGAACTTACTTGTTGAGTCGCAAAACTCACACGCTCTGAATGAATTGATATTTGAAATTTCGTTCGTGGTATTTATGTTCCTTGTAAATTGTCGGTGATAGTTCTTATGATTGAGTAAAAATTATGTAGTTTTAAGTATGATGACATATCTCTATCCCATTTTAAATGTAATTTAAAAAATGCAGATTGCGATGCTAAAAGGCATTATTAATGATCTTATGGGGCTGCTATGTATTTTTAAAAATGTGTACAATCATTAACGCTATACATTTAATATAACAAATGTTAGAAATTCTTACATGATGTTAAGCACTGTTAGATATTTTGAGTGCTCATACATTAAAGGAAAATAGCAAATATTTGAAAACATGACACCGGCTCGCAGTTTGGATTCACGTTCCAAAATCCAAGGCAACTGACCATCCCACTACACCGCACAGCGCGAAGCATGTTAGAATGGGCCCCGTACTCCCCGCTTACTCTGCTGTCACCTGGATGCATGTTCACAAAAACGGAAAAATCAACAATTTAGTTTACAAATGTTTACTGACATTACCTGAAATGTAAACGTTTTCTAACATTGTGATTATACTGGGTATATCAAGACTGTTACCGAAAACTAAGCCGAGTGGTAGTTTTAGTGACTACAAACACAATGCAACTAAAAATTTCGCAGAGAAATGCGACAATTATTTTTTATGATTTTTTAAATTTTATCATTTTTAGGTGGTAAATCCATAGTTTTTGCTAAAATAATAATTTAAACTCTTTTATACCTTAGAGTATTTATAAATAAAAGGGTATACACTATTATTTTACGAAAAAATGTATTTACCACCCAAATATGGCCATAGGAAAAAAATAACAAAAAAAAATTCGCTTTTTTTTGCAATTTTTTCTGTTGCATTGTGTATGAAGTCGCTTAAACTACCCGGCGTCGTTTTCGGTAGCAGTCTTGATATACCCTGTATGTTTGATTTTTTTCTGTTTGTAAACATCATCATTAATAAACTTAATAACATACGTGGCCAATTTCTCTCTCGTCAATGTCAATGCCGGATTTTAAATTCCTCAGCTTCTTGATATGGCTTACGTCTACCGTCATTACGGCCACAAGTTGTACCGGTGACTAACGAGCTCTGAGGCACCGACGAAATCGACACATTAGTCAACAAACATTTTAGCTACCGCTCTGATTCTGATTCATCTCTTTTCGGTGGGATGTTTGTAATGAATTCATCAACATCATTGGCCACAAGCTGCTTTTAGTGTGGTCTATTAATCATAGCTTTCTTTCAAATATGGTACGAGCTCTCCATTAGATATCAATTTATAAATAAAATACAACAAAGAGTCTAGAGTTAGTTAAAGAGTTAGTTGTACACCCTATTGTAATTAAATAAATAAATATTTTTATAAACCTTGTTCATTGTGATAACACAATGAACAAGGTTTATAAAAATATTTATAGATGTTGTGTCACAACATCCAGATCTGACATTAATATTTTTGGTTTACCAATATTACTAGTCAGCAAGATATTAAATCAGTGATCTTTTATTTCTAAGGTGGTTTCTGTGATTTCTTCATCAATAGCGTAACGGATACTGTTATGTTTAATAGTCATTAAAAGTCTTAAAGTTTTAATACTAGTTAAGTTAGTAATTGAAACATTAATACACTTAAAACTTAGAAGAGCATCCTCATTTACATTTTAAGCGATAAATTAAAATAACTCAGCCTTTCCACAAAAGATAAAAATAAAACCGAGAGCAAATTCTTTAGTTGTATACTTTTGAGCGGGCAAAGAATTCTCGATTGTAATCGTTGCAATTCTTTGTAATAAAAAAGGCAATGCGAAATTGGTACTTGGATATCCGGTAGAGAGGTAACCAATTTCCTTAGTACTGGTTCACTTGAAAACACAGCAAGCTCGGAGCAATAGATTAGGTCAAAGCAGTTCGCTACGTTAATTGCAATTTGTGGCTGCTGTGCAACGGAGAAATGTTTTACAAGTGTAATGAAAAAACTTTAATTTCTTTAACAAATGGACCACTTTATGTGCCATTTGCATTAACGTATGGCTGTTGCATATGTATTTTATGTTGTAGAATGTTCATAAATTTATCGTATTTAAATTTTCAGGTATAGATACAATAGGGTGTGGTGTGTCCATGTGGACAAAATCCCTGGTAAAATAATAAATTAAAATAATAATAATAATTCAGGTAGAGGATACGAAGTACAGAGTCGTGATTTTGTTTTATTAGTCCAGTTCTAAATGGCAGCGTGTAATGGCTGTGATTCGTGAGGCGCTGAGCAAGGCATGTTGTAACGAGAGACTCGCATCCCAATTTTATTAAGTGACCTATTATTTTCCTCGTAGCTCCGCCTATAGCTTTCAACACAGAGGATTGAGTTTATTTATGAATGCATAATTATAAAATAAGGTCAGGTAAAAGCAAGCTGCTACTGTAAAAGCAACAGCAGATATCTTTCTATAAAATACGACTGCAACGGAAACAGCTACTGAAATAATTAAATTATAGCAGCAAAATACAGTAGAAATACTTCATGTTCTCACTGAAACAAATCGGGGAAGTCAGTAAAACTTGTATAAATTAAGTCTTGTTTCGCGAAGAATGGAAATGTGTTTAGTAAGCCAGCGCCCAGGAAATAGCTGCACTGAATAAGTTATAAGATCAAGGAATGCGCACTGAGAGGCATTTCAGTTGTTTTGATTTAATTGTGGAAATGTACTGTATCTTCTTAACTGATTTAATGTTGCGAATAATTGGATAAATATAGAATATATAGGGCCACTGATAAGAACATCAGCCTTAAACATTGCGATGTAATGGTGACGCTTTAGGCTATAGTCCAATGTGGCGATTGCATTGTTGCATACTTAATATATAATCTTTTGTATAGATCTTCATGATACGCAGATTTCCATATGAAATGTTCATTACTATCTAAAGTGTGTTACAATAATTATATCTGTAATGAACTGATTATCACTTGAATTAAGTTACACAAAATCCTTTAATTAACCACTAGCGATAGATTATTTATTAATTTATTATTTTTTCCATAAATTATTTTTTGATTTTTTGGGAAGAAGTAGGCCACGCTGTTGTCTATTATGACTTAGCATGCTCGTCCGGGGTAGTACCATTATCTTACAGGAGACCGAAATAAAGCGTCATCTTGGCTTACTGGTATGGTTTGAGATTGCCGGATGATATTTTTTTTCTTGCCCGATATTGTGACTGCATTGCATCTCATGGTAAGCGCAAATGCCATCCAGGCAGAGCATCAATTGGCATCATACGGAAGTCCCATGCAAATAGATAAAATTATGCCGGCCTGCTAAGATGCCTCTACACACCATGGCCGGACGGACCCAGGAAAAGAATTTGAGAACCTTTTGGTTCACGCCGGGATAGTGTGGACCATCAAGCTATGGCTTCGCAAGTCAGCACGCGTAGTTCTGGTAGGTAGTCTGGTTAGGAATGGAGAGGAAGGGATCAAGTTGAACAATTTTTCAGAGCATTATGATAATTTCCTCTTTTCTCTTCCATCCATTTCCGTTCCCGCTCCTCTCCCAGTTTGATTGTCAGGCAACACATACGTAATCCAAGTGTTGTAGGTGTTTATGAGCGGAAGTGATCATTTACTATCAGGTGACCTGTTTGCTCTTTGCTTTGCTTCACGGATCTATTTGATTTTTGTTGTTGTTATTGTTTGCAAATCGTTTAATACTACAGTGCATAATATAATTACTTTACTATACTTACAATAATTACTATTCCTTTAGCTCTTATTAAAAAATTTAAATAGTTATTATTTTGCAAATCGTTTAATACTATAGTACATATAAATAAATAATAAAAAATACAATAGCTTTATAATAACTTTACCGTCAGCTCGTAATTTATTGGTTGTTAGTAACGTGAATTGTGAACTGTGGTGCGGCTAGCTATGGGTTAGTAGGTCAATTGATGACACGCAGAGAGCAATCAGGTTTTTATAGCTCAGATATAGGTGCAAATGGGTCAGCTGATGTTAGGTAATTTTCGCTGTTCATAAATGGAAATTGGCACACGAAATCCATTGTGATATTTACGTGAAGCTTATATATTATCATCATTTTCAGCCAAAAGAAATCATCAAGTGAGGATAGGCCGCCCGCAAGAATAAATTGGGTAGCGCTAACAATACTTGAAATTTTGGACACGCTGCACTTGTTGGTGACTTTAGGGAATTACTTTTCACATTGGAAAATATTTACATTTGATACACAAGAATTCTTAACATCTATTCATAATTACACCCAACAGTCATATGCATAGTGCTGACCCCGCACTAAGATCGGGTCTTGTGTCGGGTGTATAATAATACCATTTCTCTGGGTACGGGGATCGAACCGTGGCCTTTCGTTTCACGGGCGGCGTTTAATCGACTGCACCACGGAGACTGTCAAGAATGGTACATCCATGTTTTCTGACTCAGAATTTGAAAAAAAGTAGAACCAACTAAAAACGAATAATTAAGTGATACAAATAATTAGTGAGATAAGAAACTGGTTTACCAACCAACAGAATTGTATTTCAAGCGCACTCCGTTTAATAACGTATTATGGGATGCACGCCTTAGTAATTACTGCAAACTAATTAGAATCCGTTTTATACTCACCCGATAACAATTAGTAAACACTAATTAAATAACGTTCATTAATTTAACCTCTCAATTAGGCAAATATTGTACGTCTTCAAGTGTTTCGTGATTGTTAATTTGTGGATAATGTGTTAATTAATATTATATCTAGTTGACCTCTGTGAAGTGGTGGAGGTTGACTATAGGTGGTATCCTACTAATATTATATATTTGAAAGTTTGTGTGTTTGTTACCTGTTCACGCTCAAACCGCTGGACCATTTTTTATGAAATTTACTATGGAGGTCGCTGATACCCTGGGTTAACACATAGGTTACTTTTTATCCCCACAAAATGTAATGTTCCCATGGGCTGTGCACGGAATTGAAATATATTCGATACTTTTTCAAACTCAACGGAATGGAATGGGATGTTTAAAGTACGACGGTAAAGTTGAGTTAAGTATTTAAATTAGTAATCATGCAAAGAAAAGAGAGCCGGGTCAGACTGCTAGTAATATATATTTTATATTGAAAATCTTGGCTTCTTTTTTGTATGAGATCTAATAGCGAGCAAGCTGCCCATTTGTGAGTCATTATCACCATCTCTCAGTGATGGGAGAGAGGAGACAAAAAATAAGGATTATTTACTAAGGAAGGAAGGAAAATCATAGGTAAAGGCCTTTTTTGGTGGAGGGAAAGTAAAAGGGAAGAAGGGGATTGTTGGTATTATATTGTTATCATACCTAGTGTGCATTTTTGTTTGAACAAAAATATATGTAAACCTTAAATGTTAAATATAAATATATATGTATTCAGGCATATACTTCGAATTAAAATTACATTGCTATTCTAGATGTATCAATGCGAAAAGCAGAAAAAAAATATAAACGTTAATAAAACCATAATCTTAGGCCAAGTTTAACACAAAGCGTTATCCGCGTATATTTTCGGGCGAATATCATTTGGAGGGCATAAAGGCCCTGGTTACGTATTCAGGGGTGGATATCCCGCGCACCCACGACCCCTTTGTCCGGGTACAGTTTTAGGGTACTGTTGGGTTAGGGTGGAAAAACGTGGGCAAAATACCATTATTTTAGGTACTGCCTCAGTGTCGTATTTGTACTAGGTTATGATTACAAAGCTGCGGTGTTGGGGTCACATCACGGATCGGGTGTAGGCATAGTGGATTTTTTGATTATTATAAGCCTGGAGTCAGGAATTTGTGCCTGATATGGCGATAGGTTCATCCCCTATCGCATCATGCGACGGAACCCAAGGTGAAACGAGAGGTATGTCGCATCATGCGATGGAACCCAGGGTGAAACGAGATGTATGTCGCATCGTGGGATAGAACCCAGGGTGAAACGAGACGTATGTCGCATCATGCGATGGAACTCAGGGTGAAACGAGATGTATATCGCATTGTGGGTCGGACCACATAAGTCGAAATGTGGGTGTACTAGTTGCTACCAGCTCCTCTGATTACTCCTTCAGGGAATAAAAAGGCGTGAGTTTATGTATGTATGTATATTAAGGTTGTTGTCACGCCATGTCTTAAATGTGGGAGGGTAAATAATTTTTCAGTGTAAAAGTGTTTTTTTAAAACTACTATCTAGATTTAAATATTTTAAAATTTATTTTAAGGTGGCATTGAAAAACACAATTTAAATCAGTTCTAAACCAGATATATGCAGGCTGATGCAGAATTGCGACATAAGTACAGTCAGCAACATAAGTCGCTGAACACTTCACATTTTTTGATAAACTTTTTATGAATTAAAAATTGTACGTACTACTCTGTAGTCGTAAAATATAACCAAGTAAAGTCATCTATGCCGAGAAGTGCCATACGATATTGAACATAATAATTATTTTGAATGGTAAGACAATTCCAAATCTCGCGAATGTGTAGCAACTTATGTTGCTGACTGTACGTGTACGTATTATGAGCAGATTTCACTTATGTGTATTATAGCATCAACAATAAAAAATACACTTATTTATAAGAATTTTTTATTCATTCCAGCTAATTATTTACCTCTTAGACTGCTCTCTCATTCTCCTATTATCCCAAGGTTGCCTGGAACAGATAGCCCAGTGCGATAAGGCCGCGTTTTGTACTTTTTTTATTATGTTATTTCTTTTATGTAACTACTTTTGTGTATGGTGCAAAAAAGGATAAATAAATAAAGTACAGAACCGTCAGCGTTATCTCAGTTACGGCCTTATCCAGTTTTGTTATTATGAAAATCACGGCACTTGCTTACAACGCCGTGCGGAAACGCCGGCTTATGTGACATACGTACTGAAATCTACCTGTTTGTGGCCGCGCTTTATTGTTTTTAGTGTGGTCTCCTCGTGAATGCGAACATGAATATTTTACGGAACTCAGACCCATATAACACGGCTTCTTGTATGGTACTGAGGCGAATGCGTTGTGTAATGCTAACCTGTGTTAAGTAATTGTAGGATTTTTTGTTCTGGCCAAAATGATGACATCTGGTAATTACCAAAATAGTATTGGTAATTATTAATTTGTGTTTATATAAAACTATTTTTACGGATTTATCGCGAATTTGGTTTAATTTTTACATTTTTATCTTCCCGACGTTTCGATTAATTTACAGCTTTCGTGGTCACGGGCCAGATTGACTAATAGTTTTATTTCAATGTGGAACATTCGCGTAAATCTAAGAAACCATGATTCATACATACTTTTATTACTTCTCAATCCTAGCTCTTATATCTTATATCCATCTCAAGGATGCCTGGAAGAGACTGCCTGGTGCAATAAGGCCGTTAATTTTACCTATGTAAAACACTGCTATAATATCTGTTATTCCGGTGGTTACAATAAAGAATTAAAATGAATACGCTAAAGACTGACTCCTCCCATACAGGGTATACTAGCTTAGGAGGCAGGATATTATTCAATTGTAAAGCTGAATGCCCATTCATAGTATCGGTAAAAAATATCGCAGATCCCGACACCAATACTGCTTAAAATTCATTATAGCATTTTAATGGTTTGTTCTTATACGTTTTTCTGTTTTATCCGGGGAGACAGATTTTAACAAAATAAAGTAATTAATAATTGTCATCACATTTTACACTTTGTTCACTAAGCCGAAGGTAAAACAATATTTTTATTGGACTTCAAGTTAATTTTTCTAAGAACTTCGGACCTGGGTCGCAATTACGTTAATATTTATTGAAATTATGTATTTTTACCCACAAAAAGTAGGCTTCATCGAGGAACAAAAAAACTTATACAAATTTTTTGTCCTTTGTTACTGCAATTTATTAAGATTTTTTATTATTTTTTATATTTAAATGAATTAATGTACTATGTGTAAAATTAGACAATTTAGTGATAAATGAGATCCCTCACCGTTCGAAAAAAATATTTAAGCAATTAATGTAGGTATATA
This sequence comes from Hyles vespertilio, assembly GCA_009982885.2. NCBI lineage: Eukaryota > Metazoa > Arthropoda > Insecta > Lepidoptera > Sphingidae > Hyles > Hyles vespertilio. The sequence continues at coordinate 7,235,551 of CM042824.1, forward strand.
GATAAAAATACTGTTATTCTTGTCTTGCGGTGTATTATTAAAGCTACAGTGAAAATCGGCTAGGCTGGGTACCGCGGTCTTACTGGACACGTTAAATAAAGCTATGTAATTGAGTTATTGAAGATGGTGACATAATGCTGACTTTTGAAGTAAATAATAAATAAATAAATAACACTCAACAGTCATATGCATACTAAGATCGGGTCTTGTGTCGCGGGTATCAGGAACTACGAGAGACTTTTCAGTCTCACAAACACCCAGACCCGAAAGAAATATTTGTAGGCCGCATAAACGTTACTCTCGGTGCGAAGATCGAACCCGCAGCCTCTCGTTTTATAGGCGGCGTCTAACCGACTGCGCCACAGAGGCTGTTAAAATCACCTGTCACTGTCGAATCACTGTCGAAGTCACCGTTAGGTACAAGTCGTAATAAATAAGAACGACTTTTTGATCGAACAACAAACACCAAGAGTTAACGGAAAATATACTTGTGGATTTCACAAACATTTATCTCGAAGCGGGGAGAAAAAGAGCGGCATTTGTTTTACAGTTGGCATCTTTACCAATTTTAACATAATAGATATTGAAACTAAGTATTATATTAATACAAAATGTTACGTAGTTACTTCAGTATTATAAAATGAAAAGAATTTATTAAATTGCGCGAAATTTTTAAGTTGTAAAAAACGTTGAAATTATTTCGAAGCAGCGTAGTACGTAAAGAAAAGATTCCTTTTGAATTTCTTACAAAAAGATCAGACGTTGACCGTTTTAATGTAGTTAAGTTTTGGAATATTTTTTAATTAATTACAAGGCGAAAATGTGTATTCGTAATAAATGCTTTCTTTGCAGGATGGTTTTTTTTAATTATAAAATATGCCTTGATTTTCTTATTTGGTAATTTATTAAGTCAGTACAGCCGACGGATTAGTTACTCGGTATTATATGAAATCCCTCTATCTCTTTAGCCACAGGAAATCCACAGCCGGACATATGTATCCCCCAAGGATCTCCACATCGACCTATTGAAAGCGGCCTGCATCGAACTATTTCCGGCTTAACCAGGTTGCACGTCCCATAGGATCTTCGTCGGTAATCTTTGTTCTCCTTCCTGATTCGTTCTTGTAGGGTATCATACATTCATACATAGCCTTCTCCATAGCGCGTTGAGTGACATTGAGCCTTCATATGAGGCACATAGTGAGACGTCACTCAACATAGACCCACACAACCATTAAAGAGTTTGGTCTTTCGGCGCTGAGGAATATTTGATAAGACGACGTGATATTGGTTTCTGAAAGCAGCCCATCCTAGTTGGATTAGACGGTAGGTTTGTCTTTAGAAGTTGGACCTGCCTAACCGGACTGCTTGTCCCACATATACATAAGATTCGTTAATAACTTCAAAAGTGGAGTTAACAATCTCCAAAGAGGTGGGCACAACAAGGACATTCAACTTGTCTATATTATTTTAAGATCCACCTGTTGAGAAACTCCACTGATGTCTTTGAGCGTAAGGCGTGTAGATGTTATTAATTATTTTGCCGAGAGTATATTGTCGACAGATCAAAGGCGAAGATGTCAATATTACACAAAAAATATGAATAAGACCGTTACCATTTAGCGATTTGTTCGCCGAATACGTGCTATAAGGAAGACTCGAAGTAGCCAAGTGAAGCTAGCGTCAAAGATACGCAGTAATGTATTGTGTTGCAAGGGTTGCGCGACGGACAAGTGTCGTGTGTAAATGCGGTGCTCGGGCCGGCGCAATTTCTTCAGTAACCCACTCACGTAAAACGCTGCCCAAACTGCGACGGACGGGATGGTCCATGGTATCAACGGAAGCGATATAAGAGAGGCCGTGTTAGATCTACCATCTAAGACGACATCAGCTGCGTGTTTTGGTGCAGTCTGTAGAAGGTAAATATTGTTTCAAGTCTTAGATATTCATTGTTCGATTGCTACTATTCTTATTGATCAGAGTAATCATAGTAATATTAACTTAAATATGTATTATTTTATCTTATTTCTATGTAAAAATAGAGATTTTAAGATTTTAATCATCAAATAGGATAGGATGAAAATGACACTTTTATTATAAAAAATTGCAAATTTCGACTCTTTTATGAATAAAAACGTTGTTATAAAACCCATGTTTTTATTAAGCACTAAGTAGTAAGTTTTAATAAGTACTAAGTAAGAAATTCAAATGTATTTGAAGTTCACCAACCAGCGCTATGAATTTAAACGTAGAACACTTACGTACCCTGTTGTGATAACTTTAACGTTCTTTATTTAAATTAAACTAAATATATTTTATAAATACTTTTAGTTCCACAAAAATCCTTTGCCTTTTTTTACATTTAAAACAACTATTTATCTTACACCAAACCCGGGCGCACCTGTATCATACATGTTTACGATATACCGAGCTGCTGCCTCGAGATACACGCATACATGCATAAATAACGCGCATGCATGTATAAAACATGGAAATTACGAAAAATTTAAAGCTGGGGCGGGGCTTAGCATACAACCTTAGTTTATTTGGCAAGCGTAAAGTATCAGCCTACAAAGTGGTCAGAAGAACTAGTTATGGTTGGTGGCAGTTGAAAGCAGTCCGCTTCAAACAAGTCGGGCATCTTTAGAGGGCTATGTTCAGCAGTGGAATTACATATTTTTTTATTGCAAACGACAAGTAATAATTTTTTCACTGGCCTGGCATTTTGACAACACTGCCCTTGATGGTAAGCGGCAAGCGCAAATGCCGTCCAGGCAGAGTATCAAATGGCAAACAAACAGTTCACCTGATGGGTAGTGATCACTGCCACTCATGAGCATCCACAACGTTTTGGTCATAGATGTGTTGCTGGTCCATCAAATCGGGAAGGGAGCTGGAAGGAAAAGGATGGGAAGAGGAGAGAAGTATTGGGCATCAAGCAATCTCACTCACTGAACGAAACGCGATGGCTAAGCTGGTACCACCTCGGTTGACTGCTCATTCATGCTGAGTTATGAATGACACCGGCGTGGCTCTGCCGCTTTTTTTGGCTTTTATCTCTGAAGAGTGTGTGAGAGAGACCAAATATAAAGGTATTCAAGAGCGATCTTATACTGACGGAGATAATAATCCAATATGATTGCTACATGTTAATGAAGTACTTTTTTTAATAATTAAGTTAGGTGTCACAAGGAAATGACGAAACCCCATAAACCATTATTCTATGTATGCATTATAAAACTGGCTCAATATACTGTTGATATATATTTTTTAACTGGTTTGAAAAGAACAATAGAGATTCTCGCCCGTTCTTATATAGTGAAAACCACGTCCTGAACCGGGTGGTAGAACCTAATATTACTGAATTATTATTTTTTTATTGCAATGAATGACGAGACGAGCAAGCCGTTCGCCTGATGGTAAGCGATACAACCACTCATAAACAGTAGCAAAATACCACTGCGCTCGCCATCCTGAGACATAAGATGTTAAGTCTCAATATGTCCAGTAGTTACTCTGGCTACAATGTCCTTCAATCCGAAACACAACAGTGCATTTACGCAGTGTTGTTTCACGGGAGAAATAGACATTGCGGTGGTACCTACCCAGATGGCCTCTCACATATGAGAGACCTACTACCAGTAAAATCTAAATGATGATCCAGTGAATCTAAATGATGTTGAACATTTTGCCGACTTTGAAACGTGACGCTGCGGGCTCAATTTGTGAAACATTTGCGTGATCCACATCCACAGGTATTTGTTTCGGATGAGACAGAAAAGTCTCTCGTAGTTCCTAATACCCACGACACAAGACTCAACCTTAGTGTGGGAACAGGATTATGTATTTGACTATTAGGTACGTTTATTTATTTAAATGCGTTAAATTCAATGAATAGTAGTGGCTAGTCGGATTTTACGCTACCGATAAAATACCACAATATAAGCGATAATGGTTTCTTTACCTACGTTTTTACTTCATGAAGGTGTTGTTTATTTATTCGTATACAAATAAACCTCATTGCTTAATGAAGGATATAGATTACTTTTGTTAGAATTAAAAACTTTTTTTTATTAAAACAACCTTGTCTTTATTAAATAAATAATTGTTTAAAAAACTAAAAATACACGCCTTAATAAGATATCCAACTAAAAAAGTAAAAATAATTGATAATTTTAATTCTGACAGCCTCCGTGGCGCAGTTGGTTAGACGCCGCCTGTGAAACGAGAGGCCGCGGGTTCGATCCCCGCACCGAGAGAAATGTTTGTGCGGCCCACAAATATTTCTTCCGGGTCTGGGTGTTTGTGAGACCGAAAAGTCTCTCGTAGTTCCTGATACCCACGACACAAGACTCGATCTTAGTGTGGGGTCAGGACTATGTATGTGACTGTTGGGTGTTATTATTATTTATTTATAATGAATTTAAGATAAGAAAATGGAGTAAAATACATACATTTTATTGTTACAAAGCGTGGGGTGTTTACAACCTTTGCTTATCCTCCTGCACCAATACAATAAAATGTATGTGTTTTACTCCATTTTATTATTATCTTAAATTCATTATCAATTATTTTTACTTTTTTAGTTGGATATCTTATTAAAGCGTGTATTTTTATTTTTTAAACTATTTTTTAATTGTTTTGACTAAAAACATACATCTACGGCTGTATTTCCAGAGGAAGCATAGCGGCGTGCAAAATATCCATTTTTTTTCAATAATTCATTTTTTTAAATTATTGTATTATCATCGGTCCTGGATAAGTATAAAAAATATCGAGTCAATCCGACGTTTTGAAGGGGGACAAAATCATGTTCAAAGATTCCGTTACATACTAACATACATACGTCTGAAGCTAATAAAAGCGTATTAAAAACATTAAAATTAAGTAAAACAAACCAAATAAAGTCTTTACTATTATAAATACAAAGATATTTAAATATTCTTTTTTATTATTTTATTATGATATCGTTACGGTACTATACACAACTGAAATTCAGTTGAAACGCATTTTTTTGTTTCAACCGCTGATGGTTTCCGTTCCTTTCCAAGAACGTGGCATCAAAGCGTTCCGTAAAAGGCAGCGTTTCATATTTTGCTTTTTTATTAATTAAGACAAGTGCTGGCTTCTCTTGTCTCAATGTGAAACGTACACAAATATCCAATCATTTAGTCCGAACCATGGCGGCTTCTCAACAAATTGGAGGGCCCTTCGCTCTGTGTGTCAAGCACTGGCGCCCTATATTTCAGTTTTTTCTACTTTGTATTATGGTAATGATGTCATTAATTTACGATTCGCATGTTTTTGTGTTTGAGTTGGTTTTGCGCGATTTTTTTTGCTAAGTTTGTGTGACGGTATGTTGAGTTTTGAATGCAATTGTGCTTATTTATTTACATTTCAAAATATTTAAATTTTACGGGCTCGATAACCTCTTAAGTATTTACTTATAGAGTAATCAAAATTAAATATAAGAAATTTATACAAAAAAATAATTCTTAATCGCTAATTGAAATAAGACACGACAGAAACAAACGACCACTCATAAAAATAAATGAAAAAGATAACTCTCGAAAATAATAACACTGCTCCAAAAATGAGGTGATAAAATGTTGAAAATCAAAGGATTTATTATGGTTGGAACGTGAGGAAGGACAATTGCATGTGATTTATGCCCGACCATACTTCATCTGTGACGTAAATAATATGAATGCAGGCCGTAAAAATATTTGTCGCAGCGATAATATATTCGTTTTGAGGGCGTGCATTGTCCGCCGGAAAAGTTTATCACTGGCTACACGCGCCGCTGATTTCCTTCTGTTCCAATTCATATAATTTGTATTAATCTGTGGTTCATTTGCCAATAATAGATTTACATTAATTTAATTTATACTTGAGTCGTCGTTAATTTCCACACGTGGAGTTGTACATTATTTTTTTAGGTGAAGTTTCTTTACCCACTTCTTGGTCGTTAGTAATATTGTGTATATTGATCTAACACCAAGATCACCAATATGGACAAACAGCTGCCAAGTTGAAATCGAACTGGGCTGGCTACATCTACCGCATGTTTGACAAGTATTGCGTGGAAGTCATCTCATAATGGCGCCCCAGTAGCTGAGACTGACACAACGCGGTAGGTCTAGAACAGTGGTACTCTACCTGCGGCCCGCGGGCCCGATGCGGCCTGTGGGCTTTTATGATTAGCCCGCCTGGGGTTCCAAATATATTGCAAACAATTTTGAATTTCACGCCAAAGAGTAAAAAAAGGTATCTAGACAACCCTACCGCGATGAGTTGCAATGAGTCGGCCCGCAACACCATGTGTAAAACGTGTCTGTGACCCGTATAAAAAAAGGTTGAGTACCGCTGGTCTAGAAGGAGATGACCCGACGGACTCAATTTATACCTTCCGAACTGGCGACAATAAGCATCTGACTGCGACAAATAGAAGCAGGAGGGAGGCTTTTGCCTAGCAGTGGGAATTAAAGGCCTAATTATAAAATAAATTGATGGATTGGTTTGTAATTGCATTAGTCAAATCTGCATTAATAGATTCTATACTTTCGTATAGTATGACGATCGAAGGAGAAATAAAATACGAAAATAATTATGGCGTTTTAATACTGCAACCTGGACTTCATTAAAAATACCAACTCTGCATTTCTTATTAGGATAACGCGTACCTACTTTATATTGCATTATGCGAACATTTATTAAAACAATGTGAAACTGTATGCAGATGCTATGTTTGGTGGATTAAGGCGATGCTTTGTATATCCCGGATCTGGAGTTGCGAAGTAATATCAACATCGGCAAAGTCCTCCCTGGAAAGTTGCCTTTTTGGATGCATTACGGGCGAAATTTTGCTTGTCGACGGAGTAAACTAAGACTATAATTACTTTTCAATGAAATATAGTATATTAAGGGAAAATTTGTTTAGTAATTTAAATAAAAAACGGCATTATAAATTTAATTTTATTTTGTATTTTGTTAGTTTTCATATGATAGTGTAGGAGGTAAAACGTATGGATATCCATGTGCAAACAAATTGCTTGATTTGTGTTATTTTGTCATTGCGCGATTAATATCAAAGGAAACCTTGGAATTTACTATTACTACTAACTACTACTATTATTACTACTTTATTGTACACCAGAAAAAATTTAGAAATAAAGCAATATTTAAAATAAGTACAATCGGCGGCCCTATTGCAATAAACCTTATTCTTTAATTTAAAAAAAAAATGCAATTTATACACAACACTACATAGTTTTGATTTTCTTTGAGGATGTAGGTACACATATCTTACATTGTGGACATTTTAAAGTGGTAGAGTCAGGCATGACTCAGCATGAATGGACAGGCTCGTCCGAAGTACCCATATCTCATAGGAGATCGACGTGAAGCGATAGCTTAGCTGTCGCGTTTCTTTCCGAGATTGAGATTGCCGGATGCCCTGCATATACCCCTTTCCTCTCTCTTCCCATCTTTTTCTTTCCGGTTACTCTCCCAATTTGATGGGCCTGCAACACATCCATGATTGGAGCGTTTTGGATGTTCATGAGTGATCACTTGCCATGAGGTGACCTGCTTGTTCATATGCCGGACATATGCAATAAAAATATATGTATTGTATATTTATTTATTATTATTTTAAATCTTTATTGTACACATAAAAAAAAATACAACATACAGAAACAAAAAAATATAAAAGTACAAATGGTGGTCTTATCGCTTAAAGCAATGTCTTACAGACAACCATGGGATGGATTTAAAAGAAGGAAAAAGTGAGGGCAGTGTAAAATAAATAATTAAAAGTGAGGAAACTAGATAAAACTCATACTATCTATACAGGGTATATCAAGACTGCTACCGAAAACGAAGCCGGGTGGTAGTTTAAGCGACTATTGCCATATTTGGGTGGTAAATACATTTTTTCCTAAAATAATAGTATATACCCTTTTATTTATAAATACTCTAAGGTATAAAAGAGTTTAAATTATTATTTTAGCAAAAACTATGGATTTACCACCCAAAAATGACGATATTTAAAAAATCATAAAAAAAAAAAATTGTCGCGTTTCTAGGCGAAATTTTTAATTGCATTGTGTTTGTAGCCACTAAAACTACCACCCGGCTTCGTTTTCGGTAGCAGTCTTGAGATACCCGGTATATATAATCTAAACATAAAAATACACCAAAATAACATACATACATACATACATACATAATAAAAAGCATAAATACATACATATATAATACTACAAACATATACATATATAAATATATAATAAATACAAATTTAAATTAATTAGAAGTAGGAAATAATATTATCTACTAAAATCTGTTTATTTAGAGAGATAGAGGTGATCTTTGATTTGCCTCATGAATGAAGACAGCGATTGCGCCTGTCTCACCACAACAGGAAGCGCGTTCCACAATCGAACTGCTTTGACAGTAAAAGACTTGTCCATAAATGTCGTGGTGTGCACAGGCATTCTCAGCCTAAGATTCTCGGACGATCTCAAGGACCTCAAATGTGAGTCATGAAGAAAAATAAATCATTCTTTAAGATAAGATGGGGTGAGAGGATTGAACAAAATATTGTAAAGAAGACAGAGAATGTGAGTATTCCGACGAAGCCGTATAGGTAACCACTTGAGCTTAGCACGAAACTCAGAAACATGGTCATATTTGCGAAGACCAAATATGAATCTTATGCAGAAATTTTGAAGACGCTCAAGTTTATTTAGTTGGTCTTCGGTGAGATCTAGATAGCTAACATCGGCATAATCAAGGATGGGGAGAAGGAGGGTTTGCGCAAGCGTAATCTTCGTGGTAACGGGTAGAAAGTTGCGTAAACTTAGCTGAAACGAACAGCTTACGGCTTATTTCACGAAGCTGAGGACCCCAAGTAAATGACTTATCAATAAGTAAGCCCAAATTGCGGACGGTGTCACTGTAAGGGATGGTTATCCCATTACAATAAACAATGGGGAGTTGATTCCAATCCAGCTTCGAGATCATCCTAGGGCTACCGACAACAATGACTTGTGTTTTCAAGGGATTGATCTTCAAACCATGAGCTCTACTCCAATCACAGATGTGTTGAATATCTGTATTGATATAAGCAATTGCATCGACCATCTTGTCCACGGGTGCCTGAGTATATATTTGGAGATCATCTGCGTAGAGGTGGTAGGAGGAGCGTAAAAAGTTGGTTATTGAGTTAATAAAAACAGCGAAGAGAAGAGGAGATAGCACGCCGCCCTGAGGAACGCCAGCAGCTACGGGGCACCAAGAGGAAAATCTATCCTCCATACGGATGCGTTGCCGGCGTCCATACAGATAACTACGAAACCAATCAACAGCCATTGGAGATATGTTAAGAGAACGTAGCATGGAAAGTAATACGTCGTAGTCCACGGTATTAAAGGCATTACTGAAGTCTAGCAAAGCTAAGACTGTCAGCTTGCCGTCCTCCATGCCGGATCTTATATCATCTGTGATATGGGTCAAAGTGGTGGTCGTACTATGCCCTGGACGAAACCCAGATTGGCGAGGATTTAAGAGGTTGTTCTTGGAGAGGAAATCATTAAGTTGGGATTGGATTAAACGTTCTAGGACTTTGGAAAGGAAAGGAAGTATGGAAATAGGACGAAATTCGGTAGTCAGAGATGCATTGGATTTCTTGCGAAGAGGGATAATGTGGGCTTACTTCCAAGCAGTTGGAAAGATCCCAGTGGAGATGGAGTAGTTTAAGATGTGGGAAATTATAGATAGGGTTTCGTCTAAGACATAGAGAATCATGTTACGACTAACATTATCGCTACCCATAGCATTAGATGACAAAAGAGTAATAGTCTTCTTAACATCACAAGTGGCGAATTGTTTGAAAACAAAGGTAGAACAAGTGGGAGTGTTAAGGGTAGAAAGATGCTTAATGGTGTTATTTTTAGTCATCCCATCAAAGTAGGATGGAGAAGAGAAGTAACGGTTTGTATATATCAAAAATCACGAGAGATCACCCTTTACAACTACACCTTGACTAGAAACAATGATAAGTAGTTCTTTCTATAACTTGTTGTGTACAGATAAATAGCTTTTTTTATTAGCTAAGATAATAAGACATTTTCAAAATTAGTCCAAAGTATTCATTTCAAGTTGAGATAATACAGTTTTTATTTTAATTATCGTAGTAATATGAATAATGTATTTTGTTGTTTGTACTACACCTGCCGTGTTCAAAACAATTAGCGTCGTAATTAGGTTAAATTGTTTAGTATTGATCCGCACTCTCATTACATTAGCGGCATGCGTCCATCGTAATTTAGAGGGGTTAAATTCGACCCATGGCGTAAAGTGATTGTTATCGAAGTTTTCGTGCTACGATTTATTTGTGATTAGGTTTTTGTCATTTATTTTACAAATGGTTTCACCTAGGTTAAATACTCGCTGATAAATTCATTCGTCATTTGAATTCATTTCGTTCGTTCATTTCACTTTAAATTAAAGATGCGGATTGTAACACAAAAATAAACAAAAGTGAATAATCTGAAATATCTGTGCATATAAAATTAAAGTTTACAATACAACACAGATCATACAAGGAAAGGTTTATAATAAACGCGCTCACAGCGAGAGGTTTTGACGCAACGGCTTTTAATAAAATAAAATGTGTGCCACCAACGTGTTAACATCAACTAGATTTAGATTTACTGGAAAAAATACAGCGCGTTCGCAAATTCAACGAGTTAGATCACGTCTGACACGTAAATGGGGGCCCACTCTAACGTTATAGAGATTGGAATGGTAGTGAGTGTGTCCCCTAATAACAGTGCATGGCACAAACTCAGCGTGTTTTGTTTCAAATTTCTTTACAAAACACTTTTCCCTACATTCCTAGCTCAGTTTGTACGTGGTAATTTGGAAAATTACGTTTCGCCATTTCTTTTGCGCACCGCAGGAGTCGAAAGTTTTTTTCTCGTTCGTAATTGGGTAATTTATGACGTCCTCGAAATTGGTTTTGTTAGATTTTGCAAAACGGATTGCTTTGTTTATTTTTTATTTTTTATTTTTATTTATTAGGATCTCCAACAAAGAATACACTTTACAAGCTTTGCTATTGTACTGTTGCAGTTTAAACATTGTGTTTCTTCAATTAGAGGAGATCACAACATGCAATAGTACTGTACAACAGGAAAGAACTATGACATAACTTATCCATAAACTATCAATATAAAATTAATCGACAAAATTTAACGACAAATTAGGAACAAAAATTTAAACATAAAATAAAAAAAATAACATAAAAATCAAAAAGAAAACAAATATCAATGAACGACTATTAAATTTCGAAGTACTAAACACTCAAACATATACTTAAAAATAGTTACATAATTCAAGCGAACAACAATGTAGCTAATATAATAAAACATGGTAACAACATCAACATTTACACATTGGTTAATTGTTTCGTTATGAGATACTTAAACTTATCTAGTGTATTGGAAAATATATCGACATCCTTCGAAGAGCTGGCTACTGAATTGTATTTATGAACAACTCTTGCGATGGGCGAGTGTTTACCCAAGTTACTCCTACAACGTGGAGCTTTAAATAAAGGACGAGGGCAACGTGGTACTCTGCACGGTACGCTGAGGCATATTTTGCTTAGCACTTCAGGAGAGTCAATACTGTTATTAAGTAGCTTATACAAGAATAACAGATCTGAGACAGTGCGGCGCGATTCGAGAGATATGAGTTTGAAATGTAATAATTTCTCATGGTATGATTTGATGTTCTTAAGTTTAAGTCGAAAAGCTAATTGGCGTAGTAGTCTTTTTTGCAATCTTTCGATTCGAGTAATATGGACCTGGTAAGATGGGTTCCAAACGGTGCTACAGTATTCCAGTTGACTACGGACATAACTATTATATAATAGAATTGTAGTTTGTGGTTTTTTAAATTCTTTGTCTCAAATATTTTCGATAAGTTTGGCTTTATTATGTTTTGTTAGGGGTTTAACGTCTATTTGCGTTTTGTGGAGTCGCTGAGGAGATGATTACGTTGTTATTTTATTACTTTCTTTGATATACAAAAAATAATGTAATCTTAAAAATACATAGTCTATAAGTAGTGGACCAGAATTAAGAAAGAAAACATACAATCTAATATTACTGAGAGACCACTTCATAAGAACAATTAAAGTACAAATTTAAACCAGAATAAATATACCTATCTCAGCTGCCTCGGTATTATGGTATGATTGCAAAGGTTCGAATCTCGGGTTGGGCAAATTGATATTTGTTTAGTCTATTTACTATCCGCCCGCCTACAAGGTGGACGGACGATCTGACTAAGGTCGCAGGAAGTCGCTGGATGCAGGCCGCTTCCAACAGGTCATTGTGGAGATCATTGGGGGAGGCCTATGTTCAGCAGTGGACTTCCTGTGGCTGATGTGATGATGATGATGATGATGATGATTTACTATCAGACCGGAGTCAGAAATTTGTGCCCGATATGTTAGGCTAGATTCTTATCACAACATGGGAAAAAGAAAAGTGTATCTGTTTCAGCCCATATACATCCCACTATAGGGCACGGGCCTACTCTACAAGAATTCTACAAGAATCTACTCTACGAGAATACGATTGAGAGTGGTTAGGCCATATAGTCCACCATGCTGGCCTTGTGCGGGTTGGCGGACTGAAATACCATAGAAATTGTTATAAATCGCTATGGTATGCAGGTTTCCTCACGATGTTTTCCTTCACCGTTTTAGTGCGTGGTGATTGACTATCAATACACATTTTACTCCGAAAAGTTAGAGGTGTGCCTTGGGATTCGAACCCGTGACCATCGTGAACATATTGGCCGCGTCTAGTCCGTTTACGAACAGCCCACCACGCACTTGTGTATGTAACAACTTTACAAGTGGATGTACGTTTGTAAATATACTTAATCTCATTTCATCAACTAACGTAAATACACCATCAACACTTATTCACATACCATATCAAATCTACACATAAAAACGGACATCACCAAGCATCTATTTTTCGAGTAAATTTCCGCGCAAGTCGCCAGTGTGTAGCAGGCGTTCTGTCCTGCCCATGAACGTCCCCCAGAAATCGAGTTAGCACTGCCAGTATTTCAATTTAAACGCTATACCTAATTTGCACCCTTTGCCGCCCTTTGGCGATATTCTGATGGACTGACGCGACGCTTTCGAATTTGCTAAGTGCAACGTCTATGTCTGCAGCCATTCATTCATTCGATTTGTCTGTGTTGGTTTTAGGAAACGTTTGTAGAATTGTACTTTTTTGTGCATTTTCGATTTGGTACGGAATTGTGTTTTAGCGAATTGTGTTTGGGATTATCTATTGAGGTTTTGGTCTGAACTGGAAAATGCATGTAGTCGAAATTTTGCGAAATATAATGTAAATTGTGACGGCTTGAGACAGGATTACAAATTCAAAAACGCACTACAAGTGCAGGTGATTGTTCGAGTTGCAATAACTAAAAAATAAAATTTTCCTACCAGTAAAAACAGCGTACCAAAATTATTATCTAAGATGCTTTGAACTCATTTTGACATTTTGTAGATATACGAACATAAAAATAAACAACGAAAAAATAAAGTTACAACCATCAAATACATAAATGTCTATTTAGTTGTTCTAAGACAATTTACACTATCGCATCGTTGAAATAAAAAGAAGCCTTAAAGTTTTCTTAAACTGCCCACCGAGGGGACATTAAGAGAATTTCATTCGATCAGTACTTTCGACGAAGGCTTTTCGTATTTGCGAGAGTGAATTGGTATGAAATATTAATATTTTACGATATTAAATGCAATACGTAGAGTGTAGCTTTTTGTAATGAAAGTGGATGTCGATTGCATTTTAATTTTATTGACGTTCAATATAAGTGAAGTTGCGAAGCATTTTACCCTCGAGACTGGCAATGCCTTGTGAGTGTTTCACAGTATAGTGAGTGATAAACTTATATTAATTTATTATTAAGGCCTATGTTCAGCAGTGGACTTCCTGTGGTTGAGATGATGATGATGAAACATAAAAAAATGCAATCTATATTTATACTAATTTTATAACGAAGAAACATTTTTATTTTTGTTTCTAACGAATAAACTCAAAAACTGTTGTGATTTTAATTTTTTTTCACCAGATCAATCTAGGACAGGCCGCTAATGTAAAATGAAGAGTATACGGTAGCATTTTGGATATACGATGTATATTCAGTTAAGTGTTGGCCAATATTAGTGGTATAATATGATGTCCACTGTGCATAAGCTAAACTTTATTTGGAATTGGATGCTATTACGTTTGAGTAAAATAAAGTACAATCATGTGCGAATGTAACGATGACTATTACAAAGAAATAAGTCTTAATTAAAATCTTTGACGAGCGGTAATTTGTTATCGCCTGTTAGATTTCATTGTATATTTTCATGATATTCAATTGAGATGGATGCCTGTGTGCGTATAAAGCAAGAAAATTATTTAAAAAGAAAACATATATACAGCTACAAGTTTTCAATCATGAAAATAATTTCAATACTCAAAAATCGTTTTAAATATAAAATAAAAAAGTGTGTTTGTTGAAAAGCATATTAAATATTTTTGAATCAAGTTCTGACTTCGGACAGGCAATTATTATAAAGAAAATTGAGCTCTTTTTATTAATTTCACGTTTCAATAGGCTCCGATTGAAGTGTTAAATTATAAAGAGGAATCAGCTTGTCATTTCCGACCCAATGGATCATTTCAAAGCATTTCTTGTTAGTACCGTAATGTTTAGCAACTGAAGTTTTTAGGCTTAATAAGAAATTATTGGCTACCATTGTAGTCATCTCTAACTTTTTTATTAGTCTTGTAATTGCTCCGGAAAATACCTTTAATATTTTTTTATAATGTAAATAATCTGGTCAATTATATATTTGTTTGTGAAATGCTAAGCATTGTATTTTAATTCATAGTGTTGTTTGGTTTTGCTACTGTCCATGAGCGGCCACATTGCTTACCATTAGGGGAATGGCATATTCGTCTAGCCATTCATTGAAACCAAAAAATATAATTTGGTATTTATCATTTTGAGCAATAAGTTTTAAACATAAGTTTAGCTTGAGGTTTGTTTCTGATATACAGTATCTTCAAAATAAGTTGTTGTAAATTATCGTGTAATAGGTACTGTAACTTTTAGGTACATAATGTCTGTTTTATTCTTTGATATTAGTTTATAAAACTTAAGTTACTTACATTAACATAATAATTTTTGTTTACAGCATATATATAAATATTTTCCAGATAAGAGTCTTAATACTTTCATTACCTTTTATCCGTCAATTTTATCCATCGAGCATGACCATTGCTTATTATTTGTCCGTATCCATCTCATCCGTATCGCAAATCGCTCCTTTTAACAAAGGGCCAGTCCACACCGAGGCGGTCGCCTCACAAATTGACTTTTATGTGTCTATACACGAGACTGTCGCGACTAAATGTATCGTGAGTATCACTAAACTTAGTTTATTATCCCCGGCTTATAAATGTCTTACAGCCGTTTTCTATAATCTATCTATCTTTTAAATAAAATCGAGTGTCTGGAAATAAGTTGACTCTAATGTTTCTATACAAGAGACAGGCGTGACTAAATGATGACGGCCTTATTTACTGACATTTTTTAAACCTATTTAAAGTATCGAATATTTTGTCTTCTTCGCTCAAACTCAATTCAAAAGTTGTTTGAAAATTGAAAGGGACAAAATTCGATAGCTAAAATAGTTTTCAAAACTGCATGAATACGGCCATAAATGTATCGCGAGTATCACTAAACTTAGTTTATCATCTCCGGCTTATAAATGTCTTAAGTTGAGTGCAAAGCGGACTGTGAATCCCTAGTTACCTTGTACAAAAGTCATTGCTATGAACAAGTTTTGTATGAGGTATTGAAACGCTCTCGCGGTTGTCGGCTCAGAATATATTAGCGAATGTAAAATTTGTCTTACGTATTTAGTACTTTGTTTAACTTCCCCGTATGCTCGAGCTTTGAGATACGTTTGTGACATTTGTGAATGCAATTTTGAAATAAGAGCGATTGTGGAAGAGGCCCGTGTCCTGCAGTGGGATGTATATGGGCTGATATAGAATATAAATTGCTATAAATCACAAAGCCGGTGAAAATATATTTGTGTCCGCTAGAATGGTGACCCATGGAACAGTGTGGCATTTTATGTTTAGCCTACATATATCCGGGTTAATTCTTAACTAGTGAGTGTTAATTATCTATGTATATTCTATTTAGGCTGCAATGCACTGAACAGCGGATTAAAGTCAGCCATATCCTTCTGAACAAAGAAACTTACATATCCCATGTCATTCTGATAACCTATTATTTTTTTTATTCAAATCCTTCCACCTCTAAATAAAACTTTAAAACCGGCCAGTATTCTAAGTACATCGTGTAAAAAATGCTCGTTTGAGCAGCGTTAAATAAATCAGATAGAAAACCCCTCAAGGATGTATTTTACGTGACAACCACGGAATGGGTAGACGTAAAATATGAACGGTTAAATCTGACACAAGGAATATACGATTCCATCCTTGGAACAATAAAATGAAATGTTTGTATGGATCACATCGCAGGTATCGGCCGTGATATGTGCCTTTACACGATACCTTTGTGATGTAACTTTATATGTATGAAATATAAAAATAGGTATTCAAATCAGGGAATATTTTCGCTTTAAATATAAGCTGCGTTTATCAACTAGGTGTTATAATGTTTTTTTTTAAATTTACAGGAATAACATTACAACATTCAAATAAAACTGTTTTTTACGGATTTTATCGCGAAATTGGTTTAGATTTATTTTTTAAATTGTGTTACATGTTTCGATTAATTTACAGCTTCAGGTCACTGAGCAGAGTGGTGTGTTAGGGGGTATTTTTGCAAAATATTTTTATTTTGCTTGAGGTTTGTTTCTGATATACAGTATCTTCAAAATAAGTTGTTGTAAATTATCGTGTAATAGGTACTGTAACTTTTAGGTACATAATGTCTGTTTTATTCTTTGATATTAGTTTATAAAACTTAAGTTACTTACATTAACATAATAATTTTTGTTTACAGCATATATATAAATATTTTCCAGATAAGAGTCTTAATACTTTCATTACCTTTTATCCGTCAATTTTATCCATCGAGCATGACCATTGCTTATTATTTGTCCGTATCCATCTCATCCGTATCGCAAATCGCTCCTTTTAACAAAGGGCCAGTCCACACCGAGGCGGTCGCCTCACAAATTGACTTTTATGTGTCTATACACGAGACTGTCGCGACTAAATGTATCGTGAGTATCACTAAACTTAGTTTATTATCCCCGGCTTATAAATGTCTTACAGCCGTTTTCTATAATCTATCTATCTTTTAAATAAAATCGAGTGTCTGGAAATAAGTTGACTCTAATGTTTCTATACAAGAGACAGGCGTGACTAAATGATGACGGCCTTATTTACTGACATTTTTTAAACCTATTTAAAGTATCGAATATTTTGTCTTCTTCGCTCAAACTCAATTCAAAAGTTGTTTGAAAATTGAAAGGGACAAAATTCGATAGCTAAAATAGTTTTCAAAACTGCATGAATACGGCCATAAATGTATCGCGAGTATCACTAAACTTAGTTTATCATCTCCGGCTTATAAATGTCTTAAGTTGAGTGCAAAGCGGACTGTGAATCCCTAGTTACCTTGTACAAAAGTCATTGCTATGAACAAGTTTTGTATGAGGTATTGAAACGCTCTCGCGGTTGTCGGCTCAGAATATATTAGCGAATGTAAAATTTGTCTTACGTATTTAGTACTTTGTTTAACTTCCCCGTATGCTCGAGCTTTGAGATACGTTTGTGACATTTGTGAATGCAATTTTGAAATAAGAGCGATTGTGGAAGAGGCCCGTGTCCTGCAGTGGGATGTATATGGGCTGATATAGAATATAAATTGCTATAAATCACAAAGCCGGTGAAAATATATTTGTGTCCGCTAGAATGGTGACCCATGGAACAGTGTGGCATTTTATGTTTAGCCTACATATATCCGGGTTAATTCTTAACTAGTGAGTGTTAATTATCTATGTATATTCTATTTAGGCTGCAATGCACTGAACAGCGGATTAAAGTCAGCCATATCCTTCTGAACAAAGAAACTTACATATCCCATGTCATTCTGATAACCTATTATTTTTTTTATTCAAATCCTTCCACCTCTAAATAAAACTTTAAAACCGGCCAGTATTCTAAGTACATCGTGTAAAAAATGCTCGTTTGAGCAGCGTTAAATAAATCAGATAGAAAACCCCTCAAGGATGTATTTTACGTGACAACCACGGAATGGGTAGACGTAAAATATGAACGGTTAAATCTGACACAAGGAATATACGATTCCATCCTTGGAACAATAAAATGAAATGTTTGTATGGATCACATCGCAGGTATCGGCCGTGATATGTGCCTTTACACGATACCTTTGTGATGTAACTTTATATGTATGAAATATAAAAATAGGTATTCAAATCAGGGAATATTTTCGCTTTAAATATAAGCTGCGTTTATCAACTAGGTGTTATAATGTTTTTTTTTAAATTTACAGGAATAACATTACAACATTCAAATAAACTGTTTTTTACGGATTTTATCGCGAAATTGGTTTAGATTTATTTTTTAAATTGTGTTACATGTTTCGATTAATTTACAGCTTCAGGTCACTGAGCAGAGTGGTGTGTTAGGGGGTATTTTTGCAAAATATTTTTATTTTGCTATGTACAAAAGGATAAACAGTCAAGTGGATTATCAGATGTCAAAGGATTGACGTAGAAGGAAATGAATGAATAAATATCACCAGCTTAATATTATTTTAGTCACTACATCTATAATTAGTTAAATTGCTCCATGTCCTACCTTTGGCCTCTTAACATAGTGCAGTAGAGGAGTAACGTGTTCCGATCGCTTACTCATAAGTAGTTGTCTTACCTGTAACAATAAAATACATGATGGTTTAAATAACAATTAGTATTTATCCTTTTATAAATCCATCCCATGGTTTTTTGTAAGAAATTGCCTTTGATCGATAAGACCGTCAACTTTTTAATATTTGGTATTTTGGTTCTATTTGTTTTGTGTATGCAAGAAAGAGAATAAATAAATAAATACTATTTATCACATTAAAATTACACTATACTTGGCACTTTATTTGTGAGAGTATTCAAGAGTATTCAAGCGGGGTATAGCGTGGACACTGTACACTTGGTCACGACGCAACATACATTCACAGCTCACGTCCGTTCTTTCTTCAGATTTCTACGGGTAATGAATTTGTAATATTCCGTGCACACAATGCGAAGACTTAGATGTTGGGCTGCCAAAAGAATGTTGCCAAAGTTGAATTTAGTGCTGAAAAGTGAAATATTTTTTCTTCTGGACGAGTCAAAGTACGCTTCATCTTATGGTAAACACAGCAGTTAAATACATATCTTGAATCTTAAATTCTGAGTGAGACGTGTAATGTCCACAAATTATAATAATTATTATTATATTAATTAAGTAATATTTTTTCAGTTCAATCATAAACTTCTTAAATGAGATTCTTCATTACCGTTAACCACAAGAACTTGCTGAACAAAAGTCACTAGTTCAAAGTAGTTTTTTGAACCTGATCCTTATCTAAATTCTAAGGAAACCATAATAAATATTTGGAGAATGTGCAACGCTTACGCAAATAGGAGTTCCATAATAAAAATCAGTTAATTTTATAAAAATAAATGCGCCACAATCCACCAAACCACCATCATTACGAACTGACATTCGCTCAACTGTAATACCAACAGTTGGCACGAAATCCGAAAGCCAGTTCACACGTAACGACAACTTCTCAATTAAAAGCAAAGGACGTGCCAGCCGGCCAGCGAAATAATACGACGGCCAACACTAAATAATTAAGTTTGCTTAATACCCTTCACGGCTGTAACGCTTTTGCGGAAATCAGCATTGATTCCGCTGAACTGACAATGATGCAGTCAATGCAATTAATCGGTGCAAATAGTAAAATGTCGCTGTAAATTTAGCGAGGAATTTTGTGAATAATTTACAGAGACGTTGATAGAATTTGTTGGGTGTGTGTATTGGCTTTCTAGTAATTATTATAAAGTTTTGTTTTAGTAATAGGTGTCTTTAATGTATTTCTTGTAGTAGGTTTAGTATAGGTATGATATGAGAGGGTAAAAAGGATACCAGATATAAATTTATAACTGACGCGAAATATACTTACATAGATAATTATGGTGGGTATACACCAGTGTACATGATTTTCTCTGTAGTGGTACACACGTAATTTGGAAACTTCAAGTGAATTACCTGGGATTCGAAAATGCAACCACCGCTTCGATAGTCCACGTCCACATTACCAACAAGCCACCATGCATTACCACTAGTCATAACATAGTATTATCTCGTCCATTACGCCGCCTAATGTTTTCGCGCGTCCCATAAAATTATGCAAGAAAGACACGGGAAACGTAAAGACCTGAAAAAAAACCGTAGGAAATAAATTATGACGATCGTATGTTTTCGTTCGGTCCCGGTAAATATTATCTATAGCCAAGTAAATGCTCGCCGCGGATCGCGTAATGGCTGTCGGCGGAAAAATGTATTGTTACCTCGGAATATTTCTTGCTAGTTTTTATTAGCCTTGGTCTGCTCAGCGAAAAACGGTCGGGATAAAAGGTGGGCTTACTTAACTAAGAAATCTTGTTGGATTTGCTCTACTTGTTTTGTTGAAGACGAATGGAATCTCCGAGAGTTTTGTTATTGTATAGTTATGAGTAATTTTTTGACATTTGTTTGCGACTACTGGTTCGTATTCTGCTGTTTGAGAGAAATTTACATTGAAATAAGTTAATCTTGCTAACGAGAGAAATGGATTTATAAAGCTTGAGTGGATTTATTGTTCCTTTTTATTACAATGAATGGCATACCGCTTAATTGTAAGCAATAGGATCGCTAGTGGAACGTAGCAAAACCAAACAATACAATAAATTACAAAGCAATGGTTGGCCTTCCATTGCTCTCGCCATCCTGAGACGTAAGATGGTAACTCCAATAGTTACTCTGGCTACAATGTCCTTCAAACCGAAACACAACAATACATTTACTCTGCTGTTTAGTGTGAGAAATAGACATTGCGATGGTACCCTACCCAGATGGCCTCACACATAGGAGAGACCTACCACCTAAGTATTAAGTGTGAGTTACTTAAGTAGTTTATTCATTCATGACTGCTTAACCGCGAGACCTATAATAAAATAGCATTCTAGCAGATTCCTCTAATTATTATTATTTATTTATTTAAATCTTTATTGTACACAAACTTAACAAGAACATAGCTTAACAGAAATAATAATAACAAAGAGTACAAATGGCGGTCTTATCGCTCAACAGCAATATCTTACAGACAACCATGGGATGGATTTAAATGAAGGAGAGGGAGAGAGGGCAGTGTAACAAATAAAGAATTACATCAAGCTAAATAATAATACTACTTAAACATAATTACTAATATACATATACATATCCATATATATACATACATAAATATATATACATACATACATAAAAATAAATAATACAAAATCATACATAAATTATAATATACTACAATTTCCAAATGATTTAATGAAAAAGAAGTAATAGTGAAGTCTGCTTTAAAGGGAAAGGTAGTGCTCTTTAATCAGTTTTTTAAATGACGACAGCGTTTGCGCCTGCCTCACCACAACAGGAAGCGCGTTCCACAACCGAACTGCTTTGACAGTAAAAGAATTATCCATTGCTGTCGTGGTATGCACAGGCATTCTCAGCTTAAGATTCTCAGACGACCTCAGGGATCTCGAATGGGAGTCATGAAGAAAAATGAATCGTTCTTTAAGATAAGATGGGGTGAGAGGATTAAACAAAATATTATAAAGAAGAGAGAGAATGTGAGTATTCCGACGAAGCCGAATAGGTAACCACTTGAGCTTAGCACGAAACTCAGAAACATGGTCATATTTGCGAAGACCAAATATGAACCTTATGCAGAAATTTTGAAGACGCTCAAGTTTATTTAGTTGGTCTTCGGTGAGATCTAGATAGCTGACATCGGCATAATCAAGGATGGGGAGAAGGAGGGTTTGCGCAAGCGTAATCTTCGTGGTAACGGGTAGAAAGTTGCGTAGCCTTCGCAAGGACCTAGCGGAAGCAAACAGCTTCCGGCTTATATCCGAGAGCTGTGGACCCCAGGTGAAAGATTTGTCTATGTGTATGCCCAGATTGCGGACGGAGTTACTGAAAGGAATTTTGACACCTTCACAATAGACACTAGGTAATTGGGACAAGTCAAGCCTCGAGATCATCCTGGGGCTGCCGACAACAATGACTTGGGTTTTAGCGGGGTTAATCTTTAAATCATGAGCTATACTCCAATTGCAGATGTGTTGAATGTCGGTATTGATTTTAGCAATTATTCTCAATATAATAAATTAAACTGTATTATCAATACAGGGATTTTAAAAATTCATTCTTGTCGTACGAGCGAGTATGGTCTATTTCCTTTTGACGCATCGCAAGTAACAATTTTAAAACAGCGCAATGAAATAATTTAATAATACATAGAAAATAACAGCCTAGCCCACAAAGAGCATAGCTAACTTTAATATGAGTGTATTTAGAAAGAATCCTCGAACAAAAGCATAGCTTCCAGCATTAGTAGGCGGCGGCGAGTTTAAAAGAGATAAAGACACGGAAACCGTGCTCTTAACACGCTTTGTTTTGCTTCTGTACTTGTATTATACTGTACTTATTTAATACTAGCTGTGCCCGCGACTTCGTCCGCGTGGAATTTAACAAAAAAGTTAATTAGTTTATTTAGTTATTTTTTTGGTTTTTGCATTTTTAATTAATTATTAACCTTTGTAACGAAACCATACCGCGATCTAATTCTACGGTGGCGCCATCTCTTAGCGAGCGGCGGTAAACTCCCGTTACACATTTATTTTCACTTTTTTGTATTAGCTTTATTGAAAAATTTCTTTATACAAGGTATATCAAGACTGCTACCGAAAACGAAGTCGGGTGGTAGTTTAAGCGACTTCAGACACAATGCAATAGAAAAAGTTGCAAAAAATAGCGACAATTTTTTTTTCGTAATTTTTTCCTATGACCATATTTGGGTGGTAAATAATTTTTTTTCCTAAAATTATAGTGTATACCCTTTTATTTATAAATAATCTAAGGTATAAAAGTGTTTAAATCATTATTTTAGCAAAAACTATGGATTTACCACCCAAAAATGACAATATTTAAAAAATCATAAAAAATAATTGTCGCGTTTCTTTTAGAAAATTTTGGTTGCTTTATGTTTGTAGCCACTAAAACTACCACCCAGCTTCGTTTTCGGTAGCAGTCTTGAGATACCCGGTATACAATATTTTGTAATGTGATATTGATTGTTGGTGGGAGGCACCCGACGTGACGGCCCAGTGGTGACATGCGCGTGAGCTGCGCGCGGGCATTGCAACATTGCTTTATTTTTCTAAAATAAATGTAGCCTAAGTTAATCCTTGTTATATCAGCTACCTGACAAAAAAAGTCCCGTCAAAATCGATCCAGCCATTTCAAAGATTAGCCGGAACAAACAGACAGACAGACAAAAAAAATTAAAATATCATTTTCAGCACAGGTATCGTGTATATAACGATTTGTAGTGTGACATTTTTTTTATTTTCACTCTTAAAACAGACACTTCAATTTTATTTATATGTATAGATGGGTTAGGTCAGGAATTAATTTTAAATATTCAATGTTTACATGGTCTTAATTCGCCGCTTGGGTGTTTAAAAGGGAACAGTGTAAGGGAAACGACTCTTAATTTGTGAAACCTAAACTTTTTATTGTTTTTTTTTGTTGATAGGCCTCTGATATTAATTCAGAGGCTACTTGCGTAGGTACTACCCCAATGTACATTTCTCCCACCAAACAGCAGTGTGATTGCACTGTTGTCTTCCATTTTGAAGGACATTGTAGTCCGAGCAACTGCTGAATATAATGAACTTAACATCTTATGTCTCAGGATGGAAAGGGCAGTGGAATGCTAAACATAGCTTTGTAATTTGCACGCAAATGGGCTGCTCGTCACGTCATTCATTAAAATAGAAAAAAAGAGTGGGCTGTTTAGTAGCAGTTCACCAACTGTGGCTCATTCTAAGGGTATGGAAGTAATATCGCTTGTAACCATTTACATTTTGGAAGGTTCATAAGCTGGGCGGACTGTGGATTACACTACGTCGAGCTCTGCCTACCCCTTTAGAGATATCCTCTCACCTAGCTTACGTATGTTCCTTGAATTCATAAAAAATGGAATATGACTTGGTTAATAATTTTAACTTTGACTGTAAGTAAAATATATTCTAAGTACTGAATACATTATACAATCATATTATATGATATTGTTTACCAATTATTTTACATGTAAGATAAAATATAAATGGCATGTCTAGAATAACAAATTCCTAAAAATCGTTATGAACACATATCGATTCCAGGTATTTGGATACCTAGTACTCACCATTGCTTTGTAATATTTTCAATGAATTTCAATAGAAACTTGAATCGATATGGCCCTCACAGTTTCTTCTAGATGTCACTTTACAAATGTATAATGTGAGTCCCATTCAGTATATTAATAGTGTGAACCGTGGTGCTTTACAGCTGGCTTTTTTGGCTGTAAAAGTCTTTATCAAAGGTTAATTACCTCTATAACCCATTGATTTGTAACTCGCTTTGTTATGGAGGGTGTGAGCGGACAAACATATTATTTACTGAATGATTAATTTCGTTCTGGGTTAAAGACAAGTTACACATTCCGCGAGACTCGCCGAGCTTCAATCGTCGGCGTCATTACAAGGCGTGCCACTGTTGATCCTGGCTTACAGGAGTTACAGCGGTGGGTGTGAGGGCGGGACAGTCTCATGCATAAAACAAAATATTTGTTGTCTACTACGGAGTCGTAAAGATTTTTCATTTGATTAATAGGGACTTGGGTCCCAAGCAGCGCAGCTAACTTGACAAACGAATTTTCTCCCTCATATATTCATATGACAGTTTTGGACGCTATAAATAATATTTTTATAGCCTTTCGCCCGTTGGTGTACCGAAGGATGGAATTTATTGCTCTATGCGCTTCTTGATACTGCAGCTTAAATATGTTAATCAAATTAGTTTTGAAATTGTAACATTAAGCAGGAGGGTTTGTACACTAGCTGCTTTAAGTGAGTTTGTCTGCATGAAATCAAATTTTAAATCATACATGAGCCATTTTCTGTTATGAAATAACCCTATGTAAAATGTACTTTATGAATAACCCGTAACAATGCCTGACTAGTAAGCTGAAAATAATTTTCTTATGCATGCTCTTATGTGACAAGTGCACGTCTATCTGCATAATGTGACTGAAATATCTGCTTATCTAAAATTAGGCCTAAATTACTATTCACGTATTTTTAATAACTCACATTACCTGACTTCTAGCATAGTATAAGTTTGTAATGGAAGTCCACAGCCTCTTAGTTACATGACAAATACACTATCAGTACATTCCAACGCAATAAACTTGCCCTACAATACACTTTAATCAACATACCAGAAGAGCCAATACATCGGACTGTGGTAGTTAGTTCGCATAGCAAACAAGAGATGCGACTTTTCATATGCTTCGTGAACCGTGGTGTTCAATACTCGCCCTACAGTCCAGTTGTGGCTGAAACTAAATGCATTTTTCATGTTGTGAGGACATCTTCGCGTAGTTTCCGAGAGCTTACGATTGCACTGTAGTTCCAACAGGCTGTTTTATCTGCGTCTGAATTTTTTGGTGGAATTTGAACGCCATTGTTCCGTACCGTTGGTTTTGAACATCGTAGACAGACGTCGACTGTGGAATGGTGTAAAATAATTACAAATCTAGAAATAAAAGTATTGTGTAGTTATTGCGTGATAATTTTGGGCTTTATATTCATTCTGTTTCGCTAAAATAGTGCGTAAGAAACTCTAGTAATTGCATGTATGTATATATAGTATAAAACAATTACAGACATAGACATATATGTCTACGTCTGTAATTATTTTATACCCTACCACTTTTAGTCTAACACATTTTTCTGTCTTGTTTAAAGGCGCCTTGCTTTTTTGTTACCACCGAGAATTTATCAATGAGAATATATGGAAATAATAGCATATTCCTCGATTCTTTGTACCCGATATTCGTCGAGATTCATATTATTACACGACGGGAGAACCTGAACCTTATCGTGAATTAAAAAAACCTTCATCCATTGTGTGAGATAATGAACACGCTGAAATTAAACCGAATAATTAATTAATTTCTTAATGAAATGAATATTCTCTCAAAATTAATCTAATGCTAATTAACGAGATTAGAGATTATGTTGTGATATGCTTTATGCTTTGTTGTGGCTTCCCCTCTTATGTGGAGGCTTTAGGATTTAATTTCATGCCTGATTCCAGTTAGACTAATGAATTTTGCATAGCTAATCTTCAGTTAAGAACCAATTAAACAAACCTGAATTAGGATCAATAACCGGGATCGTCTGTTTAAGGTACTTACAATCATGATTTTACATTTTTGAACCAACATAAACCAACACAGTATCCAAAAATGGCACCCATCAGTCAAACTGCGAGTCTTAAAAAAATACGTCCAATTAAATTCCTACATCGTGTATCAAACCATTCAGATCGCTGCAGTAAATTGAAATAGAAAAGTAAACATGTATATTTGTGTTTGGGAAATAAACTGAACATTGGGTTCGGAATAGACAGGGATAAAGCTCGGTGATCTTAAAAAGTGATTGGCAGTGATTAAACGAAGGGAATATTAAGGCGGGCTCTGCGCTCTTGAAAAGGGCCGCTGTTGAATATAATCTGACACGTTGTTGAGGAGGGTGATTTTGTTTCCCTGCACTACAAATTCTGTTTTTACTATTGCTTACACGTGCACAATGAATATAAAAGGGTTTTGATTTTTGCAAATATTATATTCCATTTTTTTTATTGCAATGAATGGCGAGACGAGCAAGCCGTTCGCCTGATGGTAAGCGATACGACCGCTCATAAACAGTAGCAAAATTCCACTGCGCTCGCCATCCTGAGACATAAGATGTTAAGTCTCAATATGTCCAGTAGTTACTCTGGCTACAATGTCCTTCAATCCGAAATACAACAGTGCATTTACACTGCTTTTGCATTTGTGAGAGTTACATGTCTTTTATGTTATGGTTTTTACACTGCCTCGGTGTTGAAGTTGTACTACGGTACGGTTACAAAACTGAGGACTCAGGTTCGAATTCCAGGTCGGGCAAAGTGATATTGGATTTTTCTACTCATTGTTAGGCCGGCATCAGGCATTTCCGACCGATATGGCGATAGGCTCGCCCCCATGACATCGTGAGACGGAACATACAAGACGAAATGTGGGTATACTGGTTGCACCTTTGCCTACCCCTTCTTTGAAAAAGGCGTGAGTTTATGTATGTATGTATATTAGAGTAATACTATCTGGGTACTACATATCCCTTTGATGAGGACATGAACTCCCCACAATACGTTTTTAAAAGAGCGCGCTTATTGATTCGAGGAAGGTAATGCAATCCGCCAACCCGCACTAGGCCAGCGTGGTGGACTATATGGCCTAACCACTCTCAATCGTACTCTCGATTGTAGAGGAGGCCCGTGCCCTGCAGTGGGACGTATATGGGCTGATACAGAATGCAATCACGATCACGATCACCATACGATGGGTAATTATAGGCTCCGGTGGTTCCGCAAGATTGAAATATTTATGTCCAATACATATTAACCTCTAGTATAGATCGTCGCCAACTTCAAAATTACAAAGATAAAACTAAATTCGAATTCAAAATCTCATTCTATTTCTCAGAATATCCGCTGATTGATGACATGTCTGGAGATGCGAAACGATTACTAAAAGAAACCCAGACCAAAACTCTAAGTTTCTACATATTTTATAGCTTATTCCTTTGAGTATTTTCGACGTTCCCAAGCGTGGCAAGTGCAAAGTTTCCACGATATCGCAGGCTGGAAGATCTACAACATTCAATCAGCAAGGAGCGATTGCGCGGAGTTTGGTACAGTCAGCTATATGCGCCTTGCTCAGCGAGTTTGGCATCGATCTAATCTCATCGCGAACGGTCACGTACGGTATTATCTGCGAATTTCTACTATTGCTTGAACCTGGTGCACATGCTAAGAAATAGTATTTAACAGCTTAAAGAATTTAATATTTGTTGGGTAGCGATTACCGCCGCATAACTCACTACTATAATCAGAATGTCATTGCGCTGTTAGATTTTAAGGATTGAAGATAGCATGCTTGTGAAACGTCGACAGTGGCAAATATTAATTTCCAACTCAGATCGAATTGATAATTTCCTTTTTTGAAGTTGATTAAAAATGAGTAATAGTGTAAACTATTGAACTTTTAATCAAACTAATTCAAATTAGACATTAAAACAAAGAAATATAACATAAAAATTGTCCAAAGAACTTTTAAAAGTATAAAAAAGTGTGAAAAATAAATATCGTCACAAAATCTCAGTAATTTTATTTTATACGCATGTCAACAATATCCTTTTGGAACGCCTCGTACAGGACGCAGAGCCTGCGGGTGTTGTCGCCGATGTAGAAAATCGTTTGAGTGGCCGAGAGCTTGTTGTTGCTTCAGGACTATCACTCCACTGAAGTGGGTTCGAATGTCGGGGAACGAAAACATTTACTTGGTACAAGGCAGACACAGAGAATACAGTTCTTTGGGAAATACTAGCTGTAGCTAGGAGTAAATGCTTTGGTAAATTAAAAAAGTATTTTTTTAAATCTTTTACAAAATTGGAATCATAGTCAGTCATGTTCAGATGGTACATTATAATTATTGTTAAAAATGGAAAAAAAGGCTTTCCTATTTCTGTGACTCCCAGGAGTTTTTCTACCAAGAATTCCGTTTCTTTTTTAGCGTGTTAAATTTTGATTGACATTAATCTTAAAAAAACTGTATATCTTCTGACGATAAAAGCTGCCTATGTCACTTTCTGTAAATGTATATAGTACATATACAGAAACTTACTTTACGCATGATTTTTGTCAAACAAAAATCATATCTAAAGGTCGTTCTTTTGAGTAATAGAAGGAAAAGTCTTAAAATATACAACAGCTGTTACAATATTAATGTTATAGAGTTTTTTTGTACAATTAAACGGCGTATTCATTCAGGTTAAAGTTAGTTCTTGGATGCAGTTCATTTTCTTAAAGTCACTGGGTAATTTCTGGGAGTGGCCTATGTTTATGAATGTTCTACTTGCGAAGGTTTCTAGTCTCTCATACCTATTTAATCAAAGAATAGAAAAAACGATATGGCTGCCAATTGTTACCAAGCCTTTAGTTTTAAAAGTTTTATCTGTTATTTGTTTTTTATACATTTTGATTTACAATTAAGTAAATATATAAATAAGTAAATAAAATCACCGCTTTTTATCTTAAAGTAACTTATCATTTCTGGACCGTAATATTTTCCCAATGAATCAATATTTGCAAATATTCCCAAGCAATTGTGAGCGCACGGCTTTACATAAAAGTAACACTGGCGAAATATATACCGGCCCTACATCAACAGATTGAGGAAGAAAATTGTTTTTATACATTAGATATGCCTCAATTTCAATTGGTGCGGGATCCGTTTCCATATTCGATTCGGCGCAAGAACGGAATCAATTTGCGTCTGAATGAGCCAAACGGAGATGCGCCCGTGGTTTTCTTAATGCCCATTTATTGAAATAAAGGGGAGTACTTTTATAATGCGGCGTTGGAGGGATTTATTGGATATTCGGATTATTTATTTATTATTTAAATCTTTATTGTACACATAAAAAACAAATACAATATTCAGAAACTAAAAAAAAAAGAGTACAAATGGCGGTCTTATCGGATTAGATGTTTGAATTGGGCGGAGTGCATGTTC
Organism: Hyles vespertilio; assembly: GCA_009982885.2. Lineage (NCBI taxonomy): Eukaryota > Metazoa > Arthropoda > Insecta > Lepidoptera > Sphingidae > Hyles > Hyles vespertilio. Next base: position 7,265,704 of record CM042824.1, read on the forward strand.
GTCCGTCTGCTGTCTGTGTTCAGTAACAGTTGCTTGCAGGGCGTGACTGCTTTGAGGACTTGGAATATATTAATGCTATAGATACGGATTGATGTAATGAAATAATGCATTTGTTTGTAATTATAAATACGTAATAGGGATGGTATTTATAATTTTATAAATGAGTAGGCTATTCAGATGTCGAAAGTGTTATAAATATGTCTGTCTGTCTGTCTGTATCAGCCCATATACGTCCCACTGCAGGGCACGGGCCTCCTCTACAATCGAGAGTACGATTGAGAGTGGTTAGGCCATATAGTCCACCACGCTGGCCTAGTGCGGGTTGGCGGACTTACATACCATAGATTTTTTTATAAATCGCTATGGTATGCAGGTTTCCTCACGATGTTTTCCTTCACCGTTTTAGTGCGTGGTGATTGACTATCAATACACACTTGACTCCGAAAAGTCAGAGGTGTGCCCTGGGATTCGAACCCGCGACCACCGTGAACATGTTGGCAGTCGCGTCTAGTCCGTTTACCAACAGGCCACCACGCACTTATAAATATGTATGTATATTAATTTATGTTCGATTCATTGTTATTTTTAATTATTTTAATTTTGTATGACATTTTTTTCAGTTCCATCATTTGTTGGCGATTTTCAATATTGTTAATTATTATTTGATGTTTTCAGCATAAATTATACATTTTCAATTACAGTGACCAATTTATACTGTAATTATAATTAATAAACAGTTTAGAAAACAAAAAAAACATGCTTTAGTGAAAGACCCAACTAGAAAATAAAAATTGATACTTAATGGATTTTAAGATGTGACAATAGAGTGAAATGACTTCTATCATAATTTCATAATGTAATTTTACGCGACTATTGTTAAATTAATAATATTTGCGTGCTTTAAATATTTAAAAAATGATCTCCAGTTGTAAATAAACACCCGATCTTTACAAATACACGCGAACTATTAGTATATTGACCGTATCTATGGAAATTTTATCGCTGTATCAAGCAGAACCGATCCGTAGAACATCAGTATCTCATTCCCGTAAGTCACGTTTCGGTGTTAACCCGGTTATATCTACTTTACTGAGATTATCTCGATCATACATTCATCACGAATACTCGTGTATCTATCACGAACCTTATATATTATCTAGAATCAAGTGGGATTTTTATGAAAATCTTTTTAGGATTCCACTCTTCAGGAAATGAAGAGAGGTATGAATGAAACTTATAAAAATACTTTTATGATTATAATCGTTTTGTTCGAACTGCCTCGGTGGCGTACTTTTGCCACGGTTATAGCCGAGGTCTCAGGTTTGAATCCCGGGTCGGGCAAATTGATATTGGATTTTATTGTTATTTATCGGCTCGGAGTAAGGAATTTATGCCCGATATGGTTATAGGTTCGCCACCTATCACATCGTGGGACGGAACGTGGACATGTGTGTGGTAGCATTTCTGCCTGCCTACCGCTTTTAGGAAAAAGGCTTGAATTTCTGTATGTATGCATGTATGTATGTATTTACGTCACTTTATTGATTAACGGCGGGGTATCGTCTCCCTAATGTCTTAGGTTCAAGTTTTAAATCAGGAAATTAATTGTATAATAATTTTCGTTTAAATTGACCTCAGATAGGTGTTAATTAAAATTTAAACAAATCTTTCTGGAAAATGCCCCCATGTTTCGCCATCGACATTAAGAAGGCCTATACTATTCTATGATAAACTTAACGCACTTCCCTATTACAGAACAGTATGTAAATAAAACACGAAACAGTTTAGCGCAGATTACCGCTGTGCCGTGTACTGCCGGTCGTTTAAGTTGTACATACGTGAGCCAATTATCATAATCGGCGCACAACACGTGTTATACACTATCGCGTAAGTTTCGCTTATAATTGTACCTTCATGTAAATACATATATGGTTTCGAATTTAATTTACATATTTATTTAGTAGAGTACTTTGCGGATTTTTTAGGATAACTTGACGGAGTACGGTTTGCTGAACACTGAAAGAAAGGAAAAAAAAAACAGATTGAAGTGTCACAGCAATAGAACGAATACATATATAAATAAATAAACATACCAAAATAACTTTAAAAAAAGTGTGGAGTTTGCGTGCCGCTTAGATGTGACATTGTGATTGTACTGCTTTTATGTAAAAAATACTCGTCATTACTCTGGGCGTTGATAGTAATTTATTTTGTATATTATTGATAGTAATATTAATTAAATCTGGGTGAAAAAATAGGATTTGGCAGAAATATGAAACATACCGCAGACAAAACGAAAAAAATCATAATGACTAGTGCACAGTGACTATATATATATATATATATATAGACTATATATATAGTGAAACGACATAAAATATCACATAGTTGAGTCGGTAGCCATATATTAGATTTCGCAGACATACCCGAGATCGATCTCCGACATGACTCTCAGATGCAGTCTTTTGTCACTGCCGCCCCATCTCGCCAATTTCCCGATTTGTGTTCGGTTAAACCCAGTTTCCATTTTTAAATCCATTTTACCCACAGGGCTATCGGTTTTGCGAATAATATCTTTTCGGTTTACGAAAAGCCTTTTCATACATTTAATATTTTAGAACTTGATTTTTTGAATTTCGAACTCCAATTTGTTTCGATTTTTGTATATCGATACTGGCAACACAAGTTAAGTCATGCGTTTTACAAGTAAATAATAAACTACTTTCATTTTATTTATGCTCAAGTTCATTTTATTAAAGGGGTAGGAGAGATTCTCAGCACGTAGATGCTATGCCTAGGGCTGTACTGGATCTACTACAAACACCAATCCATAAAACACTCCTAAAACAATGAACATAAATCAAGAACAACAAATAGTCTCCGCAAAGCAAACTTGAGAGAGACCCACATTAGTCAACGATAATAATGAGGTTTAAATCTAGTTCCACATGTAAAACACCTGGGGCCTAATTTGAGAGTATAATTGAATGGATCCTTACCTTAACCGCCCTTACTTGCTCGTATATTTCGGAGTTTATGAAGCAAAGATATAATTTTATAATAGTTAGGACTGTCGTAATTCCCGGAGTTGTGTAGTGTGCGGTTGCTACTAATTTAACAAATAAATAGACACTTTAGTCGCAAGTTGGAGTTACACGTGGTTAGACGACGTCGCGCTGTACTAATGCTCTTGAATTGTTGCGACATAATAAGGCGGTTAACTTTTGATAGGAACTTTACTATGACTAATGGTTACGCTTAGTTGTTTGACACTAAAAGCTATGAAGATTTTATACACAGGGTGGTGTTGGCATATGGTATTTAATTTAGTCCACATGTTTCTCATCACTCCAGGTGAAGTAAAAAACCATGACAATTTTTTATCAAAAAGAGTGATAAAAAGGAATGGCATGTCTCATATCTGTTGGTGGACCAAAAGTCTTAAAAATGTGATTTTTGACAAAACTACCCGGTAGTTTTTTTCAATCGTTATACATTGTTACCTGGGGTAGTTAGAAAGATGCGGTTTAAATTAAATACCATATTATGTAAATATCATCCTGATTATCGGTACGAATAAGTGATTGAGTAAATAAATAACACCCAACAGTCATATACATAGTCCTGACCTCACACTAATATGAGAAACTACGAGAGACTTTTCGGTATCAGAGACACTCAGACCTGAAAAAATCTATTTGTGGGTTGCATTTTTTTTTATTGCATTGAATGGCGAGACGAGCAAGCCGTTCGCCTGATGGTAAGCGATACGACCGCTCATGAACAGTAGCAATATTCCACTGCGCTCGCCATCCTGAGATATAAGATGTTAAGTCTCAATATGTCCAGTAGTTGCTCTGGCTACAATGTCCTTCAATCCGAAACACAACAGTGCATTTAAGCAGTGTTGTTTCACGGGAGAAATAGACATTGCGGTGCATACAAGCATTTCTCTCGGTACGGGGATCGAATCCGCGGCCTGCTGGACTTGATAGAGTGGAGTTTGATAAAAGTTTAATATTTATTGCTCATATATTGTAGAACCTTTTGTTAGCTGGCACAATTATGCTGGCTTGCTGTAAACTGGATTTTTAGCTGAACAAAAATGTTGTTCATCTCTCGTTATAATTCGTTTTTCCCCATCCTGTATGGTGGTCATAATCCACATATAAATGTAGAACCAGCTAAATGCTTTTTATTATTGCTCTTAATTAAGACTAATTAAAATCCTATAATAGATAAAACAATGTGTAATCTCGAATGCAAATCGAAGACGTGACATCTCATTAGGTACGCATAGAGCATAATAAGATCTATGACCGCCGACTTAAGAGATATTCTCCGATTTTTTTATTGCAACGTATACTTTGTTTATATCAGATGTCGGATAAATTATATTTTGCGATGTTCACCTAAGTCCCGATTTTCATGTTTTTATTTTACATATTTGTGTAATATAGAAATAGTCTCCTAATAAATAAGTCTTAATATGATAGAAGAAGAGATAGCGTCGCACGCTGCAAAATTACAAGAAAGAGTTTCTAACCTGGGTTCTGCGGTCGGTTAAGGGTCTACGAATCTATGTTAAAAATATATAAAGAAAGAATCAGTGCTGTAGCAAACGTTATGAAGCATTTCATTAAAATTGAACCAATGTGACAGTCTCAGTGGCGCAGTTGGTTAGACGCCGCCTGTGAAACGAAAGGCCGCGGGTTCGATCCCCGCACCAAGAGAAATGTTTGTGCGGCCCACAAATATTTCTTCCGGGTCTGGGTGTTTGTGAGACCGAAAAGTCTCTCGTAGTTCCTGATACCCACGACACAAGACTCAATCTTAGTGTGGGGTCAGGACTATGTATGTGACTGTTGGGTATATTTATTTATTTATTTACTTATTTAAACGTAGAAACACTATATATATATATATATATATATATATATATATAGTGTTATATATATATATATATATATATATATATATATATATATATATATATATATATATATATGAATAAAACACGTGTAGCAAATAAAACTATTAATTGTTTTTTATTTTTATTCATTTTGAGAGGTCATCAAGATATGAACATTTGCTGAGTGTTAAAAATAAGAATGTGGCTGGGAAAAGCTGCTTAATGCTAATACAATCACATATGGCACATACGCTAATCACTGTTAATTGAATTTAAAACGTTTGTACATGGATGTGATGTGTGCCGAACCGTTTTTTCCATTAATTGCTATGATATGTGAACTGTAAAGTCATTTAATTAGAAGTGTGATGGCCGTGACAACTTCCAAAACAGGAGGGCTTAATGAAAGCCTGTTTTTGATGTTTGATTTCATTTCAAAACGAATTTATATTTTCCGATTTTTCAACTGGACAGCCTCGGTGGTGAAGTTGTCGTAGAGTACTGTTACAAAGCTGTGGTCTCGGGTTCGAATCCCGGGTTGGGTAAAGTGATATTGGATTTTTCTATTCATTATCAGCCCAGAATCAGGAATTTGTGCCCGATATGGTGATAGGCTCGCCACCTATCACATCGTGGGGCGGAACATACAAGGTGAAATGAGGGTGTCCTGGTACCTCTGCCTGTCACTTCTGGGAAGAAGGCGTGAGTTTATGTATGTATGTATGATTTCTAATTTTTTTTATTGGTGTTTTATTTGAAATACCATTTAAGATCACAGTTTTAAAGTTGCTAAGTTATTGAACTAGCTAAATTAATCATTTTCCGTTTGTAATATCCGTGAACTTAATCTAACCAAATATTTTTTAGACACCTGATTTATAAATAAATAAATTATTTAAAATAAAAGCAAACTTTTTGTAGCAAAACCATTTATTTCATTAACCAGTTCGCCAAACATTCATCATCTGTATTAGGCCATATATAAAGGTACAATTGAAAGTGGTTAGGCCATCTAGTTTATTATAGCCAAATGTATTTATTATATTTACGTGTGAATTGTTCCGTCTCGGGTTAAATCAAACAAATATTGTTTGGATAAGCTTAAATATAATTTCGTCTTCCATATTTATCTTTTCATATACGTCTTCATCTTCCGATCAAAACGTCTTCGATCTTCTTCCAGACTTTTCTCTTATTCCGTCCTTTCGTACTTCAAATCTTAATCATTCATCTTCTAGCTCTTTCCATCTTAAGTACTTTCATTAATCATCATTAAAGCGCACCAGAATGTGACAAAACACCCGCACTACAGCATAATTGAGAAAAGACGAGTGTACAGATGCGAAATACCCAGCTTAAAATCAGAATTAGCTAGACGCTGTCCGTGTTATGCGCACCTTCATATATATAACCGGCTTTCCCGACAACTGCATCTCAAGGGCTGTTCGAAACACTCTCTTAAATACCTTATTAAAAAACATTATTGGTACTATCTTACGCTGCGACAGAAGACTTATTGAAATAATACTTCCCAAACAAACACACGTCACATACATACACACGCATACACATAAACACATACTCACGCACACACCCACACACACATACACACACTCCCACGCAAGTGAAGTTCGTTATTATGTATAATAGTTAATTTAGTTGTTCTAAGCTTTTACTATAAGTTCTTATTAATAACCCCACACTCTCGAGTCTCAAGACACAAGCTTGCATGCTTAGTTTGAGACTCGTTGAATAATGTACCAGATGTAAATTGTTAATTGTGAATAAAGAGTTATTTATTTATTTATTTATATCTGTTTCACACAAACCACGTTTCATACCATTCATTCGTCTCACGTTTTATTCCACTCATCTTTCTTCATAACATTGAAATCCTACATTTATTTAGCTTCATATACATTGTATACAAGACGAACTTAATACCGGGATCAAACCTGTAATTTTTATTTTTTATTCCCCGACCAATTAATTCCAGTATCCATTCAATCTTCACAAACGGCGGAATCAAAGCAATATCAATAAATAACATCGCTTTAAGCGGTAAATAGTGCGGCAGTATTACTAATGAGCTTACAGGGTCTCTTGGCAAGCACATATCTTGCGCTTAAACAGCGGAAACTAAAACAGAACGCCTCAGCACCAACTGCACTTGAAATGCTTATTTGTTTTCTGGTACTGGTATGTAATTTGCATCACTTGTTATGTATACTTGGAGGGTTTTTAGTCAGGAAAAAGTGTGTGAAAGCATATAAATAAATAAATATACCTAATATGAACTTACGTAATCCTGACCTTACAATAAATACGTACATACTCACACCCAACAGTCACTTAAATATTCATGACCCCACAATTATAAGATGGAGTCTTGTTTCGCGGGTATCAGGAACTACGAGATACTTTTCCGTCTCACAAACTCCCAGACCCAGTTTCGGTACGGGGATCGAACCCACGATCTCCAGGTCCCGTTTTCGTTCTCGTTTCACAGACAGCGTCTAACCAACTGCGCCACTGAGGCTGTAAAAATCTAGTTCGTATCGCAGTATCAGAAACCGAGAGAGAATTTTCAGTCTTACAAACGCCCTGACTCCAAAGATTTATATTTGTGGATCCCAGAAACATTTGCGTCAGTGCGAGAATCAAACCCGCAAATCATTTCATAGCTAGCCTATAACTGAGGCTGTCATAATATGCAATAGAAAAACTAGTGATATTAGCATTACCGATGCCTGGGCAAAATTTCTACGGCGCCTTCTAACCACTGAGCAAACCCAAGCGAACAGCATTAAAGCTGGTATGCGGCGCATTTCCTTTATTACTTACGCCCTAGGCCGTCGCTCAATCGCAGCTGTCCTAACGCCGGCCTTGCATAGAAAGAAGAAGCATAGAAAATGTATTATAGAAATAAGTTTTGGTTGATTTGTTTTAGTAAATACACCGCGCCATGCCTAGTAAAGTATCAAATGCTACCTGCTGAGACAGTGGTCGCGAGATCGAATCCCATGACATATTTACTTTTTGGAGTCATATGTGTTTTTTTAGTCTATTAACACCTTTAACCTCATACTCTGTTTTAAAATAATGTGGCACCCAAAATTGGAAAAAAAAACAGACAATATGTCAATCATTTATGTATTTTCTAAGTTGTTAGTTAGCATTAATAAAGAATATTCTAGGAATATTCTCAATAAACTAAGGTAGGTAACAGTCACCCCTACATAACATATCTACATAAAGAGTTAGTGTATCTATGTAATGTGTTGACATACCGGTCGACGAAACGCCAGGTTACTGTAGGATATCGATCGCCAATTCCATTCATAAAACTTTTACTCGATAACTGTGGAATATACTTCATAGAATGATAGATCGAAATATGATGAGGACGATAATTTCCACGGGTTTCCCGTAGCCGAAATAGCTCAGTTGGAAGAGCATAAGGTCCGTTGTGATCTTGCGGTCCCTGGTTCAAGTCCAGGTTTCGGCTCCTGTGGTATTACATGGCAAACCAATTTTTTGCTTATTATTTCTTTTTGTAAAATTTTAAAATAATTTTAATTTTTTTCGTCTAAGTGTAATGTTGAAAAAATAGTTAAAGATCCATAAATTATTTTGTTTGAAAAAGAACAGAAATGAAAAATGTTATTAAAATTTAACTTTAAAATGTTACGTAAGTTATTCAGAGTTTTTTACCTTTTTTGGAAATCGTCTGGGAAGTGGAACATAGAAGTTCACAAATGCATTAAAATATGTGATGGAGATGAGATAACCTCATGAGTTGGACGGAGTTTAGTCTCAAAGTCATATGAGGTAAAATCTACCGTGATTAGATTATTCATTGTACATTACATTTATAATTTTGAAGTAGTTATATATTGAAATCGAGATGTTAATTTTTTTACTCGTTTATTTGCTTTAATCACGCAATTAGCTATTTCGTTTTCAATTATTGTAGCTTGTCATTATATTCTTTTTTAATCGGTTTTTTACACCTCAATAAATGGGATGATTTATCAAACACCATCGATACAATTAAGAAGAACGCATAAAATAGACATTAATCTACAAATCCTTAACCATGCCTATAATATCGTTTTTTTTCCATGTCATAGAAATTGAATTCCCCTCTTCCATAAAAAAGGCCCGAAAAAAGGAAAAGTTGGCGTTATGGTCGATTTGGCCACGTCGTTTGGCAACAGTGCCGGAGTTAAACACAGGAATGTCTTGTGTAACGTGGTAAAAAGCACTTTGCCATGCACTGAACTTTGCCAGCGCCATAGGGCTATAAAATTGACGCGATGTCTATAAAATATTCGCGTACTGCAAAAAAGTTTAGGCTTTTCAAATTCTAATCTGGGCTTTGTTTTGAGTAGTGTGTATATGAAATTAAAGCTGTGACGTAAATTGTACATCATGTATGATACAACATCTATTAATGTAATTGTAAGGAATTTTTTTAATAACTTAGACGACGCAGACTATGAAACTGGAGGCCGCGGGATTTCCGCACCGAGAAAATTGTATGTGTAAAACTTAAATATTTGTCTCGGGTCTGGGTGTTTGTGAGACTGAACATTCTGTTGTAGTATTTGATACCGACGACACAAGACTAAATTTATCTTAGTGTGGGGTTAGGAGTCAGGACTATGTTTGTGAATTAATTATTTGAAAATTAGTGAAATGTTATCAAAGACAGCGTTAGCCGTTAATTCTTTAAAAAAATATTCTCCATGTGAGAATTAATGTGTTTTAACTATAAAATACAACCGCACCGTGCTCCAGAATGAATTGTTTCAAACAATAACTTTATAATCATACAAAATCCAGATACCCCGGAGGCAGGTTGCAAAATGAATGTTTTTAAGGAATTTGAACGTTGATTTTGTTTTGATAAATGAACTCCCGAAATTAAATAAGTTTTCAACTTTCCAACAATCAAGTTATAAATTTATATAAACAGACTTCACAGTAAGTTTTATGATTTATTATGATTAGAAGATTTGATGGAAAAATATTTGTATACGTTTTATATTTTACAAAGTATTTAGTCTCCTTTTAGAACGAAGACCTATAAGATCCATTAAAATATTATCTTTGCTTGATTGTTTAGTGGCTTATTTCAAATTTTATTTTATATTAATGGAAGTATTTAATCATAGATTTATGGATGAGTTGTAACTGATGTCCCACGGTACGTAAATCTTTAATCTTTTAAAAACATTCGTTGCTATTCATCATTCATTATATTGGGAAGGGATTTAGTAGTATCAGTATCTGCTCATATCGACGGTGAAGTACCAATACATCCTAGCTGAAATTAAGTGAGACTTAAACTTTTTCATGGTTTTAATTACGAATGTATTATGCCGATGTTTGAGCGATATCTCCTAAGTGTATTTTTACTACACATTTACATTATTACCATTCCCCATCAATAAATATATTAACTTATTAAAAATTTAATGAAAAGTTATAGGGTTTTTCATTTTGTGTAAGTTTATGAATTTTTCAGTTAGGAATTATTGGCACTTCGCCGTCAATATATGTCCCACTGCAGAGCACGGGCCTGTTCTATAATCGAGAGTGCGATTGAGAGTGGTTAGGCCATATAGGAAATGACTATACCTGCCCTTACCCTTATATCTAACAATTTAAAAGCTGTGTGACGTTCACCAAACCACACTAGGGCAGTGTTGTTTCTCATTCACAGACTATTTTGGGCTTACACAGGGATCTTTATAGGGTTGAGGAAGTTGTAGAAAAATATTTTCTCCATTATTCATTGGATGAAAGGTCACACGACCTTGTTAATCCTTACCAAAAATTAATATAAAATAGATGGACATTCCAACAAAATTAGATGATAATAAAGATAAAATGGAAAATGTTATTTAACATTTTTATATTTGTAATCGAGACGAGGTCGGTTTAATTTTACGATACGGTTCAGCCAAACTGTTAAGGGACATCAAAGGAGGCTCGATGGAATTTTATTAGGACTTTCATCAGAATACCTCGTAAGTAAGGCTTATATTTAAGGGTTTATGCGCCATTTGTGGCGAAATGGAAATTTATCGGACAAGATTTTGACCGATTTTTTCTTACATTCGTTTAGCATGTGATTATTTATTGCCTGTATATTGCCTGTCAAACGTTAAGGAATTTGACAAAATTGTTTGTATTCTCTTCAGTTCTTGGAAGAAGATAATATATATTTTTTGTAAGATATATTACATTTTTGTGAGCAAATTAAATTTTGAAAACGTTGCGTCTTCTTTAGATAGAATGTTAATAGGCTTTGCAGCAGAAATGGGTGGATTCAGCTTGGATGCTAAATAATTGCCTCACTCAACTTTTGCGTTCACATTTGTCATGTCATGGCAAATGAAAATTTTAATGTCTACTTCATATTTGCTGTACTGTTATTGCTACAAACGGTACAACTATGGCTAACATTCCTTAAATGGCAAGTGGAACTTCTGAAATCCACCCATTAACAAATTTTAAATGATTGCTGTCGCTGGATGCAAGTCGCTTTCAACAGATCGTCGTGGAAAATAACATATACATACAATATCTAGGAATGATCGTGTTACGTAATTATCATCAAGTTAGTCTGTGTAAATCAAATATTACATTTGTTGGATAACGTAATTTAACTAATTACTTTATGAATTATAGCGAGAATCACACATATCGGACACACATGTTATCATAGACATACAAGGCGGAAATGTGGGTGTCCTATTACCTCTGCCTACCCTTCTAAGAAAAAGGCGTTTATGTATGTATGTATTAAAATAAAGTAAAACACTAATTTCACTTTTGGTATTTATAATGTATATGTATATTGTGATGTTCCGGTGTTTAGGTTGGTAGTTTAAATAAAACACAGTGCTTGATTTCCAGTGTCTGAGGCCCGTCCAGTCGGTCTGACTTCTGTCAGTGTACTAACTGGTCGCGGGCGCTCGCTCACTTTTATATATTTCTCATACTCGATTTACATCTACCTACCACACTATTTAGTCAGTACATCACATCTATTATAACCTTTATTTATATCATGTACTCAACAGGTACTCATACCATAAAATAAAACATACTATATCAAAGCAAAACACGTAAACATGTCCGTCGAAAATGAATGACCGTACGCTAGGCTAAATTCTTTAAGCTCGTGCAGTGAAGCTATTATTTTAGTTACACTTAGGAGCTACTAAACTTTTAACGAGTAAACATTGTTCTCTCTGCTAACCATATATATATATTTTTTTATATTATTTATGTATATATATTATATGTGTATTTTGTGTATTTATATGTTTATTCAACATATATATGTATGTTTATATATAAACTTAATAATATTATATAAATATTAGTAATATTACTATATAAATTGAATTATTCGTACACCTGAAGCCCCAACGTTACGTTCTTATTGTTTATCCATCCCATGGTTGTCTGGCAGAGATTGCTTCAAGCAATAAGACCGCCACTTGTGCATTTTTTTTTTCATGTTGTTTTGTAATTTTTATGTATATATGGTGTACAATAAAGTGTTAAATAAATAAATAAATAACCGGAGTTAAAAATTTAAGTATCGATATACATGATGTTCGACTATACGGATTAATAGATTAGTTGTTTGAAGTATTTCTTTATATTACACTAGCGGTCCAGCTCGGCTTCGCCGCGGGGCAGATATTTTTTGAGTCCAGTCTTGCTTAGCATTCCACTGCGGTCGCCATCCTGAGACATAAGGTGTGAAGTCTCAATATGTCCATTAGTGACTCTAGCTACAATGTCTTCCAAACCGGAACACAACAGTGCGTTTACACTGCTGTTTGGCGGGAGAAATAGACATTGCGGAGGTACCTACCCAGGCGGCTTCTCACATATGAGAAACCTACCACCAGTGAATTCAATAATAAAATATAATATATAGGTGCATACTATTTTAAATCCTCACGCCTATTTATCAACCTAAAATAATGCTTAATGTTTAAGACCAGCGTATTACTCATTTTACTATTAAGATTCAAGGAGATTTTAAGCAATGTAGTTTTAGCTCTCCCTTAGGACGTAAGCTTTGTTAAAGTGTTCACAGTTATACTAAAACTATTTGAAAGGAGATTTACTCTAATGATATTTATTTTCGTCATCTCTACTCCGAGGGAATTATATAAGTGCTTAAGAAGTGCTTATATGTTATATTTTTATGGTGATTTAGCACGGTTTGTAAGGCGTAAAACTGATTTTTCTATATTAATGCTATAAGGAGGAAATATTTGATGGTTTACATTGAATAGGCTCTGAAACTACTGCACCGATTTGAAAAAAATTTTCAGCATTAGAATACTTAATTATCCTTGAGAAAAATAGCCAATAGAATATTTTCAAAACTGTGTGCCTGCACCCGGGCGGAGCCGGACCCTGCCGCTAGTATGTTATAAAAAGATGGAATTGAAAGATATTAATGAAAGGATTTTTTTTAAGAATAAGGCCTACAATTTTTCAAGGATTATCAATGTTCATTGATACCGCAATTTATTAAATATAGAATGCTCTTTTAAAGGACTTCGATAATATAAGTCCGTCCTCAGATAACTTTGAACGCGGTTTCAATGCGATCATTTCTTATAATAAATTTATCGAGCAACTTTGTAGATTGTAAATCACATTTTCTTTTCATATTATTAGATCAAATGATAACACATAAAGGCCCGTTTCTGATCCTGAAAAGACAGCCCACACTGCACACTTGAAATCAATGTCTGGGGTAAACCTCGCTTTAATAAAAGGCGGTTTAAAAGAATACACAAAAGGTTCTCTAAGGGATTTGCTTTTATTCATGGCCGAGTCTTTGTTGTATCTTTTATATATATAGAAATATTTTTGTGGACACTAAAGGGTCGAATAATCTACGCAAACACGCAGAGATGTAAGGAAAATATCTAGGATAATCTTCTGCTCCCTGTGGGTTTTTATACTTCGATAAGTTTGACCTTTATGGGCGAGAAATAAGAGGCAGTTATGTCCGATTCTGGGTGTTTGAGGATCAAAGTAGTACTATTTGGTATTCATGATACGCAATAGAGATATAAGATTGTGGATATTGTTTACAGTTAAGAAACCTGTTGTTGTATTCTTTAAGTCCATATAATATGTTCCACTGCAGGGCACGCACCTTTACAATCGACAGCACTATTGAGAGGGTTTAGGTGTATGTAGTCCACCAAGCTGACCTAATGCAGGTTGGTGGAGTTTACATACCACAGCAATTCTTTCAAAACTATGTTGTATAGGTTTCTCAATTCTGTTTTTTTCATCGTTATAGTGCGTGGTGATTGACCATCTATACACACAAGATTCGAAAAGTCAGAGGTGTGCCCAGGGATTTGAGCCCGCGATCACCGTGAATATGTTAGCAGCTCCGTCTGCTCCGTTACTAATAGGCAACCGTGTTCTTAAAAATGTTTTTTGTTATTTTCATTAGTCTCATGTGTAATGAACAAATAATAAAAATGCGTTTGTAACGTGTTCTCCAAAAGATAATATCGAATAGTTACAACATTTTTTTGTTTATTTATTATTATTATTAGTTTATTTTTTTGCATCATAAATATAATTAGTTACATTGAAGAAATAACATAATAAAAAGTACAAAAAATGTTATTATCGCACTGGGAAATCTCTATCAGGCAACCTTGGGATTGATATAATTATGTATTTTATATGGTTTATGAACATTTATTAAGAAAATAACTCCGATATCTGGGTCAACCATTCGTACTTCATTCGATCAACACTGCATTTACAATCAAACGTAGTGTAATAATATCGCCGGAAAGGTATATACAGGGTATATCAAGACTGCTACCGAAAACGAAGCCGGGTGGTAGTCTAAGCGACTTCAGACACAATGCAACAGAAAAAGTTGCAAAAAAAAGCGACAATTTTTTTTTGTTATTTTTTTCCTATGTTCATATTTGGGTGGTAAATACATTTTTTCCTAAAATAATAGTGTATACCCTTTTACTTATAAATACTCTAAGGTATAAAAGAGTTTAAATTATTATTTTAGCAAAAACTATGGATTTACCACCCAAAAATGACGATATTTAAAAAATCATAAAAAATAATTGTCGCGTTTCTATGTGAAATTTTTAATTGCATTGTGTTTGTAGCCACTAAAACTACCACCCGGCTTCGTTTTCGGTAGCAGTCTTGAGATACCCGGTATTATGTTGAAATAAAATCACAAGCATGACTTTTGTAAAAAATATGCCCGTATTTTTGCGCAACATTTGCAACAAAATTCCAATACCTACCTTACTAATATTAGAAAGAAACAAAGAAAAGAAAGAAATATTTTTAATATTTTGCATACAAGCTGTCAGGGGTATGTTTTTCATTACAATAATTGGATGTTTGAGAGTGACAGTATGGTATGTGTAACATTTCGTTCTTATAATAATGTTTCCTTTGTCAATTTAAATAACTTACTGCTACATTAACACAAGAAAAAAATTGTTATTACTATAAGCAAAAAAATATGTTGCAATTAATGCCATACTCCTGATAGTAAGTGATACGACCACTCATAGACAGTAGCAAAATCAAAAAAGACCAAGAATTCCAAAGCAATGCTTGGCATTCCAATGCGCTGTCCATCCTATATCTACGGGATAAACGGGACAGTCGACCGTCGCGTCGCGTACTTTTCAGTTGTGATGTAAGCCCACAAGTTTATTTCGCCGGATCTTTTCAAGTATGACATAAAGCCATCAAATAGTCATCAATATTATAATCAAACATTATTAACAATTTAATATAAATAATACTTTAAAAATATTTTGTATGTAAAGATTAGCGACTATGTGTATTGACTTGTCATAAGATCTATTCAATTGCATACATGGCCAATAAACGAATTTCATTTTATAAGATATTGAGTTTTAATAAGTCCAGTAGTTAGTCTCACAATCACTTCAAAAACATTTTCCATCAATGAGACAATATGTCACACAATAATGCAGCGACTAAAGCATTTGCTCTCAACGCATCTTATCCCAGCGTCTGCTATGGAAATGTTTACATACAACACTACGCGCTTATTGCGCTGTGACACCGCTCCCATTTCCGTTCCATTTCCACGATTTTTAGCCAAACTGCTCGCATTGCCAATATTGAAAAGCGTTGCAAATATTTGGCAAGAAAAAGCGTTGGGAACTGCATGTAATATGCACTGCATGTATTGGATTTTTAATTATTTGTATTGTGTTGTGTTGGGTAAAAGTGGAACGTCTCGTGTTTGGAAAATTCGCTGTTGATATTGGATTGTTGTGCCTTTGGTTTATTGGCGACATATGGGGTTTGAAATGTGAGATTCTAGAGGATATTCGTACGGCCAATAATATGAATTATTCAAGTTTGAAAGACTCATATATTTTGCGCAGTAATTTGTGGCGGGCATGGCTGTTGGTTCGTCCTTCTTACACCTTAGGATTCAAATAAGCACAGCGAACTCTGTATGCTATTAGTAGCATTACTATCCACCCCTTTGTAGTCATAAACACTATCCAAGTCCACTCTTGAATCGAAGTCTTTCCCAAAAAAATATAGATTCCGTCAATTGAAAAAGTCACTTTTTTACCGAATTGCCACTAACCTGTCTATGAAAAAATATTGGACTGTGTTAAACAACGTGGAATGTTTTTAAACTCTTATAAAGTGTAGTAAAAAATGAAATGACGTGACAATAGTATCGTATATATATTTTTTAAATTTTATGATGAATTAAATTGAATATATTCAACAAACATAGTTATTCGAAAAAAAACGAAGTATTATCATTATATACAACGAAAAGAAGTACTTACAATCCCTTCTGATTTATTGTGATATCTGCAATATTCTGGAATTATTAAAATAATTTTTCTTATTCATATTATGTAGTTTGTCTTTTAGGTTTTTCACAACGTCGAGTGTAATTATTATAAGCTTAGGAATTACAATTTGTTTACCGGTGAAGAATAAAAAAGAAATAAATTAATTCGAATTATAATTTAAATTTTCCAACAAATCGTGTTTTCAGCTCGCACTACCAAATATTAATATACTAACATTGTACAAAGTTTATATCACAACTAACACGCACACCTGACTGTAACCATATATTTATTTATTCACCACAAAGAGCTTTCAGTCCCAGTGGAGCTCACAACGTTCTGACTAAATAATTCAATTCTGATTCGAATCGACTAGGTATTTAAATCACGCACACCTTTTCATCCGGCGCTTTCAACAGATCTTAAATAGTTCACGTCTTATTAGCATATTTTATCTTTATGTCGGCGGGTGCTTAATGCCTTAATGTTAATCGGCGTGGATCGTTAGCAGGATTTTCACGTCACCCGTAGGTAATTAATTTGGATATAATTACCATAGTTTTTGTAATAAAATGCGAGATAAATGTGAGTGGATTACTGTTAATTATTCATTTTAGAATGGGTGATTAAGGTTAGTAAAGTTGTATAGTGTTGAATTAGTAACCATAAAATAGATTCAGGTGTCATTAGAACTTTGTATACCGAATCTAATGAAATATTTATTTCTACATGGCTTTATTCGGTGCCATAGCACTGTTTGATTTATTTGATAGTTGTCTTCGTGTAACTCGATATCCAGCATTATAAGTGTAACTAATCTTGATATCCTTATCCTATCCTCTTCTACAGGCACTAAGTCTCCAATTTATCGGCCAGCGTCTTCATTGGCCCTGGAATTAATAGTAATGAACACACATACTTGTTTGGTTTATTATTGATTATGCAGATGTGTCCACCACACTCCAAAATTGAACTTCTTGTAAACATAATTAATTTGATATTTGATATTACAGAATGCCGTCCGTAGTAATAAAAAAATATATAATGCTAATTTATTACAGGCTTACTAATTATGAATAAAATGAAATATTTTTATCGCAGTATCTGGGGGCGCGGCCGAGCTCCCTCCAAGTCGAGCTATAGGCCGTAACATCCTTTTCTCGAAGCAATTCAGACCATTTTCAACCCCCTATAACTTCGTTGTGGCTAAAGCATGAAGCCTGAATTTTCAGTTACTAAGCAGGCATTGTGTAAACACGGTATATTTAAAATTTCATCCAATTTGAACCAGTAGTTTAAGAATTATAACTAGTTAAACTTTCTTAATTTTAATAATAATAAATAATAATAAATAACACCCAACAGTCACATACATAGTCCTGACCCCACACCAAGATCGAGTCTTGTGTCGTGGGTATCAGGAACTACGAGAGACTTTTCGGTCTCACAAACACCCAGACCCGGAAGAAATATTTGTGGGCCGCACAAACATTTCTCTCGGTGCGGGGATCGAACCCGCGGCCTCTCGTTTCACAGGCGGCGTCTAACCAACTGCGCCACGGAGGCTGTCAATTGTCACTCACTGACTGACTGACCGATCATCAAAAGTCTAAGGCACTTCTAGCAGACATAGAACCTTCAAATTTAGAATATAATTAGTGTTTAGTGTCTAAAGTAAGGAAAAATTCAAACATTTCATAATTTGTGTCTAGTTTTCTAGATAGACCAACTGCGTGAATAACTTTGTAATCCCATATAAATGTATAGGATTACTGAGTTACATTTGCAGTTAATGAATCATTGTACCCGTATATAATGGAATAATAGTTGTAGATAGATATCTATATACATGAAGCATAACAGGAAGGGATATAGAGAGGGAAATGGTGTATTCAGCCCATGAAACTGTACAACATTCCTCTAGAAAAACATGACGAAGAAAAACTTGCAAATAAATGGATTAAAGTACTCGAAAATATCAATTACAATGAAAGAAAGAACATTAATAATCAAATCCGCTATATTTGTGATAAATTGATACCTACAAAAATAAGAAAAATCCATAAGACAGAGGCTTTAAGAAAAATCGTTAGTGATATTCTAGAAGTAAGAAGTACCGAAAAGGAAAAAAAGTAGGACTCTACAAAAAGACGTGAGATCCCATCAAAAACATCCTGTAAAAAATTCCAAGTCTCGCAGCTCAGGTTTTCTACCGCAAAAAGTTGTGAGATGCATGTAATACCAAGTCGATTAATTTATTTAGTCCTTAAGGGACCTTCTATTCTAGTCTAATGTATCGTACAATTTATACATAATGCTGCTGGCCAAGTCGATCCATTTATTTAAAACGTAAAGAATTTTTAATATTGATATGGTAATAACTAACGTAATAACTTTATATAGAAGGTCCCTTAAGGACTAAATAAATTAATCGACTTGGTATTACATGCATCTCACAACTTTTTGCGGTAGAAAACCTGAGCTGCGAGACTTGGAATTTTTTTACAGGATGTTTTTGATGGGATGTTTTATTTCATACAACACTAAGCTGACATAATATTAGTTGCAGTTCTTCAAAGTATAAGGAGTTAATAACACTCAACGAGACGTTCCTCATTAAAACAGGAATTATGTTCATTTATTTTTATATTTTCTCAGTGTTATTAATAATAGGTAATAGGGATCATTTTTTTGCAATCGAAACCGAAAAGAAGCTTCTTATATTCTCTTGAAATGTTTACTTCTACTAGATAAAATAATAATTGTCTTTGTAAATAAAACGTTGTACATAATTATTGTAGGAAAAAAATATGTATTTACCACTACAATAGGATACAATTATAAATCGCATTGTATCTGTAGTCACTATAACTACCACCTGGTTTAGTTTTCGGTAGCAGTCTTGATATACCCTGTATTTATTTATAAACTTTATTGTACACCAGGAAACGCATAAATTATAACAACATACAAAATAAGTACAATAGGCTGCCTTATTGCACTAGGCAATCTCTTCCAGACAAACCTTTGTATGGACAAAAGTATATATTTCTAAGTTTTTTATCCTTATTTATTTAAGAGACTTTGAGTCAATTATGACCATGTCAGTCTCAAAGTATATACAAGTTTATATAACATAAATTAGATTAAACTCGAATGATTTGTACATTTAAACACCAATATAGCCGCTTCCGATATTTGTGCCGATAAGATTGTTTGAAAAGTATTCAGTTATGAAAATGATAAATTATTTACGTATAAAGCCGTCTAGTCTAAGTGCACCATATTTCACATGCCGGCCCTTCAGTAGTTGCGACGTAAAATACAGCCGAGGTAATCCTGTCCATCCATGATTTATGTCAATGTAGGGTCACTGTGGAAATTTCAGGTCTATAGTTTCGGATATGTGAATATTCAATGAGTCTTTTCACGGTTAATGAAAGTTTAGGTAATAGAGAAAAATTGGGAAGGAAGACAGAAAATATATAGAAGTGTGGTAGTAGCCACGTTATTGGTGTGGTGATCAAGAGAAAAACTAGTTTGAAGCTCCTTCATCGTATATTTCTTTGAAAGGCAACGAATGGAAGATTAAATTCAGTTCATTTTTACATACATAAACTCACTTTATCCTATAAGGGGTAGGCAGAGGTTCTGCCAGGACAGCCAGGTTTCGCCTTGTGTTTCGTCCTATGATGTGATAGAGGGCTAGCCTACCGCCATATCGGGCACAAATTTCTGACTCCAGGTTGATAATGGATAGAACAATCCAATATAACTTTCCCCGACCCAGGATTCGAACCTTTAGCGTCCTTGTCGTACCGTAGTACAACCGTAGTAGTTATTTTAGTTCACTCTGTATGGTGACGAATTATATAGGTATGTCCTAGGTAACAAAAGCAGTATTGTATATATTCTAGGAACAATGCAATACATGATGATGTTATGGAAACCTATCATTTAGCTATAAGGTTTACGTATCCAAAATGCCTTAAGAAAGAAGTAATTGGATGAATTAAGTCGACCATCAACCTCAGAAGAATGTTTTAGTGGAATCTTATGTCTTGCCGTAATACAAGCGTTGATTGAAGAAAGCTCGAATTGATTCTCATCACAACGTTGACTTGCTCATTGTGATAATTGCGGAATCGAAAGCAATTGATACACGTATTCTCCTAAAAGGTCGTCTCATTAGGAATATTTATAGAAATTTGATCCAATTTCTACAAGGTAATAATCAAACAATATCAAATTTTTCCGTTTTATAAATGAGCGTAGTAACTATCGGTATACAGTTCATTATACGCAAATGTGACCATTATCGTACCTGAAATAAATAGGAGATTGGAAATAATGATCATATTCCGTTTTGATTAAAATATGTTGAGAGGGAGCCTAAATTAAATTAGCTTGTTGAATATTGAGCTTTCCTTGCTTTCAATCAAAACACTTTATTTTGCCGACAAAGGAAAATAACAAAATTGGCAATATAGCCCCTGTAATTAAGGGTGCTAGGCCTGCCTTTGCGTTTTAGAAGACGTCGTCGTAGTGTAAGGAAATTTAATTTATTTCCGTCACAATTGTACATTCATTATTTTATAAGTCGGTGTTGCGTCTGAACAATGGACACTTTTGTTCGGATTCACTTGTTTCATGTTTCATTTTATGTATCGGTATTGTATTGGCCCTTTGTGATTTAAATAAAAGATTGGTTGAAATTATGTTTCATACTGAAATTGGAATTTCAATAATAATTTTGGATGTGCTAAATCAAAACTTTTAAAGGAAAATGCGTTCCGCTGCGAATGCAGTAGTTTTTATTTTGATTAATCCATGGGTCGTTTTTTTACCAATAAATCGCGACACGCGCATGCCAGTCACCTGATGGTAAGCGATACGACCGCTAATGAACAGTAGCAAAGCCAAACGATACCATGAATTACAATGCAATGCTTGGCATTCCACTGCTCTCGTCATCCTGAGATGTAGGATGTAATTATACTAGTAATATGCACTAGAGAGAAAAAATCTCCAGCTTAAATAAACCTTCTACAGAAAACGAGACTCCGTAAAAATCGATTAGCAATACGCCAAGGTATGCTCAAGGTTCAACATAATAATGACATAAGGCATTTTCTACTGCGAGCTCTCCACGTAAGCGTCGAAAAGTTGTTTACGCAACTTTTGATTACCTTCTTTATTCAGTCTGTTTACTTTTTTACTTAGAGCGAAATTATTATCAAACTTTTTTCGTTAAAGGCTCAAAGATACATAAATGGGTTTGGAACTCGTTAGGGGGTTTTACTAAAAGTGTACCTGGATTTTTTTATTTGTCTTACCTTCAATTCGCGCTTCGAGAGTTTGGTTATTTTCTGTGGAAATAGAAGTGAAGTGTTCGAGGTCGATAAATGGGGATTAATTTTGTTCGGCTAAAGAGTCCTTTTAAGTTTATGGCGTGGAATTTGTTTATATACGGCTTCCATGGAACCATTATAAATAGTATTGTCAATACGGTAAAATGCATTTCAATTATGAATAATATTGTAGGTAAGGTATAAAGAATTTCCATTTTCAGAAAGGTAGAGCGCAAGCATGCTATAGTGTACCGACGACCTCAGATAGATTGCAGGAGGGCCGACATACAGGATACAGGTGACACCAAATACATCTCCTTGGAAATCCTTAGAGAGGCAGAAGATCAACAGTAGACTTTCTTTGATTAAAGGTAGATGATACATAGAAATTACATTTTATCGCAAGTTTCAGAAAAACCACCATGCCTTGAATTCATTAAACATTGCCTGGCTATTTCAGCAGAAGTCACCTGTCTCAAAATCCTTTTGTATAACTTTGATTTTTTGTAGTAATGGGCTAAGACTGGAAATATACTATATTTAGGAATCTAATGACTTCAGGCTGATTATAATGAGTAGAAAAATACAATGCCACTTTGCTCAACCCAGGATTCGAACCCTAGACCTCAGCTTTGCAATCACACCGTAGTACAACAATGCCACCGAGGCATTCGTGATTTTTTATAGAATTATAAAAATGAAGTAAATTAATATGCTAATGGAAATTTGACCCCAATGCTTAAATAAATATAAACGAACTGCGAACATATCGAAATGAACACCAAAATCGATGAAACCTGCTTTCCGACTGTTAAAAACAAAACAACTAGAGCCAGCGGTCAGATGTCGTTATTCTAGTTGCCACCCGACGCTGTGTAATAGAGAAATGTCACGCTCTATTTCGACTTAAACGAATCGTTGTAATCGTTTTAGAGACTAATTTGGAATTATATTAGATAAACCTATAAATAAGGATGTGTGAAGCATTTAAACATTTATTTTTAAACATTTAAAATTCTACACTATGCTATAATTAAATCATATTTTGATTTTTCAAGATAAACAGTGAACGACTAACGGCCGGGTTCTATAATCTATCTATCTTTAAGAAAAGATTTCTCTCGAAATTTCGATACATTTTTTGCTTCAATAAAGAAAGACAGAGATATTTAGATAAGGTGCATATATTTATACATATCTAGGCAAGATAATATTGTATGTCTATCTTTGTTTATTGAAGCATACAGTGGTATCAACATAGTAACGATATCCATTTTCACCTCTTGTTAAATATAGATAGGATATAGAGAACGGCCGATACTTAACTAATAGCTACCCTTAGTAAGGGACTTTAAACGTGGGACATTATTACAACATGGTTTTCATCTATTTGTGGTATGTGCCTGCCGACAAGTCTTACACACCACGTGTAGTTTAAAGGCTTTCCAATTGTGGCGAGTCACAGATTTGAGATGAAGGATTTCATTTGAAATTTAAAACTAACGAAATTTAAATAATAAATATTTAATAGGAATCAGAAAATATTTACAAATTTAAACACATATGGCCGAGACGAAGGTAAGGCAAAAGGTTTGATTCCCCACATATTCACATGAAAAAAAAACATAGCTTTTCATAAACACCTCTCAATATCTGCAAGTTGCAGCAAGTTATTCAACCCTGAAATTGAATGAATAATCGGAGAAAGAAAATTGGCGGAAAGAAATTGACCTTATAGAGTCATCGATATCTATTTTATTTGTTTCATCTTTATATACCATACAGTACATAGACGGACTTAATGCCAGAGGCATTCTCTAACAGTCTACCTTTAGGTGAAGTTGAAATGAAGTAAAGCAGGTTTATTTTACATTTATATAATATCTACCGACATAAGAATATGCCCCTTAAGTCAATCGAATGCGTTTTTGCGTGTGCTTTGCGGCCAGTGGCACTCCCAAAGCAATTAACCAAACTCTGTACTTTAATTACAGAACTTGTACGGGCCAAGTCGGAATTGGATTTAAGCAAATTTATTACTTAATTCTCACTTTATGAATTACGTTTGATAATGAAGATCTCATTTTGTGAGATGTTATGGCGTGTTTACGACTTAATTTAGAAAATATATTACATGAAACAATGTTGTTTAAAGGGTATGATAAAGTTTAATACAGTTATCAGTATAATATAGTTATCATACCCTTTAAAAATGTTGAAGACATTAAACATAATGAAATCACATTAGCTTAGCAGTAATGCCTGAGGAGTATAAGGTATAATGTTCTGGGTCAAAAAAAAAAATCGGCTAGTCAACAATGTGAGTTCTTAATAAACAAACCTTGTTACATTTTTTTGTTGCAGTGAATGTTGAAGAGCATTCTGTACGCCTGATGATAAGCGATACGCCCGCTCATGAATCGTAATCAAACCAAATTCATCTTGAAACACAAAGCAATACTTGGCATTCCATTACGATCACCATCCTGAGCCATCACCATCTAATCGGCGATCACATATGAGAGACTTACCACATAAAAAATCATTATTATATAATTAAACATCTCAAAAAATAATCCTATTCCTCAACTAGCTGAAATATTGTTAATTGTACAAAACATTTGTTATACTGTTTCACATATAACCCAACACAGTTTGAAAAGGTATTAAGTGCTGTGCATAGCTTGGTAATTCTTGCCTCTTATCACCTTTTAGTTCATGATGACACGAGATACTGTTAATTCAAAACAAAGTTGAACAGTGATGAGCGTGATTAATGGTATGTAACGTGAAAACACGGCGAACACGTAGGCAGGAAAATGTGCTGGGGCTCACGTTAAAATATTATTTCAATTATTCACTGCGTTAAAATATTTCGCTATTCTGTTTGTGAAGGCAGATGCTTTTCTCAAACGAGTATTCTGGATGGGTAATTATATGATTATTCATAGTTTTTATTGTGGAAACCAAAATACTATTTAGTTTTATTGAATATACAGCCTATATCAAGACTGTTGCTGAAACGAAGCTGGGTGGTAGTTTTAGTAATTTTAGACATAATGTCATCAAAGTAGTTTGAAAAAAAAAACTACCTTTCATCATATTTGGGTGGTAAATATAGTTTTTTTTCTAAAATAATAGTATACACAATTTTATTTTTAGTAGGTACCTATAGTTCAAGATTCTCATATGAGTCCTAAAAAGAAGTATTATATGGCTGATGTAATCG
Organism: Hyles vespertilio; assembly: GCA_009982885.2. Lineage (NCBI taxonomy): Eukaryota > Metazoa > Arthropoda > Insecta > Lepidoptera > Sphingidae > Hyles > Hyles vespertilio. The sequence goes on from CM042824.1 coordinate 7,291,111, forward strand.
TAAATGTTAAACACCGCTTGTAAACATTTATGTTACTAGAGGAGCGTAGCTGACCTTCAAACAAGGGAAAAGAACAACTAGAGTATATAAATAACTAAGGATTTCTGGTAATCTTACACACTAAACGCCAGGTGAAAACAACTATGCCTCTTTATATTAGGTTTGTGAAAATAATACAACCTAGTTCGAATTATTTTTGCTACAATCAAAATTGGCTTTGTACCACCGCAATGTCCGTTTCTCCCGCCAAACAGCAGAGTGAATGCACTTTTGTATTTCTGATTGAATGACATTGTAGCCATATATTGAGACTTCACATGTTATGTCTCAGGATGGTGAGCGCAGTGGAATGCCAAGCATTGCAATGTAATTCATGATGTTGTTTGGTTATGTTACTGTTTATGAGCGGTCGTATTTAATGGTCGTGTCTTACCGATAACTCGCCATTCATGGCAATATTTTTTTTGCCAGCTAGTGCTTGCAGATCGATAACCGAATATCGATAATTTATCGATTATAAAAATATAACAGAAATGAAATCGCAATGGTAACCCACGCGCAACTATTGTTTTAATAAAATATTTAGGTAACCGGTAATTACCGATCGAAAAATATTTCGATGAAAACTTTTTATCGACTATCGTAATTATTAAGTTAAGTTAAGTGCGTGGTGGCCTGTTGGTAAACGGACTAGACGCGACTGCCAGCATGTTCACGGTGGTCGCGGGTTCGAATCCCAGTGCACACCTCTGAATTTTCGGAGTCAGGTGTGTATTGACAGTCAATCACCACGCACTAAAACGGTGAAGGAAAACATCGTGAGGAAACCTGCATACCATAGCGATTTTTAAAAAATTATATGGTATGTAAGTCCGCCAACCCGCACTAGGCCAGCGTGGTGGACTATATGGCCTAACCACTCTCAATCGTACTGTCGATTGTAGAGGAGGCCCGTGCCCTGCAGTGGGACGTATATGGGCTGATACATATCGTAACTATTCTATAATTGCATGCCCTATTAGTTATTACCAGCTGCATAACTAAAATTTAGAAGTCAACATTCGCATTTTATCCACAAAATCCCTAAAACATTCATTAAACGCGTTGATGGAATAAGCTGGCTTCTAACACGGGTGATTATATACACATTTGCCTGGAGACTTCAGCCCCGAGCTGTCGGTAACAATCTGGCAAAATGCAAGATTCAATTTGCCTCTGATAGCTAATTTATTTTCGCCGGCGGCGTCTGCCACACTCAACCGCATTAAGTCTTAACAATCTTGTGTAAATCCCTTCAAACAATTTCTATTTCACGGGGTTTTTCTGCGATCTACTTTACCGACAACTTTAGTTTTAACAACTGGGATTTGTAGCTTTGATTACCACTATCATATATATTTAATTATATTTAAAAGTTATTCTCTTGTTTGTTCTATAGCATTAAATATAAATTGTAAAAAGCAAATAATTTTGCAGGTTGCTGATGAAATGCGTCAATAAAAGTGGGATACTGTAATTTTTATATTTATTTTAACATAGTATACGTATATTACCGAAAAAAAAATAGCTCATGTTTTGCAGCTTGAAGTTCGGTCGAAATTATATTTTTAGGAATTTCCTAGGAATCTTGAATTGACCAAGATATCGTAGTAAACAATAATGTATAATAATATATCAATAACCCAAGCACTTTAAATAACTTCCAATTTTACATCATTAACAAGAATTGTACATTTCATCTACATCTTATTACTTCTGTATTGTTACTGTAGTCGATCGTAAGGTGCTCATGAGTTAGACCATCGAATTGGTATCTGTATCAGCCTAAATATGTATGAGCGTACAATAAAAAGAGGGAACGCCGCATAGTCCACCACGCTGTCCTAGTGCGGATGGCATACTTTTACTATCATATAGATTCTTGCAAATAGCTATAGTATGCAGCTTTCGTTCCTTTACAATTATAGTGCGTGGTGATTGACTATTAATACACAGGACTTCGAATAGTCAGAGGTGTGCCCTGGGATTTGAACCCGAGACCACCGCGAACATGTTAGTAGGCGTGTCTGGTCCGTTGCCAATAGGCTACAACGCACTCTAACTGGGTACAAATGATTAACCTCTCCTCGTACACCAAAATCATAGACGGCCATTCTCTATATCCAATCTACTTTTAACAAGAGGTTAAAATGGCTACCACTGTTATGTCGGTTCAATTCTACGCTTTATTAAACAAAGATAGACATATATATTTATTTTGCCTAGCTATTTATAAATATATGCACCATATCTATACCATCGATCTTTGTTCACTGAAACATAAAATGCATCCGAATATCTATCGAAATGTCTAGTTAAAGATAGATTATAGAGAACGGCTGTAGGTCAGCTCCTTTTTCTAATTTTGTATTAAAATATTAAATAGGTTATTCGGTTTAAGCTCAAAACGAATCTCTCGTTACTGAAATAGACTAAATAAATGTCTCTTTAATGTCCAAATATAGCTTTTAAAACTAAATACATGTGAACAGAATTAACAAATTAAACTGCTAAAACGCTGTACGGCGTTAAGGCTTTCATTCAAAATGTGTTGAACGAAAATACTTGACTTTCAGTTATATATGTGTTTTGGAGTAAAGGAATTGAAGAGGACATTTAGAAAGGCTTATTAAGGCGCGAGTAATTGGTTTCAGAAAGTCACACACGTGAATTATGTTAATTAGGAAATTATCTCAAAGTATCTTGAATGTTGTATACGATGTTATAAATTACTTCATTTAATGTAAGCTTGTTTGCTTAATTTACTTCTGCGATGTTATTTTTATATTATAATATATTATTTAATTGCTTGCTTGTTAGTTTTCGTGTTGGTGTACTCAAAGATATCTTCTTCCTCTGGATAGAGTTTATGTAGTTTTTTTATTGCTATTAATGTCGAAACGAGCATATCATTCGCTTGATGGTAAATGATGCGACCGCTCATGGGCAGTAATAATTCTTGGTATTATTCGCTCACAATTCTGAGACAATGTTAAGTTTGTAGTACTTGGTCTCAATATGTCGATAGTTATTGTTGTTTTTGAAGCCAGAAGCAACAACAGTGCGTTTGCACTGCTGTTTGGCGAGCTGAGAAGATAAAATTGTATGTAATTTAATTCCAAAATACTATATATGCTGCTAACACTTGCACGGTGAAGGACAGCATCGTGAGAAAAGCTTACATTTGAATTTGTAAAAAAAAGCTCTTATGACAAGTCAATACACATATAACTTAATCTCTATATACAATATATTTCCTATACTTAGTATTACTTATTTTAATTTCTTGGTTGAATTAATTTATTAATGTAATTTATTTATTTTAAATTAATTTTGCTTAAATTATTATGCTTAAATGCACTTCTGCTTAAATTGCTATTCTGCTTAAATGCACTGTTGTGTTTCGGATTGAAGGACATTGTAGCCAGAGTAACTACTGGACATATTGAGACTTAACATCTTATGTCTCAGGATGGCGAGCGCAGTGGAATGTTGCTACTGTTTATGAGCGGCTTGCTCGTCTCGCCATTCACTGCAATAAAAAAAAAAAAAAAAAAAATATTTTTATTTAGAATTAGTTTTATTTATTTGTTTAGTTTTTATTCTTATTTTATTTAAAGTATTAGTTATGACTTTATGGTAATTTAGTTTTCAAAGAAATACAATATGTACGTTATTCAAATTAAATTAAATCAAATTAATTTAATTAGTGGACCATGAATATTATTACAACGGTGCGTAGCGGTTTATTGTTACCACCGGATCCAACGCGGCCCTTCCAGAGAAGACCCGGCGAAACAAACTCAGTGGGCTTACACTACCACTGGAACTACGCGACCCGACCCAGTCCTGAGTATATTCAGCGAATAAGACTCAGTGGGCTTGTTTTGGGTCCAACTTAAGATAACGACCATAAGTATTTCCGAAACGTCCCGTATGTTTAGGCTTACTGCCGGATCCAACGCGGCCCTGACTGAGAAGACCCGGCGAACAAACTCAGCGGGCTTTACTTTACCACTGGATACTACGCGGCGCGACCCATTGCTGAGTAGATCCAGCGAGTCAAACTCAGTGGGCTTGGTTTTGGTCAATTTACTAAAATAAATATTTGTGACTTATCTTACAAAGATTTGCCATATTATTATTTTTATTTGTTTTCTCGATCGGTCGTCATATGATTTTAATTTGCATTAATTAATCATTATATATTTAGTCTATAATATGTAATGTCCGCACTAGGTCCGCGTGGTGGACTTTATGGCCTAAACACTCTCAATCGTATTCTCTTCTTCTCGGTATATTACACATGTTACTCTTTATTATTTAGATCATTTGGCATAAAATAAACCCGCATGGAATATAACAAGCAATGACTACTAAAACAAAAATTCTGAAAGTCCTTAAAGATGATTACTAACCAGTGTAAAAAATATGCTCTCATATTTTAAATTATAGTTTTAACAATCCACCATCTTGACTCGCGAGGGACAAAGACTATTTCGTAGACAAGATTTATTTCCATAACTTTATCGCTTCAATTAAGTTAACGTGTTTTTTATTGGTTTGTAAGTGGAGGGTATTATCTTTAGTCTTTATATTATGAGAAGAGTTTTTATGTCTGATTGCACTCAAATGCCATTTAATAAATTGCGCGGTCGCACCCATAATGTAAATTAAAGACTCAACAATCAGTTTTGTTTCGAATGGACTTTGCGTTGTTCTTCGTAATTTGTGAAATAATTTTCAAATGTATTTTGATAATTTCCTGTGGTTCACACAAATATTTATTTCGGTGCAAGGATCGAATCCGCGGCCTTTCGTTTCACAGCTGATGTCTAACCAACTGCGCCACGGAGGTTGTCTACTAATTATTACGATATTAAATTATAGATTAATCATTTCACTGGGAAAATATTATAATAATATAATTAATACAACAGTCATCCAGGAATTATATAGACAGCAAAAGATTATTAAAATATCGAAGAATATTCATTTTAAATGAAGTATTAATTGAGTAAATTATCGATAAGCGAGCAACGGTCTCCTATGTAGTCGACAGTCGACATAATTATATCATTTTGTTTAAAACCATACAGGGTATATCAAGACTGCTACCGAAAACGAAGCCGGGTGGTAGTTTAAGCGACTTCAGACACAATGCAACAGAAAAAGTGGCAATAAAAAGCGACATTTTTTTTTGTTATTTTTTTTCTATGGCCATATTTGGGTTGTAAATACGTTTTTTCCTTTAATAATAGTGTATACCCTTTTATTTATAAATACTCTAAGGTATAAAAGAGTTTAAATTATTATTTTAGCAAAAACTAAGGATTTACCACCCAAAAATGACGATATTTAAAAAATCATAAAAAATAATTGTCGCGTTTCTATGCGAAATTTTTAATTGCATTGTGTTTGTAGCCACTAAAACTACCACCCGGCTTCGTTTTCGGTAGCAGTCTTGAGATACCCGGTATATGGCATGAACCGATCTGCGGCCTAGACAAATGTCACTTTTCTATTGCAGTGAACGTCTCCGGAAACATCAAAATGTATGGAAATGACATTTGGCAGTCACGTGACTTCTGGTTAAAAAATGAATGTCGTAAATTTTGATGTACTTCAAGTTCTTTCCGATCGGCTTGATCCTTTGGCTTTGTATACAGGGTATATCAAGACTACTACTGAAAACGAAGCCGGGTGGTAGTTTAGGTGACTTCAGACACAATGCAACAGAAAAAGTTGCAATTTTTTTTCCTATGATCAGATTTGGGTGGTAAATGCATTTATTCCTAAAATAATTGTGTATACCTTTTTGTTTATAAATAATCTAAGGTATAAAAGAGTTTAAATTATTATTTTAGCAAAAACTATGGATTTACCACCCAAAAATGACGATATTAAAAAAAAAAAACATAAAATAATTGTGGCGTTTCATTGCGAAATTTTTGGTTGCATTGTGTTTGTAGTCACTAAAACTACCACCCGGCTTCATTTTCGGTAGCAGTCTTGAGTCTACCCGGTAGATATGTAGCTTCGCTCTGCATACTCTATCACATTTACCACGGAGAGTGCACTGGAGAATTGTTCGGACTTATCCCTGCTGCCGAGTTCCGCCACCGTACAACACGGCAAACAGCTAAATACCACCCACATCACCTTGGGGATTGGAAATCCACCGCAGAACGTTTTTCTAGACACTTTCTCTAACGTACTGCAAATCTGTGGAACCAGTTGCCAGCGGCAGCATTTCCGTACAAGTACGACCTAGCGACCTTCAAAAATGAGCGTATTCCCACTTTAAAGACCGGCAACGCATCTCTATGCCCTATGGCGTTGCAGATGTTCATGGGAGAACCGCATGCTCGTATGCCCCCTTAACTAAAAAAAAATTGACTAGGCCCCCAAACGCGATATACATGTGTGTGTAATTATGGTGAATTTTCTACACTAACTGTGCCGGTTTCTGTCCAAACGAATACGTATCCTGTCATCTGTATGTCCCGGTTAAAATGTTGCTTATTGAGCCAAAACGATTTACGAGAAAACGAGTTACTGTTTGTTATACATTGAGGTATTTCCAACCACGATAAAGGACACCAAACTATCTTTAGATTTTATTACCGCTCCATAAAGATCCATTTGCAAAGTTTGCATTGAATTATATCGACGAAATTTTGTTTTATACGAAACTGTATAGCGCGAAATAACTTGGTAATAACTTAGACGAGTATCGTACTAAGTTAGGACTTACATTAAACAATAATGAGATAGGAGTGATGACGTAAAACGCCTCTGAATAAATTGTGTTGAAAACATTCGCCGTTAAAGCCCTGAAAACAAAATATAAGTTTGCAACGGTCTTGAATTTTGGCTACTTAATATTACCGTTAAAACATTTTAGTAACCGCATTGTTTATATCTGTAAGCAGTGCTCTGTAGAGGCTTAGTCTTTGAGTTCCGAGTACCGCTTCCAAGTTAGTTCGAGTCTTAGGTTTAGGCTTTCAATGGCTACGTTTAGTGTCTTACATTTAGGCTCAGTTGCACCAAGTAACTTTGCCAATACCTTTGCCTATGAAAATGTCATCGCCATACATTTGAGATGTATTTGACCTTGCGAATGTATGGAATTGACAGTTTCCAGGGCAAAGGTATTGGCAAAGTTAGTTTGTGCAATTGAGCCTTAGAGTTCTTCCTTGTTTAAGTGTTGGATGTTAGACCAAGATAATAATCAGTCTTCGCCAAAATGTCCATTGAGAACTACACAATATGAAATTCAGATTAAAATATCTTTCTGCGTATGTTAAAAACGGTTCTTATACATAGGTCTTATTGATAGCGCAATACAAAATTGCATAAAACGCCATCGTCCTAATTAAAGGAGTTAGTCATATGGACTCATGTCATTTTGTGTATTTTAAAGAGAAGAAAACCGTTGCGTCTATTATTTTGGCGAAGGCCGAAAGGGTTTACTCTATACTGAAGAGTAGTGCAGCCGGACGCGGTCTTGCAATTATAAAACAAACAGATCACCTGTTGGTAAGCGATCACTGCCACCTATCTACATCCATAATACTTGGATCCCACCAAATTGAGGAGGAAGCGGGAAAGAAAAAGGATAGGAAGACAAAAACGATTGGGTATCCAGCACGTCGATCTCTTGTGAGACAGTCGTACTTCTGACAACGAGTCTATTCATTCATTCCCAATTAATCCAAATTACTATTAAAATATATTGAAAGTTTGCGACAGTTTCGTGATATTAATTGATATTTTGAGTAGTCTATATTCATATAAAATAATTAAACTAAGCAAACAAAGTATATTTTATATCGTATTTCACATCGAATGCGGCAATATGCAAGCTATTTTCGAAGGCAAATAGCGATGCAGAGAAGCATATTGAGTCATTAAGGTGCATTAGGGAAGCGGTAGGTTATGAGCCAAATACACTCCATGTGCGAGCTTGGCGTGATCTGCTTATGTAGCCAGAAATCTCATAGCCTGTTTAAGAAAAATATATGTAGAAAAAATATACAGGTGTAGAGGAATTTATTTGGCTTGGTTAGGTTAGGTTAGGTTATTTTAAATACTTTAAAACAATTTAAAGTTTAAATTGTTTTGCGATGTTGGATTGTGAATATAGTTTTGTATGTGTATTGTATGATAAATGACCTTATAGTATACATATTTTTATTTGGAAGTATGGTACAAGTCTCAAATTGTGAGAATTACTATTAGTGGTTGATACTCGAAAACTAGAATTATCCTTTTAATACATTTTTAGAGTATTATTTAACATGTAATACAACATTTAATTATACTACATGTACATTTAATTATATTTGTATTTGTGTATTTGGCATATTTGGCAAACAATTACCATGTGTGGTCAGTTTAATTGACAAAGTATGGCCTTATTTGCCTATTTGACAAACAAGGCCAATAACAAATACCAGTTACCGTGCGCTTGTCGGATTTTCGAGGCACATCAAAAGGAACAAATAGACAAATACGCAAACAAACAGTCTACACATTGGCCATATTCAGAAGCGCGCGTGCCATAGTCTTGTAACGGACGTCCTATATTTTTGTATCTGTGTTGTGAACGAAAATTGGAATAACAATTGGAAAATGAATTGGGGCAATGAAACAGTGTTAAAAACACTATGAAACACCTTAGCTATCTGATGCCAAATGTTTGAGTGTTTGTTATTTGTCGCTAAGTATGGATGGTCATATTTGCCTCTATTTGCATGTTTGCATAAACGTCAATTATTTTTTCCAAATACGACAAACACCCAATAGCAAATACAAATAGCCATGTGAAGTGCCACCTTTATATTTGGTATAATATACAGGGTATATCAAGACTGCTACCGAAAACGAAGCCGGGTGGTAGTTTAAGCGACTTCAGACACAATGCAACAGAAAAAGTGGCAATAAAAAGCGACAATATTTTATTTGGTATTTTTTTTCTATGGCCATATTTGGGTGGTAAATACGTTTTTTCCTAAAATAATACCCTTTTATTTATAAATAATCTAAGGTATAAAAGTGTTTAAATTGTTATTTTAGCAAAAACTAAGGATTTACCACCCAAAAATGACGATATTTAAAAAATCATAAAAAATAATTGTCGCGTTTTTATGCGAAATTTTTAGTTGCATTGTGTTTGTAGTCACTAAAACTACCACCCGGCTTCGTTTTCGGTAGCAGTCTTGAGATACCCAGTATGCAATATTGGACCAATTATTAACTAAAATATTAATAAAATGAAAATGTAGCTTTATTGAAGGGAAAGTAATCAATAATAATCAATGAGAGCGGCGATTGGTAGTCTTGCATACCTATTTGGGTTTAGTTTAAAGATTATGCACATCAATAAAATATTAAAACACATCCAACTATACCGCCTTCATGTATATACTTCATATGCTTGCCCTAACCGCTTTATTCGTATATATTTTTAAAACCTATTTAAGTAATCGAATATAATGGCGTGTGCTTCAGCATTTTATATAATACTAGCGGCCCGGCCCAGCTTCGCCCGGGTACAAATAGATTTCTGTACAATAATATGTACGCATTATACACATACATATAAACCTTCCTTTTGAATCACTCTAGCTTTAAGTAAAACGCATCAAAATCCGTTGCGTAGTTTTAAAGATGTAAGCATACAAAGGGACATAGGGACAGAGAAAGCGACTTTGTTTTATACTATGTAGTGAAGTATTTTGGTTAATTTTTAATGTGTATGTTGTTGGTGTGTCTTTCTTAAATAAATAAATATTTTAAACCTGTCTATGTATAAAGCCGTACGTGTAATACTCCGGTTATTTAAATCCAAAACTGAATTCGCGTGTACTATGCCTTAAGCCTCATTCCGAGTAATAATGCTTCACTAAAAGTCAGGAATACATTCAACTCGGGCCTTATTCGCCGTAATTTATGTACTTAGGAACAAATTCCTTGTTTAGATATTTACTGGATGTTTCAGGGCTTATGCCGTACAAACTCTGCAACCAAATTGTACTAAATTTCACGTTGATTAAATAGGACAGGGTACTAAAATAATAGTTTGAATATTTGGGTTATAATAATATGTATTAATTTTATATTACGTGTTGAATTCGGGTGGGAATTGAAATAATGATTATGTTGTTATTGTGAACTTGTGACTTCGTTCTCAGCATCGAATTCATAAGTATTTCCTGAAAAACCTGCTGCATATTTCTTTGTCAACATTTCCTTATAACTTTCTGATATAAGAAGCCAATTGTTGAACAAAGGCTTACTCTTAATCAATTCCATCCCGATCTATTGGAAGCGGCGCGCATAGAGCGACTTCCTGCAATCTTCATAATCTAATGTTGGCCGTATGGGAAACATATGCTTTTATTCTCCTTAAGCGTTAATTTATTTATTAATTCCAAGTATTTTGGTTATATTGGTATATAGTATTAACTTTGAATTACATGTTTCTCATTAAAAATAGAGTGGCTTTAATTACAAGATTTCTGGTATAACTTCGGTTCAGGAACTTAACTGAGCGATAAAAAGACTTGTACTTATAGGGAACGATCAAAAAGACTTGTAAACTAAAATCACGACTTATGACAAAACTGGGCAGTTTTTTTAAACTTGGTATAAACTTACCTAGGGTGGCTAGGAACGTGTGATTTAAATTGAATATAATATGTCAATAACAGCCTGTGTATAAGAATAGAAACTAACAGTTAAGGCTTACTGATGTAGATGTAATTCATGATACTCTATTGCACCCAAACAACTAAGCTAACAACACTGCAGCTATAGAACACAAACTAATTCGCACAGATTAGACATTCCATTTTGATAGCTTCTATATTAGTCTGGGTTTCGATAGCCAGAAAGTACTGAAAGTTTAACCATTTATTATTTAAATGTTTATTATGTTATGATTTATTAACACCTTGGAAAAATATGTCGCTTGTCGATTTGAAAATCGAATTTATCAACTTCAAATATACACATTAGTTAGGCAGTAAGCAATTTGATTGCCTCGGTGGTGTAGTTTTTCTATGGTACGGTAGCAAAGCTGAAGTCGCAGGTTCGAATCCCGGATCAGGTAAAGTGATATTGGATTTTTCTATTCATTATCAGTCGGGAATCAAGAATTTTTGCCCTATATGGCCGTCTCATCGTGGGATGGGAAATGCAAGGTAAAATTTTGGTGTCCCGGTATCTCTGCAGTCTGCCTACCCCTTCTTCGATTCTTCAATCGAGGAAAGCAAATCGAAAAAAATATTACCAACTTAGTATCAACTAAATTGAAAGCAAAATTTACGCCGATTTGTTTTATTCGATTTACGCTTATGTGTAAACAGCCGTGGAATGGTTTTGGAGGCACGCCAGCACCACCTGCAAAAGCAATTTATTAGGAAAGGAGCCGAGCATAAAAATTACTCGCTTCCACAAAGCACAGGACGCCGCTTCCAGGAGCACTTCAGGAAACGAAGGTAAAAGGTGCAACCGCCTTTTTAATTAGTTTAAGAACAATAGATTTTATACAAATTGTATTATTTCGTGAGTTTATTGTCGAAAACTCTGTTACTATGTATGTTTGGGTTTGCGGAAATATTTTTCAGAGATAGCATTTTTGCGTCTTTCGGATTTTACATTGCATATTTATTATTTAAATAATGTTTGAAAAACTGCATAGTGAATTAGGTGAGATATAGAGCGGAACTAATTTTGTAAATTCGATTTAAACCTAGACAAGTTTAATATTTATGTGATTAAAAATATTTTTTGAGATTGTAGTAGGTATATTTTCTAATAAAAAATTTTGCTTGCACGTAATTTGTTACACTTCTATTTACTTTTTTGCAACTGAGCAACCATTCATTACTGAAGCTGACATAGGTACGTGTAGTGCCGCGATCCATATAAAACTGTTTTCGTGCTAGAAAAATGGATGATTCCCACGGGATACTGTCGTGAGTGAGCAAGTGCTTATTGCATGTAATAGTTACTGTTTATATCAAAATAATGCATTGAAGTGCTCATCGCTTTATTTATAACAATGATAAAATATTGGTTTAGACGTGTTTTATATTGCTATCTTTCAGAAACTTGACATATTTTTTATTCTTTGCTGTGGGAACCGATTTTAAGATAGACTTTTCCCCTGTATTATCACAAGCGTATCCTATCATCCATGGTCAATAACTGCTCGTAAGGTTCTCGTTTGATTGAGGCCTCCACGAACAGATAATGAGCCTTCGTGGGTGGGTTTCTATTTGCATTCGACGTCACTCTGTTCTGCCAGTGTAAACAAAAGCATTACAGAATTACTGCTACTGAGCAAAATCCTCGGCTTCCTATATCCTCCATACAAACTACACTATAATTACTAGAAATTAATTACCACAAAACTTAATAGCACAAATATAGGTCAAACGATGTAAGCAACGTTTAAATGCACCGCATACTAACCACAATAACATTTTTAAAACTGGAGCGTCTATAGTGCGCTAACAATGAAGATCAAAAAAATATAAAAGTGAGTTGGCCCGTGGCGACCGGCCGGGATGACAAATGTTCCCCCAGGCCGACTGAAACTTGCAACTGAAAACCGTAACGTCCAACGAAACTTATTCCTTATGTTTCATTTCGGTTTTAATGAAAATCAGCGGTTCTTTTTTGATTCTTCTTGATTACAATGGGCTTGGGGAAATGTCTTGTGGACAAAGTTGTTATGGATTTGTTATTTTGTTTTGTATGGTATTGCAACCGAAGCTTGTGACTAGATTACTAAAGGCTTGGTAGTGAAATGGGGGTTATTGCATGCGTGCATCATATTAAAGGCCGGTAGAACAAGAATTATGATTCTAAAGATTTTGAGTCTTTACGATCAATTTCATTTCATTTCCATTTTGTCGCCGGCGACATAAGTGATTCGGTTTGATGACCAGATGTTACAATGTTACGTTTACCATTCTGGATTTCAAAATATGACTCTATGAATCCATCCAACTATTATTATAAAAGCGAAAGATTGTCTTTGTTACTTCTTCATGCTCAAACGGGTAAACAAATTAAAATTTTGTATCTCTGTAGCTTATACACTGCATTAATACATAGGCTACTTTTTGTTTCGAAACATCTTGTATTCCAGTTTCACGTGGAATGAGTAAGGAATCAAAATAAGTATATACTTAGAAAGAGTAGCACATATGTGCTACTCTTTCTAACATTACGGGATGGGTTTGGATAAAATATGAGGAGGATGAAATGGGATATTAGAGAACATGATTTGAGTCGTGAAACAGTATGAGTTGTAATGTTACGAGACAAAACGAAAAAAATATACAGTTTTAAGACGACAGTCACATCGAGTTTAAATATAATTAATATGTTTAATAAAATGTTTTTGAAGTGAAAATTGTGTATCGAGGTAGGTAGTCGTATTCAAACCAAGCCTAAAAATACTTAATAACTCACCGCTTATTTGGCCGGTAACATCGCTACATTGTCTGGGCTCGCATTGTTATATCCGCAATTGTCAATACTGAATACAGCCGCCATATAATTGTTTTACACAAAACTCCCTCGTAATACCGTTTATGTTAATTTCAGACAGTTCCTTTATTACATTATAAATTATTTCGCTTTGTTACAAGATTTCTGTTTAACACAACAACGTATTGTCGAAACGAGGCTGAGTTGTGAATTCGAGATTATGAGTCACTAGCGGCCCAACCTGGGTCTGCTCGTGTGTAATTAATACCGAGTTTTCGTAGTAAGAGGTTTATTTATTGCAAGGGTTCACCTTAACAAGCAAACAAATGATAAAAAAATAAATAGTATACTCAACAGTCACATACATAATCCTGACCCCACATTCAGATCAATTAAGTCTTGTTTTGTGGGTATCAGAAACTACGAAAGCCATTTCGGTCCTTCAATTGCGCAGATTCGACACAAATACTTTAGGACTTCACAAATTTTCTGCGTGGGAATCGAACACGTAGCCTCTCGTATCACAGTCGGGGTCTAACCTACGTCACCACGTAGGCAGTAAATAGTTCAGTTGATGGCAGTGCCAATAAACATTTCACCATTTAGATCGTAGATACGTTGCTTGCCCATTCATACAGTAGTCCAATGTAATTACAACGCGGCTTTATCGCTTACGCCAAATACATAGTGTGAGAAATTTTCTACGAATATTGAGGAAAACTAATCGAGTCTATTAAACGGTAGAAAAGTTGATGCCCACTAAAAACCATGAAAAAATACTTTGCAGCACTTTCACGGTGACCATTCAGTCGGTGTTGAAGTTTGTTGATCTCATGTACAAGTAATAATTAATAAAACACCTTCATTAACGCTGAATACAGGGCTCCTTATTTATTTATACTTATTTGAACATCATACAAATTAAAAAAAGATAAGTAAGAACATAAAAATGAGTGTAACAATTGGCGGTCCTATCGCAAAACGGCGATGTCTTTCAGACAACCTTTAGATGGTTGTGACTTTAAATATGGAAGAAGTAGTTGGGCCCACAAAAATAAAACATAAAGAAAATACTGTGATAAAATACCTAAATAATCGGAAACGAAATAATTCTTTATAATGAAAACCTCAATTAAAAGGGCTATAGTCTAACGCACTAGGCTTCACATACTGTGGATTTTATTTTAGGGGTTTGTGGTGTGAAGATTTTGTCTAAATGTTTTCATTTTACATTAAGGCCTAATTAATAAATTCGGATGAACGAGGGATTAACTTGAGCCTAGTGCTTTAGAATTAAGTAGATTATTTTAAATAGTAGGTATTGACGGCTTTATTAATAAACACGGATGTACTCAGGTCTGTCATGACAACCCTGTTAAGGCAATCTTTTAATTTTAAAAGTAAACAGAATGAACAAAATAATCTAGCGATTTCTTAAGCCTTGGGCTAAACTTAATCCTTCTTTCATCCGAGTTTATTAATAAGATCCTAAATGCATGGCAATTGACGAATAACTCTCACAACACCCCGAAAAGTGAAATGCGCGCTCTGAGATTCAAATTTATGATCGCGGTCAGATCTTTATCAACAGCCTACCACGCCTTACTAATTCATATTTACGATCTGCTTTACACAGACAGCCATTTTTGTATATAGACGAATACATCAAGAATAATCAAATCAAAACTTTTCGGTGCTTACCGCAAAAATCCATTTCCAAGTTAAACAGACCTTTGGTTTTTTCTCATTGAAATTAGATTTTTTTGTCTCATATTTTTAAAGATTACAGAAGTTCATTTTGGAAGTTTCCGTTAATTAGAGCGTTGGGGAGGCAGGTGTAATTAAATGTGCCCGAAAGATATCACACTTTAAACCGGACATTTAATATTGAACTTTGATTCGTGTGATAGTAAATTAATTATAATAATCAAGGAAGTATCTATTACGATGTTGGATGAAGATAAATTATGTAAAATTAGAAGTCATTTAAAAAAAAATGTTTTCAGATGTTCCCATTCAGATTGAGCGTGCATTTCTTTAGCATCTCCGTTTAATCATACTCCGATGAGAATATTTTGGATCTCGTAATCAAAACCATGATGTAATGATGTCTTAGTACTTTAGGTTTGATAAGTGCCACTAACAATAAAAAAGAAAACACAAAATAATCTACCCATTAAACTATTAAAATACTCGTGCAAAAACATCGCAAAGAAAGTATTCCGTGTAAAATTTTCAGATGTGACAAGAAAATTAATCTGCTCCTCCGTAATGCAGCTTAATCCACGCGAATAGGAAATGGCCGACTGTCATCCGTAAAAGGTCCACGCTCAAAGAATTGCGGAACTTCACCCGAAGCGATTCCATCACAACGCTTCCTCTTTTTAATGGAGAAAGATGTACGATGTTATTCATTTGGACTAAACAAAAAGTAATGCTCGGTTCACTAACTAAGGGCTTGGAGAATTATTGGGCTATTTATCCCAATTTATTGTTGCTGTTTTTGTATGGGACGTTCAAGCATGTAACTGAGGGGTAGAAATAAGTTTCGATCATCCCTAATCTTTAATTTGTAAGAATTTCTATGGCATGTAAAGTCCGTCTACCCGCACTAGGCTATTGTGGTGGACTATATGGCCTAACCACTCTCAATCGTACCCTCGATTGTAGAGGAGGCCCTTGCCCGGCAGTCGAACGTATATGACGAGGCCCGTGCCCGTATGGGACGTACATGGACTGATACAGATCTTGAATTAGCTTCTTGTGGTAACATCTATACGATGAAGACTTAAATGCACGGTCTTTTGTAAAAATCGACTGTCTTTCGTCTACCTTATTAGGGCAATCAAAAAGATATCCAGTAGATAAAGAACAAGGTCCGATCATAAAATCAGCCAACAGAACTTTGGCATTTTGCCCTCATTATTTCTGGATAATTTTTACTATTTTGTCTCAGGTTTTCCATATTTATTCGTGTGTTGAATAGTTTGGAGTTCCTCTGTATCTTTAATTGACGGTTTAGGTTTTTGATTTTTAATGTCAGCAATCTTGCGTCGTCGGAAATCATACGTACATACATAAACTCACGCCTATATCCCAAGAAGAGGTAGGCAGAGGTGCTAGGACACTCACATTTCGCCTTGTATGTTCCGTCCCACAATGTGATAGGTGGCGAACCTATCGCCATATCGGGCACAAATTCCTGACTCTGGACTGATAATGAATAGAAAAATCCAACATCATTTAGCCCAGCCCGGGATTCGAACCCGAGACCTCAGCTTTGTAACCGTACCTTATAACAACGCCACCGAGGCAGTCAGAAATCAAATGGTATATTATTTGCGTGATTGATGAACGCATGAATCTTTTACGATAATTTGCAACAAGATCTAAAGGCAGATTTGGGACATAATATATTAGCAGTTATAGATTTATTGGTTACCATGGATAAAGAAGATTAAAATAGATCTCAGTCGTAAAATATGAAATACGATCTTTCTTAGTAAGTTAAGTATGTTTCAATTAAAATGTACAAATATAGTATGAATGGTGTTTTAATTTAAAACTTGGAAGTATGGTCATCTTTAAATAATAATGTAAATTTCACAATAAAAAAGATTGTTAAAACAACATAAATAACTAATATGTCTAGTCTTTTGACGTGTTTGTAAGTACAGGAAGCTGAGTAATGAATGTTAAGAAGATTAAAATCCAAAATGTACAACCGCTACAGCAGAGTTTTTTATAAGCTTAAATAAATACTTTGCACTGCTAAAACATACTTATTACATAATTATGTATTTTATTATACTATACCTACCTATAGACTGTATTTGTTCCGCTTTTGAACTAATAGAAAAATATATGATCATAATACAGCTTTTAATATCCGTACAAAGCATAAATATTTATTTTGCAATATTTTCATAAACTCAAGCGTTGTGTTTGCTTGGAATTTAAGAAATCCTTAGATTTATATTGAAAGATGGATATTAAGTTATTTCTTATATTCATTAGAAACAGTCATATAATATTAAGTGCCCAATATTTTGTGACAAAAATGCTAGAGGCGAGCTTTTCTGAGACACTGGCATTCAATCATATTTTACGTCATCTGTTTTCTATTGGCGTGTGGCGTTTTAACTTTGGAATAAAAAATAAATTTGAAAATATATATTTAACGTTAAAAATTTGATGTATGTTTTCATAAAAGAAACAATAAGCATTTTTACTCGTAACAATACAGTAGTATGTTAGTATTTGTATCAGCCCATACATATCCCACTGCAGGACACGGGCCTCCTCTACAATCGAGAGTACGATTGAGAGTGGTAGGCAATATACTTAATCTCACTGCGCTGGCTGAATACGAGTTGGCGGATTACTAGTATATTAGTGGTGTTATAGTATTAACATGTCAATGTAATAAAAAGTGAAGAGAGAAAACCTGTTCCTAATATTTTGACTACAGCTTCACAATAACACATTGTATTGTACTGTATCAGCCCATATACGTCCCACTGCAGGACACGGGCCTACTCTACAATCGAAAATACGATTGAGAGTGGTTAGGCCATATAGTCCACCACGCTGGCCTAGTGCGGGTTGGCGGACTTACATACCATAGGAATTCTTATAAGTCGCTATGGTATGCAAGTTTCCTCACGATGTTTTTAGTGCGTGGTGATTGATTATCAATACACTCATGACTCCGAAAAGTCAGAGGGGCACACTTCTGGGATTCGAACCCGTGATACAATAACACATTCAGATACCAAAAAACCGTAGAAGATTGTTAAATTATCTGGCAGCCTATACTACTATAGCTATTTTTAAAGTTGTCATTGCTGGAACATAACTTATCCAGATTTATAAGAGTCATTAGTCCCCACATTGTGTGCTCCGTAAAATGCAATTAAAAAGTTAGAAAAGTAATTAAAGCACCTAAAAGAAAATGTTGAAATTAATGCAAATAAATCCCATTTCTCTCGTTAACACTTATTCGTAAGCGAAAACTCGTATACTTAATTTTTTACTTGTCACTTGCAGAGTTTTTAATTACTTGCTAGTTTATTCATCATTTCGTTCATGTGGATAAATACTTTGAAAATTGACTTAATCTACAACTGTTTAATTATATTTTGATCTGAGACTTTTTTTGGTACCAAAAATCCTTTTAACATTTCTGCGTGGATAGATGAAAACTCACGTTTTATTTTATTATAATGAATGGGATGACGATCATGCCATTCGAATGAGTAAGCGATAGGATCGCTCATGGAAAGTAGCCAAATAAAAAAACACTATGAATTACTAAGAAATTCTTGGCAATACACTGCGATCGCCATCCTGAGACATAAGATGTTAAGTCTCAGTATATCCAGTAGCTATCGGGCTACAATGTTTTTCAAACCGGAATACAACAGTGCATTTACGCTGCAGTTTGACGGGCAAATAGACATTCCGATAGTACTACCTAGACGGCCTCTCACAGCTCAGAGACCTACCAATAGTAAAACATTACGTTTTTGTGGTTCCTTTTGTTTATCTTCGTATAAGTTTAAAAATCACGCGAATATATCTCGTAGATTTCCAATAAATCACTTCCTAAACGAAAGAGTAAATGCTTAAAAAAAGTACTTTAAAAACCATTAGCTCGGTAACGGCACAGATATCCGCAGTTGACCGGAGTAGACTTAGAAAAATGACTGTATGCGACTGCATTGTAGCGGGGACACATAAGTGCCCGTTGTGAATGCATAAAAAGATTGATGAGCTGGCGAAAAGTGGGGCGAGTCATAACAATGGGGACGAGACGCGTTCTATTTTCCTGCCTACCTCGGGAACGACAGATTGATGATTAGCGAAGTTCACGCAATGCCAACTTGGTTCATGTCGTGACGTGTGACAGGTTAGACGCTTAATGACGAATTGGTATTGATATTTTGTTTATGGTGTTATGATGAAAAATGAATGAATGCTTGGTTTTCGTTTCGCATTGAATATCAAATGGTTTCTTATATTTATACGAATGTTACGTATTTAAAAAAAACTGTTATTTATTATCTTTCCGCCCCGTGACCACGAAAGTTGAAAAGTAAACGAGACGTCGCGTCGCGTCGCGTCGCGTCGGGACCTTAAGAAATGTAAAAATTAAACCGTGAATAACACTTTTATTTCAATATGTTTCATATCATATTTTTCAGACAGAGACATGTAATCCAAGTAACTTACCTGAAACATTTCATTTCATTTATTATAACAAGTGTGAATAAATAAAAATGCTAATATATTATCTTTGTTTAATAAACAATTTACCCTAAAAAGACAGCTTAATAAGACCCAGAAATGTGTAAAAAATATCTTTGGCTGCCACAAAGTAGAGAAACCATTTAAAAAGATTTTACAAAGTAAAGCGCCACCAAGGGTTTTCATTTCATAGACGATAACTGGTTAGCTTCGAGCAAGAAACTATTCTTTAGCCCACCGTTTTCTTGGGTGAGATTTGACATAAGAGTAGCGATCATTGTGCATTTTTGACATAGAACTTTGTAGTATTTTTTGTAAACTAGTTTTTGTCGCCTTTTGAAGCGCGATAGCCTTTTTAGCGGCGAAACGAAGTGTTAAATTGGAAGATATGGTTTCCTAATTCTGAATATTTTTAGTTTCGATTCTTAGTAATGAGTATATCTTGTTGTCAAGGAAAACCCTGAGTACACCTAATATGCAAAATATGCTTACATGGGTCACCTACTGGAATAGGAATTAGGACTTTCATCTACTAAATTGTAGAAGAAGCTATAACTGAAATAGTTTATTTAAGGGTCAATAAACTATACCGGGTATCTCAAGACTGCTACCGAAAACGAAGCCGGGTGGTAGTTTTAGTGGCTACAAACACAATGCAATTAAAATTTTCGCATAGAAACGCGACAATTATTTTTATGATTTTTTAAATATCGTCATTTTTGGGTGGTAAATCCATAGTTTTTGCTAAAATAATAATTTAAACTCTCTTATATCTTAGAGTATTTATAAATTAAAGGGTATACACTATTATTTTAGGAAAAAATGTATTTACCACCAAAATATGGCAATAGGAAAAAAAATACAAAAAAAAAATTGTCGCTTTTTTTTGCAACTTTTTCTGTTGCATTGTGTCTGAAGTCGCTTAAACTACCACCCGGCTTCGTTTTCGGTAGCAGTCTTGATATACCCTGTATACTCGTATTTCGGAATATTTTTGCTACAGTGAAAGGCGAGCTAGACGATTGCTCAAGGAAAGTAGCACAACCACACAACACTATGAATTACAAAGAAATGCTTGGCATTCCACTGCGCTTGCTATTCTGAGACAAACGATGTTCAGTCTCAATATTTCCTCTAGTTCTCAGTTACTCTGGTTACAGTGTCCTTCACACCTGAATACAACAGTGCATTTATACTGCTGTTTGTCGGGAGAAATAGATATTGCTGTGGTGCTTTCCCAGGTGGCTTCTATGAGGCTTATATGAGGGACCTATACTCTTACGCCATACTCTTTTGTTGATCCATTAGCGACCTAATTTAAATTGTAAACGTGTTTTGGCCTATAAATAGATGCATTATATAGCCGATAACGCATCTTGCTAGCTATAATTTGTATATGAATATGTGCGGGATTTTATTAGTTTTTCATCTAATGACCAACTTTCAAACGATTTCTAAGATTTAATGACTACTCTCATGTCTTAAATTCAGTGGCTCATTTCTTGTAGATTATATTATGCTAGTACAAATTAAGCTTCCTCTAAGCACGTAGTCTTTATCAATTACTTATCGCTATTCTATTCAACTTTCCAGGAAAATTGTAATGCATCCTTCAAGAAATTCAGCTCCTTGTATTACTTCTTATTAGTTTCTTCCTATAAACCATAGAAGGGATTGTGCATGGATGTTACAAAAATCTCCATTTACTCTCCTTATTCGACGAAAACATTACTTAAACAGCTCGCGACCTTTTACTAAAGAGGAAATTCATATTTTTTTCGTATCAAATGCTTTTGATTAATAATCTTGGAGGGGAAGACGTATTTTTCTTGCCATAAGTTACGATTCATCCGTCTATACTGTTGTGGATTCTTTTGGATAATTTGAGATGGTTTATTATGTGATCATGGGATTTTTTTAGCTAACCTGGGTCACCGCAATGTCTATTTCTAGCACCAAAGTGCAGTAAATGCACTGCTGTGTTCCGGTTTGAAGGACATATAGCAAAAGTAACTGATGGATATATTGAGACTTAACAAACTAAACTCATTTGCAAAAAAACGGGCACCTAAGCAATGAACCATTTCAAATGTTACTATTGGTTTGTTTGATAATTATAGGTAGTTTTACTTTCACAATTTTGTAAATTAATAAGCAAATAATCGTTTTCGTCAGTATTATCATAAAATTTTGATAAAATTTATGGGTTTTAATGCTAAAGTTCACTAGTAGTGTATGCTCGCTAGTAGTGCATATGCTCGTGAAGTAAAAGTTAACAAATATTTTTGTTTGTTTTTTCTTTAATAAAGTAAAAGCAGATAAATGTTTAGTATCGAGTGTGACCCCCTCTAGCTGCAATCACAGCTTGAATTCGTCTGGGTATGCTAGCGAGGATATCCCGGATACTTGCTTGCGGAATACGTTCCCACTCCGCGGTAATCACATTCTTCAGCTCTCTGATGGTCGGCCTCTTGCACATACGCTTCCACATCGCCAGACGTGTGGGCGCGAGCATTGTCGTCCATAAAAATTGAGTCTTCGCCTAAAGCGGCCAATGCGGGTTGTGCATGAGGAATTATAACTTCCGTTATATATCGATGTCCAGTCAGTGAGCCGTTTTCAATGAAGACTAACTCTGTACGATCCATTGAATTCTTCTATCAAATATACACTAGATACACAATTCCCTCTAAAAGTTCTGTTAAAAAGTGGCACCGATGCATGACATAAAAAAAAGTAAACAAAAAGATCACATATTCCAAATATATTAACACAAATTCCACCTTATTCCTGGAGCTTAAAGTAGCTTTTCACATAATATTGTTTAAAGTTTTGCGACGTTTTAGAAGCGACGGTCGGTGCGTGACTGAAGGCAAAAGAGTGCTTAAAGCGCTCTTTTTTGGTGCCATTTCCTAAGCGCTCATGTTGTATCTAGTGTATATTTGATCGAAGATTGAATTTATTCCTGCCCAAAATATAACAGAGCCCCCACCATAAGGTGTGATTTCTTCAAAACAAGCCTCTGCAAAGCGTTCTCCTCGTCTTCGTAGCACTCGCCGACGTCGATATTCACCGAACAGAGATATCCTGGCTTCATTGGAGAACAATACCCTATTCCAGTCTTCTTGAGTCCATGACTCACAATTTCGAGCAAACCTAAGCCTGGCAACTCTGTGCTCACGGAGTAACTTAAGGCCGCGGGCCGGGCGATGACGTATATTAGCCGCGAGAAGCCTACTCCTGACCGTCCATAGACTAATATGCACATTTCTTACTTCTTCGAGGTTGTTCTTGAGGTCCACGTCATACGAAGACTTGCGATTTCTCAATGCGCGACTCGCAAGAAAACGATCATCCCGTGGTTGGGTACATGGTTTTCTTCCAGAACCAGGCTCAATCCTATAGAGCATGTCTGGGACGTTCTGAAACGACGCGTGAGATCAGTACAACCGGCTCCGCAGACCATCAGAGAGCTGAAGAATGTGATTACCGCGGAGTGGGAACGTATTCCGCAAGCAAGTATCCGGGATATCCTCGCTAGCATATCCAGACGAATTCAAGCTGTGATTTCAGCTAGAGGGGGTCACACTCGATACTAAACATTTATCTGCTTTTACTTTATTAAAGAAAAAACAAACAAAAATCTTTGTTAACTTTTACTTCACGAGCACTACTAGCCAGCATACACTACTAGTGAACTTTAGCATTAAAACCAATAAATTTTATCAAAATTTTATGATAATACTGACGAAAACGATTATTTGCTTATTAATTTACAAAATTGTGAAAGTAAAACTACCTATAATTATCAAACAAACCAATAGTAACATTTGAAATGGTTCATTGCTTAGGTGTCCGTTTTTTTGCAAATGAGTTTATATCTCGAGATGGCGAGCGCAGTGGAATGCCAAGAATTGCTTTGTATCATGGTGCTGTTTAGTTTAATTGCAACTTTTCATAAGCGGTCCTGTCGCTTACCATCAGGCGACTGGTATGCTTGTCTTGCCATTGATTGCAATAAAGAGATTCAATCTGAGACAAGTGTTTCTATGACACGTAGGTCTCTACCTACCCAGGCACGAGACCTCAAAAACACCCGTTTATGAGACCCAAAAGTGAGTCGTACTTTTTGATAACCACGTTACAAAACTGGTAACGTGGGGTAATAGCTACAATTCTAGGGTTAGGATTCGGTATGTGACTGTTGGGTGTAATTATTTAATTATATTTGGTTGCTATATTATTATTTTTTCTCTTTCTGTCACTCTTTTCAGCCAAGAAGTCCATTGATGAAAATATACTTACGCAAGGATCTCCATATTGACCTGTTGGATGTGGCCTAAATCCAGCGATCTCTTGTATTTATTTATTTATTATTATTTGGCATACAAACAGAAAATATTTCATGTAGATAACAGACGGATGTTTTACAGAATCCAGTAAAGTATCCACTAATAAAATAACACACAAATATGAAGAGATAAACAATTACATTATTTAAAATAAAATAAAATGAAAAAGTAACAATATTCTTTATATTAAACAAATAATAATCATCATCATCAATATTTCTCAATAATATGGAGAAATATTAATTTTATTTAGTTATTTTGTATCACCTAAGTGAAGAGTAAAATGTTATGAGTATGGTTATGAGTAATGCCTGACAAGTTCGGTTGTCATTTAATTGTCCATACTATATGTGGTTGCGCCGTTTTATTATTATATCCGTAAAACAAGTAGTTTTTATGTTTCCACTTCCGCTGTCATATTTCTACAATCAAATCAAATCTATGTTAAGTTTCACGGCATGCTTTCCTTCCCGCATCCTTTTCTCGCACTACCGCAACAGCAAGGTGTGAGCGAGAACGCAAGAACGCCCGCGCTAACCTGGATCACAAGCAAAATATCGTTTGTAACTATTCAGTGTATAGTTAGTCAAAGAAACAGTAATTTTCCGCCAAGCAGCAGACGAGCCGCTAACTACAACACCGCCGTTGACGATACAAGGTATGTGCATATCCATTCCTTGTAGAACTGCCCACTGATTCATTTTTCCTGAAGGCAGTTCATCCCGCCCTCCGAGTGTGCCGTGCAACCCGCAATACAGTCCACTAATATTAAATCGAATTATTATCGATCATCCGCGCCACCAATATGTTTTAGAGTGTTTCTAAGCGATTAATATGTTTAATTTATTCACATATTCAACGGTTTAATTAAATTAAAGCCTTATTAGCAGTATTTGATATTCTATGCTACATTGAATTAGTAAGTAATTAATTTTACTTTCATAAGTTCTGCATCCGCCATCCCGCCCTCGGTTAGTATGGTGGACTATATGGCCTAACCACTCCCAATCGTACTCTCGAGAGTACTCTTGTAGAGGAGGCCCGTGCCTTGCAGTGAGACGTATATAGGCTGGTATAAATAATATATAAGAATTAATTAAACATAACATTGTGTGAAATGTAGATCAAGGCTCTTTCTTAAACATAAAACGTACAGTAATAGCGTAAAACTACAACAATAAAAACACTAAGGAAGGAAAGAGAATAAAAAAGTTAGCTCGGCGACTAGAGAGAAAATTTCCTCCCTCACATCCATATTATGATAATGCGGGGACATTTTCCGAGCACTGCATTCGTTCTGCGGTAATGAACGGAGTCGACGTCCAAATAGATTGTTGCCATGCTTTCGCACTTATTTTTTGTTCCAAGACGTTTTGATAAAATTAATTATTGTTCGTCATCATTATCTTCAGCTACGGAAATGTATTGGATACAGTATAGACTTCTATCTTTATCAGCCCATATATGTACGTCAAACTGTAGGGCACCGGTCTCCTCTCAATCGAGAGTATGATTGAGAGTTGTTGGAGGAAAATAACGTGAGGAAACCTGCACACCATAGCGATTTGTATAAATTTCTATGGTTTGTAAAGTCCGCCAACCAGCACTAGGCTAACGTGGTGGACTATATGGCCTTACCACTGCCAGTCGTACACAGGATTCTGGAGGCGGCCCGTGCCCTGCAGTGAGTATATGGGTTGATACAATACATTTATGTATGTATGTATAAAACTAAACGAAAAAGGTACAAATAGTCCTGCTTTCTGCGTCTCAACACCAACGGATTGTAATACCATTCGGACTACAACCAACGTCTTCTTTGTTTAAAGGCAGCAAGCAAGCATACTTTTACAGGTTACCCACTACCATGTTCGGCATTTGCTACCCAATACGAAATCACACCAGCCACCACTAGCATTTCCCCGAAAAGTAATTTCCCGAAGTGTTTTCATTAAAGCCAGTCTTTTTTTTATTGATGTTCGTCTTAATAATCTAGTGAGGCCGCGTGTTTTGACGTTCAAAGGGCGAGATTATATTTTTTTTTATTTTATTCAATCCGGTATTCTATTACTGGATTGGTTGTTACTTGAAATACTTTTTCGTGTTCCATTTACTTTATAAGAACAATGGAAACTATGTTCTTTTGTTTTGTGTGTTTTATATGATTTTATGGTCACATTTTTAATACCTTTTAATCAAATTGCCTAATCACCTCAGTACTCAAAGTGTTTGGCTATTTCAAAGTTACAATCATAATTTATTGAAATCACGAGCCACGTTCGTCAATCATTTAAAAATTCTAGAAAAATCGGCAATGCATAAACCGTTAAACTGGAGTAAAACGTTCATTCCTATTTCACTTGAAAATCGCACAATGCATGTAATAAAACGAGGATAGGACATCGCGGGCGCGGTTCGCGGTGCTAAATCAGTTGAATATACATGTAAATTGAAATGGCACCGACTTCCTGTAGATTATCATGACAAACGAGGGCTCATAGTGGCCGAGATTAGGGGTGCCTCCACATTTACCGGCATTAACACGTTGCCGGAAAAACTGTCGAGATGAGCGTTCCGGAAACAATTTGCTGAACGTATTAGGTGACAGGTTGGGCATATGTGCCGGAATATGGGTTTGCGATGTGGTGTGGTGGGTTAATGAAAGTGTCTGTTTTGATGTTATGTTTTTGGTTATTATTTGTTTTAGCGATGTATAATATGGTAGGGAATTTTACTTTCTAAACTTAACTAGTTGCAATACAGCTCTATTATATTTCAATTTTAAAGCGAAATTAAATGTCTGTAATAAATATTTTACACATTGAATATGAAAATCCAGCCCAATATGGCAAAAAAATAAACATCATTGCATATCAACCTAAAAGTTTCTAACAAAAATTACCAGGAAAAGATTCACAGCAGCCCTACGCAAACCACACGGACGCGAATACAGTCCGACTAGTGTTATTTGCATAATTTGTGTTGATATATGAGTGTGCTAATAGACATTGATCTAACGAACAATTCGGCTAGTTTTCAGCTGCATTATCCAACGTCAGTGCGTGAATTTTGAGTTGGCTTGTTATTGGGCAGTCAGGCCGTATCTCATTGTAATTAGCAAGTATTATTACAAAATTTAATAATTTTAATTTAATAAAAAATCCAAGGTTGAAAAATATATAAACAAATAGACCCAACAGTCACATACGTAGTCTTGACTCCGCACTAAGATCTAGTCTTGTTTCATGGGTATTAGGAACTACGAAATATTTTTCGGTGTTACAGAAACCCAGACCCGAGAGATATATCTGTGGAACACACAAACATTACTCTCGGTGTGGGGATCGAACCCGCAGTCTTTCTTTTCACAGCCGGCGTCGGGTAACTAAGCCACGGAGGCTGTCATTAATTATGGAAATGTACGAAATTATATATTTTTGTAACGTCATCAAGCAATCATTTCTTATTATTTCTTGTTAAATATTTCGTAGTTATATGGCTCGTTATAAGTTTACTCCTTGTAAGGCATATCTTATAGTAGAAAATTGTTAATATTTGGAAGAACTATGAACGTTAATAAATGAATAACTTCCTTTTGGCAGTTGCTTCTTAGTACTGCCAATGTCCTTTATATTTCATATTCTCGCCTCTATATTATATTTTTATCTAAGAGCCCGGGATCTCTACACTCGCGTTATAGAATAAAGGATTTTATTTGTGGATATCATTTAAAATGCATCTATCAATAACATACATTTTTTTGTCAGCCCATATACGTCACACAGTAGGGCACGGGCCACCTCTACAAAAGAGAGGACAATCGAGTGTACGATTGAGATTGGTTTACCCATATAGTCTGATAGTGGTTGTCTGGCTGTGTAGTATAGTACCTATCACATACATAGAGCTTACCAGTAATACACTAATTTTCTGATACCCACTATAGAAGATTTGCAGTCTTATGTCGTGAGTATCATGTGAGTGCTAATAGTTACGATCGCCTTTTTGGGTTCACATACACTCATGTAATTCTGTTTTTGGTAAAAATCTTTCACCCGAGTCATTAAAGTAACCAGCCGTACACATACAGGGTATATCAAGACTGCTACCGAAACGAAGCCGAGTGATAGTTTAAGCGACTTTAGACACAATGCAACAGAAAAAGTTGCGAAAAAAAGCGATAAATATTTTTTTGTAATTTTTTTCCTTTGGCCATATTTGGGTAGTAAATATTTTTTTTTCTAAAATAATAATGTTTACCCTTTTATTTATAAATATTCTAAGTTATAAAAGAGTTTAAATTATTATTCTAGCAAAAACTATGGATTTCCCACCCAAAAATGACGATATTAAAAAAATCATAAAAAATAATTGTCGCGTTTCTTTGCGAAATTTTTAGTTGCATTGTGTTTGTAGTCACTAAAATTATTGGCTTCGTTTTCGGTAGCAGTCTTGAGATACCCGGTATAGTAGAAACCAGTAGTAACTAGTAATTAATTATTCTATATAATTCTGATTAATTTCGTTGCGGGTTCAAGACAAGTTAGACATTTCCGGTGCTTTCATAACGGTGTCACAACATTGCGTGCCGCTGTGGATCCTGGCATACAGGAGTTATAATGGTGGGTGTGAGGGCGGGACAGTCTCCAATCATTAATTATACTACTGTATGTAGTAGTGTAGATACACTTTCAGTATTGATGTCATGACGTAAACATAGCATTCACGAGCTCTTGGGCTATTTACCGTTCTACGAATTTCGACAATTGGCACTTGGATATCCTTTGACTAAGTTTTCATATGTTACACTGTTTCCTATACTCGTAGGTAAGTACTATCTCGTCTTATTGGTAAGTGATATCTGAAATAATTAAATTTTATATTAACATTTTCATATTTTTAATGACAATGTCGTAGTTGTTCGCCATTTGACAGAGTGTTGTAAACAATTATCGACATCGACAGTGTTAGTGGCACAACAAAGTCGCATGTTACAATATAAAGTTAAAACTATCAAATAGTACAGATATATATATCGCAATACATTTAGCTTAAGTAAGCCTGAGTCATTCAATTTTGATTCATTATTAGTCAGAAAATTTTCATTGCAAATAGAACTACAATTAAGAAATCGACAGTGACCTAAATAAAATAAAATGATAACTGATATACCGATGAATATAAAGAAAGAACTGGTCAATGACCTGAAAAAGAAAACGTCTAAAGCAAATGTTTTTACAATAGGGGATGCTAAAAAATAGACAAAAGGATGAAAAGTAAATAAAGAATTGGACCTTATCATTGGTTGGGATAGCTTTGGTAAAACAAAAGGAGATACAAACAACTCAAGAATATTGAGCTAAGAGAACAAAGCCTCAACAGAAGATATGTGACAAAAACACTAAAACTATGAAATTTGTTGCGAATTCGGCACGGGTACGCCGCGCCGCGCCGCCGCGGTATCGGCCAAACTAAAATTTATTTTGCACTCAAACTGGAAATGAGATTATGTTTCAATAACAAACATATCCGACAGTACGCGCAGTGTGAATAAAAAGTTATACGCTGGAATTTATTTACTGCCCTGCAACGAACTATTGAGTGACGGTGAATTTTTACAGGCACCGGGCGCGTTTGTGAATATCTTATGAGTTGGTTGTACCTGTCCACTGTTGACTCTGGATAAATACTGCTTTATATTGGCTCGGCGGAATGACAGCAGCCGATTTATATAAATAAAGCGGCTTTACAAACGATTACTGAGTGATGAAGTATTAATGCTGCACTTCAAAGTGAATACAATATGAAAATCAACTATCATGTTACATGTTCTTTATAGTATTTCTTCTTCTATAGAAGCAATTTAAATGAGACAAAGTCTAGTAAAGGTAGTATATTTTCTTTTTTAATGCGAAAATAGACGGAGCCGCACTGGAGCAAAATATACCGAGTATAAATTGGAACCATTTTGGTGTGAAAATATAGACGCACTGTCCTAACACAGAAAGTGAGACAATAAAAAGTAGGATCAGGGATCACCTGCACCGCAGACACGAATATTTTATTAATTTAATCAAAATGTACTGCTTAAACCCTGAATTTTCAACCGAACGTCGGCCAATTGGAAAGGAAATAGTATTATTTGTGTTTAAACGGTGTGATCCGCAAATATAACTGTAGGTAGGGTTGACCCCTCTGAATCAATGATGAATCCAATTTTACCCAACCTTTACAATGTCGCAGGCTCATTTGGCTACAGGTAGGCATTTGCGTAACGTATCTAGATTTTTCACACAGGTTTGCAGTTGGAAAATACTTTTTTCAACAAGAGTGTGAGATGTTTTTTGCCTAGAATTAAATTACTGCGGTGTATTGTCTGGCTTAGTTAAACTGTTTTGGAGACGCGCGCGGTTTAAGTAATTACAGTAAATATTAAAATAAAAGTGTTTTTTTGTTGTTCTATTTTTGTCTTTTGGAAAACGAAGCCAAATATTTAGACGATGGTATATTTGATAATTAATATAGCTACTAATTTAGACTTTTAGAAAAAAAATGCACTGAAAAATAACTAATTTAATTTTGGTCTGAATAAGCTAATTTTCCTTGCCAGGTGACATGGAAGATGAAAATGATTTAATTATTATATTCATCTTATATTGCAAACCGAAATATAATTTCTGACATGCATTTAATAACAATGAAAGCATTTTTTATCAATTGTGAATATTTGATTTTTTATACAATAGGTCCGCCGTGCAACCAGGTCACCTGATAAGTGATCACTGCCTCCCATGAACATTCACAACGCTTGTCATGTGGTGCCGTCCCATTGGTACGGGAGGAGAGCCTGAAAGAACAATCATGTATGGGAAGAATTGGTCCGCAATGTCTATTTCTCCCGTCAAACAGCAGTTTAAATGCACTGTTGTGTTTCGGATAGAATGACATTGTAGCCAGAGTACCTACTGGACATATTGAGACTTAACATCTTGTGTCTCAGGATGGCGAGCGCAGTGGAATGCCTAGCATTGCTTTGTAATTCAAGGTGTTGTTTGGTTTTGCTACTGTTCATGAGTGGTCGCATCGCTTACCATCAGGTGAACGGCATGCTCGTCTCGCCATTCAAATCAATAAAAAAAATTGGTAATATACGAGTATATGTTATACGTAATTAAACAACCGTGCACTTTAGAAGCTGATTCTTTACTGATTTTCGTTAACTTTTTAACTTTACAAATTGGCGGGAAAGTGTCATAGAGTACGGGTGACCATAGACACATCAATTGGCCATTGGAGTTTCGAACAGGCCAATGTAATGAAGTCGATATAGCATCAATATGCATTATAGTTTCATTGTCGAACCGAATAAAATTAATGATCGTTAACCAAAATCGCAGATAAAAGCCAATTCCACCGGATCGTACAAGATCTCTTTATCTCTAGTACGAATGTTCTCAGATCCCGCTAATTTCTCTAATGACTTAGATAGATTTGCGTACGTTAAGTATCTTTGCTTTATACCTTCAACACTTCATGAACGTTCGTTGATTAGATTTGTGAAGGTACATAGGGAAATAGAGATGTTATGTTCGGTGGATTATTAAGATATGTATATACATATTTAAGTATGGAAGTTTTGTGATTACAGCGTTTATTGGAGTGACTGATAGTATGCATGATACTCTCACATAGATCCAAATGTAATAATAGGATTATTCATATACTTTTATATTGTTTGGATATCATACATTTCTGCGTGCGGTATTCATACTTTACGGCATCAAAGGTGAACGGTTTAATAAACATAAATATGTATATATGTACATTTTCCTTTGCCTTTCAGTTCCATCACTTCACTTTAACCGACCCGTGATTCCAATCTGTCTGAGATACGAATCACTCAGCTTTGCTATCATACCATAGTACAACTGAGCCACCGAGAAGGTCCTAGCGAGGTCTAATAAAGCTCACAGACTGTAGACTGGTTGTTGCAGAAATTCTAAAGAGAGTCTTATGTTCATAAATTTACTTGGGAGCTCGTGAATTATGCTTGTATTTTTTTTTCCAATAAATGGCAAGATGAGCTTTCCATTCGTATGATGGTAAGCGATACGCTCATGGATAGTAGCAAAACCAAACAACACCATGAATTACGAAGCAATGCTTGGCATTACACTGTGCTCGCCATCCTGTGACTTAAGATGTTAAATCTCATTATACAGGGTATATCAAGACTGCTACCGAAAACGAAGCCGGGTGGTAGTTTAAACGACTTTAGACACAATGCAACAGAAAAAGTTGCAAAAAAAAAGCGACAATTTTTTTTTGTTATTTTTTTCCTATGTCCATATTTGGGTGGTAAATACATTTTTTCCTAAAATAATAGTGTATACCCTTTTATTTATAAGTAATCTAAGGTATAAAAGAGTTTAAATTATTATTTTAGCAAAAACTATGGATTTACCATCCAAAAATTACGATATTTAAAAAATCATAAAAAATAGTTGTCGCGTTTCTATGCGAAATTTTTAATTGCATTGTGTTTGTTGCCACTAAAACCACAACCCGGCTTCGTTTTCGGTAGCAGTCTTGAGATACCCGGTATATAATAGTTGCTTTGACTATGTCTTTCAAACCGGGACATAACAGTACATTTACACCCCTGTTTTTGGGAAATAGACATTGCAGAGGTACCTCCCCAGGCACCCTCTCCCATATGAAAGACCTTCCAACAAATAATGTTTGATCCCCATTTACGTTTTTGTATATATCTACGAAGTTAAATTCCTACAATCGTTGCCTGAGCTGTCAAATATTACCAATTCAAAACCAAGTGTTCGCTTTCTACGAAAGAAAACAATCGTGTTGTTGGAATCCTTCGTAAGAATTTATCTCTCTGATAGGGACACTTAAGTCTGAATGTACTTCAGCGTAAGCTTATTATATTGTTTTTAGTGCTGAATTTAGGTGGTATTTGTATTTATTTGTTTTAAGATGGTATGTTTTTGAACTGCGGCAGATTGTGTATTTTAATGAATGCCTTGTTATGTCACATCATTGTGTTGCTTGCTTATTAAAATAAATTAGTCTTTTTTGTATGGTTTTGACCTACGAGTAAACAGGTCACCTGATAGTAAGTGATCACTGGCCGCCCATAAACATCAATAACACTTGAATCCAGGTTGAACCCTGGTTGGGTTGCCGCCCCATCAAATCGGGAACGATAGGAAGAAGATAGGGTTATTGGGCATCCAGAAATCTCACTTACCGATGGAAACACAACAGCAAAACTGTCACTTCACGCTGATCTCCTGTGAGACAGTGCGATCTACTGAACCATCCCGAACGAGCCTGTCTTTTCATACTGAGTCATGAATGTCATCAGCTTGGCTCTACCACTTTAAAAAAAGGTTTTAAATCTTTCAATTAATTATATTTAGGTACCCTATTTATTTATGCCTTATATTGATAAGCGTCAGAAAAAAATCACACACAAGTAATTTAATACAACGAAGCTACGAGAAAAAGTATTATTATTCCTTTACAAACCTGCAGTTGTTTTTTTTTCATTCAAAATTTTAAAACCGATAACCGGTTCATATGTAAACTTGTTATTTTTCAAATATATATATCGTAGAACGAATCGAAATTTCAAAAAAAAAAAAATTCACAGAACAATACATACATAATACAGAACCGAATAACCGCCACGTTTTACCCAAATCGCTAGATTATTGGGTAAAAATGATTGACTAAAAAATAAATATAAAGCGATATAACAATAAAATAAAACGATTACAGGTCTCATATTGCGAAACCGAGCCATTTACTTTTATGCGAAGGTCAGGACGTTAAGTTAATTTAATTATATTCGGACGTATTAAATAAATAAATAAATAAATTACTTCTCTTACCTCTAATATTATTTCGCCTTGAAAGAATTCTCCTGTTTTTTTTAAGCCGTTGCTTCATACTAATAATATGTTATTTAGCATCAAAGTGATCGCTAGAGTGTTTTACTGGTGGTAGGTCTCTCATATGTGAGGCCATCTGGGAAGGTACCACCACAATGTCTATTTCTCCCGCGAAACAGCAGTGTAAATGCACTGTTGCGTTTTAGATTGAAGGACATTGTAGCCAGAGTAACTACTAGATATATTGAGACTTAACATCTCATGTCTCAGGATGGTGAGCGCAGTAGAATGTTGCTACTGTTTATGAGCGGTCGTATTGCTTACCATCAGGCGAACGGCTTGCTCGTCTCGCCATTCATTGCAATAAAAAAAAAAAGGTTTCAGCCTGTGCATCTAGTTTCAAGTAGTCCGGCGAAATTGTTTTAATCAATACCCGCTCATATTAATTTTATCACTTTCTTTAACCTCGAAGTAAAACATGAGAACATTAGGTGTTGTTAGATGCCGATTGTAAAACGTGAGGCCACGGATTTGATCTTCGCACCGAGATAAATATGTAAGAAAGAAAGAAAGAAAGAAAGAAAAATGCTTTTATTGTCGCGGAAATCAGCCGCATACAACACAGTACAATTATAACAATGCAAACAATATAATAATTTAACAAAATAATGTAACATATACCGGGTATCTCAAGACTGCTACCGAAAACGAAGCCGGGTGGTAGTTTTAGTGACTACAAACACAATGCAACTAAAAATTTCGCGTAGAAACGCGACAACTATTTTTTATGATTTTTTAAACATCGTCATTTTTGGGTGGTAAATTCTTAGTTTTTGCTAAAATAATAATTTAAACACTTTTATACCTTAGATTAGTTATAAATAAAAGGGTATACACTATTATTTTAGGAAAAAATGTATTTACCACCCAAATATGGCCATAGGAAAAAAATAACAAAAAAAAAATCGTCGCTTTTTTTTGCAACTTTTTCTGTTGCATTGTGTCTGAAGTAGCTTAAACTACCACCCGGCTTCGTTTTCGGTAGCAGTCTTGATATACCCTGTATATTAAAAAACAGAAAACAAAGGAAAAAAAAAACAGTAAGGTTAAGTATGTTGCGCGGCTCACTCGCGACAACAGGTCGACATCTCAGCATGTTGCTGTGTGATAACAGAAGCAACCACACAGCGCTGGTTTTCAGATGTAACCTAGGGTGACGCGACGTACAGGAGCTAATCTAGCCCAGCAACAATTACAGTAACAACAGAGACTATGTCTATGACTATGACTAATATGAGAAGATCTTAGTCGATTACATCAACTACTGATACCAATTGGTTAGCTTCTGATACCTACGCCACAATACTCGATCCCAGCGCGGGGCCAGGACCATGTATGTGACTGATTGGGTGCTATTTATTGATTCATTTATTTATTATATACATTATACAATATACATATATACACATACATATATGTGTGTGTTATATTTATTTTCTTCTGGTCGGTCGATCGAATCGATCTTAATTTAGGGTCAGGTTAACGTATTTGACTGTCAGATGTATTTATTTATACATTTTATTTATTTTATTACATACATGCATACCAGAGAGCCCTACAGAAAAAAAAAGCAAGTATATGAAATTCATCGACATTCACTAGTTTGTTTGTTCTTCCATTCAGCAATCGAGTAACGCATCCACATCGTATTCTGAATTGGAATAGTTTATGATATAGAGAGTTGAGTATTTTTGTATTCCTGAAAAAAGAAGATTCCCGTGGGATCTATCCTGAATCTAACTAGAGCGTGGTTTCAACTGATATTTTTATATATGTGTACATACACATACTCATGCTTTTCTACCTGGTGTGCAGAAAAGCACCTTTTGCTACCTTGACACCCATATTATTAATATACTTAATTGATTATGATTGCACTCTTGAGTACATTTTATGTAATTTTTGGAAATTGAAAATAAAAGAACATTAAGATGTAATTATTTAATTATTAACACCTATTTTTTGGAAGGCGTTTTCACTTTGAACTAAAAGAAAACTATTATGTTGTTATGAACACTTATAAAATAATGTTCGTCTTTTACCAATGATTTTTGTTACTTTCTCAGGAAAATATTTTAGTGAACAAGATATCCTATGTTATTGCTACGGTCGCTCGTATCGTTCTCAATTCTTTGTATTTTTATCTTTAATCAGATTCACATAGTCTGTCCCACAGATGTTCAGTTCATTACACTGGTCGTTGATGTTCATTTTCCGCTACATTTACATTGATTTTATAAAATAAACTTCCCACGAAATATGTGTATTAATTACTTGTTTCAATTTCATCCGAATTCATATTATTATTAATCAGCTAAATCAGCCTATATGAGCACCTTACTAACATAGGGAAGGCAAACGCTTTTGATTTTTATACTTTATCACTATACATTACGAGTTCTTGTAGAGATTTGTAAGATATTCCGGCTTCTTTACGAGGTTTTCCTTCATCGCTTCAATATTTTTTTATATTGCAATGATTGAAAGTGGTCACAATGTGGTCAGACGACCTGGTAAAGGTCGCTAGATGTAGGCTGCCTCCAACAGGTCACTGTGAAAATCATTGGGGGAGGCCTATGTTCAGCAGTGGACTTCCTTTGGCTGATGGATGGATGATGGATGAATGATTGAAATGAAACGAGCATCACATTTGCTTAATGGTTAGCGATACATCCGCTCATCGACAATAGCAAAATCCAAGCAACACTATGAATTACAAAGCAATGTTTGGCATTCGACAACGCTCGCCATCCTGAGACATAAGATGTGAAGTCACAATATGTCCAGTTGTAGGCTACAATATTAACAGTGAAATAGACAATGCGGTGGTATCTACCTAACACATATGAAAGACTTGCTATCAGTAAAGTTAGTAATTACGACTAAACACTTCGAGAAGTAGGTGGCAGATCAAATTTAGTTGCCATGAGTTCGAATTACCTCATACCTATCAGTGCGCTGCCAACTTTAACGTTCTAAGACTCACTTAGAGCCTAAGTTATGACGTAAATAACACTAATAATGTAATTCAAGCGGTTTGAATGTGTAATTTGAGAATTTAAAACACGTCCGTAAGTCGCTTGTGCACTTGCAACGAGTTTGTTCATTAGCCTGTCGGGAATAAGTCGCGAAGTTCGCTAAGTTGATTATGTGCTGGGAATTAGCGCGTTTGCCGAAATACAGCCGAGTGACGCTTCTTGCGCCTTCTCTACGGCTGTCGTTAGCTGTTTATGTTGTATTGTCTGATGTTCCTTGTTTATTTATTTCAGTAGTTAATGCTACAGAAAGTTAATTGTTAATATTTTAGTAATAATATTTATATGGTTATGTTTATTTGTTTATTTATTCTTTATTGTATACAATAAGTATAACAACAAAGTACAAATGGCGGTCTTATCGCACTAACTCAATCTCTACTAGATAACCATTGGATGGAAAATGATGATTATGGATGAGAAAGAGAAAGAAAGAAAGTTTATGACGTTTATTGTGGTTAATGTTTATCATAATAATTATACTGCTGTCTGCTGATCAGCTAAATGCAACATTACATATAGCGACTTGTTAAAACGTTAATACATCATAAATATGTAAGTACTCTATCAAGACTTCACTACACTTATTATCAGTTCTGTATTCACAGTCATGGAAGTATAAAAAAGAAATAATAACTTGATGAGGTGATTCAAGTGAAATATTCTCCGTTGTCGTTCAGTCGTATAAATCTCATTTTGTTTGCTGGAGAGGTCATCGGTCTCGATTTTTGTCTGTTGGGTATTTATTGTGCTGTGAAAGCTTATACTCGGCAGTGTTAAATCACACGGGTTAATTAATTTCCGTAATGGCCGAATAATATCCACATTTTTTTTATTGCCATGAATGGAGAGACGAGAATGCTGGTCATCTGATGGTAAGCGATACTACCGAACATGAACAGTGGCAAAACCAAACAACACCTTGAATTAAAAAGCAATGCTTGGCATTCCACTGCACTCGTCATCCTAAAACATAAAATGTTAGGTCTCAATATACTCTAGCTACAAAGAGACACAACAGTCCATTTACACTCCTGCTTGGCGGGAAAAATCGATTTGCGGTGGTACTTACCGAGACGGTCTCTCACATATGAAAGACCTAGCACCAGTTTTGTCAGAAATTACAACCTTTGGGGTAGACGGGTTCTCGAGACCACGCTTGGGTAAGCGTAGTGTGACCAAATAGAGTGACGATATTCGTAAGAGGGTTGGTAGCGGTTGGAGACGATGGGCTGAAGATCGAGCTTAGTGGCGTGCCATAGGAGAGGCTTATGTCCAGCAGTGGACGCGGATGGGCTGATGATGATGTTGATTTTTATTTCGACGATTGGTGAAGAAGAAGAGAAGTGTAATTCATGGGACAGAGATAATGTCGAAGAAATTTTTTTTTCGGGGTTATTCACCCGCTGTAAACTTGTTTAATGAACTGTAGTTATCTAAATGTACTAAATTGGGCTAGGCTGATGGTTAGATATTCGTGACGGTTGCATCGTCTTGAGTTCCGCATCTGTGCACCTGATTTCGATTAGTAAACATAAACAGTAGCAGAACCAAACAACACTTTGAATTACAAAGCAATGCTTGGCATTCCACTGCGCCCGCCATCCTGAGACATAAGATGTTAAGTTTCAATATGTCCAGTAGTTATAAATAATATAACTAAATAATATATAAATGCATTTACACTGCTCTTTGATGGGAGAAATAGACAAAGCGGTGGTACCTACCCAGGCGGCCGCTCACATATGAGAGACCTACCACAAGTATATACATATAGTATAATATGTATAGTAGTTATATGTGAAAAAAGATCCATAGCTATTCTCCTATACGTTATCACGTCGCGACCACTAAGGGCGTCATATTTTTATTTCAATGTGTAAAATATTGGCAGTATTGCATAAGGAAAATACCCAAGGAAGTTTGCAAACACGCATCCGACGTATATCGTGGTATACCGAAGGTCATTACCTTGTATCCGAAGTCTACTATTTTGCCGACCCCCGATATTTTTCTCTAATATAATAACACAAAATTGCTCGCTATCCACTGGGTTGCGTGAAAGAAACGTAATTTTCTCAGATGTTGCTCAGTGATTTTCCAATTTAACCCATTTTTTTGTGAATAGACTCGTTATGAGAAAACTTATGTGCGATTCCGTGTAATGATCGTATCATGACGAATTTTGGAAATTCAATACCAGATATTAGCTGGAATATTGTGGTCTACCAAAAAGCATTAAATGATCAAGTTAATTAACGTTCAAATTAAATTAATTTTGTTCGTTTGAAATTATTTTATGTTTTCAATCTACATATATGTAATTGATACCCTTATAGTATGTGTGTTCATTTACGTTTTATGTACTTGTACACGCAATTGGATGCACGCGCAGAAATGCTTAAAATATTAATTAAAAGTTTGTCGATTACATTTTCTCTCGATTCGTTAGGAAAAAAAAGATACATAATGCCTTAAATCATAACAATTCTGTTTTGTTTGAGCGATTAAAAGTAAAGCGTATCTACCACAAGTTGGGGTGTGGCGAAGTTATATCCGACACATATTTCTAAGAAATTATGTTTAGGAAAAGAATTCACTCTATCAAATAATTATTATTGATTTAAAATCACTGATGCAGCTGTGACGTCAATCGAAGGCTCATGCTAATTTTTATTTGTAAGAATAGGCACACCATATTCCTACTTCGACGTGGAATGATTTATTCATAGGGATCAATTAATTGTAACTTATATTTTACAATTAAATATATTTAATCACTTTAAAAAAAATCTAATACATTTATACTCGCTATATAAAATTCATAATATGTCCAATTTAAAATGAAGAGAGGAAACTATGCTTATTAAGTTGTACAATAGCGCTTTCGGCAACAGAATTATATTATGTATAATATTAGCTAACACATGTTTGTCTCAATCAATTTTTTAAATCAGTTTGAGCGAAGAATACAAAACCTTCGATAGCTTAAATAAATAAATAATAATAAATAAATAACACCCAGTAGTCACATATCTATATATTAATACGTGATGCAGAAACTTTGGACCCCTTTTTACGAAAATTGCGTGGACGCAGGAGCATAAAATTTGGCACACTTATAGTTTATGTGTAGGAGAAGTGCAGAACGCTAATATTTTTCGATAATAATGCTTATAAAGTACATTAAATCAAAAAATAAAACATTACACACACTACCATGCGTTTCACACACACATACATACACAAGTATTTGTACACGCATTCATACTCTGGTGTCAAATTGTTTCTTTTCTTTTTCATTTTGTTCTTCTGACATAGACATATAAAAAAAAGGTTCTATTTGCCTCATTTAATATAAAAAAAGATTTTAATAATAATGCATAAAAAGTACATTAAATCAATAAATAAAACATTAAACAAACTAGCATGCATTTGACACACGCATTTGTACACGTATACATACTCTTTGGTCAAATTGTTTCTTTTGTTTATTATGGACATAGTTCAATCTCAAACAGAAAAGTTTTATTTGACGAATACTACGTGAAATACTGAGCGCTTATACAAATTGTGTATCAGTAAGATACATTTAAATGTACACGGACTATCATTATATGCATAATGAAAGTTCTGTAGCAGCAATCTGCAATAACAACAATCAGGTACAAAAAAAATATAATTTGCTATTGCTGGTTCAAAGCAATTATTGTAGTTTACGATTTCAGTAATTGCATATACTTCAGGATAAATAAGTGATTTTGAGACATACGTACATTTAAATGTGCACGAATTATCAGAATAAAAACATCATCATACAGGTAAAAACTTTTTCTCTTCTTGATTTGGTCGAATTTCGACCCCTGGGCGACCACTAGTATCTATAAATAAGTCCGTTAGAGATTGAATTCGACACGTCAAACACAATCCTGTTATAGCGATAATCAACGACCAAGCGATATCAAGATGGTACCGACATCGAACAAAGAGATATAATCGATTGCAATAATGCGGTTAGACAATAAGCAATACAGATGTCTGGAACGTATGAGACAAGCTGTCGCGTTGCTTCGAGGGAGGGACCTATGTATTGCATATATATAGATATATATCTCTATGCATTGAGAATGGAACTTGGTCTTTTAACTATAATAAATTCATTCAAATGGCAGTTTGATAGCCAACGCAGTTTGTTAGACGGCTGCAAAATATGAGGCAGCGGGTTCGATAATCGCAGCAAGACTAAGGTTTGTGCTACCCACAGATTTGTTTCAGGTCTGGGTGTTTGTGAGACCGTAAAAGTCTCTCCTAGTTCCTGATACCCACGACGCAACACTTGATTTTAGTGTGGGGTCAAGACTATGTATGTGCCTGTTGGGTGTATGTTTTAATTTATAGTTTCAAAGTCGAACGCTATGTGGACTTAAAATATTATTTTCAGGAATACTGATTGTTTTTAAATCAGGAGTAAGGAGGCAGTTATATATAAGCTATAAAATAATGAAAAAATATATTCTACAACTTTACAGTTATGTACCGATGACCCCAAGTAAGTAGGAAGAGAGAATAGAAGCAAAGAATAGCAGGCAGAAGCAGCAGAGCTATTTATTGTCTATTTCCCTTTTTCAAAATTCTTTATTGAATGTTAAACCACCTTCTTGAATCGTCTCCAGACAGCATGAGATAAAATATATAATTTAAAAATAGAAAATTTTTGAAATATTCTGAATCAATTAGCATTTAATCATAAGATTCAAATGAGTCTAATACTTTAATTGCTAAGTTCCAATAACTTTTAACGACGTGCAAAATTTAAAAGTTTATGAAATTTTCGTAGTAATAAAAATCAATAGTTCGTTTCTAATTTGCAGATCAGATTATAAGTTAATATTCAAGATTAGTAAGTGAAACTTATATTACTAATAAATATGTATACCCTAATTATTCTTTTGTTGAATTAAATTTTTGTAATATCTATAGGGGATATTTTTTTTATTTGTTAAACCCAAATTAGACATTGAAATAATTCATATAAATTTACTTTGATTGAAATAGTTTCATTAATTTATTTCAGTCATCATTATCATTTTTTTAACCAATTACAGATATTCCCTTTCATTCATACTTTGTATTGTAGTGAAGGCGGGTGCCTTTTTTTTTTTTTTTTTTTGTCATGAGGAAAAGCT
Source organism: Hyles vespertilio (assembly GCA_009982885.2). NCBI lineage: Eukaryota > Metazoa > Arthropoda > Insecta > Lepidoptera > Sphingidae > Hyles > Hyles vespertilio. Next base: position 7,333,458 of record CM042824.1, read on the forward strand.
ATTAAGCTGCCCTTTCGGTACCCCGGGGGAGGCCAAAACCATTGCTGGGCCTTATGTTATCATTATGAAGGCTCAGATTACCTCCATTTACACCCCCTTTTCGGACGCCCGTAAAGCTGTTATGGGCGTCCATGACGGAGACGAGGCTCCATCACACGTCTCGGAGTCCGTTATACGCGAGGGCGCACGGCCCCCGCCGTGTGCCCAGTGACTCCGATGACCCCTTTAGGTCGTCTCTTACGACGGGCAGAGGATACCGTGGAGGGATTCTTGTACCCCCAAACCACAGGGTAAAGGATAAAGGCGCTGGTTCAGCCGGTTATTACCCGGCGCCTTCTTCTTTGCAGGTGGCGAGCGGGATCGTTCCGCTCACGATCCCGATCTGCGCTCTCCTTCTGCGAAATTACAATTTCACAGAAGGAGAGCATTGCCTGCCACGACCTCCGACTCTCGACCATGGAGGGAATCACGACCGAGACCGAGAGGTCTACTCCGACGGCTTCACGGAGTATCATACGTTCATCACCCCAGGCTGGACACTCCGAAAGAGTGTGCTGGGCTGTGTCCTCCGCGCAGTTGTCACAGTGATGACACACGGCTGTCGCTTCCTTTCTCGCCACCCGCCACAGATATCTGCCGAAGCACCCATGCCCCGATAGGACCTGTGTCAGGCGGAACGTCATCATGCCGTGGCGCCTTTTCAGCCACTGGTCTAGAACAGGACGCACTGCTGCAATCATCCACTCACCAGCACTAGGATTGTCCAGCCTGGAGCGCCACTCCTCCACGGCGGCCACGCGCAGGGAGGCCCTTTTAGCCTCAACCTCTCTGAGGGCTGGTAGTTCCCCTCGGCGAGACGCTTCCTCCCGCCAGTAATAGACCGACGAAAGGGCTTTGGCGTCTATGTCCCAGGGAAGAAGACCAGCCAAAACGCAGGCTGCCTCATGGGAGATCGTGCGATATCCTCTGATCATCCGCTGTGCTACAACTCGTTGCGGTTGACGCAAGAGAGCAGCACAGCATCTTCTCAGTGATTCAGCCCAAACGGGACTACCGTATAAGGCCATCGATCGCACGATTCCCGCGTACAGTCTCCGGCAAGAGATGCCGGGACCTTCGAGGTTAGGAAGCAGGCTAGACAATGCACCTGCTGCCTTGATTAATTTCGGTCTCAGGCTTTTGAAATGAGCATGGAAGTTCCATGGGCTATCTAGGACAATTCCAAGATACTTCATCGAAGAACCGACGGAGACCTCCACGCCATCGACCGTTATGTGGGCCTGCGCCGGTGGCCCTCTTCGAGGCCCGTGAAAACAGATAGCCTCAGATTTATGAAGAGCCACTGCGAGACCCAACCGCCGTATTCTCCTTACCACGTTGCCAGTGCCTAACGCAGCAAGGGTGGCGGCTTCCTCGAATGTCCCGCCACACGCTGTGACCAGCGTGTCGTCGGCGTAGCAAACTACGTCGACGCCCCGGTAGTTGGCACCACGGAGCACCCAGTCGTAACCGATGTTCCACAAGAGAGGTCCAAGGACCGACCCCTGCGGAACACCGCACGACATAGCTCTACGGTGCCACCCTTCAGCGCCCGGATACTAGGATACCCTACCCGGATAGGTACGTAGACCTGTCTGAGAGGTACGAGTGCACCAAACGCCGAAGATAAATGGGCACCTCGTGGTACCGCAGTGCTTCCTCGATGCAGGGCCAGGGCAATGTGTTAAAAGCATTGGCGATGTCTAACGACACCGCCACAACACACTTTCCCTGGCTTACTGCCTCCTCCGCTTGCGCTTTCACCCGCAGAATTGCAGAGATGGTCGATCGGCCTTTCCGAAACCCATATTGACTTTCTGTCAGGTTAGGACCGACCCCCTCGAGGTGCTCCACGAGGCGCATATGAATAATACGCTCAAAGAGCTTCGTGACCTCGTCGAGCAGCACGATGGGCCGGTAGGCCGATGGCGACTCTGCAGGCCTTCCAGGTTTTTTGAGCAGGACCAACTTTCCAGTCTTCCATCGTGATGGGAAGCAGCCCTGCTCCATACAAGCGGAGAAAAGGCTAAGGAGCCTAACCTCCAGGTACTCAACCGTAAGCACCCAGACTCGTCCAGGGATACCGTCGAGACCTGGGGCGGAGTTTTTCCTCCTCAGCCGCAGCACTGCAGCCGTAAGTTCCCCAGGTGTTACGCTGGGGACTTGGGCCTTGGGGGTCTCTCTCACCAGACTGTTTGACGATGCCGCCAAGTGAATGCGCCGCGACGATGACGGACGTGGCGGCATCGGTGGAGGAGTGTTCTCCACGGTGGCTGGAAAAAGGGCGGTAACCACGCCGTCCAGGAGCTCTGGTCGGAGACTTTGGGTTAGTGGGGGCACCGGCGGGCGCAACTTATTAAATGCAAGCCGGTATGGTCGTCCCCATGGGTCGCGATCCAAGGTATCCAGGAACTCCTTTCTAGCCGCGGTTTTCGCCCTGTGAATGGCCACCCGAAATGACTTTTTAGCCTGTCTAAAGAGGTCATGAAGCAGCCGCTCCTGGTTTTCGTGGTCAGGATGTTCTGCACGACGAGTCCGCCGGCGACGATGCCTGGTAAGATCGCGACGCGCTGCCATGCAAGCGGCGCGTAATTGTGTAAGTTCCGCTGACCACCAGTACACCTGCCGCCGCGGAGGGAGACGGTGCACTCGGGGCATAGCCTCGTCGCAGATTTTTGACATTGCCACCCCAAACCATTTGGCCTCTTCCTCTACTTGCACCGGAGACTCCGGTGCAGGCAGCCACGCTTTGACCCGGGCAGCTACCTCAAGAGCCTCTCTATCCAGGCATTTTAACGCCCACCGCGGACTGTCTCTACTTAGGGTATTCGGTCTTTCACCAGCTTGGTTGATGGTGGACGCGGAAACGTCGAACATAATATAACGATGATCCGACATTGTCTCCACGTCCACCAAGACATTCCATCCCCGGACACGGCGGGCTACGGCAGGACTCGCGAACGAGATGTCTATGACCGAGCCGCCATTGTGCCTCACGCACGTGTCTTCTGAACCTTGATTAAGGACGACAATTCCGAAAGAGATCGCCCATTCCTCCAGTACCCGGCCACGTGGATTGGTCACTGACAAGCCCCAAGCCAAGGACTTGGCGTTAAAATCACCAGCGACAATCACGGGGCGAGGTAGGCCTTGTACCACCAGGGCGCCCAGCCTAACGAGAAAAGCCTCGAAATCGGCCAGGGGTCTGTTGGGAGAAAAATATACTCCAACGATCCATAGATCTCCCAGCAGAGCCGCCACGCATCCCCGGTCCTTCGCTACTTTTTCGAAGGGCGGGGAGCCAGCCGACCCCTGAGTGATGATGGCCACTGAAACATCCAGGTCCCCGACCCAATTATCTTGGGGTGGGACGTTGTACGGCTCAAGGCGGGTGCCCTGCAATAAGGCGTATATGGTATGTGATACATAGGTATACATAGGTACATCATCATATCACATCGTGGGACGAACATACAAGGCGAAATGTGGGTGTCCTGGAACCTCTGTCTACCCTTTCTGGGAAAAGGCGTGAGCTTGTGTATGTAACAGTATCTTTGAAACCCTGTCCATGCAAGGGAGAGTAAGAATGAGAAATATTTCATAGATATTATCATTCTAGAGACTTCCACTACCTTCATATTCGGTATACTTGAACGCCACTTAAATATTACGTTGCACTAACGCAAGTCCCGCTTAAATGTACTATGTAAGTTGAATATGAGTAGTTAAATGCATGCTTAATATTTAATTGGCGTATTCAGGCTTAATACTAAAAAAATTGAGCTGGATTTACCAAATTTTTTTTATAGAACAGAGATATTTTCTATAACAAATAATTTATTCTTACATCGGGCTGGGTAAATTTCCAAGATTATTTTTCCTTCATTAAATAAACAGTTCCTCTAGAATAGATTTCAGCGTAACCCAACCTCGACAAAATCACGGATGAAAGCCAGCAACAATTAATTCGCTTTAAAGATAATTTTGTAATGACCAACTCCAATTTGAAACAAAATACCAACGTTAAATAATTTAACGAGCAAGTCGCTTTAGCCGAGAAACTCTTACACCATTTAAGTTTCTTGAGTTACGTTTTAGTGGCATCGCGATGAAGACATACTGCTCAAGTCATGTTCGTGAAAAGAGCAAAGCATTGCAACTTTTTAAAGTGCTGTGTGCGACGTTTTGATACAACACTTTTGTAGAATGTGAATTACGAGCGGGGAAATATGGGAGTAATGGATGACGTATGACTTTTCGTCTTATCATATTTTAACAAGGACTTTATTCCAAAATCAAGGATTGCATCAAGGATTGCATGCATTGCAGATGTTTGCAGACAATGGCATATATAGCTTTCATGCCTTACTCTTGCATAGACTACGTACCAGCTCCAACAGCATCCTGAGACAACTGTGTGATAGGGAACTGCTCCTTGATCGAGGACTGTACACAACAGTTTATGTCTGTTGTTTAGTTTGCTACTGTTTATGAGCAGTCGTTTCACATACAATCAGGCCAACGGCATTCTCGTCTCGCCAATCAGAGCAATAAAAAAAAAACAATAATAAAAAGAGCGTACTTAACCTCTAAAAGTACACGTATTCACAATTCCTACGAAATCGTCGGTGTATTTGGGCGGCGGAGATCACTATGCATAAGTCATTGGCCTCCTTTATTATTCAGCTAGCAATTATTACATACTATTTCCATATTTGATCACACATTTGGTGTGTTTATTTCAGTCCCTTCTCCGAACGAGGGAAACGACCTGTTATTGACATTTGCAAATAAGTCTATTGGTTTGAATTCAATACTCATGTACAGTCAGCGACATAAGTCGCTGAACACTTCACATTTTTTGATAAGCTTTTTATGAATTAAAATTTGTACGTACTACTTTGTAGTCGTAAAATATAACCAAGTAAAGTCATCTATGCCGAGAAGTGCCATACGATATTGAAAATAATTATTATTTTAGATGATAAGACAATTTCAAATCTCGTGAATGTGTAGCGACTTATGTCGCTGACTGTACATGTATGTAAATTGTAAATTGGGCCACAGGTTCATTGTACACATCGTTTTGTCCTTTGCTACCATGTGTGGAGTGAAAATAATCCGATAACACCTGTTCTTGGATGAAAAGCAATTTGTAAGGTATAACAAAAACTCTCTTAAAAAATTGATATTTTTTATGAGAAGCTGTAGTAAATTTGTGACGTCAAATTCGGATGAATATAATTGTAATAACATGGTATAATTAATTAAATATTACAATCGAAAATATTGGTTTATATTATAACCAAGGAAAATTAACTGATCTAATCAAAGTTGAATGCTTTAGCCTTCTCTTTTGCGTCAGAACATTCCACTGGGAACAGAACAGCCTTGGCCTTATGCTCTGAAAATGCTTCGTTTTTCAGATGCTGTAATCCTAGAGCATGAAGCGTAGCATGGGCCACCTCAGCTGGTAGGGAACATAGTGGTGTTATCAATACCAGCTGAAAGTAATAATAATCCCATCAAAAAGTAAATATAAATATAAAGTTATTACGTAAGTTGTTATTATTATATCAATATTAAAAATACTTTACGTTTTAAATAAATAGATCGACTTGAAAATTCAGGTTTCTTGCTTTAGCCACAACGAAGATATGGGGGGTTGAAAGTGGTCTGAATTGCTTCGAGAAAAGGATGGTACGACTGTGCCGCTTTTTGGCTCGACTGCCGTGCCCCCAGAAAATATGTCAGAATGTTTCTCATAATATGTCAGAGCCCACCTTGGTAGGTACCACCGCAATAAAATAAATAAATAAATAAATACACCCAACAGTGACATACATAGTCCTGACCCCACATTAAGATCAATTATGTCTTGCGTCGTGGGTATCGGGAACTACGAGAGACTTTTCGTTCTCACAAATACCCATGTCTATTTCTCCCACCAAACAGCAGTGTAAATGCACTGTTATGTTTCGGATGGAAGGACATTGTAGCCAGAGTAATTAGCGACACTTAAAATCTTACATCTCGGGATGGCGAGCGCAGTGGACTACTCGTACCAAACAATGTTATGTAAGCTGTCATATCGCTTACCACCAGGCAAACGGCATGATTGCCATTCATTGCAATAAAAAAGCGACTGGGTTAAGGTTGCAGGAAGTCGCTGGATGCAGGCCGCTTTCAACAGGTGGATGCGGAGATCATAGGAGGAAACTAAGACGGTGGCTGAAACTAACAAATTAACGAATAAAAATGAACAAGTCCTTTGCTATTGAACAGTTCTCGCACTACACAAAATTCTAAGAAACTTAAGTGATGGGCTATGAATTTACCAACAAAATTGAATTGCAAATTAAATAATATCATTGAACTCAGATTAATACACATACAGATTATTCGTATGTGTATTAATTTGTATTGAAATAACTTTCTATACCGTGTTTTGGGGAGTAATTTTTGTTTTTTTCGAATTCTAATGTCGAATTGAACATTATTTTTTTGGATTAATAAATAAATTACTCCAAATTAAATTAAGCAGTAAGTATAAACTTGTTAGTAATAAATTAGAATAAAACTATTATTTACGGATTTTATCGCCGACATGATTTAATTTTTACATTTTTTTAATTTCCCGACGTTTTGATTACTTAACAGATTTCGTGGTCACGGGGCGGACTTTATTTCAATCTGTAAAATTCGCGTAAATCTAAGAAACCATTAAATAAATAAGAATTCCAAATGACCAGTAACGCAATCTTAATAGAACATAAATATTGTGGAAAGCAATTTATTACAGCATCTAATAAAGCCGGAGTCTCTAAGATCAAGATTACAGAATAGAATACAAGTTCTATGCCAAATTAAATTAATCTATTAAAATTTATTACATTAATCATGATCATTTCAGACGCAGTAAGTCTACTGCTGAACATAGGCTTCCCCAAGAATCTCCACATCGATCTGTTGGAAGCGGCTAAAACTCTGCGACAAATTAGGTGAAATTAGAATTAAATTTAATAAATACAAAAATTTTGATCATCTCTGACTTCAGGGTCATTTGTGTATTGAGAGTCAATAACCACCTACGAAAACTGTGATTGAAAACATCGAGAGGAAACCTGCATACCATAGCGATTTGTATGAATTTCTATGGTATGGAAAACTTTGCCACACTCTCGATCTAATTCTCGAATATAGAGTAGGCACGTGCCCTGTATTGGGACGTATATGGTCTGATACAGAAATACAAAATATTACTAACCCGTCTTCCTACAGGCTTAGTGAAGAACGGTAAGCAGCAATTCTCCAGAACTCCAGAGTAGGTATAGTATAAGTAGGTGTTATTCATATCGCTATTCATGTTTAAAGGATGCCGTTCTTTAAAAACCAAACATGATCGCTTCTCAATGTACTGATGGCCTCGGTAGACGAGGCTGATAAGACGTTTTAAACCTGCAGAAATAATACTTGTAATAGATTAACCAACTTCTTTATCCGAGGCTACTATTATTCTTTATCCTTATTAAGCTATTTTGTCACCCGATTTGCTATGGAGGGAAGTGAACAAAATATTTCCAGCTACTCTTTATAAAAATGATTGAATTCGTGACGGGTTAAAGACAAGTCGGACATTCGTGGATACTCGCCGAGCTTCAATGGCCGGTGTCATTAAAATGCGTGCCACTGTTGACCCAGGCTTACAGGTGATGCAGTGGCGGGTGTGAGGGTTGGGACAGTCTCAAATCTCAACACAAAGGCATCCTTTGAAAGTGGCTCTTCTGAGAATTTCAATAGCCTCACAAACCCGTACAGTTGTTACTTTACGTTAGTATTACTTGAGGTATCCTACCGTATGGATTGGATTGGATCGTTCAGATTGTTGGTGGAACCTGATATGAAATGGTAAGTGACGTTACTGATTTCAATACTTTATTGTAAGTCACAACAATATAAATACTACTTTACTTACCAATGAATACGTACACATAAACAAAATTACGCCTTTTTCCCAGAAGGGATAGACGGAGATTCTACCAGAACATCCACGTTTTGCTTTGGTGTATTGCGTCCCACGATGTGATAGGGGACAAGCCTATCGTCATCAGCCCTTTCACGTCCACTGATGAACATATGCCTCTCCTATGGCCCGCTACTAGGCTTGATCTTCCATCGTCTTCAACCACTACCAACCATACTAAGAATATCGCCACTCCACCTGGTTGGAAGGCATCCTTCACTACGTTTACTAGGCGTGGGCTCCACTCAATTACCATATGGGGCACAAATTTATGATCCGGGTTGATAGTGAATAGAAAAATCCAATCTCACCTTACTCGACCCGGGATTTGAACCCTAGACCTCGGCTTTGCAATCATACCATAGTATAGCGCCAACGATGCGGTCGAGGCCACCAATGAAACCGACAATGAAATAGAACAATAAATATGCGTGTACTTACTTAATGAAAAAATATTAAACACGAATGGTATTTCACCATTGCGCCACTGACATGACCAATTTACTGGCAGATTGCTATCGGTAGCTAAAATAAATCCAGGCCGACGTTTAAAATAAATTAACGGGAAATACTCGGAATGTTTCCTCAAATTGTTTCCAACCAACCATTGTGCGAATCGCAAGACTTCGAAATAATTATGCCGAAACAAACACTTAATAGAACTAAACATATTTTGCATTTCAAAATCATCGACAACATAGCACAGTGAAATAAAAAATATACTATAGCAATAAATGTGCCAGATGTGATTTATTTTACTAGCTTATGTCGATATATTTTCAATGAAAAACAATATTTTAGTGTTTGTAACTTTTTACCAGTGTCATGGTTTGCTGCATTGTTAGAAGTCATATTATATTTAACAGCAGACTGGGTAGGTGCCTAAAGCAGATTTTGATCACTTTAAATCATCGTCTTCAAAGACTACACTTTCATATTAAGGAATATAGGAAACAATTCTAAAGATACAGTGTACCACGCAAGTCCTTTATAATTCATATAAAAGATAAACATAGTGTTTCCTGCGTTGCGGCGCATTGTAACAGGCCGCTTACGGTTGGTTGCCGCAAAAGCTAATGAATAATTTCTTGTACCGAAAGAGTTCTTTGACTACGGAGCGTGGCGCGTTGTTTAAACTTAGAGCTTGGTCGCTCTGTCCGTGAAGCGGAAGCGACGAGTTCTAATTAATACTTAAGGTTTATTTAATAGGAGATGGGAAATTGATAGATAGTTGTTTATTTACAAAGGCGGTATTTAAATTCATCTACAATAATATCATTTTGAGATCTTTATTTCTTTGTGTAAAATATTCCAATAGTTCAGTTCAGGAGGTACAAGGTTGGACTGGTTGGAGTGTGGTTGGAGTGAGTAACGCCTGAAAACGACATTCAAATATTAAGTTGTACTTAACTAAGCACTTGGCCTGTACATTTGAACGGAACTTGCGTACTTAATTATTCGGGCGTAAGTATCTCAACTCAGATTCAAACAATATTGTTTTTTTAAATAAAATTGAATACAATCACTGAAACACATACTGCAATAGAAGTTTATATTGTTAGTTTACAAGCATATGAGTATATATCATACGTACATGTTCAAGCCGTGAGTGAAACATAATTTTTATCCTTAAAAAACTATTTGTACATACATGGACTTTCTATCTAACTGATAGCCTGTATGATTATGGCGGGTCAGTAAATTTACTTCTGGCCTACCTTATTCACTAAATATGCACTAGGCTCTATAGACGAGTTCTCAGATGAATTATTAAGGTTGAACGAAATATTTTTGCTTTGTTATGCTTACCAGCTATTGTTCCCAAGGAGTTCGTGTTCGTGATGATATTTGTCCCCGGGGTACGTTTCAGTTCACGGAATAAGCCAATATGTTTGGTGCGACACAAACAATGTGCAAACAAAATTCGGTGCTTTTGTTTCACTGACCTAATTATAGGTTGCAAAAAACTTAAATCACTGTTTTAATATTATTTATTATTTAGAACGGCCAAAATCCCTTAGACCACTTATTGAAAACTTTTTGGTATTGTATTATACATATTGTACTAATTAAGTACTCAATAACATTATTTTGTAATGTTATAGTGCCTTGGTGGCGTAATTATACTACGTACGGTTACGGTTACAAAAGTTGATATGTCAGGTTCGAATCTCGAGTCGGGCAAAGTGATATTGGGTTTTTCTATTCATTATCAGCCCGGAGTCAGGAATTTGTGACCTTTATGGCGATAGGTTTACCCTCTATCAGATCGTGGAACATACAACATACAAGGCGAAATGTGGGTGTCTTGGCACTTCTGCTTACCCTTTCTGCGAGAAAGGCGTGCGTTTATGTGTGTATATATTATATCATTCTGTATATTAATCATCGTAATTATACGCAAAATTAATATTATTATGATAAATACTTAACCGAATAAATATTTCAGTATCTCATTGCGGGGATGATATATGTTTTGCAATGTAAATATTACAGTGTCCAGAACTTCTAAGCTTACCAAATCATGTTTAGCTGTCATATCAGCACTATACACAAAGTCACGAAAATTCCATAATGCTTAAAAATTCTGACGTTATGTTAGTAACTAAATTAAAAGAAACATCGTGTAAGATACAACACATCACAACAAAATAAAATGTATAGTGGCTTCCGTTGCTCTTATCACATTAAGAACCGCTTATTCTCGGAACTTATTTTGATTCAAAGAATTCATTTCCCTGTACTAATATACTACTAATTATAGTGATTTATGCCCGGTTCCTTAGAATTAAGTACTAAAAATATAATTACGCGACATTAAAGTATAATGTACAAAGGAAACACCGAAGGCCACTGTTTTACAACATTTAAGCAAGAAGTTTCTTTTGAAATTCGATTATAGGGTACCGCAGGCTTTTACTTGAGACAAGAGGAGCCGTTTCCAAGTCAGAACGAACCATATTGCTGTATTGTATTGTATCAGCCCATATACGTCCCACTGCAGGGCACGGGCCTACTCTACAATCGAAAGTACGACTGAGAGTGGTTAGGCCATATAGTCCACCACGCTGGCCTAGTGCGGGTTGGCGGACTTACATACCATAGAAATTCTTATAAATCGCTATGGTATGCAGGTTTCCTCACTATGTTTTCCTTCACTGTTTTAGTGCGTGATGATTGACTGTCAATACACACATGACTCCGAAAAGTCAGAGGTGTGCTTACATGTTGGCAGCCGCGTCTAGTCCGTTTACCAACAGGCCACCACGCACTTATTATTATATTGCTGTAGTGAAGAGAATTTATTCAGCGTGATTATTCAGCCCGTTCTCCTGCCGCTAAACAGCACTTAAACTAGTCGTCTAATTGTGTTGTTAGTGAATCAGTACGAAAGGTCAACCATTCCGTCTTGTTAGAGACTTCAACTATTCACCTGAACTATTTGAATACTGGTTAAATTAAAATTTATAGAGAATTTACTCGAGTTACGCTCGCTTTTTCTACTCTTGTTTATTGAATTTCTTTTGAATAATTTCGAAAGCAGTGGAGATATTCTAAAATCAAATTTCAAAAACATTTCTAATGGCTTTAGTTTAGGTATTTTGAATTTAAGATTTCAATGATTACGATACTTCAGCGTCAAATGAATCCCATCAAAAAAAACCTGTAAAAAAATTCCAAGTCTCGCAGCTCAGTTTATCTACCGCAAAAAGTTGTGAGATCCATGTAATAATACCAAGTCGATTAATTTATTTAGTCCTTGATTAAGGGACGTTCTGTATAAAGTTATTACGTAAGTTATTATCATATCAATATTAAAAATTCTTTACGTTTTAAATAAATAGATCGACTTGGCCATCGCATGAAAACATAATGTATCGTACAATTTATGCATAATGCTACTAATAAATTAATCGACTTGGTATTACATGGATCTCACAACTTTTTGCGGTAGATAAACTGAGCTGCGAGACATGGAATTTTTTTACAGGATGTTTTTGATGGGATCTCACGTCTTTTTGTAGAGTTCTACTTTATTCCTTTTCGCTATTTTTATTTCTAGAATATATATAATGATATTTCTTAAAGCCTCTGTCTTATAGTTTTTCTTATTTTTGTAGGTATCAATTTATCACAAATATAGCGGATTTGATTATTAGTGTTCTATCTTTCATGGTGATTGTTTTCGAGCTATTTAGTCTATTTATTTGCAAGGTTATCTTTGTCATGTTTTTCTAGAGGAATGTTGTACAGTTTAATGGGTTGAATACACCCTTTCCACCCCCCTCCTGTTATTCCTCATATATAATATATATAGATACCAATCTACAACTATTATTCCATTATATACGGGTACAACGAATCATTAACTGCAAATGTATCTTTGTAATCCTATACATTTATATGAGATTACAAAGTTATTCACGCAGTTGGTGTATCTAGAAAACCAGACAGAAATTATGAAATGTTTGAATTTTTCCTTACTTTAGATACTAAACACTAATTATATTCTAAATTTGAAGGTTCTATGTCTGGTAGAAGTGCCTTAGACTTTTGATGATCGGTCAGTCAGTCAGTGAGTGACAAAATTGCGAAAGTTTGACAAGTTATAATTCTTAAACTACTGGTTCAAATTGAATGAAATTTTAAATATACCGTGTTTACACAATGCCTGCTTAGTAACTGAAAATTCAGGCTTCATGCTTTTACCATAACGAAGTTATGGGGGGTTGAAAATGGTCCGAATTGCTTCGAGAAAAGGATAGTACGGCTGTGCCGCTTTTTAGCTCGACTAAAAATGTGTTTCCAATACTCACTTACATCTATTCAATATCTTGTACAAACTGTTATATTCTGCCACGTATTGTTGTATGAAAAAAGGTAATCAAATTATTATGGACGAGGATAGTATAGAGGTAAAGATACTAGAGACTTTGACTCAACTTTGACCAAGAGTCCAAGATAGAAGTAGTTCTTACATTGACTATAATTTAGAACAAGTATCTCTCAAACGATGCTTACAAATGGCAGAAATTATTATATTCGTATTCTGTTAGTAACATTATGCCTTTATTGAAACGTATTTTAATAAACAACCAATGAAGAGAAAAATATCAAAAATAAATAGAGAAAACGAGTAAATTAAAAGTTGGAGTGTTGCCACTTACCATTGAGGATATGAACAAAGGAGGCGCGGACCCAAGTGGAATTTATTTTCAATCGCGATTAATTACTTTTTATAGTGAAAAATATAATAATACAGATCGATTTTGTTGCTATTTAAATAAAATTTTACTTATTTTTCAAAACATAAATTATACATTTAAACATAAAATTGCACTCTTTAAGGCGTACTGCCAAAATTTTTATAAGTGTAGCCTTTGGACGAATTGTTCTCTGCGAACCCTCAATGCTCTCCGCGTTCAATATAATAAAGCGTTCAGAAGCTGTTGGGGTCGCCACGTTTTTGTAGCGCGTTAGATATGTTTGCAGACGCACATAGTGATGGTTTTGCAGCCATAAGACGCAAACCAGCGGCGTCGTTGTTGCTCAGGGTGCGTGGCAGCACCAACAGCCTTCTGCGTGTTCTTGCTGGCAGACTGGATTGCCCCATTATGTATAGATTGATTTCACTGCATGTGCGTATTTCTAACATAGGTATATAAGATAATTGTAATACTAACACTTAATGTATATGAGATATTTTCTTGAAATAAATATATTATTATATTATTATTATAAAGTACGTTATACATTGAGCTATGAGTAAAATTACATTATATTTTAAATTAATATAATATTAATATATGTTTTATATTAAACGCGGATAAGTTGTATATGTATATATTACACTTTTATCACCGACGGAGTTTAAAAACTGGAGAATAATATGTTAAAAAAACTTAGAAAACTCCATTCTATTTGCAGCTTCTTTGCAGAAGCAATACTTAGAAAAGCAAAATGATCACTTACGATGTCTTAAAGTGAACATTAGACCATCCATCTTAGTAGCTTTAATGTTAGCAACTGGCAGAGATGCCAATTGCCACCGTTCTTTAAACATCTGCGGATGCGGATTCTCTAACCAATATAATTATTAAACTATTAATTACAATTTTTTATTTCTTAATGAGGAGATATAAAATTATGTGAAATGAAATTAATTTATTGGTGACGTAGGTAATTAAATAGTTCTTATGAAATACGCAGCACTAAATCTTTGTTTTCACGGTGGTCGCGGGTTCGAATCCCAGGGCACACCTCTGACTTTTCGGAGTCATGTGTGTATTGATAGTCAATCACCACGCACTAAAACGGTGAAGGAAAACATCGTGATAAACCTGCATACCATAGCGATTTATAAAATTTCTATGGTATGTAAGTCCGCCAACCCGCACTAGGCCAGCGTGGTGGACTATATGGCCTAACCACTCTCAATCGTATTCTCGATTGTAGAGGAGGCCCGTGCCCTGCAGTGGGACGTATATGGGCTGATACAGACAGACAGAAATCTTTATTTACAAGACATTACAAATGATTTATTTATATTTTATTTATTTAGTTTTCAGTAGTCTTCTATAAATATAAACATATACCGGGTATCTCAAGACTGCTACCGAAAACGATGCCGGGTGGTAGTTTTAGTGGCTACAAACACAATACAATTAAAAATTTCGCTTAGAAACGCGACAATTATTTTTTATGATTTTTTAAATATCGTCATTTTTGGGTGGTAAATCCATAGATTTTGCTAAAATAATAATTTATACTTTCTTATATCTTAGAGTATTTATAAATTAAAGGGTATACACTATTATTTTAGGAAAAAATGTATTTACCACCAAAATAGAGCAATAGGAAAAAAATTACAAAAAAAAATTGTCGCTTTTTTTTGCAACTTTTTCTGTTGCATTGTGTCTGAAGTCGCTTAAACTACCACCCGGCTTCGTTTTCGGTAGCAGTCTTGATATACCCTGTATATGATATGTTAAAAAAAAAACAATGAAATACATTATGTTAACCAATGTCTGAGTGGACTATGACTAAAACGACGCGAAGCGGTTTAATGTTACCAATAGATCCATGTGGCCCTAACTGAGAACACCCGGTGAAACTTTAGTGGGCTTTGAGCATTGCAGAACAAACAGTTACAAAATAGATCTTAAATGTAAAAAATATTTAAGCAGTGTACATTTTTTTCGAGGCAACACCGTTATCCTCCGACTAACTAGTGACGTAAATTTGAACTTGCACCGCTAAAATAAGCATTACCAATAGATAGAAGTCCATTTTTCTAGAATCAATGAACCAAGATCATAGATAAACCTTGATGTCAAAGAAACCATCCGTAAGATCCCATATACATGGGATATGAGAAGGTTCTTTATATCGGAATGATATGTAATAAAATGTTATTAGGTAAGTACGGTCGGAATGCACGATGAGGCTATATGAAGCAGGAATCGACAATGCTTCGGAATAGTGGATTGATATTGCATTCAGTGTGCTCAATGTATTTGAACCATATGGTGAGTCGGCGTTTAATTTTGGTATTAGTTTACTCCGCTGGAATGTATGGATTTGGGTTGGAGTATTTTAGGTTATAATGCTGTTTGCAAATCAAAATTGATCTTCGAAATAACCTTGTTTCGATTTAAATTTATACTTATTCACTGCTTATGCGATAAAGGAAATTAATGAGAGAAAACTGAACTCTGTGAATTCTTTAAGATAATTATAAACGTTACATACGTTTAGTACTTGATATCTAACATCTTATTAGGTGATTATGGTGGACTAAAATAAAAAAAAATAGTTGTATTTTCCTAAATTTATGAATTTTACACGTTGAAACAAAGCTATTTTTTAGTTTCGTGGTTACGGGGTGGACCACTAAAGCTGTAAAGTAATCAACACATCGGGAAGTCATAAATGTAAAAAATAACCAAATACGTGATAAAATAAGTAAAAACTTGTTTTATTTCCCAGAAAAAAAGCTTAAAAGCTTGCCCAGCAGTGAGGGGTCTATATAACATCTTTCATGTATATGGACACTATAAAAAACTGCTTTACTAATCCAAGCATTAGTTTAATAAAACTCAACAGGCCGTGATTCAAAAACACCACACACCAGGAAGACAATATATATCCTGTATTAAAATCTGCATCACAAACTCTCCAGTTAGAAAAGCCATTAGACCGAGCCACATATTACTAGTAGTCATTTATTAATGAATCGAAGTTAGGCAATATGTTCCAAACGCTAATCTTCCGCTAACAGACTTACGTTGTGAGAGCAAAGTTCGACCGGGGCTAAGTCACGCCTGTTAGTGTCGTAAGTATTATGAACTAATGGCGGAACGAGTGTTGCTGGGTTTAACATCGTTAATTTGTTAATTAAACTGGTTAAATATTGACATTTTTAATTACTTTGCTTTATTAATCTAATATAATATTATTAGCGTCACGAGACTTATTTTACTGAAACTAATAAGTCTCCAATCAATAGGGATTTTGATTCATGTTATAAATATGCTTAAAAAATGTACACATTAAAACCAGTAAAAACCTGTATCATTTTTGAGAACTTAATTGTAATAAAAAAAACACCTGTTTTATTCATTTCCCATTATTACGTGACGCAGTTTTGAAAACGTTGACTCCGATTTTCGTTTGTCAAAATCATTCATTCATTCATAAACTCATGCCTTGTTCCCAGAAGGGGTAGCCACAGCACCCACATTTCACCTTTTATGTTCCGTCCTTTCCGTCTTTTATGCTATGTGTATGTCAGTTGTTTGTCAAAATCATCTGCTCAACTTATCTCGTAATAAGACGTGGGATCTTTGGTTATTGATTCTAAATATTAAAGTTAATAAATAAACGTTTTTCATTTATTTTTAATCCCTAACTTTTATGATCTTAATTTACGCTTAACTAACACCAATTTTATCCAGTCAAATGTTACCAGCAAAAATATTACTTAATAAAACCCTATAATAACAAAATTCGCACCATATAATCTCCGTAAATCTGTGAAATGTTGAAGTGGAAGGCAATAATTAAGATGATTAGAAGCGCATTGGATAGGCAGCGTGCATCTGACTCGGGCACTCCGCCAACGGTCTAAGAGCTTCTCTTACTTTATTATTTGCATTCACAAATTCACACCCCGCTCGTGCCATGATAGAAACGTTTAATAGTATAATTCGGTGCTGATGGTGCAAATGTAATAAAAAAAATATACTCAACCAACAAATAATGAAACAATAAAAATGTTGCCATATAATCTGCAGTAGTTTTAACTGTGAAACAGTTATTAGGCCCACCGTATAACATTAGCTTTTATTGGGTTTCTTTCATAAATAGCAGTTAAATGAATGTGATAAAATAATGTAACACAACCTAAAATCCGAGTATATAAACAGACAAGAAAGTTGGGTATATTAAGGTTATTTATTTATTTGTGCTTTATAGACAGAGTTGTATACAGACGAACTGAATCGGTGTACCAATGCAACTTACTTTAGAGGTTATAAAAAATATCTTTTGTAATAGAAATGCATATTGCAAGTCCGTTTTAATATATAGACTGAGACAAAGTCATATTGTCACCTAACAACATTCCATTTGATAAATTAATATGTTTAGCTATCCGACGCAAATATAGTTTGAATTTGCTTGTTAAATGTTGTATGCCGTATCATTAATTAATCATGAATAAAATACTAATAAGAAATTCATATAATTAAAACCATAAAAAATATTTTGTGTATAGAGATTAATTACTATAACAGCTATTTAATTGCCTACATTATTTTATTATTATTGGCCAAATAGACAAATTTCATTTTATTTCATATCAAATCTACGAAACATACTATACTTTACATCCCCTTCTCTTTAAATTCTGGAACAACTGTCTCACATATCCGAGTTATAATACCGCGCGCCAGCTTCACTAAGCTCTATCGTTTGGAAAATTCAAGAACTTAATCTTGTGAATATTTTATATAGGCCTTGTATTGTACGCTCGCTGTATGAAAGTGAGTACGTATCTGAAGTAAAATCTAGCGGAAAATGCTAGGCAAACCGGTGTAATGCTTTAGGATCCCTTGCCAAGATCAGTTTAAGTACTTTTGGGTCTTCAAACATTTAGTTTTTACCTAAGGAAAATACTTATGTAGGGATAGAGACCGCGGGTACGATCCCCGCACCGAGAAAAATGTTTGTGAGGCTCTCAAATATTTGTCTCGGGTCTGGGTGTTTGTGAGACCGAAAAGTCTCTTATAGTTTCTAATACCCACGACACAAGACTTAATTGATCTTAATGTGGGGACAGGATTATGTATATTGGGTGTCTTTACTCATTTAGAAATATGCGTGGCAAATAAATTCCATTTCATTAGTCTGTGCGATGGTTAAATTATTAATGTTTTTTTTTAAATTAAAATTATTCACGAGAAGAGCAAATCATTGGCATGTTGCTAAGTGCCATGCATGTCAATGAACAACAGCTTATCACTGTATTCCTATTTCAAATAATTTGTTTTGCAAATAAAAGCTTTTTAAATTTATTATTTCAGCACTTCAGAAAAGCCTCTAACAACAGTTATATATACCGGGTATCTCAAGACTGCTACCGAAAACGAAGCCGGGTGGTAGTTTTAGTGACTACAAACACAATGCAACTAAAAATTTCGCAAAGAAACGCGACAATTATTTTTTATATTTTTTTAAATATCGTCATTTTTGGGTGGTAAATCCATAGTTTTTGCTAAAATAATAATTTAAACTCTTTTATACCTTAGAGTATTTGTAAATAAAAGGGTATACACTATTATTTTAGGAAAAAAAATGTATTTAACACCCAAATATGGCCACAGGAAAAAAATAATAAAAAAAAAAATTCACTTTTTTTGCAACTTTTTCTGTTGCATTATGTCTGAAGTCGCTTAAACTACCACCCGGCTTCGTTTTCGGTAGCAGTCTTGATATACCCTGTATGTACTGAAACAAGTACATTTAATCTTAACGAGCAATTTAGTTACACCTAAAATTAGTACGGAAACCTAAGAAGTGTACTCTATTTTACTCAGCTACTCTGTCCTTTTTTAAATAGATGGGTTCAAGTCTATGACCTACCGAACGTCGGCTTAAAACATGGTCGCGCAAAGTCCTTTGAAGAAGTTTCAGAATTTCAATTTTTTTTTATTCCAATTGATAAATCCGTTATTACTTACATCACAAAAGTTGATTGAGATCTTTAGGCGAGGTAATTTTCCATCGCAATGTCTTTCTTCCGCCAAACAGCAGTGTAAATGAACTGTTTTCTTTCGGTTTAAATGATATTTAGCTATGTCATTACTGAACATATCGACTTTAACACCGTATATCTTAGGATGGCGACCGCAGTGGAATGCATTGCTTTATTATTTGTAGTTGTTTAGTTTTCGTTAAGTCCATTAGAAATCGTATCGCTTACCATCATTAGCGAATATTATGCTCGTCTCGGTATTCGTTGTACTCAAAATAACCGTTTCGATCACTTGTTGAAATATTGGAACAAGGTAATATTAAACGAGTCTTGAAAACATAGTGTGATAACTTTTGACGGTATAGATATCACGTTAAGCCAGCTGTACTCTGAAATAGGATGAAATCCAATACGAAATGAAGCTAAGCTTATATAATCCCTAGTTCGAAGAATCAACTTTAGGTTTGGTTGCAGGTTGTTGGAAAGCAATAACAAGCAGATTTCCTTTAAATAATAATCAAATATACCTACTAATAATTCAACCAAATGAAAAGGGATTTTTTTTATTGCAGTGAATGGTGAGACGAGCATGCGGTTCGCCTGATGGTAAGTGAAGCGACCGCTCATAAACAGTAGCAAAACCAAACAACACCTTATATTACAAAGCAATGCTTGGCATTCCACTGCGCTCGCCATCCTGAGACATAAGATATTAAGTATCAATATGTCCAGTAGTTGTTACTCTGGCTACAATGTCCTTCAATCTGAAACACAACAGTGCATTTAAACTGCTGTTTGACGGGAGAAATAGACATTGCGGTGGTACCCACATATGAGAGACCTACCACCAGTAGGGAATGTTCATTTATACTCGTGGTATCGGTAAAGACTGCTTAAAATTAATTATCACATTTTTTATGGTTTGTCCTTAAATGTTTTCCTGTATGATCCTGAGCGTCAGATTTTTATAAAATAAATTAATATTATCATCACATTTTACATTTTGTTAATAGAGCCAAAGAGAGAAAAATTGATTTATTTTATTACACTTCAAGTTAATTTCCCCAAGAACTCCAAGACTGGGTCGCAATTATGTTTATATTTATTGAAAATATATATTATTTCCTACAAAACAGCAGGTTTCATCGAGGCACAAAATCTTACCGATACTACTTTTTATAGAAAAATGTGCATTCTTATTTATTTTGAGGAATGTTGCAATAAATATGAGTACCAGAAGCGCTGAAAACTGTATCGCAAATATCAGAATATCTAACAGGAACTAGGTACATTAAAATGTAAAATACCCCACCATCGCCTATTATATGATGCAAAAGCTATCAAAAACTTGGCACGGGCGGCGGTACGGTGGAAAATCGATCAGCATTACAACAAACGTCTACACCAGTTCAAATAACATAAGTGTTATTAGTTTGTGGCATCTCTATATGAAAGTTTGATTACATGATCGCCAACTAATCTATGTAGTTTCTGTTGTCGACTGTAACCAAACTGAATGTGAGGTTAGCGTTTAGAGTTTGGAATTTTGATATTTCATTCATTATACTGAGTAGACGATACTGAGTGATGACTATTAATGAAACACATTCGCACATTTAATTTGTAAAGTATACATATAATTTAATTGCAGTCAATTAAATAATTTATAATTTGCATCATAAATATCATTATCACAGGATTTTCACTGTCAAATCCAATCATATTTAATTACTCGTGAAATAGGTAATAATAGGAAATGTTAATTGATTTTCCTATATGGACCGTGTTGAGCAACAATATATCTCGCCCCAGAGATTTATTATTTAATCGGATAATTAATTATTCAAATAAAAAAAAATTGACAATTACAAAAAAATAATTTAGTTATCATAATATTATGATTTCATATCACATTTGAGCAAGCATTTTTTTATGGTTTGGCATTAATATTTTAAGTTTAGAAACATTGTTTGTTTAAACAAATCAGACACCAACATTCAAATGTTCTGTGATATTGGTGAAATATAATAATATAAAAAAATATGTGTATTTGTATAACAAGGAGAGTAAGATGCTCCTGTGCTGCTAAATATCACGCCTGCGTATAAATAGGTGATACACCATTCAGATATTATAATTCCAAAGCATTTTATTACTCTGCACTGAGTTCTTCACCCCGAGACATTGATTGTTCAGTATCTTAATAATCATCATCATATCAGCCACAGGAAGTCCACTGCTGAACACAGGCCTCCCCCAGTGATCTCCACAACGACCCGTTGGAAGCAGCCTGCATCCAGCGACTTCCTGCAACCTTAGCCAGATCGTGCGTCCACCTTGTAGGCGGGCGTCCGACATTTCGCTTGCCTGTACGTGGCCTCCACTCAAGAACTTTCGGCCCCAACGGCCATTAGTATATAATGCTCAGATTAATTACATATAAACATCACGCCTTTTTCCAAGAATGGGTAGCCAGAAGAGCAACCACATTACGACTTATATGTCTCACAATATGATAAATGCCGAGCCTATGGCCATACCGAGCACAAATTCCTGACTCCGGGCAGGTTATAATGAACAGAAAAATCCAATATCATTTTTGCTGACCCCGTATTCGAACCCGAGATCTCGGCTATGTAACCGCACCGTAGTACAACTAAACCAATGAGGCAGATTAATTTAGTTATTTTATATATACGTTTTTAATTGGTTCTATATCTACAGTAAAGATATAAAAGAAACAATTTCTATTAAAGTAAAACAAATATACAATTCAATGACCATGCAGTTAGGCATCCATAAAATTGGATGTTCTTTCATTAATTGCCTTTGCAACAGTCTGTTCCATTTATTTTTAACAACGCTATTGTCTGCAACGAAATTAGAGATTAATTTATTTTTTCTAGTGAAATAAAATTTGGATTTTTTACCACCGTGTGTTATATAACGAATTAGTCCGGAAAACCATAATGGCTGACAGTATTTTTACCAAAAAAGAGTGTGTTAAAAATAGTGATTCAATATCTTTTATATAAATTTGTTTTTTATCCAGTTGCAACGACAATGTTAAATTGAAAAGCAATGACAATATATTTTGCTGTACTTAGCAATCCATCCCAAGACATTTCGGGATTTCATGATACATACCATTGCACAAAAGGTGCAACCAAGAACTTTATCTCATTAAACACAAATCAAATCGAACATCTCAGATAAGATATTAACATTGAAATTAGAAAAAAAAAACCTCATCTAACCAAACAAAAAATATAATAACGTCATTAGGTAACGAGCGAAACGCGAGAGTTTCAAGAGTGCTCGGTGGAAATTCACTAGCCCGTGAAAATCAGAGTTTGTGAGGAATCAAGAGTGCTCCACAGGGTGTCCCGATGAGAGGGTGAGGGCCTTCAAGTTTCGTCCTCGTGTCCAGTATCTAAATCGGCTGAGCATAGATACAATCTTGAGGGTGCGTGATCGCCAGACGGCTTTTTTGATGGCTTTTGTTGCAGTCTTTTTTATTTTTAGTTTCGGAGGTAATTGTTTGTTTTTATTTTGCTGATATTATATTTGGTACCGTCAACTTCATAAACAGAAGCAGTATTAAACACACGCTGTGTTTTTAAGTATAATTTAAAACAAAAATAAATATGTATTTTTTACTTACATAATTTAACAAACAAGCAAGCCTTGAATTGTCTCTTGAGCACGAATTTGTATAGTACTTCTACTAAGCCAAATTCAAAGAACAATTTTATGTTGCACTAACACAATACATCGTCTACGGTGTAACTGCCTTGAAATAGATAATATACTATTAACTCCAGCTTGTTAGACATGGTATCTACAATCGTACACTAGCTTCCTATAGCAGACATACCGGAGCCAACCAAATCGTTGCGGCTAACCACTCATGTTCAAACGACTGCAACTATATGTATAACATATATTATACTTAATGCGCGGCAATGATTACTAAACTATCTTGTTGTTGTAATATATACATAATTCCCCTGTATATTTAGCATACGTTTAACTGCTGTATCCGCAAAGATGTAGAAAAATAAATGTATGCTAAATAAAGCAACTGCCAACCCGCACTAGGCCAGCGTGGTGGACTATATGGCTTAACCACTCTCAATCGTACTTTCGATTGTAGAGTAGGCCCGTGCCCTGCAGTGGGACATACTCGTATATGGGTTGATATAGATTTACTAATAAAGACAGCAAGACTGATATAGCCCAGAGCACTCATTTATATATATTATATCTGGTGTGTATTTTTTATTTATTAAATTTTTTCAACCAAATTTACTCAAACAAAATCCTCACACACATATTTTACTTCATGACTTCCACCATTTTAATATACCCAAATGTACTTTTAAAACAAAACCTGGCGAAATATAACAGGAAAAAATAAAAGAATATGATTTATTTGCCGAAGGTGATTCAATTTTTGCGCACAATCCGGCGGGAGGGAAGTATTTTTCCGCGTTATTTAATATGAATATTTTCGGGATAAAGTAATCAGTTCGAATGAGTTCGTCAGGACTCGATTATAAGCAACGCTGGCTTATTGCCTCAGTGTTATTAAATCACTATGCACGCGTAGTGAAATGAACTGGTCGTTTGCAAGTTTGATATGTTTGTTGGAGATACATATATTTTTGTTGCCTTCATATATAATATTGTAAGAGTATAAAACGAAGTCCGTGGTATCCTTTTGGTAAATGTTGGTCCAATAGTGCGGCAGCTAACATGTTCAAATTGCAGGGCACATGCTTGACTTTTCGGGAGTCATGTAAAGGAAAACATTGTGGGAAATCTACATACCACAGCAATTTGTGAGAATTCCTATTGTATGTAAAGTGCGCCAAACCGCACCAGACCAGCTTGGATTATATGACCTAACTATTCTCAATCGTACTCTCTGTGCCCTATCTCGCCCTGCAGTGGTATATGCCCAATACCCCTTTCCTCTTCTCATACTTATTCCTTCCCGCTCCCCTCCCAGCAATAAAACCACGACCCAAGCGGCAACCGTTGTGGATGTTCATGGGAGGCAGTGGTCACTTAACATCAGGTGATCTGCTTGCTCGGCGGAACTATTAAAAAAAATATGACTGCTGGGCTGGTACAAGACTATATACAAACACAGAATTAGGAACTGTTCTTAATCTCAGTAGGTACACTGATTTATAACCTACAACGATACGAAATATATTGTTGATTTTCTATTGTCTAGTTTATTACTTTCCGAGGATTTCCATAGTACTCGTTAAAGGCTTTACTGCCAACAAACAATCCAGCGGCTATGATTGAAAGTATTAAATCATAGTGACTAGGTGACCAGTAATAATAAAAATACTTACATGTTTTTACAAATTAAAGTGTAATATGTTAATTTATCGTTTTTAAATACCATTCGTTAATTTTTACTTAATAAATTGTGATTTCACGAAATGAAAGTGAATATTTCTTGATCAAATAATATTCGATTTTAATAAAGCGAACGACGGTAACTTCATCATAAGTTTAAATTAAAGTGGAGCCAAATTATTGAAAAATAATAATGAAAAATTCGAGCGAAAATGTCTATCACTTTATTAGTTTCATCAGGTTACGTTTTTAAAGTATTTTAGCAGCGAAATGTTGGGGTTACAAATAAGTTGAATACTATTATATTCATAAGAGTAATGTTTCTTTTGTAAAAATACATACATGGTATTGTTTGGGTTTATTGTACTTTACTGTCCATGACCAGTCGTATCGCTTACCATTAGGTGAGTGGCAAGTTCGCCTCGCCATACATCGCAATAAAAATAATCCAACACAAAAATAATTTTCGAAATCCGACTTATACTTTTTGAGATATGCGTGGACAAACCTACAAACATACAAACGCTGGTTTACAATAATATATCCAAAAACTGTACAATTCTGACAAAATTACATATGTACGTACACATCAAATACATAATCCCCTTTCTTTCAAGTCGATTAAAAATACGCACCCAAAGGCAATTCGAAAACAAACAAAATAATAACCCAGCTGAAAGATAAATACAAGCCAACTCACCTGAGTCCCGTTCCTGAAGCTGGATGGCGCCGACGACGGTGTTCACCATAGACCCACTGAACACCATTTATTTAACACTTAATTGTACACCAATTAAATTATAAGTAGAGAATATTACAGAAAATGACTAAATTACACACATACACATCAAAAGTATAATCTTCTTTTTTTGAAGTCGATTAAAAAAGGATGTTCAAGTAGCAGTCTTATTGCTCAAAGCAATTACTGTCAGACAACCATGGGATGGATAAATGAGAAAGATTGAAATAACGAAACATTTTGCACTGCTTAGTCCACGACACCCGATCGATTAATTTAAATTAGTTTTATTTTTTTATTTTATATAAATATAAATAAATTAGGCGAATATCCACCACGCCGACGGAGCACGCGCTTTGCGTTGCGAAGCGCACACGAGACTCCATACAAAATAACGTACCCAGCGAGTAGCAGATGATAGACTACCCTCCGCTAAATTATATTTACCAAAAAAAATAAATGAATACTAAAATTATGAAAACGACATTGTTATGTACCTATACAAGTAAATAATACATATGATTTTAAAAGAAAATTCGGAAAAAAATAATTTAAGAATATATATTTTGGTACGTACTTGATGTAAACACTATGTTTAAGCTATTGTATAGCTTCTATCGCGGGCCTTGAGCGTGGAGACCGAATCCAGAAATTCCGTAACGAAATTAACATAAGTCCGACCGAAATTTTAATTTAATATTTTTATTTTGATTCAAATATGTGCCAGTACTTTTAAATGCGAATTGCAAAGCCATTGCGTGATTAATTGTAATCTAACCTCTTTCGATATTTAGTTTTGCCATCTATCAATGAATAGCAGAACTTTTAATGAATTTTTGAAATATCACGCTTGTCTCTTTAGTTCAGCAAGTTGCCTCTAGGTGGCATTGGTTGTATCGGCATTACTGCGCATGCGTAATCCCCCTCTTCGCCCCGCAATCTGGTGACTCATGCCTGCTTAGAGTTTCGGCGTTAGGGCATCTCCTCTTTGTATTTACTTCATGGTACGACTCTACGAAGCTCGCACGTACATTAGTGAAAATCTGTCCAAATAATATCAAAGAAAAACAAAGGACAAAAATACTGCATAAATAAAAAAAATATATAATTACATAAGTTGATAAAATATGCTATGCAATAGCTTTATCGCGGCAGCCTCTGTCCACAACCACACGTCTTTTTTTTGTTTTGCACAATTGAATTATGATATAAAGGGTATATCAAGACTGCTACCGAAAACGAAGCCGGGTGGTAGTTAAAGCGACTTCAGACACAATGCAACAGAAAAAGTTGCAAAAAAAACGATATTTTTTTGGTATTTTTTTCCTATGACCATATTTGGGTGGTAAATACATTTTTTCCTAGAATAATAGTGTATACCCTTTTATTTACAAATAATTTAAGGTATAAAGTGTTTACATTATTATTTTTCCAAAAACTATGGATTTACCACCCAAAAATGACGATATTTAAAAAATCATTGTAGCGTTTCTTTGCGAAATTTTTAGTTGCATTGTGTTTGTAGTCACTAAAACTACCACCCGGCTTCGTTTTCGGTAGCAGTCTTGAGACACCCGGTATTTATCTCAATTACAACTATTGTGAAATATGATAAAAACTTTTAATTATTATTACTCAAGTTACGAACATGCTGAATTTTTCTGATTCCAGGGCTCCCGGGAAACATAAGTGTCAATGTTTGGAACCGTAAATCTTCTTACTTGATGAGGTGTTTTCCTAGACTTACGTTTTAAACTATATTAAAATCGATATTTTTTATGTCAACCTGTATTTAACAATGTAAATAAAACAAGAGGATAGCATTCATAATAAGGAGGCAATACCAAAATAAATAAACTAAAAATATATTAAAAAACTGACAAGGAAACAAGACATTCAATTATATGTTGAAGCAACATTTACATTTAAGTAAGCCACCCCTTTAATAAAAGGAAATGGCAAAAGGAATGTTAACAGTAAAAAGAAATAAAAGCCCTTTTCAAAGAAAGAACATAAATCTCTCGAACATACCGCAATCTCAACATACCTTTTCTCATTTATTACGGTGAAAAAATAACTGGATATTACACTTAACGATACAGATGTTTTCAAATAAATATGTCTCGATTCGACGTTGATCACGTAAAGGTAATGTTTTTGTTTCACACTCAAATACGAATAGCATTAACAAACTACTGGAAAATTACTCAGAATAATGCATCATCATCATTATGAGCCCGTGGCAGTTCACTACTGGACAAAGTCCTCTCCCAAAGTTCGCCACTGAGTCCGGTCTGCTGCTTTATGCATCCAGTCGCTGCCGGCCCTCTTGTGCAAATCGTCTCACCATCTGACCAGAGGGCGTCCCACGCTACGTTAGCCAAGATGCGGTCTCCACTTTGAACACGCTTACTCCAGCGGTTAATAATGTATAATACATGAAAGGCCTTTACTCAGAGGTGGGGTCCTACAGGTTGTAGATAATGATGATGGGAGAACAAAGGTTACCGATATAGCCCAAAGGATTAGCAATTTGAAGTGGCATTGTGAATGGCATTTAGCATTGAGAAGTTAACGGCCGAAGAGTTATCGATTGAAGTCCATGGACCCGCACGCAACGCGAGGAACGAAGATGGAATAACACTGCTTTCACATATACATCACAAATTACTTTTTCACGTTTACTGGTAGTAGGTCTCTCAGATATAAGAGACCGCCTGAATAGTTTTTTTTTATAACATAAATGGGTCATACACATACGCATGTTCAGAATGAATATTATCTTCAAATTTCTGGATTGATTCTCTGACTTAATTGTGGTAAATGACTTACAAGTATTACTATTAAGACATATACCAAATAATGAATTATCTTCAGAAATGATTAATAAAACAACAAAAATTTCCTCAAATGTCCCCTTCTGTGGACTGTTCGTTAACGCACTTGGCATATTTTGATAGATATTTCTCATACTTGATATGCGTTATCTATTTAAGTTATATTAAATATCATTAGTATACAGGGTATCTCAAGACTGCTACCGAAAACGAAGCCGGGTGGTAGTTTTAGTGGCTACAAACACAATGCAATTAAAAATTTCGCATAGAAACGTGACAATTATTTTTTATGATTTTTTAAATATCGTCAATTTTGGGTGGTAAATCCATAGTTTTTGCTAAAATAATAATTTAAACTCTTTTATACCTTAGAGTATTTATAAATAAAAGGATATACACTACTATTTTAGGAAAAAAATGTATTTACCACCCAAATATGGCCATAGGAAAAAAATAACAAAAAAAAATTGTCGCTTTTTTTTGCAACTTTTTCTGTTGCATTGTGTCTGAAGTCGCTTAAACTATCACCCGGCTTCGTTTTCGGTAGCATTCTTGATATACCCGGTATATACTGACTATTAAAATTTTACTGAGTAAATTAATATATGTTAAAGTGACTCCACAAAAATTTCAATAAACTGTTGGTTACACGGTACTGCGACTTTTCTGTGGACCTTAAATTCAACCGAATAAATTGGCCTGAATAAAATACTATTTTACAAAAAAAAAAAATAAACTGGCCACACTGACGGGTGGCATCGGTCACATTGGATTTAATGACTGAGCCCAGCGTAGGTTCTTCATTAAGATATTGAGATCTTTAATAGTGTTATTGTCAAAGATCGGTGCTTCTTTTCTGTTCCTTGTGTACTTGAGTAAATAATTATTAGTTTTATTAATTCACATGCTGCCGAAATAGCTTAAGGGCGTGTGTGTTGTAAGTTGTGGAATAAATTTACCTACTTGGTTACCCTCAAAACTAAATTAGCATTGCTAATTTTTTTTAAAGAATGTCCTTTCTGTGGACATCTTTTCTGTGGATTTATAAGTCCACACGAAAGACAATGTCTACAGAAAAAAATAAGTAATAATGATTTAACAAGTAAAGCAGTATTTTGCTTGCCTGTAAACGTAGACGTGGAGTGCTGTGGGCTCGATAGTAATGTATTTAGCTTATAATAATATTAAATTATTACTCAGTATCGGAATAAAACCATGTTCCATATGATAGCGAATTATGTGAATGCCGTTCATCATTCTTTAATTTTAGTGATTCAGATAACTCAATTGCACCATCGAAAAAACAAAAAATAAATTCAGCGATGGAGACACTTGCTTTGTAACTATTTTTGATATGTTTGTTCTTTTGTGTAAACACAACACCATTCTGTGCTCGAAAAAAAATTATTATAATTTCATTTTTTGGCCTAATCGAGGAAACGATCTTGTTTTATGTTTTAATTTTAATATTCTGATAATATCATATTAAATGAGACTGATTTCGTAAAAATCCCGACCATGTTTTTTTTATTCAATTTTTCGCCTCGTTTTGTGTATGACCCAAATAAACAATAAAACATCACTTAAACACTATAGTGGTTTGTATGTGATGCATTAATCACATCTCAGGCAAAATAAAATGTAAAACAATAAGAAGCAAGGATTTTTTTTACATAAAAAATATAAAATAGCTAAAAATTATAATAATTTAAATTACAATTATACTACTTTTATCTATCTTATATGATTTACCTTTATATGTATGAATTTAATTTTACACTTGTTAAAAGCTGTATATCACCGCAATGTCTACTCCAAACGGTGTAAATGCACAGTATGCATCGTTTATTACAATTAAAAAAACTGCTCATACATATGTATTATTCAGTGTCTAAACCGTCTCAGGCCAGTCTCAGCTTTTTAGTATCACCCAGATTTCGTTTTAAAACGTTAACCGAAAAATAAAAGTAAATGTATCCAACATTATACCGAGGAAGTCCTGACGAAGGTTCGTATAAGCACTTGACTACACAGTCCTTAATACTACGAACGAACGCTTAAGCTGAGATAAAGCAGCCCGCAGTGTTTTTGTTTAAGGAGAAAGGCGAACCAAGATAAAACATTGTTGCATAAATCGACTATACTCTGTAGCTTGTAGAAAGGTTCTATAACGGTGGAGGAAAACATCGTGAGGAAACCTGCATTCCATAGCGATTGTAAGAATTTCTATGATATGTAAAGTCCGCCATCCCGCACCAGGTCGACGCGATGTGGTGGACTTTAATATGGTTTACACCTCTTAGTCGTAATCTCGATTGTAGAGGAGGCTCGTGCCCTGCAGTTGGACGTATGTGGGCTTATACAGTAAAGTAAGATTAATATGAAAAGTCCTTAATGGACCGGAAAGGGATAATCATGCACAAAAATATATTTCGAGAGAAATATATTTATGTAAAGCGTATGCACTATTTATTAATTACAGCGCGATTTTAACAAAATGTGCAGCGTATTGTACCTGATTACTTAAATGAGTTCACGGTGATTAAAATTATTATAATGTAGAGATTTTTAAAATTTTCATATTGAATATTTCGAAATATATTTTTTGAATTTCGAGATTCATCCAACCTGGAGGAGCAAGGCTGGTAGAATTAATAAAAATATCTGACATATTTAAAATATCCTATAGTAGAGCTGTTTTTATGTACAATTGCTGGCAACGATTATAAAAATGAACTAATAAATACATTAATAAACGTGGACGATCTTTCTGATATATTATTAAAGATTGTTTATTTTTCGGCCAACATGACACATCAGTGTAATAACAATTAAACAGAAACAAAAGAAATAAAATATTCCATCTGATATCAAAAGAACCACCGCAACGGGTAATACAAAGATCGTTAGTTGAGTTGGGCTATAAATACCAGCTTGCGCGGAAACCCCAAGTAAACCGCTTAAGACTAACGCGAAATTAACTCAAAACTGCTGTTGCAACACGGATACCTTCGGGAATCCGGCCTTAGTGAGAAATAAATAACCTCGAATAATTAGCTGATTTTTTTCGCTCGTGACTTTGTTGTGTTCATTGAAATAAAACTATTATTTACGGATTTTATCGCGGATTTGGTTTAATTTTTACAATTTTTAAATTCCCAATTTAACTACATTATAATTTATTTAATTTAACAGTCACTGAGCGGATGACTAATACCTCAATCCGCCCCGTGACCACGAAAGCTGTAAAGTAATCGAAACGTCGGGAATTCAAAAAATGTAAAAATTAAACCAAATCCGCGATAAAATCCGTAAATAATAGTATTATTTCAATGTGTAACATTCGCGTAAATCTAAGAAACCATTGTTGTTGTGGTCAGTTTGCGTGGTGGCCTGTTGGTGAAGGGACCAGACGCGGCTGCCAACATGTTAACAGTGGAAGCGTGTTTGAAGGACAGGGCCCATTTATGACTTTTTCGAGCCATGTGTGTATTGATAGTCAATCACCACGGACTTAAGCGGTAAAGGAAAACATCGTGAGGAAACGTACATACTAGTAGCGATTTGTAACAATTTATTATTTATGTTATGCAAAGTTCGCCGATCCGCATTAGGTGAGTGTGGTGGACTATATGGCCTAACCACTCTCAGTCGTACTCTCAATTATAAAGGTGCATGCCCTACAGTGAGTCGCATGTATATGGGTTGATACAGTGTTCAGTTTGGTGTAGTATGTTAAATTTAAGCCAGCCATAATTTATTTTGGTCCAGATGTTTACAAGGATGTACCTTAGTGTGATGTCAAAACTATGTATGTCACTGTTGAATTTATTAATTATATTTTGTAACTTCATCATGATTTACATGGACCCTTCCCAGTGATTTACATTATGGCATATAACAAAAGTATCTTTAAACAACTATGTGTTTTCCTTCAACTTCATGTTATTGAATAAAATGTTCTTAGAATAGAAAACACGTAAAGCAAGTTTCCCAGTTTTCTGGAGATATATTGCAGACTTGCTGTCCTACTTTAGTCACAATAGTCGTACTCTTGTTAGTACTTATTTGTATTGGTTTTTCAAGAATATGTAGAAACGTCCAACTGATAGTACTCGTCTTTATTTATTTTATTGCGTCTGCGACATTTTAAGCATTGAAAATTTATATATGTATGTTTTGAATCATCTACGGTGTTTTGGCGAATGCGTGGTTGTCATTTTGTATTAGCCCATAAACGTCCCACTGCAGGGCACGGGCCTCCTCTACAATCGAGAGTGCGATTGAGAGTAGTTAGGCCATATAGTCCACCACGCTGGCCTAGTGCGGGTTAGCAGAATGACATACCATAGAATATTTGTTGTCAAAATATTAGGAACATTTTTCTCTTTTGAAATGAAATGGCAATAATTTATTAAATCTATTAAAAATGTTCATCATTTAGATTCAGTAATTTTTTATGTATCACTTGGTTCGAAAAGCGGTTTTCAATAGAGAAGAACGGACAAGAGTTTCTTGTCCTTGTCTTGCTGTTGCTCTTTTCAAAACCAGTTTACATTATAGTGATGATTATTACAAAAAAAAGTGGTTTAAATCAGAAAAGTTCATTAATAATTTGTTATACGCAATATTCTTTCACTTTTTATTATATTAGACATGTTAATACAATTAGATTACGAGTATAAATGCTTGTCGCTTATATTATGAAAACATGTCTCAAACAATCATCAGTTCCTATCATTTTGATAACAGCAAGACACAACCATACATTCGCACGCCAAAACACTGCAGATGATCTATACAAGAAGGCTTGACTTCGAACAAGGTGTATGTAACAAAAACGAACAGTTCGTACCGCTGATTCTGTTTCTATCCCTGTCACACTTAAGCAGCTAGACAATCTTCTTTCTCGGTCCATGTTTTCGCGTATCTTGTAATTACATGTGGCATGCGTACATGTTTTGTTCGGAATGTCCGCCCTGTTTAATACCTCAAAGGGTTTGAGCCGATGTTTTGGCCTATGTTTACTTTTTACGTTGGTGTTGTGTTTTGTGCCGTGACCGCAAGATTTACTGATTATGTTGCCTCTGAAACACGCTGTTTTTGTTGAGTATTCGCCGTATACCGCTGTAGTATATAAGTGCTGTCAATCAAACTACTACTATCACTGAACATTTACATCGCTTGGATCATATATGTCACTGGTGGTAGGTCTCTCATATGTGAGAAGCCGCCACGGTAGGCACGACCGTAATGTCTATTTCTCCCGCCACACAGTAGTGTAAATGCACTGTTATGTTTTGGTTTGAAGGACATTGTAGCCAGAGTAACTACTGGACATTTTGAGACTTAACATCTCATGACTCAGGATGGCGAACGTAGTGGAATGGCATTCCACTGCTTTGTAATTCAAGGTGTTGTTTGGTTTTGCTACTGTTCGTGGGTCCTACTATATAAATCCGAAATTCGAATCATCGTGACGTTTTTCGTTTCGAAACCTACTCTGTAACACGAAATTCGAATCTTCGGATCGAAGAATGGATGATTCGAATGTATCGGCAATCCGAACATTTACATTTTTATTTACTATATTCATCCGAAACGATGTTTGAAACTTCGGACGAACGAAGTTTGTGACGATACAAATGTACCTACTCTGTAAATGTTCGTATTGCCGATATATTGGAATAATTCATTCTTTTGAATTTCGTGTTACAGAGTAGGTTTCGATACGAAAAACGTCACGAAGTTTCGAACTTCATTTCGGATTTATATAGTAGGGCCCCGTGAGCGGTCGTATAGCTTACCACCAGGCAAAAGGGATGCTCGTCTCCCCATTGAGAGGGTAAAGGTGGAAAAGATACCACACTGTTGCTTTACATCGGTTTTCTGTAAACATTGATACCTCAATCGAGTTAGCGTATATTATAAATGCGAAAATGTATATACATGTATGTTTGCTTTTCACATAGCCTAATTTTTGTCCTCGAAAAAATGTAGTTTACAAGCGGGATGAATCACAAATTTCATTATACATGTTTGCCACTCTTTCAAATTCGAATGAATGGCACGGGACAGGAGAGGACAGGATTGCATGCTTATCGTCATGGGAAAGAATTATATGGTACAGAACGGGATATAACGAGACGGCAATGTACTCGAAAGCGCGGCGATCACATTGTGTTTATACAGCAGTACGCGAAATAATATATGTTGTTGATGTGGACTGGACTCATAAACTATCTGCACTCTGGCGAAGCCGGGCCCGACCACTAGTACTAACTATAAAGTATCTCTACCGCGTCAGTTTTCGTTTCTCTTCTACAAAAATAAGTTACTCTTTAGTTGCTCCATATTAAGTGTCAGTTGCCAACGCGTCAACAAACAGCGTGATATTGGCAGACAGAAATTACATTTTTATGAGATTTCATTTAGTTGTCACCGTATTTCCTCAACATATTAAAGCCGGTGCCAAAAATGGCTGCAAATTAAAATGTAAAACTGGGCCCAGCCTCGCCCTTGTGTAAAGTGAATAAGATAAATGAGCGGGCGGGGCACTGGAACGTTCATTTTACGTATCACACAAATAAATTACCCGAGCCCCCGTGTTACGTTTAAAATTAAATCGATAAGGTTCGGGATTTGCTATTATTTCGCGTGTTACTTTGATGTTTCCAATGGATATTAATAATTACTTTGTAATTTGCACGCTCGAATTGATAACTGTTTCAAATGAAAACATCATGTTTAATAGCTTTGTTTTTTAATTCCGTTTATTGAGCCGCTTCATATGGTAAATGAAATGTTTAGCCCTTGCATTATTTGTTATATGCATAAAAATTAAAGTAAATGTAATAAGTTTGTGTTTCTGCACAGGATTATTATGCGCCTGGTATCTAGTTAGGGTATCCATCGGCAAAAGATGGTTGACAAACGCCGGTGGTCACAATTATGTCAGTCTCAAAATTGAGTATTAATCGGACTAAGTTGTAACTATGAGGAGTTTTTCACCATCGTATATTTTCATAATTGCATAATAGTTCATCAGGCCAGACCGAGCCGAAACATGTCGCCTAGTTCAACAGGATGTGGATTCCATAGTCAAGTGGTCGCATGACAATGGCATAGTATTGAATCCTGATAAAACTAAATTGTTAATGATACATTCACCCTACATACCCATAAATGATTTTTGTATACCAGTATATACACATAGTTATAAATGTTTTCATAATAATCGTGTCGATTGTAGTTGTAAGCCAATTGAGAGAGTAAAGCGTGTAACTTATTTAGGAGTCATAGTTGACGAGCATTTTTCTTGGGAGGAACATGTTAATTTTATTTGTAAAAAGCTTAAAGTAATATTATGTCAATTTTATCACCTTTGTTATAGGATTCCTAAAGGAACCCTGAAATTATTATATTCGGCTTTAGTAGAATCTATATTGGACTATGCTCTTGACTGTTACGGACTTACATTTAAAACGCATATTAATAAATTAGAGAACGTTCAAATGAGATTTATAAAATTACTTGTAGATAATAAAATTAGAAATAAATATAAAAATGATCCATATAAACTTTTTGAAATTTGTAAGTTGTTACCAATCAGGCTGAAACATAAATTGATACTTCTTGTTAACAGCCATGGCAAACAGGAGCATAGTTCTTTAGTATCTGTGTGTAATAATTATAATACGAGGTCTATGACCTCGGGCAAATATGTTGTGCCTAGAGTCAACAATATTTATGGAGATAGAACTTTAAAAAAACGCATACCCTACACTCTCAACAGTCTGCCCGAGGACATAAGGCAGGAGTCCGTTAAAACCATATTTAAATATAAACTCAAAAGGCATTATTTAGCCAACTTGCCCTAATGTTTGAGTTTAAATATGTAATTAGATATGTAAACACCGATCCTGCAGTCAAACTGTATGTACAGTTTTGCAGGACACTATACAGGGTATATCAAGACTGCTACCGAAAACGAAGCCGGGTGGTAGTTTAAGCGACTTCAGACACAATGCAAGAGAAAAAGTTGCAAAAAAAAGCGACAATTTTTTTTTTGTAATTTTTTTCCTATTGCCCTATTTTGGTGGTAAATACATTTTTTCCTAAAATAATAGTGTATACCCTTTAATTTATAAATACTCTAAGATATAAGAGAGTTTAAATTATTATTTTAGCAAAAACTATGGATTTACCACCCAAAAATGACGATATTTCTGTATCAGCCCATATACGTCCCACTGCAGGGCACGGGCCTACTCTACAATCGAGAATACGATTGAGAGTGGTTAGGCCATATAGTCCACCACGCTGGCCTAGTGCGGGTTGGCGGACTTAAAAATGACGATATTTAAAAAATCATAAAAAATAATTGTCGCATTTCTATGCGAAATTTTTAATTGCGTTGTGTTTGTAGCCACTAAAACTACCACCCGGCTTCGTTTTCGGTAGCAGTCTTGAGATACCCGGTATTAGTTCCTATGTATTTAACTTTTTTTTTGTTAAATAAATAAAATAAATATACGTTCCACTGCAGGGCACCGACCTCTTCTGCAATCGAGAGTACGATTAAGAGTAGTTAGGCCATATAGTCCACCACGCTGGCGTAGTGCGGGTTGGCGGAATTTACATACCATAAAAATTCTCTCAAATTCGCTGTGGTATGCAAGTTTCCTCTGGATATTTTCCTTCAACGTTAAAGTGTATAACTATAAATACATACACGCATCACTCCGAAAAGTCAGAATTATGCCCTGGTATTTGAACCCGCGACCACCGTGAACATGTTGGTACGTCTGGTGCGTTCAACAATAGGCCACCACGTAATTTTAATTGCATTACCTCTAAGTTAATGTGCAAAAGACTAAAATGAAAATTCGCCGATAAATTATGTGGATTGCTAGTTAAAACGACTCCCTAAGGTTTAAGCGATGCATCACGTCTCTATCGATTTTCTTGCTTTAGTTGGGCGGGTTTAACCACGTAATCAGAATACGGGTTAAAGTAGATGGGTTTTATAAATTGTCTTATGGGTAACTAATTAGATTTTTAATATATGTAAGTATTAATTAAAACGCACTTTAATTACTTTAATTTTGTAAAATAAATAATTAGGTAAATAAATAACACCCAACAGTCACATACATAGTCCTGACCCCCCACTAAGATTGAGTCTTGTGTCGTGGGTATCAGGAACTACGAGAGACTTTTCGGTCTCACAAACACCCAGACCCGGAAGGAATATTTGTGGGCCACACAAACATTTCTCTTGGTGCGGGGATCGAACCCGCGGCCTCTCGTTTCACAGGCGGCGTCTAACCAACTGCGCCACGGAGGCTGTCAAATAAAACAAAATAAAAAACAATTGTTGACTTTTTTTATCAGTCCATATACGTTCCAATGCAGTGCACGGACCTCTTCTACAATCGAGAGTACGATTAAGAGTGGTTAGGCCATATAGTCCACCACGCTGGCCTAATGCGGGTTGTTGACTAACGAATATATCTAACGAATTTTATCAAAATATGATAATTTGTAGTATATTTATGGTTGACAGCCTCTATGGTGTGCAACGAGAGGCCGCGTGCTCGATCTCCGCACCGAAAAAGTATTTGCGTGATCCACTGGTATTTGCTTCAGGTGGCTGTGTTTGTGAGGCCGAAAAGTCTCTCGTAGTTTACCCACCTTATCCACGATACTAGACTCGATATTATCCCTTTGCTTGTCCAAGTCAATAAATTGTTTACAGTTTCCAAATCGTACCTTGGACTTGGCAATTTTTTGTTGACATGACTGTGGACATTTTTTTGCCCTTGTCAACAATTTGATTGCACGCGTTTTAACTTGTATTCAACATAAAAAATATTACACTTGATAGTCATACAAAGCACTTTAGTTCTCAGAAACGATTGTTTGAAATAAGAGGCGCGCGGCGACGCGGGGTTAGTGTGGTGTCAGGACTATGTATGTGATTTTTGGGTGATTGTATGTATGTATAAATAACAGGTACTCGTAACTGCTTTTCCTTGGCTTTTAACTCTGGTATGTATAGAAAAATAGGTATAAAGTGAGAACACCTCACATAACAAGCTTAAGCGTCAATCAAAATTCAATCTAGAGTTCTTAATCAGCAAAGGTATTCAATACATGATATATGTATAATATTATGAATACAACCGTTACTGATAATGGGCAATTGGTGTTTCATTGTACTGCACAACAATTTGAAAGTGCCATCTATTTTTGATGTTTGTAATCGTTTTATAATATAGTTAGTGTATTATTGTACTACTTTGGCAGTAAACATATTAAAATTGGAACGATACAGATAAGATAAACATGGCCCCTGCGCAAGGATGACACGCAAAATTCCACATTTTTATTCCTAGTTTCCTAACCTTGGCATTGGCATAATGTTAAATGCAATTGCCAAAAAAAAAGAAAAAAAATAATAATTATGTCTGATAATTATTATTTGGTCTATGTGTGGCGCATGGGCGTTCTGCAATTGTATAGGATCGTATCTTGACTCATCAATGTTGATGTCCTAAGATACTCATATGAACTTTAAAACATACATCCAATTTTTTAAATTATGAATCATGAAGTTTATATGCAGATTTCTGGAGTCAACGCGGTCGCGTTCTATCGTGAATTCCTAATTATGTGAGTCCTATAGTCGTATACCATAAAAGAGAATATTAACGTAGACTTCCTTATAGGAATGAGTTAAGTTCTATGTTTAAAATATTGCTCCCAATTCGTCTGCCTCGATGACGGAGTTGTACCTCGGTACGTTTACAAAGCGCAGGTCTCGGGTTCGAATCCCTGGTCGGACAAAGTGATATTGGATTTTTCTATTCAATATCAGCCCGGAGTTAGAAATTTGTGCCCGTTATGGCGATAGGCTCGCCACCTATCACATAATGGGACGAAACATACAAGGCGAAATGTGGGTGTCCTGGCACCTCTGCCTACCCCTTCAAGGCAAAAAGGCGTGACTTTATGTATGTATCTATTTGCTTCAAAATCTTACAGGATAACTTACATTCATGCAAAGATCAACAATTTAATGCGAAATTCAATAAAATTAGTATAACTCTAAATAATAAAACAATATGTGTAAAAATGGGAATAAGTTAGCTTATCATCCACGCCCACTTGCCCTAAGGTCACACGGGTATGTCGTAACAATAAAATACTAGTATAATTTAAATGTGGCTATTCAGCACAGTTTTGGCAAAGTTTCGAGGGTGCATTTATAAATAAAGGTCGGAGCGTTTAAGCCTTCAGGCCTGTCCGTTATCATTAGCGCCGTCATATAAAATTTGTTAGATTTTATGCCCGACATTTTTTATTACATTGTTCACAATTTTGCCGGTAAAATTCTTTACGAATATAATACACGGGGTATCCAGACTGCTACCGAAAATGAAGCCGGGTAGTAGTTTTAGCGACATCGGACACAAAAGTAAATTAAAATTTTGAAAAATAGCGATTATTTTATCATCGCATTTGGGTGATGAATACATAGTTTCTTCTAAACTAATAGTGTACATCCTTTTATTTTAAAGACGCTATGGCACGAAAAGGGTTGAAATCATTATTTTAGCAAAAACTATGGATTAACCAGCCAAACTTGATAATATTTAAAATATTAA
Source organism: Hyles vespertilio (assembly GCA_009982885.2). Taxonomy (NCBI): domain Eukaryota; kingdom Metazoa; phylum Arthropoda; class Insecta; order Lepidoptera; family Sphingidae; genus Hyles; species Hyles vespertilio. The sequence goes on from CM042824.1 coordinate 7,373,404, forward strand.
AAAATTTGATGCGTTTCTTTGCGTTTTTTTTTAGTTGCATTGTATTTGTAGCCACTAAAACTACCACTCGGCTTTGTTTTCGATAGTATGTAGATAGGAGAAGTGTAGATTATGCTATATAGGAAGTAGACTCTAATTGGAGTTGTTATACTGCGGCAAAGTACTTTACACCTTAAGGTCCAGTGTTGATGTTAATGTGATTTTTAAGTATTACTTGCCTATCCTTTTTGCTTCCCGCTCCCCTCCCGACTTGATAGGCTGCCTTCCGTGTGGATGTTGCGATCGCTTACCATCAGGTGATCTGTTTGCTCATGTTCCGGACTTATGCAATAAAAAAATGTTTCTATTCGCGGAGTTGAGGAATTTACGATAGTCTCTCGTACTTTCTGATTACCTCGACATTATATCTTACGTGTTTAATATGCCCATTGTTATGTCAATATGTATAACAAAGTAAGCCAACGTATTGAAATAAAACTATTTCAAACTAAATCCGCGATAAATCCGTAAAAAGTTTTATTTCAAAGCCAATTTTATGTTTCCGAAAAAAAGTTAGAGAAAACCCTCCAGTACCCAGACACGTCGTACTTTTAAAGTATCAATTATTTTGACGATCGGCCTATGGAAACTATCGCATGGAGGGCCCCATAGCTCAATTAGTGCAGGGGGCGAGCGGCCATTACGCTCGAGTGATGCGGATTCGAATAACTTGACGGGAGCTCACTGGCGAATTCACGAGTCCTAGGGCACGTCAAATTCATTTTATTTTTTTATATTTTTTTGGTTCTTACATTCGTCTGGCCAGTTATTTTTATATGTTGGAGTGATTAGGTTTTTTTGTATAAAAATGGGAGGAGTTAAAAAGGAAACGATGGTTTAGGTTGAACTTCTGCATTAATTTGAATTGGTTTGATTTTCCAGGCATACAGCTCTTACATGCATTGTATTTGCATATAAATGGTTATTAGCAATACACAAATAAGCTATAAAGAAAATCGTGTCGAGAAATTTACTAATATAAGATTTCTTTTTATGAATATCAAAGGCGTGCGAAACATATAAATCATAACATATCTATCGATCATATAATAAAATATCAACATGTCTAGTGTGAAAAACTAAGGTATAACCGCAGCACAGATTATAAGAATTTGCCCGACAGTGGGGCGTATGTAAGCTAATATATCTTCCTAGGGCCAACCCTAGGAAGATATATTAGCTTATTAGGAAGATATATTGGGAAGTGATAGTTCATTAGTTTATATCCAAATATAAACTAATGAACTATCACTTCCCAAAAATCATCAATTAAACAAGACACAACAATCCGATACAATCGCCAATTGAACGGAATAAATAATTAATCGTATTCCGAAATGAAAAATAAACAGCATTAATTGAAAGTCGAAAAAACATTGCGCCCATTAAAAGCTTTGAAAGCTTCCCCCGCATGTAAAAGCTTGGGGCTATGGCTCCGATTGGGTATTGATTGCTTAGTTAATTTTCATAACATGCGCGGCTTGTTCGTGAATTGGTAAATATTATTCTTTTTTATAACAATTTGTTTATTTATTTGAGTGTTTTGTGTGGTGTTGGATTAAGCCATGTGGAGATGGAACGGTGTTTGATTTTATGTTTGTATTAAATCTGTTTTAATTAAATGAAAACGCACATATCAGATTGTGTATTTACTTATGTGGTTGAGTACTTATCGTCGCGTATGGTGAAAGATAACAGTTTTCTGTTTGTTTGTTTATAGGCTTATGATTCGGTAACCACTCGCTCCATTTATATTGTATTATCTCATTTTTTTAGGGAATATGATTATGGGAATATAGAGAGTCTGAGTTGTTAATATTTTTATTTAATTCGAAATAAAAGGGTAATATTGAATGCTACCTGGGCTTTACTACCATGTATAAAGAAACATCAAACTACGCCCCATTCGTTTATTGTAATTTAAATTATTATTAGTTTATCTAATAAGCGAGTGATAGAAAAAACTACAAAAACAACTTCATCCGTTTACTTGTAAAAACCGACTATCCTGTGTCTCCTGTATTTGTCTCCTACAAAATCCAGACAAAAAAGATTCATATAATAAGCGAGTCAAGTATACGGCTACCCAATAAGAAATGAGCGAATTCAAGTGACAGTCCCACGCAATACTGAGGCTCGGTCGTTTATCACATGCATCTGTGTCGTGGAAAAACTCGCGCTTGACTCCATGATATAGCAATTTTTCCTTACACGCCATGGAGGAAGGTTTTGTTATTTGTTCTCCTGGATTTAATTCGTTCAGAAGTTTGTTGGCTTATACTATTTGTTACATATCGACGGTGAAGTACCAATACCTTAAAGTATCATTTTTCAATTGACCCATTAATGGCAATACCTCCTATTTAACGGAATACCTACTATCATAAAAATACACGATCACAATACGACATATAAAGCCTACATTATTACTATTCACCATAAAAAAATATATTTATTTTTTTACTTTACAAAAATTAAAATTTTATCCGTTTGTTTTTTATGACTTTGTCAGTTATCTTTTATTGGCACTTCGCCGTTGATATGAAAGGCGAGGAGTTAGCAACTTGCTTGATGCTAAGCGGCCACCATTACTTAAATCCTCCAGCAAGTCGGGAATTAAGTCAAACTGCCTTCTATCGTACATTTTAAGTAAGTCTGATCTAATTCTAAGCTTTATTGATTCGAGAAAAAACCACTTAGGTTTGTACACGTTACTAGGATCGTGCCATAACAATTTAAGTTTAATATAGCAAAAGAACGAATATCACAAGTGCGTGGTGGCCTGTTGGTAAACGGACTAGACGCGGCTGCCCACATAATCACGGTGGTCGCGGGTTCGAATCCCAGGGCACACCTCTGACTTTTCGGAGTCATGTGTGTATTGATAGTCAATTACCACGCACTAAAACGGTGAAGGAAAACATCGTGAGGAAACCTGCATACCATAGCGATTTATAAGAATTTCTATGGTATGTAAGTCCGCCAACCCGCACTAGGCCAGCGTGGTGGACTATATGGCCTAACCACTCTCAATCGCACTGTCGATTGTGGAGGAGGCCCGTGCCCTGCAGTGGGACGTATATGGGCTGATACAGCTAAAACGAATATCAAAATATATTCCGACATTGTGAATTCGAATGACAGATACGTAATTACCTGACTACGATTCCGAGTGGGGATTGAAGAACAAAGTAACGAATGAAATACACATTTTTTTCATCCATTGTTTACACAAAACACTTAAATTAAAAATCTCCTCGGCTTAATTAAATAAAACTTAATTCGGCTTCAGCGAGCAATGGAAATTTTATTGTGAAAACATCGGCTGAAGCCCGTCAGTGTTTCTTTTTGTGTTCAATTTAATAACGTTCACAAAGTAATTTGCAAATTTAGGTCTACGTTTTTGGTTTAGTAATGCTAGTATTAGGTATAATTTATGCCACGAAGTTTTTTGTTTAAAAGAAATGTTAGATTTTCTAGTTTATTATATAATATTAATTTGATTTAATGAATTTGTAAATCATATTTTTGAAAAACATTTTAATGAGTTCCATTTCACTTACATAGTAAGAACTCTTTAAATTTCCTGTATACAATTATCGTGTTTTCAGCTCTGTGACATATTGCATATAAGTTCACGCCTCTTTCCCCATACTGGTAGATAGAGTTAGCCTTAATATCATCTACAGTTTGCCTAATTTATTTCAGTCACTAATATATGATAAGTTTACGGCCATACTGTGCATAAATTTAAATCCCGGGAAAATTTGATGATATTTCCTAAATCAAAACCACACTGAACGTGGGGCAGATCAACAAAAATATTATAGATAGATAGAAGACTTGCCTGATATTGCAGGAAGTCGCTGGATGCAGGCCGCTTGCGACATGCAGATAATTCTTGAATCGAAAACCAGTGTTCTATAGCTGAAGAGAAAGATAATATAGATAATTAGATAGAATTGAGAGTAGTTAGACCATATAGTATACCACGCTCGCCAAATAAGGGCTGGCGGACTTTACGTACCATGAAAAATTTCCTTACGATGTTTTCCTTCACTATTATCAATCACCACTCTCAATCTTACTCTCGATTGTAGAGGAGGCCCGTGCCCAGCACGTGACGTGTATGTTCTGGTACAGATATATTTATTGTTAATACTTTAAAACTACCTTCATGGAATAAAGGTATGAATATTCAGCTCTGATTGAAAATTATGAACAAACATGAAAATGTTAAACAGTTTATTTCCATATTAAAAACTGTCTTACATATTTAACTCCCGGGATCCTTTTAATAAACCACGGCATTATAGTGTCCGGTTGGAAATTGTTAGAAGTAATAATATTTTTAATATTATGAAGCGTGCAATGTATTCAACATTATGTTTTGCGAAAGCTGTTTGATAAAGTTATTGGCTTTTGCAACAGATTTATATTACACTGGATATTGAAAGCAGCTTGGCGTAACAATCTCAAAACTATTGTTTTACAAACACATCCAAGCGGCACAGATTATCTAAAATCTATTGTTGAGCGGTGAATTTTGGAACTAATATATATTTACATATTTTTTAAATCTATTTATCCCGCTATTACTACTACGGATACTTGTGGGCTTCACAATAATTTGACTCGGTGCGGTGATCGAACCCACGACTTTTCTTTTCACAGCCATCGTCAAACCAAATGCATTACGGAGGCTGTAAAAATATAATATTTACCAGGGAGAAGCAAACATTACAGTCAGAAAATTAGTACTTCTTTCCTACTGCGTTTCTATCTATAGATAGGTTATTCAAGAATTTCAAATTTCGAAGAAAAATTCTGCTGTCCTCGTCTACCACTTAAGATGTCTTCACCAAATTGAGTTCAAATTAGTTTCGTAGTAGGGGTGTCTAGACGTAGCAACCACACGTATAAATGTGATCGGATTTATACAAATATATTTACAGATTTCCAATGGATATGTTTAATTCAATATTTTGTTTAATACTAAATAAATGGATGTATGATGCACATAGCCGCATTAATCTTAATTATTTATTGGTCTTAGTTATTTAAAAGCAAAAAAAAAAATATATAAAAATTATAATAGTATGAAATTAATAATATTTTAGTACGAGTTTATGATAATTTTTGTCAATCTTTATATATATGTATTTCTTTAGGCCAGCAGCCAACCCGCACTAGGCCAGCGTGGTGGACTATATGGTCTAACCACTCTCAATCGTATTCTCAGCGGCGTGCACAGGATTATGATACTGGGTATGCGGCGGAGTACTCGGTCACAAAAACTTTTTCTTTTATAGTTTTTTAGCATAGCCACAGCCACGCGACAGATCTCTAAGTCGGAAACCATGCCAACATAACAAGTCTTAGATGTACTACTATTCATGTCCATCTTCTACGGCAACGCAGACAAAACAGCGATCGATCGTCGCGGCGGAAGAAATTCTAATAAGTAAAATAAAAAAAACTCACCTTATCAGCTTTCAATTTTCACATATTCAAGGTTCCGGTTAGTTGAGATTATTATACCTATCCCGATGTAAATAAACGCAAGATTTCGTCCACCTCATTCATTCATTTGATAAACATACATTTTTAACACAAACCTCGCAATCAAATAACATTTAAAAAAATAAACAAACACAATAGAAAAAGCAAATGACTACAATTAATATCGAAACTTAGTAATAAACTGTTAAATGTACACACTTTCAAATGTTAAAATGAATAATCCGTTAAGAAATCTATTTTTTTTTTACAAACATACTAGTATTATATAAAATAGTAAACAATGCAAAAACTCATAAAAAAAGCAAAATGGCCCCCGCGAAACACAAAACATTTCTATTTAAACAAATAAAACCTTACTAACCAAAAATGCATAATATGCATAGGTGATTTATTAGATTCCAGCCTATTAATTTTACTCGGATTATAGGCAACGAACATTTACGATTACTCCCGACAACTGCCGAACTCCCGAGGCCTGCCGCAGGAGTCGCGGCTTTCAATATTCATGGGTGTGTGCGTTTGCGACTGTGCACGGACACCAAAATTACTACACACATGCAAACAAATGTAATGCGGGACGCGGCGGCATGACTTGGTTGATTAGGTGCATTAATTTGCTTTGCAGCGCCTCTTGCTTTTCGCGTGGCAACCATAATGTTTGCGTGATTGCAAATAGGTGCTATTTATAAAATATTAGGCGTTTTTAAGTTATTATATTTTGTTTATTCATTTATTTACTATAAATTAAAGTCATCTAAAACGTACGAACGTTATAATAAAATATCTGTGAATGGCAAGTAAAGCACTGCATTTCTGCCTACAAGGAGTGCACGCCCCTGCGTATTCTCAATTGTAGAGTAGGCCCGTGCCCTGCAGTGGGACGTATATGGGCTGAACAGATACAGACAGATTTCTTTAGGACATCGCTATGTTTATGTTGTTTTAAAATAACCACGCTGGACTAGTAATTCATGGTGGATTTCACATACAATCTAACATCTTGTGGGTAATACTCACTGCAGGTTTCTTCATGATGTTTGCCATTACTAGTAGACCCAATTGAAATGGGGAGAGATTACCGTATGGATATAAAAAATAGGGTCATGTAAAATTTTTCGCTTAAAATTTAAATACGCCAATCATGTAGGAATTATTGTATGAGAAATTTTCTCAATTTAAATAAAGTATTAGGTAAAACATTCGGTATTTTTTGCAGTCAAACTTCCCACATTTATCACAAGAGTCAAATGCTTTTCTAACTAAAATATCACTATAAAATAACGATGCTCCCACTAAGTAATTGGGAGAGATGCCTCAATGTCCTAAAGCACGGGAATATAATGTTTTAATAAAAACTACACCGTTGCTAAGGAATGCGTTTTCTAATAAAGCGAGGAGTAAATTTTGCGAGACTTGAGCAAAGTGTGGCGACTGGCGTTACTTATAGCCAGTTCACGTGGTTTCGTAATTTCCACCCAAATATTTTGCTTAATGTGTTTGCTCTATGTAATTAAATGCATTTTATCAAGCCTTTTTAAGGAATTCATCCTTGGAGTGCACTCTAGTATGTGTGTGGTTTTATTTTGACGTTTCAAGTTTTAGTTACGGGTGGGCAAATTTAGTTCGTGTGAGTTTTTTGTGGAATCAATGGCGATCGAATCCCCCTGCTATCACATTTGGACGAAAACGCGAGGACGGAAAAATAACTAAATATTTTAATGAGGTCTGTTTAAATAACCTCAGACGGATAAACCTCTTGGTTTCATCTTCAAAGACGTAGACACAGGGTATTATCAATTCACTGACCTCAAGTTCATTGACCTCATTTCTATCCCAAGATGTGAAATGGGACACATATTGCACCACATTAAGATTTTAGCCTATTTAGGATAAGAACAAGGAAGATCAAAGCCGATCTTAACCAACATGCTTAAGATCGAGTCGGATAACTTGCAATGATTAATTAATTCGTAATAACTAGACTAGACTTGTATGTCATATGGAACTCAATCATAATACATTCGATATGTATGGTTTGTCTGTCGGCTCACTGAATGTGGTTGACAACCGCAAAGTTTAATTATTAGACAGTGGCTACGTAAAACTAGATCAAATATATTCAATTCCCCACATTATTGTTTTATTATGAGTGTTTTATATTAAAGGCTCATTTGGTGTATTTGTTAAGTCGGCCTACCTTTGTCTCTGTACCTATAACGCAATGAACATTTATCTGATAGTAAATATACCGTAGTTAAATATCTGTCTGCGAAAATCGCTTATAACTACATGTTCTGCGTATTTACACAGCATTAAGCCCCCTTTATAAAAGCATAATTAGTGTTACACAACTTTGTTCTTCGAAAATGTATTGAGAAGTATGAATTAACTGAAATATTATTTTTGACATCCATTTTTTACTTATTACTTATGTACAGGCGTAGTGTAGTGACTATTTTAATAAGCGGAAAAGCCACGCTTGTGGCAGAATGAATCAGCAAAATTGACAGGTTCATGGATGTTCATGGGCGACAGTGAGAACTTACCATCAGGTGACTTTTTTCCTCGTTTGCCGGATATACATGACAGATAAAAAAACTAAGGCACATTGTTGTGATAAAACTACAGTAATAAATTAACTAAATAATAATAAAAATAAATCAATGGATTAGTATACCACTGGTATTGGAAATAACAGCTTTGTTATATTTCTTTAACGCTTCTACCGTTCCTACATTCAAATTAAGGTATATACTGGGTATCTCAAGACTGCTACCGAAAACGAAGCCGGGTGGTAGTTTTAGTGACTACAAACACAATGCAACTAAAATTTTCGCAAAGAAACGCGACAATTATTTTTTAAATATCTTAATTTTTGGGTGGTAAATCCATAGTTTTTGCTAACATAATAATTTAAACTCTTATACCTCAGAGTATTTATAAATAAAAGGGTATACAATATTTTTTAGGAAAAAAATGTATATACCACCCAAATATGGCCATAGGAATAAAATAACAAAAAAATATCGCTTTTTTTCCAACATTTTCTGTTGCATTGTGTATGAAGTCGCTTAAACTACCACTCGGCTTCGTTTTCGGTAGCAGTCTTGATATACCCTGTATGTTTCTACAGGCACAGAGTCATGATAAATAGAAATGAAACAGTTTGAAAGTATGAGATGTATTCGCCGAATGATACTTGACAGGTTAATCCCTGGATGGCGCGAGCACTAAGAGAATAATCGAATCTGATTTTGGCATGTATTCGGTTCGCAATGTTTCTTCCTATAGCTTCGGTATATAGAATCTTAATTAATTAAATGTAAAATTAGATTTTAAATAAAATTATATGTTTTGACGACGAGATCAGGATCCCAACCATAGCTGTTAAAGATTTTTAGGATGAGAAACGTTTTACAATGCTTGAAAAATCATTTACAATTATTATATAAGTTTAGAGATAATTTACATTTTGAACAGATACTTTGGGAATACATACTCTTGTGGACTAGGTTACAAGAAACTCTCCTAGCATTATAATACTGTCAAACATGTTTCATTATTGTGTTGATAATAATATATCTGCATTTCATTACTCAGTCTCTCGAAAATGCAGCTCATCATTCGAAGAATTTCATCCAGTCTCAACCATTACCATTTCAGATGCTACATCCATTTACTATCTGACCTTTGCTTAATTCAAAGGAAAGCTACGGTACGATGGTAGCTCAATTTTAATTAATATTAGAAATAGTTCTTAAAATGCAAGAAACAAAGTGATATTAAATTTATATGAAGTAAAGATAAACGATAATAATCAACAGATAATAAACTAATAAGTGCGTGGTGGCCTGTTGGTAAACGGACTAGACGCGACTACCAACATGTTCACGGTGGTCGCGGGTTCGAATCCCAGGGCACACCTCTGACTTTTCGGAGTCATGTGTGTATTGATAGTCAATCACCACGCACTAAAACGGTGAAGGAAAACATCGTGAGGAAACCTGCATACCATAGCGATTTATAAAAAATTCTATGGTATGTAAGTCCGCCAACCCGCACTAGGCCAGCGTGGTGGACTATATGGCCTAACCACTCTCAATCGTACTCTCGATTGTAGAGGAGGCCCGTGCCCTGCAGTGGGACGTATATGGGCTGATACAGAATAAACTAATAATATCTAACTACTAGACATAATGAAACTACTCTTATGCTTCAGGATGGCGAGCGCAGTGGAATGCCAAGCACTGCTTTATAATTGAGGTATTGTTTGGTTTTGCTTTTGTCCATGAGTTATGTATCGCTTAACATCACGAATGGCATGTTCGTGTCAATGAATGCTTATCAAACTTTTTGCTTAACAAAGCTAGTCATTTAATAAAACATGTATACTGTAATAAATAAATAAAAAAGTTGTTAAGATCAGACTTAATCATAAAATTTCGAAATACAGCGTAAAATCTTCTGCATATGATAGTACCAAAGAATCAAAGACAATATTTCAACTGAAAGAACTTTACAACATCGCATGAAAGGAAAATGAAATAATTCAGTGTTGTGAATTACACGGTCTAGTGCTGAAGCCATTGAGATGTACAAAATTTCATGTTCCTGAGCTTTTGTAAACATTTTGCATTTTTTAAAATGCAACACAAAAATGAAATTCGTCTTTTTGTAATGCATTAGTGATAGGAAATATCGGAATCATCGTACTATAATATAATTTATATAAATGGCGTGCGACCAAATTTGGAAATGCATATAATTTTAATAAACATCAAATTAACGCATTATTTGGGCTGTAGATTCAGATTTGTTTTCATAATTTTATCAGCAAGCATTTTTGTTCGCAATTTAAAATGATTATCACGTTCAATATAATATTACTCGTTAAATGCGAAGAGAGGCGAAGAGAGACAAACTGTTCCTAATATTTTGACAATTTTGACGCCATGAGATCGTAAACAATCTATGCTTTATCTTTCAAATGTGTTTGTCCTCTATTTACCGGAGGTCACCGCTGCATATTTACTATAGATTTTATATTATATAATGATTTGCATTACAATTTTATAACCAATCAATATTATGTGAAATAGAATTAGGTATTGCCATCAAAACGAAGATATACATAGTACACCTTCTTTATCAGTTTTCTAGCTCAGCCGACATTGAATCGACTTCTTTCTGTAATATTTCCGCACTTGTCTAGTTAAAGTTCATTCGAAAATATAGCATACTTCCCAAAATATAGCATTATTCTTAAAATCAAACTGTTTAATTTATTTATGTAACTTGGCTTTGTAATGTAAAAAAAAAATAAAAGTTAGAATAGTGTAAATAAAAAATCCAGTGTCTGTCTATGACAAGTCTTCTAACATTCGCACTGGTAATTTGCTGAGCCACCGCGAGATTACAACAAAAAACTTAACAAAACAAGCAACTTTTGCTCGACGAAGTTTTAAAAGTCACACAAAGTATTAATCTCGTGGCTTTGGAACGAGCTCAAATTTTCACCTTTGGATTTATATTTTGCGTCGTATTTCAGACTGAACGTGCAGTGCTTGTAGTATAGTGAATATTTTAGTGATCTTTGTTTCTTTCTATCTTTTTGATTTTGTTGTGTTCTTTAGTGCCTGTAGTTTTTTTTTTTATAATATTGTACTTTAATACTTCATTATTTTCACTGCAACACTTCCAAAAATGTACAAAATGTATGAACTTTCAGATATCAAAATGACAACTTGGGTAATTCGATTCAAATAAAAAACGGAAAAATGTACTACGTATAAACAGTAAAAAACGGAAGAGGTAAATTGAAACGAAGTTCGATTTTTTTATTGTCACTTACATTACATAATTTTGTGCGTCATAAAGAACATTTTATTCTATTCATCGCACACCGGTTTCTTCGCCTCGTTCGTAATAACTGTGATATTAAACGAGCAATAAAGACATTTTCTGAATTGACAACAAATATAGCTGACGAGATTAACTTTCTGGGGATTTTTGTCCTTTACGTCCTAAGATTGGACGATATTCGGAGGATTTTGACTGTAAAAACGCAATTGGCGGAATATTTGCGTTAGAAATACAGCTGTGAATTTTTGGCCATTTGAGCCGGTTTATTTTAGATGGATAACGCAAGCACGATTGACATGGAAACTAATGGGATATTTTGAGTGATGAGAGATCAACTACATGTTGATTGTGAATAAATGTATTAAATGTATTAATATTAAAAACACATGTGACCTTTGGGGAATTTCAACAAAAATATTAAACTCTGTAATACCAGTCTTGGCTCCCCAGTTAGCTGTAATTTTTAATGCTTGTATAAACAGTGGTCTATTTCCTGATAAAATGAAGTTGAGTAAAGTAATACCTCTTTTTAAATCTGGTAGTACAGATGACCCCTCTAATTATAGACCTATTTCAGTACTACCTTCATTAAGCAAAATTTTTGAAAAACTGATGCTCTTGCAACTTCAAACTTATTTTTCAAAAAATAAAATACTTCATGGTAAACAATTTGGTTTTACGCGGGGTCGCTCCACAACTGACGCTGGTGTGGAGCTTATAGGTAATATATTTGATGCTTGGGAGAATTCACAGGATGCCTTGGGTGTATTCTGTGATCTATCCAAAGCATTTGATTGTGTTCACCATGATATACTTATCAGGAAATTGAGCCACTATGGAATTAATGGTATTGCTCTCGAATTATGCAAATCATATTTGAGCAATAGGGTCCAAAGTGTTGATGTCAACGGAATAAGAGCTCCTGGGTCAGCCGTAACTATGGGAGTTCCACAGGGCTCGATTCTTGGACCCTTTCTATTTTTAATTAACATTAATGACTTACCTTTTTTTATAAGGGACAACTGTGAGGTAGTGTTGTTTGCTGATGATACTTCACTAATTTTTAAAGTAAATCGACGTAATCCCGATATTGACGACGTAAACCACACCCTCTCAAAAATAGTACATTGGTTTAGCATTAACAATTTGTTATTAAATAGCCAAAAAACTAAATGTATAAGGTTTGTGACACCTAATGTCAAAAAAGTTAATGCTAACATTAATTTGAATGGGGATGAGTTGAGCCTTGTGGATACAACTAAGTTTTTGGGAATCACTTTAGATCCCAAACTTCAGTGGGGCTCTCACATAGTCGCTCTAGCTAAAAAGCTGAGCGCCGCAGTCTTTGCGGTGGGTAAGATTCGCCGATTGACTGATATTGATACAGCTCGGTTGGTATATTTTGCCTACTTTCATAGTCTGATGAGTTATGGAATTTTATTGTGGGGTGGTGCTGCTGACATTAATACCATCTTTGTTCTCCAAAAGCGAGCTATAAGATCAATTTATTCGCTAGGGTCCAGATATTCTCTTAGAGAAAAATTTAAATAGATAAGTATAATGACAGTAGCATCACAATATATTTTTGAAAATTTAATTTATGTTCATAGAAATAAAGAAAGTTTTCGTAAGATTAGCGATATTCATAACAAAAATACTAGGAATAAGAATAATCTAGCTACTCATAAGACTAGGCTCCACAAAATCAGCAAATCTTTTAAGGGTTACTGTATACATTTTTATAACAAAGTTCCCAGTCATATTAAAGCCTTAACGATTACAAAATTCAAATCAACTATCAAGCAAAAATTATGCAATAAAGCATATTATAAAATTTCTGAATATCTAGATGATAACAAGGCTTGGGAATAGAATAAAATTAAATACATGTGTAGTATCTCGGAGCGGAGGTATTGGTGTGCTCTGTATAATATCATTCAAATTAAGTAACTTTTGCAGTTGTTTTGCTGTGTAAGTGATTGGGTATGTCATGCTCGCTAAAAAGTCTATGCTTGCGGTGGCGTCGTGTGCCGGGTCGGTCACTTCCCTATAGCATGGTTGAGGAGGCCGATGGCTGGCACATGCGTCATACTCGTGAACGGGTGCTGCTTGCGTAGACTGGTCTATCCGATTTGCTTACATTGTAACGGATTAATTAATGGATTACATAAGGCTTTCGCAATTATTCGCTGCTTTGGCGAAAAAGAGTATACTGATTCTTCGTTCTGGGTGACTTCGCTACTTTCGGCCGTAGTAATTATAACATAAACATATTAATATAAAAATATTTTTTTGTAAATTTACAACAAATTATTAATGAACTGCTCTGATTAAACCAACTTGTAAATTTTGTAATAATTCCTACATTGTAAACTGGTTTTGAAAAGAGCAACACTAGAGTTTCTTGCCCGTTCTTCTCTAGTGAAAACCGCTTTCCGAACCGGGTGGTAGATAAAAAATGACTGAATCTAAATGATGTTGAATATTTTAATGGATTCAATAAATTATTTTCATTTTCATTTCATTTTCATTTTCATTTTCATTTTCAATGACATAAATATATAACAAATATTCGTTTTTACATAACATCCATAAGCGGATAAGCAGTTCTTGGTAATATATTATACTATTTTATTAACAGACCTCATAAACAACGATAGTGAAATGCACCTTGGTTAAAACAAGGCGATAAAAGGAACTGCAGTCGGGTGCCAAGATAGGTTGAGGACGCTCCTTCGGTCGTAGGTCAGACGCTACTGCAACTGGTGGTTTTTATTTCGGAGAGCTTATGCTCAGTTGTGGTGACCCCTAGATTATGAATGGCATCATCATTCACAGTTACAATAAGTCCATTAACTGCATAGGACCCTCACAAAGGATTACCAAAGCTGCCTGTTGGAAGCGGTCAGCGTCAAGCGGCTATAGAGTTAAAGAGTCTAACCCCCAAATACTGGATAGCTACTCAGCCACCGAACTCATTTGATATGACGTTATTTTGAGGTTCTGTTAAATTTCGAAATGAAATACTGGATAGCCATTTAGCTCATAAATCGGTCTACTCAGCAAACATCCAGCTAAATTTCCACACATTAACGAAAAGTTTGTTTTCAGTTACAATTTTTATTGTATAAATATAAACGTTCCATTTGACGCAATATTCTTCATACATGATTTCCCTAAATTGGAAATTTAACCCTTTATATTTAATATGAGGAATCATTGTAACGTTTTTACTTTTGTTACGATTATGTTTAAAGCTATATTATATATTGCCATGTTATTATTTAAAAAATCTGTTAATAAAATCATGTGGGTGAAAAAACTTATGTCCCTATATCCGTAGCGAGTTTATTAAAAATATTATGATGTTTGTTTATTTTATTTATTGTTTACAATTGCACTCGGTTTTAAAGTTAGTTTTTGGAATATCTTTTCAATAAATAGGTATATAAAATACCAAACAACGGCTGCAGAACCACCTAAGTACCAAATGGAGAAGACTATGTAAATAAATACGATATGAGAAAGAAGCTGTGCTGGGTATTATAAACAGGTAAGTATACACGTATTCCTCTAAGTTTTAACGAATTTATATGATAATTAACTATTTAATATATAATATGAATCGATTATTCACACATTTTAAATCATCATCATCATCTACAGCCTGTAAGATCCCACTGCTGGGTACCTATAGGCTTCTCTCATATTATGCCTCCTATATATTATCTCCTCCTCATATAGTAGTATTATGTAATAAATATGGAAAATAAAGTATGGTACAATGTGTATAACTATAAATAATCCTTTGTTTCAGGAGCTGGAGTGGAGTACATAAATATTCAATGTGTACCTATATAATAAGACCGTCCAAGAAATATGGCTCATATATATAGTGCCATGTATATCAGCTATAGACTAAATAAGTAAGCTCAACAAATATATATAAAAAATAAAAAGAGATATATAAAATTATGACATACTTTAACTTAAACACTTTTGCAGGTAACGCTATAGAAATCATGCATATGTTAGAATTTTGTGGGTAGAGGTATATAAAAAATATAAAACATGGGTATTTCAATAGATATAATTATCTATAATTATATATTTTAACCATATTACTTAACATAATGGCCAATAATTATTATAATGTTACAAAATTATCAATTATATTAAATCTTGTTTATTACACAGCAATTGACATAATTTGGTACAATAATATAGATTAATTCTACCACAATCGACAATTACAATGTTACAGAATAATATCTAATTATTCTGAACAATTAAGCATCAGAATATAATATTAATTACTTAACTTGCCAATCCTGGTAGTCCTCACTGCTCACTGGCAGAGCTTCCGCTCAGCGACGCCTCACGATCGGAATGTGTCTCTTATCCGTCGGAGACTGGTATTTATACCAATCCGAATGTCAAAACAACTTAATACTACCGCCACTTCAGGCTTACATTTACAATTTACGTTTTTATATTATCATAATGAATTTATTTCACAAACAATCACTTCAATACATAATTTACAATGTGGAATATATATTTACAAATATTATAATCAATCTAAGTATATTATCTATGTTAACACGGCCATACTGACAATACTTCGTCCTCGAAGTATATAATATTTTTATATCTTTAATGTACACAAATTTATCATTACATCATAAGAAAATAACGGAATAAAAATAACATTTTGTGAAATATTTCTTTTTTTTTTGCCATCATTATAGTTATCTTTATTTTACATTTTTTTTTTCAGTTTTATATATAGTATAAAAACAAAATACATATAAAAATATAAAAGTCTTTCAACAATGGCGAGGCTCGAGACCTAAGCCACCGGGACACCAAAGTGAGGAACCTCCTCACTATACGTGCCGTGTCAAGCAATACTGCCTTCTGTATCCGACTCCTGACCCAACAGCCAATTTATTATTATTAATTTAGATCTTTGGTTCGGGATACCTTCGTTTATCTTTTACCTATGTCTGTATCAGCCCACATACGTCCCACTGCAGGGCACGGGCCTACTCTACAATCGACAGTACGATTGAGAGTGGTTAGGCCATATAGTCCACCACGCTGGCCTAGTGCGGGTTGGCGGACTTACATACCATACAATTTTTTTTACCTATGTACACCATGAATACTATAAATCGCATCGATTCACCAGACGCATAGACATACCGCCACATTCTCCAGCTGCCGGAGCGACTGACTGGCACCAAACGTGTGGCTAGCAGCATTTTTTAAATATAGTACTTGCATAGACATATTGGTCCCCTTCAATTGCAAGACCAACACCAAACAAGTAAGACAGCGATTTTAGTATTTACCAGATACCTAGACATGCCAAAAACATGTTCACCCGCTGCTGGTGAGACTAATTGACACCAAGTATATGGTCGACCAGCGGTTTTTTTTGGCTTGTACATCAAAGAATCACGTTTCACAAAAAGCATTTTTTTTTTATAATGCTTCATAATCAATAATAATGTGACAAGGCATTTTCAGTGTAAATATTTTACTCAATCGATTATCGGGCCAGAACAGTGACTTTACAACGACATGTACATTCGCTTCTACTGCGATCAATAAATACGAAAAATCATACATTTTGTATTTTATTATATATCTGTATCTAGTTCCGTATCAAAATAAAATATACATTGGTAACTTTATATATTAAATATAGGGCACTAAATATCGGGTAGTGAATCGAAATGTTGGAACATTCTAATGGATCCATTTTTACTTTTATAAATCGTTCGGCCAATCTGACTATTGATTCCCAACTTAATACTACCGCCACTTCAGGCTTACATTTACAATTTACGTTTTTATATTATCATAATGAATTTATTTCACAAACAATCACTTCAATACATAATTTACAATGTGGAATATATATTTACAAATATTATAATCAATCTAAGTATATTATCTATGTTAACACATACAACAAATCATTTGGACAATACACACCCTTTTGAAATGAGTATGTAATATAAAAATATACAAAAAAGAATGAGACAAATTGTGTCAAGGAAGAAATATTTGCATCAGAAAACAGTGTTTTAAATGAAAGTTGAAGAATGTTATGAATTTTAATTAATATGTAATACATAAAATAAATTGTTTATTTCACCTATTTTAATTGTTAAAAAATGTCATATTATATTTCTATTGTACATTTTTAATAGTACATTTATTAATTTAGTTTTAAATTAATGTTAAAATAATTGTTATTATTTTGTGTTTATAAAGTAATATAGATATAAATGTAAGACAGATCTAAAGAAATGTAAATAATTAAAAAAATATAATATGTACTAATGCTGTTATTAAAATAAATATACTACAATAAAACATAACTCATTTTTATTTGTATTCATTCCATGGTAATTCAATAAAATGCACTGTACGGTTTAAAATATGTATTTTATTAAATTATTCCTTGTTGCAACATTTTCATTGGTTATACTATGTGGAGCTGGTGGAAATGATTCAGAAAGATCAATCTCCAATATATGATCATTCTGGGAACATGCTATATTATGTAACACAGCACATGCCTCTATAATAGTAAGCTAATTTTCAAAAACTTATAGCCCAACTTGCAGACAAGAAGATCTTTGTTGTAAAACCAAAGACCCTCTCCACTGGGTTTCTTGTTTTAGTATGGTCTTGATTGTAAGCTTCTTCAGTCTCCCCTTTCCAGAAATGCACATAAAGGAGAATCATTGAAATGTTTACTATCATGCACTGCGCCTGGCCATCGGCCTATAATGTTTCTTATCCTCAAGTTAGGGTCGCAGACTGCTTGCACATTTATAGAAAAATGGCCTTTTCTGTTTCTAAATGTTTCTGCTTGTGGTCCTCCTAAAAACAAGATAATAAAAATTAGAGCTCTAGCAAATATTCTTATTTCAAACTACAAATAATTTTATGTAAATTGAAAAAATATATTCATAAAATTGAATTCTTTATAGGAAACTACTATTGTAGTTGAACATTTTTCCAGTATATACTGAATAGCTACAATCAGTACAAATCATTGTATGATTAATTATATTATATTATATATTTAGCCCTACAACTATTTAGAGAGCTTGGTTATATGGGGTACAGTGGGCTGGGGAAGAGCCAATTACGTGCTAAATGTTTTGATTCCAACAAGCATATATATATAAATTATTGTGTAGAAATCATTTAGAGTGTGCCTTTATACTGTGCATAATATATTATACTATTCTTTGATTGATAATATAATATTATGTACAGTAAAAAGGGATACTCTAAATGATTACTACACAATATAAAATACGCTAGGCATTTTAGAAGCATATTTAGTTAAAATAGGATAAGAAAACATATATTTGTGTACATGTAAAAGCTTAATAGTTATGTATACATTATTATAAGTAGAAATTACCTGGAGATTTGATCCTTATATGTATGAAATTTATAACTTCAATCACTCCTGCGATCGCATAGAAATCATTCGCAATATGGCATTGTTGTTGTTAGTTGGGAATTTTCATGCCACGATTTTGTAGTTTAACTAACTCTGCTGTAACTTTGTGTTGTACAGTCGGCTGTTCCACATGAAATACATCTCCAATAATCTTCTGGTAACTGCCTGTCGTAGAATATCATAAAGCAAGTAACAGTTGGTCGCAAGTTTTTATCAATCGACTTCTATTTGTAGTGGGTTCTATTTTGTCTCCAGCAAGGAACACAGATGCAGAACAGTTTCTTTCTTCAGGCGGAACCTCACTTTGTTTGAATGTTTTCTTCTTTGTATTTGTCAAAAGCATTGATTTTTTTCTTGATTGACTCGCCTTGATGAAGCTATATCGTCATCAGACAGCGATGAAACCGACGCGAGAGTCATTTTAGTAAATTTTATGTAGAATTGATAAAGTTAAGAGTGGTCGCAGGCGGCCTTAAGACGACGGCTGCTTAAAACTAGAAATTCTTAAAAAATTGACTGTTTGACAGCTGTCAAACTCTTAAGTTGCTTTCGAGAATACGAATCGGATGAATAATGCCCCATTAAATATTTAATTCTTAAGTGGTTTAATCGAAGTTATATTTAACTGGAATCAATTTAACAGGTCATTAGAGCTAGTTAATCGGAGTTAAAAGTTAATTGGCTTTCCAGTATTTGGGCATAAATAAATCATGATTCATTCACCCTAATCTAGAGCTGACCACTAAGAAGCCAATGAAATATTTTTCGATTGACTTGCAAAGATTTTTTTGTCTTAAAACTGGTTGAATTAATATTTTTCAACTCCAGAGCATTTCCAATAAGCGAAGTGAATGAATTTTTTGCAACATCTGTCGTTCTGTTGCCAGCTGGCTCTCATGAAACGTAATGTGTCTTATATACCATATCAATGCCGTTATTGAAATAGTGAAGACTCAATTAAGTATTTTTTATGAGGAGAATTTTAACAAAATTATGTTAATTTGAATTTTTTGAACGCTTATATAACTCGCATTAGGCCAGCGTGGTGGACTATATAGCCTAACTACTTTCAATCGTACTTTCGAATGTAGAAGAGGCCCGTGCCCTGCATTGGGAGGTTTATAGGTTGATACAGAAACGCTTATATTAAGCCTTAATGTATGTATGTATACGAGTTGCGGAATCTTTATTATAAAATGTCACAAACACAAGTCGCGTTTTTTTTTTCGAATTCCTAGTTGCATTGTGTCTGTTATCGCTAAACCAACCACCCTTTCGATCACAGTCTGGATACAATACCCTGTAGACATGTACAAATATCATCGAAAAAGTATGCAAAAAATTTCCTTCATGAAACATATACACATATAAACGCTTTCCACAATTACGCCGTCTTATTTGTGTCTACAGCTAAATGCCATTCTGTTTGAATGAGTAAAAGTGATAACGCCTAGACTTTAAACAATTTCTGTAGCGCCCATTTTCAGGTTTTAATGTCGCCATTTTTGGTTCATCTACCAAATTAATTTGGCAAACAATATATAATAACGTCCCCTAACTTTATATATTGATATTGTCAGAACTGTCGACCAATGTACTAAAAAGCAATTTAAAAAACACGCTGAAATATGTTTTTCTAATCTATTAAGCGCGACTCGTGTTACTGAATAAAAAGCCATAAAACACGCGGGTTAATCGAACAGAACTTTTCACATACATCGTGCTCACGCCAACGGCTAAAAATTAATCAACCGACATCGTCAATAACTGTTCTATAACATATTTTTAGGAGTTTGTGACTTTGAACGTGGGCCATTTTGTTCGCTTTGTGTTACATGTGCGGGAATTGACGACAATTTAGAATAAACATTTTCACTTCGGTGTAGTTTAGATGGGAAAAAATATTTTTTTATTTATTAATTTATTTATTTATGCTTTATATACAAAATGTATAAAGGCGGACTTAATGCCTGAGGCATTCTCTGCCAGTCTACCTTTGGATGGTGCAGAGAGAAAACAAAGTAGGCGCATAAATTAACAAATTTGAATATGATAAATTAAGTGACTTCGGACACAATGCAACTAATTTTTGTGTAAAAAATTGTGACGAATTTTATTTGTTAAATATTTTCTATCGTCTTACTAGGGTGGTAAATACATAGTTTTTTCTTAAATAATAGTGTACACTCTTTTATTTTTAAAGACGCTATGGTACGCAAGGCTTTAAATTATTATTTTAGCAAAAACTAAGGATTTACCACCCAAACTCGACGATATTTAAAAAATATTTTTAAAAAATTGTCGCTTTTCTTTGCGAAAATTTTAGTTACATTGTGTTTGTAATCACTAAAACTACCACCCGGCTTCGTTTTCGGTAGCAGTCTTGATATACCCGGTATATAATAAATTTATATTATAATTTTCACTAATAACATTTTTTTATTTGAATGAACTGCGAGACGAGAATGCCTTTCGTTTGATGGTGAGCTCATGGACAGTAGCAAAATCAAATAACACCATGAATTACAAAGCAATGTTTGGCTTTCTACTGCGCTCGCCATGCTGAGGCATGAGATGTTAAGTCTCAATCTAACCGAAACACAACAGTATATTTACTCTGCTGTTTGGCGGGAGAAATAGACCTACCTAGGCGGTTTCTCACTTATGAATGACCTACCACCAGTAAAAGCTTATGTTTAGTTTCTAACTTTATTTATTAATTGATTAAATATGCAAAAAATATACGTAGG
Source organism: Hyles vespertilio (assembly GCA_009982885.2). NCBI lineage: Eukaryota > Metazoa > Arthropoda > Insecta > Lepidoptera > Sphingidae > Hyles > Hyles vespertilio. The sequence goes on from CM042824.1 coordinate 7,395,076, forward strand.
ACCTTTGTTGTCAGAAATGGAAATTCCTTGCATTTGAACCTAAAAGTAATTTATAGTATATTTATTTATGTATGTATATATATCTGTAGAAATATATATATATTTATATTTATAATAGGTGTATGTATATAATTATGTATCATATATTGTGTAAATACTAATTATAAATAATTCGTCTATTATTATTTTATTGGAGCTTGTATCCTTTTTTTTTTTCTAGACTGCCCTCTCATCTTTTCTTTTTTTTTTCTATCCATCCAAAGGTTGTCTGTAAGAAATCGCCATTTGTAATATATTTAAGTGTTTATCCTTTTTTGTGCAGTTAAGAATAAAATAAATAAATAAATAAATGGAAAGTGTGTAGGTAGTTGTGTAGGCTGTTACAACTTATATATAAATAGCCAGACCTGTCTCTTAAGAAACAATGATTCTTGATAGGCCAACCCAAATCCTTGAATCATAATTCCAAAAATAAAACGGGAATCACCGAGGTTCACCAGGTGTAATTAGACCACTGAGTTATTCTCAAATCAATAATAAATACATGTCCAGCGCAAGGGATAATTATTGTTCTATTTGTTGGACTTGGTTGAGGAGGGTCGTGCTCATTATTTATTTATTGGGCTTCAGGCGCGAAAAGTGCCCTGCCATTCATTATGTGTGGTAGGGTTGCCACCTTTTTTCTTGCAGATAAAGTACATTGGTTACTAGAGGTAGAAAAGAAAAAGTACATAGTAATAAAATAAAGTACAATTCATTTTTTACTATTATTATGGTTAAATACATATTTTTGTTACTTTTTGCGATTTGTATCTTTTATTTTTCTCTTTTCCCGTATCTTATTTTTTTAAATCATTTTTTCTGTGTTATATACTTATTCACTATCTATTTGATCGGTTTCACTATCGAAATTACATTTTGTAGGTGTATGTGGAGTATACTTGTGCACGATTCATAGCATTTAAAGCATAAAATATCTATAAAGCTTTGAATCTTATTTTTATTACATCTAAACCGCTCCGCGCGAAATAATCAAGAAATTGTGACAATAAATGACAGTGACATTGTTGACATTTGAGGTTTAGTTGCGGAAAAACGAGACCCCTGAACCGTCGGACGAACCGCACTGCGGCTCGTCAAAGAAACCTAAAAGGGTGCCGAAAACCGTCGGCGAGCCGCAATGCGGTTCTTGTTTACATTATAACGCTATTACACTAAAATGAACCCTATTTCTATGGCAGTAGGTTGCTTTTTGCTTGAAGTTTTTTTGTGTTCCTGACGGTTTTATGACATGACAGTTTCTGTCAAAAAAAAACAAATGACAGTCTAGGGGATAATGAAAAAGTATGTATGACTAAACTTTTCAGTCCCATAGAAACCAAATCATGCTAAATAAAGTATTTTCGTGTACTTTATTGTTTACATAAAGTACAGAGTACAATTACCTGAAATAACGTACAATACTTTATTATAAAGTACGGGTGGCAACCCTATGTGTGACGCTTGATTAGCCGCCGCCATTGTGAGCATTTTTGCTTAATTGTGATTGATATTTTCGTTTGTAATATTTTTGTTAATGTGACCTCGAGCAATCGAGCAGTTATTTTGAGGGTAGACCGATAATGTTTAATTCATAAATAAAAACATTTAAAATTCACCAATAAAGTCTTGACCTATGGTAAAATAATACAGCAGATTTGTTGATCATAAAACCTCAAGACTATTGATTTTTTATTTTTATTTTTATTTATTCCACATACTTACTACTATTTACAGGTTACACCTAATACAGTAGAGTAGCACATATTACATTCTTATATAATAATACAAGTAATTAATACTAATCAGTACAGTAGCGGCCTCTGTGAACTCTGTCAGTGAGCATGAGAACAAATCGAGCTGGCAGGACACCGCGTTGATCAGACGCAGCGCCCGCGTCAGCGGTGCGTGCTGCAATAAGTTGGTGCGAGCTCGAGCTCAATTTATGACAAATTGAGTACATTGCTAAACAGTAAAATGAAAAATAATTACCAGATGTGGTAAATTATTTACAAATTAATCCTAAATACTTAAGGGTTCGACATTAACCTATCCATCCATTAACAAATACTAGACACGGTGATGCAAGGTCGGTAAGCTAGCGACTAGTCTAAAATCCTATATGTCAGCCAAACCGCATGGGGAGAGCGTTGTGTGCTATGGCCTGATTCGTAACTCATAATGTCGGAAGGATATATGCCCCGCAAAATATGCTTGTTGCCCTAAAATAACCGACATTATTATGTTTCACACGTCAAATCGGGATTCTATGTTGCGGTAAATGTCGTAGCCTGAGATGATTAATGGTTTGAATTCGGTCTAGATTCTATACTGTTCATGAATAATTACGTGACGGGTCTTATAGATTTCATGCTTAATCCGTAGGAGTCTTTCGAAGTTCAGGATTAGATTATTTATAGTAAGGTTATTTTCATGTATTTTATCGTTGATGTTTATTTTTACTGGTCGATAGCATTAAGTCGGCTTGCTAGAATTTAGATAAACATAAATACCTGAAACGCGACCCATGTGCATGGACACACACAAGTACTATGGTAGTTTTTCCATTACCGTTTACGCAAGCCGTAACTTTTTTTGTTACAAAAAATAACTAGACTAGAGTGCGATTCACCTGATGGTAAGCGATACGACTGCTAATGGACAGTAACAAAACCAAACAACACCAAGAACTACCAATGGCGATGCTCGCCATTACACTGCGCTTGCCATCCTGAGATATAAGATTTGAAGTGTTGATCCAGTAGTGATTCCAGATACAATGTCCTTCAAACCGAAATACAACAGTTTATATACACTGCTATTTCGCGGGCTGATGCAACTATCTTTATTTAGTCGAATCTTTATCATTCAAAGCAACAAAAATATTACACTTGAAAACGTGCCTGCTCCACTATCCTAACCACGTGGTTCATAAATCCGCCACGTAGCGAACTTCGCCGACTGTTATTCAGTGAAATCTGTCCACCGCGATAGATGTTTCATTCATCGCTCCACTTAGCAATATCAGAACACGTCCTCCTATCTTTCTGAACGCACTCCCTATTATAGTGTTAGATATTTTCGGTCGTCATCGCTCCGAATTATCTGGAGCACACTTGTGTGGCGTCCATTTGCTCCATTTGGTATTTCGTGAATCACATTCGGAATACGTATGCGGACATGTCGGTGTATTTTTGGATGCTTGTTTTCGTCTTGCTTTCTATTGTCTTCATTGATGAGTTTTGTTTTTTATAAAAGATCAAAGGTCAGGAAATGTGGGGACATTGTCCAGAAAATAGATTCAGCCATCAGCTTGGATGGCCCGAAGCAAAATAAGGATTATGTTTTCTAGATTATTCTATATCTTTTTTTTATATAATAGGTCCGCTAAATGAGCAAACAGGACACCTGATGGTAAGTGACCACTGCCGCCCATGAGCATCCACAACGCTGGAATTACAGGTGTTGTTGGCTTATTACATCGGGAGTAAAGAGTGAAAGAAAAAAGGCAGGAAGAGGAAAAAGGTATTGGGCATCCGGCAATCTGACTCACCGAACAAAACGCGACAGCTAAGCGTCACATCATGTCGATCTCCTGTTAGACAGTGGTACGGCTTCGGACGAGCCTGTCTATTCATGCAGAGTCATGACTGACAAATGCTCTATCCCTTCTTAAATCCATCTATGTCACTAATATTCTTAAAATATTATAACTCTGAAGAAAGTCGAAGGCACCGTGTGTTGGTATGGTTTTTATATAAACCAATTTAATTTTTCCTGAAGAGTTGAAAGTGTATTTTTTTTTTCCTTTGAAGACAATATTTTAACATTATAAGGTTTAACAAAGTCAACATACACCTGCTCTCTAGGGTTTATTGCGCATAAAAATCCTTGTCTCATATATCTAATGGTAGCATGAACATGAGCACTCCATGAAAATGATTTTATACAATTTTACCACAAAATATTCTGTAGTCAATTACTATGTACCCAAAGTGTTTATATTTTATTTGGGATAATATGTATACTATAGCCATTTAATTTTTCTGAATTTATTTAAACCAAAAACATCAACTTGGTAATTTATCGTAGACTTAACTTATCTGTTGATTATTCAATGTTTGTCTATGGGTATATACTATACCAGGGATGACGAACAATTATAGATCAAAGTGCACTTAAAAAAAAGTTTAATAGGGTCATAGACGTGTCGTCCAATATTTTTTAATTCAATATTTTTGGAATAAACGAGCGCAGAATATGTTTTTTTTTGAGAAAATTTATATATATATATATATGTTTTTTTTTCTCAGACATAATGAACTTTATGATCGGTAACGTGCCCAAAATATAATTTACGTGCCATCAATGGCACGAGCGCCAATCTAATCTTTCATGAACAAATTAAATTATATTTGCTTGTAGTGAACCCTGAAGCTCAAAGACGGCGTGATCAAAATATGATGGGCTGTTGATGAGTGTCTTTAGTAAGAGAAACTACATTCTGTGTCGGGAAAAAGGCGTGAGTTCATGTATGTATACTATGTAAGTAAGAACTATTAATCTATGACTAAAATACAACTTTCACATGTTCATGTACTCAAAACACTATTCAGTTTAGTAAATTTACTTCAAAGTGATATACATCTCACTACATCAACTTTCAGTATACACGTGTAAGGCCCTGTCAATTGGTTTGCCCTCGTTGATTAGTCAGGCCATCCAATTAGACATCTCTTTTCATTACTCCGATGTGGCACAATCACGGGGCATTTGTTCTACGCCTTTATTCGATACATGGGATTCGTTTGACATAAACGAAGCGATGTAGGATAGAAAATATTGAGCTAATCCGAAAATAAATAGTACTTGTAATGCTAGTGGCCATGAACTTAATGGCATGTGGTCTGTACATATAATAAGTTTAAGTTTATTGGCAAAAATTAAGTTTGTACAATAGTAGTAATTATAACTAGACTTAGGTATAGGAGAGATCAAAATAATAAGTAAGTAATACAATCAACTTAACCTAAAATTAACAAAATATTTTTATGTACACCAGAAAAAAAATACAGGGATATATTGACACATGGTACTTAATTTAACCCACATTACCCAACTTGACATTGTATATAATTTGAAAAAGTAAGAGATTTTTTTTTGTCAATAATCGTGATTTTTGTTTTCACGATTTTTGGACATCCAATATAGATATAAGATTTTTTATCGCTTAGCTGAACTTCTTTTCGGTTCGGGAAGTTACCTGAACCGAAAAAGATTCGGTAACTAAAGCGATTAATCCTTGATAAAAGCCTTGAACCCTAAAATCGCTTTTTTTGACCAAACTATTAAGTAGCTTTTGTTCAAACTTCGTACTATATTACCTGGTGTGGTTAGGAACATGTTGTTTAAATTAAATGCCATAATATGCCAATACCGCCATCTATCCATTCCACAGAGCATATATACATATTTATATTTGTACAGACCACATGGGGTCTGTGTATGTGGTAAAATTTTATTGTTCAGAATAAAAGTCATCTATATTTGTATAGTACAAAATAATTCCAGACAGAACTTTGGCAATATAGTATACAGCCTCTGTGGTACAGTTGGTTAGACGCCGGCTGTGTAACGATAGGACTCGGGTTCGATCCCCGCACGGACACAAATGTTTGCGAGGCTCATAAGTATTTATATCGGGGCTGGGTGTTTGTGGGACCGAAAAGTCTCTTCTTGTTTCTGATACCCACGACATAAGACTTAATTGATCTTAATATGGGCTCAGGACTATGCATGTGACTTTTGGGTGTATTTATTTATTTATTATTATTATACAGACTTTCAACAACACGTTTATTTACAACAGCAAACAAACTAGGCCCTCAAAATAAGATATAGAATTAAATAGAGCACACTGGCAATATCTGTTGACATAACACCCATCTAAACTGAAGGACATGACAATACAATCCCAATACATCTCAGAGGTGCGCTAATAATGTAAATCCAGAGTGAACGGCACGCATCAAGCATTAGTTACCCGGAGTGCTACGGTAGGACCGATAACATCACAGCTCTGTACTTGTCTACTATGCATACGGATGGATGTGAGATCGCCGTGATTCGAATATATAACTTCATTTGTCTATTTAGATGTTTGAGGTGTGAAAAAATGTTAGCGATACGCTTTTTATACATTTCAGTTGGTGTTTTTCTAGTTTGTACTTTCAAGCATATTGCTGCTTACAATTTTTCCAAAAGTTACTATACAATAAGATAAATAAGTAAATGTTGTTAGATGTCATTAAAGTCTAAACCTCCCTCAATATTTTTGTAGATTTACGTAAGTACATATAGTATGATATTCCCGGATTGTTTTCCTTACTTAACGACAGAGGGCGCCTTAGATTGGTTGAGTGACGTCTCTCTCTAAATTTTCAGTATGTAAAATGTACTTTGTGGAAATGAATTATCTAAACAATGATTCAACATGTCATGAAATATAAATGTTTCACTGCAAGATTCAAACATTTTGTGAAAGGCGGTGAAGGAGCTGTCACCAGAAACTTTGTTGTATCTAGAATTTTATGCTGAATTTTGTATTTTTTTTTTAAATTTTGCTAAATTAAAATTTAACGTTAATAATATTTCTACGAAGCAGGGAAGGTTTCTCAAAGGAGTTCCAAAACAAGAAAGAACTAATTAAGTTGCCTAGCCTGCCACATATCTAAGTAATACTACAGTGTTATTGTGAGGGACTTAAGTACAGGTTTTAATTTTTAATCTATGTAGGGTATATATGTTGGGTGTGATCCAGAAAGATCTAACTATAGTTCTGTCCAACTGTACAATAGATACACATAAGTTACACCTTTCTTGTCAGCCATACGAAGTCCAGTGCTGAAGATAGACGCCTCCCCAAGGACATCTGTCGAAGAACAGATAAGTTCTCTCGCGTACCTCAACGGTAAACGTGTTCTTCAGTGTATACCGCGTCTTGGGAAGCGTAGTGTAGGGCATCTTCTAGCTAGGTGGTGTAATGATTTGCAAATGGATGCTGGCAGATGCTAGATGCGTCAAGCGGAAGACAGGATGAAGTGGCACAATTTGGAGAAGGCCTATGTCCAGCAGTGGACTGCAAAAGGCTATTGATGATTATGATGAAAGATTACCACTTATAGGAAGAGGGCAGCCTATTTCTGCAACCCTTGACTAGGTCATCTGCTACCTTGTAAGTGGACGTCTGCTAATGATAACTAAGCACTGACACTAGATAATCCAAGTTCATTACGTCTTAAGGACGCGGTAATGAAACGCAATTACATAAGAAACTACAGGATTCATTAGCGGCGTGGTTTGCCTGACATTACGACAGTTGCGTAATACCGGTTTCGTAATATAACAAGGCACGCAATATTGTTCGTGATTGCTTACACGATTAGCTACTATAATAACATAATACGCTAATTTGCAGGAATGTTACATCCAATGGAAATCTTGTAGAAATTCAGAAATATATAATGTCATATAATACTCAAGCACTTTATTTGATAAGCCATATTATCACATACAAACTAATTTTATAACAAAGCCGAAGACGAATTGGGCAGCGGCATAGCTTAGACAAAGTAATAGCCGATGGAATGAAAATTTTCTTAAGTAGAGGCTACGTACCAGCAAACTTAATGAAGGACGTCTATCCAGATTCCAGACGGTTGTTGCTTAACCTGATGATTTCAAGAAGTCTTTGGATACAGGTTCGTTGCCATAGATGACCTTATATTTGTTATGGGCCAAGTGATTAATGCGAGCAGTATTCATAATGCCCGGGCAGTATAAATATTGCCGAGCCATATCGGGCCAAGTGATTAATTACAATCTAAACTCACCTATTTATCACATTGCCCGGGCATTATGAATATGGCTACATGATGATCGGGCAATGTGATTAATAGGTGATTTTTTGCGTGGTGCGCTGCCGCATTGTCGCTTCTGCGATAGACCCATAAATTAGAAAGGTTGAATTGATCTGCTTATGTTTAGTTGTTTTTTAACGTCCGAAATATTATCTTCAGAAAAAAAATAGTGTACCCACTTTATGGATCAGTTAGGTCGACTGTGCCCCAAAACCGACTCGGAACACCCCGACTTCACGTAGTCTTTTGGCTACCGACCCTAGAGTGTATATAAAAGAGGAGGGAGAGCAGCCCCCGCCCGCTGTAACGAAGGATAGGCAACCGTGCGAGCCGTAGCGGCTGAGGCTGTTCGCCGGAGGCGACCAGCAAGCCGAAGTTGTGGAGGTGAGCATGGGTGCCTATCTTTTGTTACGCAAGAGCAAAGGGGCTGAACTTCCCGTAGCGCCGGAGACGATGCATAAGCTAATTTGTATTGACAACAAGTGGTACCAGGGAGGTGCGACACTCCCCCTCCCCCATCCATTCCTCCCAATCCACCCCCTATTCTAAATTCTACCACTTCGGCTCATTGTTTTGATTTTGATTCGCTTTACATCACTCTGCCCAATAGGCACTTGGCCTTTGATTATATACTCGTCTAGATGACACATCACACCTCACCGCGCGGCTCAAATAAAGTCTACCAAATTTGGTAGACTCGCTTCTCACGTACGTCAGTGTCATTTGAACTACATATGGATAACGTGCTCCCGAAAAATAATTAATTATGCCGGTTGGTGCTATCGAATTGTATCGCAATTATGTGGGAAAACTGTATAATAACACCAATATCACTTTTCATCGGTAACATTTGTTGTTAAACCACTATTATTTGACCTCTATTATTTGACTATTATTTGAGGTCTTTACATATAATTATGTCGGAGGGGTGCTGACGTGTAGTCTTTGTAACCCAACATTCTCGGCAAAGATTGGTTATGTCAGTCACCTGAGAGCGCATCGGAGGCATAACTCTCAACAGTAATAAAGATAACAAACAGTCGCCGAGACCGAATACGGTCGGATATATATATATATATATATTATTTGAAGAAAACACGAACTTTTAATTCGTTATTTTGAAGGTGAGTTTCATTGGCCAGTGTTGTCAATTTATTACTAGAAAGATTTGGTGAAACTATGGGAGATAAAATACAAATATAATTACATCATATTTCGATCAGAAGAACAACAAGAAGAATGTCATTATTTATTTAATGAGTAAATAATAACTTACCTAAACAATATGAATGAAACCCATGACGTCATGCACTTCATAGTAATTTTGTGAATTCTTTCTAATATTTTTTAGATTGCTGGAGAGACATTACACAGCGGAAACGAAAAGAAGACCATTCGTAGCCTCACAAGACTTCAGTCATGTGTTCCGAACATTTTACTTATGATGATTTATATTTTACATAAATACAGAAATCAGATAACAGCCCAGGCAATAAATCCAAAGAGTTAATTCTATTCGGAAACAAACACTAGGAGATGGGTTTAGATCTAAAAATACTATATACTTTTACCATTGTATTTATTGTTTTTACTAAAATGCGTTATAAATATTATTAATAATATGATTACTTTAAATAAAGAAAAAATATTTATTTGACCTATTTTCTTTATTAAATAATGGGGAAAAGTTAAGTTAATAATCTGGAGTAGGCATCCCTAAACACACACACTTTGACAGTTGGATTACAATAAGTACACGACCGGTACTCACACATATCAACGAAAGTGAGGATAGTTTCAGCGCCTCGTTCGTTGGCATTACTCAATCTAGACGAGTATATAATCAAAGGCACTTGGCATTATTCATAATGACACACACAATACACTATGAAATTTTCCGGACGATAAGCGATTCCACCCAGTATAGTTGCCAATGTTCTTAACTTAATGAAATTATATTGATGGATTCCTCTCCTGTTATGAATAAAACAAAGAATTTGAATAAACAGGGACTGACGGCTGACGTCGTTATCACGGATTATCAATTTTCTTCTGCACATTTTCCTCATTTGTGGGTAGGAATTGCGGTAGCTGGGTGAAAAGTTTGACAGTTGGCGTGGCAACTTTAAATTTTATTTGTTAGGAGCATCGATTCTTATATTTAGGGGACTTTTTATGACTGAGGCTACGAATATTTTATTAGATGGAATATTCAAGTACATATGAATAAGGGGTGGCTAGATCAGTTACTTCTATATTGGGATGATTACTGATAAATTATCACCAGCATTCATAGTTAATTGCGCAGAAAGTCTGGTTAAGCCCATATGCATACTCTTTCGGAGGTCCTTGGCACTGGGTATAATTCCCAACGTATGGAAATCCGCCTTTATAACGCCGATTCATAAAAAGGGAGATAAGTCCAACATCGAAAATTACCGCCCTATATCAAAGTTATGTCTTTTTTCTAAAATTCTCGAGCGAATTGTTTATACGGAGGTTTATTCAGCAGTTGCATGTAATCTTGGTGAGGGACAACATGGGTTTATAAAAAATCGGTCCACTACTACTAACCTTATTCTATCTAATGAATTTATATCCAATGGCATGGAGAAAGGAGCGCAAGTAGATGTAATATACACTGATTACAGTAAGTGTTTCGACCGTATCAATCACAGAATATTACTGAAAAAAATTGAATCAGTCGGAATTCATGGTGACCTATATCGATGGTTTAAGTCGTATATTGAAAATCGATCTCAAGCTGTAGTACTCCATGGTTATACTTCTGGGTGGAGGTTTATTCCTTCAGGTGTGCCCCAAGGATCTATTCTGGGTCCACTTCTGTTTAATTTATTTATTTCCGATATAAATGGGTGCTTTGAACATTCATATCCTTTATTATATGCTGATGATATGAAAATTCATAAATTAATACGAAACTCATCAGATGTTGAAAATCTACAATCCAATCTAGATAGATTTGTTCATTATTGCTATATTAACCGTCTCGAACTAAATGTTAAAAAATGTTTTCATGTACGCTTTACTAGACAGAAAACTGTAATTGGGGGGGGATACATACTTAACAACCACAATATAAATACTGTTAGTAGTATAAGGGATTTAGGGGTTATTCAGGATAGCAAACTTCTATTCGATGAACACATTGACAATATAGTTAATAAGGCTTCAAAAGCGTTAGGATTTGTAATAAGAACATCAGCCCAGTTTCGCTCTATTAAACCTATTAAAATTCTTTATTGCTCCTACGTACGAAGCCACCTCGAATACGCATCATAAGTTTGGAACCCGCAATACGGAATTTACAAATCTCGACTAGAGACCGTACAGAGAAAATTTTTGAGATACCTAGATTATAGAACACAGCAACAGTCACTTGATTACCTACATCGTTGTAACAAATATCACTTTTTACCACTTGAGCACAGACGTTATGTAAGCGATGTGTGTCTCTTAGTTAAATTGTCTAACGGCTCCATTGATAGTCCTGAACTATTACAACTAATATCTTTGCGCACACATCAAATTGGACTGAGGCAGCGAGCTTTGCTGCGAGTGCCGATAACCAGTACAAAGTATAGGCGTAATGCATTTATGTTACGAAGTGCCACGAATTTCAATGACATTCCACCTGAACTAAATATTGGTCTGTTTTGCACCAGCGTCAGCACAGTGAGGAGAAAACTTAATAAAAAATATTATAAAGAGGATATTGATTCGACACAGTAATTTTGTTGACATTTTTCTTTCTTTTTCTTGTTACGTTCGCTTGTTTATTTTGTCTAGTTAAATAATAATACTGTTTGTGCATATTTGTTTTATATTTAAATATGGAGACTTGTCATTAGCAATAGTTGTTATTTATATTGTATATATTTATCATTGTTATTAGTCTGTAAGTCTTCTTCAAAATTAATAAAAAAAATAAAAAATAATAGTTTGATTTCTTTATCTGTAAATAATTGAAAAATTGTAACATCTGACTAAAATAGGTAGGGTAGGTAAAATTACCAAGTAATGTGGAATATCAAATGCAAAATTATAATAAATATATGTATGAAATTGTGACCACAACTTCACACGTTTTTTTTTCTCTTGCTTAAGATCTCTAAATATCTCATTATCTTTATCTTCGGCCACAGGTAGTCAGCCACCGAACATATAACAGTGTTAAAGTTATAATTTACTACAATCTTTGCTTATAATATTCGGTTGTAGATCTCATAAATAACGTGACAAGGGTTATCCGAACTGCACCCGAAATTAACATAAGTTAATCATGTGTATTGTTTGGCGAATATTAAAGAAGGTTCGCGAATATCAAAGTGTCTAAAGTTTTAATTGAAATACCAGGGAACTGTGTAACGTGAAAATGAATTTAGGAATTTGTGGGATGAATGAGCTGTTGACAGGATAGACTAATAGTCATTCTGGTTTTAATATCTCGAGCGATTAGAATTGTTGGAAAATTATGTTTAATTTATTGTAAAACTTTTGATGATATTTGATGTATATTTTGTTGTACACAATCAGTGATCGATGTGAAGCTATTATCCATTAACATAAAAGATTATTTATTAATTATTTGCTAAGCGGTAGAATAATAGAAAACATTATAAAATAATACTTACGCAACTGGGAACTCTGCTCTGGATGGCGTGATGTTGAACAACTCATATCAGCCAGCGCGGTACAATTCTCAGAATAGTTATAAGGTTGCTAATTGTAAAATTGTATGTAAAATATTGAGATAAATACAGTTTTGAAGGGTAGATATATAATCAATCAGGACTGGCTTTGAGGTGTGGCCAAGTAAAAAAACATAAAGAAAGGGTTCTTCCAGGGCTGTCATTCACATTTAACTTTACATACCATAGAAATGAAGTACTATAATGGTAAAGAAAACATCGTGAGTGAAAATTTATGGTTTGTAAAGTGCGCCATATCCCCGCCGCCGCCATAATTTTTAAATAAAGATTAAGTCGCAGAATTGCTTCAATTCCCTTCAGTGCATATTTCGGAGCGATTGCTCTGGATCAATATCCTTGGTGTCATTGAACTCGTTATTTTTACTGAGTTGCAGCTGTTCTGAAGTACTCTTGTTTGTTTTTACTTCTGTAATTTTATTGGTCTGGTAGCGTACAAAGGTTAAAAGTTCATACCAGGTAATGCTGTGAGGATCGAATAATTATTTGTACAGTATTAAATTTGCTATATCGGAATCAAATATTGTCATATTACCGAACGGAAATTCCGACGAAATGTGAGTTAAATAAGTTTTTTTTATTGCAACGAATGGCGCGACACGCATTTCCTTTCGCTTGATGGTAAGCGATAAATCCGCTCATTGCTAGTAACAAAACGAAACAACACTATGAATTACAAAGAAATTCTTGGCATTCCACTGTGCGGCGAGCACATCCTGTCATAAGGTGTGAAGTGTCAATATGTTCAGTAGTTAGGGTATACTAGTTTTGGGGTCGATACGGGGTATTTGGCAGTTTTAAAATTTACTGGTGAGTGGTGGTTATAATTATTTATTGTAGTACTACTGCATAGGCATTTCTTTTTAACGTTGAAATGAAGACCTCAATGGTTGCCATGGAACATTATTAACCTTCCGCTGTCTATCAGAATAACCTAAAAAGTAATTTATTGTTAACCCTCTATAACGTTAAATACGTTTTTCGTACTGATACCATCATCAGGACATTCAAAGGATAAGATAAATATTAGGTGAATTAAAAGTCATATTATTTATAAATCATCGGTTTATTCATATCATTATGTACAATTTCGTGGCATTATTATATCTAGCTTATCTAAATGGTTATTATCTATGTACCTGCAATATTTACATAACATTCCCCTAAAACTAAATAACGCTTATATTAAAATAATTTAGCCGTTTAGATCATTTCGGTTGAAGCGAAAATAATAATTTTAGTTGCAGTTTGATTGGAGTACTGCGTGATTTAAATTCGAATTTTAAAACAGCATGATAAAAAAATGAAAATTATTTTATAGTTTCATGGTTGAAATAAGTTTTGGAGTCCTTCAAAATTATTATTTCTATTGTTTAATTAAATGTTACTAATTTCTTAACGAAGTAAATTGTACAAAGCTGATATTATATTTTTAGCATTAAAACTGCAATTGAAATAACAATAATCTTATTTAAAATAAGTTATGGCTTCGTGATATTCGTGTAAACATAAGTTTTAAATTAAACAATGCTATTAGTACTGCTGTATGTACAGTAATATACTGAAAAAGGTACCGTAATATCTCTGTCACTCTTTATTACACGCTCAGAAGGACGAAATAAACTTAACGTGTCATGAATTTTCCTGCCGTGTGTAAATTACCTAAAATAAATAGTCCATTAATGGTATATGGAATAACGTTTTGCGTAGGATAGCGCTTTTTTTGTTTTTATTCGCTATATACAACTAGGATATCGAGATAAGCGATTTTTTTGGAATCCTTCGACGAAAGAGATTAAAATGTTGTTCTCAGTATCTATTTGCGTAGCTTTGGGAAATCCTTTCAGATTTTCTGGGCCAAGTTTTTTTATTTTTGTTTTTAAGATAAATCTTGACCCAGTAGTATTTTTAATATTCACAAAGAACCAGATTAAATTTACGCGGTTTATCGTATCACTAATTTTTGCAATGATGAAGTTTACATGTATAACCAAAATCTTATTTTTATTATACCTTCTAAATAATTCGTACTTCCTTCAATCGTCAGTTTTGAGATAGTAAACAAATCTTGTGAAATGCATCAAAATAAAATAAAGCGGAGATTCAACTTAAAAGTATCAGCGTAACAAAGTACTGTTGAAGAGTTTAATAGAATTAAAAACAATTTGAACACAGCCGCCGAGAACTGTGTTTACAAAGCGAAACTTGCTTTACTCTATTTATATCATAATATGTACAACTATTTATACATTTATTGATATGCTTTAGATTAAGAGTAGATATTTACGTGTTTTAAATTAATCTTTTAACGTTAATACAATCAATGTGATATATGGATTTTTTTCCGATTTTACACACAACATACATTTTTCTGACCTTTTTAGGATTTAACCTGTCGACATAATAAATATGCGAAGATTGATAAGTAGAAACTGACAATAGTAGAAGAAATTAGAAGCGTTAATTTATTTGTATTTTTCATTACTTATTAATATTTTCAAGTAAACTATACATTTTTACAATCAATATTAAAAGTACAAAACACTAGTAATAATTGTAGTTGGATCGTTTACATTAGTAAAACAAATGACGGCCGTTCGTTTATTTAAAACAATTATGTCTTGAATTTTCCTATTATTGTTTCATTTAAACAGGAAATATTATGAAAAATAGGACACAAGAAACGTTTTCGTCTAAACATTAATTTTGTTTCGTTTTCCTTCCTTAACGTGTCAGTTCTTATGTTCACAGCACAATCTTATTATTATTCACTCCGTGATTATATTTGTACAAATAAACTAATTAATTTTATATTTATTATAAAGATTCTAGTCATATATTTGTGCTTAAACAGATTGACAACTTATTTATAAGAAAAATATACAATAAAAGATAAAATATAAATAAAAAAAAAATAACAATTTCTTTAAAATTTTGGCTTTAACTATTATTAGTTGATTCTCATAAGCTTGTTGGATGGCCTTCACACTGAAAAGTCCGCAAAAGCCTTTCAATCGTGATGAGAGTAAAACAAAATATCATTTAAATTACTTAAAGGCCAGTACTTGCCAACCATTGGCAACAGAGTAGTCTTAAACAGTTATATTTGGCAATTTTATTACACTAAATTCTGAGTCCATGCACTATACCACTTAACACTAAAACAGCGTATTCTATGTACAGGAAGTAATTTATACACCCTTACAACTAGGAATAAATTAATGCCTTTGGAATATTTATTTGATTATCCTCTGATATCGCCATTTTGATGACAACACAAACTAAGTTACGTTTCGCCCGGGTAAACTGTTCAAGTTCCCTCGTTACAGATTGCCCGAGTGAAATTAATCATTTTTATTGCCTAAGGACCATCACAAACAGAGGCGTTAGATCCGGAATGAAAAAGTGCTTCATTATTTCTTTAAGATTTATCGCGTCGGACAGACTGCCAAAATAGCCACACGGATAATTTAAGATGGCTCTCTTGGGATAAATGGTGTTGCCATTTCTTATTTTGGATTCTGCCACGCGAACCTTTTAGTTAATCTTGGTCGAATAGAAATGTACAGAAATAAGTGGATTTATTTCTCAAAATAAAATGACGAGGAATATTTTTCGTTTGGATCATTGTTAATAGTTTGATGTAGTTGTTATAATAACAAAAATTAAAATTGAGAATATTTCTAAGTCAGTGAGAGGGCGAACATTTTGTTACGAAATATATTTTTATGCAATACAAGAAAATCGTGAATATTGAAATAAAACTATTATTTACGGATTTTATCGCGAATTTAGTTGAATTTTTTACACTTTTGACTTCCCCACGTTTCGATTACTTTACAGCTTTCGTGGTTACGAGGCAGACTGAGGTATTGGTCGTCCGCTCTGTGACTGTAACAATTCAACTATCCTTATTTTACAATTATTAAATTAAAAAGTTAATTTAAACAGTTAATCTGTATTTGCGATCCGATCTACGCAGAAGGAGCACGCACGGGAAACGGAAACGTCGGGAAATCAAAATTGTTAAAAATTAAACTAAATTCGCGATAAAATCCGTAAATAACAGTTTTATTTCAATGTGTAACATTCGCGTAAATCTAAGAAACCATTATCGTGAATATTTTCAAGTTTAACTCACATTTAACTCGACGCCTCTGCTTGGGAAGACTTCTAATTTACTTGTAGCAAATAAATATCTTAATGTAATTAAAATTGACAGTTTTTAAAAAGCTTTTATAACTTATCATCTTGCACACTCTACGATTAATTTTAATTTGTATTTGTTACTATAAATCATTGAGTGTAAGATTATGTTAAAACTACTAATTATTACGTTATTTAATTGTGGCAACACTGAGATGATCGCGAGTATGGGGAGAGGCAACGCTTGGTGACCCCTGGAACCCGTAGACTCAGCGGTCGGCAACCAGTTGTTGTCCAGTACTGACTGCTCGATTACATTTTGCATGGTATCTAAATAAACGAAAAAAAAAAACAATAAATAAGTATTTTAATAAACCGGTATTATTTTGAGAAAACATCTGGTTTTGGAATATGCGGCTTAACAAACGTAATATTCAATGAATGCTTGTATTACTATTCTGAATAAGGAAATTACTCAATCAAGCACCTCGCTACTAGACAATTGTCAAAAACAATATTTTCAATCATAAAAACAGCCTGTCTCATAAGTCGTGATAGAATAAAAATAACATTAAGTATAATCCAACACGGTCTTTGAAGACCGAAGGGCACAATCGTTTTACAACAATTCAGTGAATTAAAAGGTCTTTTGTGCTCTTTACCCACAATAAGCCGAACAAACAACCAAACGAACAAATAAATTAGTTACAAAGGGTCTGATTTATATAAAAAATGCAAACATCGTTGAAATTTGGTAGGACGAGGGTGCGATCACGTGGTTAGTAACATTTGGCACGCGTCCCATTGATATGTGGTTACCGGCAAAAATACTGAAACCCTTCAGGGCTTCGGGAATATGTCAACTGATCGTGGTTTATGCCAAAATATGGTAGCTAAAATACTAAAATGCGTCATTTTTTTTTATCAAAACTTACGAAACTGTGAAAATAAATACATAACATATTTTAATTCAATAGAAAAGAAAAGAAAAACATACATTATTATATAGTGCAATGACATGGAACTCATTTTATTACATTTTATTGATTCATGAAAGATAAAAAATACGAAAATATACTCAATTTTATTCCCATAGTAGGGAAATAAAACAATTTTATACGAAGAAGTTAAAAGAACGATAAAAGGGATGTTTGTGTCACTTTAATGTCTTCTTTGAGTTGCTTCCGTCCAACTACTGAGAGTAAGTTCAAGGGAAATTATTTTTAACTTTTATACCACTAGCAGCTGGCTTAAACTTGATTTTGAAAGGTGCAAAACATTTGCTGATATTTTTATTATACAAATAATGGCATAAAAATATTACAAACATCAACAAATTATACACATATTATGATTTTTAATAACTCTAAAATGTTAATAATTTGCCAATAAATCATTCAAAACAAACATATCTGATTTATTTTTAGTTGTGATACCGTTGCCGAATTACCTTTCTATTTAAGAGTATATCAAAAAATTTCTTCAAAAATCGTAAAAAAACTACACACAAATTTATTCGCTTTTACGTTTTTATCAATCCACGGTTTCATTCCCTGACACGCTTACTTGCAAAATACTTTTCATGAAATTTTATAAAAGGTATTTTTACCCAACGCAATATCAGTTGCACAACAAGAAATATCACACAAAAATCCAAAAACAAATTAAAAGTATTGAAGTCTTACCGTACGTAGTCACATCTGGCGTGTAAAACTTTTGCTCAGCCGGTTGCAGTGGCACGACGTATCCTGAGAAAATAAACCACGTCGCATATCAACGGATAAATGTTTACACCAAGCACTGGCCATTACAGAGCTTGGCTTGATGAAGTTAACAGTTGGGAACTTTTAATTTTCCGCCGTAATCTGTGTTTGGTGTCTTTTCGGTACACTGACTGTGAGCAGGAATTTCGCAGCGTTTAATCTGTTAGCTAGTTGGATGATGAACAGCTTTTTGAATTATAGCACGGTAATTCTGTATCAGCCCATATACGTCCCACTGCAGGGCACGGGCCTCCTCTACAATCGACAGTACGATTGAGAGTGGTTAAGCCATATAGTCCACCACGCTGGCCTAGTGCGGGTTGGCGGACTTACATACCTATAGAATTTTTTATAAATCGCTATGGCATGCAGGTTTCCTCACGATGTATTCGAATTTGAAAGAGTAGCAAATATGTATATTTGAATTCCTGACTTATCCCACGGGAACACTACACTTTTTTGGGATAAAAAGCTGTCTATGTGTTAATCCAGGGTGTAAGCTATCTCTATACCAAATTTCATCTAACTCGGTTGTGCCGTTTTTGCAGTGAAAGAGTAACAAACATCCATCCATCCATACTTACAAAATTTCTGCGTTTATAATATTAGTAGGATTAATTTATCAAATGACAAATGATACATATTTATAAGTGGAATCTATAGATATTTTGGCTTCTGATTACAACAAGCTTGATCATGTCCGGGTAGATATATAGAGACAGCCAGCTTGTATTATCGATGTATGTACATGGACTAATCACCACAATCGGATGCATTAGGACGTTATGGAATTAATTATTTGATTGCTTCCACTGTGACAATGTTAGCTAGCTTGGTTTATGTACGGACAATGAACTTGATAATTGTGGTTCTGATTATGAAGAGAAGCATATAGTCTTAAATATAATTAAAAAAAATATCTCTTACATTCAGATGAATCCCAAATTAGGGATATTAATGAATAGCCGTGTAAGATTCATCTGTTTGGCTGGATTACCATGCTCAACATAATTAAATAAAATACCTAGCCTAAGCAAATAGCCTAAAAAAAAGCCTAAGTGCGTGGTGGCCTGTTGGTAAACGAACTAGACGCGACTGCCAACATGTTCACGGTGGTCGTGGGTTCGAATCCCAGGACACACCTCTGACTTTTCGGAGTCATGTGTGTATTGATAGTCAATCACCACGCACTAAAACGGTGAAGGAAAACATCGTGAGGAAACCTGCATACCATAGCGATTTATAAAATGTCTATGTTATGTAAGTCCGTCAACCCGCACTAGGCCAGCGTGGTGGACCATATGGCCTAACCACTCTCAATCGTACTCTCGATTGTAGAGGAGGCCCGTGCCCTGCAGTGGGACGTATAAGGGCTGATACAGAACAGAAAGCAAATATGTATACACTAAGTCAATTTATGTCTGTTAATCCAGGTTAAGGAAGGAATTTAATAAATGTTATATTATTATTGTAAATAGGGACAAAAAATATCATTAGATGCTTTCACTCATCGTTGGAAATCAATTTCTTGTAATTTATTGATTTTTTATGTGGCAGTAGCAATACGCCAACTTAGATTTAGCTTATAAAATAACACGCTTATTATTTGTAATTTGAACATTATTTAAACACGCATTTCATTTTAAGATATGACTGCAGATGTTTAACCATAAAACATCTGCGAGTCGTTTTATTAAAGTAAGAATTTTTGTGTACCGTATTGTGTAATATTAGTTAAAAAGATGCTGTGCTAAATTATTGTTTCCTAATTGTAATGGCCCGTTCATGCCGGGGCAATAAAACTGTATTATTATAGTTGTAGTGTATTGATAAATTCATAATCTTAGCATCTGTCGTCTCGAACTATACACTACGCGAACCAAGGGTGAATGAGATAGATATAGAAGGAGATAGATCATAGACGTGGAGGACGGAACGGTGTGTGAAGACGTGGTTTATAGCAAACGAGCCGATAAATATTAATAATTGTATTCTACTACAATGTTACACATATTAACCGTAAATAGTGACTATTACAATAGTTAAGTTCTTTAGTGGCGGAAATCTTTAGCAACAAATTTATGTTTTTTAGACAATAGTACACATGTTTGGGTAAACCTTTCGGTTTGGACAATAGCCCATATGTTTGGGCAGACCTTAATTTTTAGTTGAAAGGATAGACCCTATTTTATGGCTTAAATATATTTTCTGTAAGATTTATCCCCACCGATCCTCATTCGGGTAGTCCTATAAAAGGGTCGGTTTATTTGGATGAAAGGACAGTCTGCCATCTCTCGTCACGAGTACATCTCGCTCCGAGTCGCATAATTATAATTTTACTGTTTCTGAATGTATTAAGTGTTAAATTATAAAATATACTATTGTTAGTTCCTGGAAGTGAGTTCTTATTCTAATACCTACTCTTATAACCACCAAATTTATAATGTTCGTTTTTTTAATAAAAATCAAAAATATAATTATGTTTTTGGACTTTATGCGTTCCTAATAGCATTTTTGCACCTCTAATCATTGGTAAAAATGCAAGTGTAAATTTAAAAAAAAACTAAAAAACACGCTTTATATAGAAAACCCAACTAAAAAATAGAAAATATTTTAATAATACTGAATAAAGGATAGTGTAAAAAATTAATAAGAAAAAAATATTTTTTATTGTAAAAAAAGCGTAGATATAAGAAGAAGGATTATCATTTTGATAATATCTTAAAAAGCACCCCACGCTTTTTTTACAATAAAAAATATTTTTTTCTTATTAATTTTTTACTTTAATTTTTTAAAGAACACATGGACCGCTGCGATGCTATCCCCGAGCACCAATTTGGATTCCGTCTAAAACACTCAACAGTTGAGCAGATGCACCGCGTTCATCACGAAATTAGACGTTGTTTTGAAAAGAAGTTGTACTGCTCGGCGGCATTCCTAGATGTCCAGCAAGCATTCGACAGAGTTTGGCACAAAGGGCTAATATGCAAAGTTAAAACTATACTACCTCATTCACTATACTCTATCATAAAGTCATATCTTGAAGACAGATATTTTCAAGTGAAACAGAGAGATGCAAGATCCCCATTACATAAAATCGAGGCTGGTGTGCCACAGGGATCTGTACTTGGCCCAATTTTATACAATATCTACACGTCCGACCTTCCAACTTGTGAAAATGTCACTGTCGCTACATATGCTGATGACGTTGCCTACCTTGCCAGCGATAGAGACCCAATCGAGGCTAGCAACAAACTGCAGACCGTACTAGACAAAACCCGTGCATGGATGAAAAAATGGCGTATCCGAGCAAGTGCTCAAAAGTCCCACCACATTACGTTCACTCTACGAAAGGGCAACTGCCCACCTGTCAAACTCGGAGCTGATCCACTACCAGAAGCAGAGGTCGTAAAGTACCTAGGATTCACCTTGGATCGAAGGCTAACTTGGACTCAACATATACGGAAGAAAAGAGATGAAATTAACTAATGGGCAGAAACTCAGCCTTGTCTCAACAAACTCTTACTTTACAATGCAGTTCTAAAACCTCTTTGGCTCTACGGCATTCCACTATGGGGTACCGCTAGTAAAAGTAATATCATGAGCTTACAAAGAGCTCAAAATAACATCCTTCGCACTATCACAAATGCCCCATGGTTCTCTAGAACAGAGGAAATCCACGAATATGTCAATGTTCCAACAGTCCAATCAGAAATTCAAAGATATAAAATAAAATACGCAGAACCATTGTCAGCACATCCCAATACCCTGGCAGTTCAACTTCTGAACCCATCTCATACACCTAAAAGGTTAAAAAGGAAAGATGTATGGTGATAAGACAGGTGACGCGCTGGCCTCATCGTCTTTATGTCCGATGCTCATCAAATTATCAGCTTATAGTCGAGGGACTGATTGCCGATTCTAAAAAAAAAAAAAAATTTTTTTACACTATCCTTAATTCAGTATTATTAAAATTTATTTTCTATTTTTTAGTTGGGTTTTCTATATAAAGCGTGTTTTTTAGTTTTTTTAAACTATTATTTATTTTCTACTTTTTAGTTTGGTTTCTTGTATTGTCATCGGTCTTTGACAGGTGTGCAAAATTTGAATGAAATCTGTCCGTTTAAAGTGGGTCAAAATCGCGTCTTAAGGAGTCGGTTACAAACATACAAACAAACATACAAACAAACATACAAGTGAAGCTAATATAAAGCATGTAAAAAAAGTAGTTAGTAAAAAAAGTATATTTTGGTAGACATCTATAACAAAAACGTTTTGTAGGTAATATCAACTCACGTGGAAGTTCTGTAGTCGTGGGCGGCGGTGTTGTTGTTGTAGTACTCGTTGTTGTAGTAGTAGTCGTTGTTGTTGTTGTAGTGGTTGTAGTTATTTTATTTCTGTATTAAAAGTATATAAATTATTTGATTAGCACTTGTTGAGTGTAGTCTTGCTTACTCCTAGGGCCCAAAGTAACATTAAAGATCGTTTTGACTAATTGGCTGAACTACAAGTTGCTGAAGACGAGTTTGGATCTAGATGGTTTTGGATATAATTTCATTAATTGTATCAATTGTTCACTCTGATATATTAAGATCGCTGGATTTTTTTTACAATGAACTATGCCTTTACTATTATTGCAAACACTGATTTATTCTAGGCATCCGATTATTTCTACTCACCATAAACCCTTAGGTGACCTTCAGCCTTTCCCATAGTGTTTGCAGAGACACAAGTGTAGGTCCCTGGGTCTTTATCTTCCGAAGTAAAATCACTTATGGTAAGTACAGTTCGGAGTTGGTATTGCGAGATCCTCTCCTCAGATATGTCCAGTTTGCCGCTGAAACAAAATTGCTTTTAGAAATATTGACGATGCAGACAGTAATGTGTTTTTATTTTGCTTTAGAAACCATTTCGGTTATGCTTTATTTTAAAAAGCTTTGTATCCACAAATAATGTATTGGCTGTTTGGTGTAATTTTATAATTTTAAGCTTATTTTGTTTAAGGTTTTAAATCGAATAATATTGCAAATGAGAGATCCGGGATGATGATCAAGAAATGACTTTGACGTATGTATTTCCATAACACTATTGTAATGTGTTTAACTATCAACTGCATTAAATAGCTCAAAATTAATATAAAAACTTAAATACCTCACTGAAAAGCCTCAAGCAATTTACTTTCAAAGCCAAATATTCGATAAAATAAGTCGGAAATAAAGATTCTATTAGAATCGGTCATTTATCATACCGAATGTATGGAACGTCAAGGGTGTTCCCTAAAAAATTGCCTTCGAACCTCGATCGCAAGATTTATGGGGCTCGAGAAGGTACTTAGGAATTATGAAAGACTGCTTTACTGGCGACAGTGGCCGCTGGCCGGTACGCACGCTTCGATCTTAATTTAGGCGACGTAGCTTGACGTATGGGATGTGTCATATGGATATATCTCTTATTTAATCATATAAGATTTGTGATCTACGACTTAAAATGTTGTTTATGATTGGATTTTAGATCTTTTGATAGTTTGGCTTTTCAATTGTAATTTAGATTTTTGGCAATGGCAATCTTTTGCTTGTTTATTGGTTTGTGATATTTTTTTTTAATTTGAGTATGAAGACTGTTTATAATCTCGAACGGTACTGAAATTTGTAATGGATCGCTTGACAATTATTATATTAAGTTTTTGATAAGTGACATAGGAGAGGCCTATGTCCAGCAGTGGACGCGGATGGGCTAATGATGATTATGTTGATGACACGGAAATGGTCCATCAATATATTAACCGAAAAGTTGTCAACTGCCGAGATTAACATATTATGTATTTTTGTTTTCATACGTATATTTTGTATATTTTTTACAACATAAGTATACAGCAGTATACACCTATAAACCTCGTTAACGCTGGTCACCTTGTACAATACGTATAAATAAAACAACATGTAATTTTATCAGCGGCGCACCGATGGTGTATTAATTTAATAAATAAAATAAATTAAATTAAAATAAAACAACAATCGCAAAGTATATAAAATCTACTAGTATAATACTGAAGTATTGGGTAAACCATGCCAATAAAGAAAACACCCGAGTTCTAGTTGTGGCCTGAACAAAGCTAGGTAGAAAATTTCGCTATCTTATTGCTAGACGAATTTCTAATATACACTGTCAGATGCAGCGTTGTGAGCTCCGTATAAAAATGTATCTAAAAATACAGAATATGCACCGCTCAAGTTTCAACGCCTCGTACACGGAATGAGGTCGAGATTAGGTAAATAATGTAATAAAAATAACAAAACATTAATGTAGTGGGTTGGCCGAATTATTGTGTATTTAAATTTTGTAGAATTTCCCCGTTGACCACGGCCTAATATTTTTATGTTTGTTGTATTTTAAATTTTAATCCCGCGTATTCATGTCGTTTCAAAATGTTTGTAAAGCCAATATTTATATTAACTGTTTCAAAGTGTATCATTTATTATAGTACAAAATAAAGGGTAAAAGGTTTTTTTAAAATTTACAATTAATGATGAGACGAGCATCTCATTCGCCTAAAGATAAGACATACGACTCATGGACAGTAGCAAAACCAAACAGCACGACGAATTACAAAGCAATGCCAATCCACTGCGCTCGCCATCCTGAGACATAAAATGTTAAGTTTCAATATGTCACGTAGTAACTGTGGGTAAAATGTCCTTTAAACCGGAATACCACAGTGTATTTACACTGCTGTTTGGCGGGAGAAATAGACTTTGCGATGGTGGTAAAGTAACCAATAACCCAGCAATTTCATATTAATACTCGTACACTCTAATCTTGCCGTAAATTTTAACCTGAGTTAACAAAAGTATTTTAAGGTCCCGCGACCACATTTGTTTTATGTGCCAAGGAATATTTCCTACAAATACAAATATTATATGAGTTGATTACGTACTTCATTATTCAATTTTCTAGAAAGATCTTAGAAGCAATTTTACCAAAGGGGTCGGCAATGGAAACCTATTTAATGGAAGCTGTTAATTGCTCTCCTTCAGTTGTAATAATTGCATTTACAACTGCTTTAGGTACGGTGTTACAAAATTATGTTATTAAATTATAGCATTATTTCTTGTTCCGTATTTATATTTCAAGATAAAATAGAATACAAAGCCCTAATATACACATAAAAGTTGTTTTCGACACATGTCATATAAAATATTTCGAGATGGCGTCGATTTATAAAAAAAAAAGAATTGCATTGTGATGTTTTATTTCACAAACGACACTATAATTTTGATATATTTTCCATAAAAAATCTGTCAATATATCAAAGTTATTCCGCCGATATCAGTAACCTTACCAGTGAATAATCTTTTAGTTCAATACTTTGACTTCCAGTTTGCTATATAGGCAAGTGGAAAATTATTTCTGTCCCACCTTCCCCTCTTCTATTTATTTAACTCCTTATTAATTTTATTGCGGGTTAAAGGAAAGCCAGCATTCCAAAGGGATTTGCCGAGTTGCGGTGCTCGGTGTTAATTCTTTGCGTGCTCTGTTGATCCTGGCTTATGAGAGCTGCACTGGTAAGTGAAATGGCGAGATCGTCTTTAAATAAAAAAGCTCTTAGTGCGGATTTTACGGCATTTATTGCGATCTGTTGTATTTCAACCGTTTCTTCTATGAAAATTAATATATTATTTACTGGTGGTAGGTCTCTCATATGTGAGAGGCCGCTTGGGTAGGTACCAACGCAATGCCTACTTCTCCCGCCAAACAGCAGTGTAAATGCACTGTTGTGTTTCGGATTGAAGGCCTTTGTAGCCAGAGGAACTACTGGATATATTGAGACTTAACATCTTATGTCTCAGGATAGCGAGAGCAGTGGAATGCCAAGCATTGCTTTGTAATAAAAGGTGTTGTTTGGTTTTGCTACTGTTTATGAGCGGTCGTATCGGTTACCATCAGGCGAACGGAATGCTCGTTTCGCCATTCAGAGCAATAAAAAAATATTCTTTAGTTAGTTTATTATGCTTTATTTCATATACTGGTCATGGCTTTCAATCAATTAATAATAATTAAACAATCTGTTTAAATTACATTAAAGGGTGTGGTGGTAATTAAAATCATTTATTTAAAAATATATTAATTGTGTTAAAATTTCAGATCCTGTATACATCATAATGGAATTCTCGGAAAAAAATGTGACCTCAATTATATTAATTACGAGTAAATGAGATAAAACAAAACACGAACAGGTTTAAATTGGTATAATTTAATATGGATTTGCACAGGAACATTTATTTCATAGTAATAATTTAATTATGTGATGCTTTTGTCTCTATCGCTATAACTATGTAGTTGGAATTTCGAATATTCATCGATAGCATTTCATTTCTGTCATTTCCAAGAATACTATTTGGACTTGGGTATACATCATTTAAACATATTATATATTTTAATTTCTAATATAAATACTCGGCACTAATTAGATATATGTGTATCTTGTGAATTGAGTTATTTTTATAAAGCCCTTTTTTAAATTAGCAACAAACGAAAATTCAATAATAACATATAAATAAATACGGACACAATATGTATTACGGAAGCGATAACTAAAGTTGGCAACTTTAGAGCCAGCAAGTTTAATGCTTATTTGCATTTTATAATTTAATAAGGTCGAACCTGTCGCTATACCAGGCACATACAGTTCCTGACTAATATACGGCAAAATCGCGGCAGGCCAAAACAACTTAAACGAAACGACCTGAATGCTTTCGATCCCATTTGGCCTGAAATTCCTTTGAATCGCGATTTGTGCTTCAGAAAAAAAGTCGTCTCTCATCTAGCACTATATGGACTGCACTTAACATCATGTATATTGTAATCAGTATTCTTTCTTTTTATCAGCCCATATACGTCCCACTGCAGGGCACGGGCCTTGTCTACATTCGAGACTACGATTGAGAGTGATTAGGCTATATACTCCACCACGCTGGCCTAGTACGGGTTGGTAGTAAACATTATGTAATCTGTTTAAAAATATAATATATAATTATAATCTCACCTGGACAACATCATTTGCTCCCCGTTCTTCAGCCAGTAAGTGATCGGCTGCGGGTATGCTTCTACGAAGCACTCCAGCTTGGCTTGCGTCCCGCTCGGTACGCCTATAAGCTGCGTTGCCACCAAAATTGATGGCGGAACTGGGGACAAGGATATTCTTTTAAAATGTAGTCAATAAGTGGTAATATTTAAATTTAGGTGGTACATTTTAAGAGTATATACATTCCTACATTAATCACGCCATGTTTCCCATGAGTGGTAGGCAGAGGTGCTATCTCAATATCCACGTTTCGCCTTATAATTATGTTTTGTTTCAAGTTGTGCTAGGGGGAGAGCTTATCGCCATATTGGGCACAAAGTCCTGATTCCGGGCGGATGAAAAGAAAAATCCAATATCACTTTGCTTGACCCAGGATTCGAACCCGAGACCTCATCATTTTAATCGTACCGTAGTCAATTGTGCCAATGACGCAGTTCAAATATTGGTTTTGAAAAATAAAATGTATTTTACCAATGTATATTGAAGTGCAAGAAGGCAGGCATCCGATAGTTATGATAGACAAAAAAGCTGCGAATATATTTTTGTAATAAAATTTAATTTTGCTTTAGCGTAATACCGTTATAGTTTGCATCTGTGTCAGCCCATATACGTCCCACTGCAGGGCACAGGCTTTCTCTACAATCGAAAGTACGATTGAGAGTGGTTAGGCCAAATAGTCCACCACGCTAATAGGTATAATAGTAGTACATGAGGGATAATAAAGTCAATTCAAATAAAATATAGGAGCTTACGTTCTTACCACTTCCATCTTGATATTACGGCTTTACCCCAACGCATCTTACCAAAGAATAGAAATAACTGTATAGTAGAATAGTTGTGGAAAAAATATGAGCTCTACCTCCTATTTTTTATTGGAAATAAGATAAACATTATTGTAATATTTAAGAAACTTAAGCATCATAAACACTCGAAGTAAAATAAAAATCTCATATATTTATATAAGCCTCGTAAATTATTTGTTTCTAGATGCTATCATCATAAGCCTTCTTCAATTTACAGTTGGTATTAGCCTTAACAAGAACGAGCCAGTGAAGCCGATTTTAGTTCTCATCAAATTACTGCAAACGTAGTATTTGTCGTCAGGTCGTCACACTGTCTGGCTGGGGCTGCACCAAATACGACCTTATATCAGACTTCTTTTAAAATGCATTTGCCTGATCGATAGTTTTTTTACTTCAGTTATTTCAAGTATCATAAAAATGTGGAAAAAAACTCTTCGAAGGTACCATGAGTTCAATTTACTGAGAAAAGCAAAATTTCGAAATAAATAATCTCTTTCTGATTTTTTCAAGTTGAAGTGAGAAGAAAATATGGCCAAAGAACAAGTAGCTAATGATGAAAAAATATAAAACAACTTTATTATCCTTAAACTCTACCTTATGTAAAATGGTGACGCTACAGAAGTTAAAGAATTTTATAACGATAAAGCAAATGGTAAAAATGCTGCAAACAACTAACTTCTTATCAAATGTTACGAACTATATTATAATGTTATTGAACATATTGAAGTAGTTAAAGAAATACTTACAGTTAACATTGAGCATGATCCTCTTGCTGACGGAGGGCGGAACATCGTTGGAGGCGATGCAGAGGTACGCGCCCATCTGTCTGCGCTCAACTTTAGTGAGATTTAGGTTAGGGCCGGTGAACATGTCCACTGCAAAGTGATTTTTATTATTAAAAAGGTCAAATGAGAATTCAAGAAAGCATGATTGGAGGTATGGTAGTGATCAAGATTGATTACTTCGTTTTTTTTAATCCACACACTTTATAATATAGCAGCCGGTTAAAGACTTTGAATTATTAGCAGAAACAGGTATAGGCGGAAAAGAATATTAATAATTTTAAATCATCATCATCATCAGCCCATACACGTCCCACTGCAGGGCACGGGCCTACTCTACAACCGAGAGTACGATTGAGAGTGGTTAGGCCATATAGCCCACCACGCTGGCCTAGTGCGGATTGGCGGACTTACATACCATACAATTTTTTATAAATTGTTATGGTATGCAGGTTTCCTCACGATGTTTTCCTTCACCGTTTTAGTGCGTGGTGATTGACTATCAATACACACATGACTCCGAAGAGTCAGAGGTGTGCCCTGGGATTCGAACCCGCGACCACCGTGAACATGTTGGCAGTCGCGTCTAGTCCGTTTACCAACAGGCCACCACGCACTTTTTAATAATAATAATTTTAAATAGTTTATAAAAACCAGAAATGCGACGCAGATCTATAACTAACTGTTATTCCACTATCTCGTTACTCATAAAACGAAATAGGTAGAAAGAAAGAATGTTTCCAAAGATAAAAGGCGTGATAAAACGCAAACTTCTTCTTCTACTTATATCAAAAGACGATAACTTAGACTGACAGAGTAAAGTGAAAATCAATGAACACAACAAGGGAAAAAAAAAGACAATAAAGCAAAGGTACCATCAACGTCAAGCTGTGTTGATACGGATGAAAAATGATACTAAATATGTCATAAGAGAAAATGATTTTGAGCTCACAAAAAATACATACGCGAAAATCAGGAGTCGGCCGAGCGCGGGCGGTGACAAAGAGAAATTAAAGTAATAGCGAAGTCTACAAAGAGCCTTGCCGCGCCGCTACCGCCGTAAATCGAAACTGTCATGAGCATTTGTAAAAAAAACTAGGAGCCCTCATTTCGTCCCTTACAAACAATTATTTTATGAATATTCATACAGTGTCTGGAATGCTAGTTAGGGGAATACATAAATTAATAAAAAAGCCGTAATTCCTTTTGATTCGGAATTTTAACTTTTTGTGTGGAAAATGATTTTAAGCCGTTCGTTAACTCAATTAGTGGAGACAAGATTTGTGTATTTTTGGAGGTAATTTATTTATTTGATATAGGCGTACTAACACTGACCTGGTTTATAAATTCTGGTACCAGATACGCTAGATTATTAAATTTATCAACCATTTAAGCACCAGCGTACTGGACTATGGATCAATTCCACTTACATAGCACTGAGTAGGCTCTTGTTTTCCAATAAATAGTATATCCCATATACACATATATTTATATATCTTATGGTAATGAATTTGGAATTAGTGGGTGAACAATATTTTGAAAACAAAAGCAACGAACGGTTTTTATGTAAGTTCTATAATTGTTGACAAAGAAATTAATAAACGATTTCTGAATTTTCCCTAGCAGTTAGTTAATAGTAGGATGGTCTTTATTGGTATATTGCGTGTTACAAGAGGATTAGTGTGTAAACCCTGAGAGGTTTAATGGGTTTTGCAAAGGCAAGGCACGTCTCCAGGTGTTACAAGTGGAATAACTTAAATACCTCTACGTAATTTCCATAATTTACATTTTATCATTATGATCGCAAGTTGGAATTGGACCACATTTCGAGACAAGGGTCGTAAAGCTCTCTTAGAGCCGACAAGAGCGGGGCAGATTTATCTTACGCTATTAAATGTTAGTGTTTTGGTCGACAAAGGCTGTTATTGGATTTTTGATTTGTTTCGCTTCAGGCTTTATGCAGATTTTATTGAAAAAAGTATGTTGGACTTGTTTACGTGTGATGTTTAAGCTTATAACTTGGCAAAAAAAAGTACAATGCGGTGACAATTGGTATTAAACAAAAACAATTATTTCAATCTTTATTGTACACTGATTTATTATAACAACACAAAGGGATACTCAAAAATACAAAAGTACAAAAGGCGGTCTTATCGCTCTGAGCGATCACTGCCAGACAACCTTTAGATGGACATAAGAGAAGGAGAAAGAGAGGGCAGTGTAAGAATAAAGAATAAATGCTTAAAACGAAAAAAAAGAAAATAATAATAATAAACTAATTAATCCACAAATAATACTATTAATACATATTCGTAAGATAATACACATACGCTATATATATAAATACATACATGTATATACGTAAAATAAAAATAAAATACATACAATATATATATAATAAATAAAAACACATCAATATAATCTGTTCATAGCGAAAAGTAATGAGAAAAGTAATGTAATTGTGTTCGTTGATTATTTTATACGAAGCTATATAAATTCATTTTCTCAAGGTTTTTGTTTGTTTTGTGGTTTAAAATAAACAAAGACTATATTAATAACAACAAATAAAAATAACAAGTATCTAAACATTTTCCATCGTAGTATGAGTATATCCGTTTGCCATATTAATATTAAATTCTATTTTAGCGCCCTCATTGAAAACAAATTCTTTTTTGCCAAGCTATAATTATTTTTCAATAGTTTATAAAGGTCTATTTACCATGAAATCTAGAATTGTAGTGTCAATGAAATATATGTAAATCTTATTATTTTAAATGATAACATAAAGTTAATGGGCTAGCGAAGATTATCGCATGCACAATTGTGGGTGAATGAAAAATTGGCAGAATTATTATGTTTAATCCACTAGTAAAATATTAAGGCTCCTCGATCAGTATACAAATTAAATTAACTGTCTCACACATCTAATCAACAAAAATAGAAAAGTTGAATACTGTAAAACAGTTTCTATGGAAAATGTTCACATTAGTAATGAATAACTAAATACAAGAATTGTAATATTTATGTGTAACCATATCCAGACGGCGGCGGAACGAAATGATTTTTTAAAGTATTACTCTTATTCACATTCCTCGGAATCTTGTTATTTTAAACAACATAAAAACGTCATTTAAGACAGGAAATTGTGCTGGTGTCTCATCCACTTAAGACCTTAAAGAATTGTACACAGCGTGGAAATTGTATTTCTAAAAGATCTCTTTGCATTCGCTTTGCTCGGCAAGGACGAATATAAATGTTATTTTTACCAACTTACTAAAATCAAAAGATTGGAATATTGTTTACTTGGTGAAACCTTTATATGAAATTTTATATCATCATGCGTTATTTGGTTGGAAATGAGCATCTCACCCAAATTTCAACATTTACACCGCCAAACAACAGGGTAAATGCATAACGGTTCGATGTCCAAATAAAAAAAAACATCTTATGTCTCAAGATGGCGAGCGCAGTGGAATCCCAAGCATTCCTTTGTAATTTAAGGTGTTGTTTGGTTTTGCTACTGTTCATGAGCGGTTGCATCGCTTACCATCAGGCGAACGACATGCTCGCCTCGCAGTTACATGATTTTTTAAAAATTAAATATAATCATACCTTTCCGAAGCTCCCCAGCCTCATTCCTTAGTTGTATATTGGAGCCGTCTTCGCGCCTCCACAATATCCGTGGTAATGGTCTTCCCTTCGCCTTGCAAGAGAGACTCGTGTCTTGACCTTCACGGGCTGCCAGATCTCCGCTGGTACCCTCGTCCAGGATGTTTGGAGGTACTAAGACACATATATTGCAAGTTAGTACGTAAAGAAAAACTGAATATGATTTCAAAATAAAAAAGTAGGGAATGAAAACAAAAACTGATTGAACAATTAATTGAAATTAATTTAAATTGGTGTGTGGCTTACGAGTTTTTTCTCGGGTCTGGCTATTTGTGACACTTAAAAATCTATCTCAGCTTCTCCTACCCAAGCGGCAAGACAATACGGTTAAAATTACTTTTTACGTACGTTTTCCGTTTCCAAAAGATGTTCGTTTTGTGAATTAATTTATTTCAATCTTGTAAAGCTCGGAAGTTACTGGATTAAGGTCGTTTTGCTGTTGTAATGTTGGAAGACTGATAATTGGAGAATCTATGTTCGGTAGTGAACTTTCTTCAGCTGACGGTAGTGGTAACAAAATTGAAAAACTAGAAGGTGTTCTGATTCATGTCCCAGTTTTACGATAGTTATAAAAAGTCTTTAATTGTTTGTCTCTTTAAAAAGTATTTAATTATTGATATTATTGCACGATGATATTGCTGCTTTTCACTACGATGCGTGTGAGATTTTTGGGATGTGATGGGCATTAAAAATTGAATTATGATTTTGTTCAGCAGTACCGCTAGCATAACAAAATAAGTAAAATAAAGATTATGTTATTTAAAAAGCATTTTGTACTGGGCCGCTCGAATCAGCAGAGACCGTATAATTTTGTTGCTCAAAAACTATAAATGAAACGACCCTGAATAAATCAAAACGAAGATACATCTGTTTTAGGACCAGCAACCTGCTTCATATTTATTCAAATTCAAGGAATAACCCACTCTGAGTTTAAAGCAAGCACGCTTTGCTTGAGAAAACTGAATTAAATACCATATAAAACAAAGAAATTTAATAGAAAACGACCCAAAAAAAAAGGGAAATTTATGTACCTGCCGGAGTATTCGTGGCTGTGGGAATAAATTTCCAACGGGAAATAATGTCTACTTATTCGTTTTTCTCTCTCATTGGCCGCTTTACATAAATCTAATGCGGTGAAAATATTTAATAATATTTTATTTGTTGATCTGAGATTGTGATATGTTTATGAGATTTGCTTGTTTGTGTTACAATTTCACGGGAACGTGTTAAATATGATACGAAGCTTGGGTACACGGCTCTCGAGTGTTCAATAATATTATATCCGACGTTATGCTTCTGGCATTAGCATTGTTGACATTGAAAATAATCCTTTCGATACCGAGCTCTGTGTTACACCGCCCGGTATTGTTGACTGTAGACAGTGATCTGTTGAATCTATAATTTTCGTATTGGAAGTAAGGAATATATTATTTAATTTAGCTTAGTCAAAGGATTACTTGATGACTAGGAGCATCATCAGCTCAAGGATCTCAGTCCTACATTCGCCAACCCTCTTGCCGAGTATAATAACATCTCCCCACACCTACCCTTGGAGGAGCCCTATGCTTAACAGTGGACTCCCTGTTATTTATCTTCTAAATATTGGTGGTCGTTAAAAGTATATTTGTGTTACCATTGGAATGATGTGAGATTCCGATTTCAATATTTCATTATATGTTGGTAAATTTTCCACATATCATCATCATTTTAAATTTGCTTTTATGAAAATGTAAAATCTTTTTGGATAGTAATTGCTAGGCTTTGCTGAAAATTGTTATTTAGTTTAGTATCCATTGTTTGGCTTGTCATTCGTGGTTAGGCGTAATGCATGTAGTGCCGGTATTAAAGGATTATACAAATTTTGTGTTATATTTTATTTGTTTGGTGTTATGGCCTGTTATTTATATAAACTGGTTTTTCACGCCTGTGTTTTATCAATCAAAGATTAGTAAAACACATTCAACTTTCACAGTAAAAAAATCGAACCAATGTAAAAAAAAAAAAAACAGAGTTCATCTATGTTTTACAAAAATAATTTTATTTAAAGCTCAATATATTATTTTCTTTACATCTGAAAGTCTACATAATTTTCACAGCTAAATAAAAACTACCAACTTTGAAAGAGAAAGCGAGACATAATATACTCATTACTATTTATTTATGAGTATTGGAATATTTGAATATAGTGCGTATTAATATTGCTTTTACTGTAACAGGCTGGGAAGAAATAAAAGAGCTCATGTCATTAATAATAGATTTAGTCGTCTCAAAGTATGGCGAAGAAGACTATTTATACGAAATAAGACTATTGAATACACTGGCTCCACCGAAATAGAATCTTAAATTAGATGAAAACGATAAAGCCAGAGAATAAACTTGGCATATGGCACGCTATGAAATGACATCAAAGATGATACGTAGTCTAAATAAGGTTTTTGTTACACAATAAACTTCATATTTCTGTATCAGCCCATATATGTACCTACGACCCACAGCAGGGCACCGTCCTCCACGACCGAGAGTACGATTATTAGTGTAAGGCCATACAGTCCACCACGCTGGCCTAGTGCGGCCTGGCGGATTTTGCCTAACATAGAAATTCGTACAAACCGCTATGGTATGCAGGATTCCTCGCGATATTTTCCTTCACCGTTAAAGCGCGTAGTAATTGACTGCAATTCATACGTCACGTCATATTTACTTCGTTAACATTTGTAGAAAGAGAATAGCTTGTAAGCGCTTGTAATTTCGCTAGGGGGACTATTGTTTCGGCACAAAGAAAATGTTGGATACGAACAGTTTATGATACTAAAAAAAGTTGTTAATAAATATCGCCATGACTATCGATTTATAGCAAATGAATACCTTAGTAACAATATTTTACCTATTTGTACTAAGCACTCAAAGCCAAGACAGAATAGATGTGGTTTATCTTCATCAAACAGACAATTCAAGTGTTATCTCAAATTATTCAACGTATTTGAATAATAATAGGCGCTTAGTAAATATTGATTAAATTATAGTAAGCAATCACGTTCCAATTTAATCTATAAGTTGTTTCGGAGAATATAACGTCTTCAGACAAAATGATAATTTGATAATAGAAGTCGTCAACTGACTTCAGAAGATATATGGGTAGATTAAAGCTTATTGCAACAATCAAGACATATAAAATTAAGACCAAATTTGTTTTGTTGCTGCTAAATCAGAATAATTTACGCCAGGATGGATAGTCGCCATAATGTGCACGAGCAGTATTCATTACATTGTTTTATTGTCATAAATACGGAGACGAACATGCTAGTCGCTCGATAAGCTATACGACCACTCTTGGACAGAAGCAAAACTAAACAACACCATGATTACAGAACGATGGTTGCCATTCCAATGCGCAATTCAAACCGACACAACAGTATATTTACACTGCTGTTTGGCGGGAAATAGACACTGCAGTGGCACTCACCCAGGCAGCCCCTCACATATGAGAGGCTTACCAGACTACCCCCAGTACCATCATCATATACCACGCTGAATTCTTCCACTAAAATAAAACTTATGCACTATAATAACCAAACCACTACACTACAGAATATCTTTTTCAATTTTATAGCTTTAAAGGTAAAGATATAAGCGCTGTACTAAACTCTTACTAGTGGATTGTTGTGATATTAGAAAAAGATAGTGCTAAAAGTGGGAAAAGCTAAATGCGAATTTAAAATATCCATGAATAAGGAAGTAACAGGTGTGTATTAGCTTAGGGGTTTGACTTCGGTTAGTATAAAAAACTTTAAAAGAATATATCGTTGCACGAGGTAACACGGCTAAATCGCGTTGAATACACAATGGAATTAACTTTTGTGTTAAAAAAATGTATTAGGAAAAATATATTGAATAAGAAAAATAAATAAACAAACAACAAACTTTAATAAACCATAGGGATAGGCCTATGTCCAGCCGTGGACGCGGATGGGCTGATGATGATGATGATGATGATTAGAAAAAATAATGTGTTTTTATACAATTATTACACTCCGTTTGATACTAGGTCGAGGATTCACTAATACTCTTAAATTGTAACAGTTTTGCCGGCGTCAATATGCTATGCTAAAAACGAGAGGCAACCCACGGTTTGTAATTACAAAAAGGTCACCATCGTGAACGGTGATGGCAATTCTGACAAAATATACCACTAGATAAAATCTTATTTAAACACAATCTGATAATAACCAGTAACTCATTGACATTGTTTACATGGATAAGACGGAAAGTGCGTAAAGTGGTCCGACGTAAGTGGTGCGCGCGCTCCAGTACCTACATCTTTTGTGGAGCATTACTGAAATTAGTTGTCTCTCGCAACGATTTTGAAAATGTTATGACAGAAAGTTTAATAAAAATGAAGATAGTAAAATTTATAGATGAAATGTGTTAAAATAAGTTAATTTAATAGTTATTTCAGCACGATTTTCACGGTCATCTTTTTGAAATTCCAAATCTACTGAAGGTTGCCTGTCTTTAGTTATTAATCAACGGAGTAACAGAAGTTTTTATCCCCGCAACAATTTATAAATCCTTTATTTTCTTAACAAACAACAGCACTGAAAGGAAAAAAAAAACTAGAAACACGAAGGAACTCGGCTAAAATCACTTACGTCTGCAGCGAAAAGTTAACCAGGATACAAATTGCTCCGAGGGACCAACTTAGCTTTTGTTTCATCAAAATATCTCAAATAGTTCCGCAACTAAATTTCTAGCATTCACTACTCGATAAAGTTGGGGGTTGGTAGTTTCAAATCTATATGAATTGAGTTATAATCTAAATTCTTAGTACCATTAGGATTTGGAGTGGTCATTTGCAATTTTGTAGAAAGTATGTTTACTGATATTTAATAAAAATTAGATACACCCAACAGACACAGTCCTGAGCCCACGTTAAGATCAATCAAGTCTTTTATCGTAGGTATCAGAAGAAGAGACTTTTCGGTCTCACAAATATCCAGATCTGTGGCAATAACTGCGGGCCTCACATACATATGCCTTAGTGCGGGAATCGAACTCGCGGCCTATCGTTTCACAGCCGGCGTTTAACCAACGAAGGCTGATATTATTTATTGCTTTATTTGATTTATGGGGAGACATCTAGCAAATTTGGTATGGATATAAGTAAAAAATATTTGAAGATATTATTGGTTGTATTTTTGCACAGGAACTGCTGTGACCACACTGCATTTAAAGTGCAGTGCAAATATAATATCGAATGGCCACACAGATTCTCTCTTGTTATTCGATATAGTTGAGCTGGTCTATAACTGCCTATATGATGAAATTTTAAAATGCTTTTCCATTATATTCAGTTTTGAGTTTATTTTTCGCAAATGCAACGTTTTTTTGTAATTTTACCAATGAAAATCGAAAGACTTTCTTTTTGCACAAACAATTTATGAAAAATGTATTATATTATCATCATTTGTTGAAAATATGATTACTATTGTTGCGTTTTGAAATTAGTTCTACGGCAGATTTTACGTTACTAATTACGAGTTACGAATAGAAACCAAATTCTTTTCACCAAATATTCATGCACCAGCTCCCTTAAAATTCTCAGTGAAACCACATAATAAAAATCAAACGCAAACATCGCAGGCCAAGCTACAAAACGAATCAAAACATGCTACTGCCACTTCGGCATTGGGCAATGTGTGAACTGTAAATCAATGTGGCGTTTCCGAACAAAACACTGCAATACGTGGAGCATGCTATTACGTGCTGGGTGCCAAAGCTCAATGGACTCTCAGCGGACAAGCCAAAAGAATAGGTTATTATTTTTTGGTACTCGTAGTTGGAATTTTTCATATTGATTTCAAGTTTGATATTCGCAATTTTGTAACATGTTCACACTGGCGATGTGGTAGGCAGAGGTGGCAGTATTGTCGACTGCAGTTCGTCTAAATATTTTCGGCTCCAAGATATTGTTAGATATTTTATAGTTTTTTTTTATTTGCACCAAGTAGATGGTCGGATTACGAATTTTAAACCAACATGATCTGGCCATTTTAAGCGATCTATGTACGGCGGTCATGAGATTCAATCCCAGTTTCGATCTGCAGTATACAACTTGAGCCTTCTAGTGTTTAGCAGACCTTTTGATTTTATATAAGTAGCGATTAAATGTTTCCTGAAAAACTATAGTACAAAGGGGAAAAGAAACGAGAGATTAAAGTTACATACGTTTGTGTGGCCAATTAATATATTTTTCGCATTTGACTCAAGTTGCGACTGTGTTCTGAGAGTACGTTATTTATTTTTTAATTATTACACGATACATTTCAAATAAAATAATGAATATTGTGCTGTTGTATAGTATCATAATATTATATCTTTTAATTAATTATTTGTGAATTGCGTATTTTCTGTTAAGTTGTTTAAATAGATAATAATATTATTCTTGCATTGTTCCGTCTGTCCATTGTATAACAGTAGTAAATTGAAACTATGTCTCCGTCAATATTATATTTTGTACCGTAAAACTTGTAATAATCTCGCTAAGTAGTGCATAGTTTTCATTGTGCCATCATTTCGCATATTGTGATTTTACAGCAAGTAAATTCTTATGTAGTTGTACTAGGGTACGGTTACAAAGCTGAGGTCTCGGGTTCGAATCCCGGGTTGGGCAAAGTGATATTGGGTTTTTCTATTCATTATCAGCCCAGAGTCAGGAATTTGTGCCCGATATGGCGATAGGCTCGCTACCTATCACATCGTGGGACGGAACATACAAGGCGAAATGTGGGTGTCTTGGCACCTCTGCCTACCCCTCCTGGGAAAAAGGCGTGAATTTATGTATGTATGTATGTAAATTCTTATTTAAGAATTATATTATTATATAATATTTATTATTATGTGTATTTATCTCTTATTCAGGTCGTTGTGGAGATCCTTGGGGGAATTCTATGTTAAGCAGTAGAATTCCAGTGGCTGAGAGATGAGATGATGATGATGAAATTTTTATTTACAATTATTATCCTATAAGCGCCTTCGGTCACATTCAGCCAATCTGGCTTATAG
This sequence comes from Hyles vespertilio, assembly GCA_009982885.2. Classification (NCBI taxonomy): domain Eukaryota; kingdom Metazoa; phylum Arthropoda; class Insecta; order Lepidoptera; family Sphingidae; genus Hyles; species Hyles vespertilio. The sequence goes on from CM042824.1 coordinate 7,435,071, forward strand.
GTACAACACGTAGCATAGATATTTTATATCACAAGCTAAACATTTGGCCTTATTCATAGGAAGTTTTAAAACCTATTTTAACTATCGAATATGTTGTCTCTTTCTAACGATTCTGGTATTTATTTTGAACGGAGAAGATAAAACATTCAGCTAAAATGGGTTTTAAAAGTGTGTATGTATATATATATATATATATATATATATACATAATTATAATTAATTGTAAATAATATTAAAATAAGCTTGATTCTGCATCTTCCGTCCCAGGATGTAATAGGGACCAGTATAATATCATCTTCTAGGCATAGAGTTAGTTAATACCTATCGCAGAAAATTAAAAATGTTGTGCTTTTCACAATAAAAATCGCACATAGTAGAGTGCCTGACTTGAACTCAGAGCTTTACAGTTGTAAGAATACCTCATATTTAAAATTATTCTTCCTATATTATTAAAACTGGAGTCTATCACGCTAGCACACTACTTGTTAGCTAGTGACCTAAACATTGCTAAAATGTTCAGTCTTTTAGTCTATCAAAGCCAAGCTGTTAAACAACACAGCTTAGTAACAATTTAGAATCCAAAATAAATCATTTTGCACCATAACAACGTCGATCCTACGCCATATTAAACAAAACACCCTTTCATAAGATAAAGCCGGTAATAAATAATACTAACCGGATTATTGTAGCAACATTATATTGGAAATAAGATGTCAGATCGGCTGCCAGCCAAGTAGATCGATGACACCGTGCAGGTAAAGGCTTCAGGATTTATTCGGAATCCTTGGCACGAAGTCCACAAATCCATATTTCGCGGCCATAAGGCTGATGCTTACAAGGAAAAATTCTTATCTCACTCTTTGTCCACCATAAGCGGTAGGAAAATGCTTCAGTAAACGGATATACGGACGTAATGGCAAACGGCATTTCCTTTTTCATGATTTTTGTGCTTTATTTTTTCTGTAATTTTTTAATAAGGTTTGTATTTTTTTATTCTCAATAATTTGCTTTATGAAAGAGACTTTGGTCATTCATTAAATTATTTTTTTCAAAATTCTAAATCAATTTAGTTTGATCAAAATGTTTTTATGATAGGAGTAATTGAATAAAGAAATAATAATAACACCTAATATTGATTAATTTTAATATTGCTTGATTTTGAATATTGATTAATTTTACAGGACACTTTACAAAACATAAGATAATATTAAAGAATGAATATTTAAGAATGAAATGGAAATAGAAAAACATTTACAATGTCAATATGACATAGCATAAAAAGCACGTGATAGAATGTTACAAAAAACTATTGACGTAATGAAAATATTAAACCACTGGAAACGAATACCAGTAAAAATATCTGCGGTGAACGTAGAAAACAGACGAATATCGTGCGATAGTCAAATAGAATGAATGAATATTTAGAAAACCCGATGACATCGAAAACTATTGAATCTTTTGACAAGTCTGTCTACAATTTGTTTTTAACTAAAACGAATTTAGTTGGCTTTACAAAACCGTGCGTTTTATTAAAAATACTGATGAAGGAATCTTAATTTAGGCTTACACGCCCAGAGCAATTTCTCCTCTTATTTTCTATCTGTCTTGTCAAAAAGCTATCAACCTTTCACTATATTTTAATTAAAATCTTCTTCGCCACATTTTGAGTGTAAAATGAAATTGTGTTTAAGCAGACAATATTTCAACATCCATTTAGACTAATCCTCAGAAGATAATATATTGATACAATGAAAGAATAAAGTACATGATTGTGAATTTTAAAAAGTCACACTTTAAAGATGGGTTATTATAAATGCTGCTTGTAATATTAATAATATTTTATGCATTTACTAACAACTGTTTGTAAAACGACACCTATCATACAACAAGCCAATTTCTACTGGACAAAAATACAAATTTACTAACCGGTGTGGTTGCGTGCAAAGCTGCAATATAAATCATCTTTAATTGCTATTAAAATAAGGTGCATTTTAGCGATTTCCTCTGAGCAAAATGAAAACTTTGAAGTTGCCTTATTCCAGAGATGAAGTTGTGGTGTTCCCGCGTGGTTTTATTTTACTTTCACCTAAAAAGACGGCTTGGAAGTTTCTTAACTTTTGTTCTTCATTAATATCTATTTACCAATTAATTTACTGTTACGTAATTACGCTTTAATGAAAGAGAATATGTTTTGATTTAGCGGTAAATAAAATACCGTGAGAAGAAATTTGTCCACAAGAATAAATACACAAAAAGAAATAAATAAACCCAACAGTCGCATACATAGTCCTAAATCCACAATAAGATCGAGTCATGTGTTGTGGGTATGAGACACTATGATAGACTTTTCGGTCTTGCAAGATTCAGATTCGAAACTATTACTTGTGGTTCACACAAATATTTGTCTCCGTGCGGTCTGTCATTTCACCTCAGGTGCTTGACCAACTGCGCCACGGAGACTGTCGAATGAAGAAGAATATAAAGAATATGAACACTCATATCCTTATACCTATAATGTTTCAGTAGTTTGTACTACTCATTTAATAAGCTTGTAATGTAATAAGCCCGAGCTAGTTAGTATAGCATGGTAAATTAGGGTTTTAGCATTTTTGATAGTTAATTAGGATTGTCATTGTACATGAACTGCTATATTCTCTTAGAAGGAAAGACAAAGATATAATTGATTACTATGTGTAAATATGATGTATATTGATTTGTAGCATGTACATCAATAATTATTTTCTTTTTCGCATTATTTGTTCTACCCCATAATTAAATATTACAATAACCCAGCCCATTCAAAGCTGGCCTGGAAGAGACCGCAGGCTTTTGTAACTATGCCTTTAGTGTTTTGTAAGCGTCTCTCATGTTGATACAAGTGTATACAAATAAATATATATAGACATAGTATATTGCTTACATAATAATGTTTTTGTTGTTCACGCAACAAGCGATAAGTTATAAACCAAGAATCGCCTTAGTAACGGAATACCAAGGTAATACCGCTAGAAAGTCCAAAGTTGTATTGTAATGCATGAAATGTTTGTAGGTATTTTCTTCCTTGGATCCGCTTTTCTCCGTCGTCTTCACTTTGACCGATTTTCCGCCTCCGTTGTAGTCTCTCTAGCTATTTGCCCGACTGCGGTAAGCGGAGGGTGTATTGTGTTTACAATTCTATGTGTTTGTGTCGGGGCTATATCAATGCCAATCTACATACGTCTGAGGATGCACTTGCCAATACGGCTGTCTTGTAAAACTGAATCAATAGAGTGTGTTTTATTGTTATTTAGTGGTTTGACAGTATCGAGGGTAGAAATACACAAACCCAACTAAATAATAGAATATTTTAAGCCTTCTTATTAACAACTAAGGGATACTTTTCAGTCTCTCAAACATCCAGTATCAAAACAAATACTTGTTACGCATGATAAGTCGTGTCCTTATAGGGGATCAAATCATAGTTTCTTGTTATCCAGCCCGCGTATTTAACAAATGTTCCACCTAGGCTATCTGATTAATTTGATTTGATTTCGCTATTGAAGCTTAGCGGTGAAGGAAAACACCGTGATGAACCTGCATACCATAGCGATATATAATTATTCTATAGTATGTAAAGTCCACCAATCCAAACTAAACCAGCGTGATGGACATGGCCTTACCACTCTCAATCGTACTCTCGGTTGTAGAGAAGGCCCGTGCCCTGCAGTGGGACGTATATGGGCTGATACAGAAAGGAGCTTACGTGCTGTGATAAACAGTCTTAAAGCAATTAGTCTTACAAATAATATTATACTGTACCAGCCCATATACGTCTCACTGCAGCGCACGGGCCTCCTCTACAATCGAGAATATGATTGTGTGTGGTTAGGCCATATAGTTCACCACGCTGGCGTAGTTCAGGTTGGCGGATTTTACATACCATAGAAATCGCTATGGTATGTGGATTTCCTCACATTTTTTTCCTTAACCGTTATAGTGCGTATAAACAATTGACTCCGAAAAGGCAGAGGTGTGCCCTGGGATTTGAACCCGCGACCACCCTGAACATTTTGGCAGCCGCGTCTAGTCAGTTCACCAACAGGCCACCATGCATCACGCTCGCAATATTTATACAACTTACCTAAAACGTCAACACATCCGATCTGCTTCTTCATAGTACTGGTATTGATCTGACACATGTAGCAGCCGCGGTCTTCGACCTTCAGCGGTCTGATGTGGAGTTGCCAGGAGCCTGGCGAGTCGTTGGTGACGGCGTACCGGGAGCTGTGCGTCACCAGACGAGTGTGAAGAGTCAGGATAGTCTGGTCATCAGCACGGATCCACGCCACCTAGAAAGGGAGATGGATATATAATTTTGCTGCTTATACTAAGATTACAAAGAGGAAATATTCGATTCTTTGTTTTTTTTTCAATGCATGACGAGACAAGCATACCGTTCGCCTGATGGTAAGCGATACAAATTGAAATAAAATTATTATTTACGGATTTTATCGCGGATTTTGTTTACCACGAAAGCTGTAAAGTAATCGAAACGTCGGGAATTCAAAAAATGTAAATATTAAACCAAATCCGCGATAAAATCCGTAAATAATAATTTTATTTCAATGTGTAACATTCGCGTAAATCTAAGAAACCATGATACGAGAATTCTTGAACAGTATCAAAACCAAACAGCACCTTGAATTACAAAGCACTGCTTGGCATGCCACTGCGCTCGCCATCCTGAGACACTCGATTTCAGGTTCGTTTTTTAAAACGAAATCGCCCAATAGCATTAGCCGCAAAAGGATACAATTTGCAGCTAGACTGTATCATTTTTAACCAGTAATTGAATGTTTGTTATCACCTCACAGCTTAAATTTCAAAGACAGATATTGACTTTGAACCATTATCCATTCAGTTGATATACATTTGCGCATACCAATTGTATAATTTCAGATGCCTGTAGATTGTACCTTAATCGGGGTGTTTGCATATGCGGGCTCCCAATTAACCTCGAAGTACTAATCACCGCAAATTGAAATTAATAATTATAATTAAGTACAAGTGAATTGTATTATTCTTGAATAGAGGACAATTGTTTTGTATAATTATTAAAATTTATTATCGGCAGTTTGAATCATGTTGGAAATATCCTGACGAGAACTCCCGTCTTGAGAGTGATTGAAAACATTTCAAAGGTGTTTTATCGCTTAGCACTTTGTCAGTATGCTGAACCAATGTCTATCCTCGCAAACAGACACATGTCCGACGGTGGAACATATTATAATATCAGTTTATGTGGATACATAAATAGTATACTTGAAAGGTGCTATGTGTATATTGTCTTTTCCGTAAATAATAATGCATATATTCTGTACCACTAAGACCGATGTTTTATGAAGTTTCGCCCGTTTCCTTTAAAACATTTTTTTGAAAATATATCCAATGATTTTTGTATTGTAATCCATATTGAATTTTTAACATTAAATATCAATAAATTACAACTTATTTATTTATACACTTTATTGCACACAAAAAAAAATACAAATAAAACGAAAATCGAACTTAATTTGAAGCCTATATTTAGATTATTCAATTGTATGACTTCCGCGGTATACAAATCGACAAACGACTGTTTATATTATGATACAAAAAACGCAATGCTATGAATATTATAAAAAATATGTATGTTTGTTGTAAGGTTTCATTGAAATAAAGCCATATTTCATTTAGACTACTCATTGATATTTTCAATATTTTCTTACTAAAAAGCGATCTTTACTCATAAAAGTAAATTGATATTTACTTTCGCTCTTTTTTTAGCCCTCGTCATTAAATACGAAAGTATGTTTCTAGGTTGGTCATTCTATAAAGCACCAATTGGCAAAATATAATATTATTTGTATTGTTGGCTGGGGAAAGATGTATTTAGTTGGTATTAATCGCAGAAGCAATACTTTCAACTGCAGGATTGGGCTTTTAGACTTAATGAATATATGAATGACAGTATAAACGTGTTTTAGCTATCGCATGGTTTGTCCCTTTTGAACGGTTTTTGAATATCAGTCTGAGCGAAGAAGACAAAACATTCCATAGCAAAAATAGGTTTTAAAATGTCTATGCATAAAGCCGTTAATATTTCATAAGTATGTATCATCATTATCATCTCAGCCACGGGAAGTCCACTGCTGAACATATGCCTCCCCCAAAGGATATATAGTAAAGGAAAAAGTTTCACAAACTACGGTTGTAGCGTGTAAGTAAACTCTAGCCAGCCTAAAATAAATTGTCGCACTTTTATCACAAGCATTACTAAGTTTTTATTGACAGAATACTAAAAACTGGTACCAATACCCTAGATTTTATTACAAGGTTACATACAGATCCTCATAAAAACGTGTTAGAAATATCAATTGGTGTTCATAAAAATATTTCAATGAAAGAAAAAAGTGATTTAAAGAGCGTATAAAGTAAATTCATGTTTCGTCAGGAATCGAGTGAATTTACATTAGTTTCACTCGCGCGGGGTGTTAGGGGTTCGCAAAAAGAATATCACTTTATCACCTTCCTTTTGTACTTATTTAGCTCATTTTAATCCAATATTGGATACGACACGGCTTATAATATTTATGCTGACGCGACAAAATATAAACACGTGATGACAAGAAAAGTGATTTTTTTAACTTCTTTTTATTTCAAATGATTGACGAGACGAGCATTATTTACCATTATATGGTGGTACACGTTACGGCCGCTCATGAACAGTAGCAAAACCAAACAACTCCATGAATTGCAAAGCAATGCTTGGGATTCGACTGCACTCGCATCCTGAGACATACGAGAAGTCTCAATATGTCCAGTAGTTACTCTGACTATAATGTCATTCAAACAGTTTTTTTTTAACGAGGGCATAAACTGGTTATGGTCCTCTCCCCACAGCCCCGGGAGAGGGATGTGGGAAAGATGTGTCGGGGTCACCGGCTTTCCAGCCCGGTTTTGAAATGTTAATGCCAAGCTGGGTCCCTAACGCTAATATCCTACGCCGGCATACCGACCAAAACCCCTCGATGGCCCTCTTCGCGCGTATTAGGATGACTGCGGTCTCTGCTAGCGTGATTCGCCTGGTACTATTCCGCAGTCAACCTATGCAGTTCGGAGACCTATAGCCCCCCCTCCGTATGTCATTCAAACCTGTATGAAGTTATATTTGGCTGTATCGAAAACGCTTAATAACTTCGTGAATTACTTAGAGATTTCGCACTATTGCGTTGTGCTGTTATTCAAGAGGTTACAACGTAACACAAAAAAACATATATAACGTAATATGATGTATAAAAGTTGCCGTTTCGGCTACTAATAAATAGATAAATTGTCCCACGCTAAGAAACGCCGAAATGTATAAAGCGAAAATCGCGACAGCCTTTAGTATGGGACAAACATATAATTTAGTTCCAAAACTAGCCTATTGACTGTATAGTATTGAACAAGTTAGCCCAACGACAAGCGACTGAGTCCTTTGGCAATAACTCGGTGCGATGGGCAGTTTAATTGTGGACACCTAATAGCTTTTGTGATCGGAATCGCCTTAGAGTTTGGAAAGCCATCGATGAACTTTGGATTACTGATCAGGGCGAACGTAATCCGACGGTTGTGTAACGAAGATTGGGTCTGATTCGAGAAAATTCTATCTACATTCGAATCGTTGATTTTGATTGGATAGGTACTGGTAGTTATTTTTTTTAGCGAAAAGTGAAATATTTTTGGGTGGAGTAAAACTGGAAGGTTAATTTTAATTTCTTGGTCCGTTTACGTTGAAAAAACTTAAACAGCCGACATTCATGTTTGATTAATTTTGCAGTGTAAAAAGCTAGGAACAGGCAATCAAAATTTAAATTACTTACATGTAAATCAGATTCGGTTAAAAAAATCTTACATCGATTTTATAAGTACCACAGACCCATCATAATATTTAATTTAACTTTTAATACCTACCGTATTTTCCTTCATATTCACACATAGAACAATGTGTAATAAAATAATTATTTGCATATTATATGTCTTTTCCATCCGATACGAACATTTCCTTTCGCGTCGAACAAATGTGTACAATATTTTTAACATTTTCACAGCGCGCTCGCCTCGGGGTGTAAATTCAATACGTAAATTCGTATAATTTTGCGATGACTCGTGATTTTTGTGACGTAATCTTGTTATTATTTTTTACGATTGTAAATGTGTTATTTGCATTGGATATTAAATATTATATTTATTTGTACATAAAATATGCTTTATAAAATATATTATTACAGGACTGTAATGGAAATGGTAAATGAGGTCACTGGCCGATTCGAAGGAGAGAGAGCATGGTTAAAAATAATTTATAAACTTCTTACATTTATTTAATTTAAAATTTCAAATGGTTGGTGATGATGATATAGGTGATGATAATAATGGAAACAAAGATGAAGACTAGAAAATGTAAGTTTCTAATAACAGAGAAGCCAGATAATTCGCCTGATGGTAAGCGATACGATCGTTCACGAACAATAGAAAGACCAAACAATACCTTGAATAACAAAGCATTGCTTGGCATTCCACTGTGCTCGCCATCCTGATACATAGGATATAAAGTCTCAATATGTCCAGTAGTTAATCTGTCCTTCAATCTGAAATACAACGGCATTTACACTGCTGTCAGACGGGAAAAATGGTCATTGCGGTGGTACCTTACCAGATGGCCTCTCACATATTATGAGAGCTATCACCAGTTACTATCTGTACTTAGTTCACTCGGTTGATGATGACGACATCATTGATGATATTGGTAACAATGATAAAGAACGAAAAGTCTTATGAATCGACTCGAAGCGGCGGTGCCACGTAGTTGCAAATCTTAATTTCCACTCCCTGACAGAAAATCGATTTGAACTAATAGCTTTGCTCTCACGTTGTGTTTAGTCGGTGCTATTACAAAAAGCCCATTCCATGATTTATTCTCGAACGTAGTTCAACTGTTTTGCTGGTGCGAAAATGTCTTTCACTGTTAAATTTTGGCTTTCATGTTTACTTAGTGTTGGAGAATCGATGACTTTAAAATACCACCAAATCGCTACGATTATTAGTGTTAATGAATTAAGTGTCGATTCAAATGAAATTTAATAATTTAGTAATGAGTTTAGTGTGAGAGAATTCAAATAATCGCGACGACGCTACACAACTGGTATGATAACGAAATGGAAACAGCCATGTCTGACGGCTTAAACTAGTAATCACGTGGTTGCTCCCAATTCCGAACTACAACCCATGTTATGCCAACGCAATAGAAATACAAGCATTTAAAATTTACCTATTGGAAAATAGTAAACATATTTTTTTTGGACGTAATAACCAACTTAGGCTGGACTACACTAACCGTCAGGGGTCTGTCCGGTAAATTTTCTGAGATAGTCTTATAAATAAATACACCCAACAGTCACATAACCTGATCCTAATATTGAGTCTTGTGTCGTGGGTGTCAGGAACTATGGGCGACTTTTCGGTCTCATAATTACCCAGACCCAAAAATACTGGTAGTTTACCCTAACATTTGTCTCGGTTTGAGGATCGAACTCACGGCCTCTCGTTTCATGGCCGGCGCCTAACCAACTGCGCCACGTAGTTTGTCAAATAAAACAAAATTACATTCCAGCAGCTCATTTATAAACTCTCAAACCCTTAAAATGAGAATTTAGTGCTTCCAAGAAACACTTAAAATATGAGGCACCAAAGGGATTTCTCCCAATTAAATAGCAAAATTAATGACCACCTCGAAAAACATTATGGGCGTACCAAATGTGATTTGTGTCGGACAGTAGGTAAGCTAGCTCGTAAAACTTCCATACAACTGTACAACGTCTAGTAATATTGGTATTTATTGGCCCATCGAGTACTGTACGCGCTTAAATCAACAAAATTAGTATTTACTAACTCTACGGTATACGAGATTCGAATATGATTCGATTTTGTACTGACCAGTCATAATTTTATACGGGTAAGTGTGTTATACGAATAAACTGCTATTTGTTTATTAGTCATGTTCCGTCATTTTATCAGCTGTGTAACTATATTAGAGTAAGTTTTCGCTAGAGTAAAAATCTTTTTTTTGCAATCAATGGCGAGAGAGCATGTCCTTCGCCTGATGATAAGGGGTACGATATATTCAGGTAGCGGTACAGCTCATAGACAGTAGCGAAACCAAAAAACCACCTTGAATTATAAAAACGCTAGAGTTTCTTGCCCGTTCTTCTCTGGCGAAAACAGCCTTGTGAACTGGGTGGTAGTGGAAAAAAATATGACTGAATCTAAATAGTGTATGACATTTTATGGATTCAATAAATATTTTCATTTCATTTCATTTCATTTCAAAACACTGCTTTGCCTTTCATTGCGTTTCCTATCCTGAGGCACAGCATGTTAAGTCTCATTATGTCCATTAGTTACTTTGGCAACAAAGTCCTTCAAACCGAAACACAACAGTGCATTTATACTACTGTTTAGCGGGAGAAATATATTGCGGCGGTAGCTACTCAACCCTCGCAAATATGGGAGACCTACAACTATTAAATATGTTTTATTCTGTTCTATTATATCACGTTCCATGTAAAATTACTTACTATTCAGAAACCGATAGCTCGCACACAGCATCTGTGCTACTAAAATACTTAAAATGCTCATCAGTTCTATACAAAAAATCCAAATCAAAATATTCTGCATTCAAATAGCCATATACAAAATCTACTGAATCGTTATGTAATACTATCACTGCGCCGCGCCGCGCCGCGCCGCTTCGGACCGAGTGGCAGCTGTGAAGAAGAAACGCCGCTAAAAATTCACTCAGGCACAGAAATGCGTTTTGTCTTTTTTCTCATAGGGGTAACTACGAGTACCTTAACTAGATAATTCTTTATATCTTTCTAAAGAAGGTCTATTGATATGATAATGGATTATTCAAAAACTCCATGCTACTAAAATATTTTTGAATGCTATTTCTATTCGGTGGCGCAAATGCACTACGATCCGATTATAAAGCTGAGGTTTCTGATTCAAATCCCAAGTCGGCCAAAGTGATGTTGGATTGATCTATTAATTATCACCCCGGTGTCAGGAATTTGTGCCCGATATGGTAATAGGCTTGCACACCGCATCATGGGACGGAAAATACAAGGCAATACGCGAATGTCCTAGTAGCACCTTTGCCCACCCCATTTGGGAAAAAGACGTGAGTTTAAAAAGTAGGAGAATTCTTAAAACTTCATAATTAACAGGACGGAATACATCTTTGTAAATTTTGAGAGACTTATACATAATTTAAACATTAATGATAAGTAAATGTCCTTAGTCCTCCAAGTCCTGACATAACGAGGCGAGAGCAAGCGGTCAATCGGCGTTTGCATGCTAATGTCGGCACTTAGCAGTTGTAATTGTATTTTATAAATCTAAATTGAAAGAAGTTGCATACTGAACTTTTAAATAGTTAATAATAAACGAAAAATAGTCTCACTGCTGCATTAAATGACGTTTAATGTGAAATTTCACTTTAATTCACTGGTGGTAGGTCTCTCATATGTGAGAGGCCGCTTGGGTAGGTACCACTGTAGTTTCTTATTCTCCCACCCAGCAGCAGTGTAAACACACTGTTGTATTCCGGTTTGAAGGACATTGTAGTTAGATTAAGTAATGTTATGTCTTGGGATGGTGAGCGAAGTAGAATGCTAAACCTTGCACCGTCCATGAGCGGTCGTATCGCTTACCATTAAGCCAACGTCATGCCCGACTCGCCATATATTGCAAAAAAAAAAAAAATATATATATTCGCGCGTAGTGTTTTAATACTATAACAGCTTATAAAGTACATTTGCAACTTAAATAAGTTCTGATTTACTGTCGTAATCCCGGACTACGAGAGTACCAAGTCTCCTTAAATTTAAATCTAGAAACATTATTCAGTAAGCAAGAGCATTAACTTCAAACAGTAAAAATAATTAATCTAATTCCGAGTTGAAGGGTAAAATTTCCCTAGTGCCCAAACAAGTCAAAAAGTACATAAAACTGAATAGGTACTTGGGTAGATTTAAATTATGATGAAACGTTGCCAGCTCATGGGAGATAGAATTTGCAAGCGCAGCACATCTCTTTGTGAAGGAAAAAAGCTGATGCGGATTTGTTGATCCGTACGAGACTTATGAAGTTTCACTTCCTAGGGAATACTAAGTTAAAATTAAATGCGTCGCCGGATTTTGCTTGACGCGTGTTATTTCCACAAGATTTAATCTCACTTAGAGGTTCATGTTTCATGTAAGCATCGGCGTTTGCTGTCTTTGGTGGTTTTGAAGCCCTTTTTTATTTAGTATTGAATATATTTCTTAGTGAAATAATGTAAACATGCCCAAATACAGTTTATCGACGTTTTAAAAAATATCTATGACTGATTTCTGTGATGTTAACAATGAGTATTGATAAATAATTATAGTAACAGACAAATGGTTTGACGATAATAAGTAGCTTAGATAGGAATAAAAGCGGAAAGACAAAGATAAATCGTTTCTCGCCCCTGCTAATAAGCCCAACAAGACATTAGGTAACAATGACACTGTCTATTTTGCTGTGTACAAAAATAGACCTTAAAGATCATCAGTCAATATTCATCCATTTTAAAGACTACACCAATAAATTTTACCATAGTTTCACAGATTGTTTATACATTGTGATGTAGTTTGAGATATTGCAGAAATTAAAAAAGAAATTCCAAGTTTACAATCGATTGAAACCAACAATCTATGTCAACATAATGTGCGTTCATCTTGACTCATGTAATAAGAATCGAGTTGGAAACTTACTCGATACTGCGAGTTATTAAAGAGAATACTCTCCACGGGGGAGACACATCGAGAGGTTTCAAGTACGCAAGATACTAGAGCCAGCTCTACAACTTGACAGACGAGAGCGAATTTCCTAGAATGACACTGTGATTTTTGAACTACGACCAAAAGAAAAATATAGTCCTACAGTAGCCAAAATAAATAAATACGCAACAGTCACATAAATCGTCCTGACCCCACTTTAATATCAATCCAGTCTTGTGTCGTGGGTATCAGAAACAACGTTACTTTTCGGTCTAACAAACACCCTGACTCGCGACAAATATTTATGGGCTTCATTAACATTTGTCTCGTTGCGGGGATTGAACCCGCGGCCCGATGTTTCACAGCGTCCAATCAACTATGCCACGGAGGCTGCCAAAAATACAATTTACACATTGCAAGCCTCTTCGTAGAAGAACAAATATAATACAAATCGAATTCGAAATGAACAATTCAAATACCAAAACAGTCAAAACAAGCAAAAGCAAACGAACAATCTATAGTAAACGAGAATTACAAAAATATCGGAAAAACAACATCATTTGTAAGACGTCCTTGCGAATAATATCTAGCGAGCTTCCTCAACGCGACGCAACGACAATACCTTATAAATAATAACATAAATATGTATCGGGGCGTCATTTTACAAACGACTTATGATTACGCGATTCCATGGCGTGAAGCGAAATCGGAAAATCGTAATGAGATAACGCTTCGGCAAAATGCAAATGAATTTGACGGGTGAGTGGGCACACGCTCGCTCCAGATACGGAAGTCGGCAAGTGTGGAACAACATCGGGTACTAAGCATTTCAACGATCGCTGCGAAAAATGCGCACATACAAATGTATACAGTGTAGCTGATACAGAATATTCCAGAAAAGGCTACAATAGTGAGGATCGTAGTATTGGATGGGATGATAACGATAATTGTACTTTCAAGTCATGAATTTACGTCATTGTTTCTGCCTAAGCAACATTTCCATATTAAGAAACTTGGCTACTTTCGAATGATTGATTGTCACTTGGAGTCGATTCGTTTAATTATTTTTATTGTAACTGTTCTTAGGCACAAAAGAATTTATGTTTTACTAAACCGCTATCGTTGTTATAACAAAGTAGCGTTGTCCTCCGAAACACGAGCCTCGGAAATTAAGGCATGTCTTTACTCACCGGTTATAGTAACTCGAACAAAAAGGTGAGGGAGAAAGTTACGGATTTATCTTCGCACTCGGGACAAAATTCGTAACTTTGTTACGTTTTACGCGTAAATTTATCTTTTTTATCATCGTAAATCATACTCTATTTTTACCATAGTTTTATGTCTTTTGCAGGCAGTACAATTTGTATTAGGTAATACAATTTATATTATGGTAACTGAATCTAATTTCTTCACATAGAATGTAACACAAGAAGCAAAATCGATTGGCAAGCAATAAATGCTTTTGTATATTTGTTTTGTTTATTCCCGTCTTGGCAATTCGCACTAAGCCAGTGGTTTGGATGAATGGTCCGGAATAAAACTACGCCGCGACAGAAAAAATGGCAAATCTTGGGTAACAGGAGATGTCTAAGTGAGATTAAAAAAAATGAGGGGGTACATCGGACCGTGAAGCTTGCTATTTGATGTTTGTTCTTAGTTCGTCACGATGGAACTTTCTCGTTCGTCTATGCGGTGTCTTTTATACGTTAACGTGAACAAACAGATCACATCTGCTTAGAATATTATGTTACCGTGTGAAATGGATGACTTCGAAGAGGATCACCTGCGTTTGCTTTTCATGTTTGAAAGGGATACTGAATTATTTGATATTTCTGATGCTGTGTAACTTAGTACTAACGATTGCCGGTAGCTGAATATGTAACAAGCATTAATTTGATAAAATTGTAGCTATGTTGGTAGGACGAAATAGTGCAGTAACGCTGGTGTTCCATTTAAAAAGAAAAGAAAGAAAAACTGTTTATATATAACAAGCAAACAAAATAACGTATATACAGGGTATCTCAAGACTGCTACCGAAAACGAAGCCGGGTGGTAGTTTTAGTGACTACAAACACAATGCAATTAAAAATTTCGCAAAGAAACGCGAAAATCATTTTTTATGATTTTTTAAATATCGTCATTTTTGGGTGGTAAATCCATAGTTTTTGCTAAAATAATAATGTAAACTCTTTTATACCTTAGATTATTTATAAATAAAAGGGTATATACTATAATTTTAGGAAAAAATGTATTTAACACCCAAATATGGTAATAAGAAAAAAATTACAAAAAAAAATTGTCGCTTCTTTTTCCAACCTTTTCTATTGCATTGTGTCTGAAGTCGCTTAAACTACCACCCAGCTTCGTTTTCGGTAGCAGTCTTGATATACCCTGTACACAGATGTAAAATAAAAAAATAAATTAAAGAAAAAATGAAATGCCTCCTCATTTTGCACGTCGCGTCGTGGTGGTGACTAGTAAGCGATTAGTCAGCAAATGTTACGCTCCGGTGCTAACGACTGCGCAACGCTGATTTTCAGTACAAAGTCATAGGTACGAATATTACTCCTTACTGTTGAAATTATTTATTTATTTTTATTCTTTTTATGTACACCAAATAAATCTTAAGCTATACTAGTATTAAATTATTTGGTTTGTAAATATGATATTAATGTTTGTATTTATTTTAAACCAAATTTTGCAATAAATGTGATGAGTTATTAGTACCACGAACAGTTATACCAATGATTTTAATTTAGTAGTACAATTATAAAAAACTCATTGAAAAAAAGGGTATTAGGTAATTGAAGAATTTAATATTAATATATTGCATATCTTGTAATATACATATCTTTTTTTCTCTTTATTTCCATAATATTCTTTTTTTTATTATTATTATGGCCGGCATAGTAGCGGCATTGCACCTAATGGTAAGTGCCAATGCCGCCCAGGCAGAGTATCCATTGGCATCGGACGGCAGTCCCATGCCAATGGAAACAATTATGCCGGCCTGCTACGGTGCCTCTTCACACTACGGCGGAAGTACACAGGATTGTAGGAAAGAGGGAACACGCTAGAAGGCAAACAATTCCACAGCCTGACGGTGCGGCATAAAAAAGAATTTGAGAACCGTTTGGTTCGCGCCGGGATAGTGTGGACCGTCAAGCCATGGCTTCGCAAGCCAGCACGCGTGGTTCTGGTTAGGAATGGAGAGGAGGGGATCAAGTTGAACAATTCTTCAGAGCACTCACATATCTTGTAAAAAGTTATTTAATCTGTAACATTGCCGTAAAGTGAATTATTATCTGCTTTCCTATGAACTAGAATTGCCTTGGAATCTTGAATATTAAAGTAAAAACATACAAAGTTTTCTCTAACAATAACTTATTCAATCAAGTGGATAAAAAGTAGATCAAGTCAAACGAACCTTTGGTAGCAGTGAGATAGTTTAAATATTCATACTGACGGAATAGATAAAACTCAGTAATAACAAGGGAAATAATTTTTAAAATTAACAGTTTTACTTAGACCGTATTTGCATAACATAATGTTTCATTATTTATTTATTCATACGTCCAAATAGTGATTAATTTTATTATTCTATTTTAAGTATATTATAACTAAGTATCTTGGTACAATTTTGGCGGGTATATGTTGACTTATTTACTGTCTGTTGCTGTATATTATATATTTAATGATCATAATACATATGTACTTACTGCATTCAACTTACATATATGTGTGCATTATAACTAATATATGTTATTTACTTTCATTTTCATTAAATTTCATGTAATGTAATATTTATTTCATTTTCCACAAAACTGTTTAAATATCGGATTATCGGTATTCATAATATTACGTAACCTAATTGAGTCTAAATTCAGATTATTGTATACTTTTTTTTTAAATATTATATCATTTTCTTTTCTATCTAAATGTAAAATAACCTGCTTTACTTCATTTCTACTTTATCTAAAGGTAGGTTGTTAGAGAATGCCTATGGCATTAAGTCCGCCTGTATACTATTTGGTATATAAATATAATAAAATAAAATATTACAATGGCCAAGTGTCAAACCCATTATCTTTTTTTTTTATTGCATTGAATGGCGATACGAGCGTGCCGTTCGCCTGATGGTAAGCGATGCGACCGCTCATGAACAGTAGCAAAACCAAACAACACCTTGAATTACGAAGCAATGCTTGGCATTCCACTGCGCTCGCCATCCTGAGACATAAGATGTTAAGTTGTTTGTTTATCTTGTTTGTTTGTTCTTAAAATACAAAAACAAAATACCCGATACCGCCAGTCAACGTCTCCATAGGTAATGCACGGTTAAGTATCATTAGGGGTGATCGATATCCTCCAAAAGGAAAGTAACTCGTTTGTCATTGAGGACACTAAATGGATACCCGATAAACGAGGGATATTTACCGACCACTCGGCCGCGCAAAAAGCACATGAATGAAGAATTCAAACAGATAAACTGAACTCCAAGTGTTTCGTATTGATACATCATTAATTTTGTTCTCTCTTGACGTGATATAAATCATATTTTTAAAGGAATGGTTGAGTTATCGCAATTTATTATGTTTGAAGATGCGGATGTGCATTAGCTTTTAGATATAGTCTGCTTATTTTATTTGGGAAATATGGATGTGACATTTAAATAAAATAGGTTTTAATAGTGATTATCAGGCCACAGAAGACAAATATAAGCTTCTTGCACAAATTACGTTTTAAAATTTGAAATTCGCATTTCAAGAAGAATTTCTGATGCTTTAGTCGTTGTTTTAAGGTTACGTACTATATGTATGTTTCATATATTGGTAATGCACAGGGACTATGCCACAGTAACGATGTGACGTCCATGTAACGTCAGCTGTTGATTGTCATTAAGTTAAGGCAAGAATATCATATGAATGCTATATTTTTTTCCCATTAATATTAAAATAAAATTTTAACAGCATGGTTATAAAAATACTGTTTTAAAGAATATCTTTTTAAAGAATATATTTTGGCTGAAATCAAGATGAATTTATAAACAACAAATCAAAATACCTTACGTAATCACTCAACAACTCTCGAGTAAATTAGTTATTTAGAAACAACAAAAAAGCTCCAAAAATGCAATTAAATTATTTATTAAAAAATATGCAGCATCTTTAACAACTAAAAGCAAAAAGTACGCGACTCTGAAACTCAATTTTGAAGTCTTGTAACTTTAACCAACACCACTTAAAATTCAAGTGAGCATATTTTATTAAAGTTTAAATAAGAAACTGGTTCACTTTAAACCTCTTTAATAGTTATGGTGACCTTAAA
The DNA here is from genome assembly GCA_009982885.2 of Hyles vespertilio. Lineage (NCBI taxonomy): Eukaryota > Metazoa > Arthropoda > Insecta > Lepidoptera > Sphingidae > Hyles > Hyles vespertilio. The sequence goes on from CM042824.1 coordinate 7,453,262, forward strand.
GTTAGCAGAGCTGGTAACCAGGCGAGCTTGATAAGGCCTCCGAATCACGCTTAAGGAAGACAAACTCCGTTAAGCTTTTCAAAGGTAGCTTATTATCTTGGGGAGTGAATATAAAACGCAACTTCAACCCTCCGTGGTCGGCTTAGGCGTGGAATTTTGTAATGTTTATCTCGGACATTAAGTTAAGCGTTATGTGGCAGATGTTTTAGTAAAAATAGACCGTGGATATTTTTGGCGAAATGTGCTTTTTTGGGGAAGACTATAATTAAAGATGTTTGAAGGATAGTTCCTGGATGATTTTCAGTTTATAAGTAGACTATTAAAAGGCTATACAGGATGTTTCTAGACAGCGACCGAAAATTGTTTTTGGTGGTACCTAGTTTCAGTGACTTTAGAAACAATGACTAAAATAAAAACTACCGCTGGCTTCGTTTTCGGTCGCTGGCTGCATATACCCAGTATTTTAATTTACTATAATTATTTCCGCTATTCTTTTTATGGAATAACAGTAGTTTAAACCGAATTATTACTTCCTTGTTATTAAGATACTTATTACTAAAATAATTTATAGAGATAAGATATAAAATACATAACAGGATATTTTTTTAGAAAGCTTTCATACTCGATATTTGTTGTTATAAAATATTAGCTTCTATTGAGAAAACAGTACCGAATGTTATAGCTAAAGTTATAGCAAAGTTACAATAAATGTGAATCCTTTCGTAGCCATGTAACCTGTAATCCGAACTGGTGATTTATGAGAATCGCTATTTCCCAAGCGGCCGTGACATCCTAAGGTGCCTTCACAACTCTAAGACAACGTATATTGCTGACCTACTTCCGTATAAATAATGTAAGAACGAAAACAATTTACTTTTAAGGGACTAATTTAAGTCTATATTGTTTCTGGGCCTAAATTTCAAAATTTCCTTAAAGTTTCCCGGAGAAAATCGAGTCGTTATATAAAGATTTCGTCTAGTTGAGCTTAATGCGGAGTTAGGATTTGGAATAAGCTCTCGCCGACATCAAAAGGATGATTTCAGTTATTTATGACTCGTTTGCTTTATCCGATGACTTACCTTGTAGTCTCCGAGATCTGTGACGGAGCAGGTGAGAACTGCTTCACGGCCTAAGGCTACGGTGACGTTTTCGATTGGCCCCGCGAAATCGGGCTCGGCGTCTCGAAGCGATACGGTGGGACCAACCCGGCCGAGCGGTGATGTTGTTTGGTGCCGCATATTGATCTTTACCACTGCAACAAACGCTGATGTTAATCGCTTGTCCATTTGACAATAATAATTATTTATTCAAGCTAATAATTCATGACGCGTTAAAATTAGTTAATAGCTTTGTCTATTTTGCAGAATTATCTATTGTTGCAAACAGTTAATTAGTTACCGTTTTAATTATGCTCTAGCATTGATGTGATTTAGATAGCTTAGTATTAAAAAATTAACGCAAAATATTTTGTAACAAATATTTTACTATGAGTATAAGCTGATATATAAAACAAAAATCGAAAAAATAATTTTCAATCGTATGATCAATGTACGCAATTCATTTTGCAGTAAGAAGAGCATGCAAAAGGGAAGTGTGAAGAAAAAGTGCTCGTTTTAGAGCTCGTTCTAGCGTGTCATTTATGCCAGGCAAAAAGCAGGCAGCTCGCGGCCACAAGAGATGCTCGAGCCTGTGAACTGCGAGCAAGATTCAAGCCGGTTTCATCGGCCAACCTACTCGGCGGTTTTTAAGTACGCGAACTTTGCATGACACACTATCGAAAAAATCCGTAGTTTAAAGCACTCGTACTTATGCTTCACGCCTATAGTAATATAGGGCAGATATGGCAGGTATCATTTGTGCTCTTAAATTAATGATTATACATCGTAATGTTGGTATTTTGGGTCTATTGATTACCCCTAATCTGTGAATTGGAAACGTCTTGCTCTTATATCTAGGTTGGGTCTATCCACTTTCAGGCACAATTTCTTAATTTTATATATTTTTCTACCATTTAAATTTTTACCATCGTCTCATAAAAATGGTTATACGAAATGGATCATTACCATTGTAAGTAAAATTTTGATAATAGGCAAGCCAATAGTGTCATTGACAATAGACAAAGGCAAGGTCAGACAGGAGGCACTGTCTATAGAATTATGTGTCTACGAAATTAAAATATCACAATCTAATACCTAAGCGCCGAATTTTACTACGCACGTTGGGAGACGATTGATTCCGAAACGAATTAGGTTTTGTTCTGTCTAGATCGCTATTTTGGTATCCTTTGTACGATAAATAATAGTATCGATTTCTGATTTTATACGTACATATTTTGTTACAATAAATATTTGGACATAACTAAACTTCAACATAAATACTGGGAATTAAAACCGTATAACAAAGCTATTTCACATATTTTTACAAACTTTTAATAAGTGATACTCTTATACAGATTGGTATGGAGCAAACAGGATAATATATTAAAATCCCCACATTGCATCACATTTTATATTTCATTAATGTAAGAGCAAATGACGGCGCAGTAATGAAATTTATTCTGGGCACATCAAGTTAATAGGAAATGGAAACCTTTCGTACCCATTCAGATAATTGATTAATGTGATGATAAACGACAAAAGCCCAGAGATTCCGCTCCTCTGGGATATCGAATTTATAGATTTGGAATAGACGGGGACATTTGACATATTTTGTCATCGAAATATGCCATAGAAATGAAATAGGTTCCCTTAGATGGTATATCAAAACTTATTTTGATTAAGTAGAAGCTACATCACTAACTATACTAAGTCAGGATGTAATAGGTAATAGGAATATTTAACTTAGAACAAATATTCAATTCTGCACACATGAGGCATTTAGTTTGAAGCGAGGAAACACCTCATCGTAGTTTACTTAGAATGTAAGATATAACACAAACTAATTTACACTCCTATTTGGAAATGATATTTTGGTTGCACTAAAATGTACCTTGGATATTAATTATATTATTATATTTAAGAATCCTAATATGAAAATATGTAAAGTTTTAATTACATTTATTTAGATGTTAGAGGTGATCATTATGTTGCTATTCAAAAAGTTAATAAAGAAGTCGAATTTATTTCAAACATAGAAGACACAGATGGAGACAAACAACTAAAATAAGTTTCAAACAGATTTATATTTACACAGGCAAGATCTCGTAAATTGTGCTGCGATCCTAAAAAGGATTAAAAGCTGACGTAAATAGATACAGGGGAGATAGATACGAAACAGTAGTCAGCGACTTCAAACCCGTCAGCTGTCGTGTCAAGAACAAATTAACGACTGTTCAACAAATTTCTTTTGGACTTTTTCTAATGGTATTTCTTTCTCATTATCGGAGATGAAAGAGTTGTTTCGATGTTCGACTTTGGCAAGTTAAATTTTGTTTTATGGATGTATACTTTGGAGATTAACCTTCGGAAATTTGAGTTTTGCAAGATATATGAACGGTAGATTTAATGAAAGTTAAAGTCAAGATTAGTACTATGTTTAATGAGACACGATATAAAAATAGAGTTTATTGTAGACACATGTAGAAGCCATCGTGACAGATTAAAGGGGAGGTAGGGAAATAATTTTAAACAATCGTTCATAATTGACTCTGACTATAGGCATATAAATATATTTAAGGATCTTGGCGAGAATTTAATCCTACATTTAAGAAAAAAAACGTTATATAAATTAATTAATTCATGGGCAAATATTAATTTGAACCAACGTTATTTTTAAACACACAACAATTTATGTTATTATCTCACGACATTTTTACCGCAATAACGAGATATTTTAAAGTGGCATTAAATAAGCGATTTTAATTATTATAAACAGACAATTTATAAAATCTTTTATTTCGTAGTCGGCTATTTGACTCCGAAACTCGACTTTAATATAGCACTACGATTTATCACAATGTCCATAGTGGTCCTTATTCATGCTTGGGATTATCAAGGTGACCGCTCTTGGATAAGTAGGAGGGACGGTCTATTCTTAAGCCGTGCCCATAAATTTATTCCCCTGCAGACCATAGTACAAAAGGGAAGTGTGATACTGATCTTAAAGATATATTCTCATCTTCATTTTACCACAATCTAACGGGTAAAGAGGATTATGGTTTGAAAATCGTCATGAACTTAATTTACTATCGTTTGGATTTTAGCAATTGGGTTTTTTTAATAAAATCATTGAGAATTAGATGCCTGGTAGGATGCATATTTGTACGATCTATAATATTTAATCGAGTTCTTAATGATTAAGCGTACGAAGGTGCTTCTAAGGTTAAAATAAACCTTTGGGTTAAGCTATGATGTTCAGTGCTAGTAATTCCGATGTAGGAAGTTGCTGCAGACACTTCCAACAGGGCTACTTCAATTTCCAGACTGGGAAAATCTTTAAGATATTTATATCTTCAGCTGGTGCCTGAAGATGAAGATCTGCACGTTTTTATTGAAAGAAATGATGAGACGAGCCTGTCATTCACCTGATGGTAAGCGATACGATCCGGTCATGTGCAGTAACAAAACCAAACAACACGAGAAACAAACCCCGAGACGTAAGATGTTAAGTTTCATTATATCCAGTAGTAACTATGGCTACAATGTAATTTAAACCAGAACATATCAGGGCATTTACATTGCTGTTTGGCAGGAGAAATAGACATTGCATATCACTTATGACTTATGAGAGATCTACCATCAGTGTAAAATTAATAATGGATAAATAATTTACGTTAACAAAATGAAACATTCTTCAATGTGTAATTATTTTCTGTCAGGTTCCGAACTTCCAAAAACAAATTCCATTCCCCAACTTTTTGCAGCATATATTAACCACATCCATTACTATAATATATTACAAGTTTTACCAGGGATCTCCTTCCTTTACCACGAGATTAACTCCGACCGAATTAATTACAAAGTACAGAATATTTGAAAGCTCTGAACTTTTTAACAATTTTCCCAATTTCTAAATTGAGGTTACTTTCGTAATATAATTTTAATTGAAAAATAAATTATGGCTGAGAAGTATTGAATTGACATTAGTTAATACAGAATATAGGATTTATCACAATCAATGTTTTTGATTGAGGTTTTTTTACTTATTTTATAAGAATCATATTCTGTTAGTATTTAGACATAATTTATGAAGATTTTACTTTCTCAGTCCACATTCGTCCACAGGTGGACAGTTCTTTCAATATAACAATGAATGGCGAGGTTAGCATGTCATTTGCCTGATGGTACGCGATACGACCACTCATGGACAGTAGTAAAACCAGACATCCCTATGAATTACAAACCAATACTTGACATTTCACAACGCTCGCCATACAGAGACATAAGATGTTATGTCTCAATATATCCATTAATTACTCTGGCTATAGTATCATTTAAACCGGAACAGTACAGTGCATTTACACTGGTGTTTGGTTCACACAGCACTATAAAATCGATAGGATTAACACAAAAGAAAAAGAAAAATATTAAAAATAAAATCGCAGTGAAATGTTCCGTATGAAATCGGAATTCAGATCACGCAACCGAATCCTTACCTAACCTATTTGTGTAAACATGCAATAACATATAAAATAGTTATTTATGTGACACTGTCGACCCGCAGTCAAGTGAGATCGAAGGTCCGACCCTCTGCCTATTCAAATTATACGATGTTCCACTCCGGTAAGTCCGATGCTTAGATATTTTATAGCGTGATAAACGATTAAGAATAGGATTTGTGTGAAAAGGCAAAGTTGTCAGCAAATAGTATTTTTTAAATCATTACTTCTGTATCAGCCCATATACGTCCCACTGCAGGGCACGGGCCTCCTCTACAATCGAGAGTACGATTGAGAGTGGTTAGGCCATATAGTCCACCACGCTGGCCTAGTGCGGGTTGGCGGACTTACATACCATAGAAATTTTATAAATCGCTATGGTAAGTAAGTTTCCTCACGATATTTTCCTTCACCGTTTTAGTGCGTGGTGATTGACTATCAATACACACAGAATCCCAGGGCACACTTCTGACTTTTCGAAATCTTTACTTGGATTTCTTTATTTAAATTCCGATGAATAATATGTATGAAGAGATTGATGGAAATAAATGAAAGTAATATGTTAGGATCAAGCATGGTGACCTATAGTATCTGCTTACCCTAGTGAACCACAGACAAGTATTTGGTTTGGGTATGGGTGTTTGTGAGATCGAAAAGTCTCTCGTACTTTCTGATACCCATGACACAAGACTCGATATTAGTGTTGGGTCAAAACTATGTATATGACTGTTGGATGTATTTATTTATTTATGTATATTTCAAAATAATGCAGTAAAATAAGTAAATTGCAAGTAAGCGTTTGTAAATAATTCATGCAGAGAGAAAATGCATCATGACTTTACCAAAGTGGCGATTTCAGATCCGGTCAATACACATTGGAAGGCTACAGCCAACTTCTAGATAGATTTAAAGGAGCGCCCGTGAATACTGTAGGATAAGATATTGTATCGGATTTTCTTATAGTTCTCCTCGACAGTATTTCAAACAAAGATTGTTTATTCTCTGCGAAATCTGTGAAGATAAAACTTGGTTTTTGTTATTGTGGATGTCTTGCTTCTTATAGTTGGTTTTAAGATTATGTTTTTTTTTTTTTTTTGAAATTCATCATAACTATTTAGTTATTAAGGCTTAATAGAACCTCTTCGAAAAATAGATTTTCTTTAATTATTCTTTAAATTTTTATGACGCCTACATATTTTCACGTTATTTAAATTTAGCATAGCATCGCATAGTGTTGTTAAACCCAAGTTAACGTGGGCAGTCACTAGTTCAATAAATAATAAATATTAATAGGAATTCTTGGAAACGGTCAACACCCGCCATCTAACTACCTCCTTTGTGTTTGAAATTGTGACAGTAAATATAAAAGCAAAAATAATTGTTCACGCAAAATAAGTGATTTTCTTGTCGTATTTCAAAAGGTCCCCCTGACCACTGAGTAAGGTAGCGTCATACACAGCAACAGTGCAAAGAGGGAAAATTTAGCATAAAAACATTCTTTTCTTTTGAAAACAATTGCCGCTCGTGTTCTTTTAAGTGCGACGTACGTATAATGAATCTATGTTTGCAGAGTCTTTATTCAGGGCGGCTCTCATTTGCTTTCATTTAAAAACATCGTTAACGGGTCTATGTTTTATACATGATTTTTCTTAGTTCTGACTTTTAAGAAACTAAGGAGACTGTCCCACCCTCACACCCACCACTGTACCTCCTGTGAGCCAGGATCAACAGTGGCACGCAATGTAATGACACCAAGCATTGAAGCTCGGCGAGTCTCCGGGAATGTCTAACTTGTCTTTAACCCGCAACGAAATTAATCAGAAAGTTAAATTATTAGGAGGAGTTGGAAATAAATTATTGTCCACTTCCCTCCGTGCAAAGCGGGTGACAAAACATTGAATTGAAGAGGTAAATAACCTCGCAAAAAGACTTTCACAGCCGGAGAAGCCAGCTGTAAAGCACCACGGATCAAATTATTATTACATTTAAATGGGACCTATTATGTGAACTGTTATGCTTGATTCCAGTAATAGGTATGGCAAAAACGCCGGAAAGCACGGAAGTTCTTTCTAGTCTCTACAAGGTCCATGTAGTATACAACTCCAGATGATATTTGCATACTATCTAGCATGGTTTTACGCTCATTATGCCAAAGACTACACTCCCAAAGTATATGATGCGCGGACTGCTCATACTCGCAATTAGGTGTTGAACATGGACACGCAGGCGACGCAACAAGCTTAAAAGAGTATAGTTTAGACTTAAAGTTACCATGGCCCGTGAGAAATTGTGATACGCAATAATCGACATCTAGCCATGTCTTTGTTAAACGATCTCGTACGCAAGGAAAAAATTGGTATAGATGCCGGCCCTTCAAAGATACCTCCCATCTATTTTGCCATTCATCTAATAGTTTGCTATATACCACTGAAACCGGTTTAAATAATCTGTCAACTTTTAAAAGTTCACGTGCGGTGAAAAAACTTTTATCCATATTCTCTCTATTAGAGTAATACATCGCGGCGCGACGTTGCACCTCCAGGTCGACTGGAAGTACACCCGCTAGGACAGGCAAAGCTTCGGTACTAACAGTTCTATATGCCTTGCACAAGAATATCAACGCCAAACGTTGGCTCTGGAGCAGTTTTCTTCGCACAGCACCGATAGTAGCCCTATCAGCCCATACGGGAGATCCATAACAGATACATCCTAAGTAAGTTGCTCCATAGATGATTTTTAGTGTATTGAAAGATAGCCCCCACGTTGATTTTGATACTCTTGTCAAAGCAAAAAAGTTCCTTTTCGACTTTTCCCCGACGTTCTTAATATGTTCAAGACAGGAAAAATTCCTTTCTAAAGTTAAACCAAGATAACAAACCGATTCCTTTTTTTTAACATTGATATTATTAAATTTAATTCGCGGCTGTGATTTTAAAGTTCCTTTCAGAAGTAATTGGAACGTTTTTTGTGGTGCAAAGGTTAAGCGATTTCGATGGCCCCAATCACATATTAGTTTTAAACACGCGTCCGACATAATTTCTAATCCCGACCTACTATTTGACTCTATAAGCAAGAGGCCGTCGTCCGCATATCCGGTCAAAGAACACCCTGACGGCAAGGGAATTGCAAGAAAATCATCGAACCCTAAGTTCCACAAATAAGGACCTAAGACCGAACCTTGTGGACAGCCCATCGTAAGTGGTTTCGACACAGCATAATGTCCAAGTTTAAGTTTTGTTGTTCCGTTTTAAGAAACTAGTTTAATAACATTCATTTGATAATGTTTTCTGATAGGATGACCTGATTAAGGTTACAGGATGTCAATAGTTCGTTTTTGTTTTTATCGGCAGGTAAATAAATAACACTCAATCGTCACATACACAGTCCTGACTCCACACTAAGAATCTAGTCTTGCGTCATGAGTATCAGGAATTACGAGACACTTTTCAATCTTAAACACGTTGATCCTTAAGAAATATTTGTGGGCAGCTCAAACATTTTTCTCGGTACCGGAATCGAACCGCAGCCTTTCGTTTCACAGGAATTAAGCAATCTATAATATTCCGCTAATAATTATTAATTACATAGGCCGGATATAGTCAGCATCAGTTTCGATGGATGTCACTCTAATGATACCATGTGTACAAAGTAGATCAATGCAGATTCGTTATCAGTTAATATTGAATCGCTCTCTCCAACCTGATTTCAAACTATATCAGCGATATCTACAAACTAACCTAAAACCCCTCCAATATGATATTAATTAAAAACCATAGCGAATCTGTCATAAACGTCGACCAATCTAATTTGATAGCATAATCTCCGTCGGGTACGCACGGCATGTTATAGATGAGGCTACATCCAAGCCTGTTATTACTCTCCCAGGGATTTTGGTGACCGAGTGGCGTCATATCCGTTGATGGTCATAGTTTCGAAATTTCTAAGACCGATGTAGGGAGCAGGTGAATTCCATTGTAGCCTACAAGGAGTTGATTAATTTTGTATTGAAACTTTCAGGATTTTGATTTGTCTAGGAGGTTTCACAGAAGGCTGTATTATTTTATAGTTGGCAGCTCAGAATAATCTCAAAGCTCTTGATAACAGATGATTTTGTGAATTCCAGGTTAAGTGAAGAGATTAAATTTCAAATCTGTAAATAAGGATACATTCCGAATAAATAGTTCGTTTATGAAAATGTATTGGTGAAAACTGTAACATAATTGTATCCATGATTCATCATGATTTTTTATTGCATTGTTCCGTATTATGTCAAGGTTCTTACTATCAATTTCTCATTTATCTGGTTGTATTCGTACAATACTTACATTTGTTATAATTTTACGTCCAGACGCCTATCAAACTTCAGCACTTGGGGGAAATAATCCTATCCTTGTCAAATCGTGTTTTAGGAATTTCTGAAACAGGATTACCCAGATTGATATCAAATCCGAAATTTCACGGTTCGCAGCCCTTATGCGCAGCCACTGAAGCATTAAGGGATTTTGAAATATCTTTACGTCATCAATATCTATAGACTGCCCCGCCCTCACATTCAGTGCAGGTCATGTAAGCCACGATCGACACTGGCACGTATTGATTTATCAATCAGTATTGAAGTATGATCAGATTCTGTACATTTAATTTGAATTAAACCGCAAATTAATAACTGATATTTCGTAGAACACATTTGAATTGATCGTGTTCTAAATTAAAATTTGAAACCTTAATAAACTGCTAGAAACGAATGTAGAAATACCTCTGCTTATTTATTGCTTGAGAGGAATACTTATGTGCGATTCAAATATCATCTTACGAACTATTGCCGCAAAGACCTAATAATTAATTTAGACAGAAAAAGTTGTTTTTTACAGCCTCGCATGATATAATAGGTCAACAAAATTTAGTATATAAGGTAGGTATGTAATGTAAAGTGAAAACAATATATTAAAATCAAAAGTTCCCTGTTAATCCGTCTCGGAATCTGTCATATACCCAATCATATTTCAAAAAGAAACGGCTTACTTTCTACGCAACGAATAATTTCAAAGAAATCATCAAATCCAGTTCATTCCATGTAACTTTGTAGCGGAAGTAATTAATTCCGAGAGTCAAAACAATAAGCCTAATTTCGTGTAATCCGTTTGAGGCGAATTTAAATAAACAAAAATTAAAACGGTTGTAACAGCAAGCCATTTGGAAGCAAGGAGTTTTTATCACTGGTTACATCAGACCTAAATCCTTCATTGTGCTGTCATAATAAATGCTCGGGAAAGAGAGTTAAGGCGTGGGATGGGTTTTATAGTCTATAAAATAACGTAAATACTTTTTTGTGGATTAATTTGTATCTTTAGTTTTTCTCTAATGCAATTAACCCACAGCTGTGAAGGTTGGATTATTTTGCCTAGAAGATGGACGGCAGAAATCACATTTTTAGATAATGTTCACTACAGCTCCGAAAACCGAAACATTCGATAGATATTGGCATTTTATAATAAATCGAGAAAAAAATCATTTCTTTGTTTCATACATAAATATTAGACACGTTTAAAATCAATTACGTTGTTCTTAGTAAAGATTATCTTCGTAAATTATACACTAAATAACGATTTTTAAGGGCTTTGATTACTCTGAGTGTGGACGGTACTCTGTAATGGTTATATTAAAAAATCTTTGTTGTCAATAGAACCAATATTATCATTTTCTCTTAAACAGCGCAATGTAATGGTGATATAAAAATTGGCTAATGCTTTTAAGTTTAGAACGTTTTACATTGCTGGTTAAATAGCAATGAATTTCTTGCGAATGCATTTTTTTCCCCGTTTTAACATTATTTCAGCATAACGCATAAAAATATTCTGTATATTTGTCATTTAAAAAGGTAATTTAAAAGGTAAATATGTGATAATCAGTCACATTTAATATTCGCAGAAATATTTGGATTGGAGCGTTCCCTGAAGCGATTGACTGGTTTGGCAAAATTATTAAATTATTTGTTTCAATTTACACATCAGTTACCATCATTATTGACGCTACGTGGTTTTGATAGTGGGATGAAGGTTACCACGCAAATATGAATAAATAAATAAATAACACCAAATAGTCACCTATATAGTTCTGATCACACACTAAGATCGTGTCTTGTGTCGTAGGTATCAAGAACTACGAAAGACTTTTCGGTCTCACAAGCACCCACACAAACATTTGGGTGGGCCGCACAAACATTTCTCTCGGGGTTTGAACCTGCGACCTTTCGTTTCATAGGCGGCGCCACGGAGGCTGTTAATAAAGATACATAGTTGTGGCTTAGATACCAAATAAAGCTGGTTGTCGCATGTGTATGTCGGCAATTGTTAATCTGCTTCAGAACTTTTATTAATGCCTCGAAAATTCTGTCTGCCTAGGTAGCGTAATTGCACTGACGCTGAGATGTCTGGTTCGAATCCTGGGTCGTCTAAAGCGATATTGGATTTTTCTATTCAATATCAGCCTTTAGTAAGAAATTTGTGCACGATATGGCTGATATGATAAGCTCGCCCCCATAACATTGTGAGAGGGAACATAATTATAAGGCGAAATATGGGTGTCGTGGTATAACCAAAAATAATAATGTATACTCTTTTATTTTTAAAGACGCTATAGTATACAGGGGTTGAAATTATTATTTTACCAAAAAACCATGGATTTACCACATGAACACTATGATATTTAAATAGTAAAAACTTATCAACGCAATCGCAACTAAAATTACTACTCCTGCAATAAATCGGCTCATTTCACATCAGAAAATAACATTTAAACCGTAACTCAGCCTTAACGTTTTCCTTCAACAAACATAAAGCTAATCCAAGATTTGGTCGACATCAGATTTCACTACAGTTCACCGGTTCTTTTATATAAATTGTTGGGCCGTTTTATCGTCATTCCCGGGAACGCTTCTCGTCCATACAGTTCGAAGTGCGTTGGGTGTTCGGCCCACTTCTAATCTCACCTCTGATTGGTGGCGTTCACACGATTTTTACGATCCCATTACCTCACACTACTCTGGCTGCGTTAGATTGTGGACGCTAACTAAAGCCGCTGGTATTATTCGCTTACCTCCTTGAATTAAAGGGTTCGCTCAATTTATAAGGGTACAGGTAGATTGGCTACCGTTGAAAATTGTTTAGATAAGTTTGTTACGGCCTGGTTTATTAAAGCGTGATGTTTTTTGTGGGTCTGTTTATAGGAGTTGATTACGCTGTATTACGAAACGTTTCGAAGGTATTTGGACGGAATTTATGCAACTTTAGATACGTAACATTTTAATTCATTTTATTCGAGTTGGAAATTGTTTGTATTCGCTTTTATTTACAGAACAGAAATATTATCTTCACCTGACAGAACTGAACTGTTTCATTTGCACAGGGAAAATTCACTTTTACATGACGGAAAATTATTTGCCGTCTTGAAAGTGGAAGGTCAGAAGAGGTAAGTAAAATAGAATCGATTATTTTATTTATGTTTGGCCACGTGATACATAAAAGCATAAGAAATTAATGCTCTTACACTTTGGAACTGGCAGAGCCTCGCTTTAGCCGGGAATAGACTATTTGGACGGGTATCACTATCTCACAGAAAAACGAGCGACGTAAATCAATGTTATCGCGTTTCGCTTGGTAAATAAGATTGCCGGAAGCGCAACTTGATGGTACGATATTCCTAACTACCGATATATTGTGTCGGTGTGTAAAACATAAGTGTGTCGTGTTCATCTCGCGCATATTCGGATATAACAGTTCTATGACTAGAGATGACTAACATCAAGTAATATTCTGTCTTGACTACATTGTGCTTACAACGCCGTCATTGTAGTCACTTTGTCCTGCCAGTATAACAAAAACAAGAAATACATACATATAAGTATCTTGGAACCTTAGTCCAAACATAGCTAGCTCGAAGCTTTTGGGACCAAAAAGTGCTAGCTTCATGTCAGCAAAGAAGATAATGGGGACCATAAGTATAATAAAAGATAATGCTAAAAATTGGATGAAAAGGCACAAAAAAGATACGTGATAATATTTTACACAATATAAAATAATTAATTCAAGTTTGCTATAATTCGGATTCGACATGTGGGAATAAATATTCCAGTACATTGTACTCATTTAAAAATATTGTACCACAACGAACTCTCAGAGGATTGGCGAACACTTCATGTTAAATTGCTTTGTATTATACAATATATATTTATCATTTATTCATAATGCAATTTATATGTTAATTAAGACCCATTGTTATCTAGGCTTTAGTATAACAGTTATTCAAAACAGAATTATGAATTTTACTAGAATATAAGGTCAGTTTGTATGTTTCAAAAAAAATGTAACAATAAATTCGTTTTAGTCACTCATTTGGCATAAGTAATTAAATTTGGAATTTTAATTTATTATCACATTCAAACATTTCGAAGTTACGGCGCAACATGCATATTAAACTAGCAGCTTGCCCTGGCTCTGTGTGGGATTTTTTTATTAGCATCTGTTTTTGCCGTCGTCTATATTGTTTGTCCAATTCTTACCGTTACATCCCATCCTGGCCAGCTAATTAATTCCGCACAATAACAATGTTGCATAACTTCAACTTCAAGCGCACGCAACGGAACCTTTTTCACTACTACTTTTCCCCTATTGATTGTATTGTGATAATATATAAATTATAGCGTTTCTCAATAAATGAGCTATCCAATACATAATAATCTTCGAATTCGAAACAATGGTTCCTGAGATCAGCGGTAACAAACAAACAATCTCTTCAGCATTATGTATTAGCGAAGTAGTACAACCTGGAACGCCCTAGGCGAAATAAAATAAGGGCAGACCCACGATCAATATCTATAATTACAAATATAAATCGTAGATTCAAAAAGAGATACGTTTTAATTGAAAATAAAAAAAAATTGATATCCGTAATGATTATCGTACCTGATCGGGTTATTTTTCAAATTACCAGATTTTGATAACGTTTCATTTAACTGCTTCATGCATTATTATCGCGCGAAGAGCAGGTAAAGGGGAAAGGCTACAGAAAAGAAACAAATTTACAGTATGTTATTAAAATACAAACAGACAAAATACGGAACAAATAATGGCATAATATTGTTACAAATATTCCAGTAAAGATTAGCAGTAATATTTTGCGTTTTGTCTCGCTCAAAAAGGCCATTCCATGTGTTTTCTCCTACGAGTAAACATTGATAAATGTATTTAGTTTCTAATATTTAATTATAAAATAAAAGCCAAATTCTACAAAACCCTCTACATTGCAAAGACCAATGTGTTTCACTTGTAAGGCAAAGTCTTACGGATTCATATGGTAAATGCAATATATTTAATTCAGTTTTCCTTCCGCTCAAATCATATTCCACACTAAACTTGTCATTCTCAATGTCCCTTTGTAATTCGTTCCGTAAACTCCTTACAACTACCTATTCACAAGAAGTTGATGGGATTTTTCTAGAAACCGTAGAATATTACCTACGGTGGGTTTTGCTAGGTTATCCGGCAAGGCAGGTGAAAAAAACTGGAAGTAATTAGCTCAAAGGCACCTTTATGTGATCGCGAGTCTTTGAAAAAAGGCCTTCTGGAGTCTTAAGCTCAAAGCTAGTTGAAGTTTTCTTTAAACCTTCAGAAAAACATACCAGTTAGTTGAAAAAATTTGTAAACGCATTCGTTACGGTGATGTAACAATAACTGACATAGACTGTTTGGAAACAAATTATATTTCACTTTGTGCTACAGGAATACTCATATCTTGATTAGTATGAATAGAGTTGTCCAACCTGGATGGTATCACCAGCTCGCAATAAATCAGACGGGAAGGGATAACTTTTATAATTGCGTTTCTTATGTCCTGCGTTATAACAGTGACATTCTAATAACAAAGAGTCTCGTCATTAGTTTAGCGGTAAAATATAAGGGATGTTAACCTCGATTCGGTTATAAGTATGGTTCGGTTCCTCACAAAATCAAAATTTATTTCTATTATTTGATACTAAGGACACCTTTAATAAAACTGTTCTGAGTTTCATCATTCTCCCATATAAAATCATAATTCCTTACGCAATACGACACAAGTGACGGCACGGGTATCGTTAAAAACCACCAGTCAGAAATCAATCGGCTGTATGTTCGGTGTCACTCGTCCATCCACATCCGTGTCAAGACCACCGTTGAAAGGATTGTATGAGGTTGACCTCTTTTATTTGTGGTTCTGTGTCATGCACGACAGGGTTCTCTATTGTTATTTGTTTTCTTTCCTTTTACAATATTTCGGTTACCAACGTCTATTTCGCTGTATGATTTGATCATACCAAAACAAATTTACTGGTGGTAGATTCCTTATATGCGAGAGGCCTCCTGGGTAGGTACCACCGCAATGTCATTTCTTAAACGCACTGTTGTGTTCCGATTTGAAGGCCGTTTTAGCCAGAGTATCTACTGGACATATTGAGACTTAACATCTCATGTCTCAGGATAGCGAGCGCTGTGGAATGTCAAACATTGCTCTGAGATTTATGGTGTGGTTTGGTTTTGCTACTGTCTATTCCCGGTCGTATTGCCATCAGGCGATTAACCATCGGGCGAATGGCATACTCGAATCGCAAAAAAAATGTTTTTGTTTTCTGCCTTGTATCAGTTTTGTATCGTGGGTACTTTTTACGAATACTAATACGTAGACGTGAATTTACTGTGAACCACACACAATCAAATACGCCGAGACATCTGAAACCTTTGAAACAGCAAGTTGTTTAGCCATTACAGTATTAATCTAGAACCAATCTTAACATTAAAATCATTTTGTTTAATCATCAATAACTTTAACAAAATCATTTTGTTGGTAAAGACTAGAAAGGGCCGATATAATCAAAGTATTTGCCACCTATTCAATGAACCGAATGTACCGTAAATAAACGATACGAGGAAACTTGCAGTTAGCGATATGGATCAACGTTAGCGATTACGCGAAAGTAAATATAAAATATATCATATCTAATGACGTTTAACACCTTCCATGAATATAATTTATAAACAAAATGATTCATAAACATGTTTTACGACGTGTTGGAATAAGAGTTTTTATGATTTACGCACATTCTGTGAGAATTATTGGGGTAAATTTTGACGGAGCTCTACTTGCAGTTGTCTTGTTATAGCATGATGTACAATTTAGAAGGTAATTAAACTGTTTTGGATCACTGAATTCTGAGAATAGGACTCCTGATTTTTGAAATTGGAGTTCACGGTCTTCATCACCGCAGCGGCAAATCGTTATGTAATCAATAAATGTTTGGTTAGAGCTTGGTTTTATCTTAATATACTTTCAATCATCAATAATTACATCTGTTGCATTAATACTTATTATGTTTACTATTCATTAAATATATTAATCTCTTATGGTAAGCTTACGGTTGATAGAAACCACCATAATTAGACTTTTGAATTAAGGGCCGGACAGAGCTACGGAGCTATAAACAAACTTTTCATCATTGAAATTCAAAAGATTGTACCTCAATACAAGAATCCAAATATTAAGAAACAAATCTCAGGCCTGACCCATTTGTATAGAAACAGGAAACCTTGAAGTGTCCAACCGGCCGTCCCGATGTTTAATTTAAGTTTTCGTGAGTCCATTAAATTATAAAATTTTCATTTATAATTACTCAATTTCAACATGATACTAAGTTGGGACGAAATTTGCCTGTTTAATGTACAAGTCAAACGGAACTTTCCCGGATAGCTGTTGTTTTCCTTCTCAGATCAAGTTGCTCAAAGACCATCGACACCGAAGACTCTGTCGGAGTTACACGAAGCCGATATTACACTGAATTTGATTGATAATAGTACCCATGCTAGCTTAGAATTGTCGTAGCTAAATAGGTTAGGAATATAATTGGTTTATCTTGAAATAAATTAAGGGTTATCGGGCTTTAACATTTTAGGTGGTATTTTTCATGTACTTTACAAACTCATAAAAACTGATTAGAATGTAAACCTTTTGTGGAAGGTGTACGAAAATTATATTATTTAGAACTACTTTATTATGCTTTGATGTTTTTTGGATTTTAATAGAATTATAATATTAGTACAAACGTAATGTCTATTGTGCCATTTTTATTGAAAAATATCCCTTGACATGAAAATGTAAGCCGATCGCTGTTGTGCCAAGTATGGAATCAAGTTAATATTAAGACTCGAAGCACAACGATCATGATATGAAGTTATCCATTTTCCATTGAGTATACCCATAAATATAACTTAGGACAGTTCCACAATATGGTTTCACAGGCCGCGTCATGTTAGCTCAATACTGGATGGATGAATGCATATTTGGCTAACGGCCAGTTTGTGTCAGTATTTTCAAATATTTCACCGATTTTCTCACTTAGCTCCATTACGGCATTTGTGGATTTGTTTATACTTACAGTTGGGTCGGGAGATGATATTCTGGGTGGATCACATTCAGAGGAATGACATGATGTAAATAAATAGAGCGATTTGGGTGAAAACAATTAACGTAGAAGATATAAACGCCAATAAATTTTGAGTATTTAGCAAAGAGCCGGCATTTTATAGCCTAATAGATTACCTATAAGTGCTTAGAGTACGTTGACTTAAAGACAAACGTGTTAA
The DNA here is from genome assembly GCA_009982885.2 of Hyles vespertilio. Classification (NCBI taxonomy): domain Eukaryota; kingdom Metazoa; phylum Arthropoda; class Insecta; order Lepidoptera; family Sphingidae; genus Hyles; species Hyles vespertilio. The sequence continues at coordinate 7,471,526 of CM042824.1, forward strand.
CAATACTAGTATTGCATATCATCCACAAAATCGCTTACAAATCAAAATCGATTCACGCCATTTGAAAGCCAAATATATTAAATTCTGAAACAACAATATCCCAGCTATTAAATTCTTCGCTCATTAAGAATGTATGAAATGACATGAAGTTAAACCATACGAATATCACACAAGGTAAAATATTTGGACTGTATTGATCGATTCATTTAATATTTCAGCCATTCATTTAAATAAAATCCTGAACGAATGTTTGCATCAAATTATTAATGAAACGTTAATGAAATAATCCATTCCGCTTGACTCATCTGTGAATTAAACGGGTTGGGCTATTATTTGCAACAATGTTATTATATGTGGGGTAAACTGCTTTGCAAAAATGCATAATTTGTCTGACACTACAATCATTTTGACACTTATATTCAATCCTTTGAAGAAGTCCTTTAAAGATTTCGCAATTTAACTCCGGGGGTTCTTGAGCGCTCGGCTGTTCTTTTGAACTCTAAAGACCGTCTGGGAGGTAAACCGCACCGCCTTCGAAGAAATCTATATCCATGAAAAAATTAGGAGCTATAATTTTTAATGAATACAAATTTACCCTTAGTTTTTCTTGTATTTCTATTTTCGTTTCGAGTTTTCTGTTTTAATAATCGTAAAAACATGTTTTTCAACTGAAGGCAGACATAAAAGAAAATATAAAAGAAACAACGTCAAAGAAACTATATCTTGAATGCGCAATTAGCGAAGAAGCTGACGCAAAACATCTAGATCAATGCCCGAAAAAACTCATTAGCGCGCCTTTCTCAAGTCAGTGTTTACAACAGAGTGCATTCTTACACCGAGGCCTTCGTACAAGGGCTCGCGGCGCTTCCTTTAAAAATTCATTAGGCACTGTTTGTTGAGCCTTGCTTTTATGATTCTATGTTACAATGGTATATCAGGCCGGCCCGGACGTATGAGGTCACTAAAGCGGGCCGTTAGCCAGAATGGACTGTTGTTAGTTCGCGACAATGAGAGCAATATATCAACCGGTAGGCCGCAGTTGCTGTAATGAACGCGATCGGTACTAAAGCGAGACACATGAAACGTCTCCCATCACACGTTAATTTCCTCATCAACGTAATGGTAAATGCGTTTTCATTAAATGTACACGGCTCCTGTGGGAATTGCGTTTGAATTTGGTTTCCAGTTTGTGGTTTTGTGTACTATGGATATTAGAGAGCGTTTGGGAATTTAGAGCGAGCTATACCGCGATTTTTCATATCGCTTTTTTGAACTACTAACTTACTTAACAATGCAAAAGTTATAACTAGGTTTACACAGGGGCTATAGTCGAAAACAGGTCAGTTTTATATTGACTGTTATATATTTTTTTATATTAATTTCTTGTATCGTTTAATTAGTCCGGTTCAGTGGTATAAAGGGAAAGGCATTCTAAGCGCGTGGGGAGGAGTCATAGGCTCTTTTACATTTACAAACATATTGAGTGGAAATTGCTATTTTGTATGTTATCTTAGAATAATACACTAACCAACCAATCTTGTCTTAATATATGTAGGATTGTAAGATATTATGTTGAGTGAAATGGAATGTAATGTAATTTTTGTTGGTTCACTATTTCCCGGTATATGTGGGATATATAATATATTGAAGTATTATTGACCCAAATACTGCAAGGTACCACCATCTGCACAATTATGTAAGGGGATTTGTCTCCCTATCGATTCCGCTGTCCCAATGCGGCTTAGTGACGAATGGATTTTATTACACTTGTGACCCGACTAGTGTCAGAATATTAAGCCCCCTACAGAAATTTTGACGTGACTTAAAAACAGCTGTCATTTTGAAATAGAATCCTACGGGATTGATGGAATAATGTGCAACTCGAGGCAAATAAAAAAACCTATTCCTAACACATTCCAATTTTAAATATTAGATTTTTTTAGCTTATTTAACTTTTCATGTTACTTTGTGAATGAAAAAGTTTAAATGGTCGCGTCAAGCTGTCAGAGGCACGCATGTATTGTCGAATATTTTGCAAATTGAGGTACAAAGCATTTATAGTCTGAATAGACTCAGTTATTTTCATTAAATTGGGGCGTTATTTTAATATACAATGATTACTAAGCAATGCAGTCATACAAAACAAATGATGTGGAAGGGATTTAGGGGGTTATCTCAAGTATTTCAAATAGTTTTAAATTTATTTTATTTCTATATTTATCTACGTGTTTTTCTACCTACTAGTCATTATCGTAATCAGTGCCAAGTTCAAGGAAATAAATGTATTAAACAAACAACTTACCAAAATGATCGTATAATTTGAAATACTTTGACATCTTCACTAAGGATATTGCGGATGTCGATTTTTTCACATCCGCGGATGCGAATGCGGATGCGGATTTTCAAAGGCTCACATCCGCGGATGCGGATGCGGATGCGGATGCGGATGTTTAAGATCTTATATAAATATAGTATATGAATGAATATTGAAATTAAACTATTATTTACGGATTTTATCGCTTACTTATATTTATCGATTTATCTATGTTAATTTTTTATATTTTTTAACTTCCCGATATTTCGATTACGATATGCGGTTAGGAAGAGGTTCGTAAATTAAACCCACGCTGCAAATAATTGTTCGCTAGGATCACTACTTAGTGGAGTGGATAAAAATCTTTATGCTATCGGCAATAATATTTTTAATTCCTCTCGATAAACACCACTTAAGAGAATTTTCATCCTCATATACTCTTTTTTTAATGGGGTAAGAAAGAAATTATTTTTGGACTGCAGCTTCAACGCTACATATTCTGGTATTTCTCGACTCTCATTTTTACTAGAAGAATCTAACATCATAGCAACAACAAACGCGTCGGATCATGTCACTATTTCTTTCGCTCCCATTGGTGAATGTCACGTGCGAACGGCACGCGGCATTCGCCGGCACCGCCAAATTTCTGTCTTGTCTCATTTTGTATTACATCCGCATCCGCATAAATATCCGCATCGATTATTGCGCATGCGGATGCGGATGCAGATGTCCAAATCTATGCGGAAGCTCCGCATTTGCGGATGCGGATGCGAATATTCGCAACATCCCTGATCTTCACAGATACTTTAAGCCCAAATTTAGACCATTTGCTATCAATCATAAAGTGACAGTGCAATTTCAACTAACACTAGTTTTATTCACTTATCATCCTAACTTACTATTAGTCTCAAGATAATTATTTTGAATATAGACAGCAGCTGTCGGACCTTCGATGTACCCTTGTCTAAGACGAAGGTGCTCCCCTTAATATAAGCAATAAATAATGTTGTGACGAGTTTCATTTACAAAATATCTATAAAAATACAATAGGCAATATCTCTAGGGGTGCAGGGTAATGACTAATGACATAATCAAATTTCGTCCCTACGTATTTGCAACCCCATATCTAAGGGGATGACTACCCTTCGTACAATAGCGCACAAAATTATTCACCCTGTTGAAAGTGACGTACTAGAGAAAATATTTGATGATAAATGAGCTATAATTGTATGATTCTTGGTACAAATTATATGATTATTTGAACTAACTAAACTAAAGTAAACTATAGATTGGTTAATCAATGTTTCATCCGCTTGATTGTTCCAGTATTAATTACGAAATATTTACGTTTCCATGAAATATTATATCACTAAAATATACTCGTAATTTTACCAATAATTGAAAAAAGCTCGATTGAAAATTACAACTTATTTAGTTAAAATCAGCCCAAAATACATTTTGTTTCGTCCCTTTTTAGTAAAATAACTTTTTATATCTACGATTAAACTACACCTACACGGTCTCCACATTTTAATATGCATTGCCAAAAATACAAAAAAAGCCAGCGAGCTCCTTTAAAGTTCAACTTATTTAATTAAAATGAAAAGGACTTTTACTATTTATGTCCGATAGGAAATCAAATTTACAAATTTTATTCGGTTTATTTTTGAATGCCCTACGTCATGAAGACTTCTCGCTTAAAGTTTGTGATGCGGACTTAAGTCCATTGTTTATTGATTATATTGAAACAATGGATGATGATGATATTGATGGTAAGCGATACGACCGCCCATGAACAATACAAAACCAAAGAACACCTTGAATTACAAAGCAATGCTTTGCATTCCACTGCGCTCGCTATTCTGAGACATAAGATGTTTAGTCTCAATATGTCTTGTAGATAATCTGGCTGCAATGTCCTTATATCAGAAACGCAATTGGGTATTTACACTACTGTTTGGCGGGAGAAATAGACGTTCCAGTGGTACCTACCCTGGCGGCTTCACATATGAGATAAATAATAAATAATTAAATAACACCCAACAGTCACATACATAGTCCTGACCCCACACTAAGATCGAGTCTTGTGTCGTGGGTATCAGGAACTACGAGAGACTTTTTGGTCTCACAAACCCAGACCCGAAAGCAATATTTGTGGGTCGCACAAACATTTCTCTCGGTGCGGGGATCGAGCCCGCGGACTACCACCAGTAAAAGCAGCATACATGTATACATACATATATAATTATCATCATCATCTCGGCTACATGAAGTCCACTGCTGAACATAGGCCTCTCCCAAGGATCTCCATATCGACCTGTTGGAAGCGGCCTGCATCCAGTGACTTCCTGCAATTTTAGTCAGGTCTTCCGTCCTTGTAGACGGCCGTCCGACATTTATACATACATATATTATACATAAAGACTAAATACCTACATATATCGTTAATATAATGAGATATTAACGTTCTATAAACTACACATTATATTAGTATCACGTCAAATATATTACAATATAATAAACTATTGCCGAACAAAGAAAATTGTAATCCGGCGAGTACATTTGGCCAGCATGGTACAGACAATACGCACCGATAGCCTCGTTAATAGGTTCGATACCGAGAGCCCGGCTGATTTATTGCACGTTAAACGGATTGGATGGGGAGCTCTAGATTCTATGTATCAATGGCGTTATAGAAGTTCCCCAACCGTCTTTATTTTGGTAAAGTATTGTATGGATATAATGCTGTGTAATGGGATAGGCCTACATGTACCGGGTATTTCCAGATGCTGAAAACGAAGCCACGTGGTAGTTTCAGTGACTTCAAAAACCATAACTAGTGGTAGGTTTCTCATATGTGAGAGGCTGCCTGGGTGGGTACCACAGCAATGTCTATTTCTCCCGTCAAACAGCAGTTTAAATGCACTGTTGTGTTTCGGATTGAAGGACATTGTAGCCAGAGTAACTACTGGACATATTGAGACTTTAATGTCTTATGTCTCAGGATGGTGAGCGCAGTGGAATGTTGCTACTGTTTATGAGCGGTCATATTGCTTACCATCAGGCGAACGGCTTGCTCGTCTCGTCATTCATTGCAATAAAAAACGTTTTAGTATATAGTTTTATAGTTATTTATGTAATCTATAGTATCTCTAATATCTATTTTTATTGTATGTTATTATCATTTTAGTATCTGTATTACTATCTATTTTTACATCTGGCTATTATATCTATTTTTAATGCTTCGGGCATGAAGTCCGCCTGTATACTGGGGCAATTCAGCAAATAAAGAATTAATTTTCAAAGGACAAAAACGGTGTGTAAGGGCTATGTTTGGTTTAAAACCCACTGACAGTTGTAAATCGCATTTTATAAAAAATAAAATTTTAACGGTCCCCTCTATTTATATTCTAGAAGGTGCAATGTTTGTGGAGACTAACCCTCACCAATTTCTACGAATGGCTGATATAGTTACCCGCAATAGACGCGACAATAGTAGACTTTGTTTACATAAATCCAAAACCACCTTAATGAACAATAGTATTTTTTGCTTGGCACCAAAAATATTCAATAAACTTCCTGTATCATGGAAAGAACAAAGTACTACAAGATTTAAAAATACTCTAAAACAATTTCTAATAAACAAGGCATACTATAATATTAATGAGTTCTTTAGTGATAAAATTGAAAGCTGATATATTATATATTTCATAGATATTATATTATTTGTTTTTGTTGATTTCGTTTGATTGTTTTATATGATACCATAAAGTTAATTTAATAAATATTTTTAAGAAAGTTTTAATTAGATAAGTAAGTGAAGAATTTATTGTTAATGTTTGTATAGATTTAATTGTTACCCATTATTTTATATTTGTACGCCTCAGTGGCTAAACATGACTGAATCTATGTTTTGTTATGTAACACCTTGCACGCTTATGTGTGTATACTCATGTTCATACAAATAAAGCATCTTTATCTTTATACTCTCAGTTTATGAAGCTTTAAATATACCAAACAATTTTTTGTAATGTTTTACCTATCATCGTATTTGGGTGGTTGTTATATAATTTTCATAAAATAATAATGTTTACCAGTTTATTTTAAAAAACGCAATGATTAAACTTTGACAGCTTACATTATATTTTTTGTGATTTTTTAAATTATTTATTAAAATATATCTTTGCGAAATATTTAGTTGCATTATGTTTGTAGTTACTGAAATTTTCACGTAACTTCGTTTTCGGTCGCAGTCTGGACATACAAGGTATACATACAATATAAAAATAATTGGTTTTGAAACTTCAGGAAATTAGAAATAAAACAAAAACTTCAGATGAAAGATAAATCATAATGATTGTCACAAGCATTACGCACTTCGAAATACAACGTATAAAGCCATGAATTGTTAAGATTTGTTTAAAATATCCATTTTATTTGTAGTACTGCATTTCGACTGTGAAAATTCGTTGTTAACGTTGTTTTTTTATATCGTTGAACATCGATGATAAATAGTGACGTAATGAGAGTACCATCTGGCCTATTTGACGGTGTAATTGAACATGTCTCGTCATCCATCAGTGTCTAATGGTTACAGAGCTAGCTTAATTTACTATTCCTAATAATTATCATTGAAAATAAATTATAAATAAATATACACATATTTCTGAATTAAGTAGACCTAGCTCCACAGAGTTTTAAGTCTTTTGTCCTTTAATCGTATATCAGAAATAACGACAGATTACAATTTCAGAACATCCAGATTTGAAACATAAAGTGGATATATTTTTCAGCCTGAGAAAGTCACCCAATGATGTTTACATCTACCTGTTGGAAGCGCTCTGCATCCAGTGACTGCAACCTTGGGCCCTACTATATTTATCCGAAAAGAAGTTCGAAACTTCGGACGAACGAAGTTTGTGACGATACGAATGTACCTACTCTGTAAATGTTCGGATTGCTGATATATTCGAATAATTCATTCTTCGATCCAAAGATTCGAATTTCGTGTTACAGAGTAGGTTTCGAAACGAAAAGCGTCACGAAGATTCGAATTTCGGATTTATATAGTACTTAACCAGGTCAGTCAGTCCATACTATCTCATTGCAACAAACAAACTCACAGTTTTTCATTTCAATTCCAGACTGGTAACCACCTGTGCCATAGAGTCTGCCTATTATGATATCCAAAATATAATATTTAGTAACCAAATGAAAGCCTACGAATACCTCTTTATTTATTTAGCAAAAGTATATTGAAGGCAAGGTCGAGTTTGATATTCGATATTGCGGATTTTAGCAATGTTTCTTATTACAATATACGTGAGTTGATGTATCACAAGGCAGGCATGAATGGCATCTACTAAGGTATCACTGTCTTACAAAAAATGAAAGTAATTTTCATATCGCTTCGTTCGGTCAATAACATTGTCGTCCTTGTAATTTGAAATGATTATGAAGCATTATAAATGTGTCTCCCTGGCGATGTTAAATGCAATGAAAACAAAACGATTCTTGAAATTTTCAAACAAAGCCATTTTCGACACAGCATATTGCGTAGAGAAGTATAGTGCGTTCTGATTATGAGATTCAAGCTTTATACAAATATCTTATATTTACCCTTTATTTGAAATTCCCTTAATGGGTCGTAAGTTTCTTCATCAAGATATATGAGAGATAGATGTTTTCAGACTTGGTCAACACTTTACCTAAATGCGATGCTCGGTCTTCAATAACTTGCTATGATAAATGACATATTTCAAATCATCTAAGCACGGTAGAAAGTGAGTTAAAAATACAATTTTCACTTAACCATTGTTAACAAACACAATTGGACGAAACAAAAGGCCCTTGTCCAGCAGTGGGACCCAATTTAGACCGAAAAAAAATCTAAAGAAAAAATACCAACGTAAAGTCTGATTAATTTTCGAGGGTAATAATTCATCTAACACATAACCCAAGGCAATTTTCATCCAGTCTTTGTGAACTTCGAAAAAATCATGCCGAAATAGCCACTTGGGGCAACAATACCGATTTACAAACACAATGGGGGCACGGGTAGGGCGCTGATGGTTTGACGGCACATGTGCAATTTACGTAGGGATGAAACGAATTACCAAGAGACGTCGATAAAAAGTGTGTGTTTTTTGTGAGTTTTAAAATGCAAAAATATGTTTTTGTTAACAGATGAATGGTTTTATGATTCAAGGCCGTCGTTTAAGGGATAATAAAACTACAAATTTGAAACAGCTGTAAAAATAATGAAAATGTAAATGCTCATCTAGAACAGATCTATAATTTTAAATTGTATTATAAATCTTGATAATAATATGTAAAAGCAAATTTGATGAGAACGTTTTAAACTTGAAACATAATAATGACGTCAATCAAAAGAATACTATTATCAAACTAGTCCAGAATTATAAAATACATTTTTAATATTACACGTGAAACGCTGTCAAATTATAGTTCAAATCGGTTTTAAAAAACAAAAACACCAACTGGCAAACAACTGCAATGTGAAAGCAGAATTATGTCCTAAAAATCACAGCTGCGGTAGCATAATAAAACAAAAGAGAAGCATTTTCCCTCTCAACCTCTCCATAAGCAATTAAGATAGAAGTGGAATGATATCGATAAAGCCCCGTCACTATCAACACTGGAGGGTTTCTCAGGCGCGTGCAGCCCACAGGGAGTCGTGAACTGTGCAAACAATTAGAAGGAGCTCTTTTTTTCGCCCTCTGTAGCGCAGCGCCGCAGAATGGCACTTTATGTCAACGACAGCTCCACTATATTTTAACGCAGCACATCCATTTCGCACTAAACATCTGTTACGTTCACACATTAAACTTTGATAACCTATAAAATTTTAATCATTATAAGACCCAACAGCCTTTATGTTCGAGCCAATGTACTCGAGATTCTTTTGATAACGCCCTTTTGTGAGCTTTGAAGTACGACCTAAAGCCCCATTTTTTGCTCTTAAATACATAACATAAGCATTGGCAATCGGAAAACTCCGCGTGGGATCCACTCCCTGCGTAAACCTATTCGATCTCATGCATTTAAATTCAGAATTAGTGAAAAGCTTTGCCCGCAAACCGACTTTTCGCCGAAGGTAAGCAAACGATACCTCGGATTTCGCTTTAATGCCTCCCTCATTGAAAAACTTGATTGATTTAACGATCTTTTCTTGGAGTTAAGAAATATTCCTTTTTAGAATATTTTCAATTGGTAAATGGAAAGCCGTGTTCTTCTTTACAGGTTACTTTTGTAAGAATATAATGGTTTTGGAGTGGATTCAATTTGAATGATTTAAATAGAGTAAAACAGACGTAAAACCGTTGAATTAATTCTAATTCAACTTGTTAATTATATTAATGCGTTAGTAAAATGATAAATTTTGAGGCGCGGATAATTACTAACGAGCATTGTTCCACCAAAATCATACATTTAGGAAATCATGATTTTCATACACCAAACAGAATTACACGCAAAAGTCACTGGATGGACGGGTCAGTTTTCTTTTAATTTCGCAGGTCGTTTCGGCGGCAATCAGGGCACCTTTCCGGTCGGCAAGGGTCGTGTGACAACATAAATAATCTATTCGAAGACAAGCCCCTTTCCACCAGGCAGAAAAATGTATCTGGCATATAAAAGGATGGTGGGAGGTGGTTCGTTACTTTTTGTCGGTCCCAGGGGCGCACCTTGCGCGGTGTGCCCACTAGCTCTCGCCAACATGAATGTTTTATGCTTGCGTCACAATTCAGATTTGTATCCACTACTCCAGCGGGTTTATGGCCGGCTGTTGTCCCACGTTGGGCAATAAAGGGGCGTGTTTATTGTTTCTCGCGCTCGGGGTTCAAGGTTCGACGTTTTTCAACATGATTGTTACGAGCGACACCGGCTCTGTATAGCGGCACTTTGGTAACCGTTAACCTAAAGTAGGAATTCATGTCTGACATTTATATTGTCATTGCTGTGTTATGTTTATGTTGGCTGTAATATTTTGGTTAGTAGGTCATAAGGGACTTACATTAAAATGTAGACATTTGTGGATAAGGCTACAAACAATTGAGTTGGGTTTTTATAAAGCGTTCGCGAGGTTGCGTGCAAATTTCAAATGTCCATGCGAAACGATAAACGGTTACATCATGCGAAGCGCCTCCTCTTTTTCTTTTGTATTTTTAGAACAGAGCATAAGCATTTATTCGGTATTTATAATAAGAGAGGCTTCTCAATTCGTATTTATATTACAGGGCGTTGAACTTATGATAATATTATATTACCTACAACCGATCGCTACGAACAATTAGAAATAGTCTAAAATAGTTAAGGCGCCATATCAAAATACCAATACAAATATTTCATACAAATTGTATGAAAAATATTGCTGTCTGTAATGAATCAATTTCATAACAATACCCAACGGTTACACTGTTGTAAATATTTTTAATAGTGTACACACTGCTGACGCAATACTTTGTACGTGGTTTCATTTAATATTATTTTCTTTAAACAAGAAAGAATATACATTTCAAAGTATATAAAATATATTCAGTCCTTAAAACTGCATCATTATAATCTTATATTAAGAAAATAATTAAAAATAGAATATCTAGGACGCTAAAAACCGACGTCGTGTAAAGATTACACGTTAAATTTATATTTCAAACGTATCAGCAACACAGAGAAACTACAAAGCTTCAAGATTACACTCTCAGTTCTGTACTTAAAACTGCAAAAACATTTTCAACGAACCTTGTCTTATATTATAATCCTTTTAGTTCAGTTCAGTTCGCACAAGAAATTATGCTCCTAATATCCTTTATACGTAAGGGCGGGTATTAAATGGCTATATCTCTTGTCATTAATAGTAAATGCTAGGATTAAACCAGGTAACATCTGGATAGGCTCTAAAAAGGGCTATGTGAGTTACTGAGCCTCGCTTAAATATTTTACATAATGTTTACGACAAATGGTCTTAGTCCTGTTTTGATAATACTGTATCTTTATCAGCCCATGTATAGTGAATTTGCCTCCTCTACTAAAGAGAGTACAATTGAGAAGGGTTAGGCCGCATAGTCCGCCACCCTGGCCTGGTTCAGTTTAGCGGACTTTACATACCATAGAAGTTCTTCCGCATCTCAAGGGTATAAAGGTTTCCCCACGATGTTTTTCTTCACCGTTAAAATTTTTAATACTTGTCGATGTCAAATTCGAGGTTCTCATAATAGGCAAACGGGTTTTAAATAATAAAAAAAATAGTACCAGCATTTTGTTACAAATAAGTTTGAAAATAACACTAACATACAAACATTACATTGCGAACAAATGGATAAAAAAGAATCCAGTACAGTAATCAAAATAATTATAATTTCTTACCTACTTTCCCTTGAATCAAATAATTAAAGTTGGATTCGAGCACACAAAAACTTACACGGTTCTTATTTGATTTAATTATAAGATGGTGACAGTTTTGAAATTCCCACAAATGTACCAACCCTCGATATTTAATTCCCCAAAAGTCTCCTTCACTTCAATTTCAATAAAACCCAGGCGTATTATTTGAGGATTTAAAAATATAAAAGAATAAAATCACATGTGCACTACATATTGACACTATTGAAAATAACATTACGAATAATTAATTTCGGCGTAATATAAAGCGAATTTCATAATCGTGTAATAAAAGAGTTCTCAGAATTCTGTTAATTAATTCGTAAATATCGGTGTTTACCAATTTTTGCAGTAGCATCCGATCTATAAAGCATGTATTTACCAGAAGTACTTTTTTTCATACTGGCATGAATTTACTTCCTTGTCAGAACCTAATGGGAGGAGAATGAGAGGTCGACCAAAAAAAAAGATAGACAGAGGATCTTAAAACGATAGCAGGCGAAAATTGGATGTTTCAGCTAAGGATAGAAAATATTGGAATTAATTTGAGGAGCTATACCAAGGAGGGGACTTAATTTAGATGTTGTATATTTTTCTATTATTTATTATTTCTATCTTTTAACTATCTTTTATGTTATATTTGTATATAAAGGAAATAAAGGCTTATTTATTTATTTTAATGCAATCAACTAGAGTATCTACCGGAGATTAAATTCGGCCTGTTCAAAACCGAAGGTGCTCCGGTTGTATTCGAAACGATATACTTGCTTGGGTCAGTGTAATAAGTTTGTCACTATTGGGAACTTTGGTCGCTAAATTGGACTCGATTCTGCCAACACCTAAAATTTATAACTTTGTGAATAATAATGACTACAACGGTCTCGGTTCGAATACCGGGTCTGGCAAAGTGGTATTGAATTTTTCTTTTTATTATTAGCTCGGAGTCAGAAATATCTGCTCGATATGGCGATAGGCTCGCCCCCTATCACATCATGGGACGCACACAAAGTAGGTGTCATGGTAGTACCTCATCCTACTCTGGGAAAAAGGCATGAGTTTATGTATGAATGTCTAAATTTTGTGTGAAATACACATAAGTTTCTGTTAAGGCACCGGAAAAGGTAGGCCGAGATAGCAATTATAGTGACAGTTCACACAGTAGGCTTAGTTTATTTCCGGCCTACTATAGTTGAGCGTTATACCGGACAACAATTTCAGTTAATTGTAAATGATATTATTGTAGATTTGTACCAATTCGCAGCTTGTGTACGTTTTATGAATAAGGCTAATTTATATTTCATTAATAATCGAAATAACGCAATATGTTAATAACAAATTTTATTGCAAATATAATTTATACAATAATACATTAACGGATGTATTATTTAGATGCAAATTTGATATAAATTATGTTTCTGAAAAGCACGTATTTAAAGCGACATAAACGTTATTCAACTGCGGCCATTATATTTCTTAAACATGAAGTTATAAAGCGAACTCGGCAAACGATTGTGAAAAATTCAAAAGTGAAACTCCCAATGGCAAATTCTGAAGTTCGTTGCAATGATTTTTCACGTAGCATTCTGCATGGCTCTAACAAGCCATTCAGACTAAAAGCAAGGCGACACTAAACCTTTCAGCAACCGTGTGGACTTCTAACCGAAGTAATAAATTGAATCTGTCTGTTGCAGGTACAGAAACGAAGTTAGAGCACGTCTATACAGGCGCGCAAATCGTCACGTGCGCCGCGCGGTTTCATACTTAGCTGGATTTGCAGGAATTTTGAACTTATATGCGATTATTTTTTGTAATCATTGAGACCATTATTTTGAAAAATAGAATACGTGCATCTAATGAAGCATAAACCAATAGTGAATTAATGATTTCACAATGCAAGGAATTTTCGTAAAAACCTTTTGAGAAGATTGAAGGAGAAAAAGCAAAGTTTTGATCATTAGTTGTGTCTTTTATGAATTCTCTTTCTAGCAATAGTGAAGTTGATGATTTTGGGAAATCGACCATATTAATATAACAAAAGAACATTAGAAAACATTCAGCTGTTGGTTGTACTACATCTGTGTACAAAGTGTTTAAAATAAAAAATAAATAAAATAAATAAAAACAGACCATTACAACAAATTCCTATGGAAATTCTTGTAATAGGGCAGCAATTGACTTCACGTGACTGAAGCTGTTAATGATTGGAGGATTCAAATGAGGTAATTAGGTCTAATTTACATTGCAAACTTATAGCAAGACCGGTCTTCTTCAAAATAAAGTTAATATATTTGTGTTTCGGCTATTCTGACCGAGTCTGTAGCAAATAGAGTCCATACAACACAGTCTGGCGCTTGCCTGGAAATGTTAAACTGGAATTAAGTGTGTTCCAGCGGAGTGCGGTTACCCAGCGGTTGTACATTAAGTGTTAATGTGCAATTAATTGCTTGTACGCATCCTTTCGTGTTTAGTTGTCAACCGCTGAATATTTAAATCGTGTGTCCTTGAAATGAAATGAAAATGAAATGAAAATAATTTATTGAATCCATTAAAATGTTCAACATCATTTAGATTCAGTCATTTTTTTATCTACCACCCGGTTCGGAAAGCGGTTTTCACTAGAGAAGAACGGGCAAGAAACTCTAGTGTTGCTCTTTTCAAAACCAGTTTACAATGTAGTGAATTATAACAAAATTTACAAGTTGGTTTAAATCAGAGCAGTTTAATAATAATTAGTTGTAAATTTACTATAAATATTTTTGATACGAATATTATAACATTATAATTACTATGGCTGAGTGAAGCGAAGTCGCCCAGAACGAAGAATCAGTATACTCTTTTTGGCCAAAGCAGTGAATAATTGCAAAAGCCTTTTGTAATCCATTAATGAATCCGTTACAATGTAAGCAAATCGGATAGACCAATCTACGCAAGCAGCACCCGTTCACGAGTATGACGCATGTGCCAACCATCGGCCTCCTCAACCATGTTGCAGGGAAGTGACCGACCTGGCACACAACGCCTCCGCAAGCACAGACTTTTTAGCGAGCATGACATACCCAATCACTTACGCAGGAAAACAATGGAAATTTGACAAGTTACTTAATTTAAATGATATTTTATAGAGCACACCAAGACACAGACACAGACACACCAACACTTGCCTATTGTACATCTAAAAGTGAGGTTGCTACGCCTTCATGCCATAACTTCTAAATCTGTTATTCATCATCCTTATCATCATTATATTTAGGTATATAAAAATATATATACCTAAATATAATAATATATATAATATATATAATATATAAAAATTGGTAATGATATAGCGGGACTTTTAATCCAGAAAACAAGAACCATCTATTTTCGAGGGATTAAAAAATAACTTCTACTCAGTGAAAAAATACAATAATTCCGCATAAATCTCGGTCCACGACGGAAGTTAATAGGAACTTAAAGCCTAAATAACAAAAAAGAGAGCTATTTTAAACACATTAAGCCCACCGAACCCACGCAAAAAATTGTTTATTTTTTAATATGTACACACCTCAAATCCTAAACAAATCGACAGAGGTGCTACTTTTATCACTCATAGTTTATCAAACTTATTTCTGTCCCAAGGTGGTATTCAGAACGAGTCTAATGCTATACCGGACACAAATCCCAGTCCCGGGCCTCAGGGACTTCCACAGCGATCTGTCGGAAACGGCCTGTATGCAGCGATTTCCTACAACCTTTACAAGGCCGTCTATTCACTTTATGGGCGGACATCCGTCGCGTTTGTCGTCCTTGGCGTCCATCCGGAAACTTTTCGGGTCTATAGATTACTTATTCATATTGTTATTTAATTATTTAGTGCCATGGAAGATATATAAGTTCTTTATGGGCTGATTTTAGCTGAAATTCATCCATCAAAAAAAGCTATAAACTGACTGGATATCCAAGTGAAAAATTAAACAGTTTTATTGTTACTATAGTGTAATTTTATTTACATTTAAATTAGTTATTTTATTCAACGAATTTGTTTATGTAAAAGTCAGTCATAAATAGAGCGTTTTTAGCATTAAAGTCTGTTTTATCTCTTTAATAATGCTAATAGTTTATTAACAATAATAAGATTGTTCAAGAGGCAACATTGCAGGTATTTAAATATAGAGTTTCTGTAGTACAGAGCTATGTGTTAATATACATTTTGTTGAAAAAAAAATACAGGAAATATGACTACACTATTGTATCATCTGGAGTTTTATAAATAAATGTTAATGCATACGAGTAGTATAGCAGTCGACCTATTGTCAAAAATGAAACCGCAAGATTTGTAAGTGGCTTGAAGAAATAAACAGTGAAAATTGGGACACACGGACGACGGCTCAACATAAAATGGTTATTCATAAAAACAAACGACTGACTGTAAATATAAAGTGAATTTTCTGATTGAATTGATAGCAATTTTGCAAATGGAATTAATATTTCGCGGACTTTATGTGCCATGTCATTATTCCACACAAATGGAATTGATGTGTGAAATATATCTCTTATTGGCATATAGCGGTCCCCGATGAATAAACCTCTCTTTATGCTACGGTACGTGGTCATAGTTCATTATGTCTGATTACGTATGAGGTAGATTTCCATTATAGCCTGTTTTGATTTTCATATACAGAACAAAGTAAAACTATGATCTAGTGATAGCATGTGTGTGTATGAGAATAGTTCCACGAGGTTCTGAATTTAAGGCCTAAATCGTTTTGCATTGTGTGAGTTGCTCATATCCGGGAATTTTCCCTAGCAAAACGATATATATTAAGTTTACCTCTGTCTCATTTGGTGTGGAAAAAATATGTGAGATTTGGTTGGCACTGTTAGCATTACATCTAACTCAATACAAAACGAAGTGTCTACAGAACAACTGATGTTAAGGGCGATGCAGTCCAACAGAGTAATATGTAACAAGTCGACGATTGTTAGAAATACCTAGGGGTATTCCCATCCTTATTCCTTCCTATTTTCCTCTCGATTTTATGTGCCAGCAATACATCTATGGCCAAACCAGGACGTTCATGGGCGGTAGTGAACACTTACCATCATGTGGCCTGCTAGCATGCAGGCTAACTAGCAAGTAAGTCTGACTTTTTATTTTTATTGCAATGAATGACGAGACGAGCAAGTTACTCTGGCTACAATGTCCTTCAATCCGAAACACAACAGTGCATTTACGCAGTGTTGTTTCACGGGAGAAATAGACATTGTGGTGGTACCTACCCACATGGCCTCTCACATAATATGAGAGACATAGTAGTAATACCTGTCTACTGCACATAAAAAAAAGTTCAAATATTAAATATGATAATTTAACCAGTGACCACTTAACATAAGGGCCGGCGCCCTTTTCTCCCAGCTATGAAAGTGAAAATACTGATCTCATAACTTACCATTGACATATTGGGGTAATTATATGTATAAGATTAGTTTCTAAGCTGACCTGGCCTTGTAATACAAAATAATCGATTTACCAAACAATAGTGAGAATAGGAGAACAAAAAACAAAAGACGTAACACGTGTTCATTAGGTAACCTATATTATGGCGGAGGGCTTTATAAAGGAAAAATAATTATTATATATTTTGTTATAATATGATGATTTACACGAGATTTTTTCAGGATATGCCTATTAAAAATAGTCGTCATAAAAAATATGTTTTACTAGCGGCCTGACCGGATGACTGGATTCACCTTTGTGCAGATAAACTTTATTGAATATATCCTATAGCCTATGTTCATCAAAGATAATATATTATTTTATTGGTGAAATAATTTTCAAATCGATCTAGTAGTTTCCGAGAGATATGTGATGTAAGAAATCAAATCTTTTCTCTTTAGAATATCAGTCTAGATACGTATATAGATGATGTTTTTAATATATTAAGTATTAATTAAACGCATATTTATCCAATATATCTACCAAATTATTGTAAATGCCATACTTGTTTTGATTATTTGTGGTCACTTGATTTTTGATTTTATCTTCCACATGTAAACAGAGATTGGATTTTTCTATTCATTATCAGCCCGAAGTCAGAAATTTATGCCCGATATGGCGATAGTTTCGCCCCCTAACTTACCTTGGGACGAAAAATACAAGGCGAAACATCGGTATCTTGGTAGCGCGTCTAACTACCCCTACTGGAAAAACCGTGTGTTTATTTATGTTTGTAACCAGAGTTTGTTTTTTCATAGTATACACCTGAACTTTATTAAAAAGCCATTTTTATAGAAACTCCAACGTACATATTGGACTTCGCGCGAGTAACTTCTGAAACATGACCACTACAAGTTTCTTATTTGTTCGTTCTTACCAAAGGCTTACAATAACTCACGGAGCAAGGAATACAGTTTTCACAATAACACAAACTACAGAAAGTCGATAAGACATATGGATTCAACCCCGAAAATCTATTTTATTTGTTCACCATTAAAATGTTGTTTCTTATTGAACGCTAAGCAGAAAAGTGCTGTAAGTCTATCGCGTGTATTCGTGAATCTACGCCTATTTGTAGCATTCAACCTACTTATTTATTGAACCTATTTAAATACCGGGTAAATCCAGAGTGCAACCGAGAACGTAAATTCGTAATTTAAGCAAAATTACCTACGTATTTACTACCCAAACACGACGATAGGGTAAATACGAAAAAAAATGCCTCTTTTTGTGAAATATTTAGTTGCATTGTATCTGAGGTCATTGAAACTACCACCTGCCTTCGTTTTCTACCCTGTGTAATTTTTTAATTTAAAAGCCTATAATTCGAGAGTATTATAGTATACAAATATAGGATGTATTTCTTTATGATACTCTGATATTTTACAAGTAGAACAACAATAAAAAATATACACCATGCGGCTGTCTCATACCATTGTGTGACACAGAACCCTCGATGAACATGTCCATATCACTCTTGACTGGATTTTTTATTGTTGCCCACTCATCCAAACATTACCAGACAAGTGATTTAAATTAGTTGAGACGAAATGTGGGAATGACATCAGGGGCTTATAAATATGCGACGTCATTTACTGTGGCATTTAAATATGGAATACTGTTGTATTTATATAAGGAAGAATGTGGTAAGGTAAACTGAGTACTGTAATTACTAAGATGTTATTCCCGTAATAGCATTGACTATAGTCATGATAGGTAGAAAATCACGAGCTGTGCCATCGCATTAATTTCTGTAGATTAAAACAAAATAAATCACTATTTCTTCTAACAAGAACAGGTTTTGACATGTTTGACTAGAATCAGAAGGGTCTCGTTCTATAAAAAAATCCGCCGATGAAGACTTACCCCGGAAAAATAAGTAATCAGCAAAATGTACCTTCGGCAAAAAGTCTCCGATAAACAGAAACATGTTCAGAAAATATAATACGGGATTACCTTTAGTGCTTTCCACGACGCAGTCGATCCTCCACAGTAGTAGCGCCACGTACAAAGTAAGAAGCATCTTGGTGCCTGGGTAGTATAACTCAGTTTTACGGCCCATACTCATATCTAGTCAAATTTTCGGCAACGCCGCCCTTGCCAGGTGAAACTCGCAACATCACAGTGGCACTTTGTTGTTTGAAACAAATTTTGTGTCGTACACCCGCGGAAATGCTACTTATGATTTTTTCGTTTGAATTTATTTCTTGGAGTGTTGGTTTACATTGTTCGTGTCGCGTTATCTGAAACAAAAAAAAAAGTTTTAGTGACGTCACAAAAACAGTTAAGTGTTGACAGATTTGTATGGTATCAGTAATCATAATATGGCCTTGTTTTATTAAAATATAATTTAAAATATACGTAAATATTATATTTCTTTGCTATTGTCTTAGTAAAATGCAATTAATCGTAATCAGACGAAAATATACAAGTACATAAATGGCCCTTAGTAGTTTAACTAATACATTTAAACTTAAATAACATTTATTCAAATGTGTCGAGACAGAAACACTTTAACCTTTTAGTGACAACCATAACACCGAATGAAACTATTAATAAAATAAACGAATGAAATGAAATGAAATGAAATGAAATGTATTTATTGATCACGTAGGCAATTAAGGAGCTCTTATGACAAGTCAATACACATAGAACTTAATCTCTATTTACAATATATTTCCTATGCTTATTATTACTTATTTTAATTTCTTGCTTTTATCAATTTATTTATTAATTTTATTTATTTTTAAATTAATTTTATTTTTATTTATAATTTATGATTAGTTTTTTAATTTATTTAGTTTTTATTCATATTTTATTTAAAGTATTAGTTTTTACTTTATAGTAATTTATTTGTCAAAGAAATACATTATTTACGTTAGTCAAATTAAATTATATTATTTGTGGACCATAAATATTACAACGGTGCGTAGCGGTTTATAGTTACCACCGGATCCAACGCGGCCCTTCCTGAGAAGACCCGGCGAAACAAACTCAGTGGGCTTACACTACCACTGGAACTACGCGACGCGACCCAGTCCTGAGTATATCCAGCGACTAAGACTCAGTGGGCTTGTTTTGGGTCCAACTTAAGACAACGACCATAAGTATTTCCGATACGTCCCGTATGTTTAGGCTTACTGCCGGATCCAACGCGGCCCTGACTGAGAAGACCCGGCGAACAAACTCAGCGGGCTTTACTTTACCACTGGATACTACGCGGCGCGACCCATTTCTGAGTAGATCCAGCGAGTCAAACTCAGTGGGCTTGGTTTTGGTCAATTTACTAAAATAAGTATTTGTGACTTGTCTTACAAGGATTTGCCATATTAATTATTATTTTTATATGATTTTTTCGATCGGTCGTCATATAATTTAATTGATTTATTTGATTGTATATAGCTTAATTTTTGAGTTCACAATTTTAGATATTTTTAATTATTTAAATTAGGTGGTGTAATAAGCGAATAGTTCAGGGCCCCAGGAGGTCGCAATGTGCAAGAGAACACCTAATCCCAGGCTTTTTTATCCTCAATATATTCCTTAATATTATAATAACCCCTAGTCATAAGTTTGTTTTTAATATGGACCCTAAATAGTTTGTCCGGTAGCTGCGTTATCCTATTGGGAAGTTTATTATAAAATTTAATACAACTACCCAAGAAAGATTTTTTTGACTTTTCTAGTCTAAACGAGGGTATTGCTAGTTTATTTTTATTCCGCGTATTAATGGTGTGGGTGTCACTGACCTTATAAAACTTATTAATATTTTTACGAACGTGCATTATATTCTGAAAGATGTATTCAGATGACACGGTTAGTATATTGCTTTCCTTAAAAACAGATCGCAAAGAATCGCGGCTTCCTAGATTATAAATAGCACGGACTGCTCTTTTTTGTAAGATGAATATCGATTCGATATCAGCCGCTGATCCCCATAAAATAATGCCGTATGACATTATACTATGAAAATAAGCAAAATATACCAATCTAGCCGTTGCAACGTCAGTTAGTTGTCTTATTTTTCGGACCGCGAACGCTGCGCTGCTAAGTTTAGCTGATAATCTCTCAATTTGTGGACCCCATTGTAATTTTTTATCTAGAGTGATCCCTAAAAAAATTGTGGAATTAGCTAAATTTAGAATTTCTGAATTTAATTCGATACGCGTGTTTACGCTTGTCACGTTCGGTAAAGCAAAACGGACGCATTTAGTCTTACTAGCATTTAATAGTAGATTATTAGCAGAAAACCAATCCGAAATTAAATTAAGAATATTGTTAGGTGTATCTAGATTATCGTCTTTCCGATTAACTTTAAATATTATAGAGGTGTCGTCAGCGAATAAAACTATGTCTGACCACTTCTGAACCATGCAAGGAAGATCATTTATGTAGACTAAGAATAAAAAGGGGCCCAGAATGGAGCCCTGCGGAACCCCAATTTTAACTTTTGATCCTACCGAAGTGAGCCCGTCCAAAGAAACCTTTTGTTCACGACCCGACAAGTAAGACATTACGAGATCAAGTGACGTATCACTGATTCCGTAGTACCCTAGCTTCATAATAAGTGTTTGGTGGTCAACACAGTCGAAAGCCTTGGAGAGATCACAAAAAACTCCTAGAGCATCTTGAGATGCCTCCCAGGCTTCTAAAACCGACGTGATTAGTGATGTCCCGGCATCTTGAGTTGAGCGACCCTTTGTGAAACCAAATTGATTCCTATGTATTAACTTATTTTCATCAAAATGTGCTAGCATTTGATTAAGTAAAAGCTTTTCGAAGATTTTGCTAAGAGCCGGTAGTACAGAAATGGGTCTATAATTCGACGGATTGTTCGAACATCCTGACTTAAAAATGGGTACGACTTTACTAATTTTCATTAAGTCGGGAAAGATACCGTCACTTAGGCAGGAATTAAAAATAGTAGCTAATAACGGTGCAATGTTAACAATAATAGCTTCTATAGCTTTAACAGACAGTCCCCATATATCTTCTGTAGTTTTTATTTTAATTTGCTTGAAAGCCTTTATTATTTGACAACTGGTTACCTTTTGAAAGTTAAACTTAGACATATTTCCAGGAACATTTTCCTTTAAAAAAGATTCCGCTAAATCTACTGATGAATCTAAATGTTTAGTTAAGTCTAATGGTATGTTAGTGAAAAAATTATCAAGATAATTGGCAATAGTAGATTTATCTGAAATAAGGTCGTCATTTATGCGGAGAGCAATTTTGTTGTCATTTTTTTTATTTTTCCCAGTTTCAGTATTAATAATTTGCCAGGTAGTTTTTATTTTATTATCTGACAATCTAAGCTTTTCACTTATATAATTTGATTTAGCCTGCATACATACTTTTTTAAATAATTTTGAATATAATCCGACATATTTTTTAAAGTTGACATCAGGTGTATAGGACCTTTTGTCATATAACTCATACAAAATTTCCCTACTACGTCTAATGCCTTTAGTGGCCCAAGCACTAAATTTTATTTTAGAGTTAATTTTAATAGTTTTAATTTTACATACTTGGTCAAACTCTTTACGTATAATTTTAAATAATGATGAGTACATGTCGTTTGGACTGCCATCAAGTGTAAAAGTATCTATTTTTGATTGTACATTACTGTTAAATTGACCGAGGATTTTCTTAGATAACGGCCTAAAAGTTATTAATCTACTGGTTTTGTCTACAGCATGTTCTAATTTCACTAATTGGCATTTATGGTCAGATCTAACCCCTATCTTTATACCTTTTTCAAGTACTTCGAAGTTTGTTATGATATTGTCAATACAACTCGAAGTTTCAGACGTAATTCTAGTAGGCTCCGAGAACAAACATGTAAAATTAAATGAGCCGAATAAAGACACAAACCTACACTTATCAACCGAATCAACTAGTAAATTAATATTAAAGTCCCCACAGACTAGAACTTTTTTATTACTTTTAATTTTATTTAAAATATCCTCCATTGTTGATAAAAATAGCGAAATATTTGATGAAGGAGGTCTATAGACACACACGAATGTAACTCTCAGCCCTGTCACTTAAACCCCGGTGACATAAAATTATTTATACAACTAATGTTGGAACAAAAACGGTTCCCGTCCTCTAAGGGTTAAGCACTTTTATAGCCAAGTTATTGTGCTCGTAAAAACATTTTCTTTTACTTGTCCGATCTGAGGTGGGAAGGAAATCTCGGCTTTCAGCTATTTAAGGGCGTTTTCGCACTTATACTGAAGCTATTCCGAATATATTTATAATAACTAAAACTATTAGTACGATTTTATTGTGCTCTAAATTCGAAATCATCAATATATCAGTTTGGCTTATAATTTAAAACTATAACAAAAATGTAAACGATTGCTTTTGCAAAAATTTTATGGCACATGTAGTAATTAAACGATGTGGTATATGAGGTCATAAACAAGATATTTTATATATACATTGATATATTCCTCTTAAAGAGGAAACTGCAAATATTATGTAAAACAAAACTAAACAAATCACATCTTTGTGCCCACTCAATTGATTTCGGCTTTTGTTTTGCGATGTCTTCACTTCTCGATGATATCATTAGCTCACCTATAACGATATAATTTCTTTAACATCGAAGTGAGTGAGAAAACATAATATACAAGATATTTTATAAATACATTGAGATATTGTACTCAAAGAGGACACCGTTAAAAAACGGGAAAGAAAAAACCTAAACTAATCACATCTTTCATCTCACTTGGCGTTTTTTTCTTGAGGTCTTCTCCCATCGATGATATGAATTCACACTAACAATACATAGTATGTCGTATTAGATGCACTAAAAAGCGAGATCTGATTCCGACCAAAGTTTTCTAAAAGCGATTCCTTCTGATTCTAAGTCGTAACAGTGCGTGAGTGCCCTTACTTGGCATCCCATTACGCGGAGCTACTTACGTCAGCAATTTTATTTTATGCCCCACCGCCCATCCACATGTTTATTACCGTGGCATTTACCTAATGTTACCTTTGAAATTGACTTAATTACTTAAGACCGTACTTTACGGTTTGTTCCGAACGTGGCAATAAAAAACTCACTTAGGAAACCGTCGCCGCTCGTGTCTCTCTCACATCGAGATCAAAGTGTCAGCTCTTTAAAAGCTTACGTTTGACCGACTGATGATTGTAGGTTAGGTGCGGAAAAGCGAGGTTACCGCCATGTATAAATTGTGTGACGCGAAACTATTTGTCCTGAGAATAATGATCACCGTAATATCTAGGAATATAATTTAATATACATTGGCCTGACATCTAATCGGACTACAATCCAATTAGAAAATTCCTCGACACGGGAATCGGTCCAAGGGAGTTCCCAATTTACAGCTCATAATGTGTAATTTACAGCATCAGATATCGCTGAAAGATTTACCATGACATTATAGAGAAAAAATAACCATTATGCCACAGATTTCTTAAGTGTTTACGAAATGTGTGTTGAAGCAAAGAGGCTAATTTTAACATTCGCCGGGTATTAGGGAGATTAGTAGGGATGGATGTTCGTTTGTCTATCCTAATGTGATCTTTTCCGCTACAGAAGCTCGCATCGCATTACTCATCCTTTTAGAATTTAGATCATTACTCATATATTCTCAAACGGATTATTGAAAATTGAAATAGTGGCAATATAAATTCTAGCGGGTTGAGATTGCCTACATGCTTAAGATTATAATGTGAATTATTTATTACATTTAGAAACTGAATTATCGCACTGGTAGATTTTTATATTTCTTAGAAATTAGTTTCTTGGAAACTAACGATGGAAGTACATTAATTGTATGTTAATTATGTTTTAATATTTATTCCTGATGGTAATGTTATTAAACGATTCGGATATCTCTTTTACTGGTGGTAGGTCTCTCATATGTGAGAGGCCAACTGGGTAGGTACCACCGCAATGTCTGTTTCTCCCGTGAAACAACACTGCTTAAATGCACTGTTGTGTTTCGGATTGAAGGACATTGTAGCCAGAGCAACTACTGGACATATTGAGACTTAACATCTTGTGTCTCAGGATGGCGAGCGCAGTGGAATGTTGCTACTGTTTATGAGCGGTCGTATCGCTTACCATCAGGCGAACGGCTTGCTCGTCTCGCCATTCACAGAAATAAAAAAAAAATCTCTCCTACAATATATAATGATATTATGATACCTAACTTGACCTGAGACCTGCCACCTATCACCAGCTTAAACACTTACTTATTACTGGTGGTACTGGTAGGTTTTCGTATGTGAGTGGCCGCCTGGGTAGGTCCCACCGCTATGTCTATTTCTGCCTTGAAACAGCAGTATAAATGCACTGTTGTGTGTTCGGTTTGGAGGGTATTGTAGCCAGAGTAACTACTGGACACATTGAGACTTAACATCTTGTGTTTCAGAATGGAGAGCGCGGTGGAATACTAAATATTGCTTTGAAATTCAAGGTTTTGTTTGGTTTTGCTGCTGTTTATAAGCGGTTGTATCGCTTACCATCAGGCGAACGACATGATCGTCTCTCCATTTCATTAAATAAAAATCATAAAAAGTAATTTCCGAAATACCGTTCCGTCACCAGGCAAAGAATGGAACATAATAAATACATATATACATAACATGGTCATTAGAATTATTGTGTAGATAAACAAAATACAAATACTGATTATAAATGGCCTTCAAATCGCAACAAGCAATAAAACAAACAATAAATCAGTATGTCGAGATTAGCTTTTATCAGTAAATATAAATTCTAAATATTTGTGTATTGTGGTAATTATCTCTTATGGCGACTGATATATGTAGAAAAAAGCTTTAATGACTAAAATCCACGGCAGATGTGCCTGGCGAACAGCTGATGCATAAATTTAAAGTATGGTTTACATAAAAAAATAGATTCTACTGAGGTTGAAAGTATTTTTACCCGACTGAGTTAAAACTAGCCAAATGTTTTTAGAGATTATTTTTCGTTGGCACTCTGCATCTCAAACGGTTTGATGGATTGTAATAATACCACCACATATAGATTCAATTTCAATTCAACCTTTGTCGTAGGTATTGAAAACTGTATAAAAGTTTTTCTCTCTCTCTCTATCCAGCCACAGGAAGTCTACTGCTGAACGTAGGCCTTCCCTATCGATTGCCACATAGACCTGTTTGAAGCTGCCTGCAAAGCAACTTCTGACTTTAACCAGGTCGTCTATCCACCTTGTAGGTGGACGTCCGACTCTTCGCTTGCCTATACGTGGCCTCCACTTCAGAACTATTCGGCCCCAGTGGCTATTAGTTCTACGTACTTTGTGCCCGGCTCACTGACACTTCGACTTGGTAATCCTTAGTGCTTTGTCCGTAATCTGTGTGCTCCTACGGATCTCTTTATTCCAGATTCGATCTTGTAGGCTCTTTTGAGATTTTTTTGTCTCACAAATGACAAACCATAAAATGTACTTGTATGTGAGAGAAATTATATTTATCTGGGTGCAGCAATCCCACCAAATCACGTCATGCATCCCAAATGGCGTCTAAACATCAGAGTCTAGAAGTCAGTCTAAATATTATTAATTTTACAAAGTGGCGACAACGAATCAAGAACAATAAAAAGAACAAAAATGTTTTACCTAGAAAAATATATGTATTCAGGTCCAACAAAAGATAGTTTCACATGTGCGTTGCTTTAAAAGAAAGAAAGTAAAAAAAGAATGAAAGAATCGCACGAACAGTGAAATATATAAAAAAGGACAAACTTTTTCTACTTCAGCAGGGCAAATATAGATAAAATATAAAGGTTGGAAAAATAGAATAATATTCCCTATTGACATGTAATTAATGATCATAAAAAAATATTAATTGATCTAATTAGCGCAGTAGATCCCCTACCTTTACAATGTGCTTCAGAACGAGGGAAACTAGATTCAAGAGCTGGCAAAGCCACTTACATAACTATTGCCCACTTCAATAATTACTAGATATTTGTTATCAGCTCCATCGATGCAACAATATAAATATTTTTAATTGACATATAACAAACTCTGTCTTCATTGTTTCGATGTTTTTTGGAACGTAGTTCCTTATCGCGCGGTGTGAAAGGGGGCTAGGCGGAAAAAAATCTCACGAAAAGTTGGCACGACACTTTAAAACATTTGACAATCCTTTTTTATTTCTTTATTTGAAAATTCATACATTTTATTCAACTCTAATAGAGGCAATAGAATATCCAAATACATATTAATATGTTAAAGGCTATAGTAAAAACTAAGAATACACTGAAGCCCAAAATTAAGTGGGAAATGGTATTAAAATTATTGACGAAAGTCACACTTGTATGCCATTATGGAGGCAGATCATAGAGCTCTTACCTATTGTATTACAACCCTATACCTATGTATCACAAGTGAAATAAATGATTTATGATTTATGAAACGTTGCGACTATTTCTAATTTTCATCAAATGTCATAAATCAAATTGGTACAAAAGAAATATAAATTGCATAAATATGTGAAAAAAAAAAAACGTAATGATGGTGATACCCAAATAATTCTTTTGGTGGCGACATTTAATTAAAATTACATAATAAAACCGTAATACATTGATTTTCGATCCTCCTTAATAAATTTATTATTATTTACAATTTTAGTTTGTTATCCTGCTGTCAATAATCAACCCTTCATTTGGCTATGTATCTTTGCCAATTATTACTAAAATTTAGCTTACTGATTAAGTTTATATAACATTATATTCGTTAATAATGAAAGGTATTATTTTTATAACTTTTGTTATTTACAAATTTAGTTTGTTACCCTGCTGTCAATCATCAACCCTAGATTTGACTATGTATATTTACCAATTATTACTACAATTGAGCCTACTGATTAGGTTTATATTACTTTATATTTGTTAATAATAAAAAAATAGTATTTTTATAACTTAAGAAATAAAATTTTATTACAATTCCTTCACTAATTAATCGAAAGGAACTTCGTTCCATCCGGGTGTCCGCTGACACCTCTCAAGTTTTTTTTATATTTTTCATTATACATACATCATTTTACTTATAATTTCAAACAACAAAAGGTATATGTATTGGACCTAGAACTTTATGATTCACAGCACATAATATGCACTGACAATAGTACAATAGGACCTCGCCTGTTGTAAAAGGATACTGAATACGAAACCAAATATCGCAAAAGTGACTGGACTCGCACAAGACAGTCAGTAAAAATGATAAAAGTTTTATTTTAACTCATCTTTATTATATAATTCCCACATTATTTATTTTTAAGTACATTTTACGGGACCTCATCGTCACTTATATCAAAAGGGCCTAGCTTACGTTAGTCACTAGGTTCTGCCAATATTGACCTAGCCCTCAAAAAGTCGTTTTGCGGGATATGAAACAGTGTTTTTTGCTTGCTCTGTGGCGTAACTTGGGATTCTGTAATAAATAAGAAATACATTGACTCAGCTGAAAGCTAGAAGTTATTTATTAATCTTTTATTGTGCATTGAGAAGACATAATAGCAGATATAATTATGCACAACGGTAATTATAAAAAAATACACTCAACCATTGACCTGGAGGGGCTATAAGAAAAGAACAAAGCCACTATAGACTTAAGTTAACTTTAATTTATTTATAAACAAAGAAAATGTAATAATGAAAAACCATACATATTTTTGGTGTAATATTGTGTAGATTTCAGAATAAGTACAACGCAATTCAGCAGAAATAACGTGGAACAAAAATGACTAGTAGGATGATAGTTTCAACGAGGCTTATTTATAAATTATAATATCTATTACAGAAGCAAATTCACAACTTTCTAAATGGTAATTAAAAATGGAACAAAGAGAAATTACAATCAAGCAACATGTGGCCATAAATCCATTATCCTTATAGGCGAAATGTGCATTATTTATTGGGTTGCAAAGTTCGTATCGAAAACTAATTACTTAAGTAAAGTTCCCGTTTTTCGGGACTGATTAACGTAACTATGGGAACCGACTTAAATAGGATGAGGCCATTATTTTTATTTATTCAGGACCAAATAGGGATGGTACCCGAATAATGTGGAAAGTTAAACATTCCCAATAAATGTGTTACATACACATGCATAGTAAATTTCGTCTGATAGACTTAAAGCAATTAATTAATTTCCTATAATAATGTTTTTCTTTTGCTTACAAACATATAAAAATAAAAAGTCATCTAGAAAAATCAAATAATGCAATACAAAAACATCAATCAATTTAATAACATTTGAAATTCAAATAAAGCCACTATTTAATTCAGCAAGACATTTTGGAATAATTAATCTTGAAATAAACAAAAGCGTCATCATTACCCGCCGTTTCTCAAACAATCATGATTTAAAATTCAAAATTAATTTCTCTAAATTCAAAATTCAGCTCAACAGGCATAGACGAATATAGCGTGGCTGTAAACAGATGTCCCTTGCCATAAAGAGTTAATTATCTAAGAATACGAACCCCAACAGCCGACGGCGCAAGAATAGCTCCCTAGGGAACTTGTGTACTCGTTCCTTTTTATTTCTGTTACACGAAACATGATGAATTACAAACTGTTGACTCGGCAGCTCGGCTACACGGTTTAATCTAACATCCTTGTGTGCTGCCGAGTAATATTTTTCATGTGTTTTGTGCGAATAGCGCAAAAATATTGAAATTAAAATTAATGTTGTATGAATAGGTAGTATTTTATTGTACCGGACCGAGTTATATGATATAATTTTGTACATAAACTCACGCCTCTTTCCCAGAAGGGGTAAGCAGCGGTGCCAGGACACCCACATTTCATTTCTGACTCTGGTCTGATAATGAATAAAAAATCCAATATGACTTTGCTCAACACGGGATTCGAACCCAAGACCTCAGCTTTGTAACTGTACCCTAGTGCAACTACGCCATCGAGGCAGTCGACAGTTATATGACGTTGTTATCAAATAGGTTTATAAATAATAAAAGCCCCATAACTATTGTGTTTTAGAGTAAGCCTAAGGCGATTTTTAAGTAATTTTGCTATAAAATTCTTGTGGATTACGCTCAGATTTATTAATTAATTCAAGGAATAATTCAATCACGGTTCATGGTTAATTAAAATCCCCTTTTGTTCATTCGCGTGTTCCCCCATTATTGGCGTTAACTGCGTCTTCCTAGGCCAAATCAATTCATTTAAATTTAAATTGATTTAGTATGCTCAATTTTACTCTATAATAAGTGTAACTGCTGTATTTAATTATACGTTTTACTGAATAATGTATTCATTATCATCATCATATCAGCCACAGGAAGTCCACTGCTGAACATAGGCCTCCCCCAAGAATCTCCACAGTGATCTGTTGGAAGCGGCCTGCGTCCACCGACTTCCAGCAACCTTAGCCAGATCGTCCAACCTTGTAGGCGGGCGTTCAACATTTCGCTTGCCTGTACGTGGCCTCCACTCGAGAACATTTCGGCCCCAACGGCCATCGGTTCTACGAGCTATGTGCCCTGCTCACTACCACTTCAACTTGCCAATCCTATGGGCTATGTCGGTAACCTTGGTTCTCCTACGGATCTCCTCATTTCTGATACGATCTCGTAGGGAAACACCGAGCATAGCCCACTCCATGGCTCGTTGAGTGACTTTGAGCCTGAATACTGAATAATGTATTATTAAAAGTTTATTATTATTATTGGTTAACAACATATTATATTCCCACCTTTTTTATTTATGGGTATTTTTTTCTTTAGTTTCACCATAAACATTAAATAAACAGTATATTCTTTTTTATTTAATCTGGCTATCAAGTATAATATGTAATGCTAGGAATAAAATTAACCGCAAACGGGAGAAAGAGCGTTACACTATTATTTGGGGTCCTATGAGACTTTGAACTTAACTGACCCCGAGATGGTGACAAAACTATGAACTTGTGACTTGAACATGTGTGTATTGCTATGGGCGAGGGGAACGAAGACGGAGTCATCTGAACCCCTCAATTTTACACGCAAAAATTGTCAAATAGCAATCTTACTTGTCTATGCTTTAGAAAATTGCATGTGTAATAAGTCACAGCGATTCATTGTGGGTTTTTAGTTTTCAAAATTATTTGCTACTAATACACATGGTTTGCACAAGTGCGTGGTGGCCTGTTGGTAAACGGACTAGGCGCGGCTGCCCATATGGTCACGGTGGTCGCGGGTTCGAATCCCAGGGCACACCTCTGACTTTTCGGAGTCATGTGTGTATTGATATCACCACGCACTAAAACGGTGAAGGAAAACATCCTGAGGAAACCTGCATACCATAGTGATTTATAAGAATTTCTATGGTATGTAAGTCCGCCAACCCGCACTAGGCCAGCGTGGTGGACTATATGGCCTAACCACTCTCAATCGCACTGTCGATTGTGGAGGAGGCACGTGCCCTGCAGTGGGAGGTATATGGGCTGATACAGACAGACACATGGTTTTAAATGTTAGTTAACCTGTGTTTAAATGATAGATAACCATTTCTGCCTCGGTTGCGTAGTTGTAATACGGTACGATAGCAAACCCGAGAGGCTCAATTCCCGGTTGGGTAAAGCGATATAGGATTTTTCTATTTATCATTAGCTGAACCCGAATCGTGACATATGTGTTGACATAATTGTGACACCTATTAAGATGGGTTCCGACCATCGTATACGGTGGTCACAATTCACGTGGATACGAAACATCTTACCATAATAATATTCATACCACCTCAAAATATTTCATTGAATCAACAGTTAAACTTCCAACAACGCTCAGAAAACATTTACACTTCTAGAGCCATAAATTACTTAACACAAATATTACCTTTGTGTTTCATTCGCGCAATTGTTATTCAAAGTTGCGTTCGTGTTTGAAATCAATTTATTTTGTTTTCTTTTAAAAGCTCTTGTTTTGTTTTAGCGTGAAAAGAGCGGATCCGACGAAACAAAGCCCACTTCCACCCACAATCTCGTAATTGTGGAATATCCCCAGATCCCGGGAAGTACGTACTTAATAATGAGATGTATGATTTAAATACACGTGTTTACACATTTTCAATTTGAATGGCGAGACGATTGCACCATTCGATAATGGTAAGCGATACGATCGCTCATGAACAGTAAAACCAAGCAACACCATGAATTAAAAAGCAATGCTTGGCTTTCTGCTGCGCTCGCAATCCTGAGACATAAGATGTTAAGTCTGAATATATCCTGTAGTTGCTCTGGCTACCATGTCCTTCCAGCCGGAACACAACAGTGCATTTACTTTCCAGGCGGCCTCTTACATAAGATAGGTCTCTTCCACAAGTAAAAAATATTTTTTATAAATGAAACGGTAAAGAGAAGGTAAATAATCAATAAGAAAATAATAATTAAATATCGAAAAGTCTCTCGTAGTACTCGTATCTGGTACCCACGACACAAGACGTAATAGATCTTAATATTGATTGATTGGCCGAGACTACTGGGTATATTTTTTAATTTATTATTCTACGAAAACTACTTAACTCTGTGCCCTTTGGACTAAAATTTACGATTTAAATAGTAACATTACATACATGTCTATCCTAAACTTCAAGGAAAAAGGTATATGTATACATATATGTAAAATAAAACATATTTGCATCTCCTGCCTCCTCTATTAAGTTTGTTATTATAGTGATACAAAATAATAAAATCCATAGTTAAAAATTGTAATTTTTTAAAATCATAAAATTCGGAGCCGATATAAATCGCTAAAAACACATTTTCATCATAATGCGGGGCAAACCCGTGTCTATTAAATGGTCTTAATAGGCTGCAGCCTCAAAGAGGCCGTCAAATATAAAACTAAGTTATTTCCTACCAGCAAAAACGCGAAATTCCCAAAGAGATTTGTCAATAAAAGTGATGATAAAGAACCATAAAATTGGCAGCATTTGCCAGATATCCCCCGGGCACCGGCAGCTATCAGCCGTAATTAAATTTGTGGAATCATTTTTGTTAATTACAGGAATTTGATTGGAAATGTCTGTTTACGATTCCTTTTCATCATCCTTTTACTTTATTAGTCTTTTATAATGTATATTGAGTAAAAAATGGCAAATTCAATAGCAGCCCATGTTTCCGCGTTTTTCCTTTTGATTCGGTAATGTTTTATTTACACTTTTAAAATGATTAAAATGTTGTATATAAATTTTGTATAAAAGATCTTTACGAGGTTTTATTTACTTCTTTTAGTTATTCAATTTCCAGCTTTTTTGTGTGATTATTTTCCACGAATACGATAAATTACCCGATATAAGATAACTTTCTAGAAAGGTTTATATCAGAAGGTCTGTCGTAAAATCATAAGGCCGATCTTTTATTATTATTTCACGAATCCGAGTAAGTGTGGGCAGGTGGAAGGTTATTTCAAAAAAATAAAATATAAATACTTTCTTTTTACATTTCTTTCTAAAAAACTCAAAGTAAGCACACAAATTAAGTTGAGTTTATTGTTCTTTCGTTCGTTTCCTTATTTATTAAATCATTTAAATTTATACTTCCACTCATTAGAGTTAAGAATCATTTAAGTAGTGATAATTTTATAAAACAATATAAATATACAGAATTTATCGCGGATTAGGTTAAATTTTTACATTTTTTGATTTCCCGATGCTTCGATTACTTTATAGCTTTCGTAGTCACAATGCTGGTCAGTTCAAATTCGATACTAATACTTATAACAAAAAAATATTGAAGTGCGTGGTGGCCTGTGAAGTGCGTGGTGGCCTGTTGGTAAACGGACTAGACGCGACTGCCAACATGTCCACGGTGGTCGCGGGTTCGAATCCCAGGGCACACCTCTGACTTTTCGGAGTCATGTGTGTATTGATAGTCAATCACCACGCACTAAAACGGTGAAGGAAAACATCGTGAGGAAACCTGCATACCATAGCGATTCATAAAAAAATCTATGGTATTTAAGTCCGCCAACCCGCACTAGGCCAGCGTGGTGGACTATATGGTCTAACCACTCTCAATCGTACATACGATTGTAGAATAGGCCCGTGCCCTGCAGTGGGACGTATATGGGCTGATACAGACAGACTTATAACAAATTGGATTGATATAGATAGCGTAATATCCCAATTTGAACCAAGGACTTCACGGTCCGCAGCCGACTCACACGACGACTTGTTATGTAACAAAATATTAATAAAAATAAAATAAAAAGGCACTATTTCCAGGTAAACTTATGTACACAGCTCTATTTAATAAACAAGCATTCCTAAATAATCCAAAAGAAGGTGGATTATGAATCCACTTACCAATTCCATATAAATTCAACCCCGAAAATAAACGAACGTGCCCTAAAAACGGAATAAACAACAAAATCTAATAGATTCATAGAAAAATAAATAGATTTGTATCTCTTGGTGGGGCAAATTGGATTCGACGTTTTATGTGAACCTTAACAAAATTCCGTTACTCGGGAAGGCAACATAATAAAGGCTAATTCCGCTTTATTTTAGTCTAAAATTATTCGTTTTCGGTTTATTGCTTAGGTAAGTTACTTTAGTTTAATAGTTGCTTAAAATTGTTTTGTAATAAATCAATTTACGAATTTGCAAATAATTTTGACTATTTAATACAAATAAACTCACGCCATTTTCCCAGAAGGGGTAGTTAGTGATATTACCGTAACCACCTTTCGCCTTGCGGGTTCCGTCCCATGATGTCATTGATTATTTAACGATGTGTTAAAATTTCTTTATGTAAATATTTAAAATAAAGCTGCGTAATAAGTGACAGGCAAAATATTTATAAAAGTCCACAGCCATGCGTTGCAACTAGAATGTCCACGAACTTAAATGTTTAAGACTAAAACCACGTAAGCCTTAATATAGATAAATGAGTTCACAATGCTTGGAGTTCACATAGGTAAACTAACCACCCAGTCTGATTCTATCTGAACAGCATTAAACGTTTGGTTACAGTGGCAACAATGTTGGACACAAACGTAATACGATTCAGTTTTAGAAGCGGCTGTCGACCCGTGTTCCTCTTGAAGTAGAAATTTCAGTGATATCTGAAGTACGGACTCCCAAACATTCCAGTCATTGGCATGCCAAATATTTCCAATGCAGTAAACAAATATGCTTGATTGAAACCGATCTTTCTGAGGTTAAACGCGGCACAAAGGCAAAGGTATAAACATTATTATGTTTAGACGTGTTAAATAAGCACACAACTACTATCAAAACAATGCATTAATAGTATTATAGTTTACTAATGATTTAATATTTTAATAATGCTTCCTAATAATAATTTAAATTTTAACCCAAATGAAGAATACTTTTTTTTGAATATTCGACCTCAAATCGTGTTTATGAAAATATGTTGCCAATTGAAAGTTTAATTCTCGAGGCAGGTTATAGACTGCCGTTAGACAGTCAAATGTTCCGATAACACGAGCTGTAAAAATCGATCAATTTAATACAGTGATTGACTTTCTACTGTTATTCATTCCAAACTTAGTATTAATGGGTATGAGAAGGATTGATACAATTGTGCCCAGCTAAAACCGACAATACAAGACTATTGGATTTTAAACAAAACAAAATCTTATTTTTATAAGTGTTTTCTAATAGTCTGTCACATTAATTACCACCTCAATAACATGAATGAGTGACTCGGATTAATACACTAAAAGCTAATAAAAATATCCTGTACATAAATTTTAGGAAGATATGAAAGCGATTCTCAATAGCTATTCCCGCAGGAAAAATAAAATATAGTAAGTACTAAATCGCTATCGCATCGCATGAATATCTAGATAGTAACTGTTATTATATCATTACCGCGGAGTTCACAACAAAGTTTATATTAATCTTCAAGTTAAACATTAAGCGAAGACGACAAAGTGTTTACTTTGTGGCATACGTAAGACAGGTAACAAATTAGCGGCTGTAACCTTTTTACAGTTGCACAGTAGTCATACGATAACATTGTAGTATAGACAAACCACAAAGGCAGTAGAATTTTAAAAATATTTCATTTTTTTATTGCTATGAATGATGAGACGCGCATGCCATCAGCCTGGCGGTAAGCGAGAAGACCTCTCATGGACAGTAGCATAACCAACAACAAAATGAATTATAAAACAGTGCTTGGTATTCCACTGCGCTCGCCATTCTGAGACATAAGATGTTAAGTCTTCATATGCTCTCTCTGGTTTATTTATTTGTTTACTCTGGCAACAATGTCCTTCAAACCAGAACACAAAAGTGCGTTTACACTGCTGTTTGGCGGGAGAAATAGGCATTGCATTGGTACCTACCCAAGCGGCTTCTCACATATGGGAGCTCTACCACCAGTAAAGGTGCAGGTAGTTAAGTTGTTAAATTAAGGCCGCCTATTATAAACATGCCTTTAGTTTTAAGTATTTTTGTACGCGTCTTTTAATTTGGAGTACAATAAATTATAAATAAATAAAACTATGACGCGGCATACAATAAAACCTATATACATACTTCCCACTGTAGAACATGGATGGATTCTTCCTTGCAATCACATCCTAATCGAATAATATGTAACGATATATTCAACAAATAAAATAAATACAGGTTCCTACGTAAACATTATTCTATAGATCCTATACAAACATTACTTTTAGAATATATATGGTTTCCTTGAAAATATGTATTCAACTTCAAAAAACCTCCAATACGCAGAAAATACTATCCAGCCGAAAATAATCATCCGTTATGCGGTAGCAGAATTACAGAGCAAAAATCCGAACCACGTCGATTCAAAAACAAAACTGACATGAACCAAAATTCTATAAAGGATATGATTGGAATTTACACGAAAATTAAAATATCGACCGAATGTATCACGTGTATTTTCGCTTTTATACTGGAATTAAATAAAAACCATAATGTACCTACACTGTAGTAAATTTCAATTTTGGAACGAAAATTTGGGTTCTTTAGTTCGCATGTTCACTAGTGGCTTGTACAGATCGGGATTTATCTTATTTAGTAGCATGTAATATAATTTGCTGCGGAATTGTTAATGCATAATGAAAAATAAATTGTAACAATGCACTAGAACAGATTTGTTCACAAATAATTATGTGATTATGTTTGGTATATAGAATTATATTTCTGACAGCCTCTGTGGCGCAGTTGGTTAGACGTCGGCTGTAAACCGAAAGGCCCCGGATTCGATTCTCACACTGAGACAAATGTTTGTGAGGCCCAAAAATATTTGCCTCGAGTCTGGGAGTTTGTGTCACCAAAAAGCCTCTCGCAGTTTCTAATATCCACTACACAAGCCTTAATTGATATTAATCTAGGATTCTATTTTTTTATTTTAATTATAAATATGGTGAACTGAAAATTAAAAGAAAAACAAGTAAAAGCTATAACAACAGTTATTAGTGAAACATTTCATGAAAATCTCACAAAAGTTTTAAACGAAGGTTCTATTGGAACGTCAAAAATATAATCGATGAAATTAAAATACACTTTAAGAAGAAATTACACTAGAGAACCATTCAAGTATTCTATTACAGTATAAAACAGCGAAGGAATGTTTCCTGAACAAATGTAAGAGCGTTTCTTCGACTCTTTGGATTCTAGTTTGAACAAATACTTTTGTAAGTGCACGTCAGCAGGTTTCTAATAATTCCATCTCAATTTTAGTTTCTACAGTTCCATTATGTAATACTGCAATGAGACAATTCTATTAGACTGCACATATTAATTACTTTTAACACTTTTTACGGGTAAATGTTATTATATATTAAAACATCTTGTATTATATTAAAACATATTAAAACATCCAAATATTAAAACATCTTATTGTTCCTATGTTCCACAATAAAATTACTCGTCTAAGGTCAACACTTATTTTTTTAATGACTTATACCTATTCTTTACAGCCACGGATTAAACAAGGATTGAACACACTCTTACTCTGGTTTCCCTTCAAAACCTATACGTATTCAACACACTTATTTGACAAATGTCTGGTTGATTTTAAAAAGAAAATAATGTGTCAAATTATGCAATCAAATCATGATGAAATATCTCATGATACGATTCGTCTTTATGGTCTAACCACTCTCAATCCATCTTTCGATTGTAGGATAGGCCCGTGCCCTGCAGTGGGAGGTATATGGGCAGAAACAATACGCTCGTGTCAAACAACCAGTCACACTTGACACTACCAATACATGATCCCTTCAATCTCTCAACCACAAGGCTCAAGCGAAGTTTATAACAGACTTGCAGTAAATACGTTTCGAGTGTCTGCTTATCTGTTATCGGCTTTCATAATTGAAAAACTTTGGGCGCGATGCCGACACGAGAATACAAGCATTCATTTGTTTGAGTAGATTTTGGTTTAATTGGAATATTTGGTTGTATTCAATTTGATATCGATGAAACTTTCATCAATTGATTTTAGTTATTTAAAAATATCAGTCGGGGAACAGTTTGTTAATTTACTGGTGGTAGTTCTTTCATAATATGTAAGCGTCCGCCAACCACCGCCCCAATATTTTTTCTCCAACTAAATAGTAATGTAAATGCACATGACATTGTACCCAGAATAACTTTAGCCTTAATATCTTATCTCTCAAGATGGCGAGCGTAGTGGAATGCTAAGTATTATAAAAACATAAATATTTAAAAAAATGATGAAAAATAATTATTGCATAATTTGCAGCCTTGTATTTACTGCCTCGGTGGCGTAGTTGTACTACGGTACGGTTACAAAACTGAGGTCTCGGGTTCGAATCCCGGGTTGGGCAAAGTGATATTGGATTTTTCTATTCAGTATCAGCCCAGAGTCAGGAATTTGTGCCCGATATGGCGATAGGTTCGCCACCTATCACATTGTGGGACGGAACATACAAGGCGAAATGTGGGTGCCCTGGCACCTCTGCCTACCCCTTCTGGGAACAAGGCGTGAGTTTATGTATGTTGTATTTAATAATACAAGGCTGCCATGGCTTCAATAGAATTGACGGCAAAACTGCTAACTCAGATCTACTTCCCAACACGATTCTCATGTAAAACAAAGCACTTTTTACACTGAGGTCCCGGCTTTAATATAAAACAACGTCTGTACAAGGATTGGTAATTGTAGCCTTGAGTTGAAGGACGCTTGAATTTTTACCCGACTTCAAGTTTCGTTTTACCGTTCCCGAGCATGACTAGAGCAAGTGCACTTGTACCGACTGAATGGAACTCCCGAGCCTGATTAGATTTAGAACGAATCGTATTGATCTAACCTTATGTTGTTCTAGTCCGATGGATCAGGGAAGTGCTATACTTTTAGCCTGTGTGAATTAAATTAGATAGCACCAATTTTAAAGATGAATTAGAGTACTAAAAATTTATTTATTTATTTATTTATTTTAAAAGACCAGCCAACAATTGTTTACACTGAGACATGT
This sequence comes from Hyles vespertilio, assembly GCA_009982885.2. Taxonomy (NCBI): domain Eukaryota; kingdom Metazoa; phylum Arthropoda; class Insecta; order Lepidoptera; family Sphingidae; genus Hyles; species Hyles vespertilio. The sequence goes on from CM042824.1 coordinate 7,511,173, forward strand.
CTTATAATATAACCATGCGATTAACAATGATTTAAGCGTAACAATCTCTTACAGGCTAGTTCGGCATGCACAAAATAGAACAAAGTAGGTAACTCACTAATGTAAATTATATTGAGGGAAATAATTTTTTTTTTTAAATTATACAGCGGAAATCAAAATTATGGTTAGATTTAAAATTCTATAATAGATAATACTGTCCCTTTTTTATAAAAAACGAACATAAAGAAAAATTAAAAATAAATTAAAATTATCAATTGGTTGAATAAAACTCTACAATTATTTTATAAAATCTGCCAACACTGTCAAAATGCAAGTCCACCATATCACTGCATTTATTCAAGATCCGGCAGAGTCTAGGTAATGGTGAATTTGCTCCTAGAACCGTTCTTCGACGGGGATGACATAGCGGTGTGATTTTATTGCGTGGATAGCGGGAAGGGGCATTGAACTTTATTTGGCTCAACAAATTAGGGCATTCGATTTTATTTCTGATAAGTTTATAAATAAACTTATCAGAAATAAAATTTAAGGATAAGACACTAAAAAGAACAATAAGAAGCGATGGAACTGGTCAGATATGTGCAAAATTTCGCCAGGTGTAGCAAAATACGATTAAATTACTTTTCCATGTATTCGTAATCATAAGATGGTAATCAAACTACTTATATGTTAGTTTAATGACGATAGAAATCTAAACTAATGAAAAACAGTATGATTAGGTTTCTGTCAAGAAATTATAACGTTTTTAGCATTAATAATTTTAGAGATTTATTTTTTATTTTTTTGTTCAGAATATACGAATAATATAATGCTCGTTTCATCAAATTGACAGAAGAATCAGTTTCAATATATACACGCATTGCCTTGCCATATTTACTCAATGGATAGATAGAATGCCGCTATCGGCAAGAAGAGCGTGACATTCACCTGATAGTAAGCGATACGACAGCTCATGGGCAGCAGCAAAACGAAACAGCATTAAATACAAAGCATTGCTTGACATTCACTACGCTCGTCTTCGAAATATATTTATTTATTTTATTTACAGATATTAAGTTAAGATGATAAGTTTCATTATGTCCAAAAGTTGTTCTAACTGCAATGTTATTTAAACTGGAACATGGTTTTTACACCCATTACGTTCCTGTTTAAATATAACCGCACCGGGATGCATATTACGCATTGCATTATTACATTTATTAACCTACACTTCCTATTGAATTAACAAGGCTACAAGAAAAATAACTACCAGTTGCAAGTCAAACGCTGATGGATAAGAATAACAAAACTCCAAGGATTTTAACCATTGCTGAAATCAACTTCCAGGTAGGTAATGAATATGCCAATGACATGCAAATTTCCCGCGGTATTTCTTATCTAGGTTAGTTCAAAAGTTTTCGTTTTGAGAAGTCATTATTATACCGTCATAATATGCTTCAAATGTGTAGTAATATCACTTTGATTTGGCTTTACCACCGCTGGGAACATCCTAAACTAGTGACGATAGATTCTCCTACTTGAAGCAAATAATAATTTATTTTGACAACGAAACATCTGACTACTGATAATATGTGCAAGTTAAATCGGTTATGTGTGAGTTATTATATCTCTATTATATATATTATATCGCTCGCCAATCCTCAGAATAATGACGGTTTGTTTGAATCCTGATACTGAAATATGATAGCGTTGGCGACTATGACGGGTTTTATACTACCGGGTACCTTATTCGTTAACCGAGCTTATACACATACATATACCGGGTATCTCAAGACTGCTACCGAAAACGAAGCCGGGTGGTAGTTTTAGTGACTACAAACACAATGCAACTAAAAATTTCGCGTAGAAACGCGACAACTATTTTTTATGATTTTTTAAACATCGTCATTTTTGGGTGGTAAATTCTTAGTTTTTGCTAAAATAATAATTTAAACACTTTTATACCTTAGATTAGTTATAAATAAAAGGGTATACACTATTATTTTAGGAAAAAATGTATTTACCACCCAAATATGGCCATAGGAAAAAAATAACAAAAAAAAAATCGTCGCTTTTTTTTGCAACTTTTTCTGTTGCATTGAGTCTGAAGTAGCTTAAACTACCACCCGGCTTCGTTTTCGGTAGCAGTCTTGATATACCCTGTATAGACCATCTGTTTGTAACTAGTCTATCGTTAAGTTTTATTCATTTACAGCCGCTGCCAATAAACAATCCCAATCCAAAATTTGCCGTTTGAGATTGACAGCTCAATCTTTTTCTGATACTATATTGCCAATAATCAATCTCAGTAGTGAAAAAACTATGGCAACATGGTAAATGACAAATCGAAAAGTAGAAAACAATCCAGATTGACTTCAATCTAATTTTTTCGATTGATTATTGGCATCGGCCGTTAATCAATCCACAAAACTTCGAATTAAGTTTCAATATTATAGTTTTTTTATTGTAGTCATTTGTGTATTGATAGTCAATCACCACGCACTAAAACGGTGAATAAACGGTGAAGGTATAAAAAATCTATGGTATATAATTCCGCCAACCCCCACTACGCCAGCGTGGTGGACTATATGGCCTAACCACTCTCAATCGTACTGTCGATTGTAGATGTAGAGTAGGCCCGTGCCCTGCAGTGGGACGTATATGGGCTGATACAGATACAGATTATAGTTTACGGCTACAATTACTACTTAGCATAAAAATATAAAACTGTTCAAGGCTTTATTGGGCTGTATGTATCAGCCCAAATACGTCCCACTGCAGGGCACGGGCCTACTCTACAATCAAGAGTTCGATTGAGAGTAGTTAGGCCATATAGTTCACCACGCTGGCCTTGTGCGAGTTGGCTGAGTTTACACGCTATAGAAATTTTACAAATCGCTATGGTATGCAGGTATCCACACGATTTTTTCCTTCACCGTTATAGTGCGTGGTGATTGACTATCAATACACACATGACTTCCAAAAATTCAGAGGTGTAAAGTTAAATAACTATCGGTCTTTCTTGTAGGTATATATTTCTGCCTAAATCAAATATAAGCAATCAAAATATAAAATAAATTGAACTTTCCCTAAATTAACGTCGTTGTCATAAATTGCCTTTGAGCGATAATACCGCCAATTATACTTTTTATGTTTGCGACTTCGTTTTATTTGTGTTCAATAAGAGTATAAACAAATAAATATTTTTCCTTTTTTCGGTGTTACTACAATCATTATAAATATTAAATCTTGGCTATCGGTGAGTAATTCATACCTAGATGGTTCAATATTGTAAAAAAATATTTAACTAAGGTAATCGATTCCAGTTCCCCTCATTCTAGGGCCAGCCCTTTTACGTGTCTGCTAATTGAATCTGCAGGTGGACGTTCTTCCTAATAACTTACTTCCGATTGGCCCGTGTCAGCATTACCTATCAGAACATTAATTTCCTCTGATAGAAAAGTATGGAATCTTAACTTTTTTCAAATTCTGTCTATTTAAAAAACTATTTAATGTTTCATTAGAGTCAACAGTAAGCTAAAAATAATTTTATACCATCAATACTATATTTTGAATCGTAAGCCAACGAAAACATATATTTTACGAAGTATAAAATACGTGAGGCGGAAGACTTATTGCATCATTCCATCGACCTTACTGCAGAGTCTATATTCTCTGTATAAAATACTAATGTACGGTCTATACTTGTTATCTTCTTTTCTTTAACTGAATTCAAATTTCGCAAAAATATGTTGCGAAATTGTTTGTGAATAAGGACGTAAACGTTCAAATTCTTCAATGATATTGTTTGAATATTTAATTAGAGTGTTTTGTGTTAAAATGTAAACACATAACCCTTTCTTGTGCTCCATTCAAAAATTTGTCTCGGTACGGAGCTCTATATCTCTCCTCTTTACAGCCGGCGTCTAAATAACTGTGCCACGAAATATGTCTGTATAGTGGCTATACCGAAGAGTATAATTTTATTCATTCTTTTATTTAAATATTCTGCTGACACGAAACCCTGTTGTCTCAATTAATAACGTCATGTCTTCACCACTCTGTTCACGAATTTAAGTTTGAATGCCCACCTTTTCGTCGAATAAACCATAATAAAATAATATACATAGTTATTCCAGTTACATAAGAATGACCCACCCTGTATAAAGAACAAGTGTTCCGTGCACAGTTGGCGGAAACAAAATCGTGCTGTAACCGGCAAATTGGATTTTCCTTTTTTCAAATATCTTAAGGTGAATGGAGTATTATATTCCAAAATCTAAATTCTCATGAAAGAGGGCGAGATGGAATTTATATAATTCACTTTGTATTGTAACAGTTGAGAAAAAGAATCCTGCTTTTGCGTAATGGATTGAATATTGTTTTAAGTGGTTCAGGAATTTATGGTAAATATTTTTTGTTTGTTTCTTTTTGAGGAAAAAATATTATTGTGCGAAGTAGTTGTTTATACGAGCATTACTTTATAAACTGCTTAAACTACGTATATTATTCATGCGAAAATTTGAAAAGGTGCATGTTTAGATGTTTGTATGTTTTAAACATATGGATTTGAATGGATTTTCAGGTCAGCTGCTATATACGTCATGGGTGAATTGCTCTTATTATATAGATGAATGTTGAGTTAGTTGCAAACGGACACTACTTGCACTCAGGTCGGGAAGCCAGGTCAAATCTTGCTAACATTATAAATGCGAAAGTTTGTGTGTTTGTTAAGCCTTCATGTTCAAACGGCAGAACTAATTTTGATGAAATTTGGTCTTACCCTGCATTGACAAATAGGCTAATTTTTTTCCCGGAAAATTTGGTGTTCCCGTGGAGTGAGTAAGGAATTCTAATACGTATATATTATACTCTTTCAAAATAAAAGGGATAGAATGGGAATATAGGGCTGATGAAATGGCGTAGACATAAGAGGTTAAACCTGCATACCTTGATTTATGGAATGGAGAAAAACAGTACAATAGACGGCTACAAGTATAGTTCAAATGTAAAACAGTTAGTGCGCGAAATTAGTGACTGATGTGGACTGGACTCAAAAAGTTTCTGCACCGGGGCAAAGCCGGGATCGCAAGTATAATGTAAAAGAAAAGTATATAACGTACTCAAATTATATTTATCTTTCAAATACAAGAAACCGCCGTCGTCCAAAAGACCCTTTCTAAAACATCTGTAAGGGAAGAATGGTAATCGACCAGAACGACTGCGGTTTGCTCTGAAATCGAGAGCGAGCATCGACACTCGTTGCGATTCTGAGAACTCTAACGTGTCTTTAACTCGAAACGTAATTAAATACAGGAGACAACATAAAAAAGAAACTTGAAAGTCCACTTTGAAGAAACAATAGATTATAGAGTGAAGACTTTCTACGGCGAAAATAATTAACGACTGTATTATTTTATATAAAACCTGAGAAATTTAATTTAATAATATGTAAAAAAGCCATAAAAGCATTCTTGTGAGCGCTTCCGAGAGCTTAAGGTATTATCCTCTGCAGATTGGCGGACTACACATACCATAGAAATTATTTAAGATTTAAGATATCCAGGTATCCTCTCGATGTTATCTTTCCTTCATATAATATTTAAATAAATGGGTACATATAATGCGAAATCTTAATTGTCAGCCCCTTTTGCTAGGTACGAAATAAACGTCGCAATTCTTAGAAATTATTTCCAGTTTTCAAAAGTATTCATATTATGTAGTATTTATATTATGCAACGGCAGATGTTACTTGAATAATGTTGTTTAAAATATTCTTGCAGTTATTTTGCCCAACAAGACGTGAAAATAATATCTGCAAATACTTTGTATACAATCGTAGCTTTAAAAAAATATTGTGAATTTCAATGAATATTAATATGATTATTTATAAATACTTTATTTTAAGCCACACAAATTAACAGAAATAATAACACAAAGCGCTTATATACAAACGGCAGTCTTATTGCTGTCGGCAATTTCTTCCAGACAACTAAATTTTATCAAATTAAGTTATTATTTTTCAAATTTTGTTTCAATATTATGTTTCAATATAATCAATATATTTGTTTTTTATCAATAGAAATTAAGATACTAGGCTACAATTTTTTCCCATAAATCACCTAGTTCGATTATCTATGTAGGTTTTAACATTTATATGCATACATTATACACAACTACATATATGTACGTAGCTTTAATAATAGTGTCTGCTCACCGTGACATCTATGCAGAGTAACAAAACCTAATGACCCATCCATTTCCCTTTTATTGTCGTCTGTTACAGTTACACATACTATCTAGTACCTATACAAACTACAAAGGAAGAGATCATACCGGTTATATCGATGTATGTCCAGATCATACCGGTTATATCCAGACCAATAACGACGCCAGGTAGTAGTTTTAGTGGCTTCAGACACAATGCAACTGAAATTGAATAACTGGTGGTAATTTAAACCCTCGTATGTGAGAAGCCGCCTAGGTAGGTACCACCGCAATCTCTATTTCTCCTACCAAACAGAGGTGTAAACGAACTGTTGTCTCCAGTTTGAAAGACGTCTTAGTCAGAGTAACTATTAGACATGACAGCGACGGCCAGGACTTTCAGGAGAGCCGCCCTGCTAGCCTCATTTGGCACGGGACTGGTGGTTGGCAGGATTCGGCGACTGGGCCTCAAGGTGGCCCTGAACAAGACCGAGGCCGTGTGTTTCCACGGACCTCGGCGTGGGCCCCCACCAGAGGCTCACCTCACAGTGGAGGGCGTGCGGGTTTTCGTCGGCTCGAGCATGAAGTATCTTGGCCTCATCCTCGTTAGCCGATGGAATTTCCGCGCGCATTTTGAAAAGTTGTCGCCGAAACTGGTGAAAGCGCGGGCGCACTGGGGCGCCTGCTGCCCAACACTGATGGTCCTGGCATCCCTTGCCGAAACCTGTATGCTGGAGTCGTGCGGTCCATGGCCCTCTATGGAAGTCCCGTTTGGGCCGAGTCCCTGAGCGCTCGTTGCGTGCGCCTGCTGCACCGTCCGCAGCGCATGGTGGCGCAGCGAATCGTCAGGGGTTACCGCACGGTCTCGCACGAGGCGGCCTGCGTTCTAGCGGGAATTCTGCCCTGGGAGCTGGATGCTAAGACCCTCTCGTCTGTCTTCTTTGGACGAGAGGAGGCGTCACAGCGCGGGCAGAGACTGGTGTCCCGAGAGGTCGAGGCAATGTTAGCCTCCCTCCGCAGGACCGCCGTGGAGGAGTGGTGTTCCAGGTTGGAGAACCCAAGTGCTGGCACGAGGACCGTCGCGGCAGTGCAACCTGTCCTCCAACAGTGGCGCCACGGTGCGGCGACATTCCGGTTGACGCAGGTGCTCACCGGGCACGGCTGCTTCGGTGCGTACCTGTGTCGCGTAGCCGGAGCTGAGGAGTCCGCCGTGTGCCACCACTGTGGCAACTGCCGCGAGGACACGGCCCAGCACACACTGGAGGAGTGCCCAGCCTGGGATGAGGAGCGCAGCGCTCTGCCGGCCGTGATCGCCGCCATGGTCGGCAGCCAGAGGACGTGGCGAGCCATGCTCTCCTTCTGCGAGCGCGTCATGTTGCAGAAGGAGAGCGCCGAGCGGGATCGTGAGCAGAACGATCCCGCTCATCGTCACCGCAGACGAAGAACGAGGCGCCGGGACGCCAACTAACCCGGCGCCGCAGAGGCCACACGGGGCCGCCTTCCCTATCCTGGCGGCCCGCGAGACGTAGCGCTACAAGCGTCAAAAAGCCGCGTCGCTGTAAGCGGTAGTACACGTGGAGGCGGTCCTGGCGCGTCTGGTGAGCGGTATCCCGGGGCCGTCTCCAAAGTAGCACCGATGGTGGCCAACGCGGGGTTTTTAGTCGGTATTTCGGTGCGCAGACTACGATAGGGACCCGACCCAGCATCACGTCTCGCTGGGCCGGAAGGCGCACCGGTGAGTCCGACACAGCCTCGCCCCTTCGGGGGCGGGATGGTCCGTAAAAGGGATTTTCCCCCGAGAAAACAAAAAAAAAAGAACAAACTATTAGACATGAGACATCAACATCATAACATCTTGAAATTAAACTATAACATATTTACTGATTTTATAGCGTATTTTTTATTTTGGTTTAATTTTTACATTTTATAACTTTCTGTCTTTTCGATTACTTAACAGCTTTCGTGATCACAGGGCGGACACTTAACTTCTTATGTCTCAGGTTGCCGAACGCAGTGGAATACCAAGCATTGCTTTGTAATTCATGGTATTTTTTGGTTTTGGCACTGTCCATGAGTGGTCGTGTAGCTTACCATCATTCCAATGGCAAGCTCGTCCCTCCATTCATCGCAATAAAGAAAATTGGTAAAAAGCGACAATATATTGTATTTTTTTTTACCTTGCGGTGGGTGCTAGCTTTGGGTGGTATACACGTAGTTTTTTATAAAATTATTCTGTATCTGTATCAGCCCATATACGTCCCACTGCAGGGCACGGGCCTACTCTATAATCGAGAATACGATTGAGAGTGGTTAGGCCATATAGTCCACCACGCTGGCCTAGTGCGGGTTGGCGGACTTACATACCATAGAAATTCTTATGAATCCCTATGGTATGCAGGTTTCCTCATGATGTTTTCCTTCACCGTTTTAGTGCGTGGTGATTGACTATCAATACACACATGACTCCGAAAAGTCAGAGGTGTGCCCTGGGATTCGAACCCGCGACCACCGTGAATATGTTGGCAGTCGCGTCTAGTCTGTTTACCAACAGGCCACCACGCACTTTGATATATGATATAAAATTATTATGTATACTCTTTTGTTTTTAAAGACACCATTCTACGCTCAACTACCATCTGGCTTCCTTTTCGATCTCACACTGGATATATCCTGTATAGCTAGCATAATAATCGATTACTAGAAAGTTCGGACGAAGTTCGGAAACTTGTAGTGGAGATAGTGCTCTGTACATTATGAGCCCATAATAGCACACTGTTGCGCTAAGGATTCCTTTTTAATATAGAGTTCAATTAAGAAGAGTTAGGCCACAGTCCACCACACTGGCCTACAGCGAGCTGGCTAACTTCACACACCACAGAAATTGTTGAAAATCTCTGTAAAGTGCAATTTTCCTCATGTTTTCATTCACCGTTAAAGTTTAACAGTGAAGTGAGGAAACTTCTCTAGAATAAAAGATCTTGACATCGGCCGAGATGAAACCAGTTAGAAAGAAAAGAAGTTAACATACATAGAATCTAACTTCAAAACAAAACTTTAATTTGAAATAGAATATGGCAGCTCAGTTGCTAGTGCTATTATAACTCGCAACATCAATGTTTTACTAACGCCCGAATACTGGAACGCCATTCAAATAATAAGTTGCTCTTAACAGCGCACGGCCCACTTAGCCAGTACATTTAATCAGGATTAACGTAGTTAAGGGCCATTTATATTTAAGTTGCGTTCCAGTATTTGGGCGTAAGTCTCTCAAAATACATTTTTTTACTATTTATCTGGTTTCCGAAATAAAAATATTTGCACTTTATGCGAGCTCTTACTTATAATCCGATCCCAAAGTTCAATCAATTTACAAAAATCCACACCACATACTGGGTGGTCTGATGTTAATCGAAAAATACAGGAACGATTGTCCAATATAGGAAATATGGAGGAGTATAATTATGGAAAAAAATAAAGGAACCTTGGCGTAACAACACAGATTAAACATCCTGACAATGATAGCTCCTAAATTACTTAACAATTCAAAATGTCTCATACGCCCATTTAAATATTCGAAATTATAATACATACATACATAATCGCCTAGCCTGCATCCCATAGAGGTAACTACAGATCGCCACTTTGCTCGATCCTTACACATTACTTTCGCTTCATCCACTTTCATCAACCTCTGAAATTATAATGGCATTTCATTTACTGTATTACTCAATATTTTTTTATTCAAATTCAAGAAGTTCCTATTAGGTTATTGCTAACATTCTAATAATATTTACGGTGAACTGTTCATATCCTGAGATAAAGCTACACAAGTTTTCATAGTCACTAGTGATAGTCTTATTATATCTAAGGACGGTATCTTTCATGTACTGGGACAAATAGCACCCATCATGTGCATGCTTGTCCCCGTATATATCTTTGAGGCAAAAATTTACCCTCGGCAAATTTTACCGCCGAGTTTGAGTCGTAAGAAAAATGTTTACGAGTTCTTTCTAATTCGTCTTGAGTCTTGACCAATTCTGTCAATTTCTAATGTTGTCGGCTTACAATTAAATGCTTATCAGGATAAATCGTTTTGATAATTATTAAATCAACTTTAAAAATTCCAGTTTTATAATTATCCGTTTTGAGTACGGGCAACAAAAACTGACTATGACGAACTTGTGTGACGTTGTGGGAATGTCACCTTTTATATTTGCGATCTATAGTTCAATAGTCGACATAAATCCTATTGTCTATGCCAATCAACGCCTCCGTTGCGCTGATTGGTTGATTCCATCTGACATCTGTCAGATGTGACGTACGAACTGTCATCGGTGCTCGCTTAAATACGCGTGTAACGGCGCTCGCGGCCTTTTTCCCTAACCTAAAAGCCGCGTGCTACCACGCGTCTTTCTGAACCCGCTGGGGTGAGTGTTCTGTGTAATATTAACTGCTAACCGCTTAACTGCTTGTTTGTCAGTGTATTCTGTCTGCCGGGCTTGTGAACTATCACGAGTCGCTGGCACGGAATGCAAGCCTAGTTTGCATTCCGATTTCTTGGACGCTGATTCCAGGTTCTTCTTCTTCGTACTTGGCGTACTTGGCGTTTTTTTCGCTAACTCCGTGCCTACTGCCCGCTTTGCTCCGCACCGCTTCCTGCCGGACTGCATCCGAGCCTGCGCCTGCCGCTGACCTGCGCACCGTGCCCGGCCACGTGGCAGCTGACTTCGCCGGCGAGCTGTCGCCGGGTTCCGCCACGTGCCGAAGACCCGGATCAGTGTCCAGTGAAGGCCAGTGACTCCTGTTGCATACCACCAGCAACAGTGCCGGGTGTAAATAGTGATGCGAAATTATTAAAGCCCGAACCACGTAACTACCCTGAGTTCTCATTTAACTACCTACCCCTACCTGCGGGCGGCCTAACCCGCCGCACTTGATGAACCTTGGCATTCCAATAGTTCCATAATCATCTGTTTGCCGATTGCTACAATTCTGTTGACCTGTTTAAAATCGATTTCACATAGGTTGAAGATGAATCCTAATATATTTCTATGGGTCACTTATAGATCGTAGCGCGCATTCTGAAAGTTGCATTAACCGCAGTATATTATAAAGTAAAATTGACAATAACAATTATCTAATTATTCGGCGCATTATATTATGTTACTAATTGCTGTTTCGCGCTTTGGATCCTCGATAAGACATAGTCGAATTTGCTCAAGCGTATAAAGTAATAGGTGTTATTAAAATATTAATCGTGTACTTTAGTTTTGTTATTATTTGTAATATTATGTTTTGTTCTAGTGTTTTCATATATTTTTTGTTGAATTACGAGTTACAACTGTGCGTCATCCGAGGTTTGATTTGAAAATCAGCGTTGTGGATACTTCCACAGCATTATGCTGAACTCTAACCTTTTTATGACAGCACTGGAATATTGGCTGCGATCTATACAGACACACGTTATTAATATAGTTTCTAATTAGTTGTGTTATATTACTTGTTATTTGTTGTTTAACTTCCATAATTGAATAATCTTTAATCTAATATGTGTTCTATCCTGCATTGTGTTGTATACTGTGCTGTCATTAATAAAATAGTTCTTTCTTTCTATTTAGAATCAATGCTATCGTCGATTTGTATGTATTTCTATGGTAAGTAAAGTCCGCCAACCTGCACTTGTCCAGCGTGCTAGACTATATGGCCGAACCGTTCTTTCAATGGTAGAGGAGGCCCCTGCCCTGCATTGGGATGTATATAAATAATAATAAATACACCCAACAGTCACATACACAGTCCTGAGTATAATCACACTAAAATCGAGTCTTGTGTCGTGGGTATCAGGAACTACGACAGAATTTTCGGGCTCACAAACACCCAGAACCGAAACTAATGCGTGTGTTTCACAAAAACTTTTGTCTTTGGGGTACTGAACCTATGACTTCTCGTTGCAAAGCCGGCGCCTAACCAACTGCGCCACGGAGGCTGTATATGGGCCGATAAAGAACAGTACAGATAGTACATGGAACGAGCAATATCGACAACAATTATTATATAGCAATGTATATAGCTATTGTAGCTGGTAGAATAATCAAATTCACCCAAAGATATACGAGCATACAAGATGGTGTAATATTTTGAAGTTCAATACATGTATGTTAATGCCCTTATTTAGAGACAGTTTTAAAATGATTTTTACTGGTGGTAGGTCTCTTATATGTGAGAGGCTGCCTGGGTGGGCACCACTACATTGTCTATTTCTCCCGTCAAACAGCAGTGTAGAAGCACTGTTGTGTTTCGGATTGAAGGACATTGTAGCCAGAGCAACTACTAGACATTTTTTTTTTATTGTTATGAATGACGAGACGAGCAAGCCGTTCGCCTGATGGTAAGCGATACGACCGCTCATGAACAGTAGCAATATTCCACTGCGCTCGCCATCCTGAGACATAAGATGTTAAGTCTCAATATGTCCAGTAGTTACTCTGGCTACAATGTCCTTCAATCCGAAACACAACAGTGCATTTACGCAGTGTTGTTTCACGGGAGAAATAGACATTGCGGTGGTACCTACCCAGATGGCCTCTCACATACGAGAGACCTACCACCAGTATAGAGACCTACCACCAGTATAGAGACATATTGAGACTTAACACCTTATGTCTCAGGATGGCGAGCGCAGTGGAACTGTTTATGAGCTGTCGTATCACTTACCATCAGGCGAACGGCATGTTCGTCTCGCTATTCATTGGAACAAAAATAACGATTGTAGTCATTCAGTTAAAGAAGACAAAACATTCGATAACTAAAATAGTTTTTTTTTGGAATGACAAGACGAGCATGCCGATCGCCTGATGGTAAGCCATACGACCGCTCAGGAACAGTAGCAAAACCAAGCAACACCTTGGATTAGAAAGCAATGCTTGGCACTTCACTCAACATCCTAAGACATAACATGTTAAGTCTCAATATGTCCAGGCTCTGGCTACAATGTTCTTCAAATGGAAACACACAACAGTGCATTTACACTACTTTTCGGCGGGAGAAATCTACATTGCCGTGATACCTACCTAGAAGTGTTCAACCTCTGTATATTTAGTTTTACCCTTAGAGTATTTATATATAGAGGGAGCGCTGTCATACATTTGCGACTTCAAAAACGTAGATATTTTCTTGTTCGTTATGTTGGTATCACTGCTATATTAATGTTACCGATAAATGACTTTTCCACGAAAAATATATAAATAAATCAATAAACGGAAATTAACATATTCACGTTACATTGTTTTAAGCTGTCATAATAAAAATATTAATAATAAATGAAAAATAAAACTCACCCTTGGCTTATTATAATTTATTTCGCTCCAAATTCAAATATTTTATATTTTTTACATAAAAATTATTCCGGAACTTTTTCGGAATTTCAACAATATAATTACTTGCAACATTGAATAAAAAGGCGTTCGAAAATTCAAAATATGAACGTTTTTCTGTAAATTATATCTTGTTAATTAATAAGAAATTGGATTTATTGTCGATGATAAACGAATACACAGTTAATAATTAACCCCTAAAATAAATTTGAATGGTATTCGATAGCGCTAAACTACATTTTTTGATTTTTCTTTTTCATGTAAGTCATGCGTATTCCAAGCTGTCACAATTCACACTGGATGTAGAGAAGAAAAAGGTGGTCCCGGCACCACCATTTTTATCTACGTTTTCGAAGTACCAGCGCTCCCTCTATATGTATATACTCTAAGGTTTTACCCAAGCCGGCATAATTGTCTCGATTGACCACTTATTACTCGCCGGTAGCACCCCATTTTGTTTGCACGGTTTTTACCATCATGTGCATTAAGGACACTTTGTCCTCACATAAAAGTTGCTGAATGTATTTCGAAAGTAGATTTAAAACCTTTATTATAAATATTTCAAGCAGTTTCATAGATTTATTAGAATAGTTTGATCATAAAAGGTTATAGCCAAATTAAAGGGTCCCTGACATAGTACGTAGTAATAATAACTCAAAGGTCTCTGATATGATTTAAGGGCTACTTATAGATAGCGCCTTAATTACGACAATTTACATCATTTTATTTCTTTTAGTACTTTTTTTAACTGCTATAAAGAACCATTGATCCAAATATATATTTTTAATTAGGTACTTGTTGTCGTTTTTACTTCAATGAATTTTCGTTTTTAACAAAATAAAATGTTTAATAAGATAACCCATAATATTATAATCACTTTTACAAGATTAAAATGTATTTATTGGTCTTTAAAAAGTAATACGCTGTCAACAGAGTCATTATATTATGTTTGATACAGGAAGACAGTGATAAATTATGTGACTTTTTACTGCTAAGAATCTTTAGATGTTTAAATAAAATAACGGCTTATGTTTTACAACCTCACAAATATTGTGACGAAAGAATATTTTAATTGATATTTATTCTACTAAATAAAAAAGGGAATAAAATAATTGATTTTGTTTAAATACACTCATATTTATGTATTATTGATATGTTTATAATTTATTTGCCTTAATAGATTAAGTTGGAAACAAACAAAGAACAACATAAAATACATATATGTATTATAATAAATCTATTCCATTTAAAGTAAATAATAATTACAAACACTATTTGTTCATATAGAGTTAAAACTCATATACACTTTTTTTATAAAGTTCAATTGAATTTGTACGTGTTAAATTAGCACTTAAAACTAGTTTTAAATGAAAACTAAAAACCAAACTTCAAACTTACTTCACATACTCTTTTGTGAAGGTATCCTTAAAACTTAAACACACCAACAATCCACAATGTCACAAGAATCACTCAAATAAAATGTATGAAAACTGTACAGTCAGAGAACGTCGGTATCACTCCGCGAAAGAATATTCCGACAGCCCCGAGCGCTCGCGATACGTCCCAGCCTCCGAGCGATTGGGAGACATCTAAAAAAATGTCAGTCCTGGAAGCTTATTGCCGAACAGTCTCGTGTTAGAACTTCGCTGGCAAACTCGGGAGCACGGGCGAAATACAACTCTAATGTCACCACATAAAGTTCGGTATCAGTTTGGCAATTACGTAGTTTCGAGTGTAGCGTACGAAGATATGGGAAGAGGCACAGATGCTGCGCGCATGCGATTTTCGACACCCACACTAGGAGTGTAGGGCCATAATTCGGTGAGAGTGTGTGGGTGAATGAAAGACCAGTGGTACATTGTTTGAGCCGCTGCTGGACACTATTGTTGTGGGTACTCGGACCACAGCGCGATACAATCAAGCGTGATTTATACGCGGCATAACCTGGCTATTTGCCGTTGTTTCGTTTGAAAAATACGATATTTATGCAAAAAATTAAGTCAAACAAAGAGTCTAATCAAGCAGTGGTGTAATAAATCTGGATATTTTTGAAATATATTATAAAAGAATTAATTCTTTTGTATCACTGAAAATAATAGGTTGGTGTCATTGTAATAATCGGTTCATTTATGAATAAAATAAATTGATACGTTGATGCAATAATTAGCTTAGTTTATTTGCAAATAGTACTACCCCGGTGGCACAGTTGTTCTATGGTACAAAACCCAAGTTGCGAGTTCGAATTCGATTCGAGCAACTGGATATTAAATTTTGCTGTTAATTGCAAACCTGGAGTCAGGAATTTGCGCCCGATATGGCGATAGGATCGCAGATCATAAGATGGGTACACAGTATTCGAAATGTGAGTGTCCTTATAGCAAGCACCTCTACCCCTTCTGAGAAAATGCGTGAGTTTATGTATATAGTATGCACAAACAGTACATTTATAAATATACCACTCTAATGTATTTTTTATATTTTATAATTTACTATAATTGTCGCATGGAGTACCTAGTGTAGTTGTCCGAAAGCTTGTTGGTCCCGAATAGGACGCGGTTACCGACACGATGCGACGGTCGAAGGTTGAAATAATAAGGCACACCTATTGAGATAATATACTAGAGGGGACACTGCAAACAAAATGTTTGTAACAAAATGAAGGGTACATTCTATTTCTGTCTCTGTCACGCCTACGAAGTAACATATCTTCCCTCTCGCTTCAATGTATACCCGTGTGCACGCACCACACGCAGAGATTTTGTTCCCGATGTCCGCTCTAGTATAATAACTCAAAGGGCACACCTCTAATTTCTCGGAGTCATGTGTATACCGGGTATCTCAAGACTGCTACCGAAAACGAAGCTGGGTGGTAGTTTTAGTGGCTACAAACACAATGCAATTAAAAATTTCGCCTAGAAACGCGACAATTTTTTTTTATGATTTTTTAAATATCGTCATTTTTGGGTGGTAAATCCATAGTTTTTGCTAAAATAATAATTTAAGCTCTTTTATACCTTAGAGTATTTATAAATAAAAGGGTATATACTATTATTTTAGGAAAAAATGTATTTACCACCCAAATATGGCCATAGGAAAAAAATAACAAAAAAAAATTTGTCGCTTTTTTTTGCAACTTTTTCTGTTGCATTGTGTCTGAAGTCGCTTAAACTACCACCCGGCTTCGTTTTCGGTAGCAGTCTTGATATACCCTGTATTATCAATTGCCACGCACTTTACCAGTAAAAGAAATTATTGAAAGAAATGCATAATATATATTTTTTTATTGTGTAGAATGACGAGACGGGCCTGCCATTCGCCTGATCGTAAGCGATATGACCATTCATGGACAGTAGCAAGACCAAACAACACCATAAATCACAAAATAATCTTAGCATTTTGCACTCACCATTCTGAGATATAAGATGTTAAGTCCCATTATGTACAGCAATGATTTTCAAGTAGTTCCTTGGTGCGTGAAATCCGAAACCAAGCAGTAGATAGATTATGGTCTTACCACTCTCAATCGAATTCTAATTCTGGAAATAGATTTTTTATGCCTTAAGATTAATAGTTTAATAATGAAATTATAATGATTTACACAAAATACATAGAAAACGATTGATGAAAACTATGATGTCTGATCATTTACTCACACAGTCACTTTTAACCGCTCAATAAATTAATAATATATTTCTTAATAAAACTTGAACCCAAAGAATAGTACGAATGTAAATAATAAATACACTAAACAATCACATACATAGTCCGGATCCCACAATATTACAACCGTTACTAAGTTACTTGTTCTAAATAAATATAGATTACAATCCTACTTTAATCTATTAAGTTAAATAATGAGAAATATTACATTTTGTTTAATTTTTGGTGCCAAAATTATATAATAAACTTCCTACATCATGGAAAGAAAAAAGTATCAAAATATTTAAAGCTACTCCTTAACAGTTTTAACAAATTAGACTTACTATAGTATTCATGAATAAGATTTTTTATTTTATTTGTTCACGTCTGTGGCTAAACATGACTGTCATCTTTTTTTTTGTTATATAACACCTTGCACGCTAATGCACTCGTGTTCCGACTTATAAAATATTTTTCTCTTTAATCCTGACCTCCTATTATAATTTAAAATACTAGTCAAGATGTAATGTTTTCAATGCAATATTTTGATTGCATTGCAAAACTTCCAAAATAAAAACACTAATATTAATATTATTTATTTATTTAACTATTTTTGCACTGTACAGAAATACTATGAAGATATTACATAATCAGAATAATAGTACAAGTGGCGGCCTTATCACACTAGGTAATCTCTTACAGGCAAGTGGCAACCATGGGATGGATATACTAACAGGAGATAGAAGGGGCAGTCTAAGGCGTAAAAGAAATAATAATAATCTACAATTAATAACTAAAAATATAACATAAACACACATAATATATTTAAATATTCATATACATAAACATATACAAACATACCTATAATTCATACATGTACATAAACATATTATATACCTATCCTAAAATATACCAAGAAGAGAATGGACAAATTATTTTCAGCTACATTCTTGTTGTGAGAGGAAATGTTCTTTGACCTTTCTTTTAAATGACGACAGTGTTTCAGCCCGTCGCAACTCAACTGGAAGTGAGTTCCACAGTCGGACAGCTTGGACAGTAAATGATTTGTCCATGAATACATTGGAGTGCAAGGGCATTCTTAGTTTCAAGTTCTCCGACGACCTCAAGGATCTTGAAAGCGAATCATGGAGGCGTTAGTGGATAAAACAAAATTTTGTATAGAAGTGAAAGAATATGAGTATTCCGACGAAACCGGGTGGGTAACCACTTGAGCCTAGTACGAAATTCGGAAACATGGTCATGAAAAACAAAACTTTAAACCAAAACTTTAAACCACTTGCTAATTTCCCCACAAAAATCTTTCAAAAACCGCCTTATATACCTTACGGGAATCAAACCATAAACTTTTTTTCTTGGTTCCCACGTGCAACTTCAAATGGCCGCAGTTTCGGGCACCTGATAAAGTGCTTTCTAAGAGGCCGAACAACCATTCACTTCGCACTCACGTTAAAATGTTTACAAAACCAGAAGAAAAGCTTCGTTTGTCGACGGCTCGACTGAAATTTGTTATTGTTACCAACGAGTATTTAAAACGTTAGGTGGATTGTTCGCGGGGAAAAAATCTCCAAAAATATCTTTGTTTGATTTTCCTTTGATTGTAAATATTTGAGGGATAGCGTTTGGTAAAGGAACAGATTGAAAAATTAGAGGTTGAAGGTTTGAATTCGATATATTTAAGACTTTTTGAAGGTATCAAGAATCATATTTATTTTTACCTTATCAGTGAAGCCACATTTCTAGTCATTTTCAAGTCGCATCGCGTCAACATATTTCAGGTTACGATGATCATATAGCAATTACCACATGCGACAACAGCACACACTATGACACAACTATCTCCGTATAACTGGGCTATTATACCGGGTATATCAAGACTGCTACTGAAAACGAAGCCGGGTGGTAGTTTTGACTTCAGACACAAAGCAAAAGAAAAAGTTGAAAAAAAAGCGTCATTTTTTTGTTATTTTTTTCGTATGACCATATTTGGGTGGTAAATACATTTTTTCCTATAATATTAGTGTATACCCTTTTATTTAAAAATAATCTAAGGTATAAAAGAGCTTAAATTATTATTTTAGCAAAAACTATGGATTTACCACCCAAGAATGACGATATCTAAAAAACCATAAAAAATAATTGTCTCAATTTTTTGCACAAAATTCAGTTGCATTGTATCTGTAGTCACTAAAACTACCACCCGGCTTCGTTTTCGGTAGCAGTCTTGATATACCCTGTATGTGTCAAAATGTTATAGAGTAATCCCATGGATAGTCAGCATTTCCTCGGGCCTTTTCGTAATATATCTTTAGTCTGGCACTGCACAATACCGCCCAAACAGAATATCGAATGGCATCAGGCGGCAGTTCAATGCCATTCGATACTATTATGCCAGCCGGCTAAGATGCTTCTTCAAGCTACAGCGAAAGGACTGAGGATTAAAGGAGGGATCACGTTTGACATTAAACCATTCTATTGATTGACGTTGGTCACAATAAAGAAAACGAACCTATTAGTTCGCGCTGAGATGGTTTTGACCAACAAGCTGTGGCTTTGCATGCACTCACGCATGGTTCTGTTATGAAAACATATCTATAAGTATTAATACATATCGATGCTTGCACGGTTATATTTTGATAACGTTTCTTATTGCACGACTTTATTTACTTTATAAAAACATTTTCACGTCAAGTTTGATGATATGGCCTAGTGTGCAGATACCCTTAATTACAATTCCAGAACTTCAATAACTTTTCGAAAATGGAAGCGAAGCGGTAAAAATTATGAGTTTGAGAAAGCTATCAGGGACGTCAGTATCACACCGAATCGCTTTGAGCTATTGTTGAACTGTCAGCCCCCTCCCCTTCTGCACTGGAATCCATCCTCAGGTGGATTCAACCGCTTCGATTATCCGTTTACAAAAGTCCCGAGCTCAATTCTCACCAAACTTGTTTAATTAAAGTTTTCGCACTCTTTTTCCCTTTAGGCGGGGGAATAATCCCTTGTTTTGAACAGTAGAAGAAGTGGAGTGGCCTTGTTGCTCTTTTTTTAAACTCATGAAACAGAAACCGTTAGACAGATTTTATATTTTCCTGTAAATTGTGTATTTAACTGACGTTTATATGTATTAGAGCATTACTAGGGAATTATTTCGGGTCTAGGTGTTCGTGAGAGAAAAGTCTCTAGTATTTGATATATAAATATGGGCGGCGGTGTTCACTTACCATCAGGTGAACCGCATGCTCGGTTGTCCCCTATAATATAAAAAAAATAACTCAAGACTCGAACTCAGTTTCGAGCCAGGACTATGTATGGAGCTGTTGGATGTATTTATTATTATTGCTATTTCTTGTAAATTTTTGATGTCTCCGAACTATTCTGATTAATGGAACGAGTCATATTGATTCAAAGGGATCTCCGACTTTTTATCAGTGGTAATTCACTGTGTTATATATAATTTAATTATATCTAACGTATTATCAGGCGTTCGGATCTTTAATGATGGTGATCAGATACAGATAAATGCTCTTCGCACTTGCAATACAATACCGCACTCGATAATAACCGTATTACGCATGTGACTCAACATTTTCATTTCCTTTGAAATAAAATTAAAATAATTTTTATCTTTTTTAATCGCATATTGATATATACATTGCTTAGTTTATTGAATTAATGAAATGTTTTCATAATTTACTCAAACAAAACTCTATCTAAACAATTTTAAGTGGTGTAGATCAATGAAATTACATGTTTTGAATCTATAAATTAATGTGTCATATTATAACAGGAAATTGATTGTTTATTAGTTTTTCAGGCATCAGAAAATTTTACATCAATCATTTCTCTATGCATAATTTTAGGATAGAAATACAAAAATCAACAAACACATTAAGATGCTACTCCACCCCGTCTCCTGTTCAAAGTATGTTAGTCCAAGTTTTTGTAGGCACTGAGTATTTGCTTTCGGGATTCGAGTAGAAATTCCAATATGGCGGAAAGTATTCTTGCATTCGCATGTTGCCCGTGTTAGAACATCCGGGAATAAGTTTTACTGCGATCAGATTGTAAAGTTTACCGTTAGAGTTGTATTGGCGAGATAATGCTAATGCACACCACAATGGATTCTCATTCCCCTCCGTGAAGTCTTGCCTCGAAGATTTAAGCATTTCGAAGTTTCTATACTTTGGAATTTTCGCCATATTGTATTCTTTCACAAGTTTCGGGGAGGTGGAATGCATTTTCTTGATATAACAGTGGTATTGTTCATGTTTTGATATAGTTACGTACATTATTAAAACATTGAAAACCTATCTGAGCCAAGCCCGAGCTTGGTGTCATTAGGGAAGATATGAGAATTAATATTCTTACAAATGAGAACGGAAAACATCGTTGAAATTATATTATATGGGTCATACACAAAACGAGGCGAAAAATTGTATAAAAAAAACATGGTCGGGATTTTTACGAAATCAGTCTCATTTAATATGATATTATCAGAATATTAAAATTAAAACATAAAACAAGATCGTTTCCTCGATTAGGCTAAAAAATGAAATTATAATATTTTTTTTTCGAGCACAGAAGGGTGTTGTGTTTACACAAAAGAACAAACATATCAAAAATAGTTACAAAGCAAGTGTCTCCATCGCTGAATTTATTTTTTGTTTTTTCGATGGTGCAATTGAGTTATCTGAATCACTAAAATTAAAGAATGATGAACGGCATTCACATAATTCGCTATCATATAGAACATGGTTTTATTCCGATACTGAGTAATAATTTAATATTATTATAAGCTAAATACATTACTATCGAGCCCACAGCACTCCACGTCTACGTTTACAGGCAAGCAAAATACTGCTTTACTTGTTAAATCATTATTACTTATTTTTTTCTGTAGACATTGTCTTTCGTGTGGACTTATAAATCCACAGAAAAGATGTCCACAGAAAGGACATTCTTTAAAAAAAATTAGCAATGCTAATTTAGTTTTGAGGGTAGCCAAGAAGGTAAATTTATTCCACAACTACTCCCCTTAAGCTATTTCGGCAGCATGTGAATTAATAAAACTAATAATTATTTACTCAAGTACACAAGGAACAGAAAAGAAGCACCGATCTTTGACAATAACAAATAAATAATAAATAATAAATAAATAAATAACACCCAACAGTCACATACATAGTCCTGACCCCACATTAAGATCGAGTCTTGTGTCGTGGGTATCAGGAACTACGAGAGACTTTTCGGTCTCACAAACACCCAGACCCGGAAGAAATATTTGTGGGCCGCACAAACATTTCTCTCGGTGCTGGGATCGAACCCGCGGCCTCTCGTTTCACAGGCAGCGTCTAAACCGCCTGCGCCACGGAGGCTGTCAAAATAAATAACACTATTAAATATCTCAATATCTTAATGAAGAACCTACGCTGGGCTCAGTCATTAAATCCAATGTGACCGATGCCACCCGTCAGTGTGGCCAGTTTTTTTTTTTTTTTTTGTAAAATAGTATTTATTCAGGCCAATTTATTCGGTTGAATTTAAGGTCCACAGAAAAGTCGCAGTACCGTGTAACCAACAGTTTATTGAAATTTTTGTGGAGTCACTTTAACATATATTAATTTACTCAGTAAAATTTTAATAGTCAGTATATATACTAATGATATTTAATATAACTTAAATAGATAACGCATATCAAGTATGAGAAATATCTATCAAAATATGCCAAGTGCGTTTACGAACAGTCCACAGAAGGGGACATTTGAGGAAATTTTTGTTGTTATATTAATCATTTCTGAAGATAATTCATTATTTCGTATATGTCTTAATAGTAATACTTGTAAGTCATTTACCAAAATTAAGTCAGAGAATCAATCCAGAAATTTGAAGATAATATTCATTCTGAACATGCGTATGTATATGACCCATATCTACAAAGCCAAATATTAATTTTATAAATATATTAACATTTTTCATTATTTTAAACTTGTAAATGTAACATTCTGATCATTATGTTTCACACAATGATTAAAGAATGTTTCACACTTCGCGTGATTATCGCTAGATAAAATATAATCTTCGAAGTTATTATCAGTAGAAAACATCTATTGTTTTTAAAAGAAATTTATTTCTAATCGACACAGCTATGAAATTTACACGAGAATTTTTGTTGATCGATATGTTTATAAGAAAAGATTTGATTGACTTCATACAAGATTATTACATATGAAAGTATAACGTTTTTTCAATTAATTATTTCATTATCAGCTATAAGAATTCCCATACTGGACTTGGGTCACGGGCTCTTCCAAATGTATTCATTTTGCGCTTTGGTTTACCGTCTGGCCTAGTTCTATTTTTTTTTTCAATAAAAGTAAACCAAATATTTTTTTTATATTATTTTATACGAGTTGTAACTATTTTTCAAAATTATATGTACCTAAAGTACCAAAAACCATGTATTTATTAATTTATAAATTAAACTTTTACACACAGGTAAACTTGAGACAACAGCCCAAACATACAGGTAAAATTGAGAGCCTCTTCCAAAACATGTTAAAAACATATTAATATTTTCATTTTCCATCCTTCTGCTATTTTATTTGTAATTAGTTTCACGCTCATATCACATCCACAGTATATGAGAAACTGCAACACTCGGCAGGAAATATTTTTGAGTAAAAGTACGTACATTATGGCGAGTTCATAAAGTTTCCTCTATTTTAAACTCAGATGTTCCGCTCGCTACAAATTATGGCGTGGATGTTTCAGTTTTGAAATACAACTTAATATTTTTGAGTAAGTACACCGATAAAGAATTAGTTTTGGGAACTTAAATTATGGCCGCGGGGCTGGGTTTTATGGCTTATATCTCTCTTGTTAAATAATGTTTTTTTTTAATCTTTTGGTATTTTAGTAGTGGATTTGTAATATTCTGACTCACCCGATTCTGATCTTTATACCCATCCGGTATTCAAATACACACGCCGGCAGAATTAGAGGAACACGCGTTAAATATTGAATTTCTTAGATAATATTATAATAACTGAATGTTTTTATTTTTCAATATTCAAAATCAGGCAAAATTTATAACAAATTACTAAAATTGAGTAAAAAATATTTGAATTAATGACGCAAATGCAATTAAACGGAAATACAGTAAAATAAAATTTCTGTATTGTCAAATGTAATCGTGTATTTTAAAAACTTACAGAAATAATTTAAGAAAATTAATAATGCGTATTGCTACCACGGGCTTAGATAAGAGTCTGGATATGATCCTTCATGCTTTTAATGACGTCATCAATCATTTTTTGCGACAAATTCTCCCACTCTTGCACTAACATGAATTTTAATCCTTGGACGATCTTAGGGGCTTGGTTTCTTCCATTTATCTTTCTTCCGATAACGTCCCATTCGTTCTCTATGGGATTCATGTCTGGTGATCTTGCTGGGCAATCCATTTGCGCGATTTGGGCCTGATTTAAGTAGTCGCGAACCATTTGCGCTGTGTGGGGCCGCGCATTATCATGCATAAATAAAAAATATTCGCCTATGGATGGTGTAAAAGATAATACATGGGACTCTAAGATCTCTGCGACGTATCTTTGTGCAGCTAAAGACCCATTTTCTATAAGTATTAACTCCGCGCGTGCTTCCAAACATATAACACCCCATACCAAAATTGACCCTCCGCCATAACACACCTCCTTCAGTAAAGTTTCCTCGATTAGCGTTCTTCTCGATACCTCCAGATCCTCTCCCTTCCTTCTATGCAATTCACAACAAAACTGCTTTCATCACTAAACAAAACTCGGCTCCACTCATTTGTCCAGTCGCGGTGTTGATGAGCAAAAGCTTATCTGGCTACTTTATGTACCACCTCGAGTTTTGGAGCTTTTGACGGAACGTAAGACTTCAGTCCAACTTCATTTAAACGTGTTCTCACTGTACGCTCACTGATATTAACATCACGGACTTCTTGTGACATGTTTCGGGTCTGAATAGCCGTTTGACGATGATTTCTCAAAGTTTTCAGCCGTATAAAATGACCATCCTGGGTACTGGTCCACCGTTTTCTGCCTTATCCTGGCATCCGCACATAAGAGCATATGTGCCTCTAACGTTTAACGTTGAGAAAGACGACAGATGACAGACACACCCAATGCGCGACTTACTGAATCCTACCCTTGACCATTTTCAATCATTGTTACCGCTCTGGCAACTTCAGTGGAAGGTAAGCCACTCATTTTATATCCTACAAGACAGGTACTCTAAAAACAATAACAATAAAATATCTTAAGTCACATAAAATGAAATTAAACAAAATTTTGTGAAACCACTTAAAGTGAAAAAATCTTAAAAATACTTGAGAGCGTATAATTAACGATAAAACTCTAAATATCCAAAAATCTTTTTGCAACATTTAATTTTTGAAAGGTGCTGAAATATAAAAACAAAAACCATTTAAACAAACAGCAAACAAAATAAAAAAAAAAACAAATTTTTGTGCGTGTTCCTCTTATTGTGCCGGCGTGTGTAGTTGGAGTGATAGTAAGTGGTGAGGTGCTAGTTACAATCCTAAAAATAATTAAAATAAAAAAATAATTGAATCCATAAAATGTCATTTACATTCAGTTATTTCTTTATTATTTTACAGCCCAGTTCGTAAACCGCTTTCACTAGAAGAACAAGCAAAAATTTTTAGTGTTGTCTTTTCAAAACAAAGTCTCGAAGTCGACTGTTGAACATGTGCGTCCCTCAAGGATTTTTACACGGAAAATTTCAAAGTATTCAGCAGTACCTGTTACGATTTCGCACCTTTTCCATGAATAAATACGAAGAATCATTTCACCACAAAGTCAATGTATGAACTCGTTTTTATATTATACCTCAAATAGATTAAAACAAAACACTTTAAACGGGCCTCCGAAGACAAGTTCTAAACTCTAACAGATTTGAAGACTTTCTGTACTTTTGACTGAGATTTTAGGCTCAATTGCACAAACTAACTTTGCCAATACCTTTGCCCTTGAAACTGTCAATTCCATACATTCGCAAGGTCAATTACATTCAAATGTATGGCGATGACATTTTCATAGGCAAAGGTATTGGCAAAGTTACTTGGTGCAACTGAGCCTTAGTGTTATCAGAATCGTAGGCAGACTAAGATTAGTAAGTACCCTCATAAATGCGCCGTGTCAAAATCTTCATAGTTTTTTTTTATTGCAATTAATGTCTAGGACGAGCATGTCGTTCGCCTGTTGGTAAGCGATATGGCGGCTTATGCACAGTATTAAAACCAAACAACGCCTTGATTACAAAGCAATGCTTGGAATACCACTACGCATGCCATCCTGAGACATAAATAAATAAATAACACCCAACAGTCACATACATAGTCCTGACCCCACAGTAAGATCGAGTCTTGTGTCGTGGGTATCAGGAAGTACGAGAGACTTTTCAGTCTCACAAACACTCAGACCCGAAAGAAATATTTGAGGGCCGCACAAACATTTCTCTCGGTGCGGGGATCAAACCCGCTGCCTCTCGTTTCACTGGCGGCATCTAACCGATTGCGCCACCGCGGCTGTTATAAGTTAAGTCTCAATATTTCCAGTAATTACCATAGCTACAATGTCCTTCAAACCAAAACACAACAGTGCATTTACACTATTGTTTGGCGGGAGAAATAGACATTGCGGTGGTACCTACCTAGGCGCCCTCTCACATATGAGATACCGATTGTAGTGTATTGATATATTCATACTCTTTGCATCTGTCATCTCGAACTGTACACAACGCGAACCAGGGGGTGAATGAGAACAGATATAGATGTTGAGGACGGAACGGTGTGAAGACGTGGCGTATAGCAAACGAGTTGATAAATACTAGTAATTGTATTCTACTACAATGTTACACATATTAATAATAAATAAAAAATAAAAAAAATTTTTGGTTTGGCAAAGTGATATTGGATTTTTCTATTCATTATCAGCCCAGAGTCAGGAATTTGTGCCCGATATGGCGATAGGCTCGCCACCTATCACATCGTGGGACGGAACATACAAGGCGAAATGTGGGTGCCCTGGCACCTCTGCTTACCCCTTCTGGGAAAAAGGCGTGAGTTTATGTATGTATTAATAATAAATAGTGACTATTACACCGACCACCTCCTGTATAAAAAAATACATGTTATATCAAAAATATTTAAATCTTACTGCAACAATTTACAATAGTTCCTTTAGAATGAAGTTTAAAAAAATATATCCACAACGCTTAAAACACACACAAAAACAAAAATGGCGACTGACGTGGCATGTAAAAACGCTTGTCACTACCGTATTAAAAATTTGAACGTGCGTGCTGTACAAAATAAACAAAATTTGGAGACCGAAAGCAGATCCTGCCAACCTCACTGGCACGTGACAACTTTTAATGGTAGATTATAAGTTGAGCCAACTTTCTTCCTGTCACTTCCCGAATATTCTCGAACATAGCCGGGGAAAACTTTAATATACTCCTTACAAACTACTTAATATAGATGTAAATATGTCAATAATTTTGTAGGTAGGACTTTTAACGTAAATACGGTGTAATAGAATATTGAATATGGCTCCTGAAAGGAACTTTGGAACAAATTTTTATTGCATACTAATAAGTATTATATTGGTGTGTATATTACTGATAGGTAATAATAGTGAAGTAGGATAAAATGTGTTTAAAAAATCATTAAATAGGTATATTTTGCCATGATTTGTTAATATTACGTAATCACCATCAAGACCTTCTAGAAGGCGTAGCAAAACCATAAAAATGGCGTAAGTCGATTATAATCTATATAGAAAATCGAAATGGAATGAGATATTTTTATTTCCCCAATAAAAGTGCAAGTCAATAATTTGTAAAATTCTATAGTGATATGTATGACCAGCTAATTACAAATAAGAAATTGTTGTTTGCTTGTTAATTTCAGCCACAGGGATCTCGATATCGACCTGTTGGAAGTGGCCTGCGTACGGCGAATTCCTACTTTAAATTTTTGTGGTGTTTAAAAATTATCATGTTCGCTATAAATATTAAAACAAAATATTATTTTATTTAAAGATTCGTGAAATACAATGAATTAAAAATATGTCCAGCTTTGCGTCATAACCAACATCAGATCACACATCAGAATTTTTGAATTTAGGCAGTTCCTAAAAATGGATACAAATGACAAAAATACATCAAAATACTACTTTGTGGTATAATTTTTAATAATCTGAGGCCGTGAAGTATCTGCCGTTTAGACTGCACCCGATCCCACATAGCAAAGTATAAACTGTGGTGATATCATCAAAATAATTTCGTTGGCATGATCAATTTTACACTGATTGATGTATCAAGGCGTATCATCCGGGAAGCAGTCACTATTAGACTACAAGCCCGTGGCAAAAAACGATGGGTCAAATGAACCACCAGGAGACCTATTTAGTAAGATACAGGGGCATTAAATAATAATATTCAGCCCTATGCCGTCACTTGTAAGCTGTCCGTCTCAGTGCAGATGAGACTTCACAAGCATCAAGGAGAGGCGTTCATTTTGGTCATTTATTTTTATACGGCATTCCTATCATCGATAGGTCCATGAAAAATAATAAAAGAACACGTGGTGCCGTACAAAAATAGTGCATCACAAAGACGGAAGATCGTTAGATATTTCGGCAAATTTGTCGGTAAATTTGGTCATTTGATTTTAAACGGCATCGGTTCCATACAGTCGCAATACCTCTTCTAAACCATTATTCCGCAACGCCGTACAAAAACCATGCGACAAGGGAGAAAAATCAGCGGTTGCAACCCACTCCCCTTCAGTGGTCCAGGAGGTGATTTGACACAACATGAGATTAATTTATTTTGAAAGTATTTTAGACATAGATAACATTTTTTCACATGCCGTACATTTTTTTGTGATCCAAAGGTCTGTAGAGCGGAAAATAACTCTCAAATAATCCATGTAACAAAACATACTTTAGGGTGATATTTAGTATTTACTGTACATCATTTAGACACTTTATTTGTATTTAATGCAATCGTCTATAAAAAGTAAATGCCGTACATATCTGAAGGTTCACATTGATAAAAGGTAATAAACATAACAATAACTTATAATTATTAATTCCTTTTTTTAATTTTATTTAACTGCAAAATAAGATGACACATATTCATGTTTCAGAAGGTGATCGAGAAGATGATTCAGACGTCGATGAAGACGTTGATTCCGATACTGACTCATTCGCTAATTCAGATATTGAATTAAAAATTGAAAGACATACCTACCTATTTATTTATTTATTTAAATGCTTTATATACAAAGTATAAAGGCGGACTTAATGCCTGAGGCATTCTCTCCCAGTCAACCTTTGGGTGGTGCAGAGAAATCAAAGTAGGCGCATCTCTAAATAATAATAAAATAAAAATTCAGGTGTAAACTAATAAATTTTAAATTTTTTCATTTTTGTATATAATAAATCATTTAGTATATTTAATAACACAATTCAAAAATATGTCCATGTTTGAAGTATATGACATCGAAAAGTTTACAAAAATACTAATACTAAGCTTGATAGCTTTCAATTTTTGGATATAATATACACTCAGTTTCACTTTAAAAGCTAGCATCATGATTTATACATGTTATCAATTATTCTCTTAATAAATATGTTAATGCCGTGTAGTATCACATGACCATAAAGTACTCCTGAAATGGTGGTGCCATTTTAATCAGCCAAAAAATTATATTCTGCATTAAAATGTACGGCATAATTTTTTCTTCATTCGTTTACCTGAGAACTATTTAAAACAACAATAATATTTAAAAAGTTGCTGCATTTCACTAATCTACGATAATTTAAACTTTTGAAAACTCATATTTTATTTTCCTCTCAATTTCTTTTTAAACATTTTTTTATTGAATGGCAATACTATATAACAATTGTATTTAGCAATATCATGTTAAAAAACAGGTTGCCGTACAGGATCAAATGACCTTTCAGCTTTAAAAGTCAAATTTATGAGAAATTTATGTATACATTCAAATTAACAATAATTTAGTGACGGCTTTTTTTGAAATAGTAATTTTGAGTGCTACGTAATGTTATGAAACCGTTGCCGTACTTTTTCAAATCACCTCCCGGAACACTGAAGGGGAGTGGGTTGCAACCGCTGATTTTTCTCCCTTGTCGCATGGTTTTTGTACGGCGTTGCGGAATAATGGTTTAGAAGAGGTATTGCGACTGTATGGAACCGATGCCGTTTAAAATCAAATGACCAAATTTACCGACAAATTTGCCGGAATATCTAACGATCTTCCGACTTTGTGACGCACTATTTTTGTACGGCACTACGTGTTCTTTTATTATTTTTCATGGACCTATCGATGGTAGGAATGCCGTATAAAAATAAATGACCAAAATGAACCCCTCTCCTTGATGCTTTTGAAGTCTCATCTGCACTGAGACGGACAGCTTACAAGTGACGGCATAGTGCTGAATATTATTATTTTATGCCCTTGTATCTTACTAAATAGGTCTCCTAGTGGTTCATTTGACCCATTGCTTTTTGCCACGGGCTTGTAGTCTATATGAGTATACATTTTTTATCAGTGAAAATGACGACAGACGACGAACGACGATCGTCATTTGTCTGATGCCAAACATATCAACTACGTATAAAAAGAAGCAACACCAATCAAAACTTATGATTACTTAGTAGTGCATTTCAAAAGAACGTTTGTAACTCCTCCTATTATTTACTACGTGATTAATTTCGTTGCTGGTTAAAGACAGATACAGGAGACTCGGCGAGATTCAATGCTCGGTGTCATTAAAATGCGTACCACTGTTGATCCTTGTTTACAAGAGTTGCAGTGGCGAGTGTGAGGGAGCCACAGTCTCCTAGTGCATGTGACTGCACCCTACTTATCGTTCCAAACACTATCTCTCTCTTTCACCAGCTCCAAATCCACTGTTGAACATACACACAAGATGTTCAGTTTCTCTATATAGTTAATTCAAGCTTTAATATATTTCACAAAACTTATGTTGACATCCTATTTGAGTACAATACATACGTCATCCAGTCACGATGTTTGTCCCTTTTATATTTCTGTGCATTGATCCAAAAAATGGGCAACAATTCCCAAATACGTATGGGCGAACATTTGAAGGGATTATAGGAAATAATGGTCAAGATGCGGAAATTGTACTTCGTTAAAGTCTATGTTTTTGATGTCGAGTACGTTTTATTGGATTAAGCACTTCAAAGATACGATTTTTGATGCACGGTCAGTTAATCTTCGTATAAAGATGGTATTATTGTTATTTCAGATGATGTGTTCCTTCGAGCCGGGCTTACATTAATTGTTTAAATCTGCAAGGAAGTTCTCTTTTCATCATCGTCCACAGACTGTTCAATGCTGAATATAAACTATATCCTAAATTTCCAGAGAGATTTATTATGATGTGTCTAATATATCTAACTATTTTTTCAAGATGTTTACGTACCCCATGACGTCAATTAATTAACTTGTATACTACTATAATGCTGGCACTACTTACGATAACTAATTACGATATCTTCAAACTTAATGTAATTTGATTACACAACGATCGGAACTTCAAAATAGTTGATCGTAAGATGCCCATGTTAAAGGTTTTCGTAGACAAAGAAATGACGAAAGTCTGGATGCTACGGGCTCATGATCTATAACATAGATGCATGGAAAAAGTAGTTCGTAATTAACTAAATTGCACTCGATAAGTAGTTAGTACAAATAAATAATACTAAATGTACATAAATATTTCTGTTCCAATGTGTAACCAAAACTGTATGTTTCTCGGAAATGTGCTACCTTTGCCGTGTCACTTAAAAAATCCTTATACTTACTCGTACAACGTTTGTGCATACTTGTCTGTGTTTCTCTGCATTTCAAAAGTCTCACTACGTAGTTACCGAAGAAAACGAATGCATTTCAGGTTCCTATTTATATTTTGTTTCTGCTATTCCTTTGAACGACTTAATACGACCTTTCCCAACTTGTTTCATGTTAATTAATTTTTGTGAAGCTTATTTGCTTTTTCTACAGTGTCGTATGAAATGTTGGCCATGTATAAAATATTATTTTATTTAGCCAGCTGCTAAATAAACATTAAAATAATGCAGGCAATTTGGTACTTGCTTACTTTTTTGAAGGAGCAATGGAATAAAAAAAAGGCTGATGAGATTTAAAAAATATTAACCATTTACAACGTCCATTCTTACAGAACTTTTGTGTAATCTTCATACCGGGTATCTCAAGACTGCTACCGAAAACGAAGCCGGGTGGTA
Source organism: Hyles vespertilio (assembly GCA_009982885.2). Taxonomy (NCBI): domain Eukaryota; kingdom Metazoa; phylum Arthropoda; class Insecta; order Lepidoptera; family Sphingidae; genus Hyles; species Hyles vespertilio. The sequence goes on from CM042824.1 coordinate 7,543,761, forward strand.
GTTTTAGTGACTACAAACACAATGCAACTAAAAATTTCGCAAAGAAACGCGACAATTATTTTTTATGATTTTTTAAATATCGTCATTTTTGGGTGGTAAATCCATAGTTTTTGCTAAAATAATAATTTAAACTCTTTTATACCTTAGATTATTTAAAAATAAAAGGGTATACACTATTATTTTAGGGAAACATGTATTTACCACCCAAATATGGTCATAGGAAAAAAATATTTAAAAAAAAAATGTCGGTTTTTTTTTGCAACTTTTTCTATTGCATTGTGTCTGAAGTCGCTTAAACTACCACCCGGCTTCGTTTTCGGTAGCAGTCTTGATATACCCTGTATAAAAACACGACTGTTGAAATAATTAATTCTTTTAAAATTTCTTTTATCTTACATAAATAATTCAGGGTAGCTCAAAATCTCATTCTCGTAAATTCATGCAAGAAACGATGACTCAATGAAAAAGGTTATGAAGATGACACATCAAGAATGCAGCGACGCAGTATGAAGTTTCTTCGAGTACTTTCGTAAACGATGAGGTACTATTGAAACTCGATTAATTCTCGAATTCATAAGATATTATTACAATAAACACTAATTTAGTGTGTATCATTTTGGAGACCCTATTGGTCTTGAAAAGCAATAATTTCAAGCAATGTCACAATTGCTTTGGAATGTCTGTATGTATCACAATATGTAGGGCGCGGGCCTTCTCTATTATCGAGGGTTAGGTCGTATAGTCCACCAAATTGGCCTAGTGCGGTTCGGCGGTTTTTTACGAAGCATAGTAGTTCTTCCAAGTCGCTATATAGTGTAGGGTTTCTTCACGATATATTTTCCTTCGCCTTTATAGTGTCAGCTGATTGATTATTTATCGATACACACATTATTCTGAAAAGTGACTGTGGTGTCCTTGGGCTTGAACTCGCGTCCACCGTAAGTATGTTGATAGCCGTGGCTGGTATGTTACCAATGGGCCACTATGCATACACTAAGAAGATAATCCTCACCAGAACTACAAGAAGCTGGCTACCATCCTTATGTTGTTAATTTACCAACAATAAGCACGAAACCATTTGCATGCTCCTTCATCATTATGAATGCAGTGCATTCCATTCCTTTCCGTACGCACGCAGCACCATAATCAGTGTTTCCTGAATGTTATGACTCGGGAATCTTCAAGGCTAGAGTGAGCAAGTGAGTCAATATTACCGGCAGTGATTCTGTATATCCAAAGAGGGAATAGAAGAATGGATGTTGAAAATTAGAGATTATAGTATTCAATTTAGATATTAACTAAAAATGAAATTAGGATGACTATCAATACTACGATGAAATAAACTATACTAAATGTATAGTTTATTTCATCGTAGTATTGATAGCGGTTGATATAGTATCAACCGCCAAAAGTCTTGAATAATACTTTTTGGTGTTGAAACCGCTGGACATTTTGAGACTGAACATCTTAAGTCTCAGGAGTGAGCGCAGTGGAGTGCCAAGCATTGCTTTGTAATTCAAGGTACTGTTTGGTTTTGCCACTGTTCGTTACCGATCAACAGCATGTCTCTCCACTCACATTGATACACATTGCAATAAAAAATCGACTAATTACAGTTTCCTGTTGTTACAGACAATACTTATGCTATTCCATCCGTTAATGATGACGTAAAAGTTGATTTTGATCATGAGAAGCTTGCGATAATATCTTAGGTTCAAAATTAAATTAGCGCGTCAAAACCGTAGTAAGGCTAAAGATGCAAAGTTTTATAGTGCCTACTTGAAATGTTTACCGAGGAGTCTAAAGGACTACGACTGATTAAACTTGTTCAGAAAGAGTTTATTGTTCAAAGAACTATATAATTGGTTTAGATATGAACTGAAAGCCGGTACCTTGGACGATAATCTTTATTGTCGACCAATTACTGAACTCTTTAGGAGTTGTGTTACCGCTCTAGTTTCAATAATAAAGTTATTTTCTTCGAAGCTGTCATTAACTAGTAATGAAAGTTTCGCTGTTGGAGTAAGACGAAGCGGAACGATGTAGTAATATTCTTTTTGGAAGTTTGGATTATGAGGGTAATTAAAACTGGTTGTAATTAGTTGTAGAGGTGTTAATTGGTTCGCTAGCTGATTGAAATTCGGTGATGGTGACTTTGTGTGAAATATAATTGATATTCAAAATAATTATGCATCCAACGGATATAAAATTATATGATGAGAAAAAGGTAATTGCTTAATAAAAAAGGTCATTTACATGTTACGTTAGATTCGTGGTGGTAAGCAAAACTGTTTGCCTATCCATACATACACACATATTCATCACGCCTGTATCCCATAGGGGTAGGCAGAGACTATAGACCGCCATTTTGCATGATCCTGACATATTACTTTCGCCTTATCGACTTTTATCAATTCTTCATGCATTCTCGTCGATTCAGAAAACTTTTGACCGGGCCCTTGTACAGAGTATCACCGATTTGGGTGGTGTATGTTCGGTGTGGTTGACCCCTACTGACTCTCCCAACCACACTTGTATTGTACGTATATATTTGCTTTTTTATTCTCCTTTCATCCATCTTCTCTACGCAACCAAACCATCTATCCTACATGTATTTATTAATACTTTAAACAAATGATGTATACTTAGAACTGAATGCCTGAGGTATTTTCTACCAGTGGAACCTAGGTTGATGCAAAGATGAAACGAGGTAGGTGCGTAAATAACAAAAAAAGATCATGGCATATTAGTTACGATACGTGTTTGGTAAAACCTTAAGAATATTTGATAATATCTTCCTTATCATATCGGTGCCTATATTTCAGCAAAAATCTAAGGAAAAGCCCTGTTAGCTGTGGAATTTCTTGTGTAGATAATGAACTATAGTCTATTTACGTCTCCAGTTACAATATTAATTCCTTTCATCTAATATAAATAAAATTGAAGTGTCTGTTTGTAAAGTGAAAATAAAAAAAATGTCCAACTACATATCGTTATATACACGATACCTATAACGAAAATGACCTTAGATTTTTTTGTCTGTCTGTCTGTCTGTCTGTTTGTTCCGGCTAATCTCTGAAATGGCTGGACCGATTTAGACGGGACTTTTACTGTCAGGTAGCTGACATAATAAGGAGTAACTTAGGCTACATTTATATTAGAAAAAAATATTTTATTTTAGAAAAATAAAGTAGTACTGTCCAGAACCGCGCGCAGCTCACGCGCATGTCACCACTGGGCCGTCACGTCAGGCGCCTCCCACCAGTTCTCCCACCAACGAATCAATATCACATTTACAAAATATTGTATATAAAGAAATTTTTCAATAAAGTTAATACAAAAAACTGGAAATAAATGTGTAACTGGAGTTTACAGTCGCTTGCTAAGAGATGGCGCCACCGTAGAAGTAGATCGCGGTGTGGTTTCGTTACAAAGGTTGATAGTTAAAATAAAAATGCAAAACCAAAAAAAATTTAAATAAACTAATATATAAACCAACTTTTTTGTTAAATTCCACGCGGACGAAGTTGCGGGTACAGCTAGTTTTTAAATATGAACATCCACGTGACGGATTGTATTACTTATAATTTTACCATTATAATGATCAACATCAACGATAAAAAAAATAACGATCATGATTATATAAATAACAATTCTTTATATTTCCAGGTATAATAGGTATAAAAAGTTGTACAAGGGAACTAAAGTACTCAATATGCACGTGTATGATAGTCGTCATGATGCAATTGCAAATAAATATCTTCTTTGCTACATTGGAAACGGATTGTTTTATTTAATACTAATTTAGTGAATATGTATGTACAAAGAAAATAGCCAATATTATTTAACATTTTTTTATTTAAGTGACGATCATGCCCTTCACCTGATGGTAAACAATATGAAAACCATGGAGAGTAGCACAATTAAACCACAACATTAATTACAAAACAATGCTTGACATTTCACTAAGCTCGCAATCCTGAGAACGTAACAGTGCATTTACCTTGCTACTTGGCGGAAGAAAGATACATTGCGGTGGTACCTACCCAGGCGTTCTCTCTGATACTCCTGATGAGAGATTTGCCATCAGTCAATATAATTTGAATTATATCTCATAATCGTATTTGAATAAATGAATGCAAGTATCAAACATCAAATTAATTATCCATATGGTTTATTAAAATTACGCAATTCACGCTAATTGATATTATAATTTTGACTTCTGAGGTCAACAACACACTTTGCCATGATGATATCCGATGGTATTACATTTCGCGTTTATAAATTATTAAATTAAATTAGTTTTATAATTAATACAAAACCAATTGATATTGTTTTCCGTTAATTTGATAGGTAGTGTTTTAATATCATTTCTGTTTTGAGTACGATCAATTTAAACTCTGAAAATTATTTAGATATATCAAATTTATTAAAACATTAAATACAATAATATAACGTGATGTTTTATTATATGTTTTGATATATTTCCACGAAATTAAACATCTATTCACTGTGTGCCTATTTTCAGATTTATTCTACTCAATATTGGTGTCTTTACTTCGTAAATACTATCAACCGTATTAACAAACCGCTTATAAACCTATTTTAGGTATCGAATGTTCTGTCTTCTTCTCTATAACTGTATTCTAAAGATGTTTGAAAGGGACAAAATATTCGATGGCTAAACATGGTTTTAAAACTATCTATGAACAACTACCCACCTTAAGGTAGGCTGTCAGAAAATGCCTTAGGCATTAAGTCCACCTAACTCATCAATAAATAAATAACCCCGTTTATAGTTTAAATCCAGGTTGCTGATAAATCTACAAAGATTTCTATGGAATGAATATATCCGATCAATACCAGTTGTATTTGTCGGATATATCCTTTTCATCAGAAAAATCGAAACACCTTGCAAGTTTATGTTTGTAAGGATTATCAGAAAAAATGTGTATTATTATTACCTATATTATATTTGAAATCCTCATTTTATTCACTATTAAACGACATTTGACATATGATATGCCTAAATATACACATTTTTCTAATAATCCTTACAAAACTTAAACTTGCAAGGTGTTTCGATTTTTCTGATATTCTTATCAGATATTATACTGGGTATCTCATGACTGCTACCGAAACCGAAGCCGGTGATAGTTTTAGTGACTACAAACACAATGCAATAAAAAAAATCGCATAGAAGCGCGACAATTATTTTTTATGTTTTTTTAAATATTGTCATTTTTGGGTGGTAAATCCATAGTTTTTGCTAAAATAATAATTTAAACTCATTTATTCCTTAGAATATTTATAAATAAAAGGGTATATACGATTATTTTAGGAAAACAATTATTTATCACCCAAATATGGACACAGGAAAAAAATTACGAAAAAAAATTGTCGCTTTTTTTTGCAAATTTTTTCTGTTGCATTGTGTCTGAAGTCGCTTTAAATTACCACCCAGCTTCGTTTTCGGTAGCAGTCTTGATATACCCTGTATTTTTTTTTTATTGCAGTGAATAGCGAGACCAGCATGCCGTTCGCCTGATGTACCATCAAGCGAACGGCTTGCTCGTCTCGTCATTCATTGCAATAAAAAAAAAAGTAAATAATTTTTATACATTTATCAAATACATGAATCAATGTCTCATACAGAAGTAGCCGTCGTTAATCCCAAACATTTGAGCATAAGCAATAAACAATCATTCAAACAGAAGCCACGTGTTAAACCGTCGCTGACGTATCGTGGCTTTACGTATTTTAATTTTATACATAGCCGGAGACCTGAATGGCTCCCTTATCGGCGAAATTTGCATAATACCTACACGGCAGAAAGCGCTTTTGATATTGCGCCGCAGATTATCGCGGTGAAAGCCTCCGTCTTTGGACTAAAAGAGATTCTACCTGCACTACGCGTGAAATAATCCTCAATAGTGGTCTTTGAGACTCAGATTGGTTTTGCTTCATTAGTTCTTTTGTTAGTTCATTCTTTGCTCAAATTATTTCAAAGGGATTTGTGCCCAAGTGCTCCTTAGTTAATGAAAAAGCTGGTGTATCTATCAACTACTATAAACGTAATATTTCTAAGGAGACTTTTAATATTAAGTCTGCGTCGTCTCATATTGCAATTTTTATAACTAAAGATCCCTTAATATCATACTTTTTATGTTATCATTATCATAATATATAAGGTCTATTTATAAACATATAAGCATATTTTCCATCGGGAACAAACGTACTATACTCGCTTATGCGACTTTTTCAGCCACTGTGCTGGTCGGTTGTCAACTTTATTTTAATAACTCATCTTTAGTAATTATTAGTTGTATTTAACTTAATTTCGCAGACGTAGCAGAATTAAATGGTCATATAAAGATTAATTAACCATTTTACGACACCGCAACAAACGCTTGTCTTAAATATTGATGCTCTAGGCAATACACATTCAGCAACATAAGTCGCTACACACTTCTAATTTTTTGATAAACCTTTTATACGAATTATATTTCGAAATACTTTGTAGCAATAAAATATAATCAAGTAAAGTCATTGTTGTTGAGAAATGCTATAAACATATTGGAAATAATAATTATTTTGAGTGATAAGACCATTTGAAATTTTATAAATGTGTAACGATCTATGTTGCTGACTGTATGTTAATATTTAACTGGAATGACAGACCATATACCCATTTTCAGTCGCGCGCTTCACATATTGCATTCCTCTGTGGTTACGGCAAATCTGATTTAGAATTAATTGAACAATATTGTATCATCAAATTATACGAACAATTAATCCATAAAAACGTAAAACTGATTGTTTTGAGATTACTCATGCTATAAAGCAATTGAATGGCGGTAAAGTCTTGTTATCTTAAACGCTGATAACATTGGTATTTTTATAGCAGTAATTCGAGAAACGAGCTACCAGCCACTTGGTGATTAATGAATACCGCCACTAATACCCTAACGCCCGAATACTGGAACGCCATTCAAATAATAAGTTGCTCTTAACAGCGCACGGCCCACTCAGCCAATACATTTAATCGGGATTAACGTAGTTAAGCGCCATTTATATTTAATTTGCGTTCCAGTATTTGGGCGTAAGAGAGTATTCTGTGTGTGGCTGGTCTTTGAAGGTTGACCGAATCTATGAAAATATTTAAAGCTGGAGTTTGTTTGTTTGTTACTTGTAGTCTATTGGTGCGAACTGTTAAAACATTTTATGTTGGATAGGTCATATAACAAGGTATGTTACAGGCTATATATTATCACGCTATGACCTATAGGATTGAAGCAGTAGTGAAAAGTCTAGCATAGCAATACGAGGATTTTTTTTTCGTTTTAGGTGGTCCGATTGGTCGATATTCTAAATTGATAGTAGTAATTGAACATTCTATTGTCCGCATAACATTATATCCCGATATATTAAAATTATATTTTGAAAAGTGCACCCGGGCGGAGCCGGGCTGGACCGCTAGTAAGAGATAAAGGATGGGGAGGATTGTTGTCTATTGGGTCTTTGTTAAATACAAGGTAGATTATTACCTATATTACCACGGAGCATCCACTCAGTGCTATGAAAATGCGTGTCACTTTTCATTATTGATAGGAGAAGCAATAGCGGTTTGTCCCTTGTATTCTGTACACGGAGATTTTCGCGGCAATAATTACGAGCTGATTTAAGACGTTATTTTCCTCTCGTCTGTACGACACAGTTCCTTGTTGTAAGGGATATTATGTTGTCATGTATTTCATTGGAGGATGATAAGGTGATTCGAAAGCTATTACTCCTGATTTATTGGATGCTTTATTAATCACTGTTATACAGGGTGATATTTGCATAAATATATTATTTAGATTAATCCACGTGTTTCTCATCACCCTGGGTGACATTAAACAACATTTAAAAAAATTCCGAGATGTTTATTGTCACAAATCATCATTTTAGTTTTCGAGATTTTTGGACACCCCGTATAGATTATTACCGCTTCACTGAACTTCAGTTCGGTGCAGGAACTTACCTGAGCCATAAAAAGATTCGTACCTATACGGGTTTATCAGTCTTGAAATTAAATCGCGAGTTATCACAAAACTACCAGACAGTTGTTTTAAATATTAGTGCAATATTACTTGTAGACTGTAGTGGCAAGAAACATGTGGTTTAAATTAAATACCATATTATGTAAATATCATTCTGTATAGTACTGGAATTTCTTTTAGTGATCTAATTTATTGGTTTACAACGATAATTGGCCTATCGGTATTAAATATGCGGCTATTATGATATTATGATAATAATAATAAATACTTATCCTTATAAATTGATTTATCAAATCCATAAATAACGTTATAATGACGTAATTTTACCTCGAATTAATTCCTATCCCTTCTGGGAAAAATGTCTAATTTAATGTATGTATGTATGATTTACTTTCATCAATATTCATATTTGAAATACTTCCAAAACATAAATTATATTATAACGCATGATACTGACATCAATTTTTACGCTAATCTGCAATATGAGAACAAGATAACACTTACTAGTGGATAGTTTGGCAAATGAATCAGACAGATACTTATAATGCACATAATCACATAGATAATAACGATAATTAAATCGATTTAGATGATAGGCGTGTACTACAGACAGCTGTACCATAAATATTTTCCTTTACTTTGGATTATTCCGACAATATCATTGGTTGGTTGAATCAGCTCAGTATCTTAAATGTTTCTATTAGAGAAAATCAATGATAGAGCAATCACGTGATTTGATGTTAAATAACATCACTGCTAAAGACTATAATAAAACGCTATAATCTATATCACGTAATGGCTTTTAAGACCGGAAATTAGTTGATTAATAAATGCATTGAGAATTTGAATATAAAAATAGCGAAAAATAATTAGATCATTCAACCAGAAGGTTAGCAAAAAGAGATGGTGATTACATTGTATAAACAAAATGCTATAAAAAATATGGCATTTTTACTAACGCTGCTAAAATTTAATGCGCCATATTATACGATATCTGATTGGAGCGATGCCTAAAATGAGGTCACTATATTTTATAACGTGCATACTTTCCCAAGCCAATATAAATATTTAGCTAAATAACAGAAATAATAATATATCCTATACCAGACCGTATAAATCCCACTGCAGGGCATAGGCCTCCTCAATAATCTAAAAATCTATTAAGATTATTTATGGAATAGTCCATCTAACATACGTCAAAAATAATATTGGTTTCTAAAACCTTATGTATAACAAAGGTCATATGTTATTATTCCTTCGGTAATTCACATTTAGATTGGCGTAGCAGACTAATATGTGGACAATTAGATCAACCAGTTATAATTGGCCATTGATGTTCAGAAATCCATTGGGACTTTAGATGCATTGCTATCATTATACCTAGTCAGGTCATAAATTCTGTCACATGTTTAATATAAAATAATTGAAACAAGTTTATTCATTATGTAACCATTTATATACCAAAATGATCTTAACAAAACATAGATTCTTATGACACTAAAGTTTATTCAAAATGGCCTCCGTGATTTTGAATACAGGCCTTCAATCTGCGCGGCCAGTTGTCTATCGTAGCACGAACGAGGTCATGTCAATATCGGCGGCTGCCTTAATCAAGGATGTCTTGAGTGACTCCAAATTGGGATGAAGCTTTGAGCACGCCTTTTCCTCCAAGTGTTACCATATCTTATAATCTAACGGATTCAAATATGGACTGGAGGAGGGCCAGTCTTCGTGCCGGATGAAGTCGATTTCACGCGCCGCCAGCCAGTCTTGTGTGCTCTTCGCTCTATGAGCTGGCGCGGAATCTTGTTGGAATACCCAGTGCCTGTTATTGAACATGGTATGAGAAACAGGTTCCACAAGGTTCGTCAGGACTGTATTTTGATACACAACTGCATTCGTTTTTACACCTTTCTCACAAAAATTTACCTCTGTTAAGCCCCAATAAGAAACTCCCAACCATACCATGAGCGAGGATGGAAAATGACCTCGTTGGACACGCGGAATACGGTTGCTCGCTTCTTCACTACTGTGTGCGTACACCTTATCATTTTGTTTGTTGTAGCTCTCTTCTATAATTAAAAAAAAAATCATCTGAAAAAAGAATTTCCCGATATATTTTTACCGCATACCGCTTCAACAAAGCGTGGCATCTCTTCAGTCTCAGGTAGGTACATTAGACGAGCATTCAAACGATGTCCTGTTTTTCTTCGATATGCCCGAAGCCCTAAGTCTTCATTTAACATCCTTTTCACCGTGGTTCTGCTTAATCCCATCTGAAGGGCCAACAGTTTCTGCTTACGTTTGGAATTTCTTTGAATCCTTCACAGCTTTTATCACTGCTGGAGTCCTAACAGACCGAGGGCGACCACTTTTTGACATGTCATCTACACTAGAGTCTTCATTGTATCGTTTGATGGTACGATAAACGAATCTTTTGGCTATATTCAAATTTTTCAGTATGTCAAAATTTTGAATTGGCGCGTAACCGCAACGATGCAACGCAATAACTGCAACACGGTCTTCTTTAAGCGTCCACTCCATATTTAAAAATGAGTAAAATTCAAAAAAGTATACATTTTTATTTTCATGAACAATTTGAAATTCGAATTCAATAAACTTTTTTGTGGCCAGCATTCTAAAAGAAAAGTTTTTACTGTGTGACAATACTTATGACCTGACTGTGTAAGGTTGCTGAACCTCATTACCTCAACTCTTAAAATAAAAATGAAAAGCTCTGACTGCATCTCAGTATTCTGCTTATTTTGAGTGCAATTTTGTGTTAGAGTACCATAGTATAGTAAACGGACCAGACGCGGCCGCCAACATGTTCACGGTGGTCGCGGGTTCAAATCCCAGAGCATATCTCTGACATAATGGTTTCTTAGATTTACGCGAATGTTACACATTGAAATAAGACTATTATTCACGGATTTTATCGCGGATTTGGTTTAATTTTCACATTTTGAGTTCCCGACGTTTCGATTACTTTACAGCTTTCGTGGTCACGGGGCGGACTGAGGTATTAGACGTTCGCTCTGTGACTGTTACAATTCAACTACCCTTATTTTTCAATTATTAATTTAAATATTAATTTAAATAGCTAGTCTGTATTTGCGATCCAATGCGATCACAGTGTCTTGAGGTCTGGCAGTTGGTCTTTTGGGTTCCGATTTAATTAAATGTAGTATTGGATCCCATGCTTGTGCAAGCTTCAAGCCATCTTCTCTATTGAAATTTGGATGTTTTTTAATTTCAATAGCCTCGCGAAACATCCTGGGCAGGAAACGGTGTTCTTTAGCGAGGACTTGTTGCTGGTCAAAGCGGAGGTAATGCTTGGAGCCTTCTTCTATATGTTCAGCAACTGCAGACTTCGTTGAGCGTCGATGTTTGACATCAGCTATGTGTTCTTTCACACGGGTCCCTATGCTTCGTTTTGTTTGACCAATGTAGGAGAGGCCACAGTCGCAATCTATTTTGTATACGCCCGGTTCTTGCAAAGGTATATGGCACTTGACAGGTGGTAGAAATTGGCTAATCTTCTTGGGCGGCTTGAAGTAGGTTTTAATAGAAGCACGCTTCAGGATATAGCTAATCTTGTCCGTGACTCCTCTAATGTATGGCAAGACAACGGGGACTCGTTCAACTGTGGCTGGCTTCACTCGGTCTCTGTGACGGCGGCGTGGAATTTGGAGATTGTTGTCTCGCAGTACTTGCTTGACGTGTTGCAGCTCAGTCGCCAGGTGTTCCTCGTCACAGATTCCTCGTGCTCTCTGAAACAAGGATTTACCCACGGTAGCTAACTGTTTTGGGTGGTGGTGAGAATGATTTGCATTGCCTCACATCTGGCTACATGTTGTGGAATAATCATTACTATGTACAAGTGGATGGCGTTGCTATGGGCTCACCTGTATCTCCAGTAGTCGCCGATATTTTCATGGAGGACTTCGAGGAGACAGCCCTTAGTACAGCCCCAGTCTCACCCAGATTTTACAAGCGGTATGTAGATGATACTTTCACAATTTTACCATCTGACCAAGTAACTGCTTTTTTAAATCACCTTAACTCCATCAACAATAAAATTCAATTCACTATGGAGTTAGAACATAATAAATCTCTTGCTTTCTTAGATGTCTTAGTAATCCGTAATCCTGATCAGTCCCTAGGTCAAGAACTCAGTTGCTGAACATATAGAAGAAGGCTCCAAGCATTACCTCCGCTTTGACCAGCCCCAAGTCCTCGCTAAAGAACACCGTTTCCTGCCCAGGATGTTTCGCGAGGCTATTGAAATTAAAAAACATCCAAATTTCAATAGAGAAGATGGCTTGAAGCTTGCACAAGCATGGGATCCAATACTACATTTAATTAAATCGGAACCCAAAAGACCAACTGCCAGACCTCAAGACACTGTGAGCTCCTTCTGCGTAGATCGGATCGCAAATACAGACTAGCTATTTAAATTAATATTTTAATTAAACATTGAAAAATAAGGGTAGTTGAATTGTAACAGTCACAGAGCGGACGTCTAATACCTCAGTCCGCCCCGTGACCACGAAAGCTGTAAAGTAATCGAAACGTCGGGAACTCAAAAAATGTAAAAATTAAACCAAATCCGCGATAAAATCCGTAAATAATAGTCTTATTTCATATCTCTGACATTTCAGAGTCATGAGTGAATTGATAGCTGTCAATCACCACGCACTATAACGGTGAAGGAAAGCATCGTCAGGAAACATGCATACCATAGCGATTTATAACAATTTCTATCATATGTAAAGTCCGCCTGTGGACTATATGGCCAACCCACTCTCAACCGCACTATCCATTATAAAGGAGGTCCGTACCCTGTAGTGAAGGGCTGATACAAATAAAAATGGTTCTAGTAAACGGCTGACCAGGAAGGTATATCAAGGCCACGGGTCATACAGGGGCATTAGATGTTGTGCGGTCATTAAGTTGTGTCAGTAAAAGAAATATCCAGTATTATATTGCATTGCATTGAATCTTTTGTATTTACCATATTGATTTAGCATTTACATTTATACTATTTATATTTCTGTATCAGCCCATATACGTCCCACTGCAGGGCATGGGCCTCCTCTACAACCGAAAGTACGATTGAGAGTAGTTAGGCCATATAGTCCACCACGCTGGCCTAGTGCGGGTTGGCGGACTTACATACCATAGAATTTTTATAAATCGCTATGGTATGCAGGTTTCCTCACGATGTTTTTCTTCACCGTTTTAGTGTGTGGTGTTTGACTATAAATACACACATGACTCCGAAAAGTCAGAATGTGCCCTGGGATTCGAACCCGCGATCACCATATTTGCCAATGAATAATTACTTATTAACAAAACTAATTGGCTTGAAATCAAATAAATGTAGGAAAACAACATAGTATGATCTATTTCCAGTAATGAGTCATATTTTAACATCATAGCATGTTTTAAAATCTGATACAACGATGCGCAAACAAAAGAAATGTTGTAAACAATTTTACGTTCATGTTTGCTTTGAAAAGAGATCGTATCAGATTCCCGTTATTACTACTTTCTGTAGGTAAGAATAATGTCCCTGCAACGAGCCACAAATAAGTGTTATTTACAGTAAATCTGATTTATTTATGTGAAATCAGATGAAAATCAAACAAAGCTATGTTGATATCCTGTTTCTTGTTATCTAGCGGATTTCTGATTTTACTTTCCGTGACGCTTTTATTTTATTTTTGTAAGGTACGTTTATTATTTTCTGGAAATTTAATTCATCATTTCATTAGACTGAAGGGCTTCGTGTTATTGGTATTCTTGAAAACATTTTTAATGCAATCCCAAAATCAAATCATCACGCATGATACACAAATTTATCTAATAATAGATTCTTAAGAATACATTCCAATAGTATTCCATATATTATAGTAATTATTATTATTATAAATCGAAAACGTGACTAACCACAAGATTCTCACCTTTGAATCCAATTATACCAATTTACATCGTCTACTTCTACTACGTGAGCTTATAATAAACAATTCTAGCCTTTAATACCGAAAATTGCCCGTAAAATATGATAGCATTACATCACATTGCAACAAGACTAAGGATGTATCGTATCCTAATAAAATGCAAAATGTGCACTGTTTAAATGGGGTATGATAATGGCTGGGATTTAATCGACCGAACAAACATACGAACTAGGACCCACTGCTTTTGTTATAATATATGAGATATAATTCTTTGTGAGCTTTCCACTAGCGTCTGTCGGAGTTACGTCGAGTGGAAATTTGAAAAGTTTCTTATTCACGTTGTTTTGTGCTTAAAGCAAATATTATTTTACATTGTTTGCAAATAATCTAGAACAACGAATATAATATGTTGTTTTTGTTTAATTGTTTCTATACTGTAAGTTTTAATTGTGAGCAATAAGGTGCTTTTATTCTTTCCCTTGTACATGTCAGCTGCAGATCTCGTTTGTTAAATGTTATATATTTTATTTGTAAAAATGCCGCCTCAAGCGACTATAGATGCTGTATGGAATTTCATGGAACTGTCAGTGCTGGAAAACTTAACAAATACGTATATTTTTCAAACAAGAATAATCATATTATTGTAGAAACTCGTTATGCTCAATTGATGTTTGATGATCTATGATGACAGCCTCCGTGGCGCAGTCGGTTAGAGGCCGCCTGTAAAACGAGAGGCCGTGGGTTCGATCCCCGCACCGAGAGATATTATGTTTGTGCGGCCCACAAATATTTTTGTTTGGGTCTGGGTGTTTGTGAGTCCGAAAATTCTTTCGTAGTTCCTGATACTCACGACAACAAGACTCAATCTAAGTATGGGGTCAGGACTGTGTATGTGACTGTTGGGTGTTATTTATTTATTTATTTTAATTAATCCTGGTCTCTAATGGCCTTATTAGTAAACTTGGATGAGTGAGGGATTAACTTTAGCCCAATGCTATAGAATCAACTCGATTGTTTTGTATAACTAGGTTTTCACGACTTTATTAACCCGGCGATCGCACAGTTGGGTCTATAGTACCCACGCCTTTTGAAAATGCACGCATTTCTATAAAATATTTTTGCGACGTTGCTACACTTCTCATTAGCTGGAGCTAACGGTCTTCTCTTCCTTTCAAATATCGCCTTACAGTGGTATCGTGTATACAGCGGTGGATAGACGCGGATAAACACAAGAAAGGTAAATAAGACCCAACTATACACCTGGTGTCGTAATTTCGCGCCGTCTTTTTTTAAATGTATTATTGTCTTATTGTATTGTTTTCAGAACCTTTGTAATTATGGATCGCGAAAAACTCGAACAGCAGCGAATTTTAGCTATTATGCAAGAATCCGACTCCGAATATGAAAATTCTACATCAGAAAATGAAGAGGAAGATCATCTGAGTGTTCGCAACCAGGAAAGTGACACCGATCAAAATGTATCTGACACGGACAGTGACGATGTGCCCCTTGTTGAACTATGCCATCAGCTACATTCTTCAACGTCTGAAATACAGCACAGTTTTGATACTTATTTGACTACCACCACCTCTGAAAGTCAGATAGGAACATCTTATTTTTTTGGAATAGACGAGACCAAGTGGCAGCAGAGGCCTACCCGCCAAAATGTCCGAACTAGGGCGGAAAATATCATAACACAAGTGCCAGGTGTTCAACCAGTAGCTCAAAATGTCTAGAATAAACGCATACATAATACATAAGAAGAACAACAATACCACGACAAAGCGTAGCAAAAGCGGCGCAAAAGGGTAAGAGATTTTTAGGAGAACCTGATGAGGAACCACCTGTGAAGATATCTAATGCAAAAAGAAGGTGTCAGGATTGTCCTGCCAAAAAACACAGGAAATCTAGAAATACTTGTCGGTGCTGTAAAAAATACATCTGCATTGAGCATGCTGTGTTGTACTGCAAGGATTGCGCAGATGAAAGAGAAACTATGACTGAATAATTATAAGACTATTATAGAAAATAGTTGTTATTCCTGCTATAAATTTCATGGTTATACTTACTATTACGTTAAAATTGTGAAAAAAGTTTGTTTTCTATTTTTTTTTTTAGTTTAAGACAGAGGTTACCTATTTTGTTAAAGTTTTTTCATACTTTTATAAAAATGTCATTAAAAACTTATATCTCGTACCAGGTTGTTTTTGTTTATCCAAAAAGTCATAAACAATAGGTTTTTCATCCTATTATTATGATATGTCAGTAAATTTATTTTAATTATTGATGTTATGGCGTTTTTTTATACGGGTCCATTAGACCCAACCCTACTACCGTTGTGACATATTTCCACTGTGCTGACGCCGGGTTAATAAACACGGATGTACTTTGGCCTAACATGACAATTCTGTTACGGGAACCCACTGATTTCAAAAGTAAAATAAAGGAACGAAATAATCAAGTAGATTCTTAATCCTTGGGCTGAAGTTAATACTCACTAATTTATTAATAATGCCCTTAATGGACCCTTAAAGGGACTTTACCTTTAATCTTTGTTTGAGATGACCTTCCTTTGAAAAATACCGAGATTTTCAACATCTAATAATTGCATTTTGAATATATGATGACACATAAGATTTTATCAATGCTTAGGCGAGGAAACGAAAAGGTAATGCAACCTTGTTTTCAATTGCTGATTTTGATATGATATGTGCAATTTGTATTGACAAAGACCAGTTTAGATTTCAAAATAGCGATTAAGCTTAAAAAGAAATCTAATGACTAACAGATTAAGATGTTTTTAAAGTACAGAAATAGTATTCAAGCGAGTTATAAAAACAACATACTTTTAACAGCTATGGAAATCCTTGGCGAGATCTTATATCTGGCAGAAAATAAAAAAAAGCGATTGATGGTGATGTTTTTTTTTATTGCAATGAATAGTGAGAAGAGCCTGCCGTTTGCCTGAATAGTGAACCATTCGACCGCTCATAGACAGAAGCAAAACTAAAGAACACCATGAATCACGAAGCAATGCTTGGCATTCCACTGTTTTCATCCTGAGACATAAGTTGTGTTAAGTGTCAGTTTGTCCAGTAGTTACTCTGATGATAATTCCAATAGAACCTAAAACAAATACCTAATAGAAAATTATCCGCGTCCGTGGCTAAGCTGGTGAGGTAACGACTGATGTTTGTGAGATCTACATTTATTAGTTTCGGGTCTGGGTGTTTGTGGGACCGAAAAATCTCTCGTAGTTTTGCTGTATTACTAGACTTAATTAATCTTAAGGTGAGTTCAAGAATATGTATGTCACTCTTGGGTGTATTTATTTATTTTATTTGAAATGTTAACGGTTGCCAAGAATAACCAATATCTGAAAGATTGTCACTAGTGCGCGGCACTTAATAACAAGGACTCAGAATGATGCCACAGAAAAAAATAACTGTTAGTTAGGTAATTACTCTAAGCTGCTAGTTGACTATATACTGTATGCTTCCACATATATATCACTTTACGTATCTCAAAGTTTTGTAGGGTATTTCTGTGCGCTGATTTTCATGCGATGTTATCCATACCCATTAAGGTGATAAAAAAATAACTATAAACCCTTAAATTATAAAAGACAAATGGATGCTTGAGTCAGATACGATCCCACCATGTTGTACAACCATTCTAATTGTCAAACTGAAGTAGACTGTAGTCATCCATGGAGCGTCTACTCCTGACATTGGACTGTTGTAGTTGCTGATTGTATTGTATCAGCCCATATACGTTCCACTGCAGGGCACGGGCCTACTCTACAATCGAAAGTACAATTGAGAGTGGTTAGGCCATATAGTCCAACACGCTGGCCTAGTGCGGTAGTTGCTGATATTAGGTCCTAATAGTTCCTTCCTGGCGTAATATGAGCTGACGACTTGACAGACCTTCCTGGTCCGCCATTTACTAGAACGATATTTATCTGTATCGGCCTATATTCGTCACACTGCAGGGCACGGGCTTTCTCTATAACTGAAAGTACAATTGAGAGCGGTTTGGCCATATTCCACCACCCTCGCCTAATGCGTGTTGGCGGAGTTCACATAACATAGAAATTCTTACAAATCCCTATGATATGCAGGTTTTCTCACGATGTCTTCCTTCGCCGTTATAGGGTGTGATGGTTGACTATCATTACACATATGACTCCGAAAAGTCAGAGGTGTGCCTTAAGGGTTCGAATCCACGACGACTGCGCACAGCCGCATCTGGTCCGTTACAAACAGGCCACCACGCACTTAATGCTATATGAACGATGCTATATCGTATTATTTTCATCTGTCTGTATCAGCCCATATACGTCCCACTGCAGGGCACGGGCCTCCTCTACAATCGAGAGTACGATTGAGAGTGGTTAGGCCATATAGTCCACCACGCTGGCCTAGTGCGGGTTGGCGGACTTACATACCATAGATTTTTTTATAAATCGCTATGGTATGCAGGTTTCCTCACGATGTTTTCCTTCACCGTTTTAGTGCGTGGTGATTGACTATCAATACACACTTGACTCCGAAAAGTCAGAGGTGTGCCCTGGGATTCGAACCCACGACCACCGTGAACATGTTGGCAGTCGCGTCTAGTCCGTTTACCAACAGGCCACCACGCACTTATTTTCATGCCAACTTAATTTCAAGTATTTCACCATAATTGTAATGTGCCTGAAACGTACTGGTAATATTCATTATAAAGGATCAGCAGTTGAACAATTTAACGTCATGCTTACTTTCAATCAAACTTATTACGAAGGCCAATAACTCTTACTCGGTAATTGCATTAACGTACGCCCACTATCTATATTTCCTAGATAACACCTTAAACTATTATTGCGTTCATGAGATTATATCAATTGATAAATATATAAATATAAACATAATATGAACAATTCAATGTCTTTGATATTAGTTTCGTAAAGAATATAGGTCCAAAACCAATACGATGGCATCTCTCATATGTAAGAGTCTAGATAAGTTGACGTTTCAAAATCTGTGTCCCATTTTGAGGTATAATACATCTCTTTCAAGTTTCTGGTGGATACAGTTACTGTGAGTAGGCCTATTATATGCGTGAGGCGGCCAGGATAGGTACTACCGCAATGTCTATTTCTCCGACCAAACAGGAGTTTAAATAGACTGTTGTGTTCCAGTTTAAAGGACGTTGAGCCCAAGTATTGTATTGTATCAGCCCATATACGTCCCACTGCAGGGCTTCAGGCCTACTCTACAATCGAAAGTACGATTGAGAGTGGTTAGGCCATATAGTGCGGGCTAGCTGTAGTAGCTGGCCTAGTGCGGGTTGGCGGACTTACATACCATAGAAATTCTTATAAATCGCTATGGTATGCAGGTTTCCTCACGATTTTTTCCTTCACTGTTTTAGTGCGTGGTAATTGACTGTCAATACACACATGACTCCGAAAAGTCAGAGGTGTGCCCTGGGATTTGAGCCCGCGACCACCGTGAACATATAGACCAAGTAATCACTGGATATATTGAGACTTAATAACTTATGTCTCAGGAGGCGACCACATAACAGTGGAATGACAAACATTGCTGTGTAATTCATGGTGTTGTTTGGTTTTGCTTGAGTGAGTGGTCGTATCGCTTACTATCAGGTGAGTGGCATGCTCAGCTCACTTATCATCAAACAAATAAAATTTAAAAAAATCGAATTCTAGTCCTAATTTCCACGCATTGCCAAATTTGTATACGATTCAATTGGAATGCAAAAAGAGTAACATATTTTAGCATGTAAGTTGTTTTATATTTAGCATACACGAATAAATAAAAACAGCAAAAACAATGAAGCTAGTATGAGTAATCAGGTCTTCCGCTAAAAATAAACACTGTCACTTGTAAATCTAAAAAAATAGTGGGTAGATTCTGAGCCTTTGTGGACGGGAGGTGAAAGCGATATTTGGACTTGAGGCAAGCCCATCGACCTAACGAAACGAGACGGGGCAGCTATTTATGCACATCGGTTTTTCGCGATAATGATACTCTCAAGAACAAACCTATTCATGTAAACTTTAATGAAGTGAACCTAAGACTGGCTATGGTAATATATATGGTAATGCTCATTAATAGATTTGAATATACATTCGGCCAAGTTGAAACGTTTTCATATGACTAACATTGGACTAACATGGCGATTTATTTCTGAAAAATGTGTCATAAAGATACTAAATTAGTTTATTACTAGGAACTGGTAAGAACAATAAAATTGTTATTGCTTAGTTAACTTACGTCACGAACCAAAAGAATCTGTTGACCGTTTTGTTTCTTTCTTCATTCTTATCATTCATTTCGACCCTTCAAAGGGGAATTCTACATTATCTATTGAAATCAATGTACTCGCGTTATATCTAATTGATAATCACAATAAACTGGAGCATTTGAATAGAAATAAGGATATAAATATGTGCACTTACAATTCCTTAGTCAGTACTGGTGCATTAATCATACTGTGAAATACTGAAATTAGGAACCATGAGAGGTGAGTTAATTACAATCAAAGACAACAATTTATTAAAGTACTTTCTCGGTGTCGGTGGCGTAGTTGTACGAGGATACGGCTACAAAGCTAAAGTCTCGGGTTCGAATCCCGGGTCGGGCAAAGTGATATTGGATTTTTCTATTCATTCCGTGCACGGAGTCAGGAATTTGTCGCCCGAGATGGCGACAGGCTCGCCCCCTATCTCATCGTGAGACGGAGAATACATGGCAAATGTGGGTGTCCTGGCACCTCTGCCTACCCCTTCAGAGAAAAAGGCGTGAGTTTATGTATGTATATACTTAGAATGAATGCTACCTTCTTACCTTTTTGAAATAGTGGAAACTGTTTCTAATAACTTAGTATTTTTTGTGTAATGACTATTTATTCGTGATAAAAATATGTATAGACCCAAATTTTTTGGTTACAATTCACAGTAGCCCTGTCTCCTAAACTAAGAAATATATTATGTATTAAAGGAGCAGTTCTTTCCCATACCACACATATCATCATCATCATCATCATATCAGCCACAGGAAGTCCACTGCTGAACATAGGCCTCCCCCAATGATCTCCACAATGACCTGTTGGAAGCGGCCTGCATCCAGCGACTTCCTGCGACTTTAGTCAGATCGTCCGTCCACCTTGTAGGCGGGCGTCCAACACTTCGCTTGCCTGTACGTGGCCTCCACTCGAGAAGAGCACTTTCCACTGCAAGAGCTTGAAGGTATTTTCCAGCGCGGCAGTGAACAGTTTCGGAGATATGACATCTCCCTGTCTCACGCCTCTCTGTAGTGGCATAGCCTTCGTGCTCTGATCCTGTACTCGGACCGACATGGTGGCGTTGTTGTATATACACCTCAACACTTCGATGTACCGATAGTCTATGTGGCACCGCTGAAGAGACTGTAGCACAGCCCAGGTCTCGATCGAATCAAAGGCTTTCTCATAGTCCACAAACGCTAAACAAAGCGGCAAGTTATACTCCTCGATTTTTTGTATAACCTGCCGTAGCGTATGAATATGGTCTATGGTACTAAAGCCTTTTCGGAAACCGGCTTGTTCGGGAGGCTGGAAGTCATCAAACCTGCGTTCGAGACGATTTGTGATGACCCTTGAAAACAACTTATAGACATGGCTCAGGAGCGAGATGGCCCTGTAGTTCTTCAGCAAAGTGTTATCACCTTTTTTGAAGAACAGTACCACCACGCTCCTGCTCCATGCCTCCGGCGTTGAGCCCTCGAGGAGAACGGAATTGAAGAGCCTCTGAAGGACTTTCAGTACCGGCGTTCCGCCCGCTTTCAGAAGCTCTGAAGTGATTCCGTCCTCACCCGGCACCTTGTTGTTTTTAAGTTGTTTGAGGGCCATCTCAATCTCAAACAGGCTGATATCCGGGATATCATCGCTAAAGTGTCGGATTAACTCGGCTCTCGGGTCTTCGGCCGAGCTAACAGTAGGTTCGGCAACCGAGGTGTAAAGCTGTCCGTAGAACCTCTCGATTTCCCTTAATACCTCTGCCCTCATCGATACCACGCGGCCGTCTTCCGTCTTCAGCCTAGACAACTGGCTTTGCCCAATAGACAAGTCTCTTGCAAACACTTTGGAGCCTCCGTTCCGCTCAATTGTCTCCTTAATGCTCAGAGTATTGTGAGCACGGACATCGTGTCGCAAGGACTTCCAGATCCGTCTATTGAGCCGCCGATATACTTCAGCGTCAACGGAAGACTGCAGCGTTAAAGATCGACGTTCGGCCATGAGTTCAAGAGTGTGGATCGAGAGTTTTTGTGGTCTATCTCTACGGCGAGGTCTAAAATACTTAGATCCCACCGTATGGACAGCTTCTTCCAAACCGCTGTTTAACTCGTCCACTGCAAGGTTTTCTGTTAGACAATCAAAGCGATTTGTCAACTCGAGTTGAAAGCTCTCGGGGTTTCGGATATGGGCGCGCACATATATACTAAAGAAAATTTAAAACAATAGATTTAATCGTCTAATAACATTAGCCTTTGTTAAAACAATTATGTTCAATGTAAATTTACGAGTGATCATAATCATTCAGTGCTATATTTTATTTCAAATCAGTTGATATTTATCGCGAAACTATTTTAGCTAATTGGGGAAAATAAGTGGAATGGGTTTGTCTGCTAAGATGCCTTTGTGTGTTGAATAGTGCGGGTTTGATTCCTGCCCGGATAAGTGATTTGTGTGAATGTGTATTTTATCAACCCTTCTAAATGTTTACGAGAGTAAACATTACGTGGGACCATGATTTAGAAATGATGTAAATTTGCTAGTTACTAAATTAAAACTATGCAACACCTAAAACAAATAGAGGCTGAAAACATATCAATGTCTGTGAAATGAGTGGCCGCCGGTTTAATCTCCGCCCGGAAAGAAATGTTGTCTGGTCCACGAATATTTGTTTCGGGTTTAATTGTGGTTACCCCAAAAGTCTCTGTTACATACGAAACAAAACTATATGTGTGTGTATATAAATGTATATGTGTATGTATATAGTCATAGTTATTCATTGAAGTTTAAATAATTTACTTATTTTATGCGCCTACCGTGCTCTCTCTCTGCACCACCCAAAGGTTGACTGGAAGATAATGCCTCAGACATTAGGTCCGCCTTTATACAATTTATGTATATGAAGTATTAAATAAATAAATAAATAAAAACTCTGGTATCAATACAATGATTGTGATGTCTACATATATTTATTATTCTTATTATTTAGATATTATGTACTTAATAACATGTTTTATTTCGATTTCCAGGTATATTGGTTTCACTATTCAGTGTAACAGTGCTGGCTAGTGCTGCTACAGTCGATTACCATCAAAATGGCATGCACAGAATTATGCCACGTAGCGCCCCAGATAGGGACATGAACTATGATCCAAGAAAAGCAAAAAAGATTTGCCAAGCTCCTGGATCAGAAGGTGTGTTGGTCGCTCATGAAATCTGCAATAAATTTTATAAATGTTCCCACGACACACCAGTTGCACTGAAATGCCCCAAACATCTTCTATATAATCCCAAGTTTGAGTATTGTGATTGGCCTGAGAATGTAGATTGCGGAGAACGATTACATCCACAAGACGATGACGAAGGTCATGGTAACGAAGAGCCTGATGAAGATACAGATTGTGGCGTTGTCTATGATGACCCCAGTAAGGCTCCAACTATTTGTGCAAAAAACGGTTCCGACGGCATCCTAGTCGCTCATGAAAACTGCACTCAATTCTACGAATGTGCTAATGGCCATCCAGTGCGATTTTGTTGCCCCTCCGGTCTCTTATACAATCCGAAAATAAAACGATGTGATTGGTATTATAATGTCGATTGCGGTGATCGTAAAATTCCCGCAAGTAATGATACTACTGAATGTGATCAACATAGTGGCGATAATGGTAATAATGGTAATGGCACATGCAATTGTAATCCTAGTAAAGCTCCACAGATTTGCGCACAAAATAATTCCAGTAGCGTTTTCGTTGCTCACGAGAAATGCAATAAATATTATATTTGCTTACATGGTATTCCTGTGTCCAAAAAATGCCCAAGAAAGCTTTTATACAATCCGTATAGAGAGCAATGTGACTGGCCAAAGAACGTAGATTGTGATGGTCGTATATTATCAGAAGATGATGACAACGACGATACTAATACCGAAGATAATGGTGGTGATATAGACGATGGCGCTGAAGCAGAAGAAGAAGAAGATCACGGGAATTGGGATCCTAGTGAGGCACCAGCTATTTGTGCAGAGGAGGGTTCTGACGGTGTTCTTGTTGCACATGAGGCATGTAATTACTTTTATACGTGTTTACACGGTCGCCCATTCCCTGTAGCTTGCCCCCATGGCCTATATTATAATCCTAAAAAACGACAATGTGATTGGCCTAATAATGTACAGTGCAAAGGTAAAACTGGAATAACAGACTATAAAGAGGTTAACGGAAATGGAGTTACCGAAAAAGAAAGAGAAGTTTACAGTGATCCAAGTGAAGCACCAAAAATTTGTGCGAAGAAAAACTCTGATGGTGTTTTGGTAGCTCACGAAATATGTAATCGTTTTTACCAATGTTCAGGCGGAAAACTAATTGCGATGAAATGTCCTCCTGGACTCCTATATAATCCTCACGTAGAAGAATGCGACTGGCCCAAAAATGTAGATTGTAGTGGCAGAATTAAGCCAGACGATGAAGATGACGAAGAACCAAAAGACGATGAAGAAGTTACTAAAAAACCAATTATTGGATATGATGACCCAAGTCAGGCACCCGCTATTTGTGCCGAAGAAGGATCCGACGACATTTTAGTAGCTAATGAAGAATGTAATAAATTCTACATTTGTTCTGGCGGTGTGCCTGTTGCATTAAAATGCCCAAAGGGTCTTTTGTACAATCCAAAAAAAGAAGAATGTGATTGGCCTGATGCGGTAATATGTGGAGATAGAACAAAACCTGTTGTTCCTGAAGAGTGTGAAGATGATGATGATGTCGAGAACAATAACCACGAAACTGATGGCAACGATGATCCTAGTCAAGCTCCAGAAATTTGCGCCAAGGAAGGCTCTGACGGAATTCTTATTTCTCATGAATATTGTACCAAGTATTACATCTGTGTTAATAATCATCCCGTAACCATGAAGTGTCCCACATTCCTATATTTCAATCCTAGAAAGAACGAATGCGACTGGCCACAGAATGTAACGTGCAAAGGTAAAATTCCAGAAGATAAAGATGAACCGACCAATTGTAACGATGCCAGAAGTGGTGTGCTAAATGTAGTCCAAGCTTATGACGAAGGCGAAATATATGATGACCCTAGCCAAGCTCGAGAAATATGCGCCAGAAATCAGTCTGAGGAGGTGCTCGTAGCTCACGAATATTGTAATAATTTCTACCAGTGTGTGAATGGCAGACCTGTTGCAATGAGATGCCCACCAAATCTATATTTTGACCCTAGATTGCAAAAATGTGACTGGCGTGAGAACGTTAATTGCGGTAAGAGGATTATTCCAGATGAGGAAGAAGAAGGAATAGACAGTGGGGAGGATCATGAACATATTGGTAACAACCATGACGATCCCAGCCAAGCTCCTTATATCTGTGCCGAAGAGAATTCAAACGGAGTACACGTCGCACATGAGTATTGTAACAAATATTACATTTGTTTGAATGGTCATCCTGTAGCACTTAAATGCCCTGAAATCCTATATTACAACCCTAAATCCGAGGTTTGTGATTGGTCCTGGAACGTAGAATGTAATGGAAGGAAAATACCTGAAATATTACCATAAATTAAAAGTCATTGCATTTACTTACATTCATTAATTACATTTTCATTTACTTATTTATCGTCAAATGAAATGGAATAATTATTTTTTTTTGACAAAATAATATGGTAATCGTATTATTAACATAAGAAAATTTTAGCCTGTGATCGATATTTCTGTAAGAAGTTTTAAATTAAATTAACATTGACTCTTATTGGTTATTATATTGTAGATATTAGAAATTTATATGTATAATTAAGTTTAAAAACGATTCAGAATAAGTCTTTTATCCTAAACTAATATTTAGATATATTTTTTCGATATTGTATACCATTGTTTATAATAAAATTTATATCAAATTCTTTCTATTTTTTTTTCTATCGAGTAATTAGAACACCATTACCATTTACCTTTATGTTGATCTACACTGACCCGAAACACAAATTTTTTATTATTCATTTCAGAATCTATTACAACTTTTAACTATTTTCAGGATTTTTGTATGTATACTAATCTTGTGTGAGTGTGCTTGTAAATATGAAGATTTTTGATGTTGGTACTGCGACAGTTGTCGTGCATACCTCACTTATAGCGCACTACACATCGAAGACTCTGTCCCGCCGGCACATGTTGGCGGGCTAGTCGGTGGCGTCACTCATTGCAAGTCTAAAAAATTTGTTTGCGACATGTCGCCATCCCGACATGAATGAAGATTTTTATGACGTTGAGTGTCAACGGCAACTGAGCCACTGCCACTAACATTTCGGCGGGCGACATGTGGGCCGCTTGCCGCCGACATGATTCTTTTCTTATAGACCACCGGGTTGTGAGTGCAGGCTGTGTCATATTTACGAGCACACTCCCCCATAGAGTCGTGATTTAAGATGAGTTGAAACATGTATAATATGTAATATGACTTTCTTTATTTCACCATATTTATTGGCTGAACATATTTATACATACATAATAGTCACGCATGTATCCCAAAGGGGTAGGCAGAGACTATAGATTGCCACTTTTCTAGGTCCTGACATATTACTTTTGCTTCATACACTTTCATCAACCTTTTCATGCATTCTCGTTGGTTCAGGATACTTGACCGGACCCATGTAGAGAGTATCAAGGATTTGGATGGTGTAAGTTCGTTGAGGTCTACCCCTACCGAATAGACTCTTCCATCTACACCCGCATTGTATATTTCCCTGGTTACTCTCCTTTCATCCAACCTCTCTACATGACCAAACCATTGCAACATTCCTTTGTCAATTTCCGTCACAATATCCTCTTTCACTCCACAAGTTTTCATCACTACGCCATTTTGCACTATGTCACATAAACTTACACCACACATTCCCCTTAACGATCTCATCTCTACTGCTCTAATTTTACTTTCATGCTTCTTCTGCCATACCCAACTTTCACTACCATACATAAGCGTTGGCATTAACACTCCTTCATGGACAGCCAGCCGTGCCTTTTTGAGACCTCCCGACTACCTATAAAGGAGTGTAGCAAACCATTCACTTGATTTCTTGTATTCACTCTTCTTTCAATATCGCTGTCATGCTTTCCATCACTTGTAAAAATACAGCCCAAATATACGGATTCATTCACTTTTTCCATTCGCTCAGATTCAATTCTACTGTGCAGATTTATATGAGTAAGGTATCGTTTGAATCTTCACATTATCCTCTGTCTTCTTCTACCTGGCGTTATCCCGGCCGGTGCCAGGGGCCACCTTCCGGCGAATTCATTTTCCAACTAACTCCGATTTATCATAATCCAACATTATCCTCTGTGATACTGGCAATACTACAAATTATAATATCAGAATAATTAAAACTAGAAGCCAAACACACATCTGATACAAACAGTCTGTCTATTAAAAAATTTATATGAAGTACATCTAGATAAAAAAAATGTGTCAGATCAGACGTGGTCATCGCCAATATCTTTGGTAACCTACCTTAATTGGATAAGATTGCTATTATCTTCTAACCTTATCTTAATACACATTTATATCATTTAACCATCGGTTGTATTCAATTCCTTTTATTCTAATAAGTGCATTCTTTTCAGAGATTCTCTCCGAGTAAAGTCAATCATCATCATCATATCAGCCACAGGAAGTCCACTGCTGAACATAGGCCTCCCCCAAGGATCTCCACAATGACCTGTTGGAAGCGGCCTGCATCCAGCGACTTAGTCGACTAGTCAGATCGACCGTCCACCTTGTAGGCGGGCGTCCGATATTTCGCTTGCCTGTACGTGGCCTCCACTCGACTCCACTAAAGTCAATAATACCATGTTTTGGTGGTTATAAGTGTAGGTATTAGAATAAGCACTCACTTCCAGGAACTAACTATTGTATATTTTGTAAATTAACACTTTATACATTCACAGACAGAGTAAAATTATAACTATGCGACTCGGAGCGAGATGTGCTCGTGACGAGAGATGGCAGACTGTCTTTTTCATCCAAATAAACCGACCCTTTTATAGGACTACCCGAATGAGGATCGGTGGGGATAAATCTTCCAGAAAATATATTTAAGCCATAAAATAAGCCATAAGTCTATCCTTTCAACTAAAAATTAAGGTCGGCCCAAACATCTGGGCTATTGTCCAAACAGAAAGGTTTACCCAAACATGTGTACTATTGTCTAAAAAACATAAATTTGTTGCAAAGGATTACCGCCACTAAAGAACTTAACTATAATAATACAGTTTTATTGCCCCGGCATGAACGGGTCATTACAATTAGAAAACAATAATTTAGAACAGCATCTTTTTAACTAATATTATACAATAAGGTACACAAAAATTCTTACTTAAATAAAACGACTCGCAGATGTTTTATGGTTAAACATCTGCAGTCATATTTTAAAATGAAATACGTGTTTAAATAATGTTCAAATTACAACTAATAAGCGTGTTATTTTAAAAGCTAAATATAAGTTGGCGTATTGCAACCGCTTTAAAAGCTATATCTAAGTTGGCGTATTGCAACCGCCACAATGTTATCGATTATTTTTTTTAACGGAATGGGACGCAATGGTTCAAATGGGATCCGGTAATGGTAAATGGTCATTGTCGCGCATGAACATTCACAATACCTCTGGTATCGTACAATACCAGAGGTATTGTGAAATATTGGTGGTAGGCCTCTTGTGTGAGAGGCCGCCTGTGTAGGTACCACTGCAATGTGTATATCTCCCACCAAACAGCAGTGTAAACGCACTGTTGTTTTCCAGTTTGAAGGACATTATAGTCAGAGTAACTGCTAGTATAGTGTAGTATTAAAATAGTGTAGTAATAAAATAAATAGTATGAAACCCGCATTCTATAGCGATTTCTAAGAAATTCTATGGTATGTAAAGTTCACAAACTCAAATCAGGCCAGCGTGGTGGACTATATGGCTCCATCCCTCTCAATCATACTATTGATTGTAGATGAGGCTCGTGCCCAGCAATGGGACGAATATGAGCTACTACAGATCTCTAATATTGCGTAATATTGCTCCTACAGATTAGCACCTATTGCGTGAAATATCACACAATTAAAGATAACAGTTCAATACACAGACCTTTTAATTACGATAGTGAGCCAGATAGCCAGAATATTCTCAGGCATATTATTTATAGTAAATACATTTTGAGCCTCTTTGGGCACAATAATACTGACAAATACACTTTATATTCAATTTAAATTAAATACACTTTATTAAATTTCCCTCCTCTGTTGCCTCGTCTTATTTTACCGCTATGAAACTCAACATGGGCACATGCGTAATATTTTTCTGTACCACTGGTTCAACCTGGACTGAAACTTACCATCATGACGTATTGTAGTCACTGAGGTCATTCAGTCAACGGGTGGATTTTATCAAATATGAGCTGCACTTGCTATCGATTGAAATGAAATTGCCTCGGTGGAGCAGTTTAACTGCGGCACGATTACAAAGCATAAGTATCTGGTTCGAATCCCGGGTCGTGCAAATTGATATTGAATTTTTCTCTTCACCATCAAGCCCGATGTTAGGAATTTGTGCCCAATATGGCAACATTCAGGATATGCAAGACGAAACGTTTTTGGTGGCACCTCTACTTACCCATTCTGAGAAAAAGGCTTGAATATGTATGTCTGATATATGTATTATCATATTACTGGGTCAGTACAAAATAATTTACAACTTAGATATTGTAATTGAGGTACAACCTAATTTATTAATTATCAAATTCATTAGTATCGTAACACGTGAACTGTGCGCTCCGGGATTGTGGTTTTAGACTGATAATAATCTTTTACGATTTATTTATCGATTGAAATTATTGCAACGTGTCGATCCACTAAGCTACTTAAGCAGATTCAAAGCTGGATCGCAGAATCGAAGAATGAGTCGCTGTATCAGTTCGTTCGTTCGCCGTATTCGTTCGCTGCTGAGCACAGGGGGTGTAATACTTAGATTTACTAAATTTCCACTTCTAAAAATCAATATTATCCTCTATGATACATATAATTTACTTCGAACTTTGTCTATGATTACGTCGTACGAAAGAGGATTCGAAAATTTTGTGGAGTACATATAAAAGGCACATTCGTACAGTTTTCAACCGTCACATACATACCTGACTAAGATCTACACTAAGATCGAGTCTTGTGTCATTATTTTCAAAAACTACATGAGACTGTTCGGTGTCACAAATACCCAACCCTAAACAAATAAATCATCACAGAAATATGTGTCTCTGTGCGGGGATCGAACTCGCGGCCTTACGCTATCACGAGCGTCAAAGATGAACGAAAAGATCGTAAGTAAAGCAAACCATACACAGCTTCACTAAATTTTCTACGGTATGTGAAGTCCGCATTCTCGCACTGACCGACAATGGTCTAAGCCCTTTTAATCTAAATCTATGTTGTAGTTATTCATAATCCTATTTTTTTTATTGCACTGAATGGTGAAACGAGCTTGCCGTTCGCCTGATGGTAAGCGATACGACCGGTCATTAACAGAAGCAAAACCAAACAACACCTTGAACTACAAAGTAATGCTTGGCATTCCACTGCGCTCGCCATCTTGAGACATAAGATGTAAGTCTCAATTTGTCCAGTAGTTACTCTGGCTACAATGTCCTTCAATCCGAAACACGACAGTGTATTTACACAAAAAAAATACACTGCTGTTTGCTGGGAGAAATAGACGTAGTGGTGGTACCTACCCAGGCGGCCTCTAAAATATGAGATACCTATCTCCAGTAGAGTATTATTATTCTACTTTCTTTTTTTTATTGTATAGTTTTGTTTTTATGTACAGCAAACTAGTAATCAAGTCACAGGTCATACATAAATGACAAGAACGTGGCTCTACCACAATGAATTTGTGGCAGCACATAACTTCACAGATCTGATTTAGCAAAATGTCGATGTCAAATGATTTAGATAATATTACGTACGCACGTATCAGCTTAACATATAATCGTCATTTATGTACAGTCAAATAAACAGTCTCAAACAGCGTTACAGTGAGACTCACTACATCTTTTGTTTCCATGTTCCACCCTGGTGTAACCAGTGGCAAAAAATATTTCACAATCAGCATTTAAAAGTCGATATAAGACGAAGTGAATATGCTAATATCAATAAGATATAAATATTTGTATCTGAAGGCAGTATTAAACAAATCTTATATCAAGCAACATATTATCTTATTGAACTACCTAAGTCCCGTCCTAACAACACGTGTACAATTCTCGGACCGTTCCATATCAGCCCTATATTTATTTATTTATTTAATTCTTTTTTGCACTCTACAGCGAAACAACAAAGAAATCACATAATCTATATATTAATACGTGATGCAAAAACTTTGGATCCCTTTTTACGAAAATTGCGCGGACGCAGGAGCATAAAATTTGGCACACTTATAGTTTATGTGTAGGAGAAGTGGAGAATGTTAATATTTTTCAATAATAATGCTTATAAAGTACATGAAATCAAAAAATAAAACATTACACACACTGCCATGCATTTCACACACACATCCATACACAAGTATACATACTCTGGTGTCAAATTGTTTCTTTTCTTTTTCATTTTGTTCTTCTGACATAGACATATAAAAAAAAGGTTTTATTTGCCTAATGAGGTAATAATATTAATATTAAAAGAGAATATTAATTTTAAATGAGGCAATAATATTAATATTAAGCCTAATATTAAATGTAACATAAAACAAGATTTTAATAATAATGCATAAAAAGTACATTAAATCAATAAATAAACCAGCATGCATTTGACACACGCATACACAAGTATTTGTACACGTATACTCTTTGGTCAAATTGTTTCTTTGCTTTATTATAGACATATGTAGTTGAATGTCCCTTCCATGACTGCAGTATCCACTCCTACAGGCCATACTCTCCTTTCCCATTATATCCTCTACTCACAAAACCTTATTTCCTTTCCCCCGCTGATGATGGGCAGCAGCGTCGTCAGCGCGAGTCCCCTCCTGCGCTCGCCAACCCGCCTGCCAAGCGTGGCGAGTATTGGCAAATCCCCTCAATGGCGACACAAAAATTGACCAGGCCCCCAGTCCCCGGCAGCCCCACTATTCCTGGCGATGGTAGCAGCCATGGTTACGGTGGGGCAGGGGGTGCTAAGAATCCCCGGGTTAGCCCCGGCTACCACCCCCGACGACGACTGGCCCTGGTAACACACAACATACGCACTTTGAGGACAGACGAGAAGATTGTCGAACTGGAAGAAGAATTGAGCGGGTTACACTGGGATATTCTGGGGTTATCGGAAGTCCGAAGAATCGGGGAGGATACGATAACCCTGAAGTCTGGTAACCTGCTCTTCTACCGGGGGGACGACCAACAGTCCCGAGGAGGTGTCGGATTTCTCGTCCACAGGTCTCTCATCAACAACATCGTATCCATCGAAAGTGTGTCGAGCAGGGTAGTATACCTTATACTCAGAATATCCAAAAGATATTCGTTGAAGGTCATACAGGTATACGCGCCGACCTCGACACACCCACACTCGACACACACATTAGTCGGGCCATACATACTTCCAAAACCTACTTCAATGTTGTTATGGGGGACTTCAACGCAAAGTTGGGCAAGAGTAGCGATGCAGAGTTGAAAGTGGGGCAGTTTGGACATGGGCATCGGAACCTCAGGTCGGACCTCGGGTCAGAGGCTGGCCGACTTTCTGGAAAAAGAGGGACTCTTCGCGATGAACTCTTTTTTCCAGAAGCCGCCTCACAGGAAATGGACCTGGTTGAGTCCTGACGGTTCTACGAGAAATGAGATAGATTTCATCTTGACGACGAATAGACGGATGTTCAGTGATGTCACTGTGATCAACAGGGTGAAAACCGGTAGTGATCACCGAATGGTTAGGGGCACATTGAATATCAACGTCCAATTAGAAAGGCGCCGCTTGATGAAGTCTACGCTCCGACCTACTCGCGCCCATATCCAAAACCCCGAGAGCTTTCAACTCGAGTTGACAAATCGCTTTGATTGTCTAAAAGAAAACCTTGCAGTGGACGAGGTAAACAGCGGTTTGGTAGAAGCTGTCCATACGGTGGGATCTAAGTATTTTAGACCTCGCCGTAGCGATAGACCACAAAAACTCTCGATCCACACTCTTGACCTCATGGCTGAACGTCGATCTTTGACACTGCAGTCTTCCGTTGACGCAGAAGCATATCGGCGGCTCAATAGACGGATCTGGAAGTCCTTGCGACACGATATCCGTGCTCACAATACTGTGAGCATTAAGGAGACAATTGAGCGGAACGGAGGCTCCAAAGTGTTTGCAAGAGACTTGTCTATTGGGCAAAGCCAGTTGTCTAGGCTGAAGACGGACGACGGCCGCGTGGTATCGACAAGGGCAGAGGTATTAAGGGAGATCGAGAGGTTCTACGGACAGCTTTACACCTCGGTTGCCGAACCTACTGTTAGCTCGGCCGAAGACCCGAGAGCCGAGTTAATCCGACACTTTAGCGATGATATCCCGGATATCAGCCTGTTTGAGATTGAGATGGCCCTCAAACAACTTAAAAACAACAAGGCACCGGGTGAGGACGGAATCACTTCAGAGCTTCTGAAAGCGGGCGGAACGCCGGTACTGAAAGTCCTTCAGAGGCTCTTCAATTCCGTTCTCCTCGAGGGCTCAACGCCGGAGGCATGGAGCAGGAGCGTGGTGGTACTGTTCTTCAAAAAAGGTGATAACACTTTGCTGAAGAACTACAGGCCCATCTCGCTCCTGAGCCATGTCTATAAGTTGTTTTCAAGGGTCATCACAAATCGTCTCGAAGGCAGGTTTGATGACTTCCAGCCTCCCGAACAAGCCGGTTTCCGAAATGCCTTGGATGGATTGCAGCGGCGGGCCATCCGCATTGTGAATGATGCAGACGTTACGAGCAACTTGGAGTCGCTACAACTCCGGAGAGATGTCGCCTCTCTAAGCGTGTTCTACCGCATGTATCACGGTGAGTGCTCTGAGGAATTGTTCAACTTGCTCCCCTCCTCTCCATTCCTAACCAGAACCACGCGTGCTGGCTTGCGAAGCCATAGCTTGACGGTCCACACCATCCCGGCGCGAACCAAACGGTTCTCAAATTCGTTTCTGTGCCGCACCGTCAGGCTGTGGAATTGTTTGCCGGCGCACGTGTTCCCTCCTTCCTACAATCCTGGGTCCTTCCGCCGTGGTGTGAAGAGGCACCTAAGCAGGCCGGCATAATTGTTTCCATTGGCATGGGACTGCCGTCCGATGCCAATGGATACTCTGCCTGGGCGGCATTGGCACTTTCCATCAGGTGCAATGCCGCCACTATGCCAGGCCATTATAAAAAAAAAAAAAAAAAAAAAAAAGGCTTTAGTACCATAGACCATATTCATACGGCAGGTTATACAAAAAACCGAGGAGTATAACTTGCCGCTTTGTTTAGCGTTTGTGGACTATGAGAAAGCCTTTGATTCGATCGAGACCTGGGCTGTGCTACAGTCTCTTCAGCGGTGCCACATAGACTATCGGTACATCGAAGTGTTGAGGTGTATATACAACAACGCCACCATGTCGGTCCGAGTACAGGATCAGAGCACGAAGGCTATTCCACTACAGAGAGGCGTGAGACAGGAAGATGTCATATCTCCGAAACTGTTCACTGCCGCGCTGGAAAATGCCTTCAAGCTCTTGCAGTGGAAAGGATTCGGCATCAACATCAATGGCGGGTATATTACTCACCTTCGATTTGCCGACGATATTGTAGTCTTGGCAGAACCGCTGGAAGACCTTAGCACTATGCTCGAAGACCTTAATCGAGTTTCCCAACAGGTGGGTCTTAAAATGAACATGGATAAAACGAAGATCATGTCGAATATCCATGTTGTGCCCACCCCCATTGGAGTTGGGGGCTCGACTCTCGAAGTTGTAGACGAATATGTCTATTTAGGACAAGTGGTCCGGTTAGGCAGGTCCAACTTCGTGAGAGAGGTCAATCGGCGAATCCAACTCGGTTGGGCAGCGTTCGGGAAACTTCGCGACGTCTTCTCGTCCAAAATACCTCAGTGCCTAAAATCGAAAGTCTTCGATAGTTGTGTGTTACCAGTGATGACATACGGCACCGAGACGTGGCCTCTCACTGTGGGCCTCATTAAAAGGCTCAAAGTCACTCAACGAGCCATGGAGCGGGCTATGCTCGGTGTTTCCCTACGAGATCGAATCAGAAATGAGGAGATCCGTAGGAGAACCAAGGTTACCGACATAGCCCATAGGATTGGCAAGTTGAAGTGGCAGTGGGCCGGGCACATAGCTCGTAGAACCGATGGCCGTTGGGGCCGAAAGGTTCTCGAGTGGAGGCCACGTACAGGCAAGCGAAGTGTCGGACGCCCGCCTACAAGGTGGACGGACGATCTGACTAAGGTCGCAGGAAGTCGCTGGATGCAGGCCGCTTCCAACAGGTCATTGTGGAGATCATTGGGGGAGGCCTATGTTCAGCAGTGGACTTCCTGTGGCTGATATGATGATGATGATGATGATAAGTTGAATGTCAATCAGAAAAAATTGTTTACTGTGGTTTTGTTGAATATCAAACAGAAAAGATTTATTTGACGAATACTACGTGAAATACTGAGCGCTATCATTCATTATATGCATAAAGAAAGTTTTGTAGCAGCAATCTGCAATAACAACATTCAGGTACAAAAAAAATATATAATTTACTATTGCTGGTTCAAAAAAATTATTGTAGTTTACGATTTTAGTAATTGCATATACTTCAGGGGAAATAAGTGATTTTGAGAGATACGTACATTTAAATGTGCACGATTTATCAGAATAACAACATCATCATACAGGTAAAAACTTTTTCTCTTCTTCTGTATCAGCCCATATACGTCCCACTGCAGGGCACGGGCCTCCTCTACAATCGACAGTACGATTGAGAGTGGTTAGGCCATATATTTCTCTTCTTGATTTGGTCGAATTTCGACCGCTAGGCGACCACTAGTAATAATAATAGTACAAGTGGCGGCCTTATCACACTAGGTAATTTCTTACAGGCAACCATGGGATGGATATTTAAATAGGAGAACGAAAGGGCAGTCTAGAGCATAAATAAAATAATGATAATCTACAATGAATAATATACTACACTATTTAATTACCTATAATATAAATACACATATACATATATAAATACATACACAAACATACACATATACTTATACATATTATACTGTAAATACCAATAGATCGGAATGCGAAAAAATTTCCGCACCTAAATTCCATGCACATGAATTTTGCAACTTAATGCCTGAAAAACAGAAATAGGGACTTGTGGTACCTTGGACAAAAATCTTATATTATTTAGAAAAAACTGGGTTCTCAAATTATCTTAAGCACGCGGACGAAGCCATGTGCAAAACATAGCATGCAATGATTAAAAAATCAGATTCGGAACATGCACTTGGTTGTTTAATGAAGTTAAATCGTCTTCATAAAGTACCGCGAGTGTCCATTAACCCGTAGTTAGATATTATCAAGCACGATGTTATCAAATTGACGGAATTTTTGATGTGGGCAATGTTTTCACCATTATGTCTTTGCAGGCGAGTAGCGGTTTTGGAAATTTGAAGGATAAAATATATTTTTTATATATTATTTTCTGTTATTATTTTTATTAGAACGAATGGTGAGAAGAGCCTGCCATTTGATGGTAAGCGAAACGATCGATTATAAGTGTACCAGAATCTCATGGCATAAAATTAAAAACAAACATAATCTTATATCTTTAAACGAGAAAATCTTCTATATATATATATATATATTTTTATTGCATTGAATGGCGAGACGAGCAAGCCGTTCGCCTGATGGTAAGCGATACGACCGCTCATGAACATTAGCAATATTCCACTGCGCTCGCCATCCTGAGACATAAGATGTTAAGTCTCAATATGTCCAGTAGTTGCTCTGGCTACAATGTCCTTCAATCCGAAACACAACAGTGCATTTAAGCAGTGTTGTTTCACGGGAGAAATAGACATTGCGGTGGTACCTACCCAGATGGCCTCTCACATATGAGAGACCTACCACCAGTCTGAAGGTGGGTTCAAGAATATGTATGTCACTCTTGGGTGTATTTATTTATTTTATTTGAAGTGTTAACCGTTGCCAAGAACAACCAATATCGAAAGATTGTCACTATAAATATATAATGAGAATCTCGGAAACGGCTCCAACGATTTTCATGAAATTTTGTATACAGGGGGTTTCGGGGGCGATAAATCGATCTAGCTAGGATTCATTTTTGGAAAATGTTGTAAAAAAATAAAAATATAAACTGAAAATATGATTCTTCCTGACATCTATTGGCGAATAATAATATTATTTTTTAAACAAGAAATACAGCGCTTAGTGTTGCAAGAATTAAACCATTATCCAATTTTAAGGGAGATTTCGAAATTATGATTAACAGCCGCTGCCAATAAACAATCCCAAACCAAAATTTGCCGTTTGAGATTGACAGCTCAATCTTTTTTCTGATACTATATTGCCAATAATCAATCTCAGTCGTGAAAAAACTATGGCAACATGGTAAATGACAAATCGAAAAGTAGAAAACAATCCAATCAATAGATTGTTTTCAATCTAATTTTTTCGATTGATTATTGGCATCAGCCGTCAAACAGTTGATTGATACTATATTTTGGTTGCGGATCGACCCACATATTTACGACAAGTCTAAGGTGTGAAATACTTTAAGTTCCGAATTATATTTTTATAACATTGTATGTACAAAATTAAAAAAAAAAAGAAAAGTCAATCATTATAATCAATCCTTTATTTACTTGAAAATATATATTATTTGTTATAAATATAACAAGTTCTTCCTCATATTGTGAATATGATTATTACATTTTTGGTGGCGGTATGAATCTTCTTTGATAATATTGAACACCAGTGTAATACTATGTTTGAAGCTGTAAAATACATATATACTTATATAGTATCAATCAAATCGTATTTTAAAATGATATTCAAACGAAAAACTGTTCAAATCGTATTTTATAGACGTGACGCAAATGGGAAAATTTTGCAATTAATGATGGCAACGATAATAAACACGTAATTACATGATATATTTGCACGAAAATTATATATGAAATTTACCACTAATATTACGGGTTTAAATTAGACCGAGACACATAAAAATACCAATAACATTCTTCGTCATATAAAATTAATCATAATACAGTACATACGAACGAAACGGAAGTCCTGTAATCTTTGGCTCCGTAGACAGATAATACTAATAGACTCGTAGTTGGCGTGCCACTGGCAGAGAAAACTAATCTGTCAGTTGAAAAATACGAAAATTATTTAGGGTTAACGTATGATAAAAAAATTATTTATTTATTTAACACTTTATTGTACACCATATACATAAAAAGACAAAACTAAATGAAATAAAATATATGCACAAGTGGCGGTCTTATTGCTTGAAGCAATCTCTGCCAGACAACCATGGGATGGATAAACGAAAAGAACGAAAGTTGGGGCTTCCGGTGTACGAGTATTACAATTTATAAATTACCCCACAGTTTGATAATTTCTAGGTGCGAATCACTTTCAATCTTCAAATCACTTTTAATCATATGTACATATTATTATTTCAAATGCTTTGAAAAGCGAAATTTGAAAGCTGTGGCTGCCATTTGAATTTGTAGATATAACTCAGTTGGTCTCAAATTTATTGACATTCGGATTTTGGGGAAGTGTCGATATGCTATTATAATATCAAAATTCCTGCCCATAAAATACATTGTGCTTTATTTAACCACTTTGTTAACGTATTATTTATGTATTTAAATTTTACTTTTAATTTCGATAGTCTGAGTAAGGGCAACGGTACAACTTTTTACATCAATAGCGCATTCAATTTACATGTAAAGGTAAAACATGCTAAAGTATTCAATTCTATCGATATCGAAAAAAATGTTCGCTTAGATATCAAATTCGAGGCCAATCGGGGCAGTAACTAAAAATTTTAAATGGCAGCCAAAATGTTCAGTTCTGACTATCTACTTAGATTTGGCGCTGATGACGCTTATTGTCAATCATCAGCATGTCATAAAGCTACAATATTTTTGTAATGGTTATCCGGCCATAATCTGGTGGCCAGCAGTGAACACCGAGGACAGGTGACATTGGCTCCGTCACCGGAGGATCAGGCAGGAGTCATTTACTCCCCTGCTTGCTACTCATCTCATCGCCGCGCTGGAAATTTCCTTCGAAGGAGCTTCACCAAGAGTCCTGATCACTAATGTGGTTCTCTGTTATAAATAAGGTTTTTGTGTAGGGTTGGGTGTCGGAGCTCTAAATAAACGAAAATGAAAAGATAACACTTTAATATATTCACAATATATTCCTTTATTAAGATACAGTCTACGCGAGAACAAAACACTGAACTACAAAATGCATTCCACTACGTACGGGTAATAATCTATTGGCAACACTGAACTGAGAATCGTATCGCTTACAATTTTTAAATATCAATAATTTTACTTATAACTTGAAAGAATAAACGCGAAAATAAGTAATGTAGGTGTATATAATATACATTAAATAGTTAGTGATGAATTAATCGTTGTAAGCTTGCGTATGAAAAGACACGTCTGGTATTTTCCTTTTAACTATTACTTTTACACCCAATAACGTTACAACGTCTCACTTTTACTTTTAAAAATATTGTTCGTCACTTGTACTTCGATTATTATCACCTGATTAATATCATTTAACACAAAATTCGTAAAATAATTCAATAAAACTGCACTTTACGTTGTCAACTGTCAAAATCTCTTTAGCAAATTAAAATTGCTAATCTTGCAAAAAGCGGCACGCGCCGTGATACAAGAATTGTCATCATTCTGTCTCGTTTCTTAGCACGTCATAGACATAAGTTGTTACTCTTCTTGTGTAAATGCTACAAATCTTATCAATTCGTCTATATATTTTCTGTCTACGTTTGGCTCCCTGGCTTTGTTACAGCCCGCAACCATGCATAATATAGTTGCAAGAACAATTAGTTATTGATATTATACACTTCATTTTATCATAATATACTTTTAAATACTTTAAAAATGCTAAAATATAGTAATTACATAGACGTAGTATCAATAGACTTGACATGCATTTGACATATATAGTCCATCTCACTTAGACTTCTGCATAAACCTTAAAAAATGAAAGTGACAAAACACAATTTGCGGTCCTTGTCATAGTTTCACATAATTTTGTAGGGCAACACTGCGTGTACCCAAACAAATAAGACGTGCGGTTTGTTAGAAACTTGAATTACTGAGTATTTTACGAATATTTGCGGTCAAAAATGTATGTAAAAGAGTGTTGAAACTGATTATAAGACAAAAGGTATGGTGTGCTGCTTTATTATTGGCTGTGATAGCCTATCTAAACGATAATATGAAAATATAACCTCTCACTGGTAAGTGCATTTTATTTAGTATATTGGTAAAAATAAATGTAGATGTTCATTATTACTAACATCTGCAATTAGTATTTCATAGAATACATTGAAAAATAGGATTATATTTGCATAAAAAATAAAAATGCTTTTTTTTTACTTTATGTCTGTCCCTTACGGTGGAACTCGAATGTCGAGTCCATTTGATACTACGTCCATGAGTAATTAGTTTATTACGATGTGTCAAATGTCAGATTTGTTTACTTAAAATACTTATTGTTTGCAATGACATCGCACTGACATCACATGAACATGAAGGCGATATAACGCTATGTATAACATACAGAGATGCTCCATTTTTTTCGACTACATTGATTTATACAGGGTATATCAAGACTGCTACCGAAAACGAAGCCGGGTGGCAGTTTAAGCGACTTTAGACAAAATGCAACAGAAAAAGTTGAAAAAAAAATTCGTCAATTTTTTTTTGTTATTTTTTTCCTATGGCCTTATTTGGGTGGTAAATACATTTTTTTCCTAAAATAATAGCGTATACCCTTTTATTTATTAATACTCTAAGGTATAAAAGAGTTTAAATTATTATTTTACCAAAATCTATGGATATATCACCCAAAAATGACGATATTTAAAAAATCATAAAAAATAATTGTCGCGTTTCTTTGCGAAATTTTTAATTGCATTGTGTTTGTAGTCACTAAAACTACCACCCGGCTTCGTTTTCGGTAGCAGTCTTGAGATACCCGGTATATTTGTACGTGGAAACAAAACATTCACAGGGCTATTCACAGTCCCCAAGCACGATGCACACCTGGAATATAAAGCTCTCTAGATCGTTGGAGGGCTATAACTGCTTTAACGCTAACTGCTTTATATGTACAGTAAAAAATCAATGAGATATAAGATGCTAAGTATAAATATGTTCAGTAATTACTCTGGCTACAATGTCCTTCAAACCGGAAAACAACAGCGCATTTGCACTGCTGTTTAGCGCAAAGCGGTTTTTTTTTTAAATATAACACTTGTACCACGTAGATATTTACATATTGAAAATATTAATTGATAGCTCTATGATGCAATTGGTTAGGGGGCGTCCATTAAAAACATGGGGTATTCGAGGGGGGGATCAAGCTAAAATTCATACTAAAAAATGCCTCGCGTAATTAGTGGACGCCTCCTTAGACGCCGGCTGTAAACCTAGAGGCCGCGGGGTAGATTTCGTCACTGAGACAAATATTTGTTAGTTAAAGCTCTCGGTGTTTGTGAGACCGAAAAGTTTCTCGTATTTTCTGATACCATCGACACAGGACTTGTTGAATCTTTGACTGGGATCTGTAAAACGTTTGAGGCTGTTTAGCGCCGTTTTTTATTTATTTATTTACTTAATAAACTACCTAAATAGATAGATAGATAACACTTTATTGATCTCCACATATTACAAACAAGTATACAGTTTACATTCTTTACACACGTCTTACACAGTTCTAATGGACCGTTCCATTAGAAACGTAAATTCCTATATTTTATAAGAGTTTATATTCTTACCCCTTATGCACAACCATTGCGGTGTTACCCAAACCACCTTACTCTATGACATACAAGTTATAAGTTAAAATACTTTTCACATAAGTTTTAAAACATAAAAATTGAATTCGCCACTACATTTTTTCTTTTGCCTTCATTGCTGACTTGAATTGAGTCGCTGCAACGTGATTTTTCAGCCATGTTGGATAATGATTAGATTTATAATTTAAGGACCTGCTGCTTGCCTAACATAGCCCTTATAGAAATAAACCACGCTGGTATATTTCCGATTGTAAAATTTACAATACTGCTTCGAAATTGTTGGGAATAAATTTCAGAACTATGTAATTCCAATCAGTGTAGTACTTAAAAAAAAATACATATATAAGATATGCGCGACAATTACTCTTCTTTGGCAATGGTGTAAAAATGCATCTTATTCTGATTAAAATCTTGAATCTCACTGCATGTCTCTTACATGAAGGAACAATTTGAATATATTAAATGTCGGTTGTTCGGAGTAAATCAAAATTTGATACAAGATAAAGACTTTAGGTGTTGTAAAATCTAGAAAAGGAGGATTACAATCAATGCGATTGTATCATATTATCTAACTGCTAAATCAAAACCAAATATTTAAATAAGTAGCAATTATATAAATTCTTACATTTGCGTGCTACACGATCATTGTGTCATAATTATTAAACGGAGAATAATTACAGATAATAATTACAGAAAATTATTATTATTATAAACTAGCGGCCCGGTCCGGCTCCGCCCGAGTGCAGATACACTTTTTCTAAATATAA
Organism: Hyles vespertilio; assembly: GCA_009982885.2. NCBI lineage: Eukaryota > Metazoa > Arthropoda > Insecta > Lepidoptera > Sphingidae > Hyles > Hyles vespertilio. The sequence continues at coordinate 7,586,943 of CM042824.1, forward strand.
TTTCGCCTATGTTCATTCGGGTTAATGTAGGATTCTATTGGTGAAAGAATTTTTCAAATCGGTTCAGTAGTTTGAGTCTATTCATTGCAAACAATCTTATCTTTACTATTTATATTTGTTTAGTTTATAACAGTGACAAGGTAAAGTGAAAATAAATAACTGTAATTCGGTATTTATTAAAGCAGATATAAAAAATACCAAATACAGTGTCATAAAGTCGCTGTCAAGGTTCATTATTTAAATAACCACAGCATGGTAAATACATTTTTAAAATTATAACAAAATTAAAGTAATATTATTCTTCTGTTACCCGTTCAAAGTTACGTGAGTATTCCTTAACGATATAATTAAAACCACCAACTCATTTTGAACACAGTAGTTTCAGAATTCACACCGTGTGAAAGAATTGAAATTAGGACCTTTTACTTTGACAAGGCAGTAATATTAATCAACTTACCTTTGTTTAATACTAGCTTTAAAAAGTGGCGATTTGCTTATTGAAGATACACTGCTGTCCAGGTAGGGAATCCTCCGATGCGTGGAGGTTATCTTACGACGGTGGACACAATAGGGTTTATTGTATAGATGGCAAAACATCTAAAAATAATAAAATGAAATAAGTATAGTAGTAAGAATATTTTAATTTCAGTTTACAATATCAAAGAATACATTTTAAAATTCTTTTTAAATGTTTCCATTTTTATCTGTCTTACAAGTATGCGAAACTGTCGCCGCCATGATGGATAGCTATACGGTAAATTTCCTTGTGTAAATACAAAGCTTAAGAAGTTCTACAACTTTTCTTACCACACATTCTTTTTAAATCTGTTATCTTTCTTTTTTTAAAATTATTTTAGAGATTACCTATCTCATGTTTATCACAATAATTCACTCTAGATACAGTACAATATCGTTACTTACACAAGTTAGGTTGCAAGCCGATTTAAAATGCTATTTACACTAACAAAATATAATAATTTTCTACCCTGGGAATAAAAAAACATTTTTTAAAAAAGGGTAGGTATTCTCGTTATTTTCTACATTTACCTTACGCGGGTAAGCGGATTGCACAACCATATATTATTTTTGTATATTCTTTTAAAAATCTCTATTGTATGCCGATTTTCTATTTTTATTTCGAGGTTTTCCCCCCTGTTTGTAGTTTATTTAGAATATACACATGACCTTTAAAAGTAGTATCAGGCGCTGGTGCACGAAAGTTCTACCCCCACTGATTTAATAAACCTAACTTAGTTGATACAAAATACTTTATAAGTCCAAAATCACCCATCTAGATAATCCAAAGTTTTAACCTAGACCATGGTCTAAAAAATAACCAATTCAAAAATTTTACAGGTGTAATTATCACCTTGTTCGCTGTAGCAGCACTGGCCAATGCTGACATCAGTCTCCGTCCAAACGGCTGCCCGGTAGACTTCGGCGTCCACGCTCAGCTTCCACACAATCAGTGCAATGCTTTCTACCTCTGCACCTTCGGCATGCTCGTCGAGAAGACGTGTCCCGACGGCTTGCTTTACAACATTGAATTGAAGCTCTGTGATTGGCCAAGCAACGTCCAGTGTGGAGACAGAATTATCCCACAAGGCAATGTCGGCGATCCCAACTCCCCTGTAGCTATCTGCGACAAACCCAACTCCGATCTGGTGCTAGCAGAACATAAATTTTGCAACAAGTTCTACAAGTGCATGAACAATGTGCCGTTTGAACTCCAGTGCTCCACTGGTCTCTTGTATAACGTTGAATTACAGATTTGCGATTGGCCCTTCAATGTTCAATGCAATGGACGACTTTAATACAAGATGATGACTTACGTTAAAAGTTAACATAATATAATAAAGTGCTTGCTATAAAAAATATGTTTAATTTTTATGATGGTTGGGGTTAGGGCTACTATACAGGGCTTATTATTATTGAACATTGCTTGACACTGCCTTGCGCTTGTCACCCCAGAGATAACAATAATTATATGGTTTTTTAATGCTCAGTAATAGCTATCAATTCGGAATACAACTCTGATACTGTACTGTTGTTATCTATTTTTAAATAGGATTTAAATTTTGTTCATGATATAAAAAATATTTATCTTGTAATGATTTTCCTGAGCTATTAACCATATTGTGTGTGATTAACAGATTTTTGACCAGCTTGAGGGTTCCACAAAATCTGGCAATTGTGATACCATTAACTTCGATTCTGATGTCAGCTTTCACGAAAACATTTTTGGCCCCGATTTCAATATTTACGATCATTAGAGACTGCTATATGACTTCAGGTCTGCAGTGCCATCAAGTCATCCTCCAATAGCTTTATTTAGAGGTTGAATGACATGCAGATGCCTATTTAAGAGTCACTTTCGGCGTTTAGCCGTAAAATAGGGTGTGCAATGCCGCATTACGCACAGGGACTTTGATGGACATGGAAATTCAGTGGTCGTCTTTTACGACACGTAGAGTATGCTTTAATCCCACTACAACTCTATGCTCTTCCTTGCTACGGAGCGGGTAGTAAAGAGTCGAACCTACCGAAATAATGGATTACTAAACGAAGACTATTTAGTAAAATCAATTACCCTGAAGCCTCTTTGAAAATTTGAATTTCCGTCGGAAAATTCGGACCGCATTTAGGTAGAATAAGTAGCAATTTCAGACTAAGTTTAATACTGAATATTCTTCGTTATATGTATTCGACCAATGTCCACTATTGCATTTATTTTTTGTGTTTGTATTGTGTTTTTTTTTAGGGTTTTACAAATAGATTTTATGGAAGAACTCACCGCTCACTCCTTCGGTGATGATACACAGATAAAGAAAAATAAGATGTCTATAAATTAACACTTAATAAACATACATTACTTGTGTCACGGGGCATAGGATATAATACGAGAATAGCGAATATTTTATTTTTTATTAATACTTTATGACATTTCTGATTATAATTTTCGTATTCTATATACCAGCACCGACTGTAAATATTGAGCCAATAAGCCTCAAAATCCATGGCTTCTTTCTTCATAAAAGCTCCGCTTGTTGGTTATTACTATTTCCATGAATTGACCTGTTGGAAACTTTGGAATAATGAATAGTAACACTGTTATTGAATTGAGAATTAATTAAATTTCGTTGTGCTGTTTCGTATAACGCTGAGAAACAAAATAGTAATTGGCCCTGCAGTGTTCAATGCAGCTCACAACTAAAACAAAAGACGAAAAATAAAAAGCCCTAAATGGATGACTTGTGTTAGAAGACTTAGTTACTTGTTTTACAACAATTATTTTACATTACATGTGTTGAAATGAAATAAATGTTGTATGGATTCTGATATTTCTTCCATGTACATATTAATGTACAAATAAATTCTATCTAGCTATTCAGCTTACTGTGATTCGTACCAGTACCACATACCAGTGCAAGCTGAAATTATGTTCTTTCACTTGAATTCTGTTTATATTCCAATATAAATTACCTCAATCATATTTTAATGGTCCTGTATATTACTTACCAAATAATCCGACGGTTCTTCTCGAATCAACATTGGATATGTTCCCAGTAGACGAATGGTTAAGGGGGTAGCTTTATGACGCGAAACGAAGTTGAATGTTTGGATTTTCGACGTTCGAACTTCTAAGTAAGATATACGATTTCCACTTCTTAAAATCAATCATATTCTCTGTTATACTTATCATTTTCACTGAGCTTAGTCTATGATTATGACGTATGATAGAAGGTTCGAACATTTTGTGGAGTATCTAGGAACTTTCGTATATGCGACGTCCAAACATTCGAATTTCGTTTCGGATCGTAGAGTAACCCCCAGAGACTACGGGTTTATTATGACATAATATATTTTTAATTTGCATCTTGCATATATAAAAGCAAGACACACCAATCCTTTATCATAATGAAATAAATACAAATAAAACAATAATTATAATAAAATCCACGTAGATACTTAATTTGCGTCGTAGACACGACGGAATGGACACACAATGGAATTTGAGGTGAAAAAGCCGATGGAAATCGGATACGAGTAGTTCGGTTCAGAGTAGCTTTTTTATTGATGTCATTACTCACAGGTGGTAAGCTTGGCCACCTGGGTACCGTCTTTGCGCAATCTTTCCTGCAATGCAGTGATATACAATCCCTCAGTTTACATGTTTTTCGTTTTTATTTTGCAGTTCGTTGCAATTATTATTATTTTTTAATAAGGCGCTAGCGATTTGAATAAAGAAGTACTTATCACCGTAGTAATGATAAAACTCGCCCAAGCTATAACCGTTCTGATAAGGAGCAAGTATAATATTGGCTATATTCATTTGAGAGACATAAGTACATATTATGTGCGGGTACTGTCTTATACTCGTACATCAAACAATACTTCCACAAGAAACGTTAAGAACTAATTCAGTAATTGAGGACTGGTATAATTGTGTCAACTGATGATAATAAATGATAAGTTTGCGCCGAACGAAGCACCTTGCAACTTTGAAAGTAAGGAACTTATTCCCATTATTATCTTATTTAAACTTGTCTCAGATTATTCAATCAAGTTAAAGTTCTTCCAGCTGCAGGCGTTATTTGCTTGAACTTTATAAATAAAGCAAAAAAAAAATCAAAATAAAGACTATTTAGTAAATCAATTTCTATCCGAATTTCTATCGGATAAGTTCATACCGCGTTTAGGTAAAGTGTCAGAAACAATTTCCGACAAACTTCAAGTCTAATACTGAATATTCTACGCTTTTGAATTTAGTAAATCGGACTTAATTAATAATCTGCCATTATGTTTTGAAGGTATGGGCAGTGGCAATATAATGAAATTATAGCTATATAGGCCTTTTGAACAGTGTTTGTCCACTACGGTAGTGGCTGTTGATGATGATGATAATGATAATAAAGATGATGCGTGAAAGATCGCGAGGAAATATGTAAGAGCAAAGAGCTGCATGGTCGATTCTATCGGGCCCTCCGTGGACCTGATGTGGACCGACCTGCGTCTGTATCTTGGCTACGTTTCGGTAACCTCTTTGGGGAAACTGAGGGTTTTGTCTTTGCAATTACGGACGAAGTTATTAAGACGAACAACTATAGGAAATACATCCTGAAGGACGGTACAGTCGACATTTATCGGGCGAGTCAATTAGGCATGTTATCTCCGGTTGTTTGTATCTTGCTAACGGCGAGTATTTGCATAGGCATAACCTAGTAGCCAAGATCATACATCAGCAAATTGCTCTTCGATATGGACTTGTGACTCTTGAAACACCATATTACCAGTACGTTCCACAGCCAGTTCTTGAAAATGGTCATGCAACGCTATACTGGGATCGGTCTATTATCACAGACAGGACTATTATCGCCAATAAGCCTGATATTGTGATAATCGATCGATTGACGCACCGGGCAATACTTGTTGATGTTACTGTTCCACGTGACGATAACCTCGTTAAAGCTGAAAAAGACAAATTGTCTAAGTATTTAGATTTGGCACACGGGGTTACCGACATGTGGGATGTGGACTCAACAGTTATTGTCCCGATTGTTGTTTCCGCACATGGACTGATACCTAAGAGCTTCGACCAACATCTTCAGAGGCTCTCGATTGGTCGTTGGGTCAAGAGCCAGATCCAAAAGGCGGTATTGTTGGACACGGCACGCATAGTGAGAAGGTTCCTCTCTTTGGATCCTTAACCGCCGGTGGCTTGGGTCTTAAGCCCCGCCACCGAAGGGTCATTACTTTTTTATATTTTTATATAACATATTGTATGTGTTTTTTTTTTATAATATGATGTATAAAAATCTAAAAAAGAGTATCTACGAAATAAAGTGAACATAATAGTGATATACTGGGTATCTCAAGAATGCTACCGAAAACGAAGCCGGGTGGTAGTTTTAGTGACTACAAACACAATGCAACTAAAAATTTCGCAAAACACGCGACAATTATTTTTTAAGATTTTTTAAATATCGTCATTTTTGGGTGGTAGTAAATCCATAGTTTTTGCTAAAAATAATAATTTTAACTCTTTTATACCTTAGAGTATTTAGAAATAAAAGGGTAGATACTATTATTTTAGGAAAAAAAATGTATTTACCACCCAAATATGGACTTAAGAAAAAAATAACAAAAAAAATTGACGCTTTTTTTGCAACTTTTTCTGTTGCATTATGTCTGAAGTCGCTTAAACTACCACCCGGCTTCGTTTTCGGTAACAATCTCGATATACCCTGTATATATTTAAACACTGAAGAAAATTTAACTTTCTATCATAAGGTTCTTTGCAGTTGCAGCCTTTTGTGTCACAAAAATCAACGCAAAGTGATAGAATTGCTTTCTACATTTTTAACAGTCAGTGATGTTTTTGGATGGTCATATACATTTTCTCCTTTCCCTTGATCCTTACTACCTAATAAATATCCCCAAAGAATAGCTTCCTTCGACGTTATAATAGTCATCCTACCCCGCGATTCGTGAGGTACTAAATTATAAAGGTTATTGCAACGACTTAAGAGAATCATTTTTTTAAATATTCATAGCAGCCATTGCTATGAATTAATTGACCGTGAGTTCGATATCCACAATAAGTCAAAATGTTGGTGGAATTGTTATATGGTTGTTTGTGAGACCGAAAACTTTCTCATAGTTTCTGAAACCCATGACATAAGACTCGATCTTAGAGTGGGGTCAGAACTTTGTATGTGGCTATTGGGTGTATTTATTATATTAATTTGGGGACCTTGTTGTTTGGAGCCTAAATGGAGTCCTAAAGATATGAATGCACACCATAGTGTTTTACAATTAGTATTTTATTGTGGATTTAGACCTATGTTTGAGCCTATTTGGTACATTTGAATTGTATACATACATACATACATATATATATATACTAGCTGACCCGCCACGCTCCGCCGTGGCTTAGTTAATATATGATTATATAATATTTATTATATTCATTTTTTAAGCATAGTAAAATAGCCTGACCCAACTTCGCCTGGGTGCATATATTTTTTGATTCCACTCCACACCAAATACATGTTATTTTTCGTATAAAGTATTGTATACCTAAACTTGACGTCGCTATCCTACTGTCCGGCTCAATCTCATATGTGAGAGGCCATCTGGGTAGGTACCACCGCAATGTCTATGTCTCCCGTGAAACAACACTGCTTAAATGCATTGTTGTTTTTCGGATTGAAGGACATTGTAGCCAGAGCAACTACTGGACATATTGAGACTTAACATCTTTTGTCTCAGGATGGCGAGCGCAGTGGAATGTTGCTACTGTTTATGAGCGGTCGTATCGCTTACCATCAGGCGAACGAAAACAAAATCCCGTCTCATCCGTCTGTTCAGTCTCTTCCCGATCGGTCCCACCCTTTCTCTTTATTATCCATCCCGTCTTATAACGTGCATTTACATTTCGTCCTATCAAATCTGTCAGCTATCCCAGCCCTCTGCCGTACCTTCCACTCTATTATATCCCGTCTCTCCATATACATGTACATATAAAAACAAATCCCGCGGGAACGTCCAGGCTGGCGTAGATCTGTCGCTGATGGTGTATGCAATTTTGAAGCACTGCGTCTTGAAAGTCTCGATACCAAACGCCAATTAAGAAAGACCCAACCCAAGCGGACTTATAACTATACATACCGGGTATCTCAAGACTGCTACCGAAAACGAAGCCGGGTGGTAGTTTTAGTGGCTACAAACACAATGCAATTAAAAATTTCGCCTAGAAACGCGACAATTTTTTTTTATGATTTTTTAAATATCGTCATTTTTGGGTGGTAAATCCATAGTTTTTGCTAAAATAATAATTTAAACTCTTTTATACCTTAGAGTATTTATAAATAAAAGGGTATATACTATTATTTTAGGAAAAAAAATATTTACCACCCAAATATGGCCATAGGAAAAAAATAACAAAAAAAAATGGTCGCTTTTTTTTGCAACTTTTTCTGTTGCATTGTGTCTGAAGTCGCTTAAACTACCACCCGGCTTCGTTTTCGGTAGCAGTCTTGATATACCCTGTATAATGCAGTGGGCCAACTATGCTGCTTATTATGTAACCGCACTTTTACCACCAAATTCGGGTTCGCCCGTCACATTCGAGCGCACTCCAGAGTATATCCAGGTGTCGCTGTCGATGGACACGTCGTGGAGGACAACAACAACAATATATAAAAAAAAGAATTGGCCAAATTGGTCCAGACGTTGTTGAGTTACGCGCTTACCAACACATTTTGCGATTCATATATATTATATAAGAAGATATAGTCTACCCCGCTGGCTTAGTGCGGGTTGGCGAATTTTATTTCACGCAGAAAACAATCCGAAAAGTCAAAGGTGTGCCCTGGGATTTGAACCCGTGACCATCGTTACCATGTTGGCAGTCGCGTCTAGTATGTTACCATATACAAATTAATAAAACCTTCATACTGCCTTACCAGGTGACGTAAGTAATAGAACAAATATTTAAAAATATAAAACTGCATATCGTTTCATTATAATGTCTAGATACGGCATCAACGTACCAATATTTTTTTTATACTTAAGTTCAGTCTCAAGAATAAAAAAACAGTACTAATGCGGAATTTAAATTGTTCCTCCAGCGCATCTAAAAGTATCAATTCAAAAAAAATGTCCTTTATGAAAGCGAAAAATTATAATTAGATAAATTTTAGAGTACTCCGGCAAAACGCTTCGATAGAGTATACCTTGTTTAAAACTGTTGCAATAATCTCAAAAAACAATGGGCTATTTTGGTAGATATGAACATCGTTTTATTTTATATTTAACAAAATTACGCGCAAGACGCCGTATCTAGATAATATTATATACACGATGTACAATTTTTTTGAATTTTATTCTATTTCGTCAGCCGTCAATTAAAGACAATGGAAAGATAGATCATCTTACGTTGGATGGTAGTTGAAGCTTGACCGTCATTTACGTCTCCCGTCAAATAAACAAAGATCATCCTATATTGGCTGGTCGCGTCACGCTTGAACGATACCCAAAAAAAAGGTTTTTAGTATCTTCCTTAGAAATTTTCCAATTTTTCTCACTCCTTAAACCTTCCCAGGACTTCCACAAATATTTCAAGACCAAAATCAGCCAAATTGGTTGGTACGTTCTGGAGTTATAGCGTCAGGAAGGAAAACCCGACTTATTTTTATATAATAAAAAAAAAATATAATATATATATATATATATATATACCGGGTATCTCAAGACTGCTACCGAAAACGAAGCCGGGTGGTAGTTTTAGTGACTACAAACACAATGCAACTAAAAATTTCGCAAAGAAACGCGACAATGATTTTTTATGATTTTTTAAATATCGTCATTTTTGGGTGGTAAATCCATAGTTTTTGATAAAATAATAATTTAAACACTTTTATACCTTAGATTATTTATAAATAAAAAGGTATACACTATTATATTAGGAAAAAATAATTTAACACCCAAATATGGTCATAAGAACAAAATAACAAAAAAAAAATAATCGCTTTTTTTTGCAACTTTTTCTGTTGCATTGTGTCTGAAGTCGCTTTAACTACCACTCGGCTTCGTTTTCGGTAGCAGTCTTGATATACCCTGTATATATATAACAGAGACCAGGGTAACAGAGACCGAGTGAACTGTCTTCTCAAAAGCTGTTCCTGAAAAAAGAAAAGATCACAGTAAATTAATGTTTTCACATAAGAATCAAGTACGGCTAATTCCCACAAGATGTTTGTTAGGAATGCGTGATGCGAAGTAATTTTCGGCTGTCAGCGCGAAAGGAAATTGATTGCGCCACCCTCGCTCCTGCAAAATGTGTTACGAAATTTGTAAAAAAAAAACAACATAGAGATCTTCATCATATATAGTATACTGCATTTTATTAATACTTAAGGTATTTATTACACGTGTAAACAAATTTAAGCAGTATTATTTTGTAATATAGGTCTGGCGAACTAGTAAATTGCTTACTAGTTTGGTCGTAAATACTTACTAATGCCCATGGACATCTTTGTTTTCATTTATAATTCAAGGTACTTCGTCTGTAAACACATTACTGATCTCTTAAAATGTGGATCTCTTTAAATGGGGAAACTGAAGGAAGAGATGACCAAGTGGTATTCACGAAATGTATCACACGGAACATAACACTTCGCTTCTCTTCTGATTCGGTGTACCTTATTTTTATAGGTATATACGACACACGATTGGGTAAAGTGATGCTACTTAAGAAACTAAGAAACTTACAAGTTTTCTAAATAGCTAACTGCAAGCCGCTTTCAAAATTACGCTGTTTAAATATTTGGGAATAAGCATTTCAGATGCCTGTGCCATTTATAAACAAATAAAGAAAAATTATGATAATTGGGAACAAGTCAAAGGGTGACGTTATTCACCAGGGTGTCACTGGGCCCTTACATACCAGGAGCGCCCACTCGATCCGGAACAAGAAGAAAATCCACAGAGGCTTTTCCCGCTACCAAGAAAACCAGGCGGCCTTGTGGCTTTGAGAAACCGGGTGTAGAAAAGCTAGTAGAAGAGAAACCTCCACAGAGTCCAGAGCAAGCGCAGGCCCACCCGCATACGCAAATGACAGTGGGATGATATACAAAGTGCTACTACTCACATGACTTGGAACAATGCACTCTCAACTGATGCAGGATGGACACAGAATGAGCAAGTTAGAACTTAGAGTGGAAAGTCTTCAGAAAGCCCGTATGATAGGGCTAACAACATCAACAGCACAGAGCGCAGTCACGGCTCTCTCTAGCGGCACCACACCGCACGCCCTAGGGCTAGCAGATGGAACCATATTCACATGAGTACGAGCTGACTGTATGATATATAGAAAAAAAGAAATTGGGCTTTTTTGGCCCAGGGACGATGACGGGTGGTTTATTTGATTAGATGTTCTTTTGTAACCTTTTGTAAGAAAATAATATTTAATGCTCTTATTTTTCCTTGTATCATTTGTATAAAACCCTTGATTAATTACGTGAGAACCTCACTGAGTAAATTAGTATAATTACCAATTATGTATTCAATCGTAATAACTCCAAGTAAATCTAGATATTATCTGTTATTGAATTTTTAACGACGCTGTCTTCGAGAATTTCATATTATTGTGTCCACAGTAAAATCAAAGTGAAACTTCAAAAGAAATTACAAACGATAGAATTATAGAAAATGGGTGTTAATGTATTTCCATTTTAACAGTTGTCACATAAAAGACATGCTAAACTGAATACTCGATTTGTGATTCAGCTTGTTGTATAGGGCTGTCCAAAACGCTTCTTGAAGGCACTCCACTATTTGCACTTAGATTAATATTGAACATTGGAAGATATTATAAACGCCTTAACCAAAAAAAATCACCTAACTACACATAATTTATGAAACAGATAAAACCACTCAGCGAGTAAGTGAATAAACACTCCACATGTTTGCACAAAATTTATGGAATGTGCGTTGATTATGGGAGTACAGTTAATAGCTACCAATACGAGTATGCACACCACACCAGCATCTTCAATGTCCGCTTATAATCTTCATATACTTTTACTGAACTTCAAGGTTTCGTTTTACCAATTCTATGTGTCTCAACCACAAAACTGAAATGAAAAATGCGTGAATATTTATAAAATTAGATACAAATCGACTCGGAACGCCAACATCTGTATCAGCCCATATACGTCCCACTGCAGGGCACGGGCCTACTCTACAATCTAGAATACGATTGAGATTGGTTAGGCCATATAATCGACCATGCTGGCCTAGTGGGGGTTGGCGGACTTACATACCATATAAATTCTTATAAATCGCTATGGTATGCAGGTTTTTTCACGATGTTTTCCTTCACCGTTTAAGTGCGTGGTGATTGACTATCAATACACACTTGACTCCGAAAAGTCTACGGTGTGCCCTGGGATTCGAACCCGCGACTACCGTGAATATGTTGGCAGCCGCGTCAAGTCCGTTTACGAACAGGCCACCACGCACCTTCACCAACGCCAATATATTATACAAAAATGTAACTATCTACTAATTATTTACTAATTTAGATTTGTTATGACAACGAAAATCTGTCCTAAGCTTAAAAGCGCATTTGTGACAACCCTGTCACTTTAACACCTTTAAATATACATAAAACGTTTCACCAGTATAAAATGTAACGTGCTATAAGGGTTATCCTTCATTTTCCTTGGTTATTACTGCTTGGAGTCTGAATCATAATTCCAATATGGATAATATACCCGGGTATGAAGATCTTTTGAGACAAATAAAATTGAATTTCTGGATGGCCGGAATACCGTTCGGTGATCCGAAAATATACATCAGATATTACATCCTCATTTTTCTGATAACACTAATGATAATTGAGGAAGGATCATTTTTTGTGTCAAAAATTTCTTCAGAGAATCTTCTTGAGTTAACCCAATTAGCCCCGTGTGCTTGTATTGGGATATTGTCAGTTTTGAAAATATTGTCTATAACACCCAAGAGAGGTAAAATTTTTGACCTAACAGAGCGTCTTGGCCATCTCTATACTATCATTCTGAAAGACATCCAAAAGATAAAGGTCGTCAAACAGGAACTGCACCTTCTAAAATATCTCACGAAATATTTCTTCGTATTGAACTTGATACTCATTTCTGTTTACAACTTCTCGACTCTCATATTTATTGTTTATCAATACTTCACTAAAAATAAGATTGTGTTTAGTCTGCCCTACGCTATTCTACTGCCTTTTTCTATTGACTCCTGGCTGCCGTGGTCTGTGGTTTACATACATTCGATTGCTTGCGGTAAGTCCTGTTTTTTTTATTTATTTAATTCTTTTTACACTGTACAAAGAAACAAAGAAATCACATAATAATAATTATATTACAAGTGGCAATTTTATCACACAAGACAATTTCTTGTTGGCAACCAATTTTATTATTTATTTTTGTTCTGTAATTCCTATGATACTGTTTGTCTATCATGATTCATGCGTGATATTATTAGCATTCAATCTTAATAGAATAACCCCCCTCAAATATATTCTTGATTGTAGAGGAGGCCCGCGCCTTGCAGCTGGACGTATATGGGCTGATACAGAATAAAACAGCACAGTAATCATAGTATTTTTTTTGGTAGATCGAAAAGCTAAGTGTAACCAGTTTTCCTGCCTTTAATTTAATAATTCGATTGGTGTATTGATACTGTCTCGCAGAAATTTTAGATAAAAAAATAGGATGCCACAGCAGTTTAATCAATTATATCAAAACATTTCAGAATCTTTACTCCATTTTAATGCACTTGATGAGAACTTCATAGCCAACAATGCCTATTATAATCCGGCGATGCGCTTAATTGTCTGTTGCATGGATGGTAAAAATTAAATAAAACAATTAAAGATATTCAAATAAACACTTATGAAAATTGGGCTAAAATATCAATTGTATATTTCGACCTGATATTTTCGTATCTTTCATTGCGGGTTGAAAACTAGCTAGTGTCCCTAACAGAGTCGCTGAGCTTCGGTGCTCGATGATAATATTTTTTATTATGATATCTTGTAGGAGCTATAGTGTTAGGTGATAAGGAGATAGTCTATTTTTTCTTTGCAGGATTTATATGCGTCTTATACTTCACCACTGTAGACGTGTTATATTGTGTGCTAACTTCACACGTTTGCAATAATTTATCCATAATAAGTGATAAACTCGCGCATCTTCAAGTACACAATGTTGGTACACTGGGAGACATAGTCAGAGAGCACCAATATATATTAAAGTAAGTAGTTGGACTGCTAGATAATATATAAATAAATACACCCAACAATTAGACACATATTCCTGACCCCCACATTATGAGCAATTAAGTCTTGTGTTGTGGGTATCAGAAACTACGAGAGACTTTTCGGTCTCACAAACACCACACACACAAATATATGCGGGCCTGTTTTTTTATTAGGCGTCTGCCTACATGGCACTAAAAAAGACACTTACCATCAGGCGGTCCGCTAGCTCAGACAAGATGAGATGAGACCGCCTGATGGTAAGTGGCTACCACTACTTATGGACCTCCGCAGTGCCAGGGGACCAGCACAACAAAGTCGCTTACTACCTTAAAACATTCACTCACAAACATTTTCTCGGTGCGGCGATCGAACCCGCGGCCTTTTGTTTCATACCTGGCGTCTAACAAAGTGCGCCACGGAGGCTTCCAGGACACAACTATATCTATCAAACCGTATAAGTTTTTGAATCCAATGACAATATGAAATAGTACGAAATTTGCGGAATTTCCTCTTCCAAAAAGCGTCTTGTGTAATCAGGTTTCATCAGAACGTTCCTAGAACATGGCCTTTAAGTGAAACGTATAGGCAATTGAGACCGATGGTATAATTGTGTTGAATGTCCATAGTTTATGTAGATAATATTTCAGTTGAATTATGTGAACTGCGATTTTGTCCATTTATATTCTAAAAAATGTTTTGACATGCTTTGTGGCGAAGTAGGCTGAGAACAAAATATGTTTGTGTTACGCACATATTTCGCTTTGAGTCTGGGTTGTGTGGGTCTGGGTGCTGTTCTAGGAGTAAAAATATTTGTAGATAATCAACATTTCTACTTATTGGTGTTTAAAGGCACTAGCAGTTTCCTATAAAACGCTTAATTGACTTGTTTTGCTCCTACATAATAATACAAGCAAACGTCCCCTTGTCTGATAATAATTTTTATAATTAAGGGGCAGGAAATATAAAAATGCTACGTAAATACTTTCAATTTAGACTTTATTTTAAAAAACGGAAAGGATATGTGTCATTTTATATTGTCACCAAAAACTAAAATTCACCTGATAGCAAGTACCTACATTTCAGTCTAGATGTAGAAAGCGTTTCCACACATCAAGTTGACACAAATATATTGGCCTACTTGAAACCAAGTACACAAAAATTGAATTCTGAACCCGACACGTCAATTTTGTACTGATGTAAAAATAATTAAAAACCTATTATCACTACATAGTATAAAACAAAGTCGCTTTCTCTGTCCCTATGTCCCTTTGTATGCTTAAATCTTTAAAACTACGCAACGGATTTTGATGCGGTTTTTTTAATAGATAGAATGATTCAAGAGGAAGGTTTATGTGTATAATACTTGTATATTATTGTAGAGAAATGTATATGCACCCGAGCGGAGCTGGGCCGGGCCGCTAGTACTATAATAAACAAATAGGAAAATACTTGTACTACCAAGTAATTCTTTGAGTGACTTTCGTTTGCGAGTAGCAATATAGAATATTGACTACACTACGCATGATATACATAATTGGCAGGCATTCTAGTACGTCCCTATGAAAATAAATATTTGTATGGCCTAATGATTTTTGTCCCAGTCTTAAATTTTGCAATGCGAATGTTTGTATTTATGCACACACGGCATGAGAGTAGTTATACCGTAGATCAATATTGTGTAAAACATAAATATAAATGATTAAGACACGCAAAATTATGTGTAATATCCTGCAATACCAATCCAATTTTAAACTTAGTAATTGTTAGTGTGCGAATATTCTAGTTAAAGTATATTTTTCCTGTAAAGTTAGTTTTTTATCAATACTATATCAAGGCTGCTACCGAAAACAAAGCCGGTAGTTTTAGTGACTACCAACACAATGTAACAATTTTTTTTCAATTAACTTCGTTTTTGGGTGGTAATACCATAGTTTTTTTTTTCTAAAATAATTGTTTAGGACCTTACGTACCATAGCTTTTTAAAAAATAAAAGAGATGATACTATTATTTCAGAAAAAGACTATGAATTTACCACCCAAATACGATGATAGGAAAAAAAATATCAAAAAGTGATCGTCGATTTTGTAGCAATAGTTTTAGTTGCATTGTGTCTGAAATCACTAAACCACCTGTTGACTATACAGGGTATAGTATAAATATATAATAATTATGATAACCTATTAGGTCTAGAACTAACTTAGGTGTTTCAATTGCAGACTAGCTGATGATTTGGAAGATATATTCACGGCGCCGAATTTGCTAAATGTTTTAGTAGGCTCTATAGAAATATGCGCTCTAGGATTCAACTTGACGGTACGTTTAGTTCTTTTATAAGTATTAGACAGGCTGTGGTAAAATTATTATTTATTTACGATATTATTCTCGTGCATACAAATTAAGTCCCACCATCTTGTAATTGGTATACCTAGTCTAGAACGTTCTACTACACTTGACATACGACTTTTAAAGAGAGGCGAGTAGCGGATGGATGTGGGCTGTGTGGGTGTGTGTGGCCGTTATTACTGACCTTCCCATAGAAATAAACAGCTCATATTTAGTATGTATAAAGATGCCTAGTAACTAATTTTTGAAAGATATTTTTTTCTCTCACAGACCGGCAGTCTGGCTCAATTGCCTGGCAGTATCTTGTTCCTAACATCAGTGTTGCTGCAAATTCTGATGATGAGCGTTTTTGGAGAAAATATTATTACTGAGGTACGGCGAACATGCAGTGTCTTTAGCAGAAATGTCTATCGTAAACGTGAAACGTTAGGTCAGGGATGCTCCTATCTAGTGGTCATGGCCTGTCCTAGAAGAGGTGCTACGAGTACGCGACCTCGGCCACCAAGCTACTGCAGTCACTACAAATATTCCCTTCCATGACTGCAGTATCCACTCCTACAGGCCATACTTTCCTTTACCATTATATCCTCTACTCACAAACCCTATTTCCTTTCCCCCGTTGATGATGGGCAGCAGCGTCATCAGCGCGAGTCCCCTCCTGTGCTCGCCAACCCGCCTGCCAAGCGTAGCGAGTATTGGCAAATACCCCCTAACGTCGACACAAAAATTGACCACGCTCCCAGTCCGCTGGATGCAGACCGCTTCCAACAGGTCATTGTGGAGATCCTTGTGGGGGGCCTATGTTCAGCAGTGGACTTCCTGTGGCTGATATGATGATGAAACGTGAAAAGTTTCCTGATTATGTATTCGCATGTTGCAAACTGTTGTATGAAACAATATTTATGCAGAGGTTTGGCGAAAATGTTTTAGATACTCCTGTTATAACTGATGTTTAAGCTTGAAATTGAAATGAAATGTATAGTATTTTGATTGTTTCCCTTCACAATATATAGGATTTAACTTTTATAACAAATTTCAGAGCCGAAAAATTGGGGAATCTGCCTTTTTATGCAAATGGTATGAAATGGACGAAAAATCTAAAAAGATAATTTTATTGATAATGACAAGGTAAGTTTCCTCAGACCAGTATATACACAAGTTTCATTAGTGTTTAGAAAATATGCACTACCTATATATTAATAAAATATATAAATAACTGTAAACACCTATATTATAGGTAAGTACCTATTGTTTGATTTGTTTATAATACCGCTGCTCTAATTTTCTGATCCTGTGCCTACTTTAGTTACAATAAAACCTCTATGTTTTCTTCCACAGGTCTCGTAAGCCCCAAATGTTGACTGCATATAAATTCTCCGTAATAAGTTATGGCAGCTTCAGCAAAGTAAGTTTTTTAAGATAAGTATTTTGTAGATAATTGTACTGTTTTGTTCTATACCGGTGGTAGGTCTCTCATATGTCATAGGGAGGCCGCCTGGATAGGTACCACTGCAATGTCTATTTCTCACGCCAAACAACAATATAAATGCACTGTAGTGTTTCGGTTTGAACTTTTAAAGATAAGCATTCCTTTACCATTCAAGGTGTTGTTTGGTTTTGCTTTTGTTCATAAGCATTCGTACCGGTATCATAACTATCAGGTGAACGACACAGTCGTCTCGCCAACCAGTGCAATAAAAAAACACCCAATGATAGATTAATAGATTACCAAGTGACTGATTATTTTTCGTTGGCACCATGGTATTTCTCCATACGAGAGCTCCATACGCACTATGGCTGATATCCAGAAAGTTGCACATAATATTTATGACAGGAGTTAATACTTATTTCTTACACCAAATTCTATTTTCAAATGTATCAAAAACATCTATTCGTCTATAGGTTATATCTGTAGATTATATTAAATTTAAAAGCAAGCTGCAAGCTGTACTCTCCTGTAATTGAAGATGCACGCAGAATGATAAATATGTAGTTTTATATACATGTTATGTGTTGTCTTCGTTGGAGATTCTAATAAATAAAAATAAAATAAAATAAAATAAAAAAAATTAAGTTACATTTTCCCGTGCAGTAATCTAGCCGACCCAAACCTCTCGTAAGGTATAGAAGAGCGAATATCAGTTTACAACCTTGTTTTCAATTGAGCCTACACACCGGTATAATACAGAATACAGTATGTTCACGTTCCAGAAAATGTTGAATACGTATCGGGATGGACAAACTATTATAAACCCACCAGAATACTTTGAAACCATTGTACTGTACTGTAGTTTCAGTGGTATTTTCGGATTTATTCAACTCGGATCTACTGACGCGGTGCCTGTATGTTTTAGAATCCTGTATTTTGACATTACTTTTGAGATTTCAGCGTAATTGGTCTCAGTCGTAAGACATTCTTGTATAGATTAGATTCCAGGCAGTTATGTGGATGTATGTGATAATAGGCTAGTGTTATTCATTGCTTTTATCGAAAGGTTACGTTATGATTAATAATAATCAGAAATATTTTTTGGAATCTGTTATGTAATGCGAGGGTGAACAAAAAAAAAAACAACGAAAATTGGCATAATATCAGAGAGACGCCTATATCCAGCAGTACGCCTATATACAGACTGTGGATGATGATGATGATGTTATGTAATAAGTAAGTTACAAATAAGTATATAAAATTTGGTCTCCTACCAGCAACAGAAGGATGCGTGCATGTTGCACGGCGTGTCGTCATCTTCCATAAGATGCACGCGTGCAAAAGAGACAACGAGTGTTAAAAATATTAATATCTCATTTTACATCCAATTTTGATGCTGTTTTCAAATTAATGTTTTTTTATAAGCGATACCTTTTAGGAACTATAACATAATACTCAAATTCAAATCATGGACACAACCCTATAGTAACAAACACACCATTTACGAGGTTACGTTTAGTGGGTTCGTTACTTTATGTGTTGGGTGTATAGTACACAAACCTATTGCCCGAATAGTTACAGGGTGTTAGGGAAACTTATTCATCGAAATGCTATTTTACGACAATTTTCTCTAAGAAATTGGTTTCACGTCTATACGACTCCATTTGCAAAGTTGCAATATTTTAGAGCATAGGTCTGACGAACGTGCAAACAGGTCACCTGCTGGTAGGTGAACACTGAATAGTGCCACCCATGAACGTCTATAATGGTTGGATCATGGATATATTGTCGGCCCATCTAATCAGAAGAGGAGCAGGAAGGATAATGAACGGGGAGAAGGAAGGGGTATTGGGTAACCGGCAATCTCACTCACCGAACAAAACGCGACAGCAAAGCAATATCGAGCTACAGTATGGATGTACCACTTTAAATTATCATTAGTAGAAAACTAACTGCTGAAAGTGTAGCAAATAACACCTGTAAGATATTACGTTTTATGTGACTCCTTACCTTAAAAATAAAAGAACGGTTGACATTATTTAAAATTGCGACTGCGAAAACTGCTATGGCTATCACCAAAAATTATTGTACGATAAAATGTTGCAATATTCACAGGATAATGATATTGTTTATTATGTTTCCTAGTGGTAATTATATTATATCAAAGCCGATAAGAATTAGACAAATAAAGAAAAACATAATGATTATTATCTTATTAGTGATAATTTCTAAAATCGGTTTAATTGTACCTACCTTAGTAACAAGACCCTGTTTCGTTTCAAAACAACTCTTTGAGTATTGTATGCGTAATAAACAATTCGTCTTTACACTATGCAGCAAATAGAAACTAGAATTGCAATTATAAGTAGTATATTCAATCTCTATTATAACTAATAGAGATATCATCACTGAATGGTTGAATACTTTATTGTCAGAGTATCACCATACATAAATGCCATCGTTTATTATATTTTATTTGAATACTGGCTAATATTTTATGCACTGTACATTGTACGCTTAAGAAATGTTGCAAATGAACATTAGTAACATTACAATAAGTCACGAATGAACTAACAATTCAAATAAACGAACAAAACCGCCACACAAAACATATATGCAAAACCAGACTGATTATATTATTTCGAATGTAAGTCAGCATGCTTAAGTTCAAAGAAATCATAGGTTTGATTCTTGTGTGCCAGTGTAATTATAAATATTTTTTGGGCCCCATTATTTTGTTCTTATTTGCAAAATATACCTCAGAATGGAAATGCAATTAGCATGGACAAAGCATAGAAAATAAAATAGAGAAATATACGTCGTAAAAGTTGTTATTAAATTAAATTTCACAGTGAAAATGTTAGGCACGCCTATTATCAGTAGCTGAGTGTTTATGGTAGAAATATTTTTAATACTTTCGCGAAGAAGTAATAAAAAAAGCAATGCAGTGTTCAGATAAAGTATCAATGGGTGTGATATTATGGTTACCGATTGCAATCGAGTGAACGAATTCATTGATTATGGTGAAATCCACTGTACTAACATACATACGTATAACGTTGATGTCTCGGGTTCGAATCCAGGGTCGGGGAAAGTGATACTCTATTTTTCTACTCATTATGATCTCGGAAGTAGGAATTTGTGCCCGATATGGCGATTGGCTCGCCCCCATTTACATCATGGGGCGTAGCACACAAAGCGAAACATAATTGTCTTGGTAGCACCTTTGCCAACCCTTTCTGACAAAGGATGTTTAATGTTTATGTATGTATGAATTCTAATAGGTACGATTTTATTTCCAGATTATCAGCACGTCATGGTCTTACTTTACCATACTTAAAACGGTCTACACGCCTCCTGAGATAAATCACGAAGATTAATATCTTCGAGAAACATCCAGAAAAACATAAACATTCGATAATAAACGTATTAAACATATATAGACTAATATCTTACCTTTCTGTTAAGATATCTAATCGGACAAAACTGTTTAAAAAAACAATTTCAGGAAATAAGCGTAAAAATAATCTTTATACATGTGTTATAACTTTCTATCTCTTCAAAGTTCAGACAGAAGAAGACCACTATGGAACATACGCCATCCTTAACGATCTTTACATCGAAATGTTGGAACTGGCTTCCATCCAGCGGCTTCTTGATACCTTATTTATTTATTTTAATATTTTTTGTACACAAATAAATCTTAAGCTAAAAGAATATTTAACACATAAGCAGAAATAGCGGTCGTATTGCACGAGGTAATCTGTTACCGAGTAGCATGAGACGGACATAAGAGAAGGAAAATAAGAATATGACACTCTAAAGTGTACTTTTACATTTAGGACAAAGCTTGAATGATACAAACTCACTAATATTTACATTACAAAAAAAAACAGTAAATGATGGAAATATTTAGCTTGATAGATATGCGATGCTATAAATACAGCACAGTATACTTTTCATTTCAGTGTGCATGGAAAAGTAATGTGTTTACATGCTACGATCACATTTGACTTCCAACAAGGTTGTTCCGTCTTTTAATAACAAAAAGACACGATACACGATATAAATTTTGATTTGTATAAAGATAAAGAAGTCAAGAACAGTATATAGCAAATGTTTTATCCATAGGTCATAGACATTCGACCACCAGTGAAAACAAGTGACGCAAAGGATTTGGAAAATTCTACAAATCTGACAAATCTATTTGATATATATAATTGATTGATCTAGAAGTACGTGTGTAAATTGTTATCGGACATGATTATTAAAATAATATTATGTCCAACATTTTTGATTGCTATAAATAATGCTATGTTCATTTCTTTACATATAGGGCTGATACCGCTTATACAAAGACTCCAGCCAGTGTAATTGGGATCCACCGCAAACGCGATACGTTGTTGTGACTATCTATGCTGAGTTTTCCACCATGATACGGTGCAGATAAAAATGAAAATTTTACAACGAACTCGTATATCTTAAATGTGACCAGTAGCGGCCAGACTCAGCGTCGCGTCGCCTGGCTGCAGATACTTTTGAGTCTAGTCGAAATCAGAAACATATTATGTCCCGTACTATCTGTTTTTTTTTAATCAAACTCAACATGACTGCAGCTGTTCTTTATACTGCTTTTTCGGTCCCGTCCCGTGACCACTCGTAGGGTCCTGTCTTATTCTGTCCCATATCATACGCTCTGTAGTCATCTATTTGAATTTGGACGTATGAGAAATATATATAACTGAACTCCTTGGTGCCTAAAATCGAAAGTCTTCGATAGTTGTGTGTTACCAGTGATGACATACGGCACCGAGACGTGGCCTCTCACTGTGGGCCTCATTAAAAGGCTCAAAGTCACTCAACGAGCCATGGAGCGGGCTATGCTCGGTGTTTCCCTACGAGATCGAATCAGAAATGAGGAGATCCGTAGGAGAACCAAGGTTACCGACATAGCCCATAGGATTGGCAAGTTGAAGTGGCAGTGGGCCGGGCACATAGCTCGTAGAACCGATGGCCGTTGGGGCCGAAAGGTTCTCGAGTGGAGGCCACGTACAGGCAAGCGAAGTGTTGGACGCCCGCCTACAAGGTGGACGGACGATCTGACTAAGGTCGCAGGAAGTCGCTGGATGCAGGCCGCTTCCAACAGGTCATTGTGGAGATCATTGGGGGAGGCCTATGTTCAGCAGTGGACTTCCTGTGGCTGATATGATGATGATGATGATGATGAACTCCTTGGTCATCCCAAGGAAACACCATACTTTCCTATACGTATAAATAGGTATTTACCCAGGGTACCAGCAACCTCGAAACCGCAAAATTGATTTAGTTGTTTGAGCGTAAACAAGTAACAAACATCCAAACTTTGGCCTTTTTAATATTTGTATTAAGCATCAGACCACAATTATAGTCTTTCAACTTTTGGAAGCACACCAAGTATCTAAAACAGAACGGTCGGACCACTAGGTACTTTAAATGTGTCAGGCGAATGACAATGATCATCTCGCCATACATGGCAATTCAAAAAATCAGTGTTGTTTCTTGTTCCGTGACCAAAATTGCTCGAGGGTCAATACCCACATAGCTTTCCTATTCTCGTCTTCTTCACTTTAATTGTGTATATATATATATATATATATATATATATATATATATATATATATATATATATACAGGGTATATCAAGACTGCTACCGAAAACGAAGCCGGGTGGTAGTTTAAGCGACTTCAGACACAATGCAACAGAAAAAGTTGCAAAAAAAAGCGACAATTTTTTTTTTGTAATTTTTTTCCTATTGCCATATTTGGGTGGTAAAACTACCACCCGGCTTCGTTTTCGGTAGCAGTCTTGATATACCCGGTATAATGTTGTTTTTCGTCTGACATCTCGAAATAAGAAAGTTACATCCATTTATATTTATATCCGGTATATACCGGGTATCTCAAGACTGCTACCGAAAACGAAGCCGGGTGGTAGTTTTAGTGACTACAAACACAATGCAACCAAAAATTTCGAAAAGAAACGCATCAATTATTTTTTATGATTTTTTAAATATCGTCATTTTTGGGTGGTAAATCCATAGTTTTTGCTAAAATAATTATTTAAACTCTCTTATATCTTAGAGTATTTATAAATTAAAGGGTATACACTATTATTTTAGGAAAAAAAATATTTACCACCAAAATATGGCAATAGGAAAAAAAATTCAAAAAAAAAATTGTCGCTTATTTTTGCAACTTTTTCTGTTGCATTGTGTCTGAAGTCGCTTAAACTACCACCCGGCTTCGTTTTCGGTAGCAGTCTTGATATACCCTGTATATATATACCGGGTATCTCAAGACAAGAAACGCATCAATTATTTTTTATGATTTTTTAAATATCGTTATTTTTGGGTGGTAAATCCATAGTTTTTGCTAAAATAATAATTTAAACAGTTTTATACCTTAGATTATTTATAAATAAAAGGGTATCCACTATTATTATAGAAAAAAATGTATTTACCACCCAAATATGGTCATAGGAAAAAAAATTAAAAAAAAATTTGTCGCTTTTTTTTTGCAACTTTTTCTGTTGCATTGTGTCTGAAGTCGCTTAAACTACCACCCGGCTTCGTTTTCGGTAGCAGTCTTGATATACCCTGTATATATATATATATATATATAGTATTAATTACAGCTCACATTTTAAGAAACCGGCAACAATTACTTTTAAGCTTTTGCAAATTTATATGATCGTTAGTCACACTTACCATCTTGTAAGTTGTTTGCTTATTTGCCAGACCATTGCAAAAAATGAAATATGTCAATAATATAATATATTTTTTGACATTTTTAACTCAGCAAAACCAGAGCTAATTACGAATCAACGAAATGTACCGACTGAGATATTTCATTCGGGCTCATGGGCCACGTTTATTACAGTTGTTAGCAAAGTTCGGCTTAAAATCATTATTTTGTTGAAACAAAGGGCAATTAACCGGTATTAAACCCACCTGTTCCTTGCGGTTCGATGTAAAATATAACTTGTGGTAGATAACTTATCAAAAACTATAGTTTGTTTTCGATAAAACACGAATTATTTTGATATTTACAGCCTGCCAGTAAAATTGAGTCGCTGTCAATTCTGACTTGCAATCCTGGCTTGCTGGCTTGCATCCTGGCGGATGAGAAGATGGGATAATCAGAGAAAATGGGATAGTCAGAGTACTCACATACAATTTATTTTAGGAGATTTTGATACCATAGTTTCAAGTTGTGTAATAATTGAATATGCAAATCAATCATTATTAATATTAAATGATAATTGTTCTGATTGCACTTTGGAACTAATTAAATGACGCTGTGAAATAATGCATTTATTCACCACACCCAAAAACTTAATTACTTCCTTGAGATTGTAATTGGATTGTAATTTTGATTATCAGTAAACTTTTTCTAGAATTAATTTCTACAGATTTCTGAGATTGGTAAGAGGAATGTGTGGTTGGAGTCTGCCTGGTAGAGTGCATAAAAGTACGATAATGGAATATTATAGAGTAAAAGAGGACGTAGACACGAGAATTGAGGAAAAAATGTTAAGAAGGTTTGGGCAGGTAGAGAGGATAGATAAAAGGCAATTAAAAAACAATAAATGAAGCCAGTGTAAATGGAAGAGCTGGTAAAGGTAGACCCCATCGAACCTACCTCATCCAAATTGATGGCGTGCACCGCAATGGTCAGGTTAAAAGTACCCTGAACCGATAAGAATTCATGAAGATATTAATGATAATAGACGAAGCCAAAGTGGTATGATGGGAACGAGCGAAGTGGAGATCCATAGCTTCTGCCTACCCCTATAGGAATTAGGATACATGCGGGACGTTTATGTTTGTATGTATTTCAAAAGTAGAAATTAAATGCAATCAAGTTAATATAAAAATAGATTATTAATCTATTAGCTACTATTTAATCTGAAGATAAGACAAACTGTCGATAACGGCCGTTCTCTATATCCTATCTATCTTTAACAAGAGGTTAAAATAGCTACCATTACTATGTCGGTACAATTATACGCTTCTTTAAACAAAGATAGACATATATATTTATCATACCTAGCTATATATAAATATATGCACCATATGTCTACCTCGCTATCTTTGTTAACTGAAACATAAAATGGATCTAAATATCTAATGAAATCTCTTGTTAAAGACAGATAGATTATTGAGAACGGCTGTTAATCTTCTTGTTTGCAACGACTAAACATGCAACCTCGCCATGTTTGATGATTGAATAGTTTTCAATTTCTCGAACAAGGATATTAACATTTATCAAAACTCACTTCTAATTTCAAAATATTTATATTCCATAACATCATTTAGTCGCATCGAAATTGTTACTTTTACGGAAGTTTGAATCTAAAACGGAAAGGTCGATCCGGTGTGCATAGCGTACATACCAAACCTGAAAAAATTACCATAAGATACACATATCATTTACTAAACAAGATCAGTTAATTTTTTTATTGGATTGCAATATTAATGAAAATTGATCCATCTATCCCATTTAAAAATTGGAAATTTATATCTGCTTAAAAAGTGACCACCATGGACAGTTGTAGAAACTCCTTTTGATAATACAATGGAGTGTTTTTTTATTATTATTATTGCATTGAATGGCGAGACGAGCATGCCGTTCGCCTGATGGTAAGCGATGCGACCGCTCATAAACAGTAGCAAAATCAAACAACACCTTGAATTACGAAGCAATGCTTGGCATTCCACTGCGCTCGCCATCGTGAGACATAAGATGTTAAGTCTCAATATGTCCAGTAGTTACTCTGGCTAAAATGTCCTTCAATCCGAAAGGATTAAAGAACATTGTAGCCAGAGTAAGTACAGCAGTTTAAATGCACTGTTGTATTTCCAAAACAGTGCATTTAAACTGCTATTTGACGGGAGAAATAGACATTGCGGTGGTACTCATCCAGGCCGCCTCTCACATATGAGAGACATACCAGTCACCAGTACCACCAGTGTGACGCATTTAGTATTCAACCTGTCTGAATATTTTATTCGTAATGTGTAACTTACCACCAGTTCCATAGTAATTTTACGTGCCAATATCAAAAAAACTAGCATGTAGAAAAAATACTTACCGGTACCTGATCAATTCATCAGTACCCAGATTGAAGAGGTCTCCATGACAACTGTTGAATATAGCTTGTAACCAGTTACTACACTTTCTACCTTGCAAATGGTTGTTAATCACAGAGGCGACAAAGAGTTGCCAGGAGCGACTATGACTGCAGGATGGGCTTGAGCAACCAGGTTGCATGGCCCCACCATTGGGATAAAAGTCAACCACACCAGAATTGAAGTCAATGCCGAGGATACCTCTGTTTGTATGTATCACTTCGACGTACCGGGCATCGTTAGACTGAAGGCGTTTGAAGTTGTATGTCCATAAAGGCCCAGCGGGATCCAATCCTGATAAAAAAGTTCAAAAATTACATTTTTACTATGTTATAATAGGCTGGATATAGGCCACTTTCAGCAGGTCGCTGTGGAAGAGTCTTACCAAGTCAGACAAACGTAGGTTGTAAATTTATTTTTTCTCATGAAAGTGTATTATGATGTCAATGGAGCAATGCTTTAAAAATAAGGTGTGTTGCGGACTGATTTTGACTGCCTATCTAGATGGTAGGAATAATTAGTTACAGAGAGAGAGCCGACATCCAGCAATAAACAGTAAACGAACGAATAATGATATCAGGGTGCCGATTGGGAGATTAGTATTTTGTGACTTTGTTGTGATTACATCTTACATTATCTGTACAAGATACAAATGGATATGTTGATAATAATAAAAGTCACATAAGTTTTTTTCAGTTTATAGTGAATTCGCTTCAAATTCATTTTTTATTTTAATCTTTTTATCTTATATTCATTAACTGTTGACTGAGCTATCTTAATCATACTTATATAATTGTTCGGATGTCCCAAATAAGTAACGAGTTTTAAAATACATTGTGAACAGAAGATTTACGTTTTAACATTATTATGTAAAGATTATATTATTGAAAGGCCCTGGATGAACGCAATTTCCAACAAGCCGCTGTAAAAATCTATGAGAAAGCTATAACATACATAAACACGCGCCTTTTTCCCAAAAGGGGTAGGCAGAGGTGCAGCAACCAAGATCCCCACATTTAGCCTTGTATTGTAATTCCAGTCTCCGGGCTGATAATGAATAGAAACATCCAATATCAGTTTGCCCGACCTGGCATTCAAACCCGAGACCTCAGCTTTGTAACCATAACGTAGTACAACTACGCTGCCGAGGCAGTTATTGAAGCAAGTAGAAAGGTATTAATATATAGCTGACCTCTTATTGATATAATTATGATATTGAGGACTTAACATACATACCTGTAATACGCGCGACTCGCGCATTCAACTGCTTCCCAGCGTTTCCAACCACATGAGCCCCTAAACTGTGCCCAATTAAGTGCATTTGGCTAAAGGAAACACTGGTAGTTTCCCTAAGATATGCTAGAAAATTCGCCAAATGTCTTCCTACGTCTGGTACACCATTGACTGCCGTCACGTAGTTTTTATTTGACAGTTGACTCCAATCGACCACAATAACATTCACAGCAGCTTTGGCTAAGAAAGCTGAAAATTAATATGTTGTCATGAAGTCTGTTTATGCAGATTCGGAAAATTAAACATATATCAAGCTATATGAATATATGTATGTTATGTAATGTTTTATTTATCAGGAACGCCTCTGGCCAGATGACGAGAGGACTTACACAAGAGGGCCGGCAGCGATTGAATGCATAAAAGAGCAGACCGAGCTTTGTAGCGTACCTTGGGAGAGGTCTATGTCCAGCAGCGGATTGATTGCAGTCCGCTGCTGGACATAGACAGGGCTGATGATGATGATTATGAATGTTTTATTCATATAGTGGTTAGACATGAAATAATACAAAAACAAATCCATAATCAAATACCCTTTTACTGGTGGTAGGTCTCTCATATGTGAAAGGCTGCCTGGGTGGGTACCACCGCAATGTCTATTTCTCCCGTCAAACAGCAGTTTAAATGCACTGTTGTTTTTCGGATTGAAGGACATTGTAGCCAGAGTAACTACTGGACATAATAATTGAGACTTAACATCTTGTGTCTCAGGATGGCGAGCGCAGTGGAATGCCAAGCATTGCTTTGTAAATCAAGGTGTTGTTTGGTTTTGCTACTGTTCATGAGCGGTCGCATCGCTTACCATCAGGCGAACGGCATGCTCGTCTCGCCAATCAATGCAATAAAAAAAAAAAACCCTATTGTATCGGTGTGATTAGTGCCACACAGAATGGACCCCATAAGATACATGCATTATGCAGATCGCTACGAAGGATTCTTACTTACTGTTGCCATCAACGAAAATTATTAATTTGCCTTTGTCAATAATCTACCTAAGGCCTCGAAAAATCCAGAAAGTTTATAGGCATTAGTTATCAATTAACATCGGCTGATTCTGTAGCTCCTTACTATTCATGCTATAAGAAAACCTCTTTACCGTCTCTAATAGCTGCATTCAGGGGCGAAGTCATATCTCCACCCCAACCGTGGACTATGACGATAACAGGCAACGAAGGATCGAAAAGTGAAGATTGTATTGAGCTATAATCATTCCTTACTAATATTTCTGGAGTATTTGTACTGTTCCTGAATATAAACAAATAAATTTTAAATTGGTAAAGTGGTTAAACTGATCCTTATGATAAAACAGTTAAAGGACACTGCAGCGGCAACAACTAACATATTAAGATGCCGATGCCAAGCATAGCTTTATATTTTCTGGTGTTGCTCGGTTTTGCTACTGTCCATGAGTGGTCGTATAGCTTATTTCAGGCGAATAAGATGCCCGTCTCACTATTCATTGCAATAAAAAAAAACTAGATTGCAACCAAAATACTTATATAAATGACGTCATTTTAAGGTCCACGGATTATGTCTAGGGATTAGAAATTAATACTATCTCGATGATAGCTTACCTAGTGTACAAGTAGGTTATCTCTTATTGGTTATCTCCTATAGAATTTTTCCAGAATCTGTTTGTTGGAGCAGCTGTTTTCTCTTGCCCGCTGGTTTGATTATATTCGGAGTAATGGTTTGCTAAATATTCTATGTAATAATTTTCAATGTGCTCTGATAAAACCGGCGATAAAATTGCTGAAACATGTTTTTAAACATTAATTATGTGATTACTGAACACCAGTTTGTTTATTAAGATTCTCGTCTGTCGTCATAAATAGACAGCTATGCGATCGTGGTACCAATTCGACTAAAAGCACTTAAAATATATAGCTTATTACGTCAATATATTGAGATATTTAGACATCTAATGATCCAAATTCAAGGCCAGTTTATACAATAAATTATAGCGAAAACTCCTAAATGTAAATAAAACAAAATTATCTGGCTATTAATATGTATACGATTTATGAAAAACTAACCCATTAAGAACACGAAATGAATAACTGCCATGATTCACAAACGTTAGCTGAAATTCACGCAGGTCCTGGGTCTTACTAAGAATGCTACTATAGCATTAAATGGTAGAACGTTATATATAGTCAGTAAAGACAGATCGCTAAAGACTTTGTTAAAAGCGGAAATACATTATTTATTTAACACTAGCTTTTGCTCACGACTTCGTTTAATTACTAGTCTTCTCATTATTATTAATAATATAAGCATATTATGTTTAGCACTCGATGGCTAAATATACATGTTTATCATAAAGAAGACATTTCAGGCTTCGCAAGATTTTAATGCGGGCTAACATTTGCATTATTGTGGCGATTACATGGATGGAAATCTTTCGCCAGAACATTCTCTTTAGATTCTACTTGACATACTTATTTTGGCATTTGGTATTTATTTATTTTATTTTGGCAATAAACAGTCATATACATGTATTTTACTTAAATAAGAAATTAGGTTACTTATACTAATATTAGTATAGTATTCATAGATTAGCATTATATACAGAGATAGATGCGCAACTCCATTTTTTTATTTTCCGACGTGATTTCGCCATCAGAAGGCGCGCTAGGCAAATGCGTGAAATTTCATACTTGTTATTCAATATATAGATTTCAAAATATGTATCTTTCGTAACCTCTTGCAAGTTTAACCAATATCAAGTTGAAATTCTTTTTAATATCAAGAAAGTTAATAATGTTAACATACAAAACATATTTCTTGGTTTAGTGGTACACTTCCGCCATTTAACAATTAGATTTAAGCTTATTACAAGATCATTTCGTTAAATATACAGGGTATATCAAGACTGCTACCGAAAACGAAGCCGGGTGGTAGTTTAAGCGACTTTAGATACAATGCAACAGAAAAAATTGCAAAAAAAAGCGACAATTTTTTTTTTGTTATTTTTTTCCTATGGCCATATTTCGGTGGTAAATACACTTTTCTCCTAAAATAATAGTGTATGACCTTTTATTTATAAATACTCTAAGGTATGAAAGAGTTTAAATTATTATTTTAGCAAAAACTATGGATTTACCACCCAAAAATGACGATATTTAAAAAATCTTAAAAAATAATTGACGTGTTTCTGTGCGAAATTTTTAGTTGCACTGTGTTTGTAGTCACTAAAACTACCACCCGGCTTCGTTTTCGGTAGCAGTCTTGAGATACCCGGTATAATAATAAATTAATCGAAATAATTGTTTGCAATATTTTTCATGTACTAAGTCGCACCCCTCTGATAGTGTTATTGACCTATAGTGCCGAAAACAAGTTCTGGGGGCACGGTAGTGCCCCCTCCAAGTCAAGCTAAAAAGCGGCAAAGTCGTACCATCCTTTTCTCGAAGCAATTCAAACCATTTTCAACCCCCTATAACTTCGTTGTGGTTAAAATAAGAAGCCTGAATTTTCAGTTACTAAGCAGGCATTGTGTAAACACGATATATTTAAAATTTCATTCAATTTGAACCAGTAGTTTAAGAATTGTAACTAGTCAAACTTTCTTAATTTTGTCACTCACTGACTGACTGACCGATCATCAAAAGTCGAAGGCACTTCTAGCAGACATAGGACCTTCAAATTTAGAATATAATTAGTGTTTAGTATCTATAGTAAGGGAAAATTCAGACATTTCATAATTTGTGTCTAGTTTTCTAGATAAACCAACTGCGTGAATAACTTTGTAATCCCATATAAATGTATAGGATTACTGAGTTACATTTGCAGTTAATGAATCATAGTACCCGTATATAATGGAATAATAGTTGTAGATAGGTATCTATATGAGGTATATATATGAGGCATAACAGGAGGAGGTATAGAGAGGGAAAGGGTGTATTCAGCCCATGAAACTGTACAACATTCCTCTAGAAAAACATGACGCAGAAAAACTTGCAAATAAATAGAGTAAATAGCTCGAAAACATCAATTACCATGAAAGAAAGAACATTAATAATCAAATAAGCTATATTTGTGATAAATTGATATCTACAAAAATAAAAAAAATCATAATCAAAGGCTTTAAGAAAAATCGTTAGTGATATTCTAGAAGTAAAAAATACCGAAGAAGAAAAAGTAGGACTCTACAAAAAGATGTGAGATCCCATCAAAAACATCCTGTAAAAAAATTCCAAGTCTCGCAGCTCAGGTTTTCTACCGTTTTTTCAAAAAATTGTGAGATGCATGTAATACCAAGTCGATTAATTTATTTAGTCCTTGCTTAAGGGACCTTCTGTATAAAGTTATTACGTAAGTTATTATCTTATCAATATTAAAAATTCTTTACGTGTTAAATAAATAGATCGGCTTGGCCAGCAGCATTATGTATAAATTGTACGATACATTATGTTTTCATGCGATGGCCAAGTCAATCCATTTATTATTTATTAAGATTCGTTTCTAGTAAAAAAAAATGTTCCAATAACTTAGTACAAACAACAAAAAGGAAGGTATATAAATCAAGTTGTGCCTACCACAACTAAATAACTATTACACAAAATTGATTCAAAGTATACTTTCTATTGATGTTTTGTATTCAATAGATTGTACCAATATAAAAATATAATATTTTTGCATTCGTATCAATTTTTTTCGTTCGTTCGTGAGACGTTCGTGTTGGTGAGACGTTCGTGTTCGTGCGACTGAATGGTCTCTCATAGTTTAATGGTTTCTTAGATTTACGCGATTGTTACACAATCCGCCCCGTAACCACGAAAGCTGTAAAGCAATCGAAACCTCGGGAACTCAAAAAATGTAAAAATGAAACCAAATCCGCGATAAAATCCGTAAATAATAGTTTTATTTCAATCAGTCTCTCATAGTTTTTGATACCCACGGCACAAGAATTGATCTTTTTGTGGGGTCAGGACTGTAAATGTGACTATTGGTTGTATTTTTGCCCACCTACAATATTTAAAAAAAATGTAAAATTGAATAAGTTTTTTAATAAGAGTAATGCACAGATTTTCCATCTCACACAAGCATATGTTAGTGCCATACTACTATAATATAATTACAATAGTTAAAACATTATTCGTAGGCAATACATGTAAGACAATTAATTGTCTCCAACATCACGACTTTGTATTTATATTCAATATTACATGTTATTAAGACGTTGAACTCTACAAGCAACATTGATATACAAAAATGTCGTGCGTCAGAATTTATCATAATATTTAAGTATTGAAGTTGCTGTATGACTAACGTGACCATTTATTTTTTTGTGCCAAAGCGGGACATCTGTGGAATCAAATAATAATAATAATAAATTTTTAGGATTTTATAAGTTTTTATCATACTTAGAAGATAAAATAAGATAAAATAAAGATTATTGTCGTATTTGTCGGCTGAACAAATTGTTTCAAAATATCATGTCTAGTTTTCAGATAAGCGTGAACTCAGTAAATGATTTATTTATATTTATTTTCGTAATTACAATACATTAATAAGTGCGACATGCGACACAATGTATTTTATCACTTGTCCATATTTTGTTAATGGGAGAAAAAACTCTTTCGATAGGTGCGTTACTTCCAGGCAGACACATAACATTCCCAATAATTGTGGAAATTTTTGTCAAATCAAGGCTGTTTTTACGAAAGTGCTGGAATAATACGACCCCACGGTTTTCAAAAGTGGTTCGGTAAAGCATTTCCAGCGGGAAATACTTTTTAATTTATCATTTGGTTTGTTTGCAAGAGCGGGACTATGTCGGTCTTGCTGAGGACACCGGGATAGACTTCCTGAAAGCGGTACTATCCCGCTTAAAGCAGGACGTATGGTCACGGTATCTATGACCACGTATGCAATTTTGGAACCTATCGAAAAATTAAGCAATCGATTTTTTGTGTATCTTTCGTGCTAATGATCTATCGCCAAAGAATTTTCCTTATTGTACCGTACTAAACATTAGGTGCAACACTTTATTTAATAAATATTACTATAGAAATACAGGATAAGTTTCCATACATTATGGAATGACATTATGGAATAAACATGTTCTATGCGATTGTTTGCGTCTTGATCTATTTAAGTTTGTCGATTTTGTTTTTAATATTGAATGTTTATTGTTTTTTGTTGCGAGTTATCTACTTTTTAAATTAACATGGTTAAGTATTGTGTGTTATTTAATACTGTGGGCAAGCCGCTTTCGATTTATTTTAACTTGTACCTTTGCATCTTTCATGATTATGATTTATTATTTCTTTAATGGATTTATCTTAGTTGTTATAATATATGTATTTTATATTGCAATTTCTACTCCTTATAATGGCTTTTGACGATATTGACATTTATTATCAAAATACTAGGGGACTGCGTACCAAAACACACTCATTCAAACGAAATTTGTTACTATCGTCATATGATATTATCTCACTAACAGAGACTTGGCTAATAGAGGGGATAAACGATAGTGAATTGTTTGATGATAGATATTTGGTCTGGAGGCGGGATAAGAACTATCTCAAAACAAAGGAGAAATACGGGGGTGGAGTGCTTTTAGGTGTTAACCGGAAATTCGCAGCAATTGAACGTCCTGAATGGCGTTCTTCTGCAGAAGATATTTGGGTCACGGTGACTCTTAATAACAAATATAATTAAACACAGACTAATAAACTACACTTGTGCACTTTATATCTTTGTAGTGAAAATCATGGACACACTTTCAATTCTCAGCTTCAACACTTCTCTCATAAAATGTCTCACATTATTAATTCCCATCCAAATGATGTATTCATAATTTTAGGAGATTTTAATTTAAGTAACATTAATTGGAATGGTGACTCTTCACCGAATGGTGTTGTTGGTGAATCTCAAGTGTTATTCTTTGATACACTGGCGGAGTGTAATCTTACCCAATATAATTTTAACAGAAATATCCATTCAAGGATATTAGACTACGTATTATGCAACCGTGTACTTACAGTCTCTGCCTGTGGTTCTTCTCTGGTACCAGAAGATGCACATCATAAATCTATACATATTACTTGTAACATTGCGCAACAAAATTTATTGAAAAATAAACAACGAATATTTTTTTTATATCATAAGGCCGATTACGATAAAATTAAAATGTCGTTATCTGAAATTGATTGGGAAGCTACCTTAAACAATAACACACTTGATGAGGCTCTTGGAATTTTCTATCAACATTTATATAATTTGAGAGATAAATATATTCCAAAGAAACCATTTACTCTTTCAGGATATTCACCTTGGTTTACAGTTCCCTTAAAAAAATTTCTTAAGGAAAAATACAAGTACTTAAGGAAATATAAGATATATGGTAATACCAGTGATCACGACTCGTTTTGTCTACTTCGGGAAAGAGCCAAGCGGCTAGAGCGGGAGTGTTATAATATGTATATAAAAAGATGTGAAGATTTAATTGTTAAGAACCCCAGATCTTTTTGGACCTTCATAAAATCAAATAAAAAATGCTCCAACTCTCTCCCCTCCAGCATGCATTACAATGGCCAATCAGCAGATGCTGGTGATGAAATTTGCGACTTGTTCTCATCTTATTTCACTTCAAACTTCCTTACCCCATCGTCCAATGTTCATCTTACTCCCTCGAACTCTTCTTCTCAAAATAATGTAACAACTTGTATTAGTGATATACACATTACTCTAAACTCTGTTTTAAAACTAATAAAGTCATTAGACCCCACGAAAGGAGCGGGACCCGACGACTTTACGCCTAACTTTATTCTCAAATGTGCAGACTCATTGGTTGAGCCTCTTACCATCCTGTTCAAACGATCCATTCACGAAGGAACTGTACCTAGTACTTGGAAATCGGCATTTATCACCCCTATACATAAAACCGGTTGTAGGGACGACATAGGAAATTATCGCTCGATATCCAAATTATGTATATTTGCTAAATTGTTCGAAATAATCATATATACACAAGTTTATGAAAAACTATCATGCAATTTCATTCCTCAGCAACATGGTTTTATAAGTAAGCGTTCTACTACATCCAACTTATTATCCTTCACAGATTTTTTGACAATCAATATGGATGGTGGTGGTCAAGTAGATGCCGTCTTTACAGATTTTACCAAGGCATTCGATCGGATCGATCATCAGATTCTCTTGCAAAAGCTGTTCTTTGCTGGTATTCATGGAAACCTTCTAAGATGGTTCACATCGTATATAGAAAACAGGTCCCAGGCTGTAGCTATAGGTGGTTTCTCTTCTGGCTGGAATATTATCCCTTCTGGTGTACCAAAGGGCTCTCTACTCGGTCCCTTGCTTTTTAATATTTTTATTAATGATGTTAGCTCCTTTTTCAAACACTCTGAATTCCTTCTTTATGCCGATGACATGAAAATATACAAAACAGTGAAGAATATTAATGATTGTCGTTTGTTGCAGTCAGACTTGGATTCATTCGAGAATTATTGTTTGGCCAATAAATTTGATTTAAAAGTCACTAAATGCTACTCTATGTCATTCACCCGTAAATTAAGTTCATTTAATAACGTATATACCTTAAAAGGAGAACCTCTTAAGCATGTGGAATCCATCAGAGATCTTGGTGTGACGCACGATTCCAAGTTAACCTACGACATCCACATTGATCACATCGTTAAACAAGCTAACAAAGCACTTGGTTTTGTGATTAGATTATCGTCACAATTCACCAATATTAAAGTGTTAAAAATTTTGTATTGTTCATTGGTACGCAGTATCCTGGAGTATTGTGCACAAGTCTGGAACCCACAGTATCATTGCTACATTGATAGAATTGAATCAATTCAACGCCGATTATTAAAATTCCTTCAATTTAAATGTCATTGTTATGACGCAGACTATGAAGCAAGGTGCCGCAGATACCATTTTCTCCCGCTATACGAAAGAAGAAAAGTTGCAGATATTGTATTACTTGCAAAAATTGCACAAAATCTGTTAGATTCCCCGCATTTACTGTCGAAAATAAATATAAGAGCTCCCTATAAGAATGTCAGACGACCCGTGTACCTATGTACTCCACAAAGTACAACTAATTATAGACAGAATGCATTCTTCATCAGAGCAACAAAATATGTTAACGCTGCAATAGATCTCTTAGACCTTGATTTATTTTACACAAAACCGCATATTTTTAAAAATATATTAGCGAATCATTGGTTCTCTGATTGTTATAGCCGCAAGCCGTATTGCGTAAACGTACACAGATCCTGATTGGTTTTTCTTATATTTAGTATTTTAATTCGTGCTTTAGACTTAATTGGTTTTATTAAGTGTTTGATCGGTAATTTTAAGTGTTTTCATTGTAATCTCGATTTTCTTTTTTTTTTGTGATGTTTTTTTTCCATTTTTCTTCATAATTAATGTACATACCTATGTAAATTACCGTGTAATTTTGGAACTAGGGCATTTTCTGTATATATTTTATATGTATATTTAACTGTGGAATCATATAATTGGTGCTTTGTTTTTGTTTTGGAGTATATTTCTTAACACTGTTTGTTCCCAAATAAAATAAAATAAAATAAATTATTAAAGATATGAAATCTATAAAATGATAGATGAAAAAATCTCCATCAAACCTTTCCCCATGTTTTCTTATAATTAGGTACTCTATATTGTATTATTAGACAGTAAATATTTTAGCTCGTGGCTATATGAAAACAAGCTCATTAATAAGCGCATGTAACAATAAATGTGTTGTTAGCTATTATTACGAAATAATGATCGTTCCAACCAAACAAAATTCTATTTAAGTAGCTTTGGGGTAACACCGTCACAGTAGTGCATAACTTCTATATTTTTCCGTATCGTTACCGGATCGCCGGTGGCCATTCGTGGACCACTTGTTGACAACTCGTTGCTCGCAGGCTTGTCTTACGTTATTCCGCATTGACAATTCATAAGCACCAAATGGACCGCGTGTTGCCACTTAGTGGCCCACGCGAGACCCATCCGTGTTCCACCTGCGACAACGAGTAGGCCGCAAGCGACGACACTCTGCCGGGTGGGTCTAATGAGCGGTAACCTTTCAATTACAAATTTATCCTTACTCACCTTACTCTCAGTTTCTGATATATTACCATCAGAAAATTTCGGGATGCGCCTTCCTGATTGATCTTCCTTCCACCACTCAATCTTTTGCATATTATCGACTAATATCAGCTTTCATTATGCCAGTAAGAGAATTTCCCACCCAAACAGCAATGTAACGGCTATCAGCCGGGATCATCAGGGACACGCAAGGAGTTGACAACGAAATCGGAGGCTTGTTTGCTCGTTTGCAGGACCTACTAAATAAAATAAAAATGAATTCTTAGTATATTATAAACACCAAGCAACATATTGCACAGGTCAATGGTTAAACTCTTTATCAAAGCGCATTAAAGATTAGCATTCGGATCTTCCTCCCGCGAATAATTAGCCCCCCCTTAATTGCTCAATCTTATCAACATGCTGGTATTATATAAATACTTATGTCAGATTTTTATGATAAATCATTACAGCATAAAGACTACAAGTTCAAAGTTCATAATGAAATATTGAATGATTTTTCAAATATCACAAAAAAAATCTAGAATACCTAAGAAATTGCAGCAAACAAATGCTTGTTTGAACAAATTAATATCATATTTATTTTATTGGTATTATTTTGGTCTCCAGTTGCTTTGTGATATACTTTTCTTGGGTAAAATAATAACAATAATAATGATTTATTACGTAAACCATAACAACGAAATTAACCGATCATGGAAACTGCTTTATTGTCTCAAAAGACTTTGTTAATAAAGTATATCCGCGCAAAATATTCAGTGTTAAGTAGGGTACCTACTTATAGTTGAGACGAATGTTCTGGATGTTGTATTGATAAAATCCGTATCTTTTAAACAATTTGATTCGTTTGTACATCAAGTTATTTTCTCCCAAAGTAGTATTAAAAATACGAATATTTCGGTTACAGTCAGTCCGATCCAACCTTCATTCTGTTTCTTTACCAAGGATTTTTTTGACATTTGTACTCCAGAAACAATCAGTTAAATAAATATTAATATTGATGGCATTTAGCTGTCGTATATTCTCTTTGTGAATTAATATTTAGTTTTGTTTGAATACAGTTCTTTATCTAAGGCTTTATTTCCAATAAAAAGGAGTGGTCTTTTAAAACCGTTCAATGTTTCTAGCGTGAGCGCGGAAACTTTTGGTGATTTAAATAAAATATTGGCACAAGTTCAACTCACGCGCCATTCGTTGCTGGCAAATTTGATTTTGAAAAGAAATTTGTCTTTTACCGAGTATCGTGACATATTGAAATCGATAAAATAAAAACTTTTTATTCCAAAGTATTAGAAACAATATGTGCGAAATTATTACTTCGAATATTTAAGTGCTTTGGGAAAGGTAACGATTCACAGCGTCAGTCTCCATGGCGTAGTTAGTTGGAACCTGGCTGTGAAACGAAAGACTGCGGGTTCGATCCCAGCACCGAAACAAAAATTTGTGTGAACCACTGGTATTTGTTTCGGTTTGTTGGTGTTGGAGAGACCGAAAAGTCTCTCGTAGTTCCTGATACCCACGCACAATACACGACCTTAGTGCGGGGTGAGGACTATACTGTTGGGTGTATTTATTTATTTATTAGTTAGTTCAATTCAATATACAATGCTAAATGCCAAAATAAACGGCCAAAATACCAAGTACACAATAGAAGCTACACAATTGCGTTTTTGTATTTGCTGTTAATCATATATATAATTAATCAGCTCCCAAGTATTCCATTGTTATATCAATGTATCTATAATGACGTACATTATATCTACTGATGTACGCGTAACTCTGTCATAATAGGACAATTAACCCAATATATCTTTGTAACTATTGACTATTTGGCTTTATTGGCTATCATCATCATCATCATCATATCAGCCATAGGAATTCCACTGCTGAACATAGGCCTCTCCCAAGGATCTCCACAATGACCTGTTGGAAGCGGCCTGCATCCAGCGACTTCCTGCAACCTTAGTCAGATCGTCCGTCCACATTTATTGGCTATGCTGATCTCTAATAAGTCTTTTTTGACTTCAAGTTAATTCATCCATAGGATCAAGTGGAAATATGCAAAGAGCTATGTTTCAGTGGGCTTTTTACGACATGATATATCGTTAAGACTAAATAGCCTTTATACCCGCCACAGAAAACCTATCGACAATGGAACGCATTTTATGACACTTAGCACTAAAACTCGGAGAGACTCTGGGATTTTCAATGTGGTATTTTACCTGCACTTGAATGAGTCAATTTGTTAAATGAATATGAGACGTTGGAACCAGTTGGATTTTTTATTAAAATTTACTGTCCATTATCTTCCACAACTTAGGGGATGATGTCATCTTGTAGCTGTCATAGAATAATAACATCCGAAAGGTCTACCTGATTGTTAAAGAAATTTGACGAAATTACTATTATTAAATATTACTTAGAACCTACAACTCAGAAAACTATTTGAGATACTGGTAATTATTGTTTGAAACTTTTAGATGACTTATTTTCAATTTACCATAAAGCAAAACTTGTTTAAACTGGATTATTACAGATCGTACAAATATCTGATATAAGAGCTAAGCCGTAACAGTGGCTATAAGAATCAATGTTTTTCCGTACTAATTAATCTTTACAACAATATATTATCTGATAACATACTATACAAAACGTATATAATATGTGATCTGTAATGAAATTTTATACATGCCAAAATCATCAGTAACATAGGGAATGTGTCCGTGTTTCTTTAGTTTCATTTATATTTCATAATTTTGTAAATAAAAAGGTTTATCAAAATTCCTTTTTTTATTTATCCTTAATGTCAAATGTATATTATTAAAGTTCGTAATATTTTCTACAATCTGCCAATACCATTTATTTAATAGTAATAGATAGGGCAACTTGCTACTTTAATACCTCTCTCCTCTTGGTATCGAAGTCTTCTGCTGAATATAAACTTTCCCCAAGGATTGCCGAAAGTGACAAATCATCACATGTCACTGTTGCTGATGATAGCACAGTTACTATCGCTGCGGACAATCAGAATTTACAAAATTTTGAAAATGAAATTTCTAGTACTATTGAATTAATTATCAAATGGCTCAATAATAATAATCTTCAAATAAATATCGACAAAACAAAACTAATGATTTTCAGTCAACGTTTCAATGCGATTATTAACATTAATTATAGTAATATAATTTTGGATCAAAGTAGTACATCAAAATTTTTAGGTTTCACGATAGATCAAAGACTGGAAAAGTCACACAGAACGCTTGGCAAAAAGAGTTAGTCGATCAGCGTTTGTACTCTACAAATTAGCCCCAATAGTAAGCAAGGAGACTTAAATTATAGCATATCATGGAATAGTGAGCGCCATACTAAGGTATGGAATTATCTTTTGGGGGAACACGACCAACAAGTGCCTAATTTTTAAACAACAAAAAAGGTGTATCAGAGCTATGTTTGGACTACAATGTATTGACTCATGCAAACCTTATTTTATACAACATAAAATATTGACAACACCATAATTGTACATTTTCGAAATCTCCTCATTTGTCAAAACTAATCCAAACCTATTCCTCAAGCTTTCTGACATAAATACGCGTAGCCGACGTAACAACCATAGACTGTGTGTGAGAAAATGTAATACA
This sequence comes from Hyles vespertilio, assembly GCA_009982885.2. NCBI lineage: Eukaryota > Metazoa > Arthropoda > Insecta > Lepidoptera > Sphingidae > Hyles > Hyles vespertilio. The sequence continues at coordinate 7,628,733 of CM042824.1, forward strand.
AGCCTAATACCATAAAAGTATATTGTGCATGGCGCCTATCATATATAATCATATACCGTGTTCAATTAAGGAGCTTAAAATAAGTCAACTTTAGAACAAGTTTAAAGAATTTCTTATCAAAAATGCATATTATTATTAGTATTACAGAGTTTCTATCGGAAAACTTAAATTGAAAAGATACCTATGTAATAATTTGAATGAAAAATCATCTGGACATAAATTATCTACTAACCTATTGTTTGCCAATGTTGGACGAATAACCCTATTATAACATCATATTGTACCTATGTTCCACAGTAAACATATTTGATTTGATTTAATTTGATCACAATAGTCTATTGGAAGCGTCCTTATTGGTCAACTTCCTACTACCTTCACTAGGTCTTCTCTTCACCTTGTAGGCGGAAGTCCTACACTTCACCTACCACTATCGCACAGAAAACTAAAGGGAAGCTTGGCGTTTCGTTCAATGATTTAGATTGCCATAGCAGGTAGCTGATTTTTTATGACTTATTGTTTCCGAATCCTACCTTACAAATACTTATTACAATTTAAGTCTTTAACTCCAAAGCCATTTTATTTTTGTGGTTTATTTGTCATTTGCTGTCGTATCTCAGTATTTTGTATATCTCGTCGTAATTTATTTTCTTTTGATATCAGTGATTTATCAAAACTCAGGTAGCAATTACTTATTTTATAAATAATATTACATACGTTATCGTTCGTTCGTTCGTTGTTGATCATTTCGATGATAATATCAACCGATTGAGTTCAGGTGTTGCTACTCACAAAGTGTAGAAATAGGAAATTTTGGGCTTTACACAATTTTAGATGTATTTTTAATGTTCTGCTCTAGAGGGGAGGAGATGGTCCAAGGATGCCGTCCGTCTCGATCCGCTGCGAGTAATGCTGTACGAATCAACTCAGTTAATTCAGTGTGAAGGACATTTTAGTTAAAGACAAATTATTATCATTGCAATAAAAACAAAAAAAAACTGACTTAAACTTGGGTTAAGGTTTAAAATATGAATAAAAACTAAATAAATAGAACTAATTATGAATAAAAATAAAATTAATTTAAAAATAAATAAATTGATAAAAGCAAGAAATTAAAATAAGTAATACTAAGTATAGAAAATATATTGTATATAGAGATTAAGTTCTATGTGTATTGACTCATCATAAGAGCTCTTTAATTGCCTACGTGACCAATAAATACATTTCATTTCATTTCATTTCAACCAAACTTGTGTTTTAAGCGGGATTCCTTAATCAAAACTTACATTATCGATGTGTCGCTTCTCTGAACTTTGATATAATTTCATTCGGAACTTTGGTAAACGACAAATTTACAACTATTACGTACCCAATCCTGTTATCGCCACCTTGATGATCTAATTTGGTCAACTTTAAATAAGTTATCTAAACAAGTGGAAGTGCGCTTTTACAAAACTAATTTTATTCTGAAGTAAATCTTGCTTATTGTTGTCTCTGAAATTTAAATAATGCAATTATGTCTTTTAGTACTTCCTAAAAATATCTTATTCAGTCTGTCACATAATTATCTTCATTTTTTCAATAATTAATATCTTAAAAATCTTTAGGTCTCGATCCTGCTGGCCCACAATGGGGGAGCAGATCCGAGCGTCTGAAGGCTACTGACGGAGTATACGTAGAGGCGATCCATACCGACGGTGGTTACACTGTTGGCGGTCTCGCTATCGGTACTGCTATTGCCCAAGTCGACTTCTTCCCTAACGGTGGTGTCTCCCAGCCTGGTTGCCTCTTGAACGATTGCAACCACAGCCGCGCCTGGGAACTTTTCGCTGCCACTGTCTCTTACAACCACTTGATCGGAAGACAGTGTTCCAGCACCTTACAAATTACTACGAACAGGTGTAGTGGTGTTCAACTGCATATGGGCAACGGCGAAGTGAGAAAATCTGGGTGAGTGAGCAGCTGATTACTTCACGTTTTCGAAAATTATTATTATCTGGTGTTGGTCATGGTTTCGCCTCCGTAAAGGAATAATGGGCAGATACAGAAAGGAATAAATAATATTAGGTTGTATGCTGATGGAACCATATTGTTCATAATTGGGCGGTTAAATCCAATTTGGAAATGGGGCTTATTGGTGTAAAACATATGTATAAATAAGATTACCCTAATCAAATGAAAATATTTTAAGTACTTTTTATTTTCAGTTCCGGAATGTATCGCGTCAACACCGACGGAAAATATCCTTTCTAAAACCGCCGGTATAAAATTGAATATGATTGTTTTGACTATTTGTTTAATGTAAAAATAAAGTAACTATACCATTGCATATTAGTTATTATTTACCTTGGGTAACGTTAAGAATAGTTTGGCACGATTTGAAGTTTTTCAGATTGTGGGGTATAGGGGGGAGTGCCCCATTATTACCACTCCCATGAAAAGGTAACAGGTAACGCACCATTCCTGAGAAAACCCAATGAAACTAACCTAACTTCTAAATACTTATTATTAAAACAAAGTCTTTTCTGCAACGTCTCCGGCGCTGCGGGAAGTGCAGCAACTTCGCTCTTGCGTAACAAAGGATAGGCACCCACGCTCACCTCCGCAGCTTTTGTTTGCTGGTCGTCTCCGGCTACCAGCCTCATTCGCTACGGAACGCATGGGTGCCTATCCTTCGTTACAGCGGGCGGGTGCTGCTCTCCCTTCGCGCCTCCGGCTTTTTATATACAATGTAGGGGCTGTAGCCAAAAGACTACGTGAAGTCGGAGTGCCCTGAGTTGGTTTTGGGGCCCTTTCGACCTAACCGACGCATAAAGGTATACCCAATGGCGGATAATCGGATCAGGCAGTGTGATGTGCGATGCGAGTTACGGTCTCTCGATGTGCGGAAAGCCAGTGGTCCGGATGGGATACCAGCGGTGGTTTTAAGAGCTTTTATAGTAGGGGGACGGTGTACACTTTCTACGATGTGTACCACATTACTTTCTTATATAAATCTGACACGCAATAATAATAAGATACTCCGTTTCTGATAATTATTGCAACGCTTCCAAGAGCCAGTCCATATACCTATACTATGCATCTTTGCATCATTGGGCTGGCAAACGATTCCAGTGGTGAGGTAAAATATATGAAATTAAATTAAATTAGATGTATTTATTGGTCATGTAGGCAATTAAATAGCTCTTATGACAAGTCAATACACATAAAACTTAATCTCTATATACAACATATTTTCTATAGTTAGTATTATTTATACTAATTTCATTAATACTTTTATTTATTTATTTATTCACAATTAATTTTATTTATATATTTAATGTATTGTTAGTACTCTGTACTTTATTGTAATTTGTTTTTTAAGGAAATGTATAATTCACGTTAATAAATTATATTAAATGGACCATGAGTAAGTATTATTAAAACAGTGTGTAGCAATTTATTGACCTAACGCGGCGTGTTAGGTCCGGTGGTAACAATCTCCGAACAGACCCTGTGAAACAAACTCAGCAGGCTTATACTACCACTGAAAACTACGCGACGTGACCCAGTTCTGAATATATCCAGCGAATAAAACTCAGTAGGATTGTTTTAAGTTTTATATTTAATGTTTTGGTTTTGCCGGTACGGTGTTGGTTACTACTACAAGCCAAGGTGGTCCCGGATACATAGCTAGCAATACATAGCTGCGTAATGGCTACCTCAGAATGTGATCACGTGGTAAAATGAGCGTCAGTGTAACTGTTTGTTGTCCTGCTGTCACGAGCGCCGAGATTCATAAAGCGCGTGGAATGCTTGAGCTTCTCGTAAAAAAGACGATGATATGACAACTCTCATTTCAAAATCCCGACGCCATTCGAATGCACTGAAGAAGGCACTATCTTGCACTGCCATTTAACTTTCGGTTATTAGGAATTTGGTAGGGATTTGGCTCTATGGTTACCTGGATAGTAACATCAGACCCGATTAACTCAACGATGGGTCGTAAGATCAGTGAATCCAGTGTCACCGCTCCGCCTTCCAACCAGGCAATGGTAGCAATAACTCGCTTTTCCCCGCGACAGCAAAAAGTAGTTGATAACTTTATGATAACGATTCGTATAATTTTATGTACCAAATATCTGATGATACACGTATACACATGTTTATTACACGCTTAATGTTATCTGTTATTACTCAGTAAACATTCCATAATTTTTGGATCAGCACTTTAGGTTCACCTAGATAAAATATCAACTTAACGGATTGTACTTGAAATATTTTTTTGTAATCGTTATTATAGTACAGATCATCCAGGAAAAGATAAAAATTAAGCCCTGTATTATATATGCAATTAATCGAACTACATAATACAGTCAAAGAGTAATTCCCCTTTTTCAGCGAAAATATTTAAATTCACAACCGAAACTGTGATAAGATTTCGTATCAGTTTGTAAATAAATAGTAACTTATATTGCATTATAATCCAATCGTTAACTGTGACTTCAATATGAGAGGGTTCATTTTGATCGCTGTTGTAGCGGCTGGTAAGTTTAAAATTTCTTCATCTAGTCATAGCAGAATATTGGTAGGCAATCATCACGGACTATAAAGGCGAAGGAAAACATCGTGAGGAAATCTGCATACCAATTTGTGAGAATTTCTATGGTATGTAAAGTCTGCCAACTCGCTCTAAGCCAGTGTGATGGACTTAATCGTCTAACATTTTTTAATCGCGCTTTGTGTATGGACTGATACAGTACAGTGCAGTCATAGCTATATTCGTATGTCAATGTAAGTGTGTTTTTTATACTGTTTTTATAATCTCATTCAACAAATTTTTTAATTTTTAATTTTACATTAACTAATTACGAACATTGGGAATGACGAAATAGAATACAAACATTCATCACCCAAACCCCCTGCAGAGACAAACAAAAATCTTACAATAGTACTCACCTACATTATATTAAGAACTTATTTGCTTAGACGTTATGTTATATGAGATCAATAGTTAAAGTTTTTTTTCTGGCACGCCAATATTACTGCAATGGTGCGGATAGCAAGTGCAGTCGAATCTTAATAGAGACGGGGGTTTAACTTAGAATAAACGACGGCAAATTATAATCATCGATTGAACTAACTTCACACCAGAGGGCGAAAAAAGCGTTTGGTTTTACGCATTTCTCCATTTTGCTGAGATTATACTTTATGCAGACAGAGAATATTGGCCCTGAATTTCTTCCAACAGCATTGATTAGGCGCTGTGCCATTATCCGACCAATTCCTAAGAACAGCGACCCTCAAAGTTTTAAGGAACTACGTCCGATAAGCATCCTCCCTTGTTTATCAAAAATACTTGAGCGAGTTGTGTACTTTCAGGTGATAAAATATTTAGAAGCCCACAATATACTGGTTACTGGTGGTAGGTCTCTCATATGTGAGAGGCCATCTGGGTAGGCACTACCGCAATGTCTATTTCTCCCGTGAAACAACACTGCTTAAATGCACTGTTGTTTTTCGGATTGATGGACATTGTAGCCAGAGCAACTACTGGACATATTGAGACTTAACATCTTATGTCTCAGGATGGCGAGCGCAGTGGAATGTTGCTACTGTTTATGAGCGGTCGTATCGCTTACCATCAGGCGAACGGCTTGCTCGTCTCGCCATTCAATGCAATAAAAAAAAAATATTTACTTCCGGATCGCCGGTCAGGTCAGGTTTCCGACAGGGACGTGGCACTACCACTGCCTTTCTAGATGTGGTGGATAACATACTCGAGGCACGGGATCGTGGGGAGGGGACCATTCTCACATTGCTGGATTTTTCACGTGCATTCGATACTATAAACACCAACCTTTTATTATCCAAGCTGCGATATTATGGATTCGAACTCAACACCATGTCATGGTTTTGTAGCTATCTGAACGATCGCTCGCAGAATGTTGAATTGCAGAATGATGATGGATCTTTGGTTTGTTCCTCTCCGCGACCTGTGACGCGCGGAGTCCCTCAGGGTTCGATTCTTGACCCTCTACTGTTTATTATATACAGCGCTGATATAAGCCATTGCTTTCTCGATTGCAAATATCACATGTACGCAGATGACATCCAGTTCTGCATGTCGTTTAAACATGACAAACTGGTGTCATCTGTTAATAAAATTATTGAGGAGATTTCTAAAGTGGTATCGTGGTCAAATTGTAATACTCTTGTACTGAATCCCGCCAAATCGAAGTTTATGATTTTGGGAAGTAAAGCGCAAGTCAAAAATATATTATCGGGTAATCCGCAGATACACGTCTTGAGTGAAAGTATTGAAAGGGTGGACACAGCGCGTAATCTGGGACTAATCATTGATCCGGAGCTTCGATTTGAGGCCCACATCAATAGCGTTATAAGAAACTGCTTCTACAGACTTAAGCTGTTGTACCGTTTCAGGCAGTATTTCAATGTTGAATTAAGAAAAAGGCTGGTGGACAGTTTAGTTTTATCCAGATTGAATTACTGTGATGTGATGTATGGGCCTTGTCTACTACAGCGCATCGTCAGATTGATTCAACGGGTGCAGAATGTTTGTGCCAGATTTTGCCTCGATATTCCCCGTCGTAGCCATGTCACACCTTATATAAATGAAGCAAATATGCTCAAAATGGCAGCTCGAAGAGAATTGCACATGGCCACATTACTATTTGGAACGATAAAAACAAAAAAACCTTGTTACTTATACGATAAGTTGATGTGGAGGCGGGACAACATTTCATATGGCTTGCGTTCCTCCACGAACCCGCTGTCGATTCCTCAATACAGGACTTCTGCATTTAGCGGATCCTTTAAATATGCCGCCACTCGCTGTTGGAACAACATACCACCGCCATGTCGTTTTAAAAATAATAAATTTGGTTTGAAATCTAATTATAGGCAACATTTATTATCAACACAAAAGCAAATATACTAGGTTAAATTATTATTAGCATACATTTACCTTCAATTTATAGCACGTACTGTATTTGTGGTATGATGTTCTGTTATCCGCCGATGGTGGCATCAACTATTTTTAAATTTATTTAAAATATTATTAATTTTTATTACTTTTATGTAATTTTAATTTTGTATTTTACGATTCCCTGTGTCTCGTGGCATTTTAAACCTCACTTCATTTACACATTATTGTCGTGTAACCAACAAAAAACTATTTATTTGTTACTGCTTTATTTGTTTCATTGCCACGAGTACGATGTTTATCAATGTTTGTTGCGCCTGTGCGAGCGAGGCTCACTACATACCCACAAAGTGTTGTGGAATTATTTATTTATTTTATTGAATATCAGATAACTTCGCGCTATTTACATACATAGAAAATAATATCTAACTACGCAAATACATTTACATGGGTACATTTATAATACACACATACATGCCTGAACAATGACAGTTTTACAAATAGACACGTTATACACTAACATATTGGCACAAAAAAATGGCGCGATGCGTATTGTAATTTCAAATTGGTTCGAAGAAAGAGTAAAAAAGCAAGAAACATAAGATAGAAGAAGATGAATAGACATCGCTAGTTGCGTAACAATAAGTGCCGCACAGTTATTGGCCAAAGTGCGTGTGACGTAGCACCAAGCATGAAGTACGGGATGACGTGGCGGGAGCTGTCAAACGTTGCCATGAGAGCGAATTTATTAATTTTATTTAATAAAAAATTAAATTAGTGTTTACTTGCGCACTAAATGAAATATTTTTTTGTTTCATAGTTTCAGAATCATTTGTACTTTTTTTTAAATCACTCTAATCTATTCTTACGCATTTGGTTTCGAGAATACAGATAGTCAGAGAAAAGTGTATCCGCGACACTGGTTGAAGCGTGACTAATTGCAAGGGAGCCAATTACCTTCCAAACGCCTTGCCATTATAAAGCTCGGACAACGCATCTATGCTTTATAAACATCTTAGTGCCTGAAATTGAGTACTATTTAATTTTATATTTGTGTTTTGTTTAAGTTTTTAGTGTTCTTTAATTTGGTTATTTTGTCGCTTTTCCCGATTGTTATTATTATTATTACATTATTATTATTTTTTAACGTTTTATTTCAAGTCTGATTAATGACTGAGCATCCGAACGTCACTTGGTCCTCGCATTGAAAATCAGCGCTGCGGTACTGCTTATGCATTACCGAAGCATTTAGCTGAATGCGAGGTCCATTGTTGGCGCACTGATAATTATTTTTAGTGTTTGTGTCTCACTTGTGTTATCTATTTTGTTTGTATTTCTGTGTCACTATCCAACAGTAAATTCTTCTTTCTTTCTTTCTTTCTATTAGCGATTTTAAAACTATTATTTTGTATGAAGATGCATGCGGAAATGAGAATTGTTACTTTCTTATTTCCATACAGAATAATTTGTAACTACATAAGTATTTCAATTAAACAAAAATCAAATAGATGCTGTTAAATCTAATTCAGGTCCAAGCTTCCTCGATCTTTTTGTTGATAAACGGAAGACATATTTCTGTACAGTTTTTAACTTAATTTAATACTTAAATGAAACCATCAATATCTCTATAAATTATTAACAAATTAAATTTGCTCATCGGAAGAATAACCTGTTATGACATACACGGTGTAAAGACTTCATCGAAGATTGCGTTTTACCCGACGAAACCACATGCGATATTTTCAATGCAAATTATTGTCCGTAGTCAGGTTTTTTTATTTCATAGAATGGCAAGACGATCATGCCGTTCGCCTGATGGTAAGCGATACGCCCGCTCATTCATTATCATCATCATCATCATATCAGCCACAGGAAGTCCACTGCTCAACATAGGCCTTCCCCAAGGATCTCCACAATGACCTGTTGGAAGCGGCCTGCATCCAGCGACTTCCCGCAACATAAGCCAGATCGTCCTATCACTTTGTAGGCGGGCGTCCGACATTTCGCTTGCCTGTACGTGGCCTCCACTCAAGAACCTTTCGGCCCCAACGGCCATCGATTCTACGAGCTATGTACCCGGTCCACTGCCACTTCAACTTGCCAATCTTATGGGCTATGTCGGCTCATTAATAGTAGTAAAACCAAACAACGCCTTGAATTGCAAAGCAATGCTTCGTATTCCACTGCGCTCGCCATCCTGAGACATAAGATGCTAAGTCTCAATATATCCAGTAATTACTCTGGCTGCAATGTTCTTCACATCGAAACACAACAGTACAGGTTACAGCGATATTAATAAAAGTGTTATTTAATTTCCAGCATATACTGCGAACGCAGTGCCCCTGGGTCAAAATGAACCTGACTTCGTATACCAGCGATTCATACAGTTTCCTGACCAGGATGGAGTTATGCACAAAGTTGATCTAGAAGAACAATCTGATCTTACACTCCTGAACCAAATGGCCAGTGGTGGAAACAACACTTATTTATTGTTCACAAGGTATTATATCCTATTTATCAAATATACCAGTTTTAGTTATTAGAAAAATGAAGCAGACAGTGAAATTTGAAAATGATCTGCGGTCAATACCTCCTGTGACTAAGGTTTAAGTATTTATTCTGGACTGTCTATTAATATCACAGATATAAAAACCTTCATCTGAGTCGTCTATTGTTTCGTATTTATTCCATTATATTTCCAAAAGAATAATGACATCAAAATGGCAAAGCTATCTACCATATTTCGGCAATAAATATTCACTTTATCATAAATTCACCCGTTTAATCGCGAGTCAGCTCATATTGACAAAGAAAAATAATTTTCCCCTTAAGTTTACCCTTACTTGGAACTTCGTAAATATAACCTTGAAACTTTATATGAATCCGTCTCAAATGCTAATTAAAATATATTTCATCTCATATAAATTGCTTATTGTCTTATCATTTATCTGAGAGTCACAGATTAATTCGACACCACTTAGATCACAGATGCATTACCGAGCTTGCAAATAGAAAATATGTAAATAAAAGGTGGTGTTCCTATTAACACATCCATCCCAAGGTTGCCTGGAAGCCTGGAAGAGATGACCTGGTGCGATAAGGCCGTCTTTGTACTTTTTTATAATGTTATTTCTTTAATACAACTAGTTCTATGTAAAGCGCAAAAATAATAAATAAATTTAAAAAAACAGAAGTGACAGAAACGAAAGTATGAAAGATACATTAGGACTCCAGTATAATTACGATAGATTATATTCTGTTTTAGGCGCAACCCTACGTCTAGTCAGACCCTTGAGTTATACCATCCCAATTCTATATGGAACTCAAACTTCAAACCAAATGTCACGACTGTATTCATAGTGCATGGTTGGCACGGCAGCCAAACTTCTAGAATCAACCCTACCATCAGAGACGGTACGTATCTGCCTGAAAATGTTCTTGAATTGGAATCAATTGGAATTGGTTTTAACTACCGCCATCATTAGGGAATAGCTCGTTTCATTCCATTGAGGTATTATACTAGAGCGGACATCGGGAACAAAATATCTGCGTATTGTGCATTCACACGGATACACAGTGAAGCGAGAGCGAAGATAATGTTACTCCGTAGGCGTGACAGAGACAGAAATAGAAGGAGCGGTACGGTACCCTTCATTTTGTTACAAACATTTTGTTTGCAGTGTCCCCTCTAGTATATTATCTCAATGTTTCATTCGGTTGATTTTTTTATATATTGTTTCTTGCCACTTTTTTCATTGATAGTTTAAAGACGAATTTTAGCTATCGACTCTTTTGTCTCTTTCGAACGACTTTTGAGTTCAGTTTGAGTGAAAAAGACAAAACATTCGATACCAAAAATAAGTTTAGAAATTGTCCTTATATAAGGCCGTTATTATTTAACTATTGTAATATGGAACAATTTTAATAATATCTTACGTAATGCCCATGAAAAGTTTAAATTTTAATAAACAAATGTAGCTTGAAGTATTCAATTGGGTGGTAATATCTATTCAGTGACTAGCGGTCCGGCCTGGCTCCGTCCAGGTGCAGATACACTTTTCAACATAGCGGCCAAAATGTTCAATTTAGACTATCAATTTAGTATATCTGTTATGGGCCAAGTGATTAATCGGGCATTACTCATAATGCCCGGGCAATATGAATAATGTCCAATAAGAGCGGGCAATGTGATTATAACCAATCAATTTATCACATTGCCCGGGCATTATGAATAATGCCAAGTGCCTATTGGGCAGAGTGATGTAAAGCGAATCAAAATCAAAACAATGAGCCGAAGTGGTAGAATTTAGAATAGGGCAGCATGAGGGGGTGGGTTGGGAGGAGTGGAGGGGGAGGGGGAGTGTCGCACCTCCCCTGGTACCACTCCCATGAAAAGGTAACGCACCATTCCTGAGAAATATCTATTATAGCAACCTAACCCTTAAAACACTTGTTGTCAATACAAATTAGCTTTTGCATCGTCTCCGGCACTACGGGAAGTTCAGCCCCTTCGCCCTTGCGTAACAAAAGATAGGCACCCATGCTCACCTCCGCAGCGGGCGGGGGCTGCTCTCCCTCCACGCCTCCGGCTTTTTATATACACTCTAGGGTCGGTAGCCAAAAGACTACGTGAAGTCGGGGTGTTCCGTGTCGGTTTTTGGGCACAGTCGACCTAACTGATCCATAAAGTGGGTACACTAATTTTCTTCTGAAGATAATGTTTCAGACGTTAAAAAACAACTAAACATAAGCAGATCAATTTAACCTTTCTAATTTATGAGTCTATCGCAGATGCGACAATGCGGCAGCGCAACACGTAAAAAATCACCTATTAATCACATTGCCCGATCATATTGTAGCCATATTCATAATGCCCGGGCAATGTGATAAATAGGTGAGTTTAGATTGTAATTAATCACTTGGCCCGATATGGCTCGGCAATATTCATACTGCCCGGGCATTATGAATACTGCCCGCATTAATCACTTGGCCCATAACATATCCGCCAATCAGAGCACAAAAAACAAATAAAATTAACTTCTATTTGCTAGATTTTTTAATTAGAATATTTACATATAGAGGGAGCGCTGTCATACATTCGCGTTTTAAAAAACGTAGATATTTTCTTGTTCGTAATGTTGGTAGCGCTCCTATATTAGTTAAAATTGAATTAATTAATTAGCAATAAATTGCTATAAATTCCTTTGATAGCCGAAATTATATTTAGCTATTATCCTTTTAAAACGAGTTTGAGTGAAATTAAATAGACCTAAACTATTTTTTTTGAAGTAATTTATTTATGTTGCACAACCTGTTCAAATATTAGCCAATAAGAGGGCAGAAAAAGGTGGCCCGGCACCACAATTTTTATCTACGTTTTTAAAGTACCAGCGCTCCCTCTATATATAAATACTCTCAGATTTTTTACTACTTCTTCCTTATATGTCATAGCGTGATGATAAATAGCATTCCTCGGTAAATGACCTATTCAACACAAAAATATTTTTTTATTTCGAGCCAGTGGTTCCTGATTTTAGAGGTATAATAAACAAACTCTTCAGCTAACTATATTAGTGCAGATTATTCTAAGACCTTGTCTTTTTTTCCGCAGCTTTACTAGGAAAGGATGATGTAAACGTAATTGTTGTGGATTGGAACCACATTTCGAAACTCAATTACGTCTCGGCAGCGATGCAAGTGCCAGCAGTTGGACGTGCTTTGGGCGAATTCATATTCTTCCTCAGCAGTGCCTCTAGAGCTCCGTTAGATACGATGCATCTTGTTGGATTCAGCTTAGGAGCCCATGTGGTTGGTAACGCTGGACGTTACACGGGATCAAAAGTTGCGCGCATCACAGGTGACATAAACATGAATGATATAACTATTTTAGCAAATTTTTTTATTGCTACGAATGGCGAGACGAGCATGCCGTTCGCCTGATGGTAAGCGACACGACCGCTCACGAACAGTAGCAAAACCAAACAACGCAACGCCTTGAATTACAAAGCAACGCTTAGCATTCCGCTGCGCTCGCCATCCTGGACATAAGATGTTAGGTCTCAATATATCCAGTAGTTACTCTGGCTACAACGTCCTTAAATCCGAAACGCTACAATACATTTACATTGCTGATTGGTGGGAGAAACAGACATTGCGGTGGTACCTACCCAGGCGACATCTCACATATGAGAGACCTAACCAATAAAGGTTTTCTTATATCGTCAGGTAAATGCGAACTGAAATAAATGTATTTGGAATCGTCCTATTATCGAATTAGCTCTTTTTAAAGGAAGATCAGTCTTTGATGCCCTTAGTACTAGCGTCTCTTCTAAAGTTTTTTAGAACTTAAGGATGTCAAGTTATTTTTTAATTACGAGCAGCGGGTTCGCGGCACCTATTTCCGAGCAACACTTCCACAAACATAACGACCACCTCCACTCAATCGATAAACGATTGCCGTTGGTTATATACCATGCCGGAACCCCACTAAGGATAAAATCCTCAGCTCTGATTGGATATAACAGAAAAGATACTGACTTTTCATTGTTACTGGTGGTGAAGGTCTCCCATATGTGGGAGGCCGCCCGGGTAGGTACCACCGCAATATCTATTTTTCCCGTAAAACAGCAGTGTTAATACACTGTTTTGTTTCGGATTGAAAAACATTGTAGTCAGAGTAACTGCTGGACATATTGAAACTTAACATCGTATGTCTTAGGATGGCGATCGCAGTGGAATGCCAAGCATTGATTTGTAATTCAAGGTGCTGTTTGCTACTGTTAATGAGCGTATCGCTTATCATCAGGCGAACAGCACGCTCGTCTCACCACTCACAAAATTAAAAAGTCACAAAATTACCTACAGTACCATAAATGACAAATCGGATAAATAGAATTAGGAATTTTAAAAACAGTTTGGCATTAATTGTATTGACTACTTGAGACATACATATATATTTTTAAAGATTAAACTATAGTATTTAATTCCACAGGTCTCGATCCCGCAGGACCGCTATGGACGCGTAGTTCTCCGCGTCTGAGTTCCACAGATGCAATATACGTAGAAGCGATCCACACCGACGGCGGTTACACTGTTGGCGGTCTCGGTATCGGTACTGCTATTGCCCAAGTCGACTTCTTCCCCAACGGTGGTGTCTCCCAGCCTGGTTGCCTCTTGAACCCCTGCAACCATAGCCGTGCCTGGGAACTGTTCGCTGCAACCGTCTCTTACAACCACTTAGTAGGAAGGCGGTGTTCCAACTCCTTACAAATTACTATGAATAGGTGTAGGGGTACTGCACTACATATGGGCAATCATGAGTTGAAAAAAACTGGGTAAGTTCTTTTTTTAAACCATTTTAATTTTATAAATTACTAGCGGCCCAGCCCAGCTTCGCCTGGGTGGAGATATTCTTTCACTCCACTCCACACCTGAAATTTCTAGTGTTACATCTATACAAATAGTGCGTTATCCCGATATATCGGTAAAATACAAAATTTGAATTTCTTAACTTTGTTACGATGACAATGGTACAATTCGGTGATTTCGACTATAAATTTGGATTATTTACAAAAAGAGTTTTTACTGGTGGTAGGTCTCTCATATGTGAGAGGCCATCTGGATAGGTACCACCGGAATGTCTATTTTTCCCGTGAAACAACACTGCTTAAATGCACTGTTGTGTTTCGGATTGAAGGACATGGTAGCCAGAGCAACTACTGGACATATTGAGACTTAACATCTTATGTCTCAGGATTGCGAGCGCAGTGGAATGTTGCTACTGTATATTAGCGGTCGTATCGCTTACCATCAGGCGAACGGCTTGCTCGTCTCGCCATTCACTGCAATAAAAAAATAAATAGTTTCTCAGGTATCGATTTTGACACTTATTGGATCAGTAGCTAAAAAGTTCAATATTTCATCCCTTATTTTACCCCATGTGCCGATTTTCCAAAATTGTTGCACGCCATTAATTTGCGTTTGTAATAAGGAGCTAAAATATAAATTTTCATAAATATATCTTCAATATTTTATATTTTCCATTTCCGTTTCAACCCTTATTTCAACCCCTCTAGGCAAATATATAGCCTATGTTACTCGTGGTTAATGTAGCTTTCGAATGGTAACGCGTTCAACACCATGCCCTGGGCCTGCATCGAAGAAGCACTGCGGTACCACGAGGTTCCGCCCTACCTTCGGCGTCTGGTGCACTCGTACCTGTCTGATAGGTACTTGATGTATCCGGGCGCCGTCGGGTGGCACCGCAGGGAAGTGACGTGTGGTGCTCCACAGGGCTCGGTTCTTGGGCCGCTCCTGTGGAACATCGGCTACGACTGGGTGCTACGTGGTACCAACCTTCGGGGCGTCGCTGTCGTCTGCTACGCGGGCGACACACTGGTGACAGCGACGGCCAGGACATTCCAGAGGTCCGCCCTGCTCGCCTCGTTCGGTACTAGACTGGTGGTGGGCAGGATTCGGCAACTGGGCCTCACGGTGGCCCTCAACAAGACCGAGGCCGTGTGTTTCCACGGTCCTCGGTGTGGGCCTCCACCTGGGGCCCACATCACAGTGGAGAGCGTACGGATTCCCGTCGGCTCGAGGATGAAATACCTCGGTCTCGTCCTCGACAGTCGATGGGATTTCCACGCGCATTTTGCGGAGCTGTCGCCGAAGCTGGTGAGGGCGGTGGGCGCACTGGGGCGCCTGTTGCCCAACACTGATGGTCCTGGCATCCCTTGCCGAAACCTTTATGCTGGAGTCGTGCGGTCCATGGCCCTCTACGGGTGTCCCGTTTGGGCCGGGTCCCTGGGCGATCGTTGCGTCCGCCTGCTGCATCGTCCGCAGCGCATGGTGGCGCAGCGAATAATCAGGGGCTACCGCACGATCTCGCACGAGGCGGCCTGCGTATTGGCGGGAACTCTGCCCTGGGTGCTGGACGCTAAAACCCTTTCGTCGGCTTTCTTCCGGCGAGAGGAGGCGTCCAGGTGTGGGCAGAGGCTGGTCCCCCGTGAAAAAAAATTTGGGTCTGTACATAGATAAATGCCTCACATGGGGTCCGCAGATTCGTGAAATCAGTCGGAAACTCTTTACCTCGGCTAAGTCTTTGCGACGGTTACACAACTTTCTACCCGTTGCCACGAAGATTTCGCTTGCGCAAACACTC
Organism: Hyles vespertilio; assembly: GCA_009982885.2. Classification (NCBI taxonomy): domain Eukaryota; kingdom Metazoa; phylum Arthropoda; class Insecta; order Lepidoptera; family Sphingidae; genus Hyles; species Hyles vespertilio. Next base: position 7,644,818 of record CM042824.1, read on the forward strand.
CTACTCCCCATCCTTGATTATGCCGATGTTAGCTATCTAGATCTCACCGAGGACCAACTAAATATACTTGAGCGCCTTCAAAATTTCTGCATAAGATTTATATTTGGTTTACGCAAATATGATCATGTTTCTGAGTTTCGTGCTAAGCTCAAGTGGTTACCTATAAGACGTCGTCGGAATACTCATATACTGTCTCTTCTATACAATATTTTGTTCAATCCTATCACTCCTTCTTATCTCAAAGAACGTTTTCTTTTTCTTCACGAGTCACATACGAGGTCCTTGAGGTCGTCTGAGAACCTAAAGTTGAGAATGCCCATCCACACCACGACATTTATGGATAAATCATTCAGTATTCAAGCTGTTCGTTTGTGGAACGCACTTCCTGTTGTGGTGAGGCAGGCTCAAACACTGTCATCATTTTCAAAACGATTAAAAGAACACTACCTTTCTCTATAAACAGATAAACCGATTAGGACTATTTCCTCTTATTGATGATATTGGTAATATATACATATATATGTATATGTATGTGTATGTATGTACGTATGTTTATTTGTCTATAAATGTATATAAGTATGTATATGTAAAATACTTATGTATGTGTATATAATATGTATGTATATGTGGTATGTATATATGTAAAGAAAATATATTTCCTTTATTTTATTGTTCTAAATTATCTAGTTTAAACCTATGTTTACAAAAATTTTGACATAGATAGCGCAGTATGTACGCAATACGATTACTATAATATTATTGTCTGTGGTACTATTAGTCATGCTAAAGAAAAGGATTATAAGCCTGTCAGAAACAAGGAACGCGTATAATTTGTGACACAGTAATTGAAATTATAGAGCATTAATTATAAAAGGGAATTTGGAATTCAAATAATACACTTTAATCGTCGTTTCTTTGTTTTTACAGGTAAGATATTAATTTGTAATTGGTAAATAAGTGTAAATATTACTTTTTGTGCTAAAATAAAAGCTTTGTGTTTACAGAGCAACACGTGGTTATTATTTAGACCAATATTCCCAAAGAAACGCATTATATATATATATACCGGGTATCTCAAGACTGCTACCGAAAACGAATCCCGGTGGTAGTTTTAGTGACTACAAACACAATGCGACTAAAAATTTCGCAAAGAAACGCGACAGTTATTTTTTATGATTTTTTAAATATCGTCCATTTTGGGTGGTAAATCCATAGTTTTTGCTAAAATAATATTTTAAACATTTTTCTACCTTAGATTATTTATAAATAAAATGGTATACACTATTATTTTAGGAAAAAATGTATTTACCACCCAAATATGGTCAAAGGAAAAAAATAACAAAAAAGAATTGTCGCTTTTTTTCTGCAACTTTTTCTGTTGCATTGTGTCTGAAGTCGCTTAAACTACCACCCGGCTTCGTTTTCGGTAGCAGTCTTGATAATGTATTTATATGTTTTTTATGATTTTATTTGTCTCCATGCTTTCGTTATCTTTATTTTACACTGCCCTATCTTTTTTCCTGCTCATATATCCATCCCATGGTTGTCTGGCAGAAATTGCCTTAGAGCGATAAGACCGCCATTTGTACTTTGTTGTTTTGAATTATCTCTAAACTGTTATTCCTTTTTATTGTGTACAATAAAGAATTAAATAAATAAATAAATAAATATATTATCATGTTTTTTTCAGGTCCGGTATGTACCGTCTCAGCACTGCCAGAAATTATCCTTACTAAATTGTGGAAAGCTCGAAAATTGATTAATATAATTATTTTTGATAATATTTTGTACATTTAAAAAATATAAATGTGTTGCATGGGCTATACAGCCTCCTACATAGGCTGAACGCGACAATGCCCTCGCCTCCTCATGTGTCAATAAAGCAGTTACGGTTGGCTTTGATTTGTTTCTATCGTACTAACATTAATTTTACTAGGCATTTTAAATTTTCCTGATTTTCTCCCGTTATTTATCCTGTTTTTCCGAGTATGGATAAATGAGAAACATGTTTATCTGGTTACCTATCTGGTTTATTAACAGTTTGGATCTATAATTCATTGGTCTGTAATTTTTACAGAAATATTATTCATGAAGGATAATTTTATAGATCTTTTTATTATTTTATTTTATTTATTTAAGGACATCCAATGGTAATTACATTGTTTCCTACATCTAATAAACTTACAATTTGGTAACATGCTAAATGCTCTACCTGCAGGCGTCGCAACATGCATTGAATATCAAATAACTGCTAAGTAATTATATTATATTAACGCAAATTTCAAGATGTCTTATTTAATAAATTAATGTATTACTGGACTATACAAAATGTTACAGCAGATTGAGAACTTACAAACAAATGAATATTCTGTATATCTCGTTATAAATACGTTCATATTCATTATCAGCTTAGGAGACTATTACGAATTGGATTTTCCTATATTAGTGTAATACCTATCAATTAGATAACTGGGATTCCCTATCGCTGCGATCGGTATAGCGCACACTCTCATATAGACAATTATTAACACATAATTTACTATAAATGTAGTGCGTGGTGGTCTGCTGGTAACAACCAGATGCGGCTGCCAATATCGCACGTATAGAATTAAAGTGACCTAATCCAAAAAAAATAGATTTTGGCTTTGAACCATTTATTGGCTCAAAATAACTCATCGACCCGTTATTAAAGATAGACCTATTGACGCATGAAAGACAAACATATGTATATTTCGGCTTTCTCGGTATCTTCCATAAGTACACAATTTCTTATGTTACAAATCTTTAATGAACGTTTCCCATAAAATAAGATATTTAATTAGGTCTCTATAACTCTTAAGATGCGATATGTTTACGGCGTTCCCAGGTTCAAAACCCAGGGCACATCTCTAACATTTCGGCTGCATGAGTGTATTGACAGTCAAATAATACGCACAATAACGGTAATGGAAATGATTGTGAGGAAACGTACATGCCATTACGACTCGGAAAAAAAATCAGTGCTATGTTAAAGTCCGCCAACCCGCAATAGGCCAGCATAGTGGACTATACGGCCTAACCCTTCACAATCGCTCACTCGATTATAAAGGAGGCCCGTGCCCAGGAGTAAAAAGTATATGGGCTTATATAGATTACGAAGAGTATTTTGCACACATATCTTGAATCCTGCGAAATTCCCCACACGGAATTTCGGCAGCGCTTTCTTTTTTATTTTTTTATTGCATTGAATGGCGAGACGAGCATGCCGTTCGCCTGATGGTAAGCAATGCGACCGCTCATGAACAGTAGCAAAACCAAACAACACCTTGATTTACAAAGCAATGCTTGGTATTCCACTGCGCTCGCCATCCTGAGACACAAGATGTTAAGTCTCAATATGTCCAGTAGTTACTCTGGCTACAATGTCCTTCAATCCGAAACACAACAGTGCATTTAAACTACTGTTTGACGGGAGAAATAGACATTGCGGTGGTACCCACCCAGGCAGCCTCTCACATATGAGAGACCTATCACCAGTGAACTCATTTATGAGAAAAGACGGTAAATTACTAGGAGGCTATGTCGATAAGACGATTACGGCTTTTATCGTTTGATCAATCTTAGGTATTTATGTTCTGATATGTATCACACTACCATTCGCTTGCCCCCCAGTGGCTTTTTGTTAGTCAATTATTTAAAAAAATGAAATTTTGCTCGGCCACCAAGGATTTGCTCCATCGCCTCTCTGCCTGTGCCTGTGCCTCCTGTGCCTATTATAAACTGCATTTATATCTAACAACTCCTACATATTTGCAAGAATAAACAATAAGAAGAAGTTCAACAAGTCATCAAGTCCCACTGGAACTACCGCTATCAAGATATCGACGTGAAGATAACTTTGCTTTAGCCTTCGTTCTATAATTTGATGGCCCTACGTTACCATCCATGATCCAAATGCTGTGGATGTTCATGGGCGTCCTATGACGTCATCAAAAAAGTTAAGAAGGGTCTTCCTGCAAATGATATTATGTCAACTATTGTTTTCGTTTATTGGATACAAAAGAAAATTATACATAAATCGTAACATGAACAGCATCAATAAAACCACTAAGGTTTATATCAGAGCTGATACGAGTTAACAATAGCACAGTAATACTTTTACAATTAATATAATACAGCAATATTGAAAAGTTACGTTATTGATGGCCAAGATGTAGCATTTTCAACTTAAACCTTATATTCGAACATTGAGATAATATACTAGAGGGGACACTGCGAACAAAAAGTTTGTAACAAAATGAAGGGTACATTCTATTTCTGTCTTTGTCACGCCTACGAAGTAACATATCTTTCCTCTCGCTTCAATGTGTACCCTTGCGCACGCACCATACGCAGAGATTTTGTTCCCGATGTCCGCTCTAGTATTATACCTCAGTGTATTCGAAGGTGTCATATTTTTAACTAAGCCGGTAGGCAAACTATTAATAATTCAGGGAACTATGTAGGTATCTGTCCTCTCTATGTACGCATTATCTGCGCTCGTTTTACAAATCAGGTTACGAACGACTGCCTAATTAAAAAACTGTATGAAAATATCATATTATAATTAAAATGTTAATCATGCTAGTTATTTAAAACTTTCGTATCAATCTATCGGTGAAATAATAAGTAGGTGTCACTTTCAATTGTTCCACTAAATTCAGTTGTTGTAATTAAAATTAATATAAAATAAACTAATGAAAATTCTTAATACATTTTTAATCCATACTCTTCTCTGGATCATTCTATCGTAAATTTAATCTAAAATTTAATTGAGTTCTGTTATTTACTTTCATGTAATAAAGTTTATATTATGGTCATTAATTAAATTTCAAACACGAGACTTGGATTTAATTTAATTTATTTGGGACTGATAAAGTAATTGCTTTGACAGCAGTTATATAGGCCAGCAATGGATCCGATATTGCTTTTTTTATTGCTAGTAATGTCCGAACGAAGTTGCCATTTGCCTGATGGTAAATATTAACGATAGCAAAACCAAACTAAACCATTAATTACAAAGCAATGCTTGTCATTCCACTACGCTCGCCATCCTGAGACATAAGATGTTAAGTATCAATATGTCTAATCAACGCCTCCGTTGCGCTGATTGGTTGATTCAATTTCTGACATCTGTCAAACGTGACGTGCGAACTGTCATCGGTGCAAGCTTAAATACGCGTGTAACGTCGCTCGTGTCCTTTTTCTTAACTTGAGAGCCGCGTGCTACCACGTGTCTTTCTAAACCCGCTGGGGTGAGTGTTCTATTTGCTAATTGCTTGTAACCGCTTGTTTCTCAGTGTATTCTGTCTGCCGGGCTTGTGAGCTATCACGAGTCGCTGGCACGGAATGCAAGCCAAGTTTGCATTCTGATTCCTTGGATGCTGGTTCCAGGTTCTTCGTTCTTCGGTATCTTCTTCATTTTCTTCTTCTTTACCCGAACGGCACGGAGTGCTGACTCCGTGCGCTTGCTTGTTGCCACTTCTGCTTCGCACCGCTTCCTGCCCGTGCTGTACAGAGCCTGCGCCGCGCCGCTGACCTGCGCACCGTGTCCGGCCACGTAGCAGCAAACTTCGCCGGCGAGCTGTCGCCGGGTTCCGCCACGTGCCAAAGACTCGGACCAGTGTCCAACGAAGGCCAGTGACTCCCGTTGCATACCACCAGCAACAGTGCTGGGTGTAAACAGTGATGCGAAATTATTAAAGCCCGAACCATGTAATTACCCTGAGTATTTATTTACCTATCTACCCCTATCTGCGGGGGCCTAACCCGCCGCAGTTAAATTGCGTGGTGATTGACTAAAAGAACACACATAACTCCGAAAAATCTGACGTGTGTCCTGGGATTTGAAGTCTCGACCACCGTGAACATGTTGGCAGCTGCGTCTGGTCCGTTTATCAACAGGCCACCACGCACTTTCTGTAATATCTGCTTAGTCGAGGAAAAATGTATTCTTAATGATTTTGTATTTATTACAGATCCGGCCTGTACAGACTGCACACTGGAAGGAGATATCCGTCCTAAATTATTTGAACAAGTATTTGCGATGTCTACTAAAAATTTCTAACCTGGCTCTATTTCATCGTTCTGTACAATTATCATAAGTTTATGATTAATAATAAAACAATTGTCATTTACATACCTTCGTTTCGATTGAATACTGCAATTTTGATAATCAACGTTATTTAACGTATAAGCTAAATAAATACACCCACCAGTCACATACATAGTCCTGACCCCACACTAAGATTGGGTCTTGTGTCGTGGGTATCAGCAACTACAATACACTTTTCGGTCGCACGAACACCCAGACCCGAAACAAATACCTGTGATCCACACAAATATTTGTTTCGGTGCGGGGATCGAACCCATGGCATCTCGTTTCACAGCCGGCTTCTAACCAACTGCGCCACGGAGGCTGTCTGCCTGTGTAATTTATATTGCCAGGAGTACCTGAAGAGACAAGAGAAACCCAACCCCACCTTACAACAGCACCAGAACCTCAAGAACTTGAAGTCCAGATGGAATAATGTTACTGCCAGGTAGGATATGTTATTCTCTATCAATTATTATATGAGAAAATATGTAAATTGTTACTGTCATTTTTTTATATCCCATAGAATCCCAGGGCACACCTCTGACTTTTCGGAGTCATGTGTGTATTGATAGTCAATCACCACGCACTAAAACGGTGAAGGATAACATCGTGAGGAAACCTGCATACCATAGCGATTTATAAAAAAAATCTATGGTATGTCAGTCCGCCAACCCGCACTAGGCCAGCGTGGTGGACTATATGGCCTAACCACTCTCAATCGTACTCTAGATAGTAGAGGAGGCCCGTGCCCTGCAGTGGGACGTATATGGGCTGATACAGAACACGTCGAATTAAGGAAAATCACTATAACATGAATTTATATAATAGAAAAAATAGTATAATTATATATTATATTTTTAAAATAAACAATAAATTGATTACAGTAAGTTTAATTACCATCAATTTATAATTACAGGACATTATGATAGTCTTCTGTCGAATAACGACTTGTGTGCTGATGATAAGCTAGCGGTGCGCTTGATAGCAAAAACCGCTGCTATTCATAAACTTAAGTCAGAAATAAAACTATTATTTACGTATTGCGTCTGTCCGCCCGTGATCATAAATTAGTAAAATAATCGAAACGTCTGGAAGTCAAAAAATGAAAAAGTTCAACCAAATCCGCGATAATATCCGTAAATAATAGTTTTATGTACTGGTGGTAGGTCACTCATATGTGAAAGGCTGCCTGGGTAGGTACCACCGCAATGTCTATTTCTCCCGTCAAATAGCAGTTTAAATGCACTGTTGTGTTTCGGATTGAAGGACATTGTAGCCAGAGTAACTACTGGACATATTGAGACTTAACATCTTATGTCTCAGGATGGCGAGCGCAGTGGAATGCCAAGCATTGCTTTGTAATTCAAGGTGTTGTTTGGTTCTGCTACTGTTCATGAGCGGTCGTAACGCTTACCATCAGGCGAACGGCATGATCGTCTCACCATTCACTGCAATAAAAAAAAAATCAATGTGTAACATTCGCGTAAATCTAAGAAACTATTCAGTCAGGAACACAAACAATCTAGTACCTGCTACATAAGAATAAAGAAAACATAAATTTCAGATTTGTCAACTAATCGACTACCAGCCGCTGCCAATAAACAATCCCAATCCAAAATTTGCCGTTTGAGATTGACAGCTCAATCTTTTTTCTGATACTATATTCTGTATCAGCCCATATACGTCCCACTGCAGGGCACGAGCCTCCTCTACAATCGAGAGTACGATTGAGAGTGTTGATACTATATTGCAAATAATCAATCTCAGTAGTGATAAACTTATCCAAAAAATCAATCTACTTTTAGGAGAACCAATCCCTGTTTTGAGATTGCTCTTTGCATGGAAATGACAGTTTAGGCCTGCCAATATACAATTATCTATGACGTTTGGATGGATTGTTGAAAACTATCCACAATTGCAATCTAACAATTTACACGGATTATTTATTCCTGAACTCCGAAATAGTATTAAAAAATATACATAAAGTATTAGTTATAGCAGTGATTTAGAAGGGTTGGCGCAGTTATCCGATTAGGATACTGATAGCGATGGTGAAACTCAATGATGATACCTTCGTTAAGACTAACCAGGACTAAATATACGCAGACCTTAGACGAAGCCGAATTTTCTTTCAAATTTAGGCTATCCAAACCAGCTTTAGAATTATTATTATTATACATATGAGGAATGATTGCACCTTTTTAATTTTTTCAGGAACTATGTATGTTGTTGTAACTATACATGGGCATGGGGCTTCATCAACTTTTGTTGACGTTATGGTTGTATGCACTCAGCACAATGCTGATATCAGTTGCAGACTTTATCGGAGTTTCTGTTTCCACTGCAATTATTTTAATTTACTTACTTAATATTTTTCCTAACATTGAAAATATTTTTTACAAATTATTTATTTTCAAAATACTGAAAGGATATTTATATGCATTGAAAAATACTGCGTAAAACATTAATTTTATAATTATGTCAATGGTTTTATGTCTTGGTTATATGTCAAAAAAACTAAAATTCTCAAGAAGAAACGGATTGTTTTCAATCGATCAACAGACTGCAACAGACGCAATCGGCTGTGGCCTGGATTGTTTATTGGCAACATGGTTATAGACCAATCGAAAAGCAGAAAACAATCGGGATTGTCTTCAATCTAAATTTTTTGATTCATTATTGGCATCGGCCGTTAGTGAGTTATCGCGGACTTTAGCTCTGATACCCCCGTCGAAATATCACTAATTTAGATAAACACAGCCAATGACTAATTTTTGTTCATAAAATTAATGTTGTGATTTTGTTTGCTTACTTATAGTATTTATTACATCTGATTTTAGCCTACCTATTGCCACAAATTATTAGATAGATATCTAGATAAATGTAATTTAAGCTCATTGACTTATATTCTAGCGATAGACGAGGCGCGTCATAGAAACTATTTGTCCCGTACTTGTCAAAAACTCAGTAGCGACATCTAGTACGTTTACCTGAATATTACAAATTATGATCAAAGATGATTAGACAGACAAGACATTTCATGTCAATAATAGCTTTTCCTAAGATACTGCCTAAGTATCAATACCGTAATAGCAATAATATATTTTGTAATGTTTTTTTTTTATTGACGTGAACAATTCATGTAAATGATGTAAATGAAATTAAATACTCTTAAAAGTGTCCAAATTCTGACATTTATTATAATAATATTTATGAATTTTTAACACGCTGATAATCTAGTCCAATAAGTTATTCATATTAAGAAATGGGGTCTAAATACTATCCACTGTTTCAAAACATACATACAAAACACACATTTTGTGTTATTAATTAACAACATATAAGTAAAATAAAACACTGAAATCAATTTGCACCTACATTCTTCCTACATATTTGTATTTGTAATGTATTCGAATAGTTTATGCCTATTTGGTCGACTGATATGAATGTCCCTTGAATAATCTATATGTAATATAGTTCGTCTCTCTCACTCGACGGGCAATTTTTATGCGCGGAAATGAGACATACGATTAAGAGCGTTTATACCCTGCACGCGCTTTTTGGCTTAAAAACAGGACTTTTCAAATGAGTTAATAGCCACCAATAAACAATTTAAAGGAAAAATAATTAGTACTAACTTTAGAAAAGGTTGTCATCTAGGGATTTTGGTGGAAAACATTATAGATTGATCGATAATTTGTGAGTACTATAAGGATTACTGAACACAAGTTTCATTATTTAGGCTTTAAATGCCAATTTAGAAGCTTAAGATATCCGAAACCACTAAATATAAGATGAAAATAAAAATATTATCAGACTAATAAGACCCTTATGGAGGGATTTTGCTGAGAAAAATAATCTTTTTGTGTTTAGTTCCTGAAAAATAAAAATTTAAACAATGCGAAATTATTCAGAAACTCTCGTCAAGAACATATTTTTTTTCACCAACTTATCGTACATAATTTTTTATAGCCATTGCATATTATAATAGAAGAACATCTTATAAATAAATTACCATTTTTATATTTCAACAAAATTAGTTTTCATGTTTTCTACAAATATTTTAAAACCTCTATAAAACACGCTGTCCGACGTGGATCAAATCAGACCGCCGCAAGGCCTTCTAGAGGGAGGACGTATCGCTCGTCGCTCCGGTCTGGCTGCAGTCGATTATTGCCGCGCGTAGTGAAAATAGCCACGCGCGGACTGCGATTACCACATCTTAGTACTTTGGTAGTAAAATATTTAATTATTTTTATTACCTACAATGATTTTGTAGTGAGTATAAATTATGTTTCAGGTAATATAATGGGATTTAATTCCGAGGCTAAATAATGTTATGTATTGTAATATAAAATTCAATATATTTCGTAATTGTAAGGGGTTGTAAGGCCCCTAACACTATTTATGTGATCGAACACGAAATTATTAATAAAACGTCCGTAGTATCTGCTGATTGAACACTGATTTGAATGCAACTTAACAATGTAATAATAACGAAAATATGATTAGTATCTAAACTTGTATTATTCTTTGCTTGCACAGTAATATTTGTCTACTTATAATGCAAATAAAATATTTTTATGATATTATATTACAGTTACATTTCAAATGAATATTTGAAGCGCACGGATCAAAGTTGTTTGAGCCGTTTGTATAGCGAGCCGACGCGGCAGCTCTACGCACACAGCTTTGGTCGCTTATGTGTGCGTGAAATTAACGAATAAATACCTATAGTTGACTTTGCGCGCAAGGTGTATACGCTCTTAAGGAGCTCACCTTGTATTTTAACGAGCTCTAAAATATTTTTAATCCAATAATAATAAAAGATATGTATTATCGTTACTGTTCTACAATATTGTATCACTTACGTTGTATTCTTTAATTATATTGTAACTTCAGAAAATTTTGCTGTCGGTTAGACGGGGAAACATCCAAATAAATAACATAAAAGTTTAAACAAAGAAGCGTACTGCTGCGTAGCTGTTACGCGGCAGACTGATTCGTGTGCGGTGCATGCACCGCACTTGGGTGGGACACGTTTGTCACAAAGAACGTCTTATCTAGTATAACATTGATATCGATGTTTAAGCTGGATTTTCTTATAGACGTCTGCCTCATATCTATGCGTCTGCGATCCAGACGATATCAGATGACGGTTGTAGCTTTCGTTAATTGTGTCACTTCCAACACCATGCTTCTAGCTCCTAAGCTTCTAGCTCCTATTCACTTAGTCAGCAATCCTTGTGTTATTGGCAAATTTCGTAACCACTTTAAAAAATGAACCTCGTTATCAACCTAGTCTATGCAGTGTAAACACTCACTGAAGATACCACTAGAAACTATTTCAACTAAAATAATCTATATTTTGTAACAAAAAAATAATAATTTTGACTTCCTTTAGTTGTTTGTTGTCAGTAAAAACATTGTAAATGTGTTTGATTGATTTATATTTTCTAATTGTTTCAAAATAACACATAACATTAAACTTCATCAAACATACACACAAATAAGCATTAACATTCATGGATAATATGAGTTGAATCACTTAATCCCATTTCTGATATTCAAAACTTGCGGTTTTTTTTTTCATTTCAATGAATGGCGAGACGAGATTGCCATTCGCCTGATGGGAAGCGATACGATCGCTCATGGACGGCAGCGAAACCAATAAATACCATGAATTTTGTAATTCTTGCTAAATCTTAATTGCTTTGTAGCAATGCTGAACATTTCACTACGCTCGCCATCCTGAGACATAAGATGTTTTGTCTCAATATGTCCAGTCCTTACTCTGGATTACAACAGTGCAGTTACACTGTTCTTTGGCGAGAGGTGGTAAATTTCTTTTAGAGATACAAGTCATAAAAATATAATTCCACACTAGTCTTCCTTGGTGATAAATTATTTGTTTCTATTCAAAACATACTTATACATGAGGATCCATAGTCCAATTGATCCTGTGGTATAAAAATATTGGTGGCCTTCTGTTTTTATGAGATAAATAATATATGATAAGCCAAAGGATTTACAAAAGTAATTAATAACTCTCGAATTATATTTGATAAACGATAACAATCTTTATCAGACAGAAATCGAGATAAATTTGTAATAAATTGAGACGCGGGGGAGGGCATTGGCAGAATTGTCGTGATCTCTCACCCGTGCACCATGAAGGGAACATTGGTAGTGTTGCTTGCTTGTACTGGTATGTATAGCTTAATTGTTTATTACATCCATAGCGGTCGCGTCATCGCAGCAGTATACCAACATAATAATCTGTTAGATCGTTTTTACTTCGTTTTACTGAACTCAGGTCGGATTTTTTTAAATGAGTTCCTTCGGCCCACCCTTAGTTCTGTATGAAAACATTGTCTAATTTTTAGTACGAATTATTGAGGTGTACATTTTTATATTCGTTTAAAAGAGTTAATCGAGAACACTCAAAGTGAATCTTAATACTAAGACCGAGAAATAATGTATATTTATTGCACCAAGCAAAGATTGAATCGCAGATTAATTAAAAACACTACAATTTCGAAGAAAACGATTGTTTTACAATTTTTTTTTTTTACTATGGCCTGGCATAGTGGCGGCATTGCACCTGATGGTAAGTGCCAATGCCGCCCAGGCAGAGTATCCATTAGCATCGGACGGCAGTCCCATGCCAATGGAAACAATTATGCCGGCCTGCTAAGGTGCATCTTCACACCACGCCGGAAGGACCCAGGATTGTAGGAAGGAGGGAACACGTGAGACGGCAAACAATTCCACAGCCTGACGGTGCGGCACAAAAACGAATTCGAGAACCGTTTGGTTCGCGCCGGGATGGTGTGGACCGTCAAGCTATGGCTTCGCAAGCCAGCACACGTGGTTCAAATAGTTTATATCTGTAACTACCAACGTCATTAAGGAACGACTGTATTTGAACTTGGTCTGTCAATCCGAAAATTTGGTTAACAATAACAAATTTCATTATTTTGGCTAATACCTAGAAGAGTTTTATAATTAATGTATTATTATAAAACAAAGAGTTCAAAATTTCATTTGGTTTAATTATTAAAGCCTTTTCATCGTCCAAAATAATTTACAGAGCCTAACTACGCCTTACAATTCAAGTAATCAAAAGTCCCTTAAACTTATTGACTCACTTATACACTCACCTGCGGGTCCTCAGGCAAATTGGAAAATGTATGAAAGTCAGCATGTCAAGACGGAATTTGGAATGTATTTCAACATTTAAACCCATTACACGAAACCAAAGTCTAAATAATATTAGTGTTAAACAAAACTAAATTCCGGGATCCGGTAGAGTTGCCATGTACGGAGAGTATTAGGGAGACATGTGAAACACACCAATGACTATACAAGACTAACGTTATTCGAATGGTTATCCATTCGAATTTAAATATAGATACGGGGTACATATATTTCTCTTACATCTAAAAAATGATTATACTATCACAGGATAGTTAGGAAGCACCTTTAGTTCAAAAAAATATGTTTTATGTGTATAAAAACCAAATTAAAATCTTGATTTCTAAAGTGTTTAATCAATCATACAAACTAAACTATCTGAGTATAACTATTAAGCCAAAATTCTTCATAACTTGTAACTAATGGTACAAATATTCGTTTTATTGTTCTATAACACCCATATTTACATTTTCTAGCGTATATCGCCAGTGCCGTCCCCATACCTGAGGAGGAGCTCTCACATGAAGGATACCCACGATACATCGACTTTCCTGATGGCGATGGCAATTTGCACCGCGTAGATCTAGAAGCAGAACCCGACCACGCACTTCTCGATGAAATCACAAGGGACCCTGCCAACAACCAGTATCTTCTATTCACCAGGTAAAATATATACCGGGTATATCAAGACTGCTACCGAAAACGAAGTCGGGTGGTAGTTTTAGTGACTACTAACACAATGCAATTGAAAATATCGCATAGAAACGAGATAATTTTTTTGTGAAATTTTAAAAGTCCTCGATTTCGGGTGGCTAGTCCATAGTTTTTGCTAAAATAATAGTTTAAACCCTTGCGTAAAATAGCATCTTAATAAATAAAAGGGTGTACACTATTATTTAGAAAAAAAAAATATGTATTTACTACCCAAATACGAAGAAGGAAAAAAAAACAATTGCTTTTTTTTTTCAATTTTTTTAATTGCATTATTTCTGAAGTCACTAAAACTACCACCCGGCTTCGTTTTCGGCAGCAATCTTGATATACCCTGTATACAGAGTTTCGAAATTCGCTTATCATTATAATAAATAATGAATAATAAGATTCTCGTCTTATGACGTGAGTATAAATCGTGGTGGTCTATGAGAGACTTTTTTCTCCCACAACTCTCGTGTGGAAGTAGATACGAAACAAATATTTGTGAGCTACTCAAACATTTGCGAGGATCGAATCCACAGCCTCTGGTTTTACATCTATCTCCCAACCAAATGCACCAAGGAGGCTGTGTAATAACGTGGGAGGTATTTCAAGGTTTTACCTTTGATTTATTCATCCCAGTGTCCTAAGGTCATAAGATTTATGCATCCATTTAATTAAAATTCTTAATGATATTTACACTTCACAGGAGAAATCCTCGTTTTTCCCAAACATTGGTCATCAACAACGCCAACTCCATCACGAGCTCTAACTTCAACGCCGCAGTACCCACCGTCGTCATCGCCCACGGCTGGCTTAGCAACCAGTACACCGACATCAACCCTACCATTAGAGATGGTAGGATATGGTTATTTTTCTTTATTTTATTATATACATTTTATACATAAATAAATAAATAACTAACCAAACAGCCACATACATAGTCCTGACCCCACATAATATCGAGTCTTATGTCGTGGGTGTCAGGAATAGGAACATCTCTCTCGGTCCAGGGATCGAACCAGTGGCCTCTGTATTCACAGGCGGCGTCTAACCGCCTGCGCTAATGTCATATAAATACTCAGCCTTTAATCGTCCATTACTATACGTAGGGTTCCCTAAGCAAGTGCCAACCATATTAGTCTTTAGGATCACCCTCGAATTATTAATCACCTTATTTTTTTTTATCGATTAGAGGTCTTTGTATAGAAATAGTGGAACATTTTATTACTTTATGTCTCATTGAATTGGCTGCGTAATCAATGATGTATTTTTCTGTATGACTGTAACACAGTGATATACTATATTAAATAATATTTGATTGAAGCAATTTGATTTTCAGCTTACCTTGGCAAAAGCGACGTAAACGTCATCGTTTTGGACTGGAGACGCCTTGCCATATCTGACTACGCGACCGCAGTACGCGGAGTACCAGCTGTCGGTCGTGGCTTGGGACAATTTTTGACTTTCCTCAACCGTGTTACTGGCGCTCCTTTCAACAGCATGCACCTTGTTGGTTTCTCCTTGGGCGCTCACTTAGTCGGCAATGCTGGCCGTGAGCTTGGCGGACGCGCTGCTCGTGTCACTGGTATGCATTTTTGACCATGTAATTAGTTAAATAACAATTAAGCTTTATTTAGCTTACAAGCATGTCAAATTATTGACTTAAAATAGCTGTTTTTAGTCCCATATAAATGTTAGGTCTTCTTTGTGTTTCATTTTCGTCACATTACAACGATCAAATTTACATCCAATTCTATACATTACTGATTTATTTTCTGTAGTGTAGCACAGTGTTCCGAACATGACCTTAAGTAATCAGTTGATTAAGATTTAAAATACTGTCCTTCAATTGTAGATAGACTTTAAACTTTCGCCTATTTCTAAATACTGAAGCAAACGAGGTATTCTAATTACTTTGAAATATTAAGATCTGGGCAGATGTATGGTAAATAAAAAACATGCGTAAATCATGTTTATAGCCTAACTTGGTTTTTACATTAGGTTTGGATCCTGCTGGCCCTCTATGGAACTACAATACCAACCGCATCCGGTCTACCGACGGCGTCTACGTTGAAGCCATCCACACTGACGGTGGTAGCAGTGCTGGAAGTCTCGGTATCGGATCCGCTGTTGCCGACGCTGACTTCTTCCCCAACGGTGGCAACTCTCAGCCCGGTTGCCTCACCAACTTATGCAACCACAACCGCGCCTGGGAACTCTTCGCAGCCACCGTGACCCACAACCACTTGGTTGGTCAACAGTGCACCAACACTCTCCAAATTACTTGGAACACTTGCCGTGGTGCCAGCGTGAACATGGGCAACGATATTCTCACTAAGTTTGCGTAAGTATTTCATTGGCTGCTGTATTTTCCTTTCGTCGCGCCGAAAAATTTCGCGTTTAATTTTACATTGAAAATACTTCTAAGAATACATATCAGTGAATTGTTTTAATTGCGTCACAAATTTACAAATTTACCAAATTAAAGGAACATTTTCTCTCGTTCTTTCTTCTCAGTCACAGGCCTATGCCTTCCTCAAGTATCTTTACATCGATCTTAGAAAACATTACTTTACCCTTAATCAATAATCATATTCTAAAATGCGCTACTTTATTACAGAACTGGGCTGTACAGATTGGACACCGAACGAAGATATCCATTCTAAATGGTTCTAATAGTTCAATTTAATACTTTATACATTATTGTATTACGAATGGCTCGATTTCGATGTATTGTTAATTTTGATGTCTAAATAAATGTATATGAAGTTGCACTTGTATTCATTGTTTTGATTTGTTTCTCATGGGTGTCCACAGGGTGTCCCAGAACTAGACGATAAACCGATAAACAAACCATGACGGCACCGAAACCAAAAAAAATATCGTCCTATCCCCGACAGTTTTTTTTAAATACAGCCTTTCTAGTGAAAATTTAAAATAACTACCTTGAGGATTACTTTGCAACAGTGTGACAAGTAGTTTGTATTATTTATTATTTGGATTCACGTTTCTCAATTCCAAGTAGCTAAACTTTAGAACTAATTACCTAAATATATCACAATAAGCCTACTTTTCTAGAAAATTGATCGAGTTCTCCACGGAAGGAATTTTAAATAAATTATTATTGGTCAACTTTGACACCACACACAGTAGAGGTAGTTGGGAAGGTGCTGACCAATGGGTATCATTTTTCAGATACTGGTTTTCCATGATGGGCTGAGATGCCATCATACTGTAGCCACTTTCTTTGCAGTGTATTGGTAATCTCTCAAAAACCTTTTCGATCGTTTTGGTAGGTTATAATATTTTATGGACTGATGAAACTTCTTGTTAAAAAACAGTTTCCTAAACATTGACAATATTTGTAATAAAAATATAGAAAAACCGCACTCTATACAAGAAGAACGGTCATAACACCAATTTAAGGTCAACTTGTGGACCGAAATTTTGAACAGCTAAATTCTTGGTCCCGTCGATCTGCCTCAAAATTTAAATAGCCAGAGATTTTTGGATTATCTCCAGAATGATCTGCAGGTTTTGTTGGAACAAGTTCCGCTAAATACCCTGGAAAGAATGTGGCTACAGCACGATCGTTGCCCAGCCCATCATGCAAGACATGTGAAGTACCTTAACAATGAGTACCCGGACAGGTGCAATAGGCATCTGGGAGCGATCCATTGACCAGCACGTTCCCCAGATTTAAACCCACTGGATAATTCTTACTAGGGTTACTTAAATCAAAAGTATATCAAACACCCATAAGCATAATTAATTAAAAAGTAGACTTAACGAAACAGTAGTTGAAATCAGTAGAAATGGATATGCTAGATCATTAAAGAGATCTTTCATCCGGGCCGAAAGCAAACAATTTGGGCATTTGCTTTCATTTTTTTGTGCACTTTTGTTGTCTTTTACCGTCCATTGTGTATAACATGTATCATGTGAGTTGAAATAAAATACATGAGCAAAATAATGACTAAATTTTATATGATGGGTTGATGAAAACTTGGGTCATTTTCTATTATTTTCGTAATATAACGGAAATCCTCAAAAAGTATCGAGTACAGTATCAATATATAATCTAGATAGTGTGCACCAATTTCTGTGAAACTCGACATGGGTGGGAAAGTACATTTGTTTTTACAGTGTGGGGTGTCAAAGATGACCAATAATTAATTTAAAATTCCTTTCGTGAGAAATTCGATAAATTTTCTAGAAAAGTAGACTTATTGTGATATATTTTGGTGTGTTGTTCTAAAGCTTGGCCATTTGAAATTGGAAAACGTGAATCCATATAAGAAACAATACGAACTTTTGCAACGAGTTGCTCAAGGTAGTTTTTGTTAAATTTCTATTAGTAAGGCTGAATTTTGAAAACTATCGACAATAGAACTATATTTTTTTGGTACCTGTGCCGTCATAGTGTGGTCTATCTCCGGTTACCGGTTTATCGTCTAGTATTTGGATACTCTGTGTATGTCACATATGAAGTACAAATGTCTATATATTCACGACAAACAATTACAACATAAATGTACTCGGATGTTGTATCTATCTAGAAACCGATCAATTTTCTGTGGCATAGAAAAAAGTCGAACTTTTCATTTCATTATTCGTATTTTTAATACCTGATAAGTAAAATTTTGCAGATTATTGAATTTCATTAACGGTGAGGTCTTAAAACTTGATGATAAGTTATCATTCAAAAGTACAGATAAGCTTTTAATAAATACAGAATGAAAATGATCTATTGACAGAATTGTCGTCAACTCTCAAGTGTGCACAATGAAAGGAACCCTGGTAGTTTTACTTGCTTGCACAGGTATGTGTTGTATACATTCGTTTTAATTCTAAACATACGTTAAACAATCTTATCGTACCAACATTACATAAATTAAATCTTTAACAAGACACAAATATTACATAATTCAATATTATCTTTCTTTTATATCTATTTCACATAATAATATAGGTAACGCAAGTACATTACAATTTTTATCAGTCAAGTACATTTTAAAGCTTACAAACTTATTCTAAACCCTTAGGTTGTTATATTGTATACTTCTACACTTCTATAAATATATCCTGACAGTGAAGTTGTTCAATGATCTGTTAAGGTGGCCGTCCGAAGATAAATCAAATATTTTGTTTCGCATTCTTAAAAAATTCAAGCTTGTATTTTGCATAACCAAGTCGCAATTATGAAATCTTTCACCAACAACTTGCTAGTCGATATTATTTATTTATTCCTAAGCTGAGATATTACAAATATCTGCTCAAATGATTTTGTAGTAGTTGATTGATTGGCGTTTAAGAAAATATTTGTGGAAGTCACCACTCTCCTTCGTGATAATTTACTTAAGATTGTAACATACAAAACGTTCAATTATTTAAATCTTCCACATGAAGTTATTGATACCTTTTTTTTGTTGACGCGGGAAACCGGATTACCGCTAACGCCCCACCTTGGGGGAGGGTGGAGCGATTATGTTGGGTTCACCGATAGGCATACCAACCAAAACCCCGCGTTGCCCTCGTCAGCGCAATTAGAACGGCCCCGGGAACCCGAAGCAAGAGCGCTCCAGCTTCTACCGGGACCATCCCTGCACAATGCCGCTCAATTTGCGGCACGTACCATAAGTATGTTGGAGGCTAGGAAGCCTCCTCATTTCCCGGCAACAGGCAATTGCTTCCTCCTCCTCCTGCTGCCGAACATCTCGAGGTCGCATTGTACGTGAGTACAATGGGCGCAAGAACAGCCCCCCACTGCGCGCCCGCGACCTTCACTTCCCCATTAGTCGCCTCCTACGACAGGCAGGGGATACCGTGGCGGGATTCTCGAAGCGCCCCCATACCACAGGGCACGAGTCACCGATCATGCGTCACGTCGGCGTCTCCTACGTCTTCTTAGCCGGCGGGAAGGATCTGACCGCTCTCGATCCCTCTCGGCATTTTCCTTCTGCGAGATTACTTTCTCACAGAAGTTTACCACCGCACGCCAAGACCTTGGACTGCCTACCATGGCCATGTGCTAAACCACAGCCGGCAGAGAGAGATCGGTCCCAATAACTTCTGTGAGAGCACTGCGTTCGCTATCCCAGGATGGACAAACCTCCAGCGTGTGCTGGGCCGTATCTTCTGGACCGTTGCCACAGTGGTGACAAACGGCCAATCTTTCGACGCCAACTATCCTACACAGGTACTCGGCAAAACTACCATGTCCTGTGAGCACCTGTGTGAGTCGGAACGTCGCCACGCCGTGGCGCCTGTCTAGCCATTGGTCAAAGACAGGGCGCACTGCTTCAACAGTCCTCAGACCCGCTGTTGGGTGGTCCAATCTAAGACGCCACTCCTCCACGGCAGCCCTGTGGAGGGGAGGCACGCATTACCTCAACCTCTCTGGACACTGGTCTTTGTCCAAGTCTGAACGCCTCCTCGCGCCAGTAAAACGTAGCCGAAAGGGCTTTGGCGTCCAGATCCCAGGGCAGATATTCATCTAACACACAAGCCGCCTCGAAGGAAACCGTGCCCCTGATGGCCCGCTGCGCCACTAATCTTTGGGGTTTACGTAGGAGAGTGACGCAACGGTCACTCAGGGACTCAGCCCATACCGGACTACCGTATAGAGCCATGGACCGCACGACTCCGGCATATAGCTTTCGGCAAAAGATGCCAGGACCCTCCAGGTTAGGCAGCAAGGTACTAAGTGCACCCGCTGCCCGGAGTTATTGATACCTGTGTGGGGTGGGGTGTGGACTCTGTAATTGTTGCTGCGACTGTGGTGTGTGCCAAGGTAGTATGAAAATTATCCACCATTATATCTCTCTCTTTAACCACATGAAATCCACCGTTGTCTCTAGCGGGTCTAAATAAATGTAAAACAAAAAAAAAAACGGTGCAGCTTCCAGACATCTTTATTTAAATTCTGAAAATTCTTGTTACTTTGAATATTTTACTGTAAGTAACTAGTTGTGACTATTGTATCTATTTTAACTTAAAGTAATGATTTTTCCAGCGTGCCTCGCCAGTGCGGGCCCTGTACCGGAAGAGGAACTCTCTCATGAGGGATATCCGAGGTACATTAACTTCCCTGATGGAGAAGGCAACATGCACCTCGTGGACTTAGAGGCAGAGCCTGACTATGAACTTATTAATGAAATCGCCAGGGACCCTGCTAACAACCAATATTTTCTGTTCACAAGGTAAAAAATATTAACTAGTTTAAATACTTTGTCATATTACGAGTATAGTCGTAGAGATTTCTGTTATGTTTAACCACGTATCCGCGGCAAAATCTAATTCACATTATCTATACGTCACAGGCGCAATCCACGCAATTCCCAGACTTTGGTAATGACCAACGCAGCCTCCATCACCGGCTCAAACTTCAACGCCAGGGTACCAACCGTTGTCATAGCCCACGGTTGGCTCAGCAACCAGAATTCTGACCTCAACCCCGCCATTAGAGATGGTAGATTCTGAACATATTGCATGACCTCTATTAACCAACCTTAATTGATTAAATAACATCTTGTTAACATCTTTAAATTTTCAGCTTATCTGGCCAAAAGTGATGTGAACGTCATTGTCTTGGACTGGAGACGCCTTGCCTTGAACGACTACGTGAATGCCGTCCGCGGAGTGCCCGATGTCGGCCGGGGCTTGGGACAATTCTTGGCATTCCTCAACCAAGTCACTGGGGCTCCCTACAACACTATGCATCTTGTCGGATTCTCCTTGGGTGCTCACTTAGTCGGCAATGCCGGACGTGAACTTGGAGGACGCGTAGCCCGTGTAACTGGTATACATCCATTTCTTTAAATTTCGCACCATGTTTACACATAATTAGTTAAAATGGCGTTACCCGGAAACTTTTAAATCATAGGTATAACATGTATGTTTTGCTGAATCATGCGATCCAATATACATTAAAAGATATCAAATATTCTAGGAGGTTAATTTAAAAGTTCATAAATGCACCTATTAACGAATTGCAAATATTTTCATCAGGTTTGGACCCTGCTGGTCCCCTATGGAAGCACAGCAGCAACCGCCTCATGCCGAGCGATGGAGTATATGTCGAGGCTATTCATACCGACGGTGGCTACACACATGGCGGTCTCGGCATCGGTTCTGCTATTGCCAACGCAGACTTCTTCCCCAACGGTGGAGTCTCTCAACCTGGTTGCCTCACAAACATTTGCAACCATAACCGCGCCTGGGAACTTTTCGCGGCCACTGTCACCTACAATCACTTGGTTGGTCAGGAATGCACCAGCACACTGCAAATCACTACAAACAACTGCCGTGGCATAAGCGCTCATATGGGCAATGATATCCTCACTAAGTCCGCGTAAGTTACTCTTTTACAAACTACTTTTATAGTTTTGGTCATTTGTCTGACTAATAGAGGATTTAAAAAAAAAACAGGATATCGAAATTCTAAATGAATTTATTTTGTTACAGATCCGGCATGTACAGACTGAACACCGAAAGGAGATATCCGTTCTAAATCATTTTACCTAGTATTTTCCATATGGCTATTTAAAATGTGTAACCTGGCTCTATTCGACTATTCTATCGGTCTGCTATATTATTAAAAGTTTATAATAAAAATATATTTTCCATTTATAATTGTATACTGAATTATTTATTTCTGTAACTGTAGCTGTATGTCAATATAATTTCACTTTACAAACAGACACTTCATTTTTATTCATATACATCAACGTTTTGCCAGGAAAACAATAAAACCTACCGTGTTTGTAGCACAAAATTACGTATATATATAAAAGTCTTGATATACTCTGTATGTATGTTTATCTATAGAAATATTTATATGTGTACGTATATTAAATGTATTATTTAATTATGTATTATATATTGTGTATATATTCCCTATAAATAATTTGTTTATCTATTCCCATAAAAGAGCTTGTGTTCTTTAAATTCTATAATGCCCTCTATTCTTATCCTTTTCTTATATCCATTCAAAGGTGGTCTGTAAGAAATCGCCTAGGGCGATAGGACCGCCATCTGTGCTCTTTAATTTTATTTGTAAAATATTGTATGCCTTATGTTTTTTTTTATATGTGCAGTAAAGAATAAAATAAATAATTAATAAATAAAATAATAATAAAGTACAGACGTTATATAGCACCCCTTCTATCTCCCCCTCTTTTTTCCTTCCCACTTCCCTTGAGGCATGGGTTGGCAACACACCTATTATCCAAGCATTATGCAAGTTCATGGTCGGCAGTGATCACTTACTATCAGGTGACCTGATGCTCGTTTGCCGGACCTGTGCAATAAAAAAAGAAATCTACTGTTTCTTTTTCCTACAAATAAATTTGTACGAAAGGAGAGGATTTATTTTTTAATTTTGAGCACACAGATTATACAACATAATTATATGAATAACACTATATTTCTCAAACTCCTAACTGATACAAAAATAACCCTTATTGTCCATTAAGACGTATGGGCTGTGAATTATCTGGTCCCAACTACAGTCCTAAGGGTCAGGCATGACGAACTCCCCTTTTGTTTGAGCTTGTAGGATTGTAGGATAGGACACTTTTACAAACAGGAGAATGATTTTGTTTTATTGCAATGAATGGCGAGACGAGCATGCCTTTCGCCTGATGGTTAGCGATGCGACCGCTCATGAACAGTAGCCAAACCAAACAACACCTTGAATTACAAAGCAATGCTTGACATTACCCTGCGCTCGCCATCCTGAGATGTAAGATGCTGCTACAATGTAAAACTTTACGAATATGCCTAAATACTTTACAAAATGTTCGAATTGCCTATCGTACATTGTAACCTTATGTGACGTTGTGAGAGTGTCACCTCTAATATTTGCGGCCTATGGTTCAATAGTCGGCATAAATCCTATTGTCTATGCCAATCAACGCCTCCGTTGCGCTGATTGGTTGATTCCATCTGACATCTGTCAGATGTGACGTACGAACTGTCATCGGTGCTCGCTTAAATACGCGTGTAACGTCGCTCGCGTCCTCCTTTTTATAACCTAAAAGCCGCGTGCTACCACGCGTCTTTCCGAACCCGCTGGGGTGAGTGTTCAGTGTTCTATTAACTGCTAACCGCTTAACTGCTTGTTTGTCAGTGTATTCTGTCTGCCGGGCTTGTGAACTATCACGAGTCGCTGGCACGGAATGCAAACCTAGTTTGCATTCCGATTTCTTGGACGCTGATTCCAGGTTCTTCGTCCTTGGCGTTTTTCGCCTACTTCGTTGCTTCCGCCACGGAGAGCTGACTCCGTGCGCTGCTTTGCGACCGCTTCTGCTCCGCACCGCTTCCTGCCCGTGCTATGGCCGAGCCTGCGCCGCGCCGCTGACCTGCGCACCGTGTCCGGCCACGTGGCTGCTAACTTCGCCGGCGAGCTGTCGCCGGGTTCCGCCACGTGCCGAAGACCCGGATCAGTGTCCAGTGAAGGCCAGTGACTCCTGTTGCATACCACCAGCAACAGTGCCGGGTGTAATCAGTGATGCGAATATATTAAAGCCCGAACCACGTAATTACCCTGAGTTCTCATTTAACTACCTACCCCTACCTGCGGGCGGCCTAACCCGCCGCACTTACACTTAGTTTGGATTGAATGATAAGCTTCATTGAGAATAGTATCGGTTTTATTTAATTATAATTTGCCTTCACTAAAGTCCACAGCTGATCCTAAGGTCTTCCACTGTAAAATAAAATTTCTATGGTGTGTAAAATCCACCAACCCTCACTACGCCAGTGTGGTGGACTATATGGCCTATAATCAATCAATCTCGAGAGGCCTATGCTCTGAAGTCTGGTGTATATAGGCTGATGCAGTACAGTACAGTGTATGCAAGTAAAGTGATTTGTGGCACGTAACAAGTTACAGTCTTTTTTGAGATAAAATCACTTTTATCCATCGATATCAATGTTACACTAGATAAGACGTTCTTTGTAACAAACGTGTCCCACCAGTGCGGTGCATGCACCGCACACGAATCAGTCTGCCGCGTGAAAGCTACGCAGCAGTACGCTTCTTTGTATAAACTTTTATGTAATTTATTTTGATGTTTCCCCGTCAAACCGACAGAAATTTTTTCTGAAGTTACAATATAATTAAAGAATACAACGTAAGTGATATAATATTGTAGAATAATGCCGATAAAACAGATCTTTTATTTATTGTTGGATTAAATATATTTTAAAGCTCGTTAAAATACAAGGTGAACTCCTTAATCGTATGTCTCATTTCCGCGCATAAAATTGCCCGTCGAGTGGGAGAGACGAACTATATAAGATATAGATTATTCAAGGGACATTCATGTCAGTCGACCAAATAGGTATAAACTATTCGAATACATTACAAATACAAATATGTAGGAAGAATATAGGTGCAAATTGATTTCAGTATTTTATTTTAATTATATGTTGTTAAGTAATAACGCAAAATACCGGGTATATCAAGACTGCTAACGAAAACGAAGCCGGGTGGTAGTTTTAGTGACTACAAACACAATGCAACTAAAAATTTCGCAAAGAAACGCGACAATTTTTTTTTTAATTTTTTAAATATCATCATTTTTGGGTGGTAAATCCATAGTTTTTGCTAAAATAATAATTTAAACTCTTTTATACCTTAGAGTATTTATAAATAAAAGGGTATACTCTAATATTTTAGGAAAAAAAAAGTATTTACTACCCAAATACAAGTAACCGGCAGATGGGTTGCGATGTTTTAACAGTGCGTAATAAAAGGAATCCTTATAATGTTGCTTCCAAGGGTATGTATTTAATAGTGCTATTGCAAACCACGTTGCCGACTGCAAGTGGCTTGCTAAGTACAATGGTCTGGAAGTTCTGCTGCCGCGACGCCCGAAAGTAATATCGCAGAAATATACATACAAACCAGTAGCTTACTGTGCTCGATTTCTTTCAATCGTTGCACTGGCAGTTAATATTATAGTTGTAGACAGTAGTTGGGCCAAAATAATATGATATCTTATCGACATAAACAAAAAAATTCTGTAGATAATTTTGTTAATCTTCACAGCTTCTCTCTCTCTCTCTTATTCTTCTTCTCTGACTACTGCTAGTTAATTTATCCATTGACAATAGACTTAATTCTATAACCAAAGTTGTATCCTTCAATACCTTTTCTGGTTTTAATATTTATTACGTTCCAAAATAGAATGATACTTTTTTTAATACCATCAAGTGACTTTTATGCTTTCGTGCTCAGTATGGTCGTTTGTCGCCTTCAAATAATATTTAAATATCAATGTTAATACTATAACATGTCATTGAGTATACGATTTAATTTTTCCAGCGAACTTCGCCAGTGGGAGACCAGACGAAGAACAGTCTCATGAGAGATATCCCCGGTACACTAACTTTCATGATGAAAACTGCAAATTTAATTGAGCAGACTCACTGGCCGATGCTGAATACAAGTTTCTTATAGAAATCACAAGAAAAATGTCGACCACGTCTTTCTATTTACCACACCAGATAAAAATGAATATACAGTATTTTAGTCATAATTAATAGCATGCAGATATTTCAAATATTAAATTAATTCGTATGTGACGTTGTGGGAATGTCACCTCTAATATTTGCGGTCTATGGTTCAATAGTCGGCATAAATCCTATTGTCTATGCCAATCAACGCCTCCGTTGCGCTGATTGGTTGATTCATTTCTAACATCTGTCAAATTTGACGTACGAACTGTCATCGGTGCTCGCTTAAATACGCGTGTAACGTCGCTCGCGTCCTCCTTTTTATAACCTAAAAGCCGCGTGCTACCACGCGTCTTTCCGAACCCGCTGGGGTGAGTGTTCAGTGTTCTATTAACTGCTAACCGCTTAACTGCTTGTTTGTCAGTGTATTCTGTCTGCCGGGCTTGTGAACTATCACGAGTCGCTGGCACGGAATGCAAACCTAGTTTGCATTCCGATTTCTTGGACGCTGATTCCAGGTTCTTCGTCCTTGGCGTTTTTCGCCTACTTCGTTGCTTCCGCCACGGAGAGCTGACTCCGTGCGCTGCTTTGCGACCGCTTCTGCTCCGCACCGCTTCCTGCCCGTGCTATGGCCGAGCCTGCGCCGCGCCGCTGACCTGCGCACCGTGTCCGGCCACGTGGCTGCTAACTTCGCCGGCGAGCTGTCGCCGGGTTCCGCCACGTGCCGAAGACCCGGATCAGTGTCCAGTGAAGGCCAGTGACTCCTGTTGCATACCACCAGCAACAGTGCCGGGTGTAATCAGTGATGCGAATATATTAAAGCCCGAACCACGTAATTACCCTGAGTTCTCATTTAACTACCTACCCCTACCTGCGGGCGGCCTAACCCGCCGCACGTAACATAAAATACAACACGAACAAATTAAAAATGACAGTTGGCTTAATAAAATTGTGGAGTTGGGTCACTACGTTACAATCTGATATTCAGTCAGATTGTAACGTATTGGATAGATGACTTTTATCATTGATTGGAATATTTGACTCAAAAATAATTAATTTATGTTATCAGAGATTTCGTATATCCTTTTGTTTACCATATTTATTAGTTCTAGTTACATTCACAGATCCCATAACACCCTCGATTTATAAGTTATCCATCGAGTAGACTATTTTAGTTATCCTATTACTATTTTATACTTTACTTGCAGGTCATTGTGGAGATCCTTGGGGGAGGCCTATGTTCAGCAGTGGACTTCCTGTGGCTGATATGATGATGATGACTTTACTTGCGCAATTCTCGCAATACTCAGTTTTTGGTTATCACCATCACCAAATTAATTAGGTTTTTTTTATTGCACTGAATTGCAAGACGATCATGCCGTTCGCCTGATGGTAAGCAATACGGACGCTCATAAAGAGTAGCAAAATCAAACAACACATTAAATTACAAAGCAATACTTTGCATTCCATTGCTCTCGCCATCCTGAGACATAAGATGTTATGTCTCAATATGTCCAGTAGTTACTCTGGCTACAATCTCCTTCAATCCAAAACACAACAGTGCATTTAGACTACTGTTTGACGAGAGAAATAGACATAGCGGTGATACCTACCGAGGCGGCCTCTTTCATACGAGATACCTACCACCATTAATACTTATAACACCAAAATAATCTCGATATAATCTGACTTAGAAACCAGAACCAGAATAAACCAATAAACCAGAAAACCAATAACCATTTCGTAGAGATGGTAGATTATAGACACATTTCTCTATTTAATCAATTTAAACTAATCAACAACATTATTATTGACTAGGTACTAATCAATAGGGGCACTGATACCCCCGTCGGAGTATCACTACTTAAGATAAACTAAGATAATCAAATCATTACTTAAGATAATACAATGAAAAATTGTTTTTCTTGATTATTGTTTTGATTTTATTGCTCATTTGTGATGTAATAATCTGTTAAACTCCGCAAATGTAATTTAAATATACCTCGCCAAATATGACTAAACGACTGATCCTAACGGTACTAGATTACAGCATACATATGTACGATATATATAATAATAATAATAATAATAACTCTTTATTCAATAGCAAAGGTTTACAAATATTTGAGGGATAGGGGACAACTTTTAAGCATACAATGCTTGTGCCAGATGACCCCGCTCATCAATAATTTGACATACATTAATTTGCCCAAAAATGCTAACAAAAAATGAACGACAAGCACAGAATAGAAACAAAACTAAATGAAGTAACTTAAAAATAAAATAAGCACTTATAAAATAAAATTAAAAAGTAATAAAAAAAAAGAACAAATTAATACAATTAAAAGACGGAAAAAAAACAATAATAAATTAATAACAAGATATAGATACCTATAATTGCTTAGGTATCGAAAATGTCACCAATTTTGGCTTTCTTCGATATATTATTTTGTTCTAATAGTTTCTTTTTACGCAAATATTACACATTGAAGTAAAACTATTTATTTACATTTTTTGTGGTAACCTCTGTCCTCCCCTGACCATAACAGCTGTAAAGTAATCGAAACGTTGGGAAGTTAAAAAAATGTAAAAATTAAACCAAATCCGCGATAAAATCCGTAAATAATGGTTTAGATTAAAGTTATTCTGTAATCAGTGGCTTTTGTTTCATACATATACGAATATAATTTTATTTCAGTTGTGTGTTTTGTAAGAAATTTTAAACAAAATTTAGCAATAATTGTAAAAAATAATTGTAAATACCCACAGAAGTAAATATTTACGTACAGTAATGGATATTACGGGTTGAATTACATAATTCTACCAATATCTAAAATAAG
This sequence comes from Hyles vespertilio, assembly GCA_009982885.2. NCBI lineage: Eukaryota > Metazoa > Arthropoda > Insecta > Lepidoptera > Sphingidae > Hyles > Hyles vespertilio. The sequence continues at coordinate 7,674,131 of CM042824.1, forward strand.
AATAGTATTTCCTGCTCGATTTAAACGTTCAACCATTTATTTATAATAAAGCAAAACACATATTTTGGGTCCAAAGTCCAGTTGATCTTCTAAAACGCACAAATATTTTGCCGTTTTCATGAAATTTATTATATCTGAAAAGTCAAAGGATTTATACATGTAATTATTAATACGACAACTATTTGAAATAAAAGATAACAGTTTATCAATTAAGAGATGAGATAAATTGTAAATAAATTGAGACGCAGGGGAGGGCATTGGCAGAATTGTCGTGATCTCTCACCCGTGCACCATGAAGGGAACATTGGTAGTGTTGCTTGCTTGTACTGGTATGTACAGCCTTGGGTTTTTAGGTTTAAGCATATGTTACACATTGAAATAAAACATTTTTATGAATTTTATCAGTCAGTCACGTCACCAGCAAATCTATAAAGTATTAGAAACGTCACACGAAAAGTAAATAACCGGCCAAGTGGGAGTCGGACTCGCGCACAAAGGGTTCCGTACCATCATCTAAAAGAAACTAAAAATCACGTCTTTCCTGTTTATTAAGATCGAGTTAACAATAATATACAATTAAATATACGGTGAAAATTTTAAGCGTTTAACTGTTACTGTTATTAATATTGAGCAAATAAATACGAAAAACTCATGATCAGTGTATGGGTGTCCCCATACACCCCCTTTAATTTTGCATATTTTTTTATATTTTTAGTATTTTTGTTTTAGCGGCAACAGAAATACATAATTTGTGAAATTTCCTTTTTTTTTATTTATTTAGCATTCTAGCTACTACGGTTTATAAGATACAGCCTGGTGACAGACAGACAGACAGCGGAGGCTCATTAATAGGGTTCCGTTTTTACCTTTTAGGTACGGGATCCTAAAAAAATATGTGAAAAATATACTAAATCCGCAATCAAATAAATAAATAAATACACCTATCAGACACATACCTACATACATAGTCCTCCCCCAAACCACGATCGAGTCTTGTGTCGTGGGTATCAGGAACTACGAGAGACTTTTCAGCCTCACAAACACCCAGACCCGAAACAAATACCTATGGTTCACATAAGTATTTCTATCTGCGTTCGAATTATTAATCTAAAATATTCAAAGGCATTAGAAGTTTGGAGCATATTTTGAGTTTTCGTTACATTATTTTAACATTTAGAAAATTACATTTTCATTTCGGTCAACCGTTCGTTATTAATATTCCTAATAATATAATCAAACCTAAAAAGAGAATAACCGCGAATTTCATGAAAATAAACCAGAGTAAAAAGAATTATTGTGTCTATATTAACAGCTCATACCTCTGCAATGAGCAAAAGTTGTATCGCAAAATAAATAAAATAACACAAAAATTTTGAACATACCAATAAAATTGTTTGAAAAGTTTAGATTTGTAAATACCTTCGTCATCAAGAATATTTCGATATACTGGTATATTTCGATTATTCCCAAAATCTAAATATTAATTGGTTTTCAATAACAGTTATAAATAATTTTGAGGCGTAATTCGGAGTGTTTTGTAGTTAATGTTAAGTTATTTTATAACACAAAGAGTTTACAGTTTGATTTGGTTATAATGTTAAGAAATAAGTTTTCGTATTTTGCCTAGCTACGCCAACTAGTTCAAGTAATCTAAAGTCTGATAAGCCTTAAACTGATTGACTCACTTATTGCTACCTAATGGATACTGGAGAATAATGGTTAGCATTTCCAATCGGAATTTTAATGAAAAAAATAAAAACCGACTTCAAAACAAAAAAACCACTAAAATCCAAAAAATAACAAAATAATAAGTACCAATGCAAAGCAAAAAAATAATATTTATTTCATGGAACTTGTGCTTGTTGATTAATTTGCTTAATGACTTGAATAGCCAACAAATCAAAAGCAATTATTAAACATTTTAGTTATTTTTATCTTTTTAGTGTTGATAGGAATTTAAATGAAGAAGATTTGGTCCCTACAAGAAATATGTTCTTTCCGATGATAATGATATCGCTAAAATCGGCTAAAAGGTGCCGAAGATATTGGAGGAGTATTCATATGTTTATTATTTTTTCTCAAACCCCCCCCCCTCCCTTTGCCCCTACCCCCTTTTCACTCCACCACTGTAGCTTAGATTTTATAATGAGCCCAATGCAAAAAGAACTACTAAATTTTGAAGAGTTCTACACTCCAGGTCCGAACATGATCATCAGATGTTCATGTTGTGTTCCTGGGATCAACCTGTCAATACGTTCTTTCCAATGAAAAAGAAATCACTAAAATCGGTTAAAAGCTAAGCGAAGATATTAGAATTTACGTGTATTTTAATTTTATCACCCCCACCCCTTTTACCCTCTCTCACTGAAACTTAACTTTTATAATGAACGTAATGCAAAAAGAACCACTTGAATCCTACTTAATTTTAAGGAGTTCCCCTCTCCAGGTCCGAAGATATTCATCAGATCTTCACTAAATTTTAAGGGGACCAAACGACAAGCATCAGCTTTCAATCAAAGAAAGAATGATCGAAATCGGTTCACACAGTACAGAGAAACGAGGTAACAAACATAAAAAAGCAACATACAGTAGAATTGAGAACCTCCTCCTTTTTTTGAAGTCGGGTAAAAATAAGTAGGCAAGGATCACGAATTGATAGTGTTACAATAATATGTAATATTTAAAATTTTAGAATCAATATAAAAATATGTTTTAGAATCAATATAAAAATATGTTTTGTGTGATCAGCCCCCTTAGACAAGTTACAAGCACTTCCAATCTATTCTCTTTCTACTTCTTTTCTTCTTCTTTCGTCAAAGCCTTGACGTAAGCGATAACGTTTCGTTTGCGCTAATCAAATTACATCTTGGATAGTATATGTATGTGAGTTAGCTATTGGCGTTGTACAACGTACAGACGTCATCGCTTACGTCAAGGTGATTGTACGATTGTAGAAAGGTAATAGATTGCAAAGGACTTGTAACTTTCCTAAGGAGACAGGTACCTACGCTATATTGAGACCTGTTAAAGCACAACAATAAAAAAAATATGACTTTCTAAAGCACTTGAACATAATTATACACCTATGTATGTATGTTATGGGCCAAGTGATTAATGCGGGCAGTATTCATAATGCCCGTGCAGTATGAATATTGCCGAACCATATCGGGCCAAGTGATTAATTACAATCTAAACTCACCTATTTATCACATTGCCCCGGCATTATGAATATGGCTACATGATGATCGGGCAATGTGATTAAAAGGTGATTTTTTACGTGGTGCGCTGCCGCATTGTCGCATCTGCGATATAACCATAATTTAGAAAGGTTGAATTGATCTGCTTATGTTTAGTTGTTTTTAACGTCCGAAACATTATCTTCAGAAGAAAATTAGTGTACCCACTTTATGGAGCAGTTAGGTCGACTGTGCCCCAAAACCGACTTGGAACACCCCGACTTCACGTAGTCTTTTGGCTACCGACCCTAGAGTGTATATAAAAAGCCGGAGGTGCGGAGGGAGAGCAGCCAGATCAGAAGGGGCTGAACTTCCCGTAGCGCCGGAGACGATGCAGAAGCTAATTTGTATTGACAACAAGTGTTTTAAGGGTTAAGTTACTATAATAGATATTTCTCAGGAATGGTGCCTTACCTTTTCATGGGAGTGGTACCAGGGGAGGTGCGACACTCCCGCTCCCCCTCCACTCCTCCCAACCCACCCCCCGTGTTGCCCTATTCTAAATTCACACTTCGGTTCATTGTTTGATTTTGATTCGCTTTACATCACTCTGCCCAATAGCCACTTGGCATTATTCATAATACCCGGGCAATGTGATAAATTGATTGGTTATAATCACATTGTTCGCTCTTATTGGGCATTGTGAATAATTCCAGATTAATCACTTGGCCCATAACATGTATATTCTTCTTATAAGTATTAATAAAAATATTAATTTGACCTTGCTCTAATATGCATATGTCAATGTTCCAGCGTATCTCGCCAGTGCCGTCCCTGTACCTGAGGAGGAACTCTCTCATGAAGGGTACCCACGATACATCGACTTCCCTGATGGTGATGGCAATTTGCACCGCGTGGACCTAGAAGCAGAACCTGACTACGCACTTCTCGATGAAATTGCAAGAAACCCAGCCAACAACCAGTATCTTCTATTCACCAGGTAAAAGACATACTGGGTTTTATATTTTACCTTATAATAATAATAAACAAATATAACTCATAAATTCCTGACCCGACAGCAAGATACCTATTCTTATGTTGTGGGTATCAGAAATTATGAGAGATTTTTGGTTTAACAACAGTCAGACCTACAAAAAATATGTATCGGTCACACAATCATTTGTTTCGTTGTGGAGATCAAACCAGCTTCTTGGTTCACATCATCATCATCATCAGCCTATTCGCGTCTACTGCTGGACATAGGCCTCTCCTATGGCATGCCACTGGGCTCGATCTTCAGCCCAAAGTCTCCAACCGCTACCAGCCATCTTTCGGATATCATCACTCCACCTCGTTGGAGGGCGTCCTACACTACGCTTGCCGAGGCGCGGTCTCCAGTCGAGAACAAGTTACAACAACAAGTTCACAGCCAGCTCTTAATCAACTTTGCCTGAGAAGCTGCCTATTTCAAGATCTTTGACATTCTTATTGTTTTACGAAATCCAACAAAAACAAGTTCTGATTCACATCTACACTTCACAGGCGCAATCCTAGCAACGCTCAGACTTTGGTCATCAACAACGCCAATTCCATCACCAACTCTAACTTCAACGCCGCTGTACCCACCGTTGTCATCGCCCACGGCTGGCTTAGCAACCAGAACACCGACCTCAACCCTGTCATCAGAGATGGTAGGTTCTAGATATTCTACACAATATTTCCTTAATATACGTTAATAATATGTTAATACGTTATCTTAATATGTTAATCACCTAAGCATCTGTTTTTTTCTTACACCGTGAGTTACAATGCAACTAAACCAATATGACACGTTTGATGTTTCATACTTTTCAAGTGTATATAAATTTGTAAAGCCATGGAATTGTGGTTAAAAAGTACGAAATTTCAAACGTTATTACTTAAATTGGATTACAGCTAAGTTATTTATCAATTTATATTTCAGTATCACTACCAAGTAATTAATTTATTTGAAGTAAATACACAGGCATTACGAATGAGCAAAATATTGATTTTCAGCTTACCTGGGGAAAAGCGATGTAAACGTAATCGTCTTGGACTGGAGACGCCTTGCCATATCTGACTACGCGACTGCCGTCCGCGGGGTGCCGGATGTCGGCCGTGGCTTAGGACAATTCTTGACTTTCCTCAACCACGTCACTGGTGCTCCTTTCAACAGCATGCACCTTGTTGGTTTCTCCTTGGGCGCCCACTTAGTCGGCAATGCTGGTCGTGAACTTGGCGGACGTGCTGCTCGTGTCACTGGTACGTACAAATTTGTTTAAGATTTATTTTGTTCAGTATTACAAAATCTGTTTGTAAGCATAGAATAAAATAACGATGTAGTTGTTATAAGGTCAAACGCAAGTAGTTTGTGAAGTTTTTATTTTAGTTTATGTGTAGACTACAAACTTCATATAATTTTTTACATTAAGTCCTGCAGCGCAAGTTAATGATACGAATTTTATCTTATAATTTCACATTCAAAATTCGCTATGTGACCTATTTAATGTCAGATGTTGACGGTGAAAGATAACATCGTGAGGAAACCTGCATACCATAGCGATTTCTATGGTATGTAAAGTCCGCCAACCCGCACTAGGCCAGCGTAGTGGACTATATGTCCTAACCACTCTCAATCATACTCTCGATTGCAGACGAGGCCCGTGCTCTGCAGTGGGACGTATATGGGCTGATACAGAATGTCAGATGTTAAGCCTCGACTTCTGCTCAAAGTTCCTGAAGTTCACTTAGTACCTACCTATATAAAGAATAAAAAATATCGAGACTCTGAGCAGATTCAATGCAAAATATATAGGATACTAGCGGCCCGGCCCGGCTTCGCCTGGGTGCAGATACTTTTTTATTTTACTCCATACCAAATACGTGTTATTTTTCGTATAAGCTCTTGTATACCTAAACATGAATTAGCTATCCTACTGTCCTGCTCAATTCCGTCCCATCCCGTCTGTTCATTCACTTCCCGATACGTCGCGTCCTTTCTCTTAATTAACCATCCCGTCTTATACCGTGCATTTACATTTCGTCCTATTAAATCTGTCAGCTATCCCAGTCTTCTCCCCTACCTCCCACTCTATTATATCCAGTTTCTCTCTACTTTCTAAACACTTTATCGATTTTGATTATCCATGCAATATCCCATCCCTTATTTCACCCCCACTATGCTGTTTTTCCAAAAATATTACGCCATTACTCTTGTTAGTAATAAAGAGATGAAATATTAATTTTCGTAGAAATGCACTCACACACACACAATTAACGTAGAAACAATTATATTTAACTGGTTTTTCAAGACACAGGCAACGCCTAATTTGAGAATCCCTGCAATATTCTCCATAATTATATAAAATTTTTATTTTATTCAGTTCAGTTCAGTTTTTATTTTTATGTGTTATTTTATTAAAGATTTTTCATTTTCAAGTGAAATTCTATCTTGAAAAGAAGTAAAACTTAATACATGTGAATATTATTTATTTAATTGTCCTATATTTATGTAGCATCATAATATACTCTTTAGTTTACAATAAATTCCTGAACGTATGCATAAATATTTGACAATCAATTTAAATGTCAACCACTTTTCATTACTGTCATTAATTTACATCTTTAAAATCTAAAATACGCCATAAATCGAATATTGTGGCTATGTGTTGTCGATTCGAAACCTTTATTTAAATACGTTATTTAATTTTAGGGAAGAGTTTACCGTATCGACGCTATGAACATTAAATCTTTGACAGTTACAAACCCATGAACATTTTGTATGGCAAAATGTTTTTTCCTTTTTTTTTATACTTTCGTCAATTCAATCGAGATAAAAACTATCCCACCTTTAAGTTGGAACAAATAACACATATCTACAAAATTTCATTATAATCAGTTGAGTGGTTTAGGAGTCCATCGCGGACAAACAACGTGACACGTGAATTATATATATTAAGATTATGTTAATTATCAGTGATTTGTATAATTTGTATTTTCTCGTGTCAGGTTTGGACCCTGCTGGTCCTCTATGGAACTACAACACCAATCGCCTCAGGCCTGCCGACGGTGTTTACGTTGAGGCCATCCACACCGATGGCGGCTACACTGTTGGCGGTCTCGGTATCGGATCCCCTGTTGCCGACGCTGACTTCTTCCCCAACGGTGGCATCTCACAGCCTGGCTGCCTCACCAACATTTGCAATCACAACCGCGCCTGGGAACTCTTCGCATCCACTGTAACCAACAACCACTTGGTTGGTCAACAGTGCACCAACACCCTCCAAATTACTTGGAACACTTGCCGTGGGGCCCACGTAAACATGGGCAACGATATTCTCACTAAGTTCGCGTAAGTATTGCTTTGTATTTTATTGTTTTACGCCGGATATAATATTATAATTTACATTGGAAAAATATAAAATATTTCTTAGAATACTATAAGTATGCAATGTTTTCAAATGTGACACAGGCTTTCATAATTTGATCGCACGTTTATCAATTAATTAATAGGTAGATTTGGTCAGGGATGCTCCTATCAAGTGCTCATGGCCTGTCCTTGAATCGGTGCTACGAGTACGCGACCTCGGCCCCGGAGCTATTTATTTTATTTTATTTATATATACTTTATTGTACACCATAAAAAAGGAACAATAACAGATTAAATACTTAAAACTAAAGACATGGAAACAATTGGCGGCCTTATCGCTAGCTGCGATCTCTTCCAGGCAACCTTTGGATGGACTGGATTAATATAATAAATAACTAATGGGGCAGTACTGAGGACGAGATAAAAGAAAATTATACTAGATGTATAGGTTATATATTATGTTTTAAATATAACATACTTATATACCTAAATTATAAATACATAAATACATACATATATATATATATATATATTAATATACCATATATTAAGTAAACAGTGAAGGTGACAATACACATACATACAGGGTATATCAAGACTGCTACCGAAAACGAAGCCGGTGGTAGTTTTAGTGACTACAAACACAATGCAACTAAAAATTTTGCAAAGAAACGCGACAATTATTTTTTATGATTTTTTAAATATCGTCAGTTTTGGGTGGTAAATCTATAGTTTTTGCTAAATATACATACATACATATATATAATTATGACAGGAATAAAGATATAGTAGTGATAAGTAATGTTCCTTAACAAGTCTTTTAAAACTTGGCAGCGTCTTGGCTTGTCTAATTGACAGTGGTAATATATTCCACAAGCGAGCAGCATGGATGGTAAAGGACTTGTCAAGAAATGATATGCTGTGCTTGGGAATCTCTAGCGTTAAATTCTCTGTTGATCTAAGAGATCGCGCATGTGTGTGACTAAGGAAATTAAAGCGGTTCTTATGGTAATGGGGGGTGTAGGGCTGGAACAAGATACCATATGAGAGTGAGAGAATTCGAGTTTTTCGGCGAAAACGTATTGATAGCCACTTGAGTTTGACTCGAAATTCGGAGACATGGTCATATTTGCGAAGACCAAATATGAACCTAATGCAGAAATTCGGAAGTCTCTCAAACTTTTTAATCTGGGCTTCGGTGACGTCAAGATAGCTAGCATCAGCATAATCAAGGAGAGGAAAAAGAAGAGATTGAACCAGTGCAATCTTCGTGGGAATCGGAAGAAGATTCCGCAATCTCCGCAAGGACCCCGCTGCAGCAAATAATTAGCAACTAACTTTTTGCAATTGGGGACCCCAGGATAAGTTTTTGTCAAATCCCAAATTCTTGACAGTATCACTAAATGGAATAGCGCAACCATCAAACAGAATCTGAGGTAATTGATCCATATCTAATTTTGGTATCATACTGGGGCTGCCAACAACAATGACTTGAGCTACTGGAGTCGCTACAAACATTCCCTTCCATGGCTGCAGTATCCAATCCTACAGGCCATACTTTCCTTTCCCACTCTATCCTCTACTCACACACCCTATTTCCTTTCCCCCGTTGATGATGGGCAGCAGCGTCATCAGCGCGAGTCCCCTCCTGCGCTCGCCTATCCGCCTGCCAAGCGAGGCGAGTATTGGCAAATAATCCCCAATGACGAAACAAAAATTAACCTGCAGACTGGAGGCAGCAGGCGGCCCCATTATTTCTGACGACGGTAGCAGCCATGGTTACGGTGGTGCAGGGGGTGCTGAGAATCCCCGGGTTGGCCCCGGCTACCAACCTCAACGACGACTGGCCCTGGTAACACACAACATACGCAAATTTTGAGGATAGACGAGAAGATTGTCGAACTGGAAGAAGAATTGAGCGGGTTACACTGGGATATTCTGGGGTTATCGGAAGTCCGAAGAATCGGAGAGGATACGATAACCCTGAAGTCTGGTAACCTGCTCTTCTACCGGGGGTCGACCAACAGTCCCGAGGTGGTGTCGGATTTCTCGTCCAGGTCTCTCATCAACAACTTCGTATCCATCGAAAGTGTGTCGAGCAGGGTAGTATACCTACTCAGAATATCAAAAAGATATTCGTTGAAGGTCATACAGGTATACGCGCCGACCTCGACACACCCAGATGAAGAAGTAGAGGAGATGTCTGTATCAGTCCATATACATCCCACTGCAGGGCATGGGCCTCCTCTACAATCGATAGTACGATTGAGAGTGGTTAGGCCATATAGTCCACCACGCTTGCCTAGTGCGGGTTGGCGGACTTACATACCATAGAAATTTTTATAAATCGCTATGGTATGCAGGTTTCCTCACGATGTTTTCCTTCACCGTTTTAGTGCGTGGTAATTGACTATCAATACACACATGACTCCGAAAAGTCAGCGGTGTGCCCTGGGATTCGAACCCGTGACCACCTTGAACATGTTGGCAGTCGCGTCTAGTCCGTTTACTAACAGGCCACCACGCACTTAGAGGAGATGTATGAGGACATAAGTCGGGCCATACATACTTCCAAAACCTACTTCAATGTTGTTATGGGGGACTTCAACGCAAAGTTGGGCAAGAGAAGCGATGCAGAGTTGAAAGTGGGGCAATTTGGATATGGGCAACGGAACCTCAGGGGTCAGAGGCCGGCCGACTTTCTGGAAAAAGAGGGACTCTTCGCGATGAACTCTTTTTTTTACAAGCCGCCTCACAGGAAATGGACCTGGCTGAGTCCTGAAGGTTCTACGAGAAATAAGATAGATTTCATCTTGACGACGAATAGACGGATGCTCAGTGATGTCACTTTGATCAACAGGGTGAAAACCGGTAGTGATCACCGAATGGTTAGGTGCACATTGAATATCAACGTCCAATTAGAAAGGCGTCGCTTGATAAAGTCTACGCTCCGACCTACTCGCGCCCATATCCAAAACCCCGAGAGCTTTCAACTCGAGTTGACAAAAACCTTGCAGTGGACGAGTTAAACAGCGGTTTGGTAGAAGCTGCCCATACGGTGGGATCTAACTATTTTAGACCACGCCGTAGAGATAGACCACAAAAACTCTCGATCCACACTCTTGACCTCATGGCCGAACGTCGATCTTTGACGCTGCAGTCTTCCGATGACGCCGAAGCATATCGGCGGCTCAATAGACGGATCTGGAAGTCCTTGCGACACGATGTCCGTGCTCACAATACTGTGAGCATTAAGGAGACAATTGAGCGGAACGGAGGCTCCAAAGTGTTTGCAAGAGACTTGTCTATTGGGCAAAGCCAGTTGTCTAGACTGAAAACGGACGATGGCCGCGTGGTATCGACGAGGGCAGAGGTATTGAGGGAGATCGAGAGGTTCTACGAACAGCTTTACACCTCGGTTGCCGAACCTACTGTTAGCTCGGCCGAAGACCCGAGAGCAGAGTTAATCCGACACTTTAGCGGTGATATCCCGGACATCAGCCTGTTTGATATTGAGATGGCCTTCAAACAACTTAAAAACAACAAGGCGCCGGGTGAGGACGGAATCACTTCAGAGCTTCTGAAAGCGGGCGGAACGCCGATACTGAAAGTCCTTCAGAGCCTCTTCAATTCCGTTCTCCTCGGTGGCTCAACGCCGGAGGCATGGAGCAGGAGCGTGGTGGTCTTGTTCTTCAACAAAGGTGATAACACTTTGTTGAAGAACTACAGGCCCATCTCGCTCCTGAGCCATGTCTATAAGTTATTTTCGAGGGTCATCACATATCGTCTCTAACGCAGATTTGATGACTTCCAGCCTCCCGAACAAGCCGGTTTCCAAAAAGGCTTTAGTACCATAGACCATATTCATACGCTACGGCAAGTTATACAAAAAACCGAGGAATATAACTTCCCGCTTTGTTTAGCGTTTGTGGACTATGAGAAAGCCTTTGATTCGATCGAGACCTGGGCTGTGCTACAGTCTCTTCAGCGGTGCCACATAGACTATCGGTACATCGAAGTATTGAGGTGTCTCCGAAACTGTTTACTGCCGCGCTGGAAAACGCCTTCAAGCTCTTGCAGTGGAAAGGATTCGGCATCAACATCAACAGCGATTATATTACTCACCTTCGATTTGCCAACGATATTGTAGTCTTGGCAGAATCGCTGGAAGACCTTAGCACTATGCTCGAAGACCTTAATCGAGTCTCCCAACAGGTGAGTCTTAAAATGAAGTGGTCCTGTTAGGCAGGTCCAATTTTGAGAGAGAGTTCAGTCTTCGAATCCGACTCGGTTGGGCAGCGTTCGGGAAACTTCGCGACGTTTTCTCGTCCAGAATACCCCAGTGCCTTAAATCGAAAGTCTTCGATAGTTGTGTGTTGCCAGTGATGACTTATGGCACCGAGAGGTGGCCTCTCACTGTGGGCCTCATTAAAAGGCTCAAAGTCACTCAACGAGCCATGGAGAGGGCTATGCTCGGTATTCCCCTACGAGATCGAATCAGAAATGAGGAGATCCGTAGGAGAACGAAGGTTACCGACATAGCCCATAGGGTTGGCAAGTTGAAGTGGCAGTGGGCCAGGCACATGGCTCGTAGAACCGATGGCCATTGGGGCCGAAAGTTTCTTGAGTGGAGGCCACGTACAGGCAAGCGACATGTCGGACGCCCGCCTACAAGGTGGACGGACGATCTGGCTAAGGTTGCAGGAAGTCGCTGGATGCAGGCCGCTTCCAACAGGTCATTGTGGAGATCCTTGGGGGAGATAGGCCTCCCAGTTCAGTTCAGCAGTGGACTTCCTGTGGCTGATATGATGATGATGATGATGAATAGGTAGCATTTTCTCTCTTTCTCTTCAGCACAGGTGCAGTTCCCGTCAATGCTCGTATTATTACATATATCATATATATCAAGCGTGAGTTCACTAATCTAGTCGACGGTGTTAGGTCGCACGTGCGATCATTTTTACTATCTTAAGTATCATTTCATAATTAAGTTTCTATATCAGTTTTATCATTATTACAGACTAACATTTTAAATCAACTTCTATCAACCAACATTATACGAGGACCAGCAGTGGTCCGTACAACAGGAATCACATTGCTAGCGTAGTATATGCCTCCCTCAATGATTTCCATATCGATCTCAGGAAGCAATAAACATTTTCTTAAAATTTCTACTTTTTTACAGAACTGGGCTGTACAGACTGGACACCGGATGGAGATACCCATTCTAAGTGGTTCTAACAATTCCATTTAAGACTTAATAATATATTACAGTATTACGCATGGTTCTTCTACTCGACGTTTTATTTTGTTGCGTAAATAAATGAATATTAAGTTGTACATGTATGTATTTCGTTTTATTTGTTTCCTATATAAATACTTCATGATTTTTTATTTTTTTTTATTGCATTGAATGGCGAGACTCTCGAGAGAGAGTTACTCTGGCACAATGTCCTTCAATCCGAAACACAACAGTGCATTTACGCAGTGTTGTTTCACGGGAGAAATAGACATTGCGGTGGTACCTACCCAGATGGCCTCTCACATATCAGAGACCTACCACCAGTAAGGACTCTCTTTTACCAGAAGCCGCCTCACAAGAAATAGAGAACGGAGGTTCCAAGTGTTTGCAAGAGACTTGTCTATTGGGCAAAGCCAGTTGTCTAGGCTGAAGATGGACGACGGCCGCGTGGTATCGACGAGGGCAGAGGTATTAAGGGAGATCAAGAGGTTCTACGGACAGCTTTACACCTCGGTTGCCCAATGAAGAATGAAGCGACTTAAAAACAACAAGGCGCCGGGCGAAGACGGAAACACTTCAGAGCTTCTGAAAGCGGGCGGCACGCCAATACTGAAAGTCCTTCAGAGGCTCTTCAATTCTGTTCTTCTCGAGAGCTCAACGCCGGAGGCATGGAGCAGGAGCGTGGTGGTCTTGTTTTTCAAAAACAGGTGGTAACACTTTGCTGATGAACTACAGGCCCATCTCGCTCCTGAGCCATGTCTATAAGTTGTTTTCGAGGGTCATCACAAATCGTCCCGAACGCAGGTTTGATGACTTTCAGCCTCCCGAACGAGCCGATTTCCGAAAAGGCTCTAGTACCATAGACCATATCCATACGCTTCGGCAAGTTATACAAAAAACCGAGGAATATAACTTGCCGCTTTGTTTACCGTTTGTGGACTATGAGAAAGCCTTTGATTCGATCGAGACTTGGGCTGTGCTACAGTCTCTCCAGCGGTGCCATATCGACTATCGGTACATCGAAGTGTTGAAGTATATATACAACAACGCCACCATGTCGGTCCGAGTACAAGACTCTGATCTTGTACGAAGGCTAAAAAAATATAAAATCTATAATAACTTAATAATAATTAATAACTTAATAACTTAGCTACCTAACATCTTATGTCTCAGGATGGCGGGCGCAGTGGAATGCCAAGCATCGCTTTGTGATTCAAGGTGTTGTTTGGTTTTGCTACTGTTCATGAGCGGTCGCATCGCTTACTATCAGGCGAACGGCTTGATCGTCTCGCCATTCACTACAATAAAAAAAAAACCACTACAGAGAGGCGTGAGACAGGGAGGTTTCATATCTCCGAAACTGTTCACTGCCGCGCTCTAAAATGCCTTCAAGCTCTTGCAGTGGAAAGAATTCGGCATCAACATCAACGGCGAGTATATCACTCACCTTCGGTTTGCCGACGATATTGTAGTCTTGGCAGAATCGCTGGAAGACCTTAGCACTATGCTCGAAGACCTCAATCGAGTCTCCCAACAGGTGGGTCTTAAAATGAACATGGACAAAACGAAGATCATGTCGAATGTCCATGTTGTGCCCACCCCCATTGGTGTTGGGGGCTCGACTCTTGAAGTTGTTGACGAATTTGTCTATTTAGGACAAGTGGTCCGGTTAGGCAGGTCCAACTTCGAGAGAGAGGTCAATCGTCGAATCCAACTCGGTTGGGCACCGTTCGGGAAACTACGCGACGTCTTCTCGTCCAAAATACCTCAGTGCCTTAAATCGAAAGTCTTTGATAGTTGTGTGTTGCCTGTGATGACTTACGGCACCGAGACGTGGCCTCTCACTATGGGCCTTATTAGGAAGCTCAAAGTCACTCAACGAGCTATGGAGAGAGCTATGCTCGGGGTTTCTCTACGAGATCGAATCAGAAATGAGGAGATCCGTAGGAGAACTAAAAAATAACATAGCCCACCGGATTAGCAAGTTGAAGTGGCAATGGGCGGGGCACATGGCGCGGAGATCTGATGACCGATGGGATCGGAAAGTGCTCGAATGGAGGCCGCGTATCGGAAAGCGCAGCGTAGGACGTCCACCCACAAGATGGTCCGACGACCTGGTAAAGGTCGCAGGACGTCGCTGGATGCAGGCTGCCTCCAACAGGTCTCTGTGGAAATCATTGGGGGAGGCCTATGTTCAGCAGTGGACTTCCTTTGGCTGATGGATGGATGGATGGATGAAGAAGTTCTGGTTTACAGAAACCACGTTTTACAGACGTAAAAAATAGTAAAAATAGTCTTAGGAATTATTTAGATTATTTCATACTGAACTGTTTTTTTAAAGTGTAATAAATGTCTGTCAGTAGGGTAGGTAACTCTATATTATCTGAGGCCCGTGGCAAAATCATCAGATGGGGCCCTGCGTTACGATAAAAAACTTAACTTTATAAACTCTATGATTAATTTAATAATTAAACTTTATAAACAAGAGAGCCTTAGCTAAGGCCAAGGCGGAGCACATCCGCAGAATTGGCGAGCGACTCCAGAGCTATCCTTCTGGGATTCTTGCTTTTTGGTCACTCGCTAAGGCTGTGGAGGGTAATTTCTACCTGTCCAGTCTCCCACCACTGCGTAAGCCCGATAACAGTTTGGCCCACAGTGCAAAGGAGAATGCCGATCTCTTGGCCTCTTTGCCTCGAACTTGACTTTCGATGACGGAGGAGCCACACCGCCGAACATCCCGCTTCGTGAGAGTCTCCTATCTGACATAAAAATCACCCAGCGTGCTGTCAGAAGGGAGCTCAGGCTTCTTCACGTCCATAAGTCGAGTGGGCTAGACGGTATCTCCGCAGTGGTTCTTAAAACGTGCGCCCCTGAGTTGACACCCGTGCCCACGCGCCTTTACCGTCTTTCCTATAAAGCCAACCGGGTTCCGGCTTCGTGGAAGGTCGCCGATGTACATCTTGTCCCCAAAAAGGGTTACCGATGGGACCTTTGAGTTACAGGCCGATTGCTGTCACATCCCTACCCTCCAAGGTCTTGGAGCGAGTTATAAACACTCAGCTCCTGAGGTATCTCTAGGATCGCCAGCTGATTAGTGACCGCCAGAACGGTTTCTGTCACTGTCGCTCGGCTGGTGATCTTCTTGTGCATCTCACGCACCTTTGGGCGGAGGCTTTGGAGAGTGGGGGTGAGGCGATTGCGGTCAGCCTTGACATTGCAAAGGTGTTCGACCGAGTGTGGCATCACGCTCTTCTGGCGAAGCTACCTGCGTATGGAATTCCTGAGGGGCTCTGCAAATGGATCGCCAGCTTTTTGGATGGTCGGAGCATACAAGTCGTAGTGAACGGCTGTTGCTCCGAGACCAAGACTATTAATACTGGTGTTCCACAAGGCTCGCTGCTATAACCAACACTCTTTATCCTGCATATCAATGGCATGGTGTCTATTGATAGCATGCATTGTTATGCAGATGATAATAGGAGTGACGCGCGGTACATCGGCCAACGCAACCACTCTCGAGATTCCGTTATGGAAAGACGGGTTCAACTTGTGTCTTAAGTCGAGAGATCTCTGGGGCGGGCCTCCGAATGGGGTGAGTTGAACTTAGTTCAATTTAACCCTTCGAAGACACAAGTTTGCGTGTTCACTGCGACGAAGGACCTCTTTGTCATGGCACCGCAATTCCAAGGAGTTACTCTCCAAGGATCCGAGAGTATTGGGATCCTTGGCGTCGAAATATCAAGCAAGGTTGAGTTTCGGAGTCATTTGGAGGAAAACGCCAAGCGGTACTTTACGTCGGGTCACAAATTGACGTTTCACGTGGAGTATGCTTAAATCTTTAAAACTACGCAACGGATTTTGGTGCGGTTTTTAATAGATAGAGTGATTCAAGAGGAAGGTTTATATGTATAATACATACATATTATTGTACAGAAATGTATTTGTACCGAAGCTGGGCGAAGCTGGGCCGGGCCGCTAGTATGCTATAAATTCACTTTTAGTTTGGAGGGATCACTTTTAGGATGTGGAGTTATATTATGTATTATCACTATTCTACTGAAATAGATGATTATTACTTCTTACAATTTTGTAAATATACGTACATAAGTGATAGGAGTCGTGAAACGTGTGAGTAAATGTCTGAGGAAAATTTTCGGTTTATCTTTTTTTTTTTCACTTGCTCTTCCTCGGGGCCCCCCTGAGGATGGGGGCCCTGGGCACGGGCCCCGTGTGCCCTTAGTGTAAAGACGGTACTGACGTCAAGCACTAAATTGCTTAAAAAGCTACTTAGCAGATAGAACTCAACATGTTGAAATTAACCGTCTTAACGATAGTTTAATATCCGCAGCTTATAGATCGACTCTAAAAAAAAATACTAGAGGAGTTCCACAGGGTAGCGTGATGGGACCTTTTTTATTTCTTCTGTATATAAACGATCTTCGTGATAATATAAACCATCAATGTATCCTTTTCGCTGATGACATATCAATAGTTATACCCAATCAGGAGCCACCAACCAATCATGAGACTATAATGAATAAAGCTTTATCTGACGTAGTTGAATGGCTGAAACTAAATGACCTACAAGTAAATCTAACCAAAACAAAATTTATTCAATTCTGTAATTATAAAATGACCGAAAGAAATATTTGTATAAAACACTATGTATATACACTATATACACACCATGAACTAGAGCTAACTGACCACATGAAATTCTTAGGCATTACCGTAGATATTTTTTGCAACTGGAAGTTAAATGTTTTATCCATATGCAAAAGAATAAATAAATTCATTTTTATGATAAGTAATGTACGTGGAGTGGCTTCAGAACATGCAGCACGAGCTGCCTATCATGGTTACGAGTACGTAGTGTCCATTTTACGATACGGTCTAGTGTTGTGGGGTAACTTAACAATCATCACAAAAGCATTCCTAGCCCAAAAAAATGTATTAGAGCAATATGTAACGCGGGGCCCTTAGACTCGTGTAAACCACTCTTTACTCGGACAAAAACACTCACACTGACCTGTTTATACATACTTGAAATTGCACTTTTTGTCAAAAAGCATCCCGAGTTGTTTGAGAAAACAGGTGATAATAGTACTCGTATGTACAGCCAAAGAGACCCCACAAAGCTAATAATAAAAAGTTGCAGAACGTCTCTTTGTCACAAAAATTGTCATAGTATGTGTGTTAAAATCTATAGGTACTTATAAATAAAGTTGAAGTGTCTGTTTGTAAAGTGAAAATAAATAAAAATGTCCAACTACATATCGTTATACTGGGTGGAATCGCTTATCGTCACGAAAAAAATTGTGCATGGCAAGTACATGATTTAGAACACTTTGGCATACTTATTTTATTTTTTTTTATGTTTTTGTTTATGTAGTGTAAAATTAATTTACCACTATTAGTTACTAATTTAGAATAAGTTATTCATAAAACAACGTTGTTTAGAGAAAGATGACATAAATGAAAAAAATCTTCATAAATACACATTATTGTTACCCTACTTTATACAATATGAATTCGAGTAGAAACTTCTAAATCTAAGTAATAAAATCCTTTGATCGCGCCGCCCTCACCGCCGCGCCGCCGCAAGCGCAAGTACAAAGCGTGCCGCCGCGCCGCGCCGCCCGCTCCCGCGCCGCCACCTTCCAGGGATCTTGCCACTTCCTCAGTCGTGCGAAATTCGGTACCGAGTGACGTTGTACGAAATTATTTTGGTTATTGGTTAGTTTCTTGCGGTCAAAATGAGTGATTACACGAACAGTGAGTATGTGACAATAATGACATGCTATGTTCGATCCAATGATAACTTGGGTCATGCAAGAAGGATGTATGCAGATCCAGAACATCTGCAGTCTTTGCGTAGGAATGGTATCATGAATGATGAATCCACGAGTTCCCAGCACAAGAACTATTTTAACGACTTATCCGAGGCTACTCGATCATGGTAAGTTCAGACTTCCTAATCATGCAAGAATCCGTGACCTACGACAGCGAAGTCGTCTATTCTCGACTTTATTAAAACGTTTAAATAAAAACATATGCAGCTTTTTCTAAATTTACTTAAATGATCCTAACACACTAAAATTCTAAATAAATCAAAATGTTATATGGTAATATTTAGAGTAATAATACCGATAAATAGGCGCAAAGTAAGTTCAAGGTCGATGCGCGACAGTCAGCTGTTGTGTGGCGTGACTCATACACTCGCGCGCCTGAGTATTGACATGTTGCACTTTTAAGTGTAGGGTGATTTAGATAATATGCGTTTTGGGGATATCTTGTACTGATGTTGTTTATGGGGTAGTTTGTAGTTTTTAATGATAAATCTCGTATATAACGTTAATTTCACATAAACAATACACTATTAAATTTTCCGGACGATAAGCGATTCCACCCAGTATACACGATACCTATAACGAAAATTACCTTAGATTTTTTTTGTCTGTCTGTCTGTCTGTTTGTTCCAGCTAATCTCTGAAATGGCTGGACCGATTTTGACGGGACTTTTTTTTGTCAGGTAGCTGATATAACAAGGAGTAACTAAGGCTACATTTGTTTTAGAAAAAATCTTTTATTTTAGAAAAATAAAGTAATGTTGCAATGCCCGCGCGCAGCTCACGTGCATGCACCACTGGGCTGTCACCTCGGGCGCCTCCCACCACTTCTCCCACCAACGAATAAATATCACATATACAAAATATTGTATATAAAGAAATTTTTCAATAAAGTTAATACAAAAAACTGAAAATAAATGTGTAACGGGAGTTTACCGCCGCTCGCTAAGAGATGGCGCCACCGTAGAATTAGATCGCGGTATGGTTTTGTTACAAAGGTTGATAATTAAAATAAAAATGCAAAAACCAAAAAAAACTAAATAAACTAATTAATTTTTTTGTTAAATTCCACGCAGACGAAGTGGGCACAGCTAGTATATAATAAAATTCCTCAGGTCTTACGTGAGCTACCACAAAGATTATTCTTGCGTAAACTAAAACAATGGCTAATAGAGCGATCTGTATCAGCCCATATAGGTCCCACTGCAGGGCACGGGCCTCCTCTACAATCGACAGTACGGTTGAGAGTGGTTAGGCCATATAGTCCACCACGCTGGTCTAGTGCGGGTTGGCGGACTTACATACCATTGAAATTCTTATAAATCGCTATGGCATGCAGGTTTCCTCGCGATGTTTTCCTTCACCGTTTTTAGTGATTGACTATCAATACACACATGACTCCGAAAAGTCAGAGGTATGCCCTACCTCATAAATAATAATAGAGCGATGCTTTTACACAATTCAGGAATTTTACAGTTATTAAAATTAAAATAAATATAATTAATTAAAATAGTTAAACTTGCAACATTTGATTTGAATTATTATAATATAAAAATGTAGTAAATAGCTACTACGTATTCATAATTACTTAAAGTGACATAACATGAAACATAATATTATTGTAAAACATGGACGTTGTAAAACTTATGTTTAAATTTGACTGACAGCATGGCAAAGATTTAAAATTAAAAAAAAAACATCATTAATCATTCATATATGTATAGAGCCACAAAGTTATCTGACCCGGTGAGAGAGTCGCTGTTATCGAATTTGGTGTTGCCATTAAAAATAGATATTGCAATAAATGGGGTAAACTAAGATTTTTCAATCCGATCAATAGTGTCGAGAAAATGACCAGTTTCATCTGCATGTTATTTTTCCTTCACACGATTTCTAACAAATCGCTCCCCAAAACCCTTAAAAAAGTGTATCTGTATTCTCCTCCATAATCGAGAGTACGATTACGGGGGGTTAGGCCATATCACAGGCCATATAGCCCACCACGCTGGCCTCATGCGGGTTGGTGGACTTACATACCATAGAAATTCTAATAAATCGCTATGGTATGCAGGTTTCCTCACGATGTTTTCCTTCACCGTTATAGCGCGTTTTTATCAATACAAGCATGGCTCCGAAAAGTCAGAAGTGTGACCTGAGATTCCAACCCGCAACCAGCGTGAACAAGTTGGCTGCCGCGTCTGGTCCATTTACCAACAGGCCACCACGCACGTAACGTAAAATGAGACGAGTAAGATACATTTTAGTTTATGATATATACTTACATATTATAAACTCATTTGCAAAAAAAAACGGGCACCTAAGCAATGAACCATTTCAAATGTTACTATTGGTTTGTTTGATAATTATAGGTAGTTTTACTTTCACAATTTTGTAAATTAATAAGTAAATAATCGTTTTCGTCAGTATTACCAAAAAATTTTGATAACATTTATGGGTTTTAATGCTAAAGTTCACTAGTAGTGTATGCTCGCTAGTAGTACATATGCTCGTGAAGTAAAAGTTAACAAAGATTTTTGTTTGTTTTTTCTTTAATAAAGTAAAAGCAGATAAATGTTTAGTATCGAGTGTGACCCCCTCTAGCTGAAATCACAGCTTGAATTCGTCTGGGTATGCTAGCGAGGATATCCCGGATACTTGCTTGCGGAATACGTTCCCACTCCGCGGTAATCACATTCTTCAGCTCTCTGATGGTCTGCGGAGCCGGTTGTACTGATCTCACGCATCGTTTCAGAACGTCCCAGACATGCTCTATAGGATTGAGGTCGGGACTTCGAGCTGGCCAATCCAAACGACGAATGCCGACCTCTTGCACATACGCTTCCACATCGCCAGACCGGTGGACGCGAGCGTTGTCGTCCATAAAAATTGAGTCTTCGCCTAAAGTGGCCAATGCGGGTTGTGCATGAGGAATTAGAACTTCCGTTATGTATCGATGTCCAGTCAGTGAGCCGGTTTCAATGAAGACTAACTCTGTACGATCCATTGAATTACCCACCATAAGGTGTGATTTCTTTAAAACAAGCCTCTGCAATACGTTCTCCTCGTTTTCGTAGCACTCGCCGACGTCGATCTTCACTGAACAGAGATATCCTGGCTTCATCGGAGAACAATACCCTATTCGTCTTCTTGAGTCCATGACTCACAATCTCGAGCAAACCTAAGCCTGGCAACTCTGTGCTCACGGAGTAACTTAGGGCCGCGGACCGGGCGATGACTACGTATATTGGCCGCGAGAAGCCTTCTCCTGCCCGTCCATAGACTAATATGCACATTTCTTACTTCTTCGAGGTTGTTCTTAAGGTCCACATACGAAGACTTGCGATTTCTCAATGCGCGACTCACAAGAAAACGATCATCCCGTGGTTGGGTACATGGTTTTCTTCCAGAACCAGGCTCAATCCTATAGAGCATGTCTGGGACGTTCTGAAACGACGCATGAGATCAGTACAACCGGCTCCGCAGACCATCAGAGAGTTGAAGAATGTGATTACCGCGGAGTGGGAACGTAATCCGCAAGCAAGTATCCGGGATATCCTCGCTAGCATACCCAGACGAATTCAAGCTGTGATTTCAGCTAGAGGGGGTCTCACTCGATACTAAACATTTATCTGCTTTTACTTTATTAAAGAAAAAACAAACAAAAATCTTTGTTAACTTTTACTTCACGAGCATATGCACTACTAGCGAGCATACACTACTAGTGAACTTTAGCATTAAAACCCATAAATTTTATCAAAATTTTGTGATAATACTGACGAAAACGATTCTTTGCTTATTAATTTACAAAATTGTGAAAGCAAAACTACCTATAATTATCAAACAAACCAATAGTAACATTTGAAATGGTTCATTGCTTAGGTGCCCGTTTTTTTTGCAAATGAGTTTATTCTACTAGTACGTACATAATTCTGTTTTCGTGGAATTTATTTTATAAAGCTGACAACACAAACCTTTGGTGGCAGCTACGCGTTAATACAATTTTTCGAAGGGTATTATTGATGTCGGAAGACGCTTTTCATCCTACGTAAAATTTAATACCTGAAGTATAACGTTCCTAGCATCACTTTTTAAAGCATTCGGCATTTTTCACTAGTTTTAAATAATGCAGGAAAAATAAATACATTGAGTAAACAACCAATGGCGGATATGTCAGCGACTGGCAGCTAGATTGACAATTTCAAATGACGTCTTTGTTTCCAGTTTTGGCCACCGGGCCAGATAACTTTGTGGCTCTATACGTTTTATTACTATTACTACAATGTTATATCACAAAACAAAATATTTGAATGTCACAATTTGACAAAAGTTGCGCTTGCCAACTTGTAGGTATTAAGATCTATCCTGTACCAACTTTTAAGCAAATAAAGATTCTTATTCTAAAGGTCAGGGATGCTCCTATCTAGTGGTCATGGCCTGTCCTAGAATAGGTGCTACGAGTACGCGACCTCGGCCCCCGAGCTACTGCAGTCACTACAAACATTCCCTTTCATGACTGCAGTATCCACTACTACAGGCCATACTCTCCATTCCCATTATATCCTCTACTCACAAACCCTATTTCCTTTCCCCCGTTAATGATGGGCAGCAGCGTCATCAGCGCGAGTCCCCTCCTGCGCTCGCCAACCCGCCTGCCAAGCGTGGCGAGTATTGGCAAATACTCCTCAATGGTGACACAAAGATTGACCAGGCCCCCATTCCCCGGCAGCCCCACTATTCCTGGCGATGGTAGCAGCCATGATTACGGTGAGGCAGGGGGTGCTAAGAATCCCCGGGTTGGCCCCGGCTACCACCCCCGACGACGACTGGCCCTGGTAACACACAACATACGTACTTTGAGGACAGACGAGAAGATTGTCGAACTGGAAGAAGAATTGAGCGGGTTACACTGGGATATTCTGGGGTTATCGGAAGTCCGATGAATCGGGGAGGATACGATAACCCTGAAGTCTGGTAACCTGCTCTTCTGCCGGGGGGACGACCAACAGTCCCGAGGTGGTATAGGATTTCTCGTCCAGATCTCTCATCAACAACTTCGTATCCATCGAAAGTGTGTCGAGCAGGGTAGTATACCTTATACTCAGAATATCAAAAAGATATTCGTTGAAGGTCATACAGGTATACGCGCCGACCTCAACACACCCAGATGAAGAAGTAGAGGAGATGTATGAGGACATAAGTCGGGCCATACATACTTCCAAAACCTACTTCAATGTTGTTATGGGGGACTTCAACGCAAAGTTGGACAAGAGAAGCGATGCAGAGTTGAAAGTAGGGCAATGGACCTGGCAATGGACCTGGCTGAGTCCTGACGGTTCTACGAGAAATGAGATTTCATCTTGACGACGAATAGACGGATGTTCAGTGATGTCTCTGTGATCAACAGGGTGAAAACTGGTAGTGATCACCGAATGGTTAGGGGCACATTGAACATCAACGTCCAATTAGAAAGGCGTCGCTTGATGAAGTCTACGCTCCGACCTACTCGCGCCCATATCCAAAACCCCGAAAGCTTTCAACTCGAGTTGACAAATCGCTTTGATTGTCTAAAAGAAAACCTTGCAGTGGACGAGTTAAACAGCGGTTTGGTAGAAGCTGTCCATATGGGGGGATCTAAGTATTTTATACCTCGCCGTAGAGATAGACCACAAAATCTCTCGATCCAGTCTCTTGACCTCATGGCCGAACGTCGATCTTTGACGCTGCAGTCTTCCGTTGACGCCGAAGCATATCGGCGGCTCAATAGATGGACCTGGAAGTCCTTGCGACACGATTTCCGTGCTCACAATACTGTGAACATTAAGAAGACAATTGAGCGGAACGGAGGCTCCAAAGTGTTTGCAAGAGACTTGTCTATTGGGCAAAGCTAGTTGTCTAGGCTGAAATCGGACGATGGCCGGGTGGTATCAACGAGGGCAGAGGTATTAAGAGAGATCGAGAGGTTCTACGGACAGGACAGCTTTACACCTCGGTTGTTTTTTTGTTTTTTAGTGGCCTGGTATAGTGGCGAGTTGTTTGAGATTGAGATTGAGATGGCCCTGAACAACTTAAAAACAACAAGGCGCTAGGTGAGGATGGAATCACTTCAGAGCTTCTGAAAGCGGGCAGAACGCCGATACTGAAAGTGCTTGAGAGGCTCTTCAATTCCGTTCTCCTCGAGGGTTTAAGGCCAGCAGGAGCGTGGTGGTACTGTTCTTCAAAAAGGTATATAGTATATATAGGTATATAATAACACTTTGCTGAAGAACTACAGGCCCATCTCGCTCCTGAGCCATGTCTATAAGTTGTTTTCGAGGGTCATCACAAATCGTCTCGAACGCAGGTTTGATGACTTCCAGCCTCCCGAACAAACCAGTTTCCGAAAAGGCTTTAGTGCCATAGACCATATTCATACGCTACGGCAGGTTATACAAAAAACCGAGGAGTATAACTTGCCGCTTTGTTTAGCGTTTGTGGACTATAAGGAAGCCTTTGATTCGATCGAGACCAGGGCTGTGCTACAGTCTCTTCAGCGGTGCCACATAGACTATCGGTACATCGAAGTGTTGAGGTATATACAACAATGCCACCATGTCGGTCCGAGTACAGGATCAGAGCACGAAGAAGCTATTCCACTACAGAGAGGCGTGAGACTGGGAGATGTCATATTTCCGAAACTTTTCACTGCCGCGCTGGAAAATGCCTTCAAGCTGTGCAGTTGCAGTGGAAAGGATTCGGCATCAACATCAACGCGAGTATATTACTCACTTTCGATTTGCCGACGATATTGTAGTCTTGGCAGAATCGCTGGAAGACCTTAGCACTATGCTCGAAGACCTTAATCGAGTCTCCCAACAGGTGGGTCTTAAAATGAACATGGATAAAACGAAGATCATGTCGAATATTCAGGTTGTGCCCACCCCCATTAGAATTGGGGGCTCGACTCTCGAAGTTGTAGACCAATATGTCTATTTAGGACAAGTGGTCCGGTTAGGCAGGTTCAACTTCAAAAGAGAGGTCAATCGTTGAATCCAACTCGGTTGGGCAGCGTTCGGGAAACTTCACGACGTCTTCTCGTCCAAAATACCTCAGTGCCTAAAATCGATAGTCTTCGATAGTTGTGTGTTACCAGTGATGACATACGGCATCGAGACGTGGCCTCTCACTGTGGGCCTCATTAAAAGTCACTCAACGAGCCATGGAGCGGGTTATGCTCGGTGTTTCCCTACGAGATCGAATCAGAAATGAGGAGATCCGTAGGAGAACCAAGGTTACCGACATAGCCCATAGGATTGGCAAGTTGAAGTGGCAGTGGGCCGGGCACATAGCTCGTAGAACCGATGGCCGTTGGGGCCGAAAGTTTCTTGAGTGGAGGCCACGTACAGGCAAGCGAATTGTCGGACGCCCGCCTACAAGGTGGACGGACGATCTGACTAAGGTTGCAGGAAGTCGCTGGATGCAGGCCGCTTCCAATAGGTCATTGTGGAGATCCTTGGGGGAAGCCTATGTTCAGCAGTGGACTTCCTGTGGCTGATATGATGATGATGATGATGATGATGATGATTCTTATTCTTCTTATTCTTACATATATTTTAATCCAACTACAAGCCATTGCAAACGTTAACCAGAGAAAGCCGTTATTTCAGCTTGTAACGTAATTCCAATTTATTGATGTAAGAAAATATCTATACCGGGTATCTCAAGACTGCTACCGAAAACGAAGCCGGGTGGTAGTTTTAGTGGCTACAAACACAATGCAATTAAAAATTTCGCATAGAAACGCGACAATTATTTTTTATGATTTTTTAAATATCGTCATTTTTGGGTGGTAAATCCATAGTTTTTGCTAAAATAATAATTTAAACTCTCTTATATCTTAGAGTATTTATAAATTAAAGGGTATACACTATTATTTTAAGAAAAAATGTATTTACCACCAAAATATGGCAATAGGAAAAAAATAACAAAAAAAAAATTGACGTTTTTTTTTGCAACTTTTTTTGTTGCATTGTGTCTGAAGTCGCTTAAACTACCACCCGGCTTCGTTTTCGGTAGCAGTCTTGAGATACCCGGTATATAGCCAAGAATCATACTGTTACATTTTCGGGAATGTCATCATGCAGAGATTTGTCGTAACTTTTGAACTTATAGATAATGTGTTGTACCTTATCAAGCAGTCAAAACCTTACACCTGTAACCTACTCTCCGATATTATCATGTTACTCCTGAGTCATTAAGATCTTTATCTGCACCAATCCGTTCTATTTTATGTTACGTTTTACTGAAATCGATTTATTATCAGAAGGAGGCTTATCATTGGCAATAAGCCCGCTTTGAACGAGATGGATGGTTGCATAAGAAAATATTTATTGATTTAATCATACCACGTTACAAACATATACTTAAGGTAGTAGAAGACAAAATCTAGATCGAGCACACCAAATTACTGAAATATTGGATATGAATCGAACAATTATGGTGGTGATTATGATTTCCCCCAAAAATGTAAATATTAAAACACTACCCACATCTCGTACAGAGTACTCTCAATTGTAAAACTTAAACACTGAGAAGATTTTAGATATTTAATTTAATAGACCAAACAATTACCTTAATTTTGTCATTTTGAATAATATTCAACTATAAGTGACGAATAGCAACTATTCTATTAATTCCAAATATATATTTATTGCAGTATACCTCGCCAATGCGGGGCCTGTACCAAAGGAGGAACTATCTTATGAGGGATATCCGAGGCACATTAACTTCCCTGATGGAGAAGGCAAGTTGCACCTCGTGGACTTAGAGGCAGAGCCTGACTATCAACTTCTGACTGAAGTCGCCAGGGACCCTGCCAATAACCTGTATCTTCTGTTCACAAGGTAAAAAATCTTAATTAGTTGTAATACTCCGTTCTATGATCGTAGATAATGCTGGGGGGTTTCTCTATAAAATCCCGTACGTAAAACTTCACAAATGTGCCTAGATACTCCACAAAATGTTGGATTCCTCTATCGTTCGTCGCAACCATAGATTCAGTTCGGAGAAAATGATAAGTATAATAGAAAATAGTATTGATTTTTAGAAGGAGAAACCTTATAGTGTATTTAACGACGTAACTAAAGAGAAACCTTAGTCACATTACCTATATATTTTAGGCGCAATCCTCGTAATTCACAAACATTAGTCATGAACGACCAAGACTCCATCACCCGCTCAAACTTCAACCCAAAAGTACCAACCGTCGTTATCGCACATGGCTGGCTCAGCAACCAGAATACTGACCTCAATCCTGTCATCAGGGATGGTGAGTTCTAAACATTTATTGTTAAACAACCTTCATTCTTTAATAATCGCTCTTTAATTTAACTTTCAGCTTATCTGGCTAAAAGTGACGTGAACGTAATCGTCTTGGACTGGAGACGTCTTGCCTTGTCTGACTACGCGACCGCAATGCGCGGAGTGCCTGACGTCGGCCGGGGCTTGGGGCAATTCTTGATTTTCCTCAACCGAGTCACTGGCGCTCACAACACAATGCATCTTGTTGGGTTCTCTTTAGGTGCTCACTTGGTTGCCAATGCCGGACGTGAAATTGGAGGACGCGTAGCCCGTGTCACTGGTATGCATTCATTTCTTTTAATTTCGCATTAGATTTACATAATCTATTCCTCAGCAGGTAGGCTAATATTAAATACTTTTTAATCATAATGAAACACAATATCTTGGTTTTGCTTAATCATAAAATTTAAATACATCAAAAAGAATATATTTTAGGTCATAATTTTTAACGTTTATTGACATTAAATTTATCTTAAAGAAGCAATGATGAGTAAAATTAAATCTATTGCAAATTGCTCATATTTCAATTCAGGTTTGGACCCTGCTGGTCCCCTATGGAAATACAACAGTAACCGCCTCAGGCCTACCGATGGTGTTTACGTCGAGGCTATCCACACCGACGGCGGCTATACTGTTGGTGGTCTCGGCATTGGTACCGCTATTGCTAGAGCTGACTTCTTCCCCAATGGTGGCGTCTCACAGCCTGGTTCCCTCACAAACGTTTGCAACCACAACCGGGCCTGGGAGCTCTTTGCCGCTAGCGTCACCTACAACCACTTGGTTGGTCAAGAATGCGCCAACACTTGGCAAATCACTTGGAACTCCTGCCGTGGTTTCCACGAAAGAATGGGCAATGATATTCTCACCAAGTCTATGTAAGTAATTTTATAAATTTTATACTAAGCTTAAACAGAGAATTGCTTCCAGGGTCATTTAAAAGATATTTTACTCTATAAACCAAACAGTAGTAAAATAATGCATGCATAAGCCCTTTGTCTTACTTTGATTTACTTCATTCAGATACCTGTATTAACGTCCATTTTCTTGAAAACCTTTATTAGTATTCGTTTATTTGTTGATGATAGCATATTACATTTCGATATTTTGTTGCAGATCTGGCATGTACAGAGTGAACACCCAAAGAAGCTATCCATTCTAAATGGCTGCTTACTTAATTTAAATGTAATGTTTGTGTTGATACGTAAAAAATACATAAGATTTAATTTGAATTTGTTTTTTTACAATGGAAGTATCACACCTTTATTTGCCATGACTCAGCACGAATGGCCATGCCGCGGCGATACCACTATCTCATAGGAAATCTACGTGAAGCGTCAGCGTCGCTTATATCGTTTCGTTCGGTGAGTCCTATCCCAGAGTTCCCATCCTTTTTCCATCCTCTTCATGATTTGATGGGTTGGCAACAGATCTATGACCCAAGCGTTGCGGATGTTCATGGTTGGCATTGATCATCAGTTGACCTGCTTGCTTGTATGATGTAAATAAATATTTGTTACAACTATTTCTAACGTTTTCAATTGCATTTTTTGTTTCTTTACTATCCATCCATCCATCCATCAGCCAAAGGAAGTCCACTGCTGAACATAGGCCTCCCCCAATGATTTCCACAGAGACCTGTTGGAGGCAGCCTGCATCCAGTGATGTCCCGCGACCTTTACCAGGTTAAATATACAATTTTGATTTTGGTTCGATATACAATTTTGTTTCTTTACTATATATCATTATAATCTTTATTTAAATAATTATTCTGTGCGAATTTAATATGACTGAATTCTCCTTAATTGATGGTTCGATTTTGATGATATTTTTGTGTGTTTAAGTGGATTTCAGAAGTCTCAAATTCACAATTAAAAGAAGTATCTGAATCCGGGCCGGGCCGCTGGTTTTTATATGTATAACTAATTAGTGACTATAATGTACAACATGATTGTAATGTTATCTATTATCTTTCTATCTTGACGTCAGTGGCAAAATGAGTAGTCGTAAGTTTTGAATTCGTTGAACCCATCGATAAGTTAATCAATAAATGTTCGTTAACTAATATATGCACAGAATATATGATTGCGCGAAATAAATATTGTGAGTTTATTTACAAGTGCATGTTACCAGTTCTTGCGATTTTAGAGGTATATGTGATTTTGAGCTAGTCTTTCGATATACAATTTTGTGGTCCATCGTGGAGTAGACCACTCTACAAGTTGTTGGCAATAATAACGTTCGAGAGTAATAACAATCAAAAAGTATTGTCATTATAACAAAACAATGATGATTTGATGTAAAGTCTATATGGATTATGGACAGACGATATATAAATTTTATCAGAACTCCAATGTTAAAATGATGTGCCTTATCAAGTCGGTTATCAACCTCTTTGCGTCGTATTTACGAATATGCTATTACTTAGGTTCTCTTGAGACGCCTTTACATGCTTCTTCGCCGTGTTCCCCAATCAAATGTTTTGTCTTATACACTCGTACTGAATTCAAAAGTCGTTCGAAAGGGCATTTCCTCGGAGAAGAAAAGGAATAGCTAAGGGGCTAGACTAGACTAGGCGACCCATACGATCGGTAATCGATTGAGTAAAGGTAGACAGATTAAACTGGAAATAAAGAATCTAAATTCCATTTATTACGTTGCATAATATAACCTTATTGACCTTTTAGTTTTAAATTACTTAAAGCTAAATTATACTGAAAACACTGAAAACACTTTTTAACACAAACTAATATAAATGAGAATAAATAATATAAAATATAAATGAGTATTCCAATTATTTAGTAAGATAACAAATCCCTGCCGGGGTGTGTGTTATCTACATCATATTATTTTTAAATTTTTATTTTTATTTTTTATTCTGGCCCGGCATAATGGCCGCATAGCGCCAGATGGTGAGCGCAAATGCCGCCCAGGCAGAGTGTCTACTGGCATCGGACGGCAGTCCCATGTCAATAGACACAATTATGCCGGCCTGCTAAGATGCCTCTTCACACTACGGCGGAAGGACCCAGGATTATAGGAAGGAGAGAACACGTGAGACGGCAAATAATTCCACAGCCTGACGGTGCGGGACAGAAAAGAATTCGAGAACCATTTGGTTCGCGCCGGGATGGTGTGGACCGTCAATCCATGGCTTCGCAAGCCAGCACGCGTGGTTCTGGTTAGGACTGGAGAGGAGGGGATCAAGTTGAACAATTCTTCAGAGCACTCACCGTGATACAGGCGGTAGAAAACGCTTAGAGAGGCGACATCCGGAGTTGTAGCGACTCTAAGTTGCTCATAACGTCTGCATCATTCACAATGCGGATGGCCCGCCGCTGCAATCCATCCAAGGTATCGAGCAGATACTGGGCGGATTCATCCCAGAGGTGCGAGTAGTACTCCATACCCGGCCGGACCTGCGCTTTATATAAGCGACAAAGCTGACCGGGCGTGAAAAACCGATGCACCCTGTTCACCCTGCGTGATGTGGCAGTTATTACGCCCTCGATGTAATTCCTTGGATTGAGATCACAGCGGATATCCACACCAAGGATACTTAGGTCATTTCACCTTGAGAGGGGATTTTTGCACGTGAACGCACACACCTGGGTTTTCTTGGCATTGAACTCAACCATATTCCTGGAACCCCCTGTAGAAATGAGATCCAAGGTCCGGTTAAGCTCAGTGACAAGATCTTCGCGTCCCTTCACAGTTTCGACTCGGCAACCTGGAGGCTCGTAGTGGTATCGCCCATGAACCGTGGTGTCGCAATAGTTAGCAGTAGGTGTAGCAATGAATGTTGCCAAGCGACAACATGTCATTGATATGCAGAATAAACAAGGTGAGCGACAGCACCGAGCCCTGAGGAACTCCGGCATTTACCGACAAGAGCGCCGAAGCGTGTCCGTCGACGACTACACGTATTCCACGCCCATGCAGAAAGCCGGAAATCCACGAACACAGGTTGCCGAGCAGACCGTATGCCGGGAGTTTGGAAAGAAGAACACGGTGACAGACCCTATCAAACGCCTTGGCAATGTCGAGGCTCACAGCAAAAGCCTCGCCACGCCTGTCAATCGCCTCACCCCAGCGATGCAGGACAAACGCTAGAAGATCAACCGTCGTTTGATATTGACGGAATCCGTATTGTCGGTCACTGATCAACGAGTGATCCTCCAGGTAGCGGAACAATTGAGCGTTTATGATCCGCTCCATGACCTTACACATCACTGAGGTGATAGCGATAGGGCGGTAATTGGTAGGGTCCGACCGATCACCCTTTTTGGGGATCGGTTGCACATTGGCCTCCCGCCAAGATTCCGGCACAACACTTGTGCGGTAGGACGCTCGGTAGAAGCGAGTAAGTGCAGGAGACAACTCGGCTGCACAAGCTCTTAAAACCACCGCTGGTATCCCATCCGGACCATTGGCTTTCCGTACATCGAGAGACCGTAATTCACGCCGCACATCACACTGCCTGATGCGAATATCCGCCATTGAGAAAGCGCAATCAGGCAGTGTGAGCAGCGTCTGGGAACCACGGTCTTCGAGGCGGTAATTAGCCGCAAAGAGATTTGCCAGCAAGGCAGCCTTCTCTTGCGGCTTGTGGGCCAGCGACCCTTCTGGGTACCTCAGCGGTGGCAATTCTGGACGGCAGAAGTTAGATTGAACGGCCCTGGCCAAACTCCAATAAGCACGACTGCTAGTTGGGTGATTGGCAAACGCACGCCCAACCCTGCTAACGCGCTGGGCATCCGCCCTAACGTAGGCCTTCTTGCAGACATTGGTGGCACGGATGTAGGCTTCTTTGAGGGAACTGATATTGGGATCCTTCATGACGCGACCCCTGATTCAAGCGCGATACGCCGCCTGTTTGTCACCGACAGCATCGGCGCATGCACGATTGAACCAGGAGCGTCCACGGCCCGTACTGGCGATATCAGAGGAAAGAATGTAATATTCCATTCCAAGTCTGAACTCGGCAGCAATAGCGTTGGCACTCGCTGAGGGGTCTTTACCCTCAAAGCAGCGCTGCCTCCAAGAGATGGAAGCGAAATATTCCCGCATACCATCCCAATCTGCCGACGAGTAATACCACACCCTCCGCCTAACCTGCACGGGACGTGGAGGTGATGCGAACTGTTATACGAGATTTAAAAACTCTCTTTTAAAAAAAAACTTTATTTAATTTTATACTTGTTTATAATTATTAAAATTAACACATTCGAAATTAGAGATAGAAATGGTAACTGGCAGACACCCGGTCGCGAAAGAATATAGAAAATGATTGAGCCCCTGGCTTGCGCCGTCTTACTATTTATCCACACAAAAGTGCATATATGCAGTTTTGTGTGGAGAGGGTTTTTGTTATATAATGGGTTTCTCTTGCATCTTAAGTATATAACAGAACGGTACTGACGACCCAACCAGGCAGCGATCGGAAGTGCCCAGAGGCGCACTAAAAGTCACACGATACCCGGCTGGGTGACTCGCCAGCACAAGGCCCAGCAGAGAAGGCGTATGACTCGCCACATCCGGGATCCTGGTGTGCTGGTTCACCAGTTGTGTCAAGTCATGAGTCAGAGCGAATGCATGGGCAGCTCTGCCAGCAAGATCAGTCTTGGAGGAGCCCAGCCACAGTTCGTGATGAGCATTGAAATCTCCCAAGACCACCATTTCGGCCGACGGGAACTGCGCCTGCGCGTCATCAGCCGCCTGGCTAAGATTCCTGAACAGCCGAGTCGTCTCATCGTCCCCGTTGTGAGACCTGTAAAGGCATACGTAGGTGCGGCTCAAGGAACCTAGATCCACGTGCACCCACAGAGAGATAGAACGTAGATGTTATAGAGATTTATTTGAGTACATAGTACACTATATCAGTGGCGGTACTTCCATACAAGCCCAAAAGCCCAGCTTGCCTTACTTAATACGCATATACTCAATCCTAAAGGCAAATTAGTACCTTAAATAAAATACATTCGTTTAATGCAAAACGTCTATCATTTTTAAATTTACCGCGCCATAATGGAGCCCCGCGCCTGCGACGGAGAACCCGCGCCGCGCCCGGCAACTCGCCTAAGTGAGCGCCGCGGTCTAAAACTAATATAAAATATTTCATTCAAAATCAACGCTGGTCCACGCGTGACGCAATATCTTAAAAAGATGGAACACACCAAAGTATTATCTATCTTTTTCTCTCTCGTGTGCTTTTACCTGACTTTTGGCGTATATTGCCCTTTCAGTCGCACCTATGGGTGAAATGCTACTATAATGACACTACGTACCTATACATATAGCTATTTTTAATGCAATTTGTACCAAGCAAAATGCGCGGAGTGAAGTTGTGCACTTGATATGTCATAATATTATGATCCAAATTTATCGAAAAATATTTATGTTTTACTACAAGTTATATTGGATAATATATAAAATAAATTGATATTTTTTGAGACCGTATTATGATGTTTTAAATATTTTTATAACATATAATTAGAATACTTAATTTGGAATTGTCCATAATTTTGGACCTGTGGCTAGCTTCACGCTTATTATTATGTCTTTCGAGCGAACGACTAACCAGTAACCACTGAACTAATAATGAATCTACGTTTAGTTTTCGTTTAATTATAGTATTTTACGTTTATTATGTATAATAATGGGTGAAAATGTGCCTTGTGATGGTATGAAGTGTGTGCAAGTGTTGATCGGTAAAGTTGATAAAATGTGCTCCTTACGATAAATCAATGTATTTTCCACCTGAAGTTAAAGAAACAATGCAATGCAAACAATAATAAAGTACGCATTACAAATTATATCGAATACTCGAACAAGCAAATAGATAACAATCACTAATGTTTACACCAACCACGTATATAAAAAATCACAAACGCTATAAGATTACAGCGGATTATTTAAAAATTTTATCAAGTGATAGCTTTACATACGTAATTTATCAATATGTAATATAATACCATATATTTTTTTCCAATAATTACGTTATTCTGCATAATATTGCGTAATCCGGTTATAATTAATTTATATACTGGATACGCAAAAATTTATATGAAAGGAAACTTAACTCGACACGGTGCGGTGTTTTCATACTTTATGATTTCGTAGTATTATTTCATTGGGAAGAAAATTCAATAAGAACAGTTTTCATAGTGGTCGAGTTTCAGCTGTGATTCATTTAGTTTTTAATCAGAATGTTATTGAAATTCTAACAAAGAGGAGAAAACTCTGTAACTCTATTCTGTATAATTCACACTAGCGGCTCGGCCCAACTTCACCTGTGTGCAGATATTTTTCGACTCCACTCCACATCATAAGAGTATCATAGAAGTAAATATGAAATTTAATTTTATTCCAAACGTTTTCTTACAAACTAGTTACAATATAAGTTGACGATACAAATTCAAAGGATCTTATAGTTAAGGGACCTCTTATCGTAGAAGTAATTTAAAATAGACTAAAATAATTGGCTGTCTATTAATACAACGGCTCTTGAACAAAATATTTGTTAAACACGTAACACATAAAACATGTATGTACTCAATTCTTACGTTTTTAGTGTAAATGATGAAGAAATGTTATTGTGTTATTTGTTACTATGTTCAGCAGTGGACTTCCTGTGGCTGAGATGATAATGATGACGATGATGGAGGAAAACAAACATAGGGGAAATATGTTTGGAAAGGAAACGGTTGACCAAATCAAAACACAATAAAACAAAGTGATAGCAGCGATTAATTACTCTTCAGCTTTATATTTCATAAATATCTAAAATAAGACAATAATATTTTCATGCTGCGATTTCCGCTGTCATTCAAACGAGACCAATTATTCAAAATGGAAAGGTGAGGAAAGAAAGGTGAAAAATACCTTTTATTTAAATTGCCCATGAAAGTGGGGTCAAAAATCATAAAGATATGATTTTGGAAAACGATTATGCGACAAAGAGTCTCAACCCTCTTGATTTGATTGTTGAAAATAAAAATGTAATTTCATTTTATTGCCAGCGATTCTCAAATTGTTTCAAATCACGGCGAATTGCGCGTAAAGTTGAATTCCCCTCGTAAAAGACTATCTAAGTAAAATTCCGCCCAGCTTCCAATATCTAAAGTCATTGAAAATTTGTTGAGATAAATCGCTCGGGCGCTTAGAGAAGAAAGTGGCCATTATTTTAGTGCAAATGGCGCAATTGACAACTGCTAACATTTTTAGCTTACCGTGTGTTCGCACCTGCTGCGCAGTGGAAAACCGCGGAAGAAATATATACCACACATATCAACATTATATTTGAAGGTATTGTGTGGCTTTGACTCCCTAATGAAGCCTATAAATCTAAACGTTAATTATATTGCATCTATCAACTCAAGACTTTGCACCTCTGCAAATGTATTTTCCGTCGCGGGGTAATAACAACTTTGTTGTTGTTTTTAATTTGGCGTCGCGAATTACGCGAATTACATCCGTATTCACGCTATCACACTGATCAATATGATTTAGCACCCGTCATATTCTTCTAATTACAATACACAGGCAATTTTTTCACCTTTCAAGTTTAACCTCTGTGTATCCGATATTGAAAAGATATCTAATAACTTTTGGACAGTGAAAGTCATAGGGTCTCGTTTTGTCAACATCTATTTATTTATTCCATAGATCTCCAACGTGAGATGTACACAAATAAATGTTTAAATACTATATAAACTGACAGTCTTATTCTTGTGTACTCTTCAAAATTATGGGAATGATGCATTGAATAATGAAAACTAAACCAAAACAACACCAACGTTAAACAATGAAACAACAATATAAGAAAAAGGCGTGTCCGCCCTGTGACCACGAAAGCTGTAAAGTAATCGAAACTTCGGGAGCTCAAAAAATGTAAAATTAAACCAAATCCGCGATAAAATCCGTAAATAATTCTTTTATTTCAATGTGTAACATTCGCGTAAATCTAAGAAATGATTATAAAAAGTGGTCTTACAAAACAGAGAATACATAAAATTTAATTTGAAAAATCATTAAAAGGACAAAAATCTATACCTAAAATAGGACTATACCATTTCGAACAACTTCCTTTTGTAATTAGACAAAGATCCGAAGATGTCAACGTCGTTAGTTTTAGATAAAGTACTATATTGCCTACAAGTGTTATTATACATTCTTTTTTCTGGAAATAGGGTTGTTTCCAAGATTTTATTTGAGCAGTATGTAATCATTCCTTAAAAGCATCGTTTATAAAAACAAACGAATTTGAAAATAGCATCAACATTGAATGTAAAATGACTGAGATATTAATACATTTAATAGTACGGTGGGGACACTCGTCTCTTTCGCACGCGTGCACCTTATGGAAGATGACGTCACGCCGTGCATGTTGCATCCTTTTCTATCACTCCTACCACCAACTTTCATATATTTGTAACTTGCTTATTACTTAACGGATTTTAAAAATTCTTTCTGATTTTGATTATGCGTAACGTAACCTTCCGTTATAAACAAAAATAAAAATGTATGAAACTAGCCTATTCCTGCTACTATTAATTAAGATACATGGCAATAGTGTTGAATTGTTTGATGTTTGTAGATGGAAATAGATTTGTCTTTGGAAAATAAGATTTAAAGTGGGCAGCACCCGAATGGAGTCGCACGTGGCAACACTGCTTACTTGTCTCAAAATCAAAGGATGACTTTGACAATGTAGAGAAAAACCGTTATCCCATTTTGAAAGCAAGGCAGAATCGCACTCGTGCGAACCCGTTTACTTTAAATCTGTTTTCATACTTGAAAATCTCTGTAACTTTGAATTCTAAATTATGTTGGAACATTATAAAACTAATCGTGGCAATAGAAAAACGAGTTTATTATGCTGCTATAGACTACTGGAGACCGCCGGCGATACATACGTATGGACAACTAACATGAACTGATGGCGGAAAATTTAAGCAATCAGTCTGACTGCCCGTCATATCTAACATTAGTCACGTGTGGTGAATAATGCCGTAATATCTTTGTTATCACGCTAGTTAAAAATCTAAATCCCTATCAAATGTTTACAACTCTTTAATTGTATTACGCATTGCCAAATTATATGTGGCTAAAAATATTTTTATTTATTTTAAAACTGTGTAGTGCTAAGTTTTTATTAGAGATCAACAGCTTTTGTATGGTAGGTCGTCAAAATAAATTATAACTTGCTAACTGCATATGGTGCAGTACAAAAGTGCTACAGTGTGACAATTTACTAATGCAACTATGATTTTTAATTTACTCCTACAAGTAAGTATTACTCGTAAATTATAAAGAATATTTTGTATTTTCGTGGTTAACAAACCAGTCCCAAGACCATCACTAAAACCACACTATTTTCATTTCTTTAAAATACCAACAATGTTTTCCAAAAAGTCTTGCGTTCACTAATTTAATGGTTATACTTATGCAAAGACACTATGAAGTCAAAGATATTCAGAAAAAGTTCAATAGATAAATAAAACAGCACAACGAAGTTTCCGATGGATCTTTCATGGATATAACATTATTACGTCTTATCCGCGGGGAGCGAGAGAAAATAAAATTTCACCCGAGCGACCGGCTCTCGAACCGAGAGTCGTTGAACCCGCCTTGTTCGAAGCAACGCCACTTCTTTTGTCGATCACCTAGAGATGTGAGGTTAATGGAAAAAAATCTATTAAATTTAAATCGATTTTTCTTTACTCAATATTAATCGATTTGTTAAAAATCGATTATAATAGAAAAATAATCGATTTTTACGAAAAAATCGATTTTTCCCTTATTTCAAAAATCTAAATTCTTTTCATGTTCCAATTATAATTCTCATTTTCATATTAACAATTTATTCAAATAAATTGATATGAATAAAAAAAATATCAGATTCAAAACTAAAAATCAAAGTGAATGTTCCTTTAAACTTTCAAGGTAAGGAATGAGGAAACCAAGTTTATTTATTGATACTAATTTCCAGTACAATTAATCATTTATTTAATAAAAATGAAATGATGAGCATTGCAATAAAATAAAAACTTTATTGTCTCAAAAACTAAAATATTAAACAAATTTTAAAAAAATGCCATAAATGTCCAGTACTATTTCATATTTAGGCCTACGTTCAACAGTGGACAGCAATAGGCTGATATGATGATAATAATTTTACATGTGACTAGTTTTAAAATAAAATTCTTTAAGAAATAAACGTCTGCGCTGTCTGTAATCTCAAAAACAAAAATATAAAACATATTATTATCTTTAAGTTTAAACAATGAAAATATTAGAAGTAATTACTGTCACCAATGTCCACTCCTATTTTACATTTGACTAGTAATGAAATAAAATACTTATAACAAACTTAACGACCCCGTTATGGTCTCAAAAACTAAAATATAAAACGAATACTAAAACGAATATTGGTGGTAGGTCTCTCATATGTGAGAAGCTCCAGAGATGACAGATTAAATAGAGATGCTACCGGCTACGTCATAACTCACTCATAACCATGGACGTAGTATATAAACAGGACTGCACACTGTCATTGGAAAAACGAGCCGAGCAAGAGGTGTAGGAAGGGGGAGTGTGTCCCGTTCCTATTGGGTGACCATATTTTTTGGGATATACAGGAATTTTAGTAAAATTGGCTAATATAAAGTCGAATAAAGCATTTTGTTTTTGAGGTAACAAACGTGATATTGTCTAACCGTGTAAAAAAATATTTGACCAAACCAAAATATTGGACCATTAGGACCTAGCAAAAAAGTTCAAAATCATAGTTTATTACGTATACTTTTAATAGGTGAAATGAAAAATGAAAATAATAATAATAAATCTTTATTGACAGCAAAATTCAGTTAACAATCTTCTCGTCTGTTCACAAAGTGCGTATGTTGTGTGTTATCAGTGCCAGTCGTCGTCGGGGGTGGTAGCTGGGGTCAACCCAGAGATTCTTACCACCCTCTGCCCCGCCGTTACCGTGGCCGCTACCATAACCAGGAATAGCGGGGCTGTCGGGGACTGGAGTCCTGGTCCTGGTTTTAACAACTATTAGGCTTTTTTATTGTTTATGCCAATACTAACCACGCTTGGCAGGTGGGTTCGCGAGCGCAGGAGGATTCGCGTTGATGACGCTGCTGTCCGTCTTCAACTGGGGAAAGGAAATAGAGTTTGCGGCTAGAAGATGTTGTTGGAGAGGAAAGTATGGAATATAGAGATGGATACTACAGTCACGGAGGGGAAAGTTGGTAGTGATTGCAGTAGTTCGGGGGCCGAGGTCGTATACTCGTAGCACCTATTTTAGGACAGGCCAGGACCACTAGCTAGGAGCATCGCTGACCTACTTAATACCACATACACATTATTATTCATACCTAATCTTGTAAAACCTAACGGCAACGTAGTTGTCCTACCATCTCATACCTAACAAATATCTTAATCGAATCATTAACAAAGTTCAAAATGGCGGCGATAACTATAATTCTGAATCTCAATTTAAAGGGGAGGTTTAAATTTCGAATTTCAGACCAATCGGATCAATAACAAAAGAGTTTCTTCCTTTCTGCCATATTATTAGTGATATTTACAAAAAAAAATGATTTTATGTATAATATTTCATCCCTTATTTCGACCCCATAATACTATTTTTCTAATATTACTCACGCCATTATTTTTCATTTGGAATAAGATTTCCATAACTGTAACGGCTTAAATTTTTATGTAACATTTCAACCCCTTTATGGTTAACTTTAAGAACATAAAGTGTGCAGTTATTTTTGTTCATAAATGAGTAAAGTTTGATATCTGTAACTTCAACAGTTTAGATTTTTCCATACATTCTGCCATCTCGTTGTTCAACCCCTTCATGCGTTGTCTATATAATAAAAGGTAACCTTTTGCCCTTACCCAAGGTCTAATCTATCTCTGTATTAAATTCTATCAAAATCGGTTCAGTGGCTTAGGCGTGAAAATGTAGCAGACAGTGGACCAGTTAGTGTAATACGTTCGTGCCGAAATCTTACATCACTCAGTAAATAAAAACTATCGCAAGAAATAAATATTTTTAATCATACTTAATTCATGATCAATTCTATTAGAAAAACTTTTATCGTGTTTATTTTCACTTAAAACATAGTAGGATGCAAATTAACGTGTATAAATTAAACATTACTTTAATAATAAAATTGTAAAGAAAAAAGAACTACTTTTAATATTCAAGCAGATTAAAAGTTATTCAATAATTCATCTGAACTTT
This sequence comes from Hyles vespertilio, assembly GCA_009982885.2. Taxonomy (NCBI): domain Eukaryota; kingdom Metazoa; phylum Arthropoda; class Insecta; order Lepidoptera; family Sphingidae; genus Hyles; species Hyles vespertilio. The sequence goes on from CM042824.1 coordinate 7,715,388, forward strand.
GAATTGTCGATCAGAAAAGTTCTAAGGCGGGTTTTATTATGGTCACCGTAGCGAATGTTTGTAAACAAAAATGGTAAATCTCATGAAACCACTCACTTTTGAATCGATATACAACAACCACTATATTATTCACTTATACAAATCATTTTGCAACACTTTTTAACCAATTTCCGTTAATAAATATCGAAAATAATTTGAAATTATACACCTGTGACATTTCGTATAAGCCATGACATATTTTATTTTTATTATCAAGTGGCCAGAGTTATAATTACAAATTCTCCTATCATGCATTTAACCTTCCATTGTAATGCCATGAATTCGTTTATGGACCCATAAGTAAAGTTAAATAATAATATTTTTCTATATGTTACTATAGATATTCTGTGTTTATTTTTTTATCGAACTAATTACCTTTTCACAAATGTAAAATAATCTACTAGATAAAATATTTTTTTTTTGGTCTGGCTTGCAAATGAAAAGGGATAAAACCCCCTCATACTGTCTCACTCGGTTTCGGCCTTCCTCCATGTCATTTACCATAGTAAATTAAACCTTATGCTACATGCACATGTCTTATTTCAGGATGACACCATTTTCTTCGTGCGCAATCCTGTTTATATGTGTTTATATATAATGGATGTAGATCCATGCTCATAACATGATAATAATATTGAACAGTATAAACTTACTTCGAGTTTTTTCATACGTCGCATAGATGGAGCTGTTGATAAAAATCGATTTTTATGGATAATTTATATAATCGATTTATAAAAAATCGATTAACAGTATTTTAAAAATCGATTATAAAAAATCGATTATAAGAAAATAATAATCGATTAAATTAAAAATCGATTATTTTTTAACATCTCTACGATCACCCTTCGTTGCATCTTAAGAACTATGCAAATTTATGCTTTAGGTGAAGCTGGAAATCAATTAGAGTTGCTAAGATAATTAAGGTAATAATGTATTTTTTTTAATTTGAAATGTGATTACTATACTGTTTCACTGTCTGAGGAACTGTCTTTTCTGCAACTAAAAGGGTTATTTATTTAAGTTAATGTAGAATGATACTTTTCGAAATTGTTCCAAATTACTTTCAGATGCGCAGGTAGCCTTACAATATTTTTCATCTCTGTCTCATATTTCATGATAATACGTCGTCTATCATATGCATTTAGGAGCACTTTATTCTTAAAATATGTTAATCAGATTTATTCTTAAACTATTTTTTAAGATAACTCTTTTAAAAACTTGTATAATCGTCGTTTTTTTAGTGCCAAATAAACCATATTTAAGTTTCAAAACCTATTTACTACTTTGAAAACGATAACAAACATAGCATTAGAAATAACAACGCAAATAATAAAAACAGACAGATCGATTTATCAAAACGATCTGTTGTCTTTCAGTTTGGCGTTCCCAATCATGAGTTTCACAATACCAACAACCGCTAAAACAAGAAATGAAAAAAGTTGCGCTTTTAATCAAAAGACTCTTGTGACCGCTAGTTTCCAGACGTATTTTGTTGTTCAGATAAGCTTATGTTTCCAACAACGTTGGTTTCGATATATTTGGAGACAATTGCGGATATGAGGACAAACTTTCTGAAGACTTTCTTATTTATAAAATCGACTGAAAGAAGTTTACAGAATAATATTTCATTTGTTTTATTATATTGTTTTTAAATATGTTATCTTCACAATTTAGTTGGCATAAAATACAGCAGTTGTGGCATTCGCACACTGCCGTGAGCTGCACTCGTATTCAACAAAGATTTTAAGGGAGAGGGCTACAATTTAACACCCTGACCTATTGCAGCTTGACGAAATTCTCACCATAAAAATTATTGAAAAGATATCTATATTATGCAGCATGCTTTCACGCATAAACACAATAATTTTCTCATCATTAATAGGTAAATACAGCCGCTACAAAAAACGTATAAACTGAATGTTGTGTTGAGTGCAGTTTAGTCCAAAACAAGCTTTGTTGCCGTGCTGGATTCGAATCAGTTCATCGTAATATTACTGAAATTTCATCGAACCGAGCTTCTTTCTTACATTAACAGAATCAATAGCATTTACGTACTCCACAAGGACCGGCGCTACGTGTCGGCAAGTGGATGACGCCCTCCAACCTTACCCTTACATGGTAACTCCCTGCTGGCCTCGAATACGAATCGTCACATAATGAGCCCGTGAAAAACACTCGCTCCTCACAACTCCTCACTCCGCAAATCGACAGTTACGAAACAAATCGAACATTTCATCGCTGACAGCCAATTGTGAATACTAAAACTACCAACATAGAGTATAATTCGCATTGCCAGTTCATTCATATTTCCACGAATCGCTGTTTGATATTCTGATAACATTTGAGAAATAATAGGAGATGCTTTTGTTCATGTGCGGAGACACCCATTTAACGTTCGGGGGAATTTGATGAAAATACTTATAGTCCTCGCGTAACGTACCTTGGATCTCCTGCCCTGTAATTTGGAACAGTCCTTTACTTGACGACTCTCTGATAACAGTTAAACTTTCATAATGCTATTTAACTTGTGACGTGCTTCCAGCCTCCCGTTTTATGTTTAATTTTATTAGTCTCTAATGTTATTGCCATGGAGTTACAGAAGCGCTAGTTATTTGTGAAATTACTTTCTATGTTCTTTGTATGATCTTAAGTATAATGGTTGTTACCAACTTTGTCTTTTCAATTTGGCGTCCTGAAGTAGTTTTAATTTCTTTGTCAGTTCAACTTTTCTATTTACGGTAGTATCCCGCACACAGTTAATTTGTGTCGTACTGTTGGCTTTATGCACTTTCAATTGAATTTTCTTACACAGTGTTGGTTGAACCCACGAGTCAATAGCTAACTTTATTGTAACTCGCTACCAATTACTATCATTGACACGTAATGCTTGGAGACCATAGACGTGTTTTGAAATTTTGTTAAGAAAATAAATGAAGAAAACAGCATTCGGGGCATGGTTTTATGAGCGTTAGTGAACATCAAATAAATAGTCCTGACCCCACACTAAGATCGAGTCTTATGTCGTTGGTTCGTTGGTATCAGGTACTACGAGAGACTTGTTGGTCTTACAAACGCCCAGTGTTGAAACCAATATTTTCGGATCACACAATTTGTCTCGGTGCGGGGATCGAACCTGTGGTTTCACGTTTCACAGTCGCTGCGGGGTCTAACCAAATGCGACACAGAAGGTGTTTATTAATCAATTACATTAAAATTATTAAAAAAACAAACGAAATGAGACGAATTGACTATGTTCTGATAATTCTTGATATCTCTGTAATATTGTCACAGTTTATCATCTTATTTTAGACAAACCTAACTAGGTCTATTCATTTACAAAATAATGTCACAACAAATCGTAAAAAGAGATGATTACATTAAGAATCTAGCGCTTACTTTCTTATATCACGTCTAATTATATTATTTATCTCTATCGCTATCATATGTTTAAAAGACCACGAAATCTACTACAGGCCTCTTCTAAGAAATTCCCGGTGACATATCAAAAGCTGCGTGCATCTGGCAACTTTTATGAAATCTTCGGCTCATCTTGTAATTCCACATCTGACGCTGCATTAACCGCGTTCTATACCTACTAATCCCGATTAATAATGAAAATTCGTAAATGTGTATGTATGTTCCGTTGTTATGCTAAAACGGCTAAGCCGATTTTAATAAAATTGAACATGGAGATACAGTGGATCATGGACTAGGACATTGATACTTATATCCCGAAACAAAGTAGTAATCTCTTGAGATGAGTTAGAAATTCCAATATTCATGTTTGCTACTTATGTATTCATGTTTACTTGTATTGCATGCTTTTCTTCATGGGACAGAATGAGATAGGACAAAACGGGATATAACGTAACGGAACGGGAAAAACTATGTTATTGATGAGGACTCAAAAACTATCTGTAACTGGATGAAGCCGGGCCAACCGCTAGTATGAAATAAAAAAAGTATTCAAACCTAAATTACGAAAACAACATAAACACCAAATATGTTCCTCAAACCCAATCCAATTATACCCACAGTTCCGTATTTTGACTCCTTCCACTCCATATTCATGAAAGGCGTGCGATATGAAAAATGTATTATATTATGCGATTATAAGGCTGGGTGCAAGGGAAACGCCTCCGGCTGCCGATTGTTCTACGTTATCGATCCACAGCCGCAGACGTGAATTTCATTTTCATAAAAGTACTTTTAAAGATATTACACGGAAATAGGTGAATGTCTTGCCTTATACTTCACGTAAATCTTACTGAGGGAAGGATTTTTATAAGATCTTGGTGGTTGGTGAAATGCATTTCTGTGATACTAATGCACTTTATGATATACTAGCGGCTAGGCCCGGCTCCGCTTAAGTGCGGCTACACTTTCTTGAAAATTTTCTATCGCCTATGTTCATTGGAGACAGTGAAGAATTCTAATGCTGATAGGATTTTAAAATCGGTACAGTACTTTCAGAGTCTGTTCAATAGAAACAAACAATCAAATCCTTCCTCTTTATAATATAAGTTTCGCAATGCAGTGAAGGGTGACTTCTCCGATATATAAGGTGTTAAGCTGTTACAGACCATGATTAATAGCTTGTCTAGATATCTTATGCCTCATCAACACAACAGTTACAGATTTACAGTGTGTGAATTGTGAAGGAACGTTTTCCAAGGTTTACTCAGTAACATCTAATAGCAAAATGCTTGTTCGTTATTATTTTAGTACATGTTGCCCTATTACTATATCTATGTTATGTAATGTGATCACACCACATGTGAATGTGGTAACACGATTGTTATTATTAGTTATCGATATATTATTATTACATATTTTATGTTATTTCATTTAGTAATTATTTTAAATTTCTATATGAAATAGATGGAATCCGGAATGGAATCTACTTCTAATCTATTAGTATTACTTCAAAAATATTAACCAGTGGTAACAAAAGTTACAGATTGTTACCGTTTGTAGAATACAAACGTTAAAGGTTGTGTGGAAACATCACACTTTTATTCAAGACATCAGCCTTGAGAAGTATCAGATGATCAAACAAAAAAGTATTTTACTAACAAGATTAATGAATCGGCGTCACCAAAAAAATTAATAAAAAAAAACAAGTATATTCATAGAAAAAAATCATACACAATGCAATCGTAACAGCAGTATACCATATCAGCATATTACTATGATGCCATCTAATATACTACTGATTTTCAGAGACTCTTCTGAACTGAGTGCTTTTACACAATGGTGACTAAAGTATATTATTGGATTCAGTAATCTCACGTACATTATTGGATTGCAATCGCATATTATAAGTAGCTACAGACCTCAATAACCTATTAACACATGCCAGACGCAGGGCATGTGGCGAAATAATTAGAAATTATAATATGGACATGATGTGATTTCGGTTGGTCATGAATTCGTAATGTGTATTAATATTGGTATTATTAGGCAATTGTGTTGTTATATTGCGTTAGTTAGCCGCAATGGTAAAGTTAAAGGTAGGCATCCACATTCCCCTATCGTAAGGATCGCATGCATCGTATGAAACGGATTATTTTCGTACACCAATTTTGCCTCGGTAGCGTAGTTGTACTACGGTACGCTCGGAAAGCTGGGGTCTCGGGGTCGAATCCCGGTTCAGGCAAAGTGGTATTGGATTTTTCTATTCATTATCAGCCCGAAGTCTTTTTGAAGAAGATTTGTGCTCCATATGGCGATAGGCTCGCCCCCTATCACATCGTGCGACGGAACATACAAGGCGAAATATGGGTGTGCCTTTGCCTACCCCTTCTGCGAAAAAGGCGTGAGTTTATAAATGGATGTACCAACTTTCTTATTTCGAGATGTCAGACGAAAAACAACATTATACCGGGTATATCAAGACTGCTACCGAAAACGAAGCCGGGTGGTAGTTTTACCACCCAAATATGGCCATAGGAAAAAAAATAACAAAAAAAATTGTCGCTTTTTTTTTGCAACTTTTTCTGTTGCATTGTGTCTGAAGTCGCTTAAACTACCACCCGGCTTCGTTTTCGGTAGCAGTCTTGATATACCCTGTATATGGAATCACTAAAATACCACAATGGCACAACTCGCTGATAAACACAAAACTCAGCACCAACTGGAAGAGTCTTTTACGCGGAGGATGGCTGACCTTGAAGCGCAACTGCAAACCGGTGGTGCGTCCAAGGACACTGTTGCTCGGGTGGCGGAAGAATTTCGGACATTCCGCGAAATCATGCTGTCCATGCTTCGCTAAGAGAGCAGATTAATGAGTGCACTCGGATGGTAGATATAATTGAGACCCGGCATCGGCGGAAGGTGCTCCTAGTCCTGGGCGTTGCGGAGGTTGCTGACGAGGATTGTTCCACAGCTGTTCTGGATATATTCCGTAAAACCATGCATCTCAAATGCTTATCTTCTTCTGATTTTGCAGCGTGTCACATGATTGGGGCTCCTACTAAAGATCACCATCGGCCAATCCTGGTTAGGTTTAAGTCTGCTGACCATAGATCCTTGGTTTGGAAAACCAAATCAAAGCTGAGAGGTTCGCCATGCTCAGTAAGGGAGTTCCTGACAAGGTCCCGGCAACTGGTCTTCAGTAAGGCGCGGCAGCACTTCGGCATGCGTGGGTGTTCGACGCAGGATGGCACTGTCATCGTGAAGGTCGCAGATGGATCTCGGTGCAAGCTGACAACCAGTGACGAATTAAATGCATTGGTGAAGAAGTATCCGAAACCCGCTGAATCCTCTTCGTCGGCAAATTGACGCGTCCCTGGGGCTGCGGCACCATCGGCGCCAAGCTCGAAGCACCGTAAGCCATGATACGGGCCTTACTACCATCTCTTATAGATGTTTTAACACCTTTCCTCACGTTGGTTTGGTTTTTAACGTGAACGTAACACTATTGATATTTTTAGTATTTAATTTGATGTTTTACTTTACTTGTGTTATGAACTTGTTTTTATTCACGGGTCTACCCACTATTAGTTTTTTATATTGTGTTTGTTTTTATTAATTTGACAATTATCATTCACAGATAGCAACTTTATTTGCGTTCAGAAATTGTTTACCACTGTATAATGTGCTCATTTAATTCCTATTTCTGTTCACACACTTTAGTTTGTTATTTTTGTATGTATTATGGTGTTTACTTTTATGATTGTTAGCTGGCGGGTGATGCAGCGTATGTTTGTAAAAGTTCATTTATGTTTTTAAATATTTTATGTTTATTCATATACTTCGTATATTTTTTTGTAGTATATTATCTGTCTGTATCAGCCCATGCGTCCCACTGCAGGGCACGGGCCTCCTCTACAACCACCACCCACCACGTCAGTCAGTCGTCAGCCAGTCCACCACGCTGGCCTAGTGCGGGTTGGCGGACCATAGAATTTTTATAAATCGCTATGGTATGCAGGTTTCCTCACGATGTTTTCCTTCACCGTTTTAGTGCATGGTGATTGACTATCAATACACACATGACTCCGAAAAGTCAGAGGTGTGCCCTGGGATTTGAACCCGCAACCACCGTGAACATGTTGGCAGTCGCGTCTAGTCCGTTTACCAACAGGCCACCACGCACTCCACACAAGTAGTATATTATACTTTTGTTTAATTATGTTTTCAGATAACGAATCTTATTATTCTGCAACTGAATCATCTACAGATGACAGTTTTTACTCTACGACTGGTAGTCTTGGTAAATGTTTGCGGGTCGCTTTTAGTAGCCAAGCTCGTCATCATTTGAATGTGTGTCATATTAATGCGCAAAGTATACTAGTCACTATAGCGATCTGTTAGAAACTTTTAGTAACACTAACGTTCATGCCGTCCTGATTTCCAAGAGTTGGCTCAAACCTCACCTTTCTTCTGCTTCTTACTCCCCGGTTTTCTGCTAATTCGTAACGATCGAATTGCTGGAAGAGGCGGTGGAGTGGCAATCTACCTACGTAGCGATTTCCCCTATAAAATTATCGCCACTTCTTCCGATTCCTCTTCGCCCCCTACTCCCTCTGCAGAGTATATCTTTCTTGAGGTTTGGGTCAAGGGAGCTAAAACTATGCTTGGTGTAGTTTACTGTCCTCCCTCCTTAAATTACTTCTACAGTCTTGAATTAGTTCTGGAATCCTTGGGGTCTGAATATGCACACCACGTCGTCATGGGAGATTTTAATACCAACCTCCTCGCCCGATCTTCCCATAATTACCGTAAACTTCTTGATGTCGTTGAGTCTGCTAATCTCAGTGTCTTGCCACTTCAAGCTACTCATCATAACATCAGCGGAGAAGACACTTGGCTAGACTTAATCCTCATCTCCAACCCTTCCTTTGTCTCTTATCATGGTCAATTCCCTGCTCCTGGTTTTTTCCATCATGATCTCATTTTTCTTTCCTACATCCTTAATCCTCCTAAATCCTGTCCTAAGGTTCTGCATATGCGTTGTTTTGGTAGCATGGATGTTACTGACTTATCTAGGGATGCCGCTAAGCTTGATTGGAGCGACCTGATGGAAGAAGATTCAGTGGACGAAATGGTCCAAATTTTTAACTCTAAAGTTTATGCACTCTATGATATCCACACTCCTGTCAGGAAAATCAAGTTGAAATGCCCACCGGCACCCTGGATGACGGATAACATACGAATGGCTATGAGACGAATGGACAGGGCTTTCCGCAAATTTAAAAGAGATCGGACTGATATCAACTGGTGTCGTTTTAAGGCTGTAAACAGAATCGGTGTAACCAGATGGTTCGTAATGCCAAACGCCGACATATTCTTGATAGCATATCTTCCTCTCCTGCTAATACCTGGAAGTTCCTTAGGACTTTGGCTATTGGTAAAGAGAAAAGCCAGGACTTCCGGGGGACGTTGGACTTGGATGACATCAACTGCCACTTCTCCACTTCCTCTCCGATGGATTACCAAGTCAAATGTCAAATTCTGGATTTTCTGAGCAACCTACTCCACCCTGGTATCAATTTCTTTAAATTTTCTCCAGTTGCTCGAGACGAAATCAAAAAGATAATCCTCTCGATCAAGTCGAACGCCATCGGATATGACAATATCACCCGTCGTTGATTATCGTGATACTTGATCATCTCCTTCCAGCGCTTTCCCATATAATTAATGCTTCCTTGAGCATGGGAACTTTTCCGTCGTTATGGCGGAAAGCCTATGTTATTCCTCTTCCCAAAGTCTCTAATCCTACGCTCAATATCCATTATCGTCCCATATCTATTCTTCCCTTATTATCCAAGGTGCTTGAAGCATGTGCGTATAAGCAGCTTTCCAGGTTTGTGTATTCTCACAACCTGCTGAGCCCGCTGCAGTCCGGCTTTAGACCGCATTCCTTAAGGTAACTGACGACATTAGGGCTGGTATGGAAGACACCCGGATCACTGTTATGGTCCTGATTGATTTTTCAAACGCCTTTAATGTCGTCAATCATGACATCCTACTGTCCATCCTTTCTTATCTTATGGTTTCTCCCGAAGCACTGGATTGGTTCTCTTCTTATCTTCGAGGACGTCAACAGTCGATTCGTATCGGCGAGACTTCGTCTACATGGTGCGACCTTGACTCTGGCGTTCCTCAAGGCGGTATTCTTTCTCCGTTATTGTTTTCTGTATTTAATAATATGAGATTATTAAGACCTTCGATGCGCGTACCATCTTTATGCCGATGACTTTCAGCTTTACTCTCAGGCAAGTATCGATAGTGTATACTCGGCAGTCGACGAAATTAATAGTGACTTGGATCATATTCGCAGATGGTCCCATGATTATGGTATTAAAGTTAATCCTGCTAAGTGTCAGGTTATTATTATGGGAAGCCAGCGTTTGACGAGTAGGTTGAATCCAACTACTATTCCACCTGTTGTGTATGATGACACAATTTTAGGATGGTCATCCATAGTTAAGGACCTCGGGCTTTTTATCGACTCCAATTTAAACTGGCGCGCCCAAGTCACTTATGTTTGCCAGAAAGTCACTGGTATACTTCGATCTCTTTATCGTCTTAAAAACTTCCTTTCGTCTAAAACTAAAATAGTGCTGGTGCAAACCTTAATCGATTACGGTGATGTGTGCTATTTTGACCTGAATGCAGATCTGCTCAACAAACTCGACCGTCTTTTAAATAACTGCATTCGATTCATCTTTAATCTCCGTACGTACGACCATATATCATCTTACCGCTCTGAACTTAAGTGGCTATCCATTCGTCAGCGAAGTACATTGCGTGCTCTTATAACACTCTTTTCTCTGCTCATTTCCCCCACTCCACCTATTTACTTAATATCTCACTTCCGTTTTCTGTGCACCAACCATGAAAGGAATATTCGTTCGGCTACTAATCTTTTGCTCTCATGTCCCTCTCACAGTTCTGATTTTCTCCATTCTTCGTTGCACATTCAAGCTATACTTCTGTGGAATGCTCTCCCCCTTGAAATCAGGACGTCAACTACCCGTCTCAGATTTAAAATGAAGGTCCGTGAAATGCTGCTCAAAGAAGTTGCAGAATCCTCTCTACAGTCTCTTGTATATATATAACTAGTCTTGCCATAAATATTGTAATAAAGAAAAAGAAAATTGTTAACTGCAAATAACATTTATTACTTTTACAGTGTGTCAGTTTAATACATAAATATAAAACAATTAAAAATATAAAAAGCTTATTCGAAGTGGTCTCCATTGGCTGCAATACAGTCCTTTAAACGATGAGGCCAGTTATCAATAGAAGCACGCACTCTTTCCATGGGAAAATTCTTCACTGCCAATCGTATAGATTGTTTTAGGGACTCCAAATTATCATGGCGTTTAGAGCAAGCTGTACTCTCTAAAACTGACCACAAATCATAATCCAGCGGATTAAGATCGGGACTAGACGACGGCCAGTCTTCAGCTCTGATGAAGTCCGAAACGTTCGATTCCAACCAAGACTGCGTGGACCGAGCTTTATGACCCGGCGCCGAGTCTTGCTGGAAGGACCATACTTGGTTATTGAACATGGTGATGTTAAGGGGCTTAACTACCTTCTCAAGAATGGTATCTTGATACACTTGTGCCGATGTTTTGATACCTTTTTCACAAAAATATGGCTCAGTCACTCCTTCATAGCTAACACCCCACCAAACCATCACTGAAGTCGGATAATGTCCACGTTGCACTCTGTCGACTAATTGGGAAGCTTCCTTAGAGCTTTGAGCATAAATACGGTCATTTTGTTTGTTAAAATGTTGCTCAATTGTAAAAATTTTCTCATCCGTAAACAAAATTTTTCTGTGACCTCCCTTTGCGTACCGCTTCAGTAGTTGTTTCGATTTTACCACCCTATTCTTCTTTAAATTATCAGTTAAGAAATGGCCAGTGCGTCTCTTATAGGCTGCAAGTCCTAAGTCATCTTTTAAAATACGCGACATGGTTCTAGGTGCTATCTTCATTTCCCGAGATAAAATCTTTTGCTTTCGGACAGGATTTCTTCGAATTCTTTCCCTTACTGCTTTGACCACCTTTTTCGTACGAACACTACGTGGACGGCCAGATCTTTTTCTGTCACAAACAGAGGAGGTCTCATTGTACCTATTAATAGCCCGGTACACAAACATTTTACTAATACCAAGTGTATGGAGAGTTTTAAAAATTGCATTTGGCTCCATACCTACTTTGTGTAATGCTATCACAGCGATTCGGTTCTCTTTATCACCCCACACCATTTTAATATCGCAAAATATTTTACAATGTATTGGCGCCAAAATGAGAAAACACAATGAACAATCGTATAAAAATGACAGATTCGAAATTCAAATGTAATATTTTTTTATAATTAAGTGTAACAGTATTTATGGCCAGACTAAGTACAGGGTATCTCAAGACTGCTACCGAAAACGAAGCCGGGTGGTAGTTTTAGTGACTATAAACACAATGCAACTAAAAATTTCGCAAAGAAACGCGACATATTTTTTTTATAATTTTTTAAATATCATCATTTTTGGGTGGTAAATCAAGTTTTTGCTAAAATAATAATTTAAACTCTGTTATACATTAGAGTCTTTATAAATAAAAGGGTATACATTATTATATTAGGAAAAAAATGTATTTACCACCCAAATATGGTCATAGGGAAAAAAATAAAAAAAACTTTTTCTATTGCATTGTGTCTGAAGTCGCTTAAACTACCACCCGGCTTCGTTTTCGGTAGCAGTCTTGATATACCCTGTATATAGTATTTTATTTTATATAGTGTATATGTGTATACCGGGTATCTCAAGACTGCTACCGAAAACGAAGCCGGGTGGTAGTTTTAGTGACTACAAACACAATGCAACAAAAAATTTCGCATAGGAACGCGACAATGATTTTTATGATTTTTTAAATATCGTCTTTTTTGGGTGGTAAACCCATAGTTTTTGATAGAATAATAATTTAAACACGTTTATACCTTAGATTATTTATAAATAAAAGGGTATTCACTATTATTTTAGGAAAAAATGTATTTACCACCCAAATATGGTCATAGGAAAAAAATAACAAAAAAAAATTTGTCGCTTTTTTTTGCAACTTTTTCTGTTGCATTGTGTCTGAAGTCGCTTTAACTACCACCCGGCTTCGTTTTCGGTAGCAGTCTTGAGATACCCTGTATGTATAAATATATATTTTTGTAAATCGAATAATAATATATGCAATATAATTTTTAATTACTTGTATTTTTTCTCTTTATCTTTTAATTACGTATTCGTACACCTACACGGAACAAAACGTGACAGAGGAACTATCGCTTCACGTCGATTTCCTGTGGGGCAGTTGTACCGCCCCGGATTTGCCTGCCCATCCATGCTAAGTCATAAAAAAAATGCGTTGCTCTACATTATTCCAAAAAATAATGGCTCCACATGTACGTATATTACCAATATATGTAGGTATTACTTAGAATTGTAAGGCATTGCAGGTCTTCTTAAAACGTTCTTCTATTTTTTATTGCTATTAATGGCGAGACGAACATGCCGTTCGCCTGATGGTAAGCGATACGACCGCTCATGCACAGAAGCAAAATCAAAGAACATCTTGAAATACAAAGCATTGCTTGACATTTCACTGCGCTCGCCATCCGGAGAATTTTAAGTCCCAATATGTCCAGTAGTTATTCTGGCTACAATAATCTTCAATACAAACACAACAGTGCATTTATGATGTTTGGCGGGAGAAATAGACATTGCGGTAGTACCTAACCAGGCAGCCTCTTACATATGGGGGACCACCAGTAAAAGACTTTTAGTTAGACCCTTAAAAAGTCGAAAAGAAATATCTCCATTATGAGATTATCGGCAATCTGCCTATCTACCATTAATATGATTATATTTCATCTATAAATTATACACTGAATATGTAAAACATATTGGTGCGTACGTGAATATCGCGAGCGACGCGGTGCAGTCACGTACTATACAGACTCGGAACAATTGGCGTGGAGCAGATCACGTCGCCACTACTTCAGCCGATAACGCAACACCTAGAACTTCGCTTAATGATAACACTGGTGTTGCTTCTATCGAGTTTGGTATTTCTAATAAAACATAAAGCAAGCTTGAAGAAAATCGGCTGGTAACAGAGTACCATTGTGGAAGGTTTTTAATTTTAGCGGCGGTGACCGCTTACCTTAAGGCGGGCCTCATGCTCGAATGCCTGAGAGCAAGTGTATCTTTAGGTTGAGACTTTGTACAACTGACTTTGAAAAGCCCAGCATTATTTTTTCAGCTAGCAGAGGTACGTGAGACCAGGACTTGAATCACGCTATAAATATCGTCCTATGTAACATTTCCTGTGGCGTTTCATATAGATTACATGAGCATAAGTTAAGCTAACAATGTATTTCTTTCAAAAACACTTACTCGTATAATCCACTACTCAGTAAACGTAATTTTGATTTTAAGATTAGCGTTGTAATTATTTTTAATTTACCACCACAATGTGACTAATATAGCTGATGGTAGGTGGGACACAAACATTAATGGAAAGTATTTAATAAGTCATGATATACATACAGTTCATAATATATCCATACATTTCCTAAATGGCGATCTGAAATAAGCCAATGATATTCTGGATGCCAATGAGTACGAACACTAACTAATACAAATGTCTAACGAGTAAAAAGGGATAGTAAGGTTAGAATTGAAATAAATTATATAAAAATAAAAGTGAATAAAATAAAAAAAAACATACAATACAAAGTTTATAAAAAAATGGAAATAAACTAACCTAACCTAAAAATTGATTTGTTACGATCGGGTATTTTGATTCTCTGCTGACTGGTGCATTTTATATTTTACGTTATTCACAGAATTCATTTTTAATGTATTTCCTAACATCATCTCGAAATTACATACAATTCGTAGGAAATATATACATATATACAGTTCCCATGAAATGTTTGTATAACAGAATCTTCAAATCATTAGTTTGCATTTTCCTAAACATGCTTGGAATTGTATATCTTCTTCTTCTTCTACCTGGCGTTATCCCGGCCGGTGCCAGGGTCCGCCTTCCGGCAAATTCTCCTCCATTTCGCCCGATCTTCGACATCCTCAATAGTAAGTAAGGCCATTGACCCTCATATCTTCCTTGACGACATCGAGCCAGCGCTTCTTTGGTCTACCTCGCGGTCGAGGTCCGGGAATATTGAGGCTCAGGCACACATTACCGACGTACTCCTGCGGTTTCCTTAGGACGTGACCATACCATCTCAAGCGGGATTCCTGGAGTTTATCAGCCACATCGCTGACACCAAGACTGCCACGGATGTGCTCGTTACGGATTTTTAAGTCGCCGGTCCTCCTCCACCAGTGCAATGTCATCGGCATACATCAACAACCAGGGCCTGTGTGTCCTGGATATGAGACGTAATCCTGGATGTGAGACGTAATGGCGTCAAGCACAACACTGAAGAGGAATGGACTCAGCGCCGAGCCTTGGTGCACACCGACATCAATCGGGAAAGGATTCGTATCGCCAACGGCGGTCCGAACGAAGGACTCGGATCGGAGGTACATGTCTCTGATAATGTCCACATACGCTTCCGGTATCCCTTTCACCCTCATCGCCCACCAGATTGCCTGTCGCGGCACACAGTCGAAGGCCTTCTGCAGGTCAAAGAAAGCCACGTGCAGTGGCGTCTTCTTCGCCCTGTATGCCTCGCCAAGCATCCTGAGTGCAAATATCGGGTCGGTAGTGCCACTGCCAGGACGGAAGCCGTATTGACACTCAGTACACTCTTGGCTGCTTGGAATTGTATTTATTTTCTAGTAATTCTGTACAAATTGTTTTCATCCATTTCCAGTTATACAAATACACATGAATGAGTTATACATATAATTAATAACAATCTAATAGTTTTAAACAAAGAGAACTTCAAAACTTACTAACAAGCTAGACTAACTAGAAACTGCAACCCTCAACAAAGATTAAGCAAACGCTATGTTTGATCAAATTTTAATTAGCACGCGTAGTTTCCAAATCAGTTATCCCGAAGCCAATCAGACAATAGATTCCTAACTCAACCGTCTGAAACTATTATCTCTAGTTTGAAAAGTTCCTCAGAGCGAGCCATAACAAGAGTGTTTTTGCGGGATTTTAGGCGGAAAGTCCGGAAATGTGTTGTATTAGTAAAACAATTTGTCCCGGTTTCGCCCGTGCCGACAACTTTTCTAATCTAAAGTGTTGGCGGCGCGCTCAATCTTCGTAGAACTCGAGCCGCGCCGCGTACGGTACGGTCGCGGAAACGGTCCCGTCAAATTCCATATTAGCAATATTTAATAATATAATATGGTACCCAACTTTTTATTTATTTTAAGAATTTATTCTATATTGTACACAATAAATATAACAGTTAATAGACAACAAAGTACAAATGGCGGTCTTATCGCACTAAGGCAATCTCTACCAGACAAATATTGCATTGGATGGATTTATGAGAAAAAGAAAGAAAGAACGATATTTATTTATACTTGTATTTATTTATACCAGTTTCATTATTGATCATAAATCAATCATATTTAATGTATAAACATTTGTAGAAGCTGCGGCCCTCAAACGCGTATATTAAAAATGCCACTGAAATACGTATTTATATATTGTATAATCACGCTATAATACCCAAAATGTATCAGTTAAGCAAGCACTTCAATAAATAATTTGACTGGCAAAGTTGCACTACGGTAGGGTTAAAATCTAAGGTCTCGGGTTCGAATCGCG